>OV656711.1:1250000-2500000 GCA_927399405.1 Agonopterix arenella
TTTTCACCAAAGAGACTTTTCGCACACTCCAAAAACGTATCCCTCGTACTGCAACATTATACTTTTATTTGAGCACTTTCTCCCTTAGTCATCAATCATTCACGAATTTGTCGTTAAACCATTAGGGGATACATGCAGCGGAACCGAATATCTCATATCTAGAACAAAATGGTTATTAAATCACGGTTTGTTCTGAAAAAAGTCTCAGAAGTTATGTAATAAATAAACAAATATCTTGGACATTGTGACAGAAATTATATAGTTCCATTTAAAGTACCAGAATCTAGCCATATCCGTGTGGTGTCGGCTAAGAATAGCACCATCCCATTTCCTCCCGTGAGAGCCCTCATCTTCGTCCTGAGGACTAGATTGAGGTCAAGAGCAAACCCATACGTAATAAAAAAAAAAAAGGTGTTGTAAATTGGGATTTACCGGAGGATGGGCAGCAGCATCCTTTGAGTACACACATTCAATCCAACTGCGATCGCCAACCCGCCTGCCAAGCGTGGCGATTATGGCAAATCCCCCCTTCCTTAGGGGAGGCCTATGTCCAGCAGTGGACGTTTATCGGCTGATATGATGATGAATCTAGCCTGAACTTGTATAATGATTACTAGACAAGGATATAGAATACATATACAAGGTGTTACAAATATACAAATAAACATTTAAGAGGGTGGTTTAGAGTTTATACCATCAAACTGAACAACTTTCACTAAGCTATGGGACCAATATCGAAATGGCGAAGAAAAACTGATGTTATGGAACATCACTTAATCGAAAAATGTACTCGAGCTAAATGTATGGGACAGCAGATTTTTTTTTTCGCGATTTTGATGCTGGTCAGGTCCCATAGTGAAAGTTTGATGGTCTGAACAACCTCCTTAAAAGTATAAAAAAAATATTTTTACTTTTGTAACACCCTGTATAGATACAAAAATCCATGACTCGGGTATAAATATTCATATTCATCATACAAATACTTGTCCCTTACGGGATTCGAACCCGCGACCTTCGGCACAGCAAGCAGGTTCACTACCGACTGTGCAATCGGGCTGCCGTAATCGATTTTAACTAATATAATAACCGAACCAACTACACCGAATCCGAAATAAGTAAGTCAGTTAGCGAATAGCCCGACTCGCACTTGACCGATTATTTATTTACATTACATGGGATGTAACGTGGCTTCAGTCACAATTACTATCATAAAATTTATTTGAATTAAGAATAAAATCAAATGGGATGGAAGTTTAATATAGGTAACACAAAAGAACCATTTTTGCATAACAAAGCAATAAAATAGATTTTGTACTCTTCCCACCTTTATTACTATTTTATTCACTTCAATTTTGCTCCTTAAAGCTGGGTCGTTTAGGTCTGTTTTGTTTTAAAAGTACCTGTTCAAAGAGAATATAAAATGAGTGATAATTATTCGACAAAAAATTCAAAAAAGTAAATTTTTCTCAGAAATAGTCGAGACACTTTGTACTACGATTTTTAATGAGATAAAAACCAGTGCTCCAGAAAGTAAGTAAGGACCTATTACCCGTGCTCCCGGTCCATGGGTAATTTTGATTACCTGGTAGAGCCTGGTAGGTACCAGAGATTTGATGGTCTGTAGGGCTATTGTGTAAAATTGCGCAGTGCATTTGCTTTGCAAATAAAAGTATTTTCTTTCTTTCTTTCTTTGGAAATGAAAACTGAAACTGACTGATTTCTTTCACTGAAATTGGATTAGAATTAAAGAAATCGGATTAGGATTGAACTTGGATGTTTTAAATTAGCGCAATCGCCTTCCAGTTCTGTGACTGACTAGATGGATGATGATAAACAGCGAGAGAATTGTATTTCAAATAAGGTCTAAATTGATTGCTTTAATTAAGTGGGGTACAGAAATATGGAGAGTGTATTGTGATGTAGAGGAAATTTAATTTAATTACATTTTCTACTCGTACGTACATCAGTAATACTTAATTTATCCATGACACGCTGGCTTCCCACCAAAACCACCAATAGAATAGCTTCAATCTCCTTTATGACGTGATCGAGCGAGCGTGCTATTGGTTGATTTTTTCGTCGGTATATTAAGAAAGAGTGTAACAAAACACCATAGTAATATTTAAAGAGATACACTGGCCTGCAAAATAAGTATCACAGTTTTGAAATTGCAATAACTCTTTCAGTACACAAAATATATTTTCGAAATAAAAAAGACTCGAAAAAGAGTTTAATTTATAAAGAATAGTTACAAAGAAAGCTGATAACATTTGCTATAAAACGTTTTTTATTTTAAATCTCTAATTTTTATAGTTCAGAAAAAAATTAAATATTAAAAGTGTAGTACTTAGTTTTGCAGGTCAGTGTAGTTTAGATAAGATCATGAAGCTTTCGATATAAAAGAACTGCTGTGCTAAATATTTGAGTTGAGTAGGTACTGCAGTTTTGTATGATACAGCTGTTTTTTTTTTTCTCGATGTTAGCTCCATAGTGGAAGATGTTCAGTTTGATGGTCTGAACTACCCCTTTAAAAATTACTACGGTGTTTTATTACACATTCTACAGGGTGTTACAAAAATAAAAATATATATTTAAGGGGGTGGTTAAGACCATCAAACTGAACAACTTTCACTATGGGACCAATATCGAAATCGCAAAAATCGGATGTTCCATCATCATCATCATATCAGCCGATAGACCTCCACTGCTGGACATAAGCCTCCCCCAAAATGAGGAGATTGGCCATAATCGCCATGATGCGATGCGTTTGCGATGTTTCATACTAAACTACAGATCTACTCGAGATAAATGTATGGGACAAAAGATTTTTTTTTCGCGATTTCGATGTTGGTCCCATAGTGAAAGTAGTTCAGTTTGTTGGGCTAAACCACCCCTTAAATGTTTTAAATTTTTATTCTTACTTATGTAACACCCTGTATAATTGACATTTCCACATGAATAAATATGCATATTGGCCTGCAAGAGCGGTAATAGCCCATACGGAAGAGCTTGCGACTCAGTCACGAGGCGGCAGTTCGATTCCTGGTCTGAACCACTAAGTTCTATGGAATGTACGTTGTTTTGTCATTATAACTAGTGTAGTGTGTGTCTAGCCCCCACACACACACACATATCACTCCATAGCATTATACTTATCATCATTGGCCTTTCCATCTTTGAAATATGATTTAAGCAGCGTCTTGGCGGCACTAACGCTCGTGGCTATAAAGCCCGATACGAGAGCGACAGGTACGGCCGCATATACGTCAAGTGAAATTTGAGTTTTCTGTGTCAGTTGGGTTTGCTAGCCGATCATGCCTCTTTTCTCGCTTTTCAGCCAAGGAAGCAAACCAGGCCCTGTCGTGAACAGCTCTTCCTTCCGCTAAATGTGTCCTCCACAAGTCGCGGTTCTCAGCGAGATCCTCCCAGCCGCTGGTGTCGATTGAGAATGTCGGCATGTCTCGCTTTACGCAGTCCTTGAATCGGAGACGTGGTCTCCCGACATTTCTCTTGGCATGCGCTACTTCACCTAGAAGAACTTGACGCGGCAAACGAGAGTGATCCATGCGATGCACGTGCCCCAGCCACCGTAGACGTCTCTGTTTGAGAATTGCCGTTACGCTGGGCAGCTGCGCCATTTCTAGCACTTTCTCGTTTGTCACTCGATCCCTCCAGGATATGCCAAGAATGACTCGAAGACAGCGCATGTGGAAAAGGTTAACACGTCTCTCCTGTTTTGCGTACGACGTCCAGGTCTCCGCACCGTACAAAAGTGTGCTTAAGATGCATGCCTGATACACGTTCATCTTGGTTTTAACTGTTAGATGTTTGTTGTTCCACACTCTTGCACTTAGCTTACCGAACGTCGTAGCAGCTCTACCGATACGAGTGCCGATCTCTCCATCGTTGGAGAGATTCTCAGACACTGTAGACCCCAGATAACAAAACCTGTTAACCACCTCCAGCGGTGTGTTCTCCAGTAGAATACCTACACCTAAACGCGAGACATACCTACCTACTTTTATTGATCGGTCTCGAACACACATTGGCAGCATAAAAAAAACGTCGCGTGAAGAAACCTGCAAACTCTAGAACTAAAAGAAAACATATTATGGAGAAGTATTCTAATGCGATCGAATAATATTATATTACAAAACTTTGTTACGTAAATGTTGACGTAACTTTTTTCATCGAACACATTTCCATACCAAAGTGTTAACAATAACAAAACGTATTTTCCTCTATTGGTCCCCGGGGGGAAATGTCGGATGTGATCTTATTTTGAAGTTTAATGGGCTTTCTGTTTGTTTTACAAGCTTATATCCCCGATATTGTAAGCTTGAGCATGTGAATTGTGTTTTGTTTATGCACGAATTTAGGCTGGGCCACACTGAGTGCAGCTGCAGAACGGGTGCAGACCGGATGCAGGCCGGCAGTAGTTGTAAACTATGGAATTATATGCGAGGTGTCACACTGCGGCTACCGTTCCGCAGCTGTTCCGCAGCCGCGCCGGACTGCATTCAGTGTGACACCTCGCATATAATTTCATAGTTTACAACTACTGGCGGCCTGCAGCCGGTCTGCACCCATTTTGTAGCTGCATTCTGTGTGGCTCAGCCTTAAATCATTAAATTATTAAAATGAAAGTAAAACAAAATGAAAGGAAATTCATGCGTGCGTAAGTGTTAAAATAAAAATGTGAACCGAGCCGAGCAACTTGAACCGTTTTTGAACTTCTAAGAAAGTGTGATGAAATAAAATACCGCCTAAAATAAAAATAAATAAAATTATCATAAGAAGTGAACCAAGTAAAGATAATAATACTGCTTAATACAGCTGATAAATAAATTACAGTTATTAGGTGATCAGGACAGTCCCGTCTTTCCCAATAAAGTATGGTCACTCTAGCTTTTCACCGGCGATGCTTCATTGGCGTCCTTTATCTATGCAGGTATCATAGTTTTCTGCTTTTTATTTATTTAATAAGTGCAAGAATAATGGTTTCTCTTCAAACCAATTACTGTCCGTGAAACTCTTGAAACTTCTAGTTGCCTATGCTGAATTTGGCCTTTTTAGAAATTGATTTAAAAGTTAATCGATTTTATTATTATTTTACACTTTATTGTGAAAACACTCAAAAATAATAATTATATTTATTCGATAATTAATTTTATTTTGTTTGGAGAGAGCTTACAGCTTTTAATCAAAGAATTTACAGTTATAATTAGCTAATTAAAAATAATGGGTTTCAATAAAAAATTTAAGATAACATTATAAGACTGATACAAGTATAAAATTTAATTGTTGCAGATGTCAGGACAGTCTTGTCTCTTCCACCAAAGTGTGGTCCCCCTTATTCAATACACTAAAATTGCGAATTTATACTTTTTTGCGCATGTACCAAGAAACTTACAAAAGAAATGAACATATTTTGGTGATTTCATGTGTCAGGACAGTCCTGTCAACGTCAACAAAGTGTGGTCACACAGTCCCACGTTAGCAACGCTCCATTTGCGTCCTTTTAAGCAGATTTCACCGTTCTGCGCGCAAATACGACCGTGTCTTCTTTGAATTGAACACGCTTTCGAGTGGATGGCTTGAAAATTATCTCTTTAATACTTTGTGAGAATAAAGTGTGGATAAAAATGAAGGTGGAGTTCTTTTGTGTGGATTTAGTTGAAGCAAATCATCATCAGCCTTTATACGTTCCACTTCTGCAGGGCGAGGGCCTCAGGATATGATTTAATTCGGTGTTTATAGGCTGGAGATACAGGGTCCTTTTTATTTAATATGCTGACACTTTTTTAAGGGGAAGATCTGACCATCAAACTGAACAACTTTATCTATAGGACCAACATGGAAATCACGAAAAAAAACAGCTGTCCCATACATTTCGCTCGAGTAGGTTTGCAGTTTTGTATGGGACAGCTGATTTTTTTTCGCGATTTCGATGTTGGTGCCATAGAGTTGTTCAGTTTGACAGTATGATCATCCCTTTAAAAAGTGTCAGCATATTAAGAAGAACCCTAAAGAATTTAATCCTAAATTTGAAATAGGTACGTACCTACATTCTCCAAAGTAAAGTAAAGTAAAGTTTCTCCAAAATCGTTAGCAAAACAGTAATATGTTCATAAAAATAATTATGTTAAATATATATTTTTTTATTTTTATTATTATAATTATGTTTTTTCTTACAAGAAAATGTCACCCCTATAATATCTAGCACTTAAAGCTACTACAGATTATTTGCCAAAGAAGATACATTATTAGTTAATTAAAGTTCTTCGCTTCATCCCCAATTGAAACATTTTGTTTAATATAATATTGCATAGATAGCTTTCTGATATCATTATTTGACTCTAGCACCGCATTGAATGGTGTTGCATTGCAGAGAAGATGTGGCTAGAGGCTTGTAGACTACAACTAAAAAAAAAATCTAGGAACCAAACATAAATACAATATACCAGGATTTACTCGACGGCAGCGCAGGCTTGCGGGACCGGGCCCGTCTTTTAGCGGTTGCTGAGGGTGAATCTGGTATGTGGTTGCAGGCCTGGCCATCGGCCAATGTGGGGACTTTACTGGACAGAACCACTTTGAACTTGGCCGTGTGTTTGAGACTGGGGGCTAGATCGGTTCATCCGCATGTTTGCCACTGTGGTGAGCGTGTTGGTCAGCTAGGCCATCATGGGCTTTCCTGCGTCAGCAGCGCGGGTCGTTTGCCGCGGCACGCTGCCCTAAACGATATAATCCGCAGGGCCTTAGCAACTTCCAATGTGCCTGCGGTACGTGAGCCTTCAGGCATTATACGTACCGATGGGAAGCGTCCTGATGGCATGACTGTAGGGCCTTGGAGGCTGGGAAGGTCTTTGGTTTGGGACGCGACTTGTGTGGACACATTGGCGGCGTCACATATTGGTCGGACATCGTTGGGCGGGGGTGCTGCTGCGGCATGGGCAGAGTCATCGAAGCGCCGGAAATATGTTGATATTGGAGAGGGGTATAAATGTTGGTTCTCTTGGGAGTGGAGACCCTGGGACCGTGGGGACCCGATGCAAAACAGCTTATAAAAGAGATTTCAGCACGCCTTATAGAGACCACTGGTGATAAGAAGGCTGGCAGTTACCTTCGTCAGCGCATAAGCTTGGCGATACAGAGGGGGAATGCTGCCAGCGTTCTTGGAACCGTCCCCCAGGGAGAGGCTTTGGAGGAGGTTTATAGGTTTTAGGTCCCCCCTGACGAAGCTTGTTGCAGATATTCAGGATGTATTTATTGACGAAACGTGTTGTGGATCTGAGTCATGTACTTTCTTTGACGAAGCCTGTTGTGGATGTGAGTGATGTATGTACCTATGACGAAGCCTGTTGTGGATATGACTGATGTATTTTGTTTAATAAAATGGAATTAATACAATATTATAATTGGTAGTGTAACGATGTCAAGATCATATTTATATACCCATGTACCTATGGGGAATCGAGTAAATTTACCTAAATTTATAATATCTGAAGAGATTATTTCTACATATTACCCCGCTATCGACGTGGTCACTAAGCAATAAGTGGGCTTCAAGCTTCTATATTGAATAAATGATTTTGAGTTTTTGAGTTATCAGAATTTTTGCCAAAACCACATATCATACTCTCCGAAACAAAGATAAGTAAAGTGGAGTCTTGTAATTGCAACTATCTGGTAATTGCAACTATGGAGCAATTGCACTTAAAAGAATCACGATTCAGTTCTTCCCTCAATAGACGTATGTCTAGTCATCTAGAAGGCAGGTGTTGGTATAAAGAGAAGGACTGAATTGTGATTCTTATAAGTGCAATTGCTCCATAGTTGCAATTACAAGACTCCAAGACTCCACCTTAGTTCAATCTTCCCCGAAACCACATGAAATAATTTGTTGACGATCCTCTCTGGTACAAAAACATCTTTAAAATAACTGAGTAAAATTGTCATCAAAAATCTCGTAAACCGACATGATACCCAACACGCCGCGTAGCGCCGCCTCAAACCGCATTGCAGTAAGTAAGTTTTAACGATATTCGTTGCAGATCCCAAGCTCCCAAGATAGGTGTTAAATAATATTACGTTTTGAAAATTTTGAAAGTATTTTTAAAGGCACATCTTTTTTATTGCAATTTAAAACTTAAGAGGATAGGCGGGTACCTAGGGTAGGGTATTCCCCTGTTTCCTCCCTGGATAATGATACAAGAGCAAAAATTTTGTTACCATACAATTATATGTTACCTCTGCTATGTCCCTATGTTTAGCTTTTATGCATTATTTAATTACTGTACGAACTAGGGACCTTCGAAAATGTCCAATTTTGCCGCCCGCTTTCAGACATGCAGCAAACAAATTTGACGAATACAAACAAAAAAGCAAAACATACAGACATAGCCAAAGTTTCTCACATATTATTCTTGAAAGAATTATTAAAATCGGTTTATTTTTGGAGGAGAAAAAATGGGAATACCAAATGCTGATTTCGTCGATTTTATGTAGATAAAATCGGTCCGAGCTGCAGTTGTCTCTTTCGTACTCTAGTCGGTGGGGTGAACGGGGGCTCGGAAAAATTCGTGTACAGTCGGAAAAGTGACCTATTCTCCAAATTTCCATTTTAGCCTCAACCCAGAGCGCGCTCCACTAGAATAGAAACTCGTTCACTCGAAAACTAGGATCTGCCCACACCCTTTTAGAAAAGAGTAAGGCCTTCATTATTGAACTCAAATTATAAGAGGACATGTCCTCTAGCGCGCTCCATACAACCAAATTATATTTTCAAATCTAACCAATTAAATTCAATGACATTTTCCAGAAAGAATCTATAAACTCTATGCTTGTATTGAGTCAGATTTTTGTTGAAATATACATTTTCAATGTTAGGATTCATTTAAAAATATGGAAATCTTTAAGACACTGTAACTTTAGAACTATTAATAATTTATATTTAAGCGAAAATCTGACTGAATCCAAGCATAGAGATTAGTTTCTAGATTGTTTCTGGATAATTTCATCGACTTTAATTGGTTTCAGATTCAGAGTCAGATATTTTATTGCATTGCTACATTATAGTGTACATAGTAATGAAGTAGCCCCGTCAGGGCATAACAATATAAACATGACATTAATTAATTAGGAATTACATTCAATTAACAATATAATTATCAAACAATCATAACACAACTAATTATTACAAAATTAATGTAGAGTTTAAATAAACATAAAAAAATCTAAATTGAAGAACACTACTAAAAATAATACATTTGTCAAAACATTCAAACAATTAAATTAAAGTTGTCAGTACAATAATAATTACAATATTCAATATCATATAATTATAAGACATGCAAGATACATTGGTTTTTACTTAATTCATAATTCATTTATTCACTGCATTTCATATGAAGACATAAAAACAAAGGGTGTAACATTTACAATATAAGTAGTTAAGACATATGAACCCGGTTGGGCACAGCAATGTTTGAGAGAGTATTTGTTTAAATTACAAACATAATCTAGAAAAAATAAAAAGCTCATTAAAAAGCAAGTATGCAATAAAAAAGAAAAAAAAAAGAAAAAAAATTTGATTAATGGCATTAGATTAAATTAAATTGAATAACAAAATAGGGTGTTAACCGATTTACAAAATTTATATAAAGGAAATCATACAAATCTATAATAATTCAATCAATAATTAAATAATATTCAAAAAAATAACAGATTCACATTAAAAGACATTTTTTTCTAAGCATATTTAACAACAATTCTAGTATAAATAAAATAAATGCAAACTAAGGGATCGGAACACAGAAGATTGATAATAATTACAATTCATTATCATTTAAGAAATCTGTTACAGAGTAATCTGCTTTGTCGGCTAGGATTCTTTTTAAGTTATTAATAAATATATTGTTATTTGTTTCAATTTTTAATGACTCAGGTATTTTATTATAAATTTTTATCGACATTACAAAAGGGCTATTTGAGTGTAAGTTTAATTTCGACGGCGGCAACAGTAAATTATTTGGTCTGGGGCGAAGTCTGGTAGGGATCGGTCGGTCTTCCCGTCTTATATAATAGTCAGGGTGATTTCGTACGAATTTGCAAATTTCTAGAATGTAGATTGAAGGCAAAGTTAATATTTTTAATTCCTTAAAGTGAGGCAGGCAACTATCGGTTATTTTTATTAACTAAGATTCGAACAAGTTTCTTTTGTACGATAAGAAGGTCAGATGTGTCTGTACTGTTCCCCCATAGGATAACTTATTAAAAATATAGCCAAACATCTTTTGTATAGAGCGCGCCAAACGGTATTTTTAAAGCTTCACGTCGTTAAATAAAAGGGTTCCTTACGCTCGATATGAACCAAGTCAAATGTTTTTAAATGAAGTCATGCGAGGAGCCATTAGTAGAATTAAAAGCTCTGAAGCTTTACGTTACAAGATCCACATCCAATGGTATTAAGGTAAAAACATTACCCTCCTTCCGGCGGAGCAGTCGGGTAAAAAATTGGCCAAGGGCGATCTGAAGGAACTCTTTTGCTTTTGCCAACAGTTATTGATATACTTGTTTTTCTATGCACATCACAATTATTGCAATGGGTTTGCGGCGGAGACGAGACGGGGGTGTGCACCGTGAGGTCGTCTCGACTCCACCGCGATGGAGGCGCGCATCGTGAGGTCGTCTCGACTCTACTGCGACACAAACAACGATGCCTCAACTGCACCTAAACTCTATTTAGTGAACCCGTCGCCACTTACCATAGACACCGTGGGACCAATAAACGCCTCAAAATTTAACCATCTAGGTTTCCTCACGGTGTTTTCCGTCCTACTAAGGTCCAGGAGATTGAATCACCGCCCCCTGCACTGAAAAAGAGGCTGCTAGTTACTATACCACCACGCCTTGTGGTTGAAAGGTTCGTAAATCAAAATGGTAGGTTAATATTTAAATAACAAACACTCAGAGATCTTATTTTTCGGTCACTCAACAAATCCATTTTTTGTTTGCCAACGCGTGCGAAATGGAAATTAGGTGAGATTTTACAAGTGTTAAGATTAAAGAGTATTCTTTATACCTGAACAACTTACATTATGTTGGAAATTCATTAAATATTAACTTAACCTACTTTATTATTTAACGGGTAAAAAGTATATATACAAATATAGAATATTGAGATTAAAAAGAAAGTATGTACAAATTTACAATCTTAATAGTAGGTAAGTATAATATACAGATTTACAGGGGGCCACCGCACAGTCGCTATCCATCGAGAGAGTGCCCAGCCTAGCTAGCATGCCAACCACGACAAAGCGTTTAAACGAGAAAAACGTCATGCGCACTCTTTCTGGCCTACGTAAAATAATAAAGATGGAGATCACATCTCGATTTTTGTCGTTTTCTCGGGCGTGGCATGCTAGCTAGGCAGGACGCTGGCGGCGTTACCTCGCTCTATCGCAATGCTCATGCATTGCCCGAGGTATGCGCCGACCCTGTTGTCCCCGAGACCTCTAACAGGTGCGACTCTTTATACCTGTAAATAAATATCATAAGAATAATGAATATAACAAAAATCTTTTTTGCATATACGTTGGAATAGCACCAACCGTCTGGGTTGTCGTAAGAGGCGATTTACCTCTTGAAGCTAACATAAGCCATACCATGTGGCTACGGGTTGAACGGCCACTTATCTAAAAGAACGGGGAACAGCTGCGATCAGAGGTGGGGTTGGATGCAGTGACTAAACGATAGCCACACGGATGTGGCATCAAAAATGTAAAGGGTGCCTGATAGAATTAGTGCATGGAGTCTCTGTTGGCTGATGGCCGATGGGGCCAAAAAGTTCTCGAGTGGCCACCGCGTACCGGAAAGCGCAGCGTGGGTAGGCCCTCCACACGGTGAACCGACGACTAGTGTATCTAGTATGATTTCTCTACACGCGTCCCGCGCCTTCGCTTCATACAAAATAGCCTGTTCCCGCGCTTTTCGGAGAGCGCAAGCCGCGCTTACCGCGACTTGTAGTATGGAAAACAGCCGATTCGCGTGCGTGTAGAGAAATCATGCTAGACATGCTGGTGAAGGCAGCGGGAACCCGTTGGAGGAGGGCAGCGCAGGACCGATCGTTAAGGCGATTCTTGGGGGAGGCCTATGTCCAGCAGTGGACGCCCATCGGCTGAGATGAGGATGATGATAAATCTCTGTTACGGTAATAATTATAGTACTCTGTGTTAATACTAGCCGGGTTAATGCAATTTGAAGCTGGATAATAATCATATCAGTTATTGCATTATTTTGTTAGCTCAGTTTTTTAAGAGAAAGAACATCAAGTTAAACAACTTCTCTATTGGACCAAAGTCGAAAACGCGAAAAAAAATACACTTTATTGCCACACAAAAATACAGAATAGGTACCAAAACAATAAACAGATTCATCAAACAGAAAAATTAAACTAATAACAAATTATTACATGGCTGTAGTACGTACGATTTTCCCAACCCAAACCCAAACCCGACCGATCGAACCAAATGTATCGGACAGCAATTTTTTTTTTTGCGATTTTGATTTTTGTTCTAAATTTGTTTACCTTTATAGTCTGATCATTCCCTTACACAACCGTCAGCACATTAAGTTGAACCCTGATTAAATTCAGAAATGTAAAATTAAACAAATCGCTCTCCGCTTTCAACTCAAACCGTACAGGAGCCCGGATCGGTATACAGCCGTGAAACGTGAATTATTAGTATAATATTCTGTGCGAATATTATTCAGAATATTCATAAATATTACTCAGCCCGTGACATCTTGCTAACATGTTAATGCGTGTTCCGACAAATAAGGATCCCTTTCTGTCATAATATGTAGCTGGGAAAATGCAGCAATTAAATGAGTTATGGTTATGACTTAATGTGTAAAAGCTTTCATGATCTTGCATTAAAAATTAAGGTTCACACTGGATGTGTGGCCAAAATCCCTTTCCAGAGCTGGCTATTAAAAAATTGTAGTTTTGACTTTCTTTCGATAATAATTTTTCATCATTTCAGCCGATAGACGTCCACTGTTGGACATAGGCGCATCCCAAGGATCGCCACAACTTGCGGTCCTGCGCTGCCTACATCCAACTGTTTTCCGCCGCCTTCATCAGGTCATCGGACCACCTTGTGAGGGGCCTAGTGGCGTAGCTAGGCGTGAGCGAAATAGGCCCTCGCCCACGGTCTCGCGAGGCCTCTTTAAATGTGATGCCGCCAGACTTAAAATCCCAGTTTATTTTTATATATTATATAAAAACCTAAAAAAATCACTCAAGTTACAAAATACCTACTCAAAAACTTTTTTCAAATCTCACAGGTTGTTAGCTGTCAAAGCAATGTTTGGTAAGATAGATTTATTAGGTATATCTTGGGAATAAAAGAGAAGGGGCCTCGCTTATGCGACTTCGCCCACGTCTATATCAGTCCATGCTACACTGGGCCTATCTACCCACGCTGCACTTTCCCGTACGATGTCGCCACTCGAAAACTCTTCAGTGTCATTGGCCATCGGTTTTGCGAGCAATTTGCCTCGCCCATTACCCACTTTGGTTGAGCTGTTCGTTGTATAATAATTTGCACAAAGATATACAGGGTCCAATTAATATCATGAAGGTTTTTTAAGAGGATGTTCAAACCATCAAACTGATCAAGTTTTTTTACCAGGACTAACATCGAAAACGCGCAAAAAAATCTGTTGTCCGATACATTTTGGTCGAGTAGGATTGCAGTTTTGTATGGAATAGCAGATTTTTTTCGCTTTTTCGACCTTGATCTCAGAGATAAAGTTGTTCAGTATGATGGGTCTGCAGTGCAGCGCAAACATCGTCACAACCTTAAATTCGTCGTTGAAACATCGGCGAGCTTTCAATTTCATGTGTCAAGCTCATATAAAACCTCCGATGATCTGAAGAATGCGAGCTCGTCGATGTTTTTGACAGCAATGTTAGTGAATTGAACTGCAGATCATCCAAACGGTTAGCATAATTATGAAGGACCAAATATTATTTTCAAAAACGTTTAAATGTGTAGATCGCGTGGTTTTCGTAAATTTCAATTTGCCTAGCTTAGTTTCGTTATAAAATGTATAAGTGTAAATTTGTAAGTCCCTAACCAAACAACATGTGAGTCAAGCGCGACCGACCGCGGATCCTCTGGGAAATAAACACAAGTTACGCTACGGTTCAACTTTAACTTGCTCCGAATTATCTATGTTGGTTCAAATTAATTTATTTCGGTTCTGAGCTTTCTTGTTTTGGTATAACTTTGGTATAATTGACAATCCCACGAGTAAAAACCTTCAAATACCTCTGGGATCGGTTATCTCAGAAAGGGTCAGGGTCAATTACTCGGACAACATCTGGATGGAACAAAGTGGCGTGCAGTTGCGTGTGATACAAAAATCCTAAAAAGAACATAAAACACATTACCCTTCCTTTGCATCGCGCAGTCGGGTAAAAATATACAAAACAGCAATAAGACCAGCCCTACTCTTTGGCAGCTTAAAATTGGTTTGTTTATTCATATATTGGCGGTAATCTCTGAAATTGCAAAACCGATTTAAAAAAATTTTTTATCAATAGAAAGCTAGGAAAAAATCCCTTCGATTAAAGCAAAATGGATGGATGACGCGAACATTTCAATCGAGAAAAATAAGTTGAAACAATCGCTAGTCAATTTATAGGCTTTAACTTTGACGAAACATCATTATTTTTCAAATACGTACCGAAATGACAGACTAACTGCACCGGTGCCTATACTTTGTCTATCTTGTGTACTTCAACTAAATTGCGTATTGGGCATATCCATATCAATTCATTTTACTTTGATCGAAGTCACTATCCCTAAGTGATATAGGTTTAATAAACATATCAACGCGGACGAAAATGCGGGTATCAGATATATATAATACTACTGTGTCCGAGAAAGGATCAATATGCAAAAGAACGTATAACACGCAAAATGGCAGTACGCAAAATGACAAAACGCCAAAAAATCTCATAACAATGCCTGCAACATGGCACTATCGAGTTAAGTGCTAGTCGACGGAACATTTTGCCAATATGCGTTTTGCCGCAGCGAAAATTTCATATATCATCTTTCGTTTTGTTTTACATATTTTTATATTACTGCAATTTCTCGGAGGAGCAGTCAACTGACGCTGATATATCTTTAGTCAGTTTTGAAAAAAAAGTTTGACGAATTCGGGACCGAAAAATGAAACCAATAGAGGATCTAATGTTTCTACAAATGGCTGTAGAAGACCTGAATTCTTTCCACGGGTATTGTATGAGGCAAACAAGTAATAAGGTTCCTTATACAGGCTTTTTTTATGCATCTATTACCACTTGATTGATAACTACGTGATTTCACATTAAAACCTTAAATATGCTGAAAGCTTTGACTACTTATATGAGGACTAGTTACGCGTGTAATTCTACTAAGTTGTAATTCTTCTACTTTTTGCGGAGGGCGAGGTATCATGAAATCCGCAACTTTGGATTTTATTCCTCATAGTTTTAGATTCTAATTTTGAATGATAAAAATCATGAAAAGTACTCTCGTGTGAACCCCAAACGTTCTTATTATTGTTTCGCAATTATAGGCAGTCTCGTTTAGTGATAAAGTATAAAATTGAATGTAAATGCACATGATTAATTGATCTTATACCGTGGCAGAGGGGAAATGCTACCGCAAGGCTAGTCCTTATAACAAATAGTCAAAGGCTGAAAGTGATCCACGCTACAATACAACTACCAAAAAAATTCTGACTGCGATGTCCTGGCGGCTAAACGGATGTGCTTCCTTGGAGATGGATATCCAAAACCAGGAGATTACGGGTTTCTTTCCCTGAACGGTATTGCCACCCTCCTCTACCATGTCTAGGGGTCAACACAAAAGATCAAATTGGGTCGAAGTGTTGCTGGCTTGCCAGCAGCCCCCATAATAAGATAAGATACGATACCTACCTACTTAGTGGAGTTGGTGTTCGATAGCAGGAACAAAAGACCTTCTGCCATTTATCAACACTTTGATTTTAAATTGTTCTATAAATAACAAAGAATTTCTGTATTTTGTAGCTAGCTTTCATTTTGCGCGACATAATGAAACCAACCATTCAGTTAAGTTAAAACTAAAGTTTGTGACAAAATTTATGAAACAATCATAGTTTAAAGTAAACAGCAAACTGTGAGTTTGGCAAAGTTTAGGGTTGTCAACAAGTCAAATTTTTCCTCAAAACTTTCACGGGACATCGCTGAAATCTCAACAGGCTTATGGTAAACAGTTGCTTTAAGGGGGGGGTAAATTCGCAATAAAATATTTTCGATTTGACATACTAAATGCAATTAGCTGAACGAATCGAACGTTTGTATGAAAAGATAATATTAAAGTAATTCCACTGTCTACCCTAATACCCTTTATACGACACGACAGAGCCTTGTCAACCAGGAATGATATACAGGGTGTAAGTGACAGCCTAGCAAATACTGAAACGGTGAACTCAGACCATCAAACTGAACAACTTTCACTATTAAGCCTACCTCAGGAAAACGCGAAAAAAATCAGATGTCCCATACATTTTAGTCGAGTAGGTACAGCAGTTTTGTATGGGACAGCTGATTTTTGGTCTGACTTCACCGTTTCAGTATTTGCTAGGCTGTCACTTACAGCCTGTATAGG
The DNA here is from genome assembly GCA_927399405.1 of Agonopterix arenella. Taxonomy (NCBI): domain Eukaryota; kingdom Metazoa; phylum Arthropoda; class Insecta; order Lepidoptera; family Depressariidae; genus Agonopterix; species Agonopterix arenella. The sequence goes on from OV656711.1 coordinate 1,266,716, forward strand.
GAGAGAGTTACAAAATATATGATATGATACAGATTTTGAATCTGATTGTCTTCATCAGCCTATAATTATTATTATAGGTACGTTCCACGTCAGGGTTCACTTCACACAAATAATCGTGTGAGTATTTTCTAGGGGTAAAATAAAGTTTTTATAGGTATTTCCTTACAACTTTACGAAAATATATATCGTAGGGCATACATTGTGAGTTTCTCAATACCTAAAGCATTAGCAAATCAGTCCTCATAACAACTCCAACATCTTGGCACTACAGAACATATATACTTGAACCTAAAATCCCTTTCCTTAAACCCCCACAGTTGGATAGATTTCACGATCGAACGCATTCAATCTGAGTAAATATTCGTGAGAACGGGACCGTCTCGAAATCGGGACGTGTCCCGTAAAATGTAACATAATATGGAAAGTGGCAACCCTGGTGATTATTGCGAACCATTCTGCAAACAGGTGCCGTTTATGGCTCCACTGGGCCTTGTCTATGCAGGATATAACAGTTTGTCTATGACATATACATGGGACGATATGAACGGCAATTATTGTGTAAATTACAGTGTGTAGTTTATAGTGTGTTGGTCGAAGACACCCTGCTTGAGAGACATACTGAACACCCGATAGATATTTCATAAAAAATCATCATACTAAGAATAATAAAAATAAATACAGGGTGTTAGGGTAAATAGTTACATTACTTTAAGGGGGACACCTTTACCTTGGACAGCATGCCACAGTATTCCAGACTGAAATGTACGCTATCATAGATTGCGTACATGAGAATCTGAAAAGATGCCCAAAGGGGAAACATATTGTTATTTTATCAGATAGCCAGGCTGCTCTGAAAGCGCTAGGATCTGGCGAAATAGAGTCGAAGCTAACATTAGAATGTGCCCGAGCACTCAACCAGCTAGGACTGATAAACTCTGTCACCCTAGGCTGGGTGCCCGGACACTGCGGTATTGATGGAAATGAGGCTGCTGACGAGCTGGCACGAAGAGGGGCGGAAGAGGACGCCATAGGCCCCGAGCCTTATTGCGGCATCTCTCGCAACACCTCTAGACGTGTGCTGAAGGAATGGGCTGTGAACCAAAGCCGTAGGCTCTGGTCGGATACACCAGGACTGAGGCATGCGAAAGAACTTGTGACCGGCTTTTCAAACAGACATACCTCGGATGCCATCAATTCAAACCGCAACGACTTAAGGCTCTTAGTACGAGCCTTAACAGGACACTGCAAGTTAAACAAACACCTACACAGAATGGGGCTTGTAGATTCACCCACTTGCAGATCCTGCTGTGAAGCAGAGGAAACGCCCATACACCTCCTCTGCGAATGCGAAGTGCTCATTCACAGCAGAAGTCGCCATCTAGGTGGATACATAATAACACCTACTGACATTAGGGACCTTCCCTCCAAAAGCATAACACGGTTCATGAAGTCCGTGGGCCTAGGAAATGACCTTTAGGTCTAGGGTGACAGCTACAATAGATCTATCCAGGTCGCAGTAGCTATTTGGTCATTAACCAAGCCCTTATAACCAAATAATAATACTTTAAGGGGTGGTTGTACTTACAGAACATTATAAGAGTGTTCTGTGAGTACAACCACCCCTTTAAGTAATGTAACTGTTTACCCTAACACCCCGTATTTATTTTTATTATTCTTTTTTATGTTATTTGGTTGTACTCATGATACTGAACAACTTGCTCAAAATGAACATATAGGAAATTCACAAAAAAATTGAGCTTTTGGATTGCATTTAGTATGGAAAGTCCAAATTGTTTTTTTGCGAATTTCCATACAGGGTCCTTCTTAATATGCTGACACTTTGATCATACCATCAAACTGAAAAACTTTCTCTATGAGACCAACATCGAAATCGCGAAAATAAATCAGCTGTCCAAAATACAATTGGCACGAATAGGTTTGCAGTTATGTATCGAAGAGCAGATTTTTTTTTCGCGATTTCGATTTTGGTGCCATAGAGAAAGTTAGTCAGTTTGATGGTCTAATCATCCTCTTAAAAAAGTGTCAGCATATTAAGAAGGACCCTATATGTTTTTTTAGGGAAAGTTGTTTAGTAGGTATCATGGGTACAATTGCCCCTCAAAGCAGGGACCGAAACCGGTATCGATAATACCGGTTCTTTTTGGTTACAACCTTTAATTTTTTATAGGTATTTTTAGAGGTAACCTTTATATCATTCTACTAACGGTCCGCGTACACAGAGATATATTTAAATAAAAAATTGTTTCTTCATAAATTTAGTAAATCCTCGTTACCTCGTTGGTCGTTACTAAATACAAATTAAATCAATTATAATAACAAACTTAAACTCAAATGTGAACATAAACTTAAACCATTCTATGCTTTTGGGTTCAATAAAATGTAAATAATCATTTCCTTTATAATCTCGACCTGTCCAATACTGTAGCAACAGCAACACTGAAAGAAAATAGGGCGCGACTCGCTCGTTGGGTGCTCCAAAATTTGCGTCATCCGCTACAACAAGTCGTTGTTGTAGCGGATGTTGTTCAATCAATTTTGTGCTTTTGATTAGTAATTATTTTTTTAAATCCTCTTTCTAATGCAATCTGTCCTGCATGGGACATTCGGCAATGATTTGTGTTATTTTCTTTTAAGATGTCATTCAAGGAATGGAACCACTGTCCAAACTTTATACAATATTCTAATCTGTGAGAAGATCTTGAGGTGCTTTTCTTTTTAATCTTGTGAATGTCTTCATTAATTCCACAGCCTCTTGGTTTGGATGTTGTTTAAGTCTGTCTCTATACGTACCAGTTCTGATTTTGATTTCTTGCTTTATTGTAGTAATGTTAAGATCGTGGTGAATTTGTTCATTTGTGACGTACCACGGAGCATCTACTATTATTCTCAGTGTTTTAGATTGGAAACGCTGTAGAATTTATAATTAGTAGAAATTAAAGTTCGTTTTTAAATGTTATTAAAAACCACGCGCGCTTTTTCCGCTCCGTCTATACTGACCTAGGTTACCGGTATTAAAATCGGTTGTTACCTGGATAAAGGTTACCGAAAATTTTAGGTCCCTGCCTGAAAGTAATGCAACTGTTTACCTTAACCTGTGTTGTATATTGAAAAATAGTACAAAAACATACCGTTAAGGACACCATGGACACTCAGCTGTAATTTTATACAAATGAGAAAAATTATTGACAAGGAAAGAAGAGGTAAGTATAAGTCGCTATCAAAAGTTAGTACCATATAAAACCTTTCTTATCTTAACTTACCAAGACAATTTTGTGCCTACCACAACAATTTACCTCCGACCTACGTTCCCTCGGCATTACGTTTTAAAATAATAATTTATTATGTTAATAATATTGTAATAATGAACGCACCGACCCTAATTTAAAATAATTACCTAAATAATTAAGGGAAAATTCATTTACATAGCCTTAAACCTTTTTGATGAGGAAAATAGTTGTGTTTGACAATAAAGGGTAGATAGTAAAGTTTTTGTATTAAAATTGTTTTGTAAACGTTATATTAAAATTTAAAGTAATCATCATCATCCTCTTGTCCTTATTCCATTACAAAGGATGTAACAAAACACGCTAGCAATATTTAAATTGGTGGTTTAGAGTTTAGACCATCAAACTGAACAACTTTCACTATGTAGCCAACAACGAGAAAAAATTTTTGAAATCTGCTGTCCCATTTAAGTCGAGATACATATTTGAGTCGAGAATGTACTGCTTTGTATGAAACAAAAATTTGTTTTTTCTCAATTTTGACTCTATACCCAACTAACAATTTGGTCGTATAGGAGTAGTATAGTCAAACATCAGACGCATAAAGCACCAGTATATGACGAAATTATCGTAATCATTGGCATCACATCCACAGATCAATTAGAATATGTCCAAGGAATCACATCGCCACCTATCATTGGCCTTACCAGTTATTTTTAAGAATTTATTGTAACTATGTTTAATACGCTGTTTGTTTTCTCAATAAATAAATAAGTAATATAACTTTTATATGTCAAAATAGTCCTATAAATGTGGGCCTTATACGACCAAATTGTTTGCTGGGTAGTGAAAGTTGTTCCACTATATTAATACACCACCCCATTATATTAATATTATTTAGATGTTTTGCTACACCCTGCACATAATAATACTGGCCCTAACCCAAGGATTTAAGAATCATGAAGGATGCCACTTCTCCTTACAAGCATGGAAACAAGAAAATTGACCATGGCGGTCGGTAATGTTCGACCTTCTGTCGTACGTCTCCATCTTTGATATTTCCAACGCTCTTATGTATACACAGGTACATAATAAATAACATGGAGACAAAAAAGTAAAGGACTCAGAATAACAGTCGGGGTTGCTGACTGCCACTGCTATTCTGTCCCTCCCTTAACATAAATAAATAATGTATTCTTAATAACTATAAACAAACATTCAATATAGACGTATCGTAGGTATTTTATAAAAATAGAATGTACAACTTTTACAACATATTTAGCCAACCATTACGATATAAATTGAAGTAACTATAATCTAATAATATATAAGTAGGACATATTATACAATGAAACATGGAAAAAACCAACATAAATTTGGATGATTAGTAAATAAATAAATTAAGTAATGCATAAAATTTTAATTTTAAAAATATGAAAAATATATACAATTAGTTAAGTTTCATTTCCTTGATCACTGAACTGACCCTCGATCTGTTTTCCGTAGGTACATCTTTTCCTATGTCTGTGGTTCATGTTTTCCTATAGTATTTAGTTGTGTAGTACGCGTATTTATGTATGCTGTATGTGTGTATATATATATATATATATATTTATATGAGTATGTATATTATATATGTATTTATAATAGGTTTATTTTGTATACTTACATTTTTTACTGATAACTGCTCATTTTTGATCATTTTTTCTGGAAACACCGCCTACCTTTCTTCTTTTCACCGTTTCCTCTACCCTAAGGTTGTCTGGAAGAAATCGCTTCTTTAGCGATAAGACCGCCTTATTTTGTTCCTCTTGTATTATTATTTTTGTATTTCACTGTGTATGTTTTGGTGTAAAATAAAGTATATTTGATTGATTGATTGATTAGTTATAAGCAAACAGTTTTATTTGTAGAAGGAAGGATGCCAGCCGCTATTATTTGCTGCTTCATTAGCCATTCTCTACATTTTGTACGGAATGTTGAGAGCGTAAATCGCAGCGCGTCTCTAATGGGTGGAGGCCTCAGATAAATTAACAGTAGGCAGATCATTCCAGATTTTAGAAGCGGCATATTTGAAGCAACCCATTGTACCGATAAGAGAGTAAACAGGAAGCACGAAAAGATAAGGTATCTTTTCGTGCTTCATGTTTACCCATCCCTCAGGTTTCGTCGCCGAATTTGGCGAAACAGCTTTTTGGAGAGATAGAGAGGAGATTGTGTTTTACACAGTGAGTGCAAGAAGTATGAACTAAAGACTTCTCGTGTGGTTCATATTAAGTACTCTTTTTGTGTCCCTTTCTATCCAATGACGTAACGTCATGAATAGACTAAGAGATATTAGAATAGATAAGTGTACTTTTTGCAACCATCAGCTGCAAGGCTGATTAAGTCTTTATGAGGTGTTGTAGAGCATCTCTGTGATGGGGATGAACTAAGTCTGCCTGCATAACTTCAGTCGGTTTAGGAGTTACGGACGTTTAAAGGTCAGTATAAAATTAACGATCAGCTGCAAGGCTGATCGTATGATATTATTGTAGTGTGCACTGTAGCTATGTGAACAGTACAATAACTGACATGAACTGCCAGTCGGTTTAGAAGATACAGCCGTTCAAAGGTCGGACCTTTGAACGGCTGTATCTTATAAACTGACTGATGAACCATGTCAGTTTTAGTACTGTTCACATAGCTACAGTGCATACTACAATAATATGATACGATCAGCCTTGTAGCTGATCGTTAATTTTTTACTGATCTTTAAACATCAGTAACTTCTAATCCGACTGGAGTTATGCAGGCAGACCTGGTCCATCCCCATCACAGAGATGCTCTACACCTCATAAAGACTTAATCAGCCTTGCAGCTGATGGTTGCAAAAAGTACACTTATCTCTTAGTCTAGTATGATAGGAGCTACAATTTTGGTCGTCGGATGAGAAAGGGACAAAGTATCGTCGAAAACAACGACGGGAATTTACGAAAGAAGAACGATCATTGCCGACCACCAAGGAGTATTATCATGTTTCACCGCTTGTTAGGCAGTCTGTACTCCAAGGTATAGACAATACCTATGCCAGCTTCCTGCCCTAACCACACCCTAGACACTTACCTGTCATTTAATACAAAAGGGAAAAATAGAAAAGATGACGTAAGCATGTGCGATACTGCGTCAATGCGAGTGAGACAGGAATACGTCATTGCCTACATTTTACGCCAAGCTTCCTACCAGAGGGGGTGAGGTTATAATTGGTGGGGGGGCAGGTAGTGTCCGTACTGTATGTAGTACTAGATACTCTTTCTTATGCTGTGCCCTAACTACCTAATGTCACAGATTACATAATAGTTACATACATAAAATAGTAAGACTAATAACAATACGCAAGATTCTTGGCCTAAATAAATGCATTTTGTTTTCAAAATACAGCTGTCGCCAAAACAAATGATTTGTCATTCTTCCCAGATTAATTCCTCCTTTCGGCGAAGTGTTCACGTAGCGGCCAGATGCCGTCGAAAATTTATCATTTTGCTGAGAGCTTGACGCTTTTCTACCCGACGATGACGAAAGGAGAGTTTTTGGCGACTAAAGAGATAATGTCTTTATAAGTCAGATTAGCTACCCAGACTTTCGATATATCGCAACCGTTTTGGTCCGAACTCCATTTAATAGAGTTGACATTGGAACGAAAACGTTCACGCAATGAGCGTTTTTCTTTTGGTGGTGATCGATAGATGGCGCAACGGTCTGTGCGAATAAAGGTCAAAATTTCAAAAAGGGTTTCTTTAAAACAATAAAGAGGGATGTTCAAAAAGTTGATGGAATATTTCATTATTTGCGAATCATTTTGATCGAAAATTTGAAACAGTTTATTTCTGACATGGTTGTATGGGCTCGATCCCTAGGAATTAAAAAAATGGCACAGTCTTGACATGATTTTGATAGAATCTCACAAACGTTTCTATGGAGCTATAAACATACCATCTGTTGAGTTTTTTAGTAACTAAAATTTAAAAAAAGAAAAGAAAAACGCTCATTGCGGTGTTCGGGCCCTATAAGTGCTCGGAGTTTCGAATGTTGATACATTATGACCGTTTCCGTCTGAACTTCATTGGAATAGAGTTCACATTGGAACGAAAACGTTCACGCAATCGCGAATATCGAATTTCTCGGTAGACTCTCTGCTCCCGTATCAATACAGGGTGTAAACTTAGACTTACTTTAAAAGGTGATTACTGAACAGCTTTCCCTAAGGAACCAAAAGCAAGTTAATAAAAACAATTTTGAACTTTTTACAGGGTGTTTTACGGAAATAAGCAAAACAATTTCTGACTTTATACAGGGTGTTACGGTAGACAGTTGCATAAATTTAATTGGTTTTTGTAACATGATACTGAATATCTTTCACAAAGGAGAATAAGGAACATTCCCCAAAAAAATACATCTTTTCATACAAATGTTCGACCAGCTGATTGCATATTTTATAATATGGAAAGACCACAATTTTTTTAATCATGTATGTATCGCTACATCGGAGGTGGACAAACGGCCTTAGGGATAATTGTTCAGTATCATGGGAACAATAACCCCTATACGGTCAGTTGTAGAAACGTTCATTAAAGATAATCCTCCATTAAATCTCTTGCTAGCTTTTATTATGTCAACAAAACAAAAGTGACAGCAAGAGACTTAATGGAGGATTATCCTTAATGAGCGTTTCTGCAACTGAGTAAAGCAACTGTTTTCCCTAACAACCTGTATACACCCTAAATGCAATCAAATATAACGGCTGTATGAAAAGTTGCATTTTTTGTTTACTATTTACCTCAGTTTTAGCATGAATGCAATCATCCTTTAAAGTAATGCAACTATAAACACTTACACCTTGTATAATACAATATTAATACGAGGTGGTCTTTTGCCCACTAAAACAATGCAAAAGAATACTTTATTGTATTTCTTGTTAAGAGATTTATAAAGCAGAAAATTGCTAGAAGGAGCCCTTAAATTATACTAAGTTACCTATTATTATCTCCTTTCATTTCAAAATGTGTTATGAAATAAAGCATAACAAAACGAACATCATTTCACATTGATCCGAGTTCCCTCCCGTCCCTTATTGAATTTCGAACATTGTATCGTAAGATTAATACACTGATATAGGCGCACGGTAGTTTGTCAGTCAAGTTCTGGAATAAAGGCGAAGTAACGAACCGTGAGTTGTATTACACGTAGCAACATAATATTGAAATCGAATATTTTCGTCAGCGCATCATTGGAAATTAAAATTTAAGAGCGCGCTTGGATAATTTAGACATTTAACAAAAAATTCTCCCTTTTCTAAGTAGTAGATCTCTGCCATTTAAGGTGGTTTCAGTCCATACAAAAGTTTGACGCACAATACGCGTAGACGGTATTAATAAAAGTAATATTTTTTATATGGAAAAATAGTTTAGAAAATCTAGTTGCCGCGTAACAAATAACATTTGCAATTTGTAATATAATTACGAAGATTTAAAGCTTTTAAATTTTTGTATGAAAAATTTCAAGATAGATATAAAGCTTTGAAATTTTTCATACAAAAATTTAAAAGCTTCGTCATTGTTTTATAAATTGTAAATGTTATTTGTTACGCGGCATCTAGATTTTCTAAACTATTTTTCCATGTATACAAAGTTACTTATATTAATACCGTCTACGCGTATTGTGCGTCAAAGTTTTATATAAAATTGACCCCTCTGCAACCGCCTTAAAGATAATGACATAGTATTTTAATACAGAATCATAAATCAGAGCTTGTTCTAAATAGGTTGATTATAATTTCGATAACAATGTTAATATTTCAAGAAAAAGCAATATTCCAACACCCAATCTCAAGTAAAGTTAAAACATTAGGTTTTTTCACCATAATTTTTTACCAAAAGAGCAGCATTTGAAAATCTTAAATACTTTTACTGGGCATATAGTCCTTAAATTCGTAGATTGATTTGAATTGAGATAAACATTGCTTGAACCCAAAAAAATGGATTATCAAAAAGCAATATTGGCCGAAAATGTGTGCATTGAACAATAATTTTACGCAGAAGTATTATTTATTTTCGTAATGTAGTCAAATCTGAAACGAAATCTGGAGGAACTTTAATAGACCGATTCTTTTTTAATTTTATAGAACTTTCTCTAATCTTTTTACAGAACTTGGCCCTTTTACATTTAAGTTTTTGGTGGGATATTTTATTACATTATGAAATAAACGGTCTAATGTAATTACTGGTGGAGGGAGACAAGGGATTTGATTTCTTTTATTTTACCTTTTTTTTCTCGAAAACTATAGCGTCTTTTTGAGCCGAGTTCAAAAAAGCTTAGTTCTATGTTTCTTAAGCGCTAAGTGTTGTTGTTTTTTTTTTAACCTGTTGTGTCCCACTGCTGGGCAAAGGTCTCCCCCAAACCCTATGTTTCTTAAGCGCTAAGTGTTGCTGTTTTTTTTTAACCTGTTGTGTCCCACCGCTGGGCAAATTTCTCCCCCAAACCCTTCCATGTCTCTCTGTCCGGTGCTACATCCCGCCACACATTGCAGTAGGCATCCAGCTCGTCTCGCCACCTTTTCCGGGTCTGCCTCGACGTCGCTTTTTCTTTTTTATAATTTTAATTACTATCGATTAAAGCATAGACTATACAGAATGTAAAATTTTATACTTACGTTACATAGAGGGTGTAAGTGACAGCCTAGCAAATACTGAAACAGTGAACTCAGAACATCAAACTGAACAACTTTCACTATAGAGCCTACCTCAGGAGAAGCGAAAAAAAATCAGCAGGCCCATACATGTGAGTCGGGTAGGTACTGCAGTTTTGTATGGGACAGCTGATTTTTTTTCGCGTCTCCTGAGGTAGGCTCCATAGTGAAAGTTGCTCAGCTCAGTCGGTCTGAATTTACCGTTTCAGTATTTGCTAGGCTGTCACTTACACCCTGTATATTACGGATTTTTTGAATAAGTAACACATTTAATTTTACACCCGGTCTGATGTCCACAAAGTGTGGCGAACAGAAACTGTTAGCCACACCATAGGCCACACTTTCCCTGCATTTAAACCTCAACTTCTTCTTCTTATCGTGTGGGCAGAGCCCTGGTGTCAGAGTTTTTTCAGACCGCCGTACGGCCTCTGGCGTGGTTTTTATGTAACGACTACTACCACCAGATATAGTAGCCGGGACCAACGGCTTGACGTGCCATCCGAAGCGCGGAATCATTTTTCTTTTGATACAAACAGGTGATTCAGCCTGCAATGTTCTAACCATCTAGGGAAAAACGCACAAAGTCACTAGGTGTCCCCCGTGGGAATCGAACCCACGACCTCCAAATGCTCTTAACCATAAGACCAAGGAGGCAGTTCAACTGATTGTGTCCGTATCCCATTCCACTTTATTCAAAAGATGATTAATGATTGGCCGAAAGCCTTATTATGAGTACTTTGGCAGCTTGAATAATTATCTGACACGAAAATAAGTAGATTCTTTGAAATGTTTCTTGAGTGCTCGTGTACAATGAATCTGCAGTTCTTTTTATTTTACCATGAAAATCTATACTATTATAAAACTGTAACAGGAAGTTTGTCTGTACATTGAAGATATTAACAAAAAAAAAGTTACGGTATGTTTTTTAGGTGTCCCTGATTCCATTTCACCAATTTTTGGATTTTTTGTCAGTCTGTTTGTTTGTGTGTTTGTTTGTTTATTTGAACGAGTATCACGCAAAAACTACTGAACCGATTTTGATGAAACTTTTTTTGTTTGATAGCTTATGATCTGACTTAAAATCTGGTATATAATTTGTGCGGACGAAGTCGCGGGTTAACGCTCGTATGAACATAAATGACTAGACGGTCGACTTAGTTCTTTGTTTCGTTGGTTTGGTCATGAGAGGATGAACGGTACCAAAGAGATTTACTGTGCAAAGATTGGAAATGTCGGTAGAGGGCGCTCTTGTAGGACGTCATCCATCATCATCATAATCTCAGCCCATAGAGAAACACGTGACTCAGAAAGAAAGAAGTCACGTGTTTCTCTATGTCTCAGCTGAGAGACGTCTACTGCTGGACATATAGGTCTCCCCTAAGGATCGCAACAACGAGCGGTCCTGCGAGTATGAGTTTTTTACACCCTGTAATATGAAAGAAACGTAAGTACAATTCTATCATAAGTTATTTCTTTACCCAATTCTCATTTTGCAGATTTGGATGTTTTATTATAGACGAGCGTTAACCCGCGACTTCGTCCGCACAAATTATATACCAGATTTTAAGTCAGATCATAAGCTATCAAACAAAAAAAGTTTCATCAAAATCGGTTCAGTAGTTTTTGCGTGATACTCGTTCAAACAAACAAACAAACACCCAAACAAACACACAAACAAACAGACAGACAACAAATCCAAAAATTGGTGAAATGGAATCAGGGACACCTAAAAACCATACCGTAACTTTTTTTTTGTTAATATCTTCAATGTACAGACAAACTTCCTGTTACAGTTTTATAATAGTATAGATTATACTCGAGCCGTACTTACTTTATGGCACATAAAGAAGCTTAAACAACCATTTGGCTCAGTTTCGGTAAAAACATTTATTGTCGTTTGCATTTTGCGATATCTTTCCCATTTGTCAGTAACGGATGGTACTTAGAAATGAAGTGGTAATAACTTTCACTACAGGGTCCTTAGATCGATGATAGCCCCTACTGAAGAGAGCTAGCGCCTCAATCCTGAGGCCGCGGTTCGATTCCTGGCCTGTATCACTAAGTTCTTCGGAATTTATGTACTGTTTTTTAAATTTATCATTTACTAGCTCGGTGGTGAAGGAAAACATCGCGAGGAAACCTAATGCAGGTTTCCGAGGATGAAAAGAAAATACCATAAGTTCGGAGGTAGGCCTAAAATACGGGTGAGCTTGGGGCGAACACAAAGAACCAGCGCTGGTCTCAGTGTTACAACGACCCTTGCTTGCAATAGCCCAACCACAAATAATCAATAGGGTCCTTCTTTAATATGCTGACGATTTTTTTTAGGGGATGATCAGACCATCAAACTGAACAACTTTCTCTATGGGACATATCACGAAAAACTGCAATCCTATTCGACGCAAATGTTAAGTTAAGTGTATGTTGGAGGAGTCATATAACACTTTTATATAACACTTTTACCCAGCAAACAATTTGGTCGTATAGGCCCACATTTATATGACTAATTTTAATTAATTATTTATTTCTTACAAAACACAGTACATTCTACAGATACATTTTATGCCAAACTGCATAACAGTTTGTCGGTATACAATGAGCTCTTGATAACGTTTACAAACAATTAACAATCAATCAAACTGCAACTATTTTGACCTATTAAAGTTATATCACGGTTATTTGGTCATATACTGGTGCTTTATGTGTCTAATGATCGACTATACGACACCTATACGACCAAATTGTTAGTTGGGTAACCACCATCCATACAAAACACAGGGGTATTTTAGGTAAATTTGACGCTTATTTGTGTCTTTCTCTGTATCTGTCTGTGGCAATAACAGAGAAATCATACGCATCCCGGGAATCGAACGCAAAAGACATCATCGGCAGTTCATACATTTTTGATCCAAATGTGAAAGTGCCGGCCAACAAAAACTAATGCTATATTCTATTAGAACATGTCCGTCCGTCCGTTCTTGTCAGTTGTACAGTTTGATGGTCTAAACCATCCATTTAAATGTTTATTTGTATTTTTGTAACACCTTGTATAGGGTCCTTCTTAATAAGCTAATACGTAAGGGAATAAGAAGTAGTAATAAGAATAAGGGAATGATCAGACCGTCATACTGAACAACTTTCTCTATGGCACTAACATCAAAAAAGCGAAAAAAAGTATTTTTTTTTTCGCGATTTCTATGTTCGTCCCATAGAAAAAAATCAGTTTGCTGGTCTGATCATCCTCTTAAAAAAGTGTCCGCATATTAAGAAGGACCCTGTATAGTAAAATAAGTAAAAATAAAACAAACTATCATAACTATGTCACACTCAATACTCATCCCTGTCTATTCTGCCTCGCAACCAAACAGAAAAAAACCTACGCAAAATCCTGTGACGTCACAATTTACCCGCCTGCAATAAATTCGAGTCACGCACAGTAATCTCTGTGAAAGGGGAATGCTTTACGGTTCCTCCAGACATCTCACGTGATTCTACGTGTACGTCTTATTGAATTGAGATTTATATCCGCGGTGTCAAAAGTATGTGACACTTTGTAGGTGAGAGGTTTCTTTTGTTTTTATGAGCATTTTTCTTAATCTAGAAATAAACATTTTAACGGGTTCTTACCGCGTTTTCTTATATTTGGTATCTGTATTAGCATTTTTCTTTTCTTTTTAGGGTTCCGTGAAAAATGGCAAAAATAGGACCCTATTCCTATGCCTACGTTGTCCGTCCATCCGTCCTAATAGGTAACCATTTGAAATTGAATCATTATATTAATCATATATCAGCCGATAGACGGACATAAGCCTCCGCCAAAACGGGGGGATTTGCCATAATCGCCACGCTTCGCAGGCTGGTTGGCGATCGCAGTTGGATTGAATGTGTGTACTTAGAGGATGCTGCTGCCCATCCTCCGGTAGATCCCTTAGTTAGTCGCCTTTTACGACACCCACGGGAGGAAATGGGATGGTGCTATTATCAGCCGACACCACACGGACATTATATTAACTAATAACTAATATATATAATTAAATTAACTTATCTAACCTGTCTCCCGCATATCATCTCAGGGAGAAAATGGTGGCTGAAATACAGCGCTGCCCGAACCCCTGGTTTCGGAACAGCACAGGCTGACGTCACTCACCTTTGGTCTCCAACATGTCTCAAAGCATTTTCCTCTCTTTTTGTATACAAATTCTGTTTGCTTGTTTGCTTATGTACTAAGTGCAAAATGATTGTAAACAACTGTGATACTTATCATAAGAGAAAGGCAATAAATAATTTTTTGATTAATTTTTTTTTATTACTTTGGACTTGATGACAAATAATAATAATAACAAAAAGTACAAAATTAAACTGGTTTATTTCAACGTTTTTTTTTTCTTGCTCTATCGTAAAACGGTAATACATACAAACGTCAAACTGGGTGTGATTATAGTGCATACTCTACAACATAAGAACAAATAATAAAAATGGGCAAGTGTGAGTTGGTCTCGTGCTAAGGCTCCCGGTAAAAGTAAAATTGTTGGGTATGTTAATATAAGACATAATATTGTGTAAACTGTCTCTTTTAAGGGTCCGCTGGAAGAAATCTCTTCAGAGATTAGCTCTCCCTTTGTACATGTATGGTAGAGTAGAGAAAACTTCATCGCTCCATAGAATTCCAATAACTTCCTTCTCTAGTATTTTCTGAACAGACTTCAGACACACACAATTTTCAATTTTATTGTAGATCTTGCTTTTGCCCGCGACTTCGTCTGCGTGGACATGTGACTTTGTCTAATGCCTCCTTTAATGTCATGAAGGTCATTGTCAGAAGCAAGTCCTGGCATGTAACATTAGAATGGCGATTAAGGAATGGGCTGATAAAAGACACAGGCTAGAATGCTCTGGCCTCTCGGGTCTGCAGCGTTGCAGGAAAAAGGCACGATATAAAATGAGATATAAATGAAAAACGTTATAGGCGCTACAAATTTAATAATTAGCTGCTTTCACCAGGTTGCGGTTCCATTCGTTTCGAAGTTTACAACTAGAGTAAAAACTTTTCAGAGTTTCAGCGCAATGGCGCGCGTGGGAAAAGACAATGCGGGTTTTGTATGGCCGGTGTGCGCCTTATTTTTCACCGTTGTTTTTGGCGCGGCCTTCAACCAAACTTACATACTTTAGTTCAGAATAAAGTAACAAACAAAATTTGTTCTTACATGTACAAGGTGAAATTGATATCATTAGCATACTTTTAAACTAAGAGCCTACCCATCCAAATGAACCACTTTTACTATGGGAGCAAACCGATCGGAGCAAAAAAACAGCTGTTTTATAGATTTGAGTCGCGAACTCACGTGTCGACATTGCAGATTAGTATGGAACAGCAGAACTTTTTTTCTCCGATCGCTTGGCTGTCATAGTTAAAGTTGTTCAGTTTGATGGGTAGACTCTTAGTTTAAAAGTCCCTACTTCGAACGGAGATAATTTATAAAGGCTTAAAGAAATCAGAAATCAGAAATCAGAAAATTTATTTATAGAAATGGGTACATAATACATTAAGGTGACACATAATACAGAAATAAAGTCTCTCCAAATCTTGCCCGAAGGCGTACAAATATTGATAATAATTATATGTCCTAATGATTACAATGTCAAAAATCAATTCCATTCTAATAATTTAAAATACGTTATTTAAAAAAGAATAAAAGTAAAAAAAAAAATTTATAACAATATCAAATTATATTAAATTATACAATATTAAACTATTAAATTAGAATGATATTCATCATCATCATCAATGGCCTTTCCATCTTTGAAAGATGATTTAAGCAGCGTCTTGGCGGCACTTACGCTCGTGGCTATAAAGCCCGATACAAGAGCGACAGGTACGGCCGCATATACGGCAAGTGAAATTTGAGTTTTCTGTGTCAGTTGGGTTTGCTAGCCGATCATGCCTCTTTTCTCGCTTTTCAGCCAAGGAAGCAAACCAGGCCCTGTCGTGAACAGCTCTTCCTTCCGCTAAATGTGTCCTCCACAAGTCGCGGTTCTCAGCGAGATCCTCCCATCCGCTGGTGTCGATTGAGAATGTGGGCATGTCTCGCTTTACGCAGTCCTTGAATCGGACGACATTTCTCTTGGCATGCGCTACTTCACCTAGAAGAACTTGACGCGGCAAACGAGAGTGATCCATGCGATGCACGTGCCCCAGCCACCGTAGACAGAAACAAGAATCAAACAGAGAATGATATAAAGAATCTATAATTACACGACAAAAAGGTATTAAGTATTATTCACAATTGAAGTGACTATCAGTCAAATATTCCTCTAATTTATAGTAACATTTGTGTTCCAATATATTTGTTATCCGTTGCTTGAATAGAGTTAAATTCAACTCTCTTATTGCCAAAGTTGAAAATACTTTTACTTTTAAGTTTACTTCAAGCTTTTATATCTCCGTTCAGACTGAGTTTAGAAATATACTTGTCATAACAAGTTTTGCTTGTAACTTTATTCAGAACTATAATATTCAAGTTTGATTGATGGCCGCCGCGCTAAAGAAAATAGACGAAAGAAAAGGGCAACATTTTTAAACATTGGCTTTTGTATACATACCTATAGACAATTCACATTCTTTTCGTAAGCTCTTATACTATGTTATTTTAGTACAAACTATGTGGAACGCTGATTTTCTATAGACTGCTTCCGCCATCTATCGGTTATGTATCGAAGCACTATGTGTTGAACTAGAGTTCATATCGAAGTAACAGCGCACTACACCTCACGCGCTGCGCTGTAGTAGTGAGAGATTTCGCCCTTATCAATCACTGTCTTGTTAGTCTAGCCGTCTAGACAACCGGCTTACGATCCGGGTAGCTAAGGTTCGAGCCTCGTGTCGGCCGATCATCTTTTTCAATTTATTTTATAATGTGGCGCCCCCTAGTGCTAATATGGGGCAACGCAATTAGGACGTCCTAAAATTCAAGGCGAGTTACCTATCTATATCCAATATACATATTAATCTCATATTAATCTATGTTCTACATTTCCCTGGCTTTATCAGATGTACCTACTATAAACTGCCTCCGTGGTCTAATGGTTAGGAGCATTGGCTCTCGACACGGAGGTCGTGGGTTCGATTCCCACGGGGGACACCTAGTGATATGTTACTTTGTGCGTTTTTCCCTAGTCGGTTAGGACATTGCAGGCTGAATCACCTGATTGTCTGAAAAGAAAAATGAATCCGTGCTTTAGATGGCACGTTACGCCGTTGGTCCCGGCTACTATCTCTGGTGTGCTGGTAGTAGTCGTTACATAAAAACCACGTCAGAGGCCGTAAGGCGGTCTGACACCAGGGCTCTGCCCACACGATAAGAAGAAGATCTACTATAAATAAAGACATAAATATTCTTCTTTCGTAGGTTATGTTCCTGCATGTTATCTGTTTCGATACAAAATCAGAGACAAAAATGTACCGATCGCAACAAGAAAAATATTGTACGGATAAACATATAAGCAGTAATTTGACGAATGGAAGCCCCAAGCTTTACGCAGGTATTACGTATTCGATGAATGTACACTCGAGGTAAGGACAGGAGACCGTGACTTCTTGATTTATGTCTTCCAAGACGTTAAATAAAAGTATTGAGATTTTAAAATTAATATAAATGAATTTGATACTATCTACCAAAATGTGTTCAATGCAATTCGATGAATACAGGTCTTAGGTAAAATACAACAGGGAATCTCACTCTTCTTCTTATCGTGTGGGCAGAGCACTGGTGTCAGAGTTTTTTCTGACCGCTTAAAAACTTACTGGTACCATTGATATTCAGCCTGGCTATCCATCGAATGATGACAGCCATGGAGTCAACGCCTAACGTATGGTATTCATGGATGATAAAATTATTGCTGTTAATCTTACCTCAATTTAAAAAAGAGCAGGTATGAAGTTCCCTTGTTACCGTATCTGGGCTAGATACGGTAACAAGGGAACTTCATACCTACTCTTTTTTAAATTGAGCTAAGATTCGGAAGTAAATGCAAGTGTGAATTTTTTATTGTTTTTTTTTAATCTAGTGTAAGTATGGATAAATTAATAAGATAAACATAATATTATACCTCGGACATCTCATTACATTTTAGTCATTGACAGCAAAAGAAATAAAAAGTCCAATTAAAAATAACTGAAATATAAGGTCTAACAAAATTAGGTGAAACTATTTTAAGGGGATGATCAGACCATCAAACTGAAAATTTTTTTCTATGGGATCAATATCGAAATTGTGAAAAAAAATCTGCTTTTCCATACAAACCTACTCGACCTAAATGCCATGAAGGAGATAATTAAACACAACTGACCAATAAAAAGCGAAAGATATCTGTTTAAAACCTTGTTTACTTAAGTGTAAAATTAATTGTTTCAAAACGGTTGGTAAGATAGTTTTCGAAGCTTCGTTAGAAAACCTGGACTCAAATTAAATCAATTCTCTCAAAGACTCAATTTAATTTATAATGAGAACCGGTAAGGTTTGGGACTCACTTCCTGCGTCTGTGTTTCCAAGCAAATACAATCAGGATATTTTCAAAAGAAGAGTTAAAATAGGCTTTTTCTGGGTGAGCGCGCTACAACCTCGACTTCATCTACACTTCCCATCAGGGGAGATGAAGCCAAGCGCAAATCCATTATGAATAATAAAAAAAAAAATCAAATATACTTTATTTACACCAAAAACAAAAGCTGCTATAGAGAGAAAATTCGTATTATCAATCAGGGGATGCACTCCACAAACCTTACCGTGACTCCGACTACCACCGAATGAGTTCCACAATACTTCTATTCTTTGTGAATCACGTATTACATTGGAGATCACACACTAATCGGGACACGGAATGACTGATTCATTTATATGTTAGGCCGGTGAAATATTTTCATTTTAGTTTAATACCTCCTATCGCGGCTTCTTATTCCATCAGATTCAGGCATACAGTGAGTGCACAGGCCACAAGAGTATATGCCATATACGGTGAAATTGATATCAATAGCATCCTTTTAAACTAAGAATCTACCCATCGAACTGAACAATTTTTGCTATGGGAGGAAAACGATTGAAATAAAAAAAAATCTGCTGTTTGCATACATTTGAGTCGCAAACTCGCGCGTCGACATTGCAGTTTAGTATGGAACAGCAGATTTTTTTTTCTCCGATCGCTTGGCTGTCATAGTTAAAGTTGTTCAGTTTGATGGGTAGACTTTTAGTTTAAAAGGATGCTAATAATATCAATTTCACCCTGTAGTGTCCAACTCAAAATGCTGACGGTTTTCAAGAAATGATCAAAATTCTCTATGGGAGTAAAATCGAAATCGTGAGAAAAAAAAACGTCTGTTCTACAAACTACACGACTAACGAAAGTGTAAGTCAAACGGAAGTCGTGCTCGATATAGTGGCTCATTTTTTCTTCGCCTACTTTATTTGTTTTTATTTTTAATTATAGCCATATTTAGCCATAAGTTGTACATAATGTTGTAATTGTAAATACCTATACCGTTAATAAAATTCAATAAATTAACGAGTTCGAACTGGACCAACTAACGACAAAACTATAAACTACTAGACCCGAATGTATGGGACAAATAGGTAACTCTTGCTGATACGAAAAGAAGAAGAATAATCATAATCATTATCTCACAACCTGCTCTTGCGCTGCTTTCGTCCAACTGTTTCCCGCCGCCTTCACCAAGAGCCCGATTGCGGTAAGTTAAAACATCGAAGTTCTATTCTTATCCAATTTCAGTTCTAATCACATTGCAATCCAATTATTATTCAACTGTGCTGAATTCCGCATCGCGCTTAACTCTATGTAACTAAGCGATTTGTCAAAACGGCTCTAACGGCTGTCAAGAGCAGTACCGCGATTAGCGCAATACCAAATGTTTCAAAAGTTATGGTTCGTACGTAGTCCAATAACAGTTCAATCACTGAATATTTACCACGATTGCAGCCCCACGACGTCGTCGTCGGAGAATTAAACAAAGTTTTCGAAATTTACTTTGAATTTATCGACAAAACAGTCTTTACACAAAAAGGCACAACTTGCCCCCTTTTGAATCATAACAAACCTCCAAAATTAAAACACGTAGCGAGACCGCGAACGTTGCTGTTGGCACGGATCCAAGCAGTCAGGTGGTCTGACACGGCTCTCTGTGGTACACTTTAGAGTTATACCGTTAATTTGGCACAAGCATATTTTTATATAAAACCAGAGAGATTAACAAAAACTACTTAAACATAAATATCTAATTTAAAAAATCTGCGTCGCTACAAACAAGTACCTAATTAATAACAACGAAAAACAATTTTTTCCGAATCTGGTTTTTATTTTATTTTTTTATTTTATTTATTCAATACTACTCAATTCAATACAATTCAATACAACTCTTTATAATAACTATTTATAAATATTAACCGCACTTCAGAAACCTTTTTATATGAAGTGCGATACATGAGGTCGCTTTCAATATAGCGCTAAATAGATAGATAGGTACATAAAAAAAATATATATATATATTATCACAATTTAAGACTACAATTATATGTCTTATATCGAACATTATTGAATTTTTAAACATTTTACAGTCATGATGTGGCTTCTAATATATGGGGTACAAAATTAATTAGTTACATTATACATCTTGGTTTGTTAGGTAATGTTTTTTAAGTACTTTTTTACATTTTTTACATGTTTTTATGTTTATACTATATTCACTAATGTAATTTGTAGTTTTCTTGGTAGCTTGTTTAGAACATTAGGTAACATGTATTCCCACGTCCTCCGTCCGTACTCATTAGCATAACCGGGCAGTCTATAAGGTAATTTGATAAGCATAAAATCAATCAGTAAATCAAACTGGCTTCATTGCGTCGTCCTTCCTCATGGTCCTGTACTAATCTGATCCATTTCTGACTAGTGACCTTTACAATGTATGGGTAAATTTAACATATTGTTGGTCTGATTTGGTTCCAACAAGCATTTAAAAAATGATAAACCAACTCAAAAGTATTAATGGTCCTTTATTTGTTGATCAACGACACTATCCGACGAGGGTAGGGTAGGCAGAGACTGTGATGATTGATAAGCTATTTAAAAAAGCATAGGTACATAATGTTATAGTTTATGGTTAGGTAAAGTATTGTTAGGTAACTTTCATGTCTTCGATAACAATACGTCATCGAGAGCCACGGAGGGGTCGCGGGCGGTATCTACCAAGGCGCGCGGGAGCGAAGACGGAAGTGCAGGCAGACTGCCCAGAGCATTAGCACGCATTGGGTAGAGAGAGATTGATATTTAAATAGTAACCAGGCCCAACTTTTCCACTGGGCACTCTGGGCACTTGCCCAGGGCCCCCCTAGATCCTGCCCGATCACCAACCGATAACCGATGACCGATAGAACAACCATTATTTTCCAAAAATATCAGTTTTTTGGATAATGAACAAGGGGCCTAACAAACAGTGGCAACAATTTGGCTGCCTATGGTGCCTACCAACAATTCGTAGGTCTAAATCTAGAATTTCGCTTACCTACTCCTTTTGCGCGTGTGTTGCCAGTGATGACATATGGAACTGAGACGTAGTCGTTCACTCGAGGCCTCATAAAAAGGCTGAAAGTCACCCAAAGGGCAATGGAGAGGGCTATGCTCGGAGTTTCCCTGCGAGATCGAATCAGAAATGAAGAGATCCGCAGAAGAACCAGAGTAACTGACATAGCCCAAACAATTGCTAAACTAAAGTGGCAGTGGGCTGGGCACATTGCTCGCAGAATCGATGGCCGATGGGGCCGAAAAGTTCGCGAGTGGCGACCGCGTACCGGAAAGCGCAGCGTGGGTAGGCCTCTCACCAGTAGACCGATGACCTGGTGAAGGCGGCGGGAACCCGTTGGATGAGGGCAGCGCAGGACCGGTTGTTATGGCGATCCTTGGGGGAGGCCTATGTCCAGCAGTGGACGTCCATCGGCTGAGATAATGATGATGATGACTCCTTTTGCATGACTGTTGTTGATAAAATAGTCCTCTATCATATTCATATCGTAGTCATAGGGGCCCCATTATCCTAAAGTGCGCAGGGCCTCCAATAGGTTAAAGACGGCCCTGATACTGATAGTAACAAACTACTGAGGTGAAATGGATAAAACATCTTTAATTTCCGCCTGACCCTCAAAAGTATATGAAATAAGGAATACCTACTTTTTTAAAGCATAGGAACCCGGTGCAAAATATGAAACTTTATAATTATAGGGTGCCATACATACATGAATAAAATGGCATTGACCTGCTTGGGAACCTACTAAAGTTGTATACAAAATTCTATTGTCACTGTAAACATAAATCTATTTGAATCTTTAATCCCCCTGCGATGGTAATACAATACGACAAATAATATATCTACGCGAAAGAAGAAACAAAATAATATTCC
Source organism: Agonopterix arenella (assembly GCA_927399405.1). Lineage (NCBI taxonomy): Eukaryota > Metazoa > Arthropoda > Insecta > Lepidoptera > Depressariidae > Agonopterix > Agonopterix arenella. Next base: position 1,289,142 of record OV656711.1, read on the forward strand.
TAAAGTAAAAAGCCATCGATGTGGGAATCCTACTAGATGTGACATTTATCTTACGATGCTTCTTTTATCGTGTGGGCAGAGCCCTGGTGTCAGAGTTTTTTCAGACCCCCTTACGTCCTCTGACGTGGTTTTTATGTAACGACTACCACCACCAAAGATAGTAGCCGGGACCAACGGCTTAACGTGCCATCCGAAAGCACGGAATCATTTTTCTTTTCAGACAATCAGGTGATTCAGCCTGCAATGTCCTAACCAACTGGGGAAAAACGCACAAAGTGACATTTCACTAGGTGTTGCCCGTGGGAATTGAACCCACGACCTCCGTGTCGGGAGCCAATGCTCTTAACCATAAGACCACGGAGGCAGTTACGATGCTGATAACTATTGACTTCTATAATTCCACAGTATAATAAGAATGAGTACTACACACTTTAACTGAGAGATGAGCTACGGGAACAAAAATTCCCATGGTCAACCAGGGACCAGCCAGGTGGACCACGGGAAAGTACGGACCATGGAGAAATTACGCGCTCACACGGTACGGACACTTCCTGTATTTTATTGGCCAGATATTCTAGCCCAGTTATTTTAGGGCGTTTTGTTAGGCGGGGTGGGGAGTAATTATGAATTGGACTTTTAAACTGTAACCGGCACCATTTAGCGACAAAAAGACTACGCCACATATAAATCAAAATTGTGTGTCCCAGAAAGCTTTTAAATTAATAATATTAATACCAATGCACTCATTTGACTTGGATTTGACAATTATAAATAAATTATTTTTGAGTAATAAAATAGACATTAACATTATAAAAAAATGGTATTTATTAGAAAATACGAATGTATTTTTCAAAACCTTCTAAGTAGCTAAAAACATTTACACTATGGTTGAAGTATGTAATAATGGTAAAGCCTTAAATATATGAAAAAAATGTACTATCAGGTTTTTTAGGACGAGATAATAGCTAAATTTAAAAAAAATTTGGAACTGTTGCTGACTTGTTTTTTTTTTTAATTTTAGCACATTTTGAGGCTTAAATTGGCTATTCAATACGAAACCGAAAAAAAAAAACAATTATTAATTAGTCTCGGCTCAAACCGTAAAATGACTGGGCTACACAACACACTCTACTCGTACACTTTTCTCATTATTTTACAACATTTAATATCCGTATCTAAGATATAGAATTCTTGACATAAGATATAGAATATAGCCGTAAGTATATTTTCTTAGATCGTAGTAGATCGAAGCGCAAACAATCTAGCTTTATACCACACGATCCCTTAAGTGCATCTGGCACTACGTACCATAACAAACATAGTACGAAACAAACCGTAACGACCTGAGTGCATTGAATTGCACATGCGGTGCTAAAATGCAGTAGAATATTCAGAACCACTTGCGCTGGGGCCAAGAGATAATCGAAATTTGATTATTATGACTCCCTGTTTATGGCAAGTTATGTATTCAAATTCAAATTCGAATAATTTATTTCAGACAAGATGTCCATATAGTGTTAGTATACATTTTTATCTTAATGCTAGTGCTAGAAACAAAAAACATTTTATTTTAAAAACCTGGTATGGAGCTTCACCCAGTGATGCAACAGCGGGGAGTCCCACCGGTCTTTGAACACATTCAGCAGACCGTTAGTGCTGGCTCGGAGCCTGCCCAACATGGAGGCGCGCCGTTTTCTCAATATAGCATAGAAGTCGTCCGTGTGCGCCTCCGCAAACATTCCCGACGCACTACAATGCCGTGCCATCCCCATCAGTATCCTGAATGCGTTATTATACTGTACGCGTAGATCGCTGTATGCCCGCTGCGTATACCGGGTCCAAAGGCTGTACGTGTAGAAAGACTGACAAAATGTTTTAAAAAATGTGATTTTTACTGGTTTCGTACATCGTGCAAACCTTCGTGCCAGCATATTACAACGTACAGTTAGCTACGCTCCCTTTCAATATCGCAATTATCCCTGAGATCATCAGTGACCCAATGGCCCAAGTACTTAAACTTTCTATGGATCTATGGATGCTAGATAGATTTGTAATTACACAAACAATAAGTGCTGGGTTTAGTTACATAATTAGTTATTGCTATATGATTGATTGTTGTATCATAAAGCTCATACGAAAGAAGAAGAAGAATTGTTAATTTCCGCACGTTTTGTTAGCATCGTTTTCAAAATGATAGCATAGTACCTACATCATCGTCAAAAGCTTATGTACGTCCCACTGCAGGGCACAGGCCTAACCTCAAGGATAGTGTATGGGCGTTAGTCCACCACGCGTACACAATGCGCATTGATAGACTTAATTAAAAACGCATTAGAAATGCAGGTTTCCTCACGATGTTTTCCTTCATCGTTTGAGAGCAGTTGGTATTAGGTATGTAAGTTACGTACGGTTAGCGTCCGAGAAATCTAACCCCTTTGCTCTCTGTAGCTGACTGTTACATAAGTTAGAAAAACTCATTGGTACATGACTTTGTCTCGTGATTGAGTGTCCATAACCTCTTCGCAACAAACCACCGACGATCTATGTCAATGACCCAATAATACCTACTCGATATCAATAAACTGCCTTACCACATCTTCTGGCGCTGACTATAGTAAATAGGTACTGTAAGGAGGTTGTATAGCCATAGCTTGCTGGCTGGTTCTAATTTAAATTTGGAACGTTGTCGAATCCCGTGGTGGATTTCAATTAATATTAGACAAGGGAGAGTCGAAGATAGGTTCTAGATACGATAAAAGCAAAAATATAAAAAGTTAAATAATTAAATAAAGCTTTTATTTTAATCTACCGTTGAGTTTACGCCTCCACAGTACTATAGCCTTCTATATCTTCTTATATCTAAACTATTATAAAACTGTAACAGGAAGATTGTCTTTATATAAGATATTAATTAAAAAAAAACTTACGATATGGTTTTTCGGTATCCCTGATTCCATATCACCAATTTTTGGATTTTTTGTCTGTCTATTTGTTTGTTTGTTTGAACGAGCATCACGCAAAAACTATTGAACCGATTTTGATGAAACTTATATGTTCGATAGCTAATGATCTGACTTAAAATCTGGTATATAATTTGTGCGGACAAAGTCGCGGGTTAAAGCTCGTATGTTATAATCGTGTAATTCCAACCGTTCTTTCTTGGGGTGGTATAAATCTAGATTCAACTGATTCTCGGTTTTGTTCCACCACAATCATCTTTTTGAATATTCAGGCGACTTTAGAAAACTTCTCGATTTGGCTGAATAAGACGTGGTCTTGATTCCTAGATTTAATTCTAGGTCTAGAATATTTTGAGACCTAGCGGAAAGGTAATAAATCAGTAGTGTAATAAATCTTTTTCCTTTAAAAGGTTAAGGTGGTTTCAGTCCATACAAAACTTTGACGCACAATACGCGTAGACGGTATTAATATAAGTAACTTTGTATATATGGAAAAATAGTTTAGAAAATCTAGATGCTGCATCACAAATAACATTTGGAATTTAAAAATGTATTATTATTTATTCGAAAGATCCATAAAATAGTAACATTAAATAAAATTATAAATAAAGAGACTTAAAACTAAACTAACCTAGGATGTGGTGCAGGTTCGGTCCTTGTGGGAGGGTACCCAGAACGCTGGCCGCATTTCCTCGCTGAATGGCTATGCTGATCCGTTGAGCGAGGAAAGTGCCAGCTCTTGGGTCCCCTGTCGAGTCTATCAGGCGCTTTGACAGGTCTTTAAAAAGCGCCTGCGCATTAGGTCCCCACGGCCCGAGAGTTTCGACACCAAAACCCATAAAATGGTATTGGGGGCCGATATCCCGGTACCAGTAGGCCTTTCGTTTTTCGGCCGCCTCCGCCGCTGCGCCAGCCCTTCGACTCGTGCCCTGTAAGTGAGACGGGGCCAGTGTGTCCACGCAGGTAGCGTCCCACACTAGCGCCCGACCCATCTTCCAGGGGACGAGAGACATCCCGTCTGGTCTCTTGCCATCGCTCCGTATGATGCCAGTCGGCTCGAGAATGGCAGGAACGTTGACTGTGGCAAGAGACCTACGTATGATGTCGTTAAGGGTGACATGGCGAGGGAATCTGCCGGCACTCTTTTGACACGAGAGTCCGTGGTGACCCAAGCGATCGACGGCCGCACCACAAGGACATTGGTGGCGGATGCAATTTAATTTAAAAATTAATTACGAAGATATAAAACTTGAAATTTATCATACAAAATTTTAAAAGCATTATAACTTCGTAGTTATATTATAAATTGCAAATGTTATTTGTAACGCGGCAACTACATTTTCATAACTATTTTTCCATATATAAAATATTACTTTTATTAATTCCGTCTACGCGTATTGTGCGTCAAACTTTTGTATGGACTGAAACCACCTTAAGGCACATCACAAGCGCCCTGGACATTTGGCACCCGGCCAGTTTGGCAAGCACCCTCCTTACATAAAGGGTGAACGTAATTAAGGTTCATTGTTATTGTATACGGGTTGAGAATTATACTCAAAGGAAAGTAATACGGTTGAGTGAGGGTAGATTATTTTGCTCGACTACGGAGAAGGTGAAAGAAGGGTTATAATTGTAATAACCAGAGCAATTTTCTGTCCTTGTCTTTCTAGGGGATAGTCATCTGTAGGGGATAGTCGTCTGTCGCGTCCGTAGGATCCACCTAACCACAACCATGCACGTGTCCCCTGGGTGGTGCTAAATGACAGACAACGCCGAGTCTCATGCGGCGGTCAACTAACCTGACCTTGCTGGCCCATGCGCTAGCCTAGTGATGATAGGAAATGATCTTCACACTCCGTAACCCGGTAGTAATCTTCTGCAGGAACGGTTGGCTTTGGCTTAACCGCCCGAGTCGTGAGGAAGAAAACCTCTATAAAAAATAACCCCAATCCTAAAGTGGGAAACGTGCCGATAGGATGAATGGCTAGTGGGGAACTAGTCTCTAGCGCCAACCACGACGGACCTGGTTCACGTCGCGTGTATGTGCCTTCTCATGGGAATGGGCGTCACCTCGTGGGCGACCTGTTTAAATCGACCAAACTCGTGGGAATCAAAATGAATGAATCCAAAACTGAAAACCCAAACAAACCCAGAACACTCACTCAATCAGTGTTTCACCCTGGTCTTTTTAATAGACCACGGTCTTCCTCACTAAGTGAAATAACCAACCGAAATGCACACAAATAACCCCCCAGAATAGTCAAACAAGATGGAGAGGACCAAGAATCAGACGACACCACGTCAGCCAACTTCCCTAAACCACCACCCTAGCAACGGGTACCTTTCTCTCGGAGCTACAAACGAAAAAAAGTAGGAGACTCTCCTCCACCACAGTTAACTCAGACGTCAAATAGCTTCAGCGATCTTCCACTTAACCCTATCAATGATGAAAACACCCGTCACCTAAAAGTAAGCAAGCCACCCCCCATTAAATTGTATGGTATCGAAGACATCAATGAATTAAGCAAATTGCTTGAATCCGTTAGCGACAAAAGCCACTACAAGATCAGGATTGTGAATAAAAATCTTCTCCGCATCCTCATAGACTCGGCAGAGGAATACAAAAAGATCATCACCATTATCAGAGAGCACGGCTTTATTGGACATACCTTTACAAGGAAAGATACCAAATGCTACCGGATTGTCATAAAAGATCTACACCACACTACTCCGCACAGTGCTATAGTAGAGAAGATTGAAGCTACCGGCAACAAAGTTAAAGGTGAAATTATTAATGCTCGATACGGACCTCACAACACTCCCACCTCCACATTCTTCGTTAACATTGAACCAAGTGCTAAGAACAAAGCTGTTAAGGACATACGAAGCATTCACAGCCAGATTGTCAAAATAGAGGATCCAAGAAAATCTAACACTATTATTCAATGTAAAAGTTGCCAACAATATGGGCACTCCAAGAACAACTGCATGATGCCACATAGGTGCGTGAAATGTGGCGAGGGACACAAAACATCGGACTTCAAGAAGGTAGACAGAAATACGCCAGCTAAATGTGCCTTGTGTTCCCTTGATCACCCTGCAAATTACAAAGGTTGCAAAGTCTATCAAGAAATTCTTAACAGAAGGAGACCGCAGCACAATCACAAATCTCCACAACAACCATCACCGAAAGAAATGACGCCCCACCTCTAGTTAATAACCAAGAACCCGCAACCCACAAAAAACATACGCACAAGCAGCTCAAGGCCCGCCACCAGAAGTAAACCCTCAACAATCCTATAATGGAATAGAAAATCTCATGGCAAAACAGTTTGAAAAGATGGAGATGTTAATTCAACAAATAAGTACCCTCGTAGGGCTTATCACAACTCTCGTCTCTAAGTTAGTGTAATGACCTCTCTACGCATAGCTACCTGGAACATTAATGGCCTTGCAGGCAAAAAAGATGAATTAAGGTCCTTCCTAGTTTCAAACAAGCTAGACGCTGTCCTCATCTCCGAGTCTCATGTAACAACAAACAGTAGTATTCGCATTGCTGGCTACTGCACCTACCTCACCCCACACCCAGACGGAGGTGCTCATGCTGGGGCAGCAATCGCGGTTAAGGAGTCTCTCACCCACCATCTTATGGAACCATATCAAACCGCTCACCTACAAGCAACAACAATTGGGGTAATGGACCGAACGGGAACCATCAACCTCTCCGCAGCCTATTGCCCTCCGAAACACACTATCAAGGAGCCAATGTTCACCGCATACTTCAAAACTCTGGGAAACCGCTTTATCGCCGGAGGGGACAGGAACGCAAAGCATATCTACTGGGGATCTCGACTGACCCGTCCTCGGGGAAACGAGCTGAAGCGTAGCATTGATATTAACCGGATTCAATCGCTATCGACAGGAGAACCGTCGTACTGGCCTACAGACCCTCTCAAAAGGCCCGACCTTCTGGGCTTCTTTTTGACCAAAAATATTTGCCATTTACACACAACCATGGAAGCAAGCCTCGATGGATCATCGGACCACACACCCATTATCCTTGAAACCAGCAGCACAAGTTTGGTCCCGAATAATACCCACAACAACCTGCACAACTCAAAAACCGACTGGGACTCCTTTAGAGAGCAGCTAATAGATAAGACTGATCTAAACATATCTTTAAAAACCGCTGATGATGTTGACAACGCATGTGTGAATTTCACCAACATAGTACAAGTTGCTGCATGGATTAATACCCCGGTACTACCACCAAAACGCCAAAATGCAATGCTCCCGTCAGCAATCAAAAGCAAAATAGCTGAAAAGAGACGCCTAAGGTGGGCTTGGCAGCAATCAAGGCACAGATCTGATAAGGGCCTACTAAATCGCGCTATTAAAGAATTAAAGAACCTGCTAAACGATTCTGAAAACGAAATGCTCAACAAAAATTTATCCCAGATGTCTCCGACCGGACAAGGAGATTATTCTCTGTGGAAGGCTACCAAAAATGTTAAAAAACCACAGCAGTCTTTCCCTCCGGTACGAAATGGATCCTCATGGGCTCGCACCGATGTTGAAAAAGCGGAAGCATTTGCAGTCCATCTAGCCTCAGTGTTCAGACCGAATGACTCAAGTGGTCCAGAAGACCCCGACATAGACTGTGTCCTCGGGCAAGACTTCCAAATGTGCCTTCCGCTGCCGACCACATCTCCTGCTGAAATCTCAAAAGAAATAGCCAAACTAGATAGCAAAAAAGCCCCCGGATTCGACCTGATTACCCCAAAAACATTGAATGAGTTACCTCGAAAATGTGTGGTATTTTTGGCCAACCTGTTCAACGCTATTTTCAGAACTAACCACTTCCCCACCATCTGGAAAACATCTCAGATCATTATGATCGACAAGCATAGAAAGCCAGCCGATGCCAACTCCTCGTATCGCCCAATCAGTCTCACACCGGTGTTATCTAAACTTTGGGAAAGAGTTTTCCTAAAAAGGCTGAAATTGAATCTCGAAGAGAAAGACCTGATTCCCCAGCATCAGTTTGGCTTCCGGGAACAACACTCAACAGTGGAGCGGGTGCACAGGGTCTACCACTCAATCAGACAAAGTCTAGAACACAAAGAATACTGCACTGGAGTATTCCTGGATGTTCAGCAAGCCTTTGACAGAGTCTGGCATAAAGGCCTTCTGTTCAAGATCAAAAAGTTTCTGAACCATTCTGTATTTCCCCTTATAGCATCCTACCTATCAGATAGGTCCTTCCAAGTAAAACAAGGCGATGCCAGATCTGCACTCTACAACTGTAACGCAGGGGTACCCCAGGGCTCTGTACTTGGCCCAGTGCTGTATAACATTTTCACATGTGACCTACCACTGGTACCAAACATAACTGTTGCAACATATGCTGACGATGCTGCCTTCCTTTTGAGCAGCAAAGATCCCATTCAAGCCAGTACTCTCCATCAAAAACAGTTGGATGCTACCTACTCCTGGCTAACCAAGTGGCGAATTAAAGCAAGCGCACCGAAATCTCACCACATCACTTTCACTCTAAGGAAAGACAAATGCCCACCAGTCAAGCTTGGACCAGAAATCCTACCAGAAACAACGTGTGTGAAATACCTAGGCTTCCACCTTGACCAACGCTTGACATGGAAAGATCATATCAGGGCAAAGAGAGACGTGATCAACAATCGGTTCAGAAATCTCCTTTGGTTATTGGGCCGCCAATCTACCTTAAGTCTAAACAACAAACTATTGGTATATTGTTCCATCCTCAAACCAATCTGGCTGTATGGCATCCAATTGTGGTCAACTGCGAGCAAATCCAACATCCGATGCCTGCAAAGGGTTCAGAACAACATACTCAGGACCATTGCCAATGCTCCCTGGTTCTCTCGCAACTCCGAAATCCACGAAAACCTGGAAATACCTACCGTTCTCCAAGAAATAGAGCGGCACAAACTAAAATACAAAGAGCGGTTAAGAAGTCACCCAAACAAGCTCGCCAACTCGCTGCTGACAGCCAGCTACACTAAAAGGTTGAAGCGGAGTCATGTGCTCCCGAACTAAAAGAGGGTAGGGCGCTGGCCCTGCCACTCTTAAAAGCCAGTAAATCTTTCAACACATCTGATTATAGTCTTTCGACTGATGGCAGATACAAACACAAAAAAAAAAAAAAAAAAAAGTTTTTTACAAAATTGACCCCTTCTGCAACCACCTTAAAGATGTTAAAAGGATAAGTTATTGGTTTAAATGTAAACATTCCAAAGATACCAATTCCAATCAACAAGTAAAGGTATTGATTTGATTTGAAAGTTTTACGAAAACATTTAGAAAAATAACCTGAACTGGTACGGTTCAAAAACATTAGGTTGTACTATTCTTTTTTCTCCACAGAAGTCGGTTAAAAGAATCATCAGCATCATCAGCCTATAAACGTACCACTGCAGGGCACAGGCCTACCCTCAAGAAGGGTGTATGGGCATTAGTCCACCACGCGTGCCAAATGCGGTAGGTAGGTATTTGTTCTTCATTTCCCCAAAATGTTCTTCACCGTTTGAGAGCAGTCGGTAAAATAATAGTTAAGATGACGGGCGGCGGGTATATTTTTTTCCATACAAACATTTCCCCTGTTTCCTCCATGGATAATTACACTACAGCAAAAACAATTTTACCATAAAATGTATGTTACCTCTCTATTAAAAAAAAAACAAAACATATGGACCTATGTTCTGATTTTTTTTTTCATTAATTAGTTAATTAATTACTGTAAGAACTAAGGACCTTCGAAAATGACCAATTTTACCGCCTGATTTCAGACATCCAGCAAACAAAGACGAATATAAACAAAAAAAGCAAAAAATACTGACATATTCAAAGACCTTTTTATTTATAGTACTAGTGTTTAATATGTGTGTTTGTTTGTATATTCGTTAGGTAGTGTTTGGTTCTTATTTCATTTTAAAATTGTTTCATTTTGTAGAGTCTTAAGGGTTAAGGCAAGATGAGGCTGACGTAACCTCAGGGTTAAAAGCTCCAAAAAAAAAAAAAAAAGAATGAAAAAAAAAAGTTTTTCTCATATTATGCTTGGATAATTATTAAAATCGGTTTAGTTTTGGAGGAGGAAACAGGGGAATACGAAATGCGGATTTCATCAATTTTATTTAAATATAATCTTCTCTCTTAAGCACTCTAGTCGGAAGTGTGCATGGGAGGGGCAGATCGGACAAATACGTATACCTACAGTCTGAAAAGTGACCTATTCTCCAAATTTCCATTTCTAGCCCAGTCATTTTACGGAGTTTTGTTAGGCGGGGTAGGGGTAATTATTAATTGGACTTGTAAACTGTAACCGGCACCATTTACTGACAAAAAGACTATCCTAAAACTTATTAAAAAAAAATTGCTACACACGAAACACAGAAATCAAAATTGTGTGCCCCAGAAGTGTTTTAAATTAATAATATTAATACCCATGCACTCATTTGACTTCGATTTAACATATAAATAATTAATGAGCAATAAAATTGGCATTGAAATTTAAAAAATGAGTTGTTTATTATAAAATTTTAATTTATTTTTCAAATCCTTCTAAGTAGCCAAAAATATGTACACCATGTTTAAAGTATGTATAATGGTAAAGCCTTAAATATGTGCAAAAAAAAAATTTACCGTCATGTTTTTTAGAACGAGATAATATCTAAATTTCAAAATTGGAACTGTTGCTGACGTGATTTTTTTTTAATTTTGGTACATTTCTAGGCTCAAATTAGATCTTCAATATTATACCGAAAAAAATATCAATTATTAATTGGTCCCGGCTCAAAACGTAAAATGAGCTGGGCTATTCAGCCCGCCAATCCTCTTAAAGCAAAAAACTAAAAAAAAAAATGTGTACTACCATTTATTACAGGCAATGTTTAACTTGCGTACATGGTACGTGCTCAAAATAGTTTTGCTTGTTTGTACGACGCTAAAATATGCGAGTAGCGAAATGAAATTTTGAAAGTTTTTCAGGGTTCCTTCTTCGTAAAAGTATCTTCCAGTGATTTTTTGTTGACCACCCTTTTTATTCCCGTATGGGTATCGTATGAGGTGACTAAGGGATAACGTTCCATAAGAATGAATAAATGAATGAATGAAATATACTTACTTTTATTTACACCAAAACACAGATACAGCATAGGAATAAAAATGATAATGGTACAAATAAGGCGGTCTTATCGCCAAAAAGCGATTTCTTCCATTTTATTGGGTTTTGCTACCCTGCAAGCTTCGTCGTGTAGATCTACGCTTCCAGCAGTTTAAAGATTAAGGGCCTGTTTCACCACTTCTAGGTAAGTTCTTATTAGCTTATATCCGACACATATTTTGACATATCTTTCATTCAAAGTATGTCTAATTATCTGTCGGATAAGCTAACAAGAACTTACTTAGAAGTGGTGAAACCTTTGGCTACTTATATAGGGACTAGTTACGCGTGTAATTTTACGAACAAACATTTCTGCCACTTTTTGCGGGGGGGCGAGTTAACACGAAATCCGCAACTTTGCATTTTATTCCCCATAACTTTAGATTCTAATTTTGAACGTTAAAAATCATGAAAAGAAGTCTCGTGTGGATCCCAAACGTTCTAAGTTCGAAATTATTGTTTCGCAGTTATAGGCTGTCTCGTTTAGTGATAAGGTATAAAATTGAATGTAAACGCACATGATTAATTAATCTTATACCGTGGCAGAGGGGAAACGTTACCGCAAGGCTAGTCCTTATAATAAATAGTCAAAGGGTGAAACAGGCCCTAATTCTTATAAACAAAATTCAAAATTCAAAAAATTTTTATTCAAAATAATATCACATAGATAGCTTTTTGACGTCATTCTACCACCGCGTCGGAAGGTGTTCCGTTGAGAGAAGATGCGGCCAGAAACTCTACAACACACATCTTTTAAACAAAACAAAATATATAAAGTACAATTAAAATACAATATTGCATTACATAGAGTAACATTGTCAAGACCAGACATTTTGGTCATTCAAATAGTCATCGAGTTTATAGTAGCCTTTTTTACAGAGGACTTGTTTAAACTAAACTTGATAATACTGTGAGGCTTATAGTGCTTATAAGTATGCGAATAAATGTAAGAAAAAAATATTGAAATGTAGGGAACCCTTTTTTCGCGTGTCCAACTTGCAATCGCCTGGTTTAGTTTCACAGAGGAATATTGTTTGCAGATTTAACGTCGAGAGAGCTAAGTTTGTTTTGTTCCATATCAGAAATTTCTGAATATTGTAAACAAAAAGGAAAAGATAACCTCGAAACTATAATTTCGCAGCATTTACTTTTAATAAGTAAGTTGAGTTCAAAACCCGCTTTTCTTGACCTTAATTCAGGGTGTAACCATAAAACTGAACACATTTCACAATAGAGCCGATTTCGAAATAGCGAAAAAAAAATAGCTTTTTCGTACAAAACTGCAGTTTCGACTCAACTCAAATGCATGGGACAGCTAATTTTTTTCCGGAGTTTGATTTTGGCTCTATAGTGAAAGTTTTTCAGACTGATGATCTAAAGCACTTCCTAGGGTGTTTTGTTACACCCTGTATAATCACACAGACCAGTAGGCCTCGCATGCCACCCCCGAGAAGATGATAAAATTCGAGAGGTGCCTCCATCTTTATTATTTTACGTATGCCAAAAAGAGCGCGCATGACGTTTTACTCGTTAAAAACGCTTTGTCAAAACTTCAATTATACATATGTTTAATTTCCACATATCCGCTAATCATACCTACTCCTACTGATAGTAGTTCATGGAATATGACGCTTTGAAGAATCCTATTTTTTTCACATAGCCTCTTAAGGGTCAATTCACACTGAAAGAGCAGTTCGAGCAGGCGCGAGTAGCAGCCCGGCGACTCGCACTTTATCACACTTTTCCGTTGGAGACTACGTGCTGGCGCCATGGCGCGGCCGAACGGAGCCAACAAGAGCAGCTTCGTGGCTGCTCGATTTCTCGCGCCTGCTGTTTGAACAGGGCGCGCGCGCCCTCGCAGCTGCTCCCGGAACTTTATTCACTAGTAGTAATATTTAAAATGCTAGGTAAAATGTCAGCCGCTGCTTGCCGCTGCTCGCCGCTGCTCTCTCAGTGTGCATTGTCCCTAACCGGACACTTCTATAGTGATGATGCTGATAGAGTTCTATCCGTATTGCAAGATACTCTAGTCCAGTGACTGGAAAAATAATAAAAAGTACATGATCATAGACGAATAAATGACTGGTAACCTTTTTTCTAAGCAGTATTGGCCTCGCATGTCAAGAAAACGATAAAAATCGAGATATGCCTCCAACTTTATTATTTTACGTATTTATACCAAAAAGAGCAGACATGAAATTTTTCTCGTTTTGTCGCTTTGTCGTGCCTGGCATGCTAGCTGTGCAGGAGCGGCGGCTCACCCGCCTGGATATAAATTAGGCATAATTTTCATTTTTTAATACCGCAGGGTATTTCAGTGAAGAAACGTGCATGCTGCAATTTATGCAAATACAATTTTTGTACGCTTGAATATTTTCCATAAAAAAGTAGATTGTTTGAAATTTTCTACTTTCAGACGACAAAAAGACGCCATATTTAAAAAAAAAAGGTCAAGTGCAAGTCGGGCTTCTCTCGCACCGATGCCGAAGAGTTCCGTACCACACAACTACATATTAATAACTTACAAAAAAGTTTTGTTTTCTCCGGGACCTTTAGCGCGAGACCGACTCACACTTGGCCGATTTCTATTATTTGTTGTTATACTGTAGAGTTTGGTCTATAATCACAATAAGTTTGATGCCTGTATGTATTACCGTTTTTACGATACAGCAAGAAGAAGAAACTTTGATAAAAACTAGTTTCTTGTATGAGGACTCTTACTTTTTAACTCTTCTGACATTTTTATTATTTGGTAGCAAATCCCTTATAATAACGCACATTTTATGAAAATTTCAACTGTCTAACTATTACGGTTGAAAAGTTACAGCCCTAAATAGGTAGGACAGACAGACAGACGGACAACGTAGGGTTACTAAAATAGGGTCCCGTTTTCACCCTTTGGGTACGGAACCCTAAAGCGGTTGAAATTTCAGCGATTTGAAAATGCATACAGGTAGATTATTTTCCGTATCCACGTCTCGGAATGACATTCCGAATCGATTCAATACTAAGCCATATTGACATTTCGTAAATACCTCTCCTCCGAAATGGAACGTTTCCATCAAGCGTGGAATCCTGGCAGAATGCCACACGAAGCCGTTGCCTTACTGCATTTTAAAATATTCAAGCTAATTTTATTAGCTCGTAATTTTTGGCCTCGAACTTCTTGTAACAGGTTGCAGCTCAAGTTTTTTTTTAATCGGAACGTGTATTTAATTCAAATTTAAAGGTCTCTAAAGGCAGCATCTATTCATCGTATTGGAAGTTTTACTTCCGTTGTGACTGTTGCGAATTTTGCCGCGAGCGGTTGTCTTTCGCGTGGTGTCCGCGCGGTTCGCGTTTTTGCTTGCCACGAGGCTCCGCAATCTCTTCTCAGCTGTGTTTTTAATGAAAAAATAACTATTAAGATTGGGATAGACACTCCCACAATCTACTAGACACTGGCATAAATGCAAAATGCAGTGCGCAAGCCAGAGTTCATTAATTTATAATAAAAAAAAGGTATTTTGTGATTTCAGTGGAATAAAGTTGTCGCACATCACAATCAGCCCACATCTACCCACTGCTGAACATACACACATACATTAGCTCACGTCATTGTCCCGTGGGGGTGGGCAGAGACCACGGACCGCCACACGCTACGACTCTGACACACCTCTTTAGCTTCATTGACATTCATACATCTTTTCATGCACTTCCATCGATTGAGGGTGCTACGCACTTGTCTTTTTCGGAAAAGATGATTGATTTGATCATGGTATGTTTTCCTCGGATAGCCTCTCCCAACACTTCCGCTCACCTTTGGTTGATAAATTTCATTCGTAAGTTTTCTTTCATTCATTCTCTCTACGTGACCGAACCATCTAAGCATACCCCTCTCAATCCTTGTTACAATATCATACATCAACTTACACCAATACCTTATCACACTGTTCTTGATTCGATCAACCAAAGTAATACCACACATACTTCGTAAGGAGCGCATTTCAACTGCATTCACTCGACTTTCATTCCTTTTATTCCATACCCAACATTCACTCCCATACACAGATCACAAAAACTAAAAAGAGATGTGAAAAGGGGGCGGGGCCAGTGTCGCAGCAATATGCGCAAAAACGGAACACATTGCTCGCGATAGCAAGGATTCAATATATTATGAGGCTGAAAGCCAGTCGAGATATTATGTGTAAATAGTTTACAATGCTTGCGTAGTAGTAAAGATTATTCGAACGTTGAGTTCTGATACCGCAATGGATAATGAGCACATTCAAGCTAACAAAAATACTTTCTATCGCGTGGTACTGGTAGTAATGCGACACTAGGATTCGTTCTCAGCGCGTTGATTGGCATCTCTCTAGATCTCTATGCTCCCATACATAACGGTAGGCACCAACACACTGTTGTGAATAGCTAAATTTTTTATTGCTCTCCTCATGGTATAACAATAATTATAATAAAAAGGTGCAGTTTCAACAAAATTTACTTTCAGCAAATAAAAATCACTGTAACATTTAATTTTTAATCACAGCCACTTAACAACGTACACATGGTTGCAAGTTTAAGTGCACACTTCAAGTTGATCGTTGAAATGTAAACAGCGTATCGATGCATCTGTGCTGTCGAAATCTGAAGATGCATGTAGACTTGCTAGCAGTTCATCATTAACCAAAGAAATTTGTGAGAGCTAAAGGAACTGTCGAAATTCTACCAATCCGCCCTGAACCCTGCTTGAGGTTAGGCCTGGTGCCCTGTAGTGAGACGTATACGTCCCCGTCTGTCGTTGCCTATCATCGTCATCATCAGCCTATACAGGGTGTAAGTAAGAGCCTAGCAAATACTGAAACGGTGAACTCAGACCATCAAACTGAACAACTTTCACTAGAGTCTACCTCAGGAAACGCGAAAAAAAATCTGCTGTCCCATACAAAACTGCTGTACCTACCCGACTCAAATGTATGGGACAGCTGATTTTTTTTTCGCATTTCCTGAGAGCTCTACAGTGAAAGTTGTTCCGTTTGATGTTATGGACCGCAGTTCCAGCCTTCCAGGCATTCCCGTCAAAGATTTTTCCTTTTCCTCCAAAACTTTAGTCTTAGGGTTCTTCTTAAATTTGCTGACGGTTTTTTAAGGGGATAACCAGAACATCAAACTGAACAACTTTCTCTATGGGGGCTGTTCCATATAAAACTGCAAACCTAAGCGACCAAAATAGGACATCATTTATTTTTCGCGTTTTCGATGTTGGTCCCATAGAAAAAGTTATTCAGTTTGACAGTCGAATCATCCTCTGAGAAAACCGTCAGCATAGTAAAAAGGACCCTGTGTAATTACTAGTGTGAAATGGATCTTATAATTTGAGTAAATATTTGATAAGCTCTCAAGCGAGGTCTTCTTGTATTTCAAACTACATTCTGTTCTCTGATATATTATGTCTTGCTTAGAGGGTGGTTATGGCTATGATTTAAACCGTACATAAAATTGTTGAATGAAGGCGAAGTCTGAAAACTATTTGCATACAATTTATTTAAATACAATCCTCGTATGATATGCGTTGTAGGTACTTACGAGTACGTGGATGTTTTATCCATCGGTGACGCTACCTGATCTTATCATGATCTTTTTAATTTTTTGGGCAGGATGACTTGTTAAGAGCGGAAACGATCCCCGCTCGGGATCATGTAGTAACTGGCCCAAAGGATTTCTCAAGCCATTCAGCGCAGGAATGCTGCTAGTGTGATGGGTTCCTTTGAGCTGGCTGCGTTCCGTGTTTTTGCTTTGTTATTAACGAAGCTTGAGGTGGATTTTAGATAAGTAAGTTGACGAAACATGTTGCAGATATCTTACTGTCTGTTTAAGGTTTTGACGAAGGATGTCGCTGATTACTGGCTGTTGTTTTATATTTATTTGATTGACGAAGCATGTGCTTGTTAATTGTGGGCAAACGAATGATTGATGTACTTTTCCCAGAGGAGGACCCAAGAAGCGGTAGAAGGATTGAGGAAGATCTGAGGAGTATAAGCAGGAAAACATCTTGGAGAATGGAGGTAAGAGATAGATTGAAGTGGATGAAGATCGTTGTGGAGGTCAAGACCCACATAGGGTTGTAGTGTTGCAGGAAGTAAGTAATAAGTACTTTACAAATAAACTTTGGAAACGATGGGGACAATTATTAACTTTGTTTAATCTATCTATACTATTATAAAACAGTAACAGTAACAGGAAGTTTGTCTGTACATTGAAGATATTAACAAAAAAAAAGTTACGATATGGTTTTTAGGTGTCCCTGATTCCATTTCACCAATTTTTGGATTTTTTCTCTGTCTGTTTGTTTGTGTGTTTGTTTGGGTGTTTGTTTGTTTGTTTGAACGAGTATCACGCAAAAATTACTGAACCGATTTTGATGAAACTTTTTTTGTTTGATAGCTTATGTACTGACTTAAAATCTGGTATATAATTTGTGCGGACGAAGTCGCGGGTTAACGCTCGTTATAAATATATCTTCTCGAAAATACCTATTTACCAACTCATAAAAAAATATGCAGGACTAAAAATTAAGCCTATTTGGACACGTTTATACCTATATTGCCCTAAATTGAAAACAAGGGGGATGTTTGTACAAGAATTTTCTAAAAAGCTCAGTATCTAGCCCTTATCTCGGATTTTCTGAACGATATTTATATCGCGATCGTTTCGATCGGAACTTAATTTGAATAGAGTTGACATTTGAACGAAAATGTAAAAATGAACAGTCCAAGTTAGAACTCGTGATATTTCATGAGAGATCAAAAGCCACATAAATTGATGTACCATTTTCTTTCCCGTCCAGTGTAACCAACAGCAATTTGCCGCAAAACTAGAAGTAGCAATAAATTAAGTGAAAGATTCCCAAACCCTTGTCCCGGCCTGTAACCTCTCTGATTGGTATAAGTGCGTCTCTTTCCCACTAATATGATATTTCGTGAGGTCCCCTAAAGTTGTTTGGTCTAAAACTTTACATAATTGAAGTACGGGTTAAGTGGGGCAAATGTGGGATGTGAATAAATTCACATATTCGGCCTTGAACTAAAAATTACTCTTTGAGAATTTAGGTTTTTATTTTTTGACCTTTTTGGAAAACTTATTGGATCACCCTTGACTAGCGGATATTTTTTTCGACTGTCTATCTCAACATAATAACTTATCAAAGGATTAGAACTGAAATTGAATGAGGCACCGTTCAGGGAGACGCGGTTCGTCGCGCGCGCGGCACATCGGGTGGCGCGTAGCGCGGGCAATAAATCCACTGAGCAAGTAAATCACTACGTTTTAAACAAATCTATGGCAATGAGCGTTTTTCTTTTCTTTTTTAATTTTAGTTCCTAAAAAACTCAACAGATGGCATGTTTATTGCTCCATAGAGACGTTCGTGAGATTCTGTCTAAATCATGTAAAGACTGTGCCTGCCATTTTTTTTAAGGCCAAGGGATCGAGCCCATACAACCATGTCAGAAGCAAACAGTTTAAAATTTCCGATCAAAATGATTCGCAAATAATGAAATATTCTATCAAAAGATGCGTTGGCATCCTTTTGATCATCTTTTCCCTCTTCATTATTTTAAAGAAACACTTTTTGAAATTTTGACCTTTATTCGCACAGACCGTAGCGCCATCTATCGATCCCTTAGAAAACCAAACGAAAAAAGCTCATTTGACGCGTGTGACAACGCTTCTCCTTGAACGCTCTATCACAGATTATTTAATAGGCTCAAAGGAATGTATCGAATTACCAGTAACCCTGTATAGTTATGCTGTGGTAAAAGTAAACGCAGTTGACCGGTCGACCGCGGTCGACGTCTTGGCCACCCCTGGCGTAAAGGGAATTCCCTGCAAAGGCCGATGTGGGTTATGTACACACGGCGGCGATACATCAAGCTATACAAAACCAAAATAAACTGACCGCGCGTAGGTCGCGTAACGTAAGGTCGCGCGGCCAGCTTATCGTCGTTTTTTATAGCTTGATGTGTGGCCGTGCGTACCTAACTACTTTTTAATTACCTACAATAAATATCTTCAATGGGTAATAAAAATACATAGAGGTAGGTACACTACGATAATATTTATTTTCAAGGGCGTGGGCTGCATAAGATCTTGGGCTTAAGGTGGTTTCAGTCCATACAAAAGTTTGACGCACAATACGCGTAGACGGAATTAATAAAAGTAATATTTTATATTGTGGAAAAATAGTTTAGAAAATCTAGTTGCCGCGTCACAAATAACATTTGCAAATTATAACTATTTTTTCATATATACATTGTGATTTGTGCGTCAAAGTTTTGTATAAAATTGACCCCTCTGCAACCACCTTAAGGGGGTTCAGGCGAATATTTTCTATGAGAAACGCGATTGCCCAGCCCTCGGAAAAGTGCGTGTGTCAGGTTATAGGGAGAGCTAGGGGCTATAATATTCATGGCATATTGTCAGGATTAGGTTCATAAACTATTCGACCAATTTATCATGTAATTTAATATAATTAAAGAACATCAAGGCTAAATATATTCTGATAGTGTTCCTACATCGTATCGAACCTATCATATTATGTGTATGTTGTGTATGTTGGACCAGATGCCCCATAAGAAAAGGAAAGGTTATCATGATACCATCGTCATCCCATCTGCCGTCCCCAGTTCAGGACACTGGTCTACAATGAGGATGAGGAAAGTATATGTACAGAAATGATTTCAAATGAAAGGCCAGAATAAGAATAGTCGAATATTATTTAATTCTTTGACTATCCTTACATAATATATCTTTGAATATATTTTATATCTTTGATTCTACATTACTTCTGGTTCACTAGTGTCCTCCTATCTAAACCATAGGGCATATGGAGAAGAACCAGACAAAGAAACTCCATATAGGACAACCAAAACACATTATAGAAAATCACACATAAGAATTAGGTATTATAAATTAACCATAATTATACGGTAGCAAACACAAGTTACTTAAACTGAACAAATAATAAATATGGCGTAACACTTACACTTGGGCAGCGTGACCACCTCTGTGATCTTTGGTAGAATTCCTCACTTTTATTACAAACCACCTCTTTTATAGATTTACCACCACACTTCACGATGGTTCGGAATGGCGGCAAATCCATCCAGGAAATGAAGTTTGTTTACAGTATTATAATACGTACTTAATCATTTCTAAATTATAATTATTACTTCACAAATTATACTATGATTTTAGGATGATTATAACTGTATAATTAATATCACAATTACAACAAGATTCACCAAAATAAGTTACTAAACATTGTCAACAATGGTTTGGTTTTTAATAGATGTTGCCAGTCAAAAAATGAAATGTAGATGACTAGATTAATATTAATAATTTAGATTCAAACTCATGATACGACTCATGACTCGACTCACGAATCATTCAATTAAATAAAATCTAATATTCTAACACGTGCGTATGCCGTATTTTGGATTATATAGATTTAATAAAACCACTTTTTATAAAACTATTTTTATGATTTCACTAGACTATAAACTAATAATTGTGAATCATCATCATCATATCAGCCGATAGATGTCCACTGCTGGACATAGGCCTCCCCAAAATGGGAGAATTGTGAATATGTGAGTAAAATTCAAGTTATTCTAAAATGCGTTATTGTCTTAACTTTTAGAAAAGAAATTCTATGAAGCGAAGTAATTTCAATCGTGTATTCAGTTTATGATTTCTAAACTATCCAACTAATTTTATTCGTTTCGGTTAATTGTATAAATCTTGTCGAAAAACGAAAAATAAGAGACCTCTTCCTAGGTAATTCCGGGACGTAAGAGCATATTTTGAATATTAACCAATATATTAACCAACGAGCGTTAACCCGCGACTTCGTCCGCACAAATTACATACCAAATTTTAAGTCAGATCATAAGCTATCAAACAAAAAAAGTTTCATCAAAATCGGTTCAGTAGTTTTTGCGTGATACTCGTTCAAACAAACAAACAAACAAACAAACACCCAAACAAACACACAAACAAACAGACAGACAAAAAATCCAAAAATTGGTGAAATGGAATCAGGGACACCTAAAAACCATATCGTAACTTTTTTTTGTTAATATCTTCAATGTACAGACAAACTTCCTGTTACAGTTTTATAATAGTATAGATAGATTAAATTCAATGAATTTTTTTAACACTATCTAGAAACTAATATCTGTTTCTGTGGTTATTGTTAGTTCGAATTTCGTTAAAATGCAATGACATTCTATACACAAGGACTTCGCATCAGCGCGCTGTTAACGGGACGGAAAAGTGTGCTTAATTGTTTTACATTACTGCTTAGTGACGGAGGACATTTGAAAGGAGTGGAATGTCAGCGGCAATGTATGACAGCAGAGCACAACTGAAGCAAACTATGGTGGCATTAGAGACATATGCCATTTTGTCTTCGGGCTTCGGTACGAGTATGACGTGGTGAGTCCCAAGTAAGCAATAGTGAGTCTATGTGTAATTCCATACAAAACTTAAATTATTCCTAGCATAGAAACTATGTGTATAGGGTCCTTCTTAATATGCTGACACTTTTTTAAGGGGATGATCAGACCGTCAAACTTAACAACTTTTTCTATGGCACCAACATCGAAATCACGAAAAAAAAATCAGCTCTTCCATACAAAACTGCAAATCTCGAGTAGGTTTGCATAGTAAAAGTTGTTCAGTTTGATGGTCTGAAGCACCCCTTTAAGTAAATGTCCCATTTAATTTTACACCCTGTTTATCCTCTTATGTATTCTAGATCACGTGATTAGTTAATTCTAGACTTGAATTATTACATATTTTTCCTTGCTTCTTCCTTCCGTTAGAATGAATGAGGAATACTGCAGAAAACATGGCTAGGAACTGAAAATAAAGAGAAGAATACATTAGGTCGGATACATAGCTTGGAAAAAAATTTGATAGTAGATATAAGTCGCGACACGAATCCCTAGCGCTGACCTTGAATGCGCTAACCGAATGTACAAGGCACTATGCACTACTTTTGTCTAAATTCACTTATTCGAGCGCTCGAGTTTCGTGCAGCGAAGTATATAGACTAAGAGATAAGTGTACTTTTTGCTACCATCAGCTGCAAGGCTGATTCAGTGTTTATGGGATGTAGAGCATCTCTGTGACGGGGATGGACCAGGTCTGCCTGCATAACTCCAGTCGGTTTAGAAGTTACTGATGTTTGAAGGTCAGTAAAAAATTAACGATCAGCTGCAAGGCTGACCGTATGATATTATTGTAGTGTGCACTGTAGCTATGCGAACAGTACAAAAATTGACATTGTTCATCAGTCGGTTTAGGAGTTACAGCCGTTCAAAAGTCCGACCTTTGAACGGCTGTATCTCCTAAACCGACTGGCAGTTCATGTCAGTTTTTGTACTGTTCACATAGCTACAGTGCACACTACAATAATATCCATACGATCAGCCTTGCACCTGATCGTTAATTTTTTACTGACCTTTAAACGTCAGTAACTCCTAAACCGACTGAAGTATGCAGGCAGACCTAGTCCATCCACATCACAGAGATGCTCTACACCCCATAAACACGGAATCAGCCTTGCTGCTGATGGTTGCAAAAAGTACACTTATCTCTTATAATAATAAAACGACTTCTTATTATTAGGGCTGAGCCTCATCTGGCTGCACGGAATCGTATTCCTTCACGCTCTATCCTTTTCTGTTGCTCAGGAACGTCAGGAACGTCACGAACGTCATGCTACGTGAGCATACGTTTCAAATATTTGATTAAAATGAGTCGAAAATAATGAAATATTTCATTAAGAGGATAGACCAATACAGTTTAGTCCATACAAACGTATTCCCCTGTTTTCTCACTGGATAATGAAACTAGAGCAAATAATTTTTTACCATACAATCTATGTCACCTCTGTCATGTCCCTATGTTTTGCTTTTTTGCTTTTATTGATTACTGTAAGAACCAGGGACCTTCGAAAATGACCAATTTTACCGCCCGTTTTCAGACATCCAGTAAACAAATTTGACGGATATTTAAACAAAAAAACCAAAACATACAGACATAACCAAAGTCTTTTTCATATTATTTTTGAAAGAATTATTAAAATCTGTTTAGTTGTGGAGGAGTAAACAGGGGAATATGAAATGCTGATAGTCGGCGGGGTGTATGGGTGGAGCGGATCTGATAAATACGTATACAGTCGGAAAATTGACCTATACTCAAAATTAGCATGTCAGCTCGCCTATCCTCTTCAAAAAAACGTTGTTATCTTTTTGATTACCTTTTACCTCTTTAAACACATTTTGAAATTTTGACCTTTATTCGCGAAGACCGTTGTCCGTGTGGCTAAGAATAGCACCATCCCATTTCCTTCCGTGGGTGTCGTAAAAGGTGACTAAGGGATCGACTGAAGGATGGGCAGCAGCATCCTCTGAGTACACACATTGATTCGATCCAACTGCGATCGCCAACCCGCCTGCCAAGCGTGGCGATTATGGCAAATCCCCCCATTTTGGGGGAGGCTTATGTCCAGCAGTGGACGTTAAATGGCTGATATGATTATTCGCGAAGACCATACTATCTATCGATCACCTAGAAAATGCTATCCACAGGAAAAATGTACATTACCTCCGAAGCAATAATTCCAATGCAGGCATAACCGGCCCAATGGAGACAAAATAAGAACTGTGAACAAAATATCATCGTTACTGGCTATGTGCGAATTGGGTGATGGGAACTGTCAAATGAATCGCAAGGCCTGTGCCATTCCCGGATTGCGATTTTTGAATCTCATACGTTGAACTAATGTATGGAGATACGCATCTTTCTACTGCTGATTTGACTTTCAAAAATCGCACTCCTGGAGTTTGAAATTCAAAGTCAGTTTTGAAAGTCAAATCAGCAGTAGAAAGATGCATATCTAAATAATAATTTTGAAATTTTCATGTGCTGAGCTCAGCGAATAAAATTCAAAAATCGCACTCCTGGACACGATATTGAACCTGTGCAAATCCTCCGCTAACTCAACACGAAATCTTCAAAACTGTAGACTATTAACTTAAAATTTGGCATGGTTATTTGCATTTACAGGGTAAAATTGATATCATTAGATCCTCTTAAACTAAGAGTCTACTGAACAACTTTTACTGTGGAAGCAAATCAATCGGAGCAACCATAAAATCAGTTGTTCCATACTAAACTGCAATGCCTACTCGACTCAAATGTATGCATACATTCGCCAACCCGCCTGCCAAGCGTGGCGATTATGGCAAATCCCCCCATTTTGGGGGAGGCTTATGTCCAGCTGTGGACGTCTGTCGGCTGATATGATGATGATGATGATTTGCATCTACAGGGTGAAATTGATATCATTAGATCCTCTTAAACTAAGAGTCTACCCATAAAACTGAACAACTTTTACTGTGGAAGCAAATCAATCGGAGCAACCATAAAATCAGCTGTTCTGACTAAACTGCAATGCCTACTCGACTCAAATGTATGCAACAGCAGATTTTTGGGGTTCCGAAGTCAATAAGAAACCCTTATAGTTTTGCCATGTCCGTCGGTCCGTCCGCGGCATAGCTCAGAGAAGCTTAGTACTAGAAAGCTGTAATTTGGCATGGATATACATATTAACCACGCCGACATAGTGGTAAAATAAAATCTTAAAAAATATTTTTTTAGGGTACCTCCCCTACACGTGAAGTGAGGATGACGATTTAGGGATCCGTTAAGCTTTAAAGCGAAAATTTATATTAGAGTCAGTCCCCCACTCTCCCGGCTAAACGGTTGTAGTGTGTAAAAATTCACAGAAATAGTATAGACAATAAATTTAAAAGGAAAACTATTACGTCTAAGTAGGCTTTACAAGTTAACGAGTTTTAGTCGACTAACTTAAAAAATTTGGATTAGAAATTAATATCATTGGCATCCTTTTAAACTAAGAGTCTACCCATCAAACTGAACGACTTTTACTACGGGAGCGAATCGATCGGAGCAATAAAAAACCGGCCAAGTACGTGTCGGTCCACACGCAGTGCAGGGTTCTGTTTCCGTAGTTACCCTTCACTTATGGACTTAGAAGGGGGCTTTTTGTTTTATACTACGGTTTAACCGTCTCCGAGTTAATTTTTTAAGTTAGGCCCACCACACATTCCCACCACTATAACTCCTGTAAGCCAGGATAAACTGCGGCGACCATTCACAACACTGGACAATGAAGTCCAGCGAGCCCGGGGGATGACTCTAATCCGTCTTGGAACCCGCAATGAATTAATCAAAGAAGATAGGAGGAATAGGAAAAAGAATTATCCGACTATGAGACCTGACCACTTATGTAAGTATATTATTATTATAAGTGAATAGATTATTATCTTAAAAGAACTTACACGCTTCAGTACGGAATAGTTTGGCTTGCCCGTTTATTGAAAATGTTTACTTACGATGGACTCCAAATGAAAGATATTCAAATGTTCGATCCTAATCAGTCCGACGAACGAAAACCCCGGATTTGTCTCAGAAGTGCCTTCTAAAACGTTAATAGTCCGGAAGATCATCACTGTTATGAGGATCTTAGCAGCGGCCAGGATCATCATGCAGATCACGTACTGAAACGTAAATAGTAGAAATTGTTGTTCTTGTTTAACACCATTGAATAATCTATGCTTATAAAAGAGTTCCGTGACTGACTGACTGACAGGCAACGCACAGCCTAAGGTCCGCCACACAAATCCGGAATAAGGTCCGACACACCCGAATTGCAATCCGGAATTCCGAATCAGGATTGTGATTTTGTATAGGAGAGGGAATCCATACGAAATTGATACGAAATCGTAATCCAGATTCAGGATTCCGGATTGCAATTCCGTATATGCGAGCGTTTAGGGGTGCGACCGGGTGGCTACCTCCCAGTGTGTGCCGTATGGTTGCTGTTTGACGGTTAAACGTCAGTTTGACTGTCGTTTAGCAACCCGCGGCACCGGTGCATCCCGGGCAACGTAGTTCGGGGCGGAGCATTGGCAGTGACAAACCGCTGCCAATGGGCCGCCTCTGGCTACGGCTGAGAGCTACCCCACTCATTGTAGACTCACGTGCAATGAGTGTCTCCGAAAACCCCATTCCTCTGCTCCAATCCACAATAAACAACCTCCTGTCCAAATCCCAAATCCTTCCTAATCCTGGAGGAGTCAACCTCGACGCCAAAAATCCCCAATCCAAGGTGTGATCCTACCGTGCCGATGGATGCGTGGCTGAGGGGGAGCTCAGTCGTGAACGGGGGGTCTTCGAAACCGGGTCGCCTCGGGGACAGTCTTAGGCCTTAACCTCCGCATGCGGGCTCTGCGGAGGTTCGACTACCCTTTCCTAGCTACTCGTGGGATCAACATGGATAGTAATTTGAACGAATTAATTGAAGAGATAGGTATTCTATCTGCGGAGGATGGTAGCGCAAGCTCCTCCAACGCTATGGAGTTTGGGGACCCAGAGCCGCAAACCCATACTGAAAATAAAGACGACGAGGGGGGCTTAACGGACCCCGAGGAGTCTTCTAGCAATACCAGCAGCTTAAATGCGCAAGGAGAGAATGAGCGTCGTATCTTTCTCTCCGGTGCTGCCAAGAGGCGGTACCATTGGTGGAAGGCACAGGGCAAGGAGGAAGAGGAGGCCTTAGTCCTGTGTAAAAAACCTTTCTCCGAGCTTCAGGACTTACCGGAGGTCCAGGGTAGGCCAATGAGCGGACCGCAAAAACGGCAGCGCTCAGAGGACACCTCACCCAAAGAGAGGCCGATAAAAACCGTCAAACGTGGGGAATCAAACCCCACCTTTGGCGATATCGCGAAATCGGTGCGGGTTGGTATACGAGATACCAACAAAACCGCTTCCGAGACCGAGCTCCGCCAGTTACAAGAGGAACTGACGGAGAAACTCGATTCAGCAGGAGACCAGGTTGTAAACTTCCTGGGTTGCTCCATCAGGACAGGCTATCTTTTGCTCACCTGTGCTGATGAGGCAACCCGAGGATGGCTCGCCGGTGTGGTCCCTGAACTCAAGCCATGGGAAGGGGCGGAACTGACACTCGCCAGCGAGCAGGATCTCCCCAAACCCATGACGGGAGTTGCATGGATCCCCGACGCGAATCTGGACTCGAACAGACTGCTGTCGCGATTAAATTCGCAAAACCCAAAGGTATTCTGTAGCCACTGGAGGGTTCTCAACAAAAAGGTAGAGGAGAAAGGACAAACCGTAACTTTCTCCTTTTACCAATCCTCATATGAGGTCCTGAGGAAACAGGACTGCAGACTCTTCCTCAATCTTGGCACCATTCACCTAAGGGTGAAGGGTGGCAAACAGCAGGATGATGCGAGGGGCGATGGGCAAGAGGGGCCGAGACCTGAAACTTCTTCTCCGCGGACGCAAGGACGCGGAGGTGGGGCCTCAGGGAGCGGCACAAACCCTCGAACCGACCCTCCTCGCACATCAGGCTCATCGAGAGGAGGAGCCAGAGGCGGGACAGGACAGCCCGCATCTGGAATCCCAAGAGGCGCGGGGAATAGCCGTGCGCCCAGGCCCCCGCTAACACCAGTCGGAAAGTGGGGTCCTAAACCGGCTAGGGGAGGACGAGGAGCCCTGTCACGCGGGCAAGCAACGCGAGGCAGGGGACTGACAAGGGGCGGGAATGTGCACCCGCAATCCCCTGTCAGTGGCCACTCCAGCAAAAAGGCCGCCCGTAACCCCCTAAACAACCAACCCCAACCCTAACCCAACCCCTACCGAAACAGAGTCCCTAATCCCAGCCGCTTTCCCCTATTCCCACTAGTAAATTACCTTCCTCCGCTTATATTCCCTATCCCACTCCCAATCCCTAATAAATAACAATATGATCAAAGCCATCCAGGCAAACCTCCATCATGCAAAGGCGTCCAGCGCAATACTTTGCCAAACATTCCTTGATAAGGACCTGGACGTGGCTCTTATACAAGAACCGTGGGTCAATCAGAACACGATCATGGGACTGAACTCCTCGGGTAAGATTCTTTATAATACCGAGGGAATCAGACCCAGAGCTTGTATAATTTTTAAGAATAACATTAAATTCTTACCTATACCTTGCATGTGCACAGATGACTTGGTAGCAGCCTACATCGCCCCGAAAGGTAACGAAGAGATGAGGCTGATTGTATGTTCAGCTTATCTGCCTGGACCCCCGGAATCAACAGATCCGGTGGCAGACCTCACCCCAATTGTAGAGTATTGCCAGGAACAGGACGCCGAGCTGGTGCTAGGCACCGATTGCAACGCGCATCACACCTCCTGGGGCAGCACAGAAACCAACAAAAGGGGTGAGCTACTTTATGACTTCTTTATGACTAACAACCTATATGTACTAAACAAAGGCAACACTCCAACATATGTCACAAGAAATTGTCAACAGGTGTTAGACATCACTTTCTGTACAGGACACACTAAGGACCGTATAGACAACTGGCACGTCAGTGAAGATGTGTCCATGTCTGATCACAGACATGTTATATTCGATATTCTGGGTAACAAAAACAGACATATTGAACACTATCGTGACCGAAGGAAGACTGATTGGGATGGGTTTAGGTCCGATCTCGAAGACAGCCTAGGGTCGATAGGGAAAAGTGTAAGATCCAGGGAACAACTGGAATACACAGTGGCTGCAGTTGAGACTGGGTTAATCTCAGCCTTCTATAACAACTGCCCGCTTAAAACCATAGCTTCGAACAGAAGAGTACCATGGTGGAACAATAAGCTTCAAATACTCAGACAGAGGGCCCGAACCTTATTCAATCGGGCAAAAAAACACTGTAACTGGGATGCATATCGCAAGGCCTTAACGGATTTTAATAAAGAACTGAGGAAGGCGAAAAGGAAGTCGTGGCATAGGTTCTGCGAGGAAATAAATGGAGCCGCACACCTTGCAAAAATTTATAAGATTATGTCCAAATCGCCAACCTCTCATCTGGGGCTACTGAGGAAACCAGATGGAAATTTTACCAGAACTGTTGAGGAAACCCTAACACTTATGACCAGTGTCCACTTCCCAGGTTCAACAGTTCTGGAACCAGGATCCGAGCCACCTTCACAAAGCGGGACTAAATCCAAACCAAGGATTGAAGACTGGCGTATGTCGGCACTGGTCTTTAAACCCGACCGAGTCAAATGGGCTATAAATAGCTTCAAACCATTCAAGACTGGCGGAGAAGATGAAATCTTCCCTGCTCTCCTACAACAGGGAAGAGAGATCATCCAACCACTGGTAGTTAAAATCTTTAGAACGAGCTTTGCTTGGGGATACCTACCAGAGAAATGGACTAAGGTTAGGGTTACCTTTATTCCCAAAGCTGGGGATAAAGATAAATCACAACCCAAATCTTATAGACCAATTAGTCTTACCTCTTTCCTTCTAAAAACCATAGAAAAGGTAATAAACCTGCATATTAGGGAGACCTACCTTAAGGGTAGGCCATTGCACTTCAGGCAACATTCGTACCAGAAAGGCAAATCCACAGAAAGTGCTCTGCTAGAACTGGTCGACAGAGTGGAAAAAGCTCTCGATGATCAGGAGATTGCACTCTGTGCCTTTCTGGACATAGAGGGTGCATTTGACAATACCTCTACTGAAATCATACTAAAATGTATGGATGATCGAAATGTCGACTCCACTACCAAAAAGTGGATTGAGGCAATGTTAACGACAAGAACAGTCAGGACCTCACTTCTAGGTAAAACCCTAGAGGTAAAGGTATCCAAAGGCTGTCCGCAGGGGGGAGTGCTCTCACCTCTGGCCTGGTCGGTGGTGGTGGACTGCCTCCTGTGGGACCTTAACAACGCCTACCTAGATACTCAAGGGTATGCTGATGACCTGGTAGTGATGATTGTGGGCCCATGTCCCAGCACTATATCCAGTCTCATGCAGACAGCACTACACAAGATAGAAAGGTGGTGCAAAAACTTCGGTCTTTCAGTAAATGCCGATAAAACGGTTATAGTACCCTTCACAAGAAGGCGAAAATTGGAGCGCCTTAGACCTCCAACACTCTTCAACAAATCTATACCGTTTTCCAAGGAGGTTAAATATCTAGGAGTAATTCTAGACCAAAAACTCACTTGGAACCAACACCTTGACCACATTGTGCGAAAGGCAAAAATAGGACTAGGGACATGCTGTCGCTTAGCGGGCTCCAGGTGGGGCCTGAAACCGAGTTCGGTTATGTGGATCTACACTTCGATAGTGAGGCCTATGGTATCCTACTGCAGTGTAGCCTGGCATAAGAAAACCGAACAAGCGAAGTGTGTAAACACCCTAAATAGCCTACAAGGATTAGTATGCAGAATAGCAACGGGGGCAATGAAATCTACACCCACGGCTGCTATGGAGGCAATATTAGGTTTGCCTCCACTACACATCCATGTGCAGAAAGAGGCAAAAATTGCAATGCTCCGAGCCTTGGAACGAGGAGATTCCAAATGGAAGTCCTCTGTTATGAGAGGGTTACATGAAACTCTCTTAACAATTCCGATCATGTGTATGCCGAAAGACACCATGAACAAAGAATATAACTTCAACAGGTTATACAAGGTAATCCTACCCCAAAGAGAGGACTGGAACGGGAATACCCCACAATCCTTCAGCGCTGGAGATGTCGTCTGGTTTACAGATGGCTCCAGGAAGGACAACCGTGCTGGAGCTGGAATATGTGGCGGCAATCCAAGAATTAAAAAGGCGATTCACCTTGGACAGCATGCCACAGTATTCCAGACTGAAATGTACGCTATCATAGATTGCGTACATGAGAATCTGAAAAGATGCCCAAAGGGGAAACATATTGTTATTTTATCAGATAGCCAGGCTGCTCTAAAAGCGCTAGGATCTGATGAAATAGAGTCAAAACTAACATTAGAATGTGCCCGAGCACTCAACCAGCTAGGACGGACAAACTCTGTCACCCTAGGCTGGGTGCCCGGACACTGCGGTATTGATGGAAATGAGGCTGCTGACGAGCTGGCACGAAGAGGGGCGGAAGAGGACGCCATAGGCCCCGAGCCTTATTGCGGCATCTCCCGCAACACCTCTAGACGTGTGCTAAAGGAATGGGCCGTGGACCAAAGCCGCAAGCTCTGGTCGGATACACCAGGACTGAGGCATGCGAAAGAACTTGTGACCGGCTTTTCAAACAGACATACCTCAGATGCCATCAATTCAAACCGCAACGACTTAAGGCTCTTAGTACGAGCCTTAACAGGACACTGCAAGTTAAACAAACACCTACACAGAATGGGGCTTGTAGACTCACCCACTTGCAGATTTTGCTGTGAAGCAGAGGAAACGCCCATACATCTCCTCTGCGAATGCGAAGTGCTCATTCACAGCAGGAGTCGCCATCTAGGTGGATACATAATAACACCTACTGACATCAGGGACCTCCCCTCCAAAAGCATAACACGGTTCATGAAGTCCGTGGGCCTAGGAAATGACCTTTAGGTCTAGGGTGACAGCTACAATAGATCTATCTAGGTCGCAGTAGCTATTGGGTCATTGACCAAGCCCTTATAACCAAATAATAATAATATGTGAGGCGGACCTAAAGGAATAAACATAGAGATCTAGAGAGACGCCAACCAACGCGCTGAGTACGAAACTTAGTGTCGCATTATTCGCACGCGATAGAAAGTATTTTGTTATTAGCTTGAATGTGCTCATTATCCATTGCGGTATCAGAGCCCCGCCCCCTTTTCAAATCTCCCTTTAGTTTTTGTGATCTGTGGGAATAAACCTGATTCGGAATTCAGTGTTGCCGCTTTCAGTTCAGAGACTTTTTCACTATAGATCTAGTGATTTTTTGATGTCTTAGTTGGAATTTTTTAAAGATTTACAGTCATATCACACAAGCAATTTTTGAGCGAAGGCGTTGACGGAACGATACGGTATCGTGACGGTGCAGACGGACAGCGACGTCGTTGCGGTATAGTTGCGAAATCGCCTATGCTCATAAATCGCTTGTCTGATAATGGTTCATACCATTTTGTATGCAGATTATGTCTAATGTTAAAACTATCGATAATCTTTTGATATAGTTGCATAATATTGAAATACAATTTACAAATCATCATCGTAACGCTAACGTCATGACCACATTACATGATAATAATTATCGTGTATAGAAATTGTTTGTTTCGTTTTAATAAATATCTCAAAATGCATTATTGTCCTTTTATTTTCATTTCATAAATTTTTATTTTAGTAATTTTTAAATAGCACTTTAGAATTTTTTGTAATCATAGTTGACAACACTGAATTCCGAATCAGGTTTATTCCGTATCTATGTGACCGGACCTAAATCGCTGAAGATAGAAACATGAACTTTGGAATATAATATTATACAGAGGATGTAAGGGTGCACTAAAGGATTTTTCTAAAATGAAGTATATATAGTCCTCCTAACCGTGTTCGGCTATGGCGACTCCAGCAATAAAATTATATTAAGGTATAAATAACATAAAACAACTAAATAAAGGGGTAATCCCCGCAGACGAAGTCGCGGGTCAAAAGCTCGTTAAGGTGGTTGCAGAGGGGTCAATTTTATACAAATCTTAGACGCACAATACGCGAAGACGGTATTAATATAAGTAGCTTTGTATATATGGAAAAATAGTTTAGAAAATCTAGATGCCGCGTCACAAATAACGTTTGCAATTTATAATATAATTACCAAGATATAAAGCTTTTAAAATTTTGTATTAAAAAATTGCATATATCATATGCAGTATCCACGCATGCCACCCCCGAGAAAACGATAAAAATCGAGATGTGCCTCCATCTTTATTATTTTACGTATATCATGCCAGAGAGAGCGCGTATGACGATTTTCTCGTTTATGACAAATAATTAATGTTATACAATTAAATAACTTGGTTTTCCATCTGAGGCAAATGCATAATTATTTATATTGTTTCAGTTTAGTGGTAAACAATTTATTTTTAACCTATTTGTAAATTAATCATGTATTATTAATCAATTATTAATAGTATTTTCCTTATAATCTCAAAAGATTCCATGGCCCTGAAAAACCCATAGATTCGTCATTATTTCAAAGAATATTAGCTAACTTGATACATCATTATATTTTATAACATCAAACAATCATTCAAAAGTAATAATAATAATAATAAATATCTTGGACATTGTCACACAAACTAATCTAGTCACATTTAAAGTACCTGGACTTGTATTATGATGACTAGACAACGATATAGAATACATATATAGATACAAACATCATATAATATTTTCATATAATATAAATATCATCTAAACTATTATAAAACTGTAACAGCAAGTTTGTCTGTACATTGAAGATATTAACAAAAAAAAGTTACGATATGGTTTTTAAGTATCCCTGATTCCATATCATCAATTTTTTTTATTTTTTGTCTGTCTGTTTCTTTGTTTGTTTGTTTGTGT
The DNA here is from genome assembly GCA_927399405.1 of Agonopterix arenella. Lineage (NCBI taxonomy): Eukaryota > Metazoa > Arthropoda > Insecta > Lepidoptera > Depressariidae > Agonopterix > Agonopterix arenella. The sequence goes on from OV656711.1 coordinate 1,322,812, forward strand.
GTTTATTTGTTTGTTTGAACGAGCATCACGAAAAACTACTTAACCGATTTTGATGAAACTTTTTTGTTTGATAGCTTATGATTTGACTTAAAATCTGGTATATAATTTGTGCGGACAAAGTCGCGGGTTAACGCTCATTTATATATAAATTCATATTCATCATATAAATATTTGTCCCTTACGGGATTCGAACCCGCGACTCTCGGCACAGCAGGCAGATTCACTACAGACTGTGCTACCGGGCCGTACTTAGTAGGATAGCATAATTATGCTCACGACTACATTATCCGAGGGGTTAGTCAAAGATATTCTGAAAACTCAGAACATCCAGTTGAAGTGAAAGTAGTATAAGTAAGTCATCATCATCATCAGCGTATACAGGGTGTACGTGACAGCCTAGTAAATACTATAACGGTGAACTTGGATCATTAAACTGAACAACATTCACTATGGAGCCTACCTCAGGAAACGCAAAAAAAAAAACAGCTGTTCAGTATTTGCTAGGCTGTCACTTACATCCTGTACACGTCCCACTGCAGGGCCCAGACCTACCCTCAGGGAGGGTGTATGGATATTATTCCACAACTTATGCCTAATGCGGATTGGTGAACTGCACAAACGCATCAAAATTTCTTCTTCAGCGTATGCAGGTTTTCTTGCGATGTTTTCCTTCACCGTTTCAGAGTAAGTCGGTATTACGTATATAAGTTAAACAGTTGGTTCCAAATAGATCACGGTGTATCTATCTATCTATTCGTTAAGCAAGGTGAGAGGCATATAGCTGAAAAAAATTATCTGACCGTATAAGACCTGTGGGAATTGCCCCAGATGTCAACACCCACAAGTTAAAGCTGCAAAGCCAATTGAGGGTCATTCCAAGTTGCACCTATACAGTGGTGACCCACGATAAAGAACATCGCCACCTAACCACCGCAGACCAGCACCAACACAGCAGCAACCAGCATCAACCCTTCACTCCCTCAAAACAAGCAGTCACACGCGATCAACCCGAAGCCGCATCTGGTCCATGGCAGCTGTCAACACCGCTTCCTGGGCCTCTGTCACTCGCCCGCATCACATCAGGACTGGTCTCCCTGACACATGCTCACACACGCATCGGACATCGCTCGTCAACTAGACTAGAGTCCTGCACTTACGGATACAGACTGCACACTTCGAACAACTCAACCAACTCTGGTTTGAGGGGGGAGTACTTACTTTGGGGACTTGCCATAGATTTCAACACCCACAAGTTATAGTTGAAGTAGCACCTGCACATACCTACAATCCGCACTGGGCCCGTGTGGTCGAATATATGGCTGACTCCCTCTCGATCTTATTCGTGAGATGAGGCCTTTGCCTGGCAGTGGAATCTTACAAGCAAGAACTTTCTCGTAGTTTAGATCTTTGTTACATACAAATGAGAGATAAGAATAGAAAAGAGCGATGATAGCCCATACGGAAGAGAGCTAGCGCCTCAATCCTGAGGACGCGGTTCGATTCCTGGCCTGTACCACTAAGTTCTTCGGAATTTATGTACGGTTGTATTTATCATTTACTAGCTCGGCGGTGAAGGAAAACATCGTGAGGAAACCTGCATTCCCGAGGATGAAAAGAAAATACCATAAGTTCGGAGGTATGCGTAAAATATGGGTGAGTTTGGGGCGAACACCAAGGACCAGCGCTGGTCTCCGTGTTACATAACGACCCTTGCTTGCAATAGCCCAACCACAAATAATAAAGTAATAATACATACAAATTGTCTTATAAAATAATTAAGAAAAACAAGTAAACAAACCAAAATGAGCAAGATTCTATTATCGGTTATAGCTCCACAGCATCCGAAGAACGAGACGAGGAAGACGATGCATCCCATTATAATCAAGGTGACCGCCACGTTCAATATAATCCCTTTGGCCTCGAAAAATTCCTGTAGGAAGATTACGGTGGCCAACGCGATCAGCGCTACACCGACCAACTGCGAATAAGACAAATTGTTTTTAAAGTTCCTTTTATCGTTCAGTGATTTCTCAATCAAGAAAGCCTAAATAAAAAAATATGCCTGTGACAGACGAAAGGACGGACTGACACCGAGGTGATTCCAAACTAAACAGTGCTACTCTAACTTACTACAAAAGCATTAAAATTATTTTTGTACAATACTTTTATAGGCTTTTATAACTCTAAACCTTAAAAAGCCAATGCCTAAAAATGGCGCCTTTTCTTTTCGCCTATTTTTTAGCGCTGCTTTATGGTGCAAGCAACATACATCGCGCGCTGTCAGCAGTTTACCAATCATTTCGCTTTCTTTTTTTTATTTTTTTTTTATTAAAAATGGGTTTGCTCTTGACCTCAATCCAGTCCTTAGGACAATGATGGGGTCGAAGATGTAGCGAGCTAACCCAGAAGAAGCCTATTCACTCGTACTTTAAAGTGATTTGTATTTTAATTCGCTTTAGTTCACGTTCGGTCACAAATCAATCCGCGTGTGCTCTCATTACCATTTTAGCCGTAGTTATGTCTTATTAAAACTTTTATTTTGAATTAACTCGGTTTTATCATCGGTTATATCATGAAAAGAAAACTGCCACTATTACCTTTACTTCAATATTCTTAAAAGGAATGTTAAAACCATAGAGATCTAGAGAGATGCCAACCAACGCGCTGAGTACGAAATCGAGTGTCGCACTACCACCAGTACCACGCGATAGAAAGTATTTTGTTAGCTTGAATGTGCTCATTATCCATTGCGGTATCAGAACTCAACGTTCGAATAATCTTTAGTTCTACGCAAGCATTGTTAACTATTTACATGACATTTACACAATAACGGCTTTCAGCCTCATAATTTATTGAATCCTTTTTATTGAATGTCGCCAGCAATGTGTTCTGTTTTTGCGCATATTGCTGCGACACTGGTCCCACCCCGATTCCACATCTCCCTTTAGTTTTTGTGATCTGTGTTAAAACCTATAAAATTATACTATAAAATAGCTTTTAGGCATTTGTAGATAATTGGAGTATTACTTGCTTATGCTTGGTAAATGACCAATAGCTACTGCGACCTGGACAGATCTATTGTAGGAAAAAGTTAGAGTAGCACTTTTCAGCTGGATTTATCTGAACACAGCTTTGAAGTTACTTCTTGAATAAATAAATAAAAATATACATTAAAATAAGCACTATATAAGGTCTAACAAAATTAGCTGAAACTATTTTAAGGGGATGATCAGACCATCAAACTGAACAACTTTCTCAATGGGACCAATATTGAAATCGCGAAAAAAAAATCTGCTGTCCCATACATTTGGGTCGAGTAGGTTTGTATGGAACAGCAGTTTTTTTTTCGCGATTTCAATATTGGTCCCATAGAGAAAGTTGTTCAGTTTGATGGTCTGATCATCCCCTTAAAATAGTTTCACCTAATTTTGTTAGACCTTATATACATAACCATTAACCTAAAGAAAAAACAAAAAAGAAACAAAACTAATACTACTTACAAATAAAAAATGTCTTCGAAATTTCCGCCGCTTGGCGGCAAGATGCCCAGGAGGCTGGCAGCGTTACCTCTTTGTATGGCCAGGCTGATGCGCTGACCGAGGTAGCTGCCAGCCCTCTGGTCACCGGAGACCTCAATTAGTCGCGCCGATAATTCTTTAAATAATCGGCGCGCCTCTGGCCCCCACGGACCCAATGTCTCAACCCCAAACGATGCAAATATGTAAGCCTCGCCGAGGTTTTTTCATTTTGGGTTTTAATTGTTTAGCCCAGTCATTATACGGAGTTTTGTTAGGCGGGGTAGGGAGTAATTACATTTGAAATCAAAATTGTGTGTCCCAGAAGGATTTCAAATTATTAATATTAATACCAATGCACTCATTTGACTTAGATTTAACAAAATAAATTAGCAATAAAATAATTTGAGCAATAAAAGATGCAATGAAATTTAAAAAATGAGGTATTTATTAGAAAATACGAACGTATTTTTCAAATCCTTCTAAATAGAGAAAAATATTCACACCATGTTTGTAGTATGTATAATGGTAAAGCCTTAAATGAGTGCAATAAAAAATTTACTATCAGCCTAGCTAGCATGCTATCCCCGAGAAAACGACAAAAATCGAGATGTGCCTCCTAGCTAGCATGCCACCCACGACTAAGCGTTTAAACGAGAAAAACGTAATGCGCGCTCTTTCTGGCCTACGTAAAATAATAAAGATGGACATCTCGATTTTTATCGTTTTCTTGGGGGTGGCATGCGAGGCCTACTGTAAAGCGCAGCGTGGGGGGCCCGTTCAAGATGGACCGATGACCTGTAGGCCTCGCATGCCACCCCCGAGAAAACGATAAAAATCGAGATGTGCCTCCATCTTTATTATTTTACGTAGGCCAGAAAGAGCGCGCATGACGTTTTTCTCGTTTAAACGCTTTGTCGTGGGTGGCATGCTAGCTAGGCAGGTTTTTTAGAACGAGATAATTGCTAAAATTTAAAATTGGTACTGTTGCTGACGTGATTTTTTTTTAATTTTGGTACATTTCTAGGCTCAAATTGGCTCTTCAATATTATACCGAAAAAAATGTCAGATATTAATTATTCCCGGCTCAAACCGTAAAATGACTGGGCTATATTGGGAAATCCTTAATATTGTTAGGCGCGATATAATGAGGGCGCCATTAAACGGTAAAAAGCCTCTCATGAAGCTTCCACTATGTAGTCGCTGGGCCGGGCCATATTTTGCTGGTTTTTAGAAGTTAACTTCTCGTTATTTGAAAGACAAGTTAATGAAAAATATAGCAATGATCTTTAACATCTCGGCTTTATTTGCTATGAAGTATACAGGGAGTAACATAAAATGAGACAGTTAAAGGGGTGCTTCAGACCATCAAACTGAACAAATTTCTCTATGGGACCAATATTGAAATCGCAAAAAAAAACCGGCTGTCCCATACATTTCAGTCGAGTTATGTTTGCAGTTTTGTATGTCGAGTTATGTTTTTTTTTCGCGATTTCACAGTAAAAGTTGTTCAGTTTGATGGTCTAAAGCACCCCTTTAAGTGACTGTCCCATTTTATTCTTATTTGTCTTTAATTATGTATGTGTAATTATTCATGTATATGTAACGAGCGTTAACCCGCGACTTCGTCCGCACAAATTAAATCAAACAAAAAAAGTTTCATCAAAATCGGTTCAGTAGTTTTTGCGTGATACTCGTTCAAACAAACAAACAAACAAACACACAAACAAACAGACAGACAAAAAATCCAAAAATTGGTGAAATGGAATCAGGGACACCTAAAAACCATAATTATCGTAACATTTTTTGTGTTAATATCTTCAATGTACAGACAAACTTCCTGTTACAGTTTTATAATAGTATAGATATAACATATGAAAATTGTGTTCAAAGGAATTAACCACAGGAACTAACCACAAAAATAGAATTAAAGAGCATCAACAAACTTTTGACAATATCAAAACACCGCATTTTTGAAAAGCAAGATACTTAAAAGTAAGTAGGTATAATTTTAAACTGGACCTACCAGCGTTATTGCATAAATTAAATGTCAACGAATCCTGGACTAAGCTTAACATTAATATTAACAGGAAAAAGTGCCGCAACGGGAAAATTTGTTACATTTCGATACAGAATTGCAGTATTGATACCATCTAGAGAGATGCCAACCAACGCGCTGAGTACGAAACGTAGTGTCGCATCACCACCAGTGCCACGCGGTATTTTGTTAGCTTGAATGTGCTCATTATCCATTGCGGTATCAGAACTCAACGTTCGAATAATCTTTAATACTACGCAAGCATTGTAAACAATTTACACAAAATATCTCGACTGGATTTCAGCCTCATAATATATTAAATTCTTGCTGTCGCGAGCAATGTGTTCCGTTTTGCGCATATTGCTGCGACACTGGCCCCGCCCCCTTTTCACATCTCCCTTTCGTTTTTGTGATCTGTGATTGATACAGAAGGTTCACTCTGCAATGACACTTAAATCCAGCAATCTAGCTTGCTTGCGTGTGTTTGCGGATAACTTCGTCGTTTATGAACTTTGACTACTTATATATGGACTGGTTACGCGTGTGATTCCACGAACAAACATTTCTGACACTTTTTGCGGGGGGCGAGGTAACACGAAGTCCGCAACTTTGGATTTTATTCCCCATAACTTTAGATTCTAATTTTGAACGTTAAAAATCATGAAAAGAAGTCTCGTGTGAACCCCAAACGTTCTAAGTTCGAAATTATTGTTTCGCAATTATAGGCTGTCTCATTTAGTGATAAGGTATAAAATTGAATGTACATGATTAATTAATCGTATACCGTGGCAGAGGGTAAATGCTACCACACGGCTAGTCCTTATAATAAATAGTCAAAGTTTATGAACCGATTTTGATGATTCTTTTTTTTGTTGGAAAGAAGATATTCCAAGGGTGGTAAGGAACCATGATAAGGAAACCGCCATCCCAGAGAAATCGAGGGGAACCTTTGAAATTCGTAGTGCCGGCTAGTGCGTTTGTTAATTTAAAGCACTACTATTAAATTGAACTAATGAATTCGCCACTGAAAATTGTGAAATAAACAAAATTTTAACAAAAAATTAAAACCGCCTTCAAAAAAACTTCAAAGCAACTTCGATAAAACAAATTAATATTCTTATGATGCGAACGAAAAGTCATCGGCTGCAATAATTTTTTTTAACTTTTTAGTATTTTTGAAGGCGGTTTTAATTTTGTTAAGATAAAGAGTTATTAGCAAAAATGTGAAGCAATTTAAACCTTAAATGCTTCCTTAAATTTAAAGCAAATTATTTAACAACTTCCTGCATTGAATCAACGAATGTCCTAGTTAACATTACAGAACAAACTCTGTAATTTCAAACAAGGAATAATTTGTAAAATGGACGGATAACTCTAAAGTTTCTTCTGAAAGGCAAAGGGTAAAGTTCCTTTTTAGTCAGCATTCGATTCTGCTTTATAAAGAATGAAAGATGGAAGTTCAACATTCATTTATCAATTTGTTAACAATGGATCTTTGAAGTATGATTTAAACTAGCTTATCTCCGCCATTTCGTCCATCAAGTAGACTCATTTCGTTTGCAGAATCAAAAAATAAAGTCTCGCAACGGTGTCTAGGCGGCGATTGAAGTTGTGCAAGACTATGTCTACCTTGGAAAGACTATAAGACTAGGCAGAAACAACTTCGACAAGGAGGCCGCTAGGCGCATTCAACTAGGATGGGCTGCTTTCGGGAAACTCCGCCATATATTTTCCTCGGCTCTACCACAATGCCTCAAAACGAAGGTGTTCGATCAGTGCGTCCTGCCAGTAATGACCTATGGTGCGGAAACATGGACCCTGACGATAGGACTAGTTCATCAATTCAAGGTCGCGCAGCGAGTTATGGAGAGATCACATCAGAAATGAAGTGATACGTCAGAGAACGAAAGTGGTTGACATAGCTCAGAAAATTAGCAAGCTGAAGTGGCAATGGGCATGGTCATATCTGCCGAAGAACTGACAACCGGTGGGGTGTCGGGGTTCAGGAGTGGAGACCGCGAACTGGTAGACGTAGTGTGGGACGTCCTGCTGTCCGCTGGACAGACGACCTAAAAGAGGTAGCGGGGAGCGACTGGATGGGGAAGGCCGAGGACAGAGTTTTGTGGCGCGCCTTGGGTGAGGTTTATGTCCAGCAGTGGACTATGATAGGCTGATAATGATGATGAACGGTGTATGAACTGTGCGCTGGGGGAAAGTGGTAGTAGTACCACAGAATAAATGTAGTACCAAAAGCCGTAGCATGCATAGCGGTTGCATCACGTCTTTTATCCCGTTCGTTCGCGCGCAAATAGAAAGAGAGCGAAGGTGTAATAGCGCTGTTTCACAGTGGCATGCTACCCATGCAGGTTTAAAAGTCTTACCTATGTACCTGCGCAGTTGAAAAATATTAATACTGCGCGAAATCATAATCACCAATCAGGATATGCCACCTTCAATCCGATTACGCTATTGGCTTATTTGTTTTTGCGCCCTTTTCGCTGCTATCCGACTTAGCACTTTTTGATTTTACTTCGGATTTTGTCGGTCAACTGGAACAACTTGGTCAACAAGAACAACTCTGATAACTTGGACAACGCTTTCAACTCGGACATCATGAACAGCTCGGACAACTTGAATAATATGACAATGTCAACTCAGTTGTCCAAGGATCCGAGTTGTTCAAGTTGATCGAGTTGTCCAAGTTGTTTAAGTTGAACGAGTTGTTCGAGTTTTCAGAGTTGTCTAAGTTAACAGTTGTCCAAGTTGACTGAGTTGTCCTAGTGGACACGGATGTACCCTGGTGCGCTCGCTACGCGAAAAGATATTGCCGTTATCCGGGACCACGTGAAAAATGGAAAAACCGGATAAGTATACGCACCATACCCTAGGACACATCACATACAGGATGAAATTGATAAGAGTACCATCAAACTGAACAACCTTTATTATAGGATTAAACCAATCGTAGCAAAAATAAAATCTGTTCCATTCCAAACTGCAAGGGCTACTCGACTCAAATGTATGCAACAGGAGATTTTTATTACGATCGGTCTGTTCCCTTATTAAAAGTTGTTCAGTTTGATGGGACTCTTAGGGTACTCTTTGTTCATAAATTTTATGTAGATTTTTCGATTGTTGATTTTTTGGTTGTTGATCGTTTGAACTGTTGATATTATAAAGTGGAGGAAGCTAGAGAGGTATGTCAGGATCGTAGCAGGTGGCGTTCCGTTGTCTCTGCCTACCCCAGTGGGAGACAGGCGTGAGAATATGTATGTATGTATGTATGTATTATAAAGTGAATGAATGAATGAAATATACTTTATTTACACCAAAAGAAAATACAATGCACAATAGGAAACATAAACTGAATATGGTACAAATAAGGCGGTCTTATCGCTAAAAAGCGATTTCTTCCAGACAACCTTAGGGTAGAGGAAATATAACAAAGAACGGGTCGGTGTTATAAAAAACAAAATTATAGGTGAAAAAGAAGTGAATACAACAAATACATAAATACATACATATTACATAATATAATTAAAGGTACATAGATAAATAACATATAAATAATAATATAATATATCATACATGCTACAACAAAACATAAACATACCTACACGTACCGGATTAATTTAGTGTTATTAAATTAAAAGTGTTGAGATTTTGAACCATTGATTATTTGATTTGCTGACCTTATGGGTTTGATATTTTAAATATTGATTATATGACTGTTGAACTAGAGTAGTCGGGTATATAGGTACAACAGTTTTGTATAAGTCAGCAGATTTTTTCGCGTTTCCTGAGTTAGACTCCATAGTGAAACTTGTTCAGTTTGACAGTCTGAGTGCACCGTTTCAGTCTACAGAGGACTGGAGCCAGAGGAGCCATTTATAATCTACGTTGTCAAGATTCACTACAAGATCTTTTTAAAGATATCAGTATCTTGACTTTCTACAGTCAATATATTTACGGAAATATTTTATACGTTCGAAAAATTTTGTATCTCTTTCCCAAAAACAGCGACGTTCATAATTACAATACGAGAAATAAAAATAAATTAGTATTCCCACATTTTCGACTCAGTAAGGTCAACACATCTTTCATGGGGCACTGTATACGCTATTATAATAAGATACCAGAGGATATTCTAAACTTGCCAGACAAAAAGTTTAAGTCCCATGTTAAACAAGTCCTCTGTAAAAAGGGCTACTATAAACTCGATGACTATTTGAATTACCAAAATGTCTGGTCTTGACAATGTTACTCTATGTAATGCAATATTGTATTTTAATTGTAGTTTGTATATTTTGTTTTGTTTAAAAGATGTGTGTAGTAGAGTTTCTGGCCGCATCTTCTCTCAACGAAACACCTTCCGACGCGGTGGTAGAGTTAAAAAGCTATCTATGTGATATTATTTTGAATAAAAAATTTTTGAATTTTGAATTTTGACTGTCCCTTACACCCTGTATATAAAGTCTAACAAAATTAGCTGAAACTATTTTAAGGGGATGATCAGACCATCAAACTTAACCACTTTCTCTATGGGACCAATATCGAAATCGCGAAAAAAAATCAGCTGTCCCATACATTTAGGTCGAGTAGGTTTGTATGGAACAGCAGATTTTTTTTTCGCGATTTTAATATTGGTCCCATAGAGAAAGTTGTTCAGTTTGATGGTCTGATCATCCCCTTAAAATAGTTCCACCTAATTTTGTTAGACCTTATATATACTGACCATCGCCGATATTACGTCAGTTTTCGCTTAGTCAGCTCTCTCACAGCTCAGTTACAGGATCTTTGTAAGACCAAGGAACCCTAAAAACCGAAACTCTTTAACGTTAGTAATGTAGCATCTAATTCGTTCCGACTCAGAACGATTTTTCAACAATCCGTCTAACTAATTTCTGAACGATCGTTCCTTCAATCCATCACTTACTATAACTATCAACTTTCTTCAAAGAACTTTCACAAGCGTGCTTACAAATTGACCATCTAAGCCCAGTCATTTGACGGTTTGAGCTGGGACTAATCAATATTTGATATTTTTTTTCGGTATAATATTGAAGAGTCAATTCGAGCCTCAAAATGTATCAAAATTAAAAAAAAAATACGTCAGCAACAGTTCCAATTTTAAAATTTAGCTATTATCTCGTTCTATAAAAACTAATAGTAATTTTTTTTTGGCTTTACCATTATACATACTTTAAACATGGTGTAAATATTTTTGTCTACTTAGAAGTTTTTGAAATATAAATACGTATTTTCTAATAAATACCTCATTTTTAGATTTCAATGCCAATTTTATTGCTAAAAATAATTTATAATATTAAATCTAAGTCAAATGAGTGCATTGGTATTAATATTATTAATTTAAAAGCCTTCTGGGACACACAATTTTGATTTCTATGTTGCGTAACGATTTTTTTTTAATATTTTTTAAGATAGTCTTTTTGTCGTCAATGGTGCGGGTCATAGTTTAAAAGTCCAATTTATAATTACTCCCTACCCCGCCTAACAAAACTCCGTAAAATGACTGGGCTATAAACGATAAACGAAAAATACTAGCGCGGCATGGTAGGCAAGGTGGACCGATGATCTGGTGAAGGCGGCGGGAACCCGTTGGATGAGGGCAGCGCAGGTACAGTGACGTCCATCGGCTGAGTTGATGATGATTGAAAGGTTCTATTTATAAACCTCATTGTAATTTTAACCAACGTGCGCGATCCCCGTCAAGCCGAATTTAATCAAACGCAAAACAAAGTGCAAAAATGGAGGCAAAAAATATATTATTCCATTTCGCTTCGGACAGAGAACTGAGCCTGAGTAATGGACGCATTTGAAATTATGATGACTTCCGTTTTTTACCTCCCAAAAAGATGCTAAGAGCATGATGCTGGGAAGCGGGCTCTGGGAAAATAAACTGCCAAGTGCGACTAGAACTCGGATAAACAAAACAATACAGGGTGTAACAAAACACCCTAGTAATACCTAATCAACTACTTCAGACCATGAAGCCAACTTCGAAATCGCGAAATAAAAACAGTTATTTCATACAAAACTGCAGTACCTACCGGCTCAATAATGTATGGGACAGTAGACTTTTTTCTCTGTGTTGGTTCCATCGTGAAATTTTTTCAGTTTGATGGTCTGAAGCACCCCCTTTAGTATTACTACAGTCATCATCATCCTCATCTCAGCCGATGGACGTCCACTGCTGGACATAGGCCTCCCCCAAGGATCGCCATAACGACCGGTCCTGCGCTGCCCTCATCCAACGGGTTCCCGCCGCCTTCACCAGGTCGTCGGTCCACCGTGTGGGGGGCCTACCCAAGCTGCGCTTTCCGGTACGCGGTCGCCACTCGAGAACTATTCTGCCCCATCGGCCTTTAGTTTAGCAATTCCTTGGGCTATGTCAGTTAGTCTGGTTCTTCTGCGGATCTCTTCATTTCTGATTCGATCTCGCAGGGAAACTCCAAGCATAGCCACGGTGATTACTACAGTACGACCAGTAAAATAATTCCGCTCGTCAATCTTCGTTTGCGCAGAGCAGGACCAAGTCCCCGACAAAACCCGAAGTCATTAAGTAATCAAAGGGTGCAAAGTCGGATAGCAGCGGAAAGTGCGCGAAAACAAATAAGCCAATAGCGTAAACGGATTGAAGGTGGCACATCCTGATTGGTCAATATAATTTCGCGCGCTATTAGTGTCCGAGACTAAACTACACAAATCTAAGTACGTGTAGCAATATAAAATAATAAACATACTGAAAACATTGAAAATGCTGAATTTCCTTTACATCCCACTCTCCCATCGGGGCACGGCGCACTTGTGCGTAGTCGGCCGATCAAACGAAGACTGTCGCGTAATTGGTTCTCTTTTTACGTTTTGCTGCTCTTATGGTTCGGACACTTTTAAGCGCGGACCCTACGTCCAGTAGCTGGAAAGTCAATGAGTCTACGGCGACGAATCAGCCGCGGTGTGGTCGGATACCTGGTGTCTAATTAAGCGTCTTGTGACGTGTCCATCATTTCAAAGACATGTTCTGTATAGCTAAAGTGGAATATAGCCACCCAGTATAGTCGAAGAGTGAGCCGTTGGCAACCCTACCTCATCGAGTAACAAGATGCGACCTATCTAGGTTTTAGCACATGAGAAAGGTAACTACGTCTTATCTCAAATTACAGGGTTGCCGGGCGTAACCTGCCTAGCTAGCATGCCACCCACGACAAAGCGTTTAAACGAGAAAAACGTCATGCGCGCTCTTTCTGGCCTACGTAAAATAATAAAGATGGAGGCACATCTCGATTTTTGTCGTTTTCTCGGGGGTGGCAATTACGTCATATTATTAATGTATATCATTCAACCTACTGTATATCATTAATATGTATATCATTAATATGTATTAATGATATACAGTATGCAAAAAAGTGGATATTTTATCTGGTGTAAATTACCTCATTTTGTTCTCTCTGTGTTTAGAAACAAAAACCCGTGTTGTGTATTTATAAAAAAAAAGATCCTGTAAATAAAAGGAATGAACGTTAAAATTACTTTAATCATTCGATTTTCGTAGTGAGAAATATCGCACTTCTCTGCGTTTTTAGGGTTCCGAAGTCAACCAGCCTAGCTAGCATGCCACCCCCGAGAAAACGACAAAAATCGAGATGTGCCTCCATCTTTACTATTTTAACGTAGGCCAGAAAGAGCGCGCATGACGTTTTTCTCGTTGAAACGCTTTGTCGTGGGTGGCATGCTAGCTAGGCAGGAACCCTTATAGTTTCGCCAAGTCCGTCCGTCCGTCCGTTCGTCCGCGGCTTAGCTCAGAGACGCTTAGTACTAGAATGCTGTAATTTAGAATGGGCATACATATTCATCACGCCGACAAAGTAGTGAAATAAAAAGTTGGCAAATATTTTTTTAGGGTACCTCCCCTACACGCGAAGTGGGAATGGATTTTTTTTTCTCGTCTACCGCATGCTGTGGGGTATCGTTGGATAGGTGGTTTAAAAATATTATGGGTGTGAGAAGACCATTTTTCGATATAAGGATCCGTTAGCGAAATATTACACCAACGTACGACAAGACGTAGTGCGAGTCTGCATCCATACGTAGTCGATATTCCAACAATCCGCACAAAAAGGTTCGCATCCTCTTTTATAATGAGAACCGGTAAGGTTTGGAACTCACTCCCTGCGTCTGTGTTTCCAAGCAAATACAATCAGGATATTTTCAAAAGAAGAGTTAATAGGCTTTTTCTGGGTGAGCGCGCTACAACCTTGGCTTCGTCTACATTTCCCGTGAGATGAAGCCAAGCGCAAACCCATTATGAATAAACAAATATATATATTAAGCTTTAAAGTGAAAATTTTCTTAGAGTCTACAGCTAAATAGACGAGTAATAGTCGACCAACTTATAAAACTTATTTTTTAGTCTTTATTATTTAGCCGTTAGACCGTAGTATAAAACAAAAAGCCTTATTATATTGTGACGGGAAACTACGGAGCCCTACCCTGCGCGTAGACCGACACTCACTAAACCAGTCATTTAATTGTTCTTTCCTGATCCTGTTTTTATACAGGGTGAAATTGATATCATTTGCATCCTTTTTAACTAAGAGTCTACCCATCAAACTGAACAACTTTTACTATGGGAGCATAACGAAAGGAGCAAAAAAAAATCTGCTGTTCCATACTAAACTGCAGTGCCTGTTCGACTCAATGTATGCAACAACTGATTTTTTTTTGCTCTGATTGGTTTGCTCCCATAGTAAAAGTTCTTCAGTTTGATGGATAGACTCATAGTTTAAAAGGATGCTAATGATATAAATTTCACCCTGTATACTGTAGCGCGCTATTAAAATGTGTCAACTGCACAGGTACATCGGTGAGACTTATATAAGGTCTAACAAAATTAGCTGAAACTATTTTAAGGGGATGATCAGACCATCAAACTGAACAACTTTCTCTATGGGACCAATATTGAAATCGCGAAAAAAAAATCTGCTATCCCATACATTCAGGTCGAGTAGGTTTGTATGGAACAGCAGATTTTTTTTCGCGACTTCAATATCGGTCCCATAGAGAAAGTTGTTCAGTTTGATGGTCTGATCATCCCCTTAAAATAGTTTCACTTAATTTTGTTAGACCTTATATACAGGTACTACAGTATGTTACGACATGCCGATTATTGTGAAAGTAGATTTCACAATAATCTAAGTTACTTTAAACTGATGAGGTTGAATTATTTCTTCTTGTATTAAAGACACTGGTGTCTTAGACTAAGTTAATGTTTCTAGACCGCCTGTAGTCGGTAATAAAATTCAGAGAAACATTTACATAAGCTAGATATTTAACTTTGCATTTATGTTAAAAGGACCGTAACAGACACAGCTTACATTTTTTGCATTTTAACTAGCTGGAATAATATGCTTATTTAAGAATTTATTATCATCAACGTCGTGAACCAGAGTAACTGACATAGCCCAAAGAATTTCTAAATTAAAGTGGCAGTGGGCGGGGCATATTGCTCGCAGAACCGATGGCCGATGGGGCCGAAAAGTTCTCGAGTGGCGACCGCGTACCGGAAAGCGTAGCGTGGGTAGGCACCGCACACGGTGGACCGACGACCTTGTGAAGGCGGCGGGATCCCGTTGGATGAGGGCAGCGCAGGACCGGTCGTTATGGCGATCCTTGGGGGAGGCCTATGTCCAGCAGTGGACGTCCATCGGCTGAGATGATGATGATGATGATGATGAACGTCGTCAACAAGAATATTATTCTACCTAGGTAATTTAACAGTGTATTTAATTTTTACTTTCGATTCTTCTATTCTATTCCATATAAAAAAAAATGGCTGCCATCCTGGTTGTGATGATTTTACCAATAGTACGATTTACGATAGAATAGAATTTTTAATAAATAGTACGATAGAATTTACGATAGTTTCTTGGATATAAGTTATTACTTCATCTCAGCCGATGTCCACTGCTGGACATAGGCCTCCCACAAGGATCGCCATAACGACTGGTCCTGCGCTGCCCTCATCCAACGGGTTCCCGCCGCCTTCACAAGGTCGTCGGTCCATCGTGTGCGGGGCCTACCCACGCTGCGCTTTCCGGTACGCGGTCGCCACTCGAGAACTTTTCGGCCCCATCGGCCATCGGTACTGCGAGCAATATGCCCCGCCCACTGCCACTTCAATTTAGCAACTCTTTGGGCTATGTCAGTTACTCTGGTTCTTCTGCGGATCTCTTCATTTCTGATTCGATCTCGCAGGGAAACTCCGAGCATAGCCCTCTCCATTGCTCTTTGGGTGACTTTCAGCCTTTTTATGAGGCCTTGAGTGAACGACCACGTCTTTGTTCCATATGTCATCACTGGCAACTGGCACTTACTTATTAGGTATAAAAACTCATTGGTTATAGGTCAAGGTAGGCAGTCGAAGCTACGAACGCGTAGAAAAAAATTGCAACAAGTACTGGCCTCTAAATCCTATCCATGTACACGCACACAGATATTATTTGTATGACGCCTCACGCACACCAACATAAGAATGTTAGCCCCATTTGTATTATACTTTTTCTAAGGGTAGTTTATGTATTTTGGTGACTTAAGGATTGTTTTTCGAAAATAAACACTATCTTGAGCCACAACTGGAGAATCGTTGTAGGCCCGAGAACACAATCAACAACCAACAATCGACGAGCGAAGTGACTACCCAATAGCAGACCTACAACGCGACTCCCTTTCAATTCTTGTTCACTATCGGATAGCCAGGCGCACCGCAGGATATCACCCCTACTTGGTTGACATCCCACATTTCAGAATCTTTTATAATGCGCACAGCCAAGGAGTAGAATGCCCTGCTTGCGTCAGTATTTCCGAACGCTTACAACCCGAATTCCTTTAAAGTACGAGTGAAGGCTTCTTCTGGGTAAGCTCGCTACGTCTTTGACCCCATCTTTGTCCTGGGGTGCGATTTTTGAAACTCATACTTTGAACTCAGCAGATGAAAATGTCAAAATTAGTATGGAGATATGGCATGTGATATGGCGGCGGTGATCTACGGCTGATTTGATTTTCAAAAATCGCACTCCTGGAGTATGATTTTTAAAAGTCAAATCAGCAGTAGCATATCTCCATAGTTATTTTGACATTTTTAACTGCTGAGCTCAACGAACGAGATTCAAAAATCGCACTCCTGAGGACTAGATTGAGG
The DNA here is from genome assembly GCA_927399405.1 of Agonopterix arenella. Classification (NCBI taxonomy): domain Eukaryota; kingdom Metazoa; phylum Arthropoda; class Insecta; order Lepidoptera; family Depressariidae; genus Agonopterix; species Agonopterix arenella. Next base: position 1,339,583 of record OV656711.1, read on the forward strand.
TCAAGAGCAAAAACCATCTTTTATAAAGAAAAAAAAAATATTTTAATTTTCTTTTGTTTGGAAATGTTCTACCGAAACATGCTCGGTTATTTACCTAAATTAGGTAATAATTATATGAATGTTTTGATACTAAAAACATTGTCAATAATTATGAGTGCTGTCGCATACCTGTTATTAGTAGGTACAAGACGAGCAATGAGCGTTTTTCTTTTCTTTCGCGAGAACCTGTCAAAATCATGAGTTGGCATCTTTTGACGCAATATTTCATTATTTGCGAATCATTTTGTTCGAAAATTTGAAACTGTTTACTTCTGACATGGTTGTACGGGCTCGATCTCTGGGCCTTAAAAAAAATGGCAGGCACAGTCTTAACATGATTTTGATAGGTTCTCGCGAACGTCTCTATATCTATGGAGCGATGCACTGTCGAGTTTTTTAGGAGCTAAAATTAAAAAAGAAAAGAAAAACGCGCATTCAAAAGTAAAATATCAAGAATCCATAATCAGCAGCATGCTTCGTCAAGAAAAGAAGAAAAAGATAAAGATTTCACTTCATTTCAAATCACTAAAATCGACCACATGCTTTGTCAATAAGAAAATAATTGAGATTTTTAAGTATTCATTATTATCATAATCTTAATGTATGTTTACAAAATTGTGCACTTATACAACGTGTTAATGAATAAGCGCAGAACCTCATACACCCCAACTGATTTATAACAAAATAATAAGAATGAAACAATAATTTCATTATTTTGATAGTTAAAATTTAAAGTTATTCGCATTTTAAGTTTTGAGGCAAAAATGTTTTGTTATCATTTCAGCAATGAATGAAAGCGCTACAGTACTCATGGATACATTTTAATAATCCCGTTTTGATAGTAAGTAGGGTGAGTGTGCCCGCGGGGTGGGTTGACATCGGGTTCAGTAAATTTTAAATTTTACAGACCAATTATGTAATATTTTGAAAAAAATTACCTATGTTGAAACCACGATAATTCGATTCTGCTCTCGATTCTAAACAAACTACTTTCTAGTTTTGCGTTAATTCATTAACACGTTGTATAAGTAGGTATAATAGCCACAATCAAACTATCAGGTACATACCTATAACCTATCTAAATCCTATTAAATCATAATCATATCAAAATCCAACAGTATTCAATCTGAAAATTAACAAACTTCTAGACTATTCGAGAACATTCTATTGTATCTGAACTTTACGTTTAAGGTGGACTGTCACGGATGCTTAAAACACGAACAGAAATTTTACTAAATCTAATACTATATTACAACATAAAATATTTATGATAAAAAAATCTATTTTCGCGATGTTTTTTTAAACTTATACTAGGTTTATGCTGTGCTATAAGTATTAACCAATACCACAGTAAAATGTATCTAGTAGGGTGTCCTATTTGCCTTGCTGAATATCCTTAAGACAAATTTCTTCAAACTTTTTTAAAGAACACAATCATAGCAAACAAAAATAATATTTCTTACTACTCATAGTCATACTAACATTATTTACATAGGTACTCGGCTAAGACATGTAAATAAAACATTTAGCAAAACGTTTTGCTATTATTAACCCAAATTTTGATTGTGTGCTATAAAATAGTTCCTAAGTTTGGTTATATTTAACAAAATATTTTTAATATTTGCAAACTTTACATTAATAAAAATTTCAAACCAAGTTGATGACGACGAAAATTGACGTCATTCTAAGGTCAGTCAGTCATTAGGGTTATTTGTTTCTATTCCATTTAAAAAAAAATGGCAGCCATCTTGGTTGTGATGATTTTGCCAATGTCTGGTTTATTTAGCAACAGTGCTTGACGTTTTACGGTAGAGAGTATTTTGGTGACTTCAAGGATTGTTTTTCGAAAAGAACACTATCTTGAGCCACCAATGGAGCTTCGTTGTAGGCCCGGAAGGGGCAACCTACGATCGTCGAGCAACACGTGACTACCCAATAGCAGACCTACAACTCGACCTACGACTCCGTTTATTTGTTTATTTTCACGGCTTACCAACTCAAAGAGACTAGCGGAAAAGAGAGAGAGAGAGATTGGCGAATACTTCACTGACAAGAAAGTTGCTCTTAAATAAGACGATGATGATGATGACCAACTAAACCTAAGTAGTAGGTATATGAGCCTGTTAATCAGAACGACGATTGTCTACCTGTAAATTGATCTGCTATTGTTATTTGTGGAGTTAAACCCGTGACGATGCACCTTAACAACTCACTCCAAACTTTCTAAATTTGCTACTATTCATTCCAGATTCTCTTAACACAGCTTTTAGGTCCACGCAATAAGAACTAAAATCCCTCAATTGGAAGGTATTCGTACGTTGGATAAACTATAACATAAAGTTGGTAAATGAGGGTTCGTCCGTCTGCCGCAGAGTTTAACTCTGACTTAACTAGAACGATTTCAAATGTATAATGATTGTATTTGATTTCATCATCATCATCACTGTCCACTGCTGGACATATTTCTCACTAAATACATAACTTTGAAACATAGGTAGAGTAAGTATTTAACAACTACTTATATACTTTATTGTGCTTAGATCTCGATTTTTTTTGTTATATGCCTAAGGGCCTATTTCACTACTTAATAGTTTATCTGCCTCCGTGGTCTAATGGTTAAGAGCATTGGCTCTCGACACGGAGGTCGTGGGTTCGATTCCCTCGGGGGACACCTAGATATATGTCATCCTTTGTGCGTTTTTCCCCAGTTGGTTAGGACATTGCAGGCTGAATCGCCTGATTGTCTGAAAAGAGAAGTGATTCCGTGCTTCAGATGGCACGTTAAGCCATCGGTCCCGGCTACTATCTCTGGTTGTAGTAGTCGTTACATAAAAACCACGTCAGAGGTCGAAAGGCGGTCTAAAAAAACTCTGACACCCGGTACCTGGTACTCTCACTCACTCTGCCCACACGATAAAAAGAAGAATAGTTTATATGAGAGATAAGCTACCAAAAACTTATTTGGAAGTGTTGAAACAAACCATTACTATATATATTGACTAAACTTTGTTTTCTAGAGCAATAAGTAATTTTTGTTATTTTTTTTTTCGTTTTACAAGTTTCAAAATAAAAAGATTCTTCCTCTGTGTAAAAGTGGGTGATGATGATAATGGATGAAGGATGTTTTTTATTTATAGCGTAAGTTTTCTCTCTTTATTTTTATTATTTATTTATTTTAATCCTTTATTGTACGCACGGAAATTAAAATGAAAACAGCTTAATAGACGGGCGACACATTATTAATTTTTGTGTTAGGTTAAGAATTTGTTATAACACTGTATTTTCAATAAAAGATAATATCTTTATTTAATTAATGGACATGATATAACAATATTTTCTCAAATTCCCTGCAACATAGCCAAACTACTAGATAGGGATTCATTATTAGATAATAATGTACTCCATACATTTGGTAAGGCCGCCGCCGGGAATAATAATAAATCTAATCAAATCTACAATCAGAGAATGCTGACAAGGAAACTAATGAACCAACCTACAGGATTATATTAATATTTAACATAACATTATTTTAATTTTTAATGCTGTAGTTGACACTGATTTTGTACAAATTTTTTTAATTACCTATTTAATACCAAAAATGATTGTTATAATAACAAAAATGATTATGTTCCTAAATTGTTTTTATGCTATCTTGTATGGAATTGCTACATCTTGTTTAGTATATTATTATAATTTCCTGCAGTAGCCATACTATAGACTAAATTTTTAGTTATGTACGAGCGTTAACCCGCGACTTCGTCCACACAAATTATATACCAGATTTTAAGTCAATCATAAGCTATCAAACAAAAAAAGTTTCATCAAAATCGGTTCAGTAGTTTTTGCGTGATACTCGTTCAAACAAACAAACAAACAAACACACAAACACACAAATAAACAGACAGACATAAATCCAAAAATTGGTGCAATGGAATCAGGGACACCTAAAAACCATATCGTAACTTTTTTTTTGTTAATATCTTCAATGTACAGACAAACTTCCTGTTACAGTTTTATAATAGTAAAGAAGATAGATACCGAATTTGCATGCCATGCTCATGTCGAAACATGCTGTACTAAATTAAAATTGTCCACCTGTACTATGTTACCGTGTTTCCGCAAATAAATGATTTCCATTTCTATTGCCAAGTGTGAGAGAGGTGTCCAGCATTGTGAGACATTATGGAGCATGTGTCTGACATAGAACAAGGCATTTACACTCGAGAATGGCCTTTGGCTGTAATCAGCATTGACCCAAAGTTGTACAGGTTTTGAACATTTTGTGTACATCCCCAACAAACAATTTACAACCTAGCTAGGTTTGCGTTCGTCCAATATCAAGTCCCTGTTTAACTTTTGAGGGACAAAGGTGGGGTCGAGATTTTCGAGAGCGTATTTATTTTAGTACCTGTCTATGTCAAATAAGACCACTTTGAAGTTAATAACCTGTAGGGCATATCAAATTAAGGTTCCTAAACAGGCAAGCATGATCCATAGTCTACACTACCAGGATTGCCCAGAAAGAAGGCTTTGGTGGAAATACAATACCTTCACTACAATACTCTTTTCTACTCTATTCTATTATATTTTTATTAAATGGCGTTTCCTTAAAGATTTCGCCAGTATCAAGTGTTGAAGATATTATTATAATTCAAGTTAACGTTCATTGTACGGTAACACACACCCGAAACCGCCATAAAATGGCGGAGCCGCGTGGCTATCTAAATCGCGAGCCGAACGAAAGACGTCTACTCGAGAGACCTCTAGCCACGCGACTCTCTTTTCTACTCTTGCAAACCAAAAACATAGAATAACAATATTAAAATCAAACAAAAAGGGAACAAATGGGGGTACAATCACTAAAAGCTTGTTCCAGGCAGCCATAGGATGGAAGAGATTTTAATAAAAAAATATGTTGTAAGGCGGTGTACTATTATGTAATGCAAATATATATTTTTTTAAACTGTTTTGTCCAACTGCAGGGCAAAAGTCTCCCTTAAACTCTTCCACGTCTCTTTGTTTGGTGCTACATACCAATATCCAAATACCCTGAATCTTCAAATAAGTTTTTTTTTTTCGCGATTTCGATGTTGGTGCCATAGAGAAAAAAGGACCCTATGTAATATAGGGTCCCAGTTGTTCAGTTTGACGGTCTGATCTGATCATCCCTTAAAAAAGTGTCAGCATATTAAGAAGGACCCTATACAGTGTGAATTTGATATCATTAGCATCCTTTTAAACCAAGATTATTTTTTTGCTCCGATCGGTTTGCTCCCATAGTGAAAGTTGTTCAGTTTGATGGGTAGACTCTTAGTTTAAAAGGATGCTAATGTTATCAATTTCACCCTGCATATAGGGTCCTTTTTAATATGCTGACACTTTTTTAAGGGGATGATCAGACCGTCAAACTGAACAACTTTCTCTACGGCACCAACACCGAATCTATATTTCACCCTGTAGGTATATACTAAGTGCATATAATTATTATAGCTAAATATCTACATCATTATCATCATCATCTCAGCCGATGGATGTCCACTGCTGGATATAGGCCTCCCCAAGGATCGCCACAACGGGGTGCTGCAGTAGTGCAGGTCGTCGGTCCACCTCGGAGGGGCCTACCTACGCTGCGCTTTCTGGTGGAAATTTAATTCATAAAATTAAAAATAATGCACATAATCTTTCCATAGGGATCGAACATAAATGAATGTGATGCCAATTAAAAAAATTATTAAATAAAAAGCACCTTACTTTTCCGATAGGTACCTTGAAACTTTGAGTTTACCTACTCAATAAAATGTCATATAGGTATTTATTTATTTTATAATCTATCACCACACATACCTATGCCAGTTTCCTGTCTATCACGCTTCTGACTACAAACGATTTTCCACCTTTCAATAACCCAAAGTGCACCTTTATTATGTCAAAAGAAAAATAAAAACTCTCGAATTTTCTCCGGCAAGAAGGTAAACCTGAAAAGCAGTCGCCATTCCTCACGTTATCAATCAATGTGAAATATTGCAGCCGTGAAATAAAATAGGTAAGTAAGTACCAAGGTACTGTGTTCAACATCGTAACTCACAAAACGCATAAATTCAGCAGGAGTGGTCGTTACGACCAAAACGTCTCTTAGCTTGCGTTGTGCGAGTGCGATATCGTTTAGAACTTTAGAAGTGTTTTTTTTTTTATGTAGTACCTAGGCTCAGTTTCACTTTCTTCATTGCAATGAAAGTTGTTACAGATAGGGAATGGGGGAATGCAACATTAACATAATGTAATCAATGCAATTTTACTCAAAAGGTGTCGGTAGGTTGAGAGGAAATATTGAACTTTCGTTGTTATTTGCAGTTGAAAATATACCATAAACACTGACAACCATAACCTCTTTTGGGGTTGTCAGACGCATTGCTACAATTACCAACTGTCTTGCATGAGTTTAAACAAATCTAACTTTTAGCAAAAGTACTAAAGAAAATTCAGGAAGTATATATAAGGTCTAACAAAATTAGCTGAAACTATTTTAAAGGGATGATCAGACCATCAAACTAAACAACTTTCTCTATGAGACCAATATCGAAACCGCGAAAAAAAAATCTGCTGTCCCATACATTTAGGTCGAGTAGGTTTGTATGGAACAGCTGATTTTTTTTCGCGATTTCAATATCGTTCCCATAGACAAAGTTGTTCAGTTTGATGATCTGATCATCCCCTTAAAATAGTTTCACCTAATTTTGTTAGACCTTATATAGGTTTTACAGACCTTTAAACCATCACAGTCATATTATTTGGTCTTCGTAATATAGTAATTGTTGGGTGTTTACATAGTTTCTAAGCTTGTCCTGGCCGGGACTTCACGAAGTAGCAGTTTAATTTTGGTTTAAAAAAAATTAAATTTACTGGTTACACCTCTCTGGCAGTTGTTATTGTAGTTATATTACACGAATCTTTCTCACTAAAGGTCAATTTCGATACGACTGGATATTTATTATTATTAAATTGTATTTTTGTTTCAAATATAGACCGCCTCTCAATATCAGATTAAGGTCCATTCATCAGCAGTCTATAATAAGCAGGGCTCGGGGTTAGGCAGTGTGAATTCGGGATTTGCAACACGAAAAATTAATTTGGACATTCCCTTGCGCGGGATTTTTTTTATTGCCTTCAAATAAAATACGGGATTTTAAAATGTATTAAACGATAAAAATTACCATAAGCCTCGTAATGTATTCATGATACATGTAAAATGAATACATTTACGAAAATGTGATATTAAAATACATTTACGAAAATGTGAAATTAAGTTGTTTTAGTCTGGTTAGCTTTAAAAAAGATTTTTTTTTCATTAAGCAATAAATTTTAAAGAAGAGGGCACCACTATGCTCCTTAAAAACAAACCTAAATTGTTCATCAGTAGTTCTAAGTAGGTAACAAAATTAATAATCAACAAATCAGATCAAAGATCGGGATTCGGGATTTATCCCGAGGGTATGTCCATATTAATCTTTACATTTTGTTACAAGTACCCTAATTCACACTACCTAACCCCGAGCTCTGATAATAAGGTACTAATAAGTGTTAGAGGGAGTGAGCTAAACTCCACCTTTCACAACGTGGGCCCAGAAGAGAGAGATAGAGAGAGAGAGAGTCGAGTAGAGTGTTAAGAGAGCTTTTCTTCAGACCTCTAACATGGTTGAATACTCTATCACCAATCTAACATCAATATTAAGGGCCAACAGCTTAAAGTGCCTTCCTAAGCATAGAAGCGCTCGAAAATGAATGCCACAAAATCGTTTAAATAAAGACTGATGGAAGAAAAACTGGTTGATTATGGTCGGTGATCGTTTGAAATAGCCTACCGAAGCTGAATAGCACCAAATATAATGATTGATCTCCTCTTGACTAAATATAAGATTTCAAGGATGGCAGATGCGAGTAACAGAAGCTGTACATATAATAACAATATTAACAGCTTTTGGATGTAAGTCTACCAGACCACAGATAATATAATACACCAGACTATAGAATAAGTATTTGACGTTCATAAAGTTACATGTCCAGTAAAGCGCCTGAACAAATATGAATAGCAATGTTACACTCCGATTGCAGTGGAATTTGCTCTGTAGTTACATGTAGGAGAAACTCTGTTTCACTTTAGAGAACTTCCAGATTAAACTACTTTGCTCTGTAGGTATTTGTGGTGCATAAGTACTAAAATATAGACATTGTGAATTTGGAATAAACTTTACATTTAAATTTAAGCTGGATTATTATATCTGCAGTCCAGTTTATTAATAAATATTATTAATACTTACCAATTCATTGTATTTTGCTTTTGCGTTTATAGCCGTGGTAGGTGTTACCTATATGTAGGTACCTAACCTAATAGGTTCCAGATTTACCCTTTACATACCTAATTAAGATAAGTTTTAAAGGACCTAACCTAAGTAGGTACACATTATACAGAGTGAAATTGATATCATTAGCATCCTTTTTAACTAAGAGTATATCCATTAAACTGAACAAATTTTACTATGGGAGCAAACCGATCGGAGCAAATAAATGTGCTGTTCCATAAAACTGCAATCTCGACGCGAGAGTTCGCGACTCAAATGTATGCAACAGCTGATTTTTGTTTGCTCCGATCGGTTTGCTCCCATAGCAAAAGTTGTTTAGTTCGATGGGTAGACCCCTAGGACGATTTGTAGACCCTTAGTTTGCTAGCTGCTAATGATATCAATTTTACCCTGTATATTGCTCATATACATTTCTGTATGTAAGTAGGTACTAGTACCTACTTACATACACAATGTATATGTACGCACGGCGACACATCAAGCTATACAAAACCAACATAAGCTGGCCTCGCGACGTTATACATTACGCGACCTACGCGGGGCCAGCTTATTTTGGTTTTGTATAGCTTGATGTGTCGCCTGGTGTACTTACCTCCTTAGTAAAAGATTTAAAATTATTAAGGTTTCCTGTGGTGTGGTCCCCATGCAGGCAAAGCGAGCTTGGATCTTTGGTTGGGAAGCGGCAAGGGGCTGGTTTAGACATGTAATGCTTATTACGGCTTGGAAAACTAAACAAAACAATTTTTTTTATTTCCAGACAAAATCAAAAGATATTATTTGTAGTTGTACCTTTCCCAGCTTCCGGCGGCAAAACTAACATAGAAAAAATATTAAGATGAGCCTAGAAACGTGTCTTGAAACCTTGAAACAGTCTATAAAGGACTAGCTTCCAAAGAAGTGAAAAATAAAAATTATCAATAAATGAGCGATTTTCTTTTAGTTTTCTAGGTGATCGATAGATGGCGCTACGGTCTGTGCGAATAACAGTCACAATTTTGGTTTCTTTTAAACAATAAAGAGGGAAAAGATGATCAAAAAGATGCCGACGCATCTGGAATAGAATATTTCATTATTTGCGAATCATTTTGATTGAAAATTTAAAACTGTTTACGTCCGACATGGTACTACGGGCTCGATCCCTTGGCCTTAAAAAAATGGCAGGCACAGTCTTGACATGATTTTGACAGGATCTCACGAACGTCTCTATGGACGTAGTACTTTCCTAGTACGTAGTACTATAGTAGTTACTATCTCTATGCACTATGGAGCGGTAAACATGCCATCTGTCGAGTTTTATAGGAACTAAAATTAAAAAAAAAAAAAAGGAAAACGCTCATTGTCTTTGCATTTTACAGTAGTGAGGTGCCTTGTAAAGTCACCGACTCAAATAATAAAATAATATTTTCTATGATGCTGACTCATTTAACTAGTACTTTGCTAGTACTCCTGACAGTAAATAAACGAACTAAATCTCACGACCATAAAGTAACTGTTAGGGTTGTCAGAAACTTTGCAGTAAGTATACTAACTACCTACCTACTTATAATTAACATGTTTTATTGTAGTTATTCACCCTCCGCGCGGTCAGCTTATATTGGTTTTGCGTAGCTTGATGTGTCGCCGTGTGTACTACCTTAAACCTTATACCTATCGAGTTAAAACATAGCAACAAGACGTTAGCAATAATTGTTAAAGAAACATGTCGCTGGAATTTATTAGTTCGAGTTTTTTGTGCAAATGTTCTATGATACAGCCCAGCTAGCACGTTGCATGTGATACGGCTATTATCCATCTATATCACGTCTTTTATCTGCATCGTTCGCGTGAAAAAGAAAGAGAGCAGCATGGGTAGTGTGGAGGCGTAGAACGGATGGTAGATTAAATAAAAGCTTTTCTGCTTGTATAGTAATTTATTTTAGGATATTTTTTTCTTTTTGAACCCGATCTTCGACTCTCATTAATAATTGAAATCCACCACGGGAGTCGACAACGTTTCAAATTTAATTTAAATAAAAACCAGCCAGCAAGCTATGGCTATACAACCTCCTTACAGTAGCATGCCACCGTGATTCAGTGATAGCACACCTTCGCTCTTTCTATTTGCGCGCGAACGAACGAGATAAAAGACGTGATAAAGCCGTATCACGTTTAGCATGCTACGACTTCAGAAGCGTGCTAGCGCAGTATAACGGTATCGCGGGCTGGCGTACTAGCTCCTTTGACTACTTAACTAGCTCCGTTGGTACTGTAAATAACGTTCGTTATAAATCGTTACGCTTGTCCCAACCCTATCCGCCCGACCATAGACAACGTGTTTTGATGATTGAATTTGACATTTTATTCGTGACGATCCGAGTAGTTTGTCGAGATAAAAAATGAAGAGTTTCGCAATTTATTAATTTTAAATAAAAATATAGTGTTTTATCAGTATGACTGTGTGGACAAAACTCGAAAATGAGGAATGCTACGCTGTCGGTAAGTAATTACAACCATACTTATTTCTGTGAAGCAGAAAATTACTTGTTCTAAAATCGAGGCAGAGTTTGCAACAAGTGGTTTTTCTACTCTCCCGCGAAGTGTGTTAAATATAAACATTGTCTCATAGTACCAATAAGACGCTAAACATTCATTCATCATTACAAATTGATCATAATTTTAACTTTTAATTAACTTTTAAAACAAATGTTTCCAAATGACCACTCCCTAATTGGAAATATGATTATTCTCCTCACTGATAAGTAAAACAACCAATTGAATAGTATGCGACATCCGATGTTTTCATTATTATATCCAAACAAGTTTTTTTGATGTCATTTGTTGATAAATATTTGAATTATGAACACTTTTGTGATGAGTTTATATTTCTTTGATATGTAGTTAGGTTTTAAAATGAGATATATCTGCCTAGTTTGGTTTTACTTGACAAAACTGTATGATATAATATCTAGATTACTTATCTTTTTAAAAATACTAGAGTTAATCTGCGACTTCATCCGCATAAATTATATATCAGATTTTAAGTCAGATAATAAGCTATCAAACAAAAAAGTTTCATCAAAATCCGTTCAGTAGTTTTTGCGTGATGCTCGTTCAAACAAACAAACAAACAAAAAATCCAAAAATTGGTGATATGGAATCAGGGACACCTAAAAACCATATCGTAACTTTTTTTTTGTTACCTACTATTGTCAATCTACAGACACACTTCTGTTACAGTTTTATAATAGTTTAGATATTTGCATGTCTGCTTGCTTCCAAATAAAATCGGATTAAATCATTGACATAACAAATAATGGAAGCTGTGTCTAGTACAAAATTCTTGTAAAAACTGTCCGAGACTAACCTACACAAACCTAAGTATCTGTTGACTATAAACATTGAAAATGCTAAATTTCCATTTCATTTTGCTTGCATAGTTTTTACCCCATCACAGCACGGCATTATATATACATGCTCGTAGTCGGTCGATCACATGAAGACTGTCGCGTAATTAGTTCTCTTTATACGTTTTGATGCTTTTTTGGTTCGGACACTTTCGAGGGCGTACCATACGTCCAGCCTAGCTAGCATGCCACCCCCGAGAAAACGACAAAAATCGAGATGTGCCTCCATCTTTATTATTTTACGTAGGCCAGAAAGAGCGCGCATGACTTTTTTCTCGTTTAAACGCTTTGTCGTGGGTGGCATGCTAGCTAGGCTGGTAGTTGGTAAGTCAATGGATTAAATAATATCATAGATAATTATAAAACAATCAGAAAAAGAAAAAGCTTGTACTAGCAATGTCACGCCATTTGTGTCCGATCACGATTTGCGAAAAAAGATGCTTAAAAACATGAAATAGTTTTTTTCACTGTTTTCTGTTGATTTTTCTCAATAATTTGTTATTTTGTGACACCAAACGAAAATGCCGAAGACTAGGTGCTGGTTAATATGAGTACATTAAAGCAAAAATAGCAATTTTTGAACTTTGAGTTAGAAATTAATTTTACTCAAAACTAAGAATCAACTTGGATAATTTCGAATCCTGAATAATGCTCACAGGCACATACATTGTAATGATCCTATTTAAGCTATCAGGTTTTTTATTATAGAAACCATATAACAACAGCACAAATATAACATCCATAACTGAAGCTGGATTCAAACCCAGGACCCTAGTTTGGCAAGTCAGTGTGGTAACTATTACACCAACCACGTCATTTCAGGTCTCTGAACTGATAGAAATAATAAGAAACCTTTTCTATCATCGCCGTACTTAAAAGCTACGCTCTTGTCGATGGAGTATTCACTAATCCAGTCTCTTTTCCACTAGCACCTTGAGTTCTTGATATGACACGACATCTACATTTTCCTTCACTTGGGCTAGATAACTTTGTCTAGGTCTTTCTCTCCCTCTTCACTTCTTTTTTCTATACATACCTAATATCATCATCATCAGCCTGTAATTATAGTCTACTCCTGAACATAGGTCTCTCCCAAGGCGAACCATAAAATTACCCTCTGCCTTCCTCATCCAGTCTCTCCCTGCTACCAACATTACGCAAGCCAGTTCATGATACCATATAAGCACGTATCCAAGGGGGGTTGACAGGTGGGACTTATCCCCTTCTGAAATCGGTATATGTATTTGTATATACACAGATTACAGCGATTTTTTACCATTGTTTTTCTATGCTTATCCCCCGAACCAAAAGTCTGGATAATAAAGGTTATAATAACGGGTGTTAGGGTAAACAGTTGCATTAGTATAAGATAGCAGGCATACACTCCAAGGACTACAATGAAAGTGTTAGTCTAGGAGAATTTGCAACTGTCTTTCAAACAGAGACATATGCTATCATAGCTTGTGCGCAGGAGAATATATATAGGAAGGTAGCCAACAAGACTATATATATCCTCAGTGACAGCCAAGCAGCTCTCAAAGCCTTGAACTCCTACTATGTAAGTTCCAAGCTAATTTTAAACGGAGTGAAGACCCTTAACAAGCTTGGTCTTCGCAATACCGTAAGATTAGTTTGGGTCCCGGGACATACTGGCGTCCAGGGTAATGAGAATGCTGGCGAGGGCTTGGTCAGAACGAAAGATGGTTGGCCCAGAACCAAGCGTGGGAATCCCGGCATGCAGTATAAGAATGGCCATTAGGGATTGGGCTGATAAAGCACACAAGCTGGAGTAGCCTTGTAGGCCTTGTAGGCCTACAACACTCCAAAAAATTTATCAGCGATATGACAACTCGTGTCTCAAGGTTCATACTGAATAATAGCAGGAGCAAGGGTCGTGCCATAGTCGGAGCCCTCACTGGGCACCACTCCACAGGCACGATGATGCACAAAATGAAACTTACCCTGGATCCCAGCTGCCGAGCATGCAGAGAGGATGAAGAGACTATGGAGCATATTCTTTGTGACTGTGATGTCCTGGCGGCAAAACGCATGTGCCTCCTCGGAGATGGATACCCAATACGTTTCTTCCTCAATGGTATTGCCTCCTTCATTGACCATGTATTTGAAGGGTGAAGAAAACAAAAAGTATTTGGGCTAACATAAAAGATCCCACTGGGTCGAAGTGTTGCTGGCTTGCCAGCCCCCACAACAAGATAAGATAAGATATGATAGTATAAGACGCTCCCCGTAGGAGCAGCCCGGACATGCATACAAAAAATTGAAATTGACAAGATGACGTCAGCACATGCGAAACCAAAGAAATTGAACCTTAAGTCTTCTTCTTAGGTAACTGCCGGGTAACCAAAGGGCGATGGAGGGGGTGAGGTAAAAAGTTGGTGGCAGAAAGGGAGTGTACGTACTGTATGTAGTAACAGATACTCTTTCTTATACTGTGCCGTGGGTAAACGCTAACCAGGCCATATTTAGCTGGTTTTTCAAATGGGTTTGAACTGATGAATATGAATATTTGTACCCAAGTCATGGATGTTTGTATCTATATACTTGTGTATTCTTTATCATTGTCTAGTCATCATAATACAAGTTCAGGATAGATTCTGGTACTGTAAATGTGACCGCGTACCGGAAAGCGCACCGTGGGTAGGCCCCGCACACATTGGACTGACGACCTTGTGAAGGCGGCGGGAACCCGTTGGATGAGGGACCGGTCGTTGTGGCGATCCTTGGGGGAGGCCTATGTCCAGCAGTGGACGTCCATCGGCTGAGATGATGATGATGATGATGAAATGTGACTAGATAATTTGTGTGACAATGTCCAAGATATTTATTTATTTATATGCAAGAATAGAGAATTTAAATCGATTTTAATAATATCGTAAAACAATTTTAATATCTTCATGCCAATGCCTTATTGAAACAAAATTATGTGCCTATGGACATTATATTACAAGGGAATTACCTACTCACTTCATAAATTGTTTCCTTAATTATTTTCCTGTAGATGCGTTCTTATGTATGTATATTGTTTTTGTTATCTTTATTATTTTATGTAAAGGATTGAGATTTAATTACAGTACGATCAGAAAAATAATTACCCTCATCCATCTTCGTTAGCCCAGAGTCCCCCGACAAAACCCAAAGTTGTTTAGTAATCAAAGGGTGCAAAGTAGGATAGCAGCGAAAAGGGCGCGAAAGCTATTAGCCAATCATGACAAAGGAGTGAAGGTGACACATGAAGATTGGTCAATATAATTTCGCGCGCTATTAAAATTTGACAACTGCGCAGGTACATCGGGGGAACTTATAAATCTGGTTCTACAGGGATGGAAAGAGGAAACGCGGTAGGCAAGTAATAAGGTGGGAGGATGACCCACCAAATGGTTGGCGAAACCAGTGCAAAGACCGCCACAAATGGCGAATTCTGGATGAGGCCTATGCCCACCTTTGACTACTTATATAGGGACTAGTTACGCGTGTAATTCTACGAACAAACATTTCTGCCACTTTTTGCGGGGGGCGAGGTAACAGGAAATCCGCAACTTTGGATATTATTCCCCATAACTTTAGATTCTAATTTTGAGCATTAAAAATCATGAAAAGAAGTCTCGTGTGAACCCCAAACGTTCTAAGTTCCAAATTATTGTTCCGCAATTATAGGCTGTCTCGTTTAGTGGTAAGGTATAAAATTGAATGTAAATGCACATGCTCAATTAATCTCATACCGTGGTGGCAGAGGGGAAATGCTACCGCAAGGCTAGTCCTTATAATAAATAGTCAAAGATGCCCACTGACAAGGATGACACCTGACAATTAAAAATATAATGTTGCTGATGTATTGTAAAATTGTAATTAAGTAGTAAGAAGTCAGTGAATATGGGCTTTTTATTCATTTATGTGAGTAAATAACTTGACTTTTTATAATGGTAAAGGAAAACATTTAAAGTACCCTTTTAAATGTTCATATTGCATGTAACTGTATGAAAGCTTTCGCATGTACAGTAATACCATGTTTATAAGTCTTGGCCGATGTGCTCCTGCGCAGTTGACAAATTTAAATAGCGCGCTAAATGTTATTGACCAATAAGGATCTGCCATGTTCGCCGCCTAATATCCCTTTCCGCTATTTGCTCATAGTTTTTGCGAGCTTTTCGCCTGAGAAGCGTCCGTCGGTCTGCTATTCGACTGAAAGGGATTCGACGGTTTTGCACCTTTTGACTACCGCCACAGATTACTTGTTACCACGTTATGACCGAGATCCGACCGTAAATTTTTTTTATTTATAATTCATGGACTCTTGCTTGTGTGTTAGCACTGCATTCCCGCCAGTGTCAAGTAGTTTATGGGAGAATCTATCCCAATCTCAGGGATTGTTTTTGGTCAAGAACAAGAAGAGATTGAGGATTGCGGAGCCTCGTGACAGGCAAAAACGCGACGCGCGAAAATTACGCGAGACGAGTGCTGGGGTCTGAACCTGCAACGTGACTCGTCGACCGTAAAATTATGCACCTATTTATTTGGTGGATCGGTGGTCAGATCTCGGACCATATCAGATATCTCACTCCCATAGAAAAAGATAATATCTTGCGCTTTAAAAATTATCTACTGCCAGACTGTACTTTTTTCGCGATTTCAGTGTCGGTCCCCTCATAGTGAAAGTTGTTTGGTTTGATGGTATGTAACGCATTTAGGTTTACATCCTGTATAAAATTCTCTGTATATAGGGTGTAAAATTAAATGGGACACTTACTTAAAGAAGTGCTTCAAACCACCAAACTGAACAACTTTTACTATGGGACCAAAACTGAAATCGAGAGAAAAAATCCATTGTCCGATACAAAACTGCAAACAGCAGATTTTCTTTTCGCTATTATTTGGTCTCATAGAGAAAGTTTTTCAGTTTGATGGTCTGAAGTCTGAAGCACCCCTTTAAGTAAGTGTCCCATTTAATTTTACACCCTGTATAATGTAATTAATAAAGTTCCTGTTCATTCATCCGCTTCCAATATTAAAAAAATCCAAATAATTTTCTCCGCCAGTTTTTCTCAAAATACGAAGTAAAATAAAATAAGTAGGTTGACTCATATTAACTTTTTGCGATTCAATTGACCCCAGTGTGATTGGGGCGGGCATTAATATTGGCAGTTGACTTGTTTTGACACCTCGTAATTGGACTTCCTCAGGTGAAGGGGAGAGGAAGTTAGGGGGAAAGGAAATACTTGCGATTTAGTTTATTATTTGGGAAATGATGTGTGATGTCGAACTAATAATTCAACCCAGGCAGTCATAAGAGGCAAAAGGCCCTTGGCAGATTATTCCATCGTGAGAACTTCAGTATCGACGGTGAAGTACCAAAAGACCGAAACACTGTTATCTACAAAACGTCAAATTTACAGGAGAGCTAAATAACCAGCAATGTTAAGCATTTCCTTCTGTAATCTGCACCTAAAGGCTCCACCGAGCCTATTGTGCTGCAATCGTATTTTATTTTACTAACATTTAAACAATATTTCCAAAAAACAAGAATGTCACATAGTAGTCATTGCTGATTTTCAGTTTATCGGATGCCGGAATGTGACTGCGGATTCGTTTTTATAATGTTTGTAATTATTATTTTTAAAACCGCCAAGCATAAAACATAATAATCCGTAATGTTTTGATAAATTGAAAGCCAATCAGGACTTCATCTTGTTTTTGAAAATGTTGTTTAATTGTTTAGAATTTAAAAGAAATACGATAGAGGGCAGTACAATAGGCGCGGTTGCCTCTTAATTTAGCTTTTTAGTATAGCTAATTATCTTCGGTAGTCGGAACTAGCAGCAATTCGGAAATTTATGTCTCTGGCATAGTGTAACAACACCAAGTAAGATGCAGTATTTTGGACAAAGATTTTCAGTGAGCACCAAAAAAAAATATTTGATTTTGGTGCTTAACCGTCAATATGCTAAAAGTGGGTGGTGCCACAACTGTACGCTCAAAAATTAGTTTTTTGTTGTAGCTTTTGTCTTTTTTTTTTTTTTATTTCTAATGGGTTTGCTCTTGACCTCAATCCAGTCCTCAGGACAAAGATGGGGTCGAAGATGTATCCGCCCTAAAAGGCATTATGGTCGTGAGTTTATGTATGTATGTATGTGTCCGTTTGTATAAAAACTGATTTGCAAGTACCAATATCAGGTGGCGTAGTATTAAGTGACAGGTGCGCTATTGGATCGAATTCCCGTAGATTTACAACTCTAACAGACGCGGCCAGTATAGTCATTGCGAGATTTTCCGAAAGCCAATTGAAAAGAAAAAAGTATCCCCGATGGATGGCGTTGATTGAAGATGGATTTGCAATCTTGCAACTAATACAATATAAAAAATTTGGATATATATATAAGATAACTCGTCAACGATGACGATGCATTGTTCTGTTTACTTTTTAGCCAAAATTTCTGTCTTCTGAGTTTGGGGAGTTTTAAGGAGCGGTTTTCCAAGACTATTAATAAAAAACACTAGATGGCAATATTAAATATTAAAACTGATAAACCTGTCACATTGACAGTAATAAGTTAAAACTAAAAAACACGCTTTTGTCGATAAAAAGTACCAAAGACTCAAACAAACGAAATGGGCCCAAACTTGAGGGGTTTACTAGTAGCCATTGAAGACACTACCAACCTCCTGGTTCCATCTTCAAATCAGCTCGATGGTACCAAATTATTGTATTGTCATCCGGGTGACATACGCTTGCAAAATTTTAAATCGATGCGTCAAATAGAAGTAAGTTGAAATCTACTTCCTTGATTTTCTTACTTACTTAGTTACATACAGGTGAAGCTAATCTAAACTATTATAAAACTTTAGCAGGAAGTTTGTCTGTACATTGAAGATATTAAAAAAAAAATGTTACGATAATATGGTTTTTAGGGCTATGGTTTATAGGTGTATTTTGGATTTTTTGTCTGTCTGTTTCTTTGTGTGTTTGTTTGTTTGAACGAGCATCACGCAAAAACTACTGAACCAATTTTGATGAAACTTTTTTTGTTTGATAGCTTATTCTCTGACTTAAAATCTGGTATATAATTTGTGCGGACAAAGTCGCGGGTTAACGCTTGTATAAATATAAGCGTGTGAAAAAGTGCTGTTTGTCTACGGTTTGCCTCAAGTCAGTGGTGTTGCCAATAGATAAATTGTTTACTACCAATAATTACGCAAAAGCACCGAAAATGTTAGTTTGTTATATGTAAAAATTAACATTAAATGCACAAAAAGTAGATTTAATTCAAAGTATTAAAATGTCTTTCACATTTAACAAATAGCTCCCTAAAATTAAGGAATCAGAAAAACACGGAACACTTATCGATCTGACAGCTAAATTTAAAAAAGCAAGATTTAAAATTACTATTTAATGATTTAGTATTATTTATTTTGTTTGTGCAACTAAAAGTTTATTGAAATAATCAAGCTGTTGTTCTTTGTAATGCATTTGTTATCATAAATAGTTCGTTTGAATGGCTGACTCATTTTGATTGATGGATATTCCTTCCTGAAAATTGATTGAAAAAGTTGAAGTTTTTGCCGTTTTAGCCTCAACTTTATTTGCTACTTCTTAATAATTATTAGTAAACGATTTCGAAGCAATGTTTTTTCAGTTTGTTGCAATCTCACCAACTTGAATTTATTACACTATTTACTGTTAGGTACTTTCTCTTTAAAATAGATACAATTATTCTATACTTATACAATATTTCCGTGACTGTCTGACTGAATTGTCTATACCTACTTTTAAAACAGTTACATATAAAAACAGTTTCGTGGTTGACTGACTGAAATTCGTGGTTATAAAACTCTTGACAATTTAAGTTTTAAGAAAGCTGTAAACAATTGGCTTATGACAAAATTATTTTACAGTGAATGAGTTTTTTGACAATAATGGTAAAGTGTAGTAGTTAATCAGAATTATTAGAGCATTGTGTACTCATTTAGACAGAATTCGCTAATTGTATTTTTGTTTCTGACATTGTGTAATACGATTTAAATAATTAATTTGTAGTTGACATTTGTATTAATTTTATGTTATTAGGTATCTATATTAAGTATTGTACACCTTAACCGGTAAATTGTAGCGCTCTTTTGTACCTATCTTACTAGTCACCCTGTCGCACCTACAGTTTTGCACAAAGAGAATGTAACGTCGGGACTTCCATACTAAAAATTGGTCGTGACCGATGATCCCGAATGTATGAAACGTGTGCAACCGTTCAAAGAAATTTAATGGCGGCGGTGCACGTTTCATATAACGTTTTTTTGTTAGAGAGTTGTTCGAGGCTGGTTTTGCAATAAATGTATTTGACTTTGACTGACAGACAACGCATGAAATTTGGAGTCTATATTCTACTGAGGATCCTTTCAAAAATCAACCCCTGAACGGCGTCTAATGAGGTATATAATATAAACGTGTGTAATCCACGCGGACCAAGTAGCGGGAAAAAGCTATTATAATATAATATATTCTCAGATATCATTATGCCTATGACTATTTTCTCCATGGGGTGAAACATATTTTAAATATGACATCTATTGAAGGCTGGACCAATCTTGGTGAAGCCAAAATGACGACCTCACTAGCAGACACAGGGTAAAGTTTAGGAATTGCTTGAGAAATGTGATATCTTGATCTAGAGGTCGTCATTTTGGTCGTCGTAGTGAGGTCGTCATTTTGGCATCACCAAGAGCGCAATGTCTGGTTCAGCCTTCAATTAGGGCTATTTGCCAACCTAGCCGAATCAGCCAATATTTATCGAATGTCAAAACGCGCGCTTGTATAAACATTTTACTCGAATGAGTAATATGACGTCATATTGCTCAACATAGAAAGTTAAATGTTTTTTTTTTGTTTTTTCTTTTTTTTTTTGTACAAGTAAATGGTATTCTCCAAAAAGGACAAGTACGTAGCACCCTCAACCGACGGAGGTGCATGAAGAGATGTATGAAAGCGAATGAAGCGAGAGAAGTATGTCAGAATCGTAGTGTGTGGCGAGCCGTATTATCTGCCTATCCCTGTGGGATAGTGGCGTGAGTATAATGTGTGTGTGTTTTTTATGAGAAGCTAAAATTAAAATATATTTTATGTAGCACTTCTAAAACTTCTTAACTCTACGACGAACAATAATCATTCACTGCGCATACGCAATAGAGTGTGCTACGATTTTGGTTCGCCCGTGTAGTGTCTGAGTCACATTCCCATTCCCCCCCTCTTTTAATTGTTCCATGTGAGTATGAACTTGTTTTTGATACTTGATTTCCTGTTTGCGGATTTCAATTAACTTTGGATTGTAAAGTTCATAGAATTTTATAGTAACGCACGCGCACTAACCACAGACAATTGAGCTGTAGACTTAGCATGCCACCCACGACAAAACGAGAAAAGTCGAGATGTGCCTCTGTCTTTGTTTCTTTACGCATGCAAAAATGAGCGCGCATGATGGTTATCTCGCTTTGTCGTCGGTAGTATGCTAGCCCTACTGCAAAATGAAAGCATTAAAAAGTGGTACGGTGCGGGGGAAATTTTCGAGGATTAGCGAGCTCTAATAGGTTTATTCAATGATATGTCCTTGAACCAACCAATTAGATAATTTTCATTACACTAGAACCCTGACTCCCAAAAATTTTCAATAGTCAGGGTGTGTCTAAATGTAAATAAATAAAAAATTCCTATAACTTCAAACTTTCTTGCGTGCAGTTGTAGCTTTTTATCGTGATGATCTCGTTTATCGATAGCTGCAGTTACAAGACTAAATACTCCACAGAGACAAAGCTTCGTACAATCGCGCTACGATAGGTAGGTAACATAACTCCAAGGCGCAGCGGTGTTTGTGACCTTTCGCCGACGAGTTCACCTACAACCGCCCGCGGAAAAATCAGCCCGGCCAGTGGACTATCTATGGATAGGCGGGATCATTTTGTGGGCTCCTTAGACAAGAAAAGCCTCTCAAGGCCTTATAAAAAAATAATATTAGAATTATAAACACAAGGGTCACTCAAGGCCTTATAAAAAGGCTGAAAGTCACCCAAAGGGCAATGGAGAGGGCTATATGCTCGGAGTTTTCCTGCGAGATCGAATTAGAAATGAAGAGATCCGCAGAAGAACCAGAGTAGCTGACATATGCCAAAGGATTGCTACACTAAAGTGGCAGTGGGCGGGCACATTGCTCGCAGAACCGATGGAGCCGAAAAGTTCACGAGTGGCGACCGCGTACCGGAAAGCGCAGCGTGGGTAGCCCACACGGTGGACTTACGACCTGCCTAGCTAGCATGCCACCCCCGAGAAAACGACAAAATCGAGATGTGCCTCCATCTTTATTATTTTACGTAGGCCAGAAAGAGCGCGCATGACGTTTTTCTCGTTTAAACGCTTTGTCGTGTGTGGCATGCTAGCTAGGCAGGAGAAGGCGACGGGAACCCGGTGGATGAGGGCAGCGCAAGACCGGTCGTTATGGCGATCCTTGGGAGAGGCCTATCTCCAGCAGTGGACGTCCATCGGCTGAGATGATGATGATGGTGACGATGAGACAAGAAACTCCCTTTGTTGCCTCTTATAACATCCATGGAAAGAAGTTCGGTGGTCTATCCTTAGCTGGAAACCAGGCAACGAAGATATATTCGTCATATTATTTTTGGCACATCGTTTGGTTCTATTGTTATGCCATATTAGAAAGCCATTCCTTACCGAAAGTAAACAGCAGGATGTCATATTGCATCTATTTAGTAATGTACCGGTTTATTATAATGTAGTTATATGATGTAACATTACCGTTTTTGGTTTAATATGTTGTGAGTAGTATGTGACGAGGTAATATGGATTGTTGTGGAAAAGTTTGTAAAAAAGAGACCTAAGGAGGACGTGCCTAGATTAAATTGAAAACGTTATTAGGAAACAATTCAAAACTCAAATTTAAAAATAATATTAGATACGAGCGCGAGCGTTAACCCGCGACTTCGTCCCTAAAAACCATATCGTAACTTTTTTTTTGTTAATATCTTCAATGTACAGACAAACTTCTTGTTACAGTTTTATAATAGTACGCGCGTTAACCCGCGACTTCGTCCGCACAAATTATATACCAGATTTTAAGTCAGATCATAAGCTATCAAACAAAAAAAGTTTCATCAAAATCGGTCCAGTAGTTTTTGCAGGATACTCGTTCAAACAAACAAACAAACAAACAAACACACAAACAAACAGACGGACAAAAAATCCAAAAATTGGTGAAATGGAATCAGGGACACCTAAAAACCATATCGTAACTTTTTTTTTGTTAATATCTTCAATGTACAGACAAACTTCCTGCTACAGTTTTATAATAGTATAGACTGGCATTAACCCGTGACTTCGTCGGCACAAATTATATACCAGATTTTAAGTCAGATCATAAGCTATCAAACAAAAAAGTTTTATCAAAATCGGTTCAGTAGTTATTGCGTGATACTCGTTCAAACAAACAAACAAACACACAAACAAACAGACAGACAAAAAATCCAAAAATTGGTGAAATGGAATCAGGGACACCTAAAAACCATATCGTAACTTTTTTTTGTTAATATCTTCAATGTACAGACAAACTTCCTGTTACAGTTTTATAATAGTACGAGCGTTAACCCGCGACTTCGTCCGCACAAATTATATACCAGATTTTAAGTCAGATCATAAACTATCAAACAAAAAAGTTTCATCAAAATTGGTTCAGTAGTTTTTGCGTGATACTCGTTCAAACAAACAAACAAACAGACAATAGATCCAAAAATTGGTGAAATGGAATCAGGGACACCTAAAAACCATATCGTAACTTTTTTTTTGGTTAATTTTTTTTTTATTTTTTTTTTATTTCAATGTTAATATATTCAACGTACAGACAAACTTCCTGTTACAGTTTTATAATAGTATAGATAGATTACAATCCTTTTAGATTCGCATCTACAAGAGCATAGTTTTTCTGGATGCGGTTTCAAACCAAGTCCAAATAAATAATTTTTTTTTAAATTAATTTTATTCATCTTAAAAACAATACATTGGTAACATTGGTGTTCTGGCACTTAAACCTGCGAAAGGTTTACATTGTGCCTAGCCGGACAATACATTACAGTTACTATCTAAGTGCTTTAAAAAACTACATACTTATATATTATCCAGTGCAATGTGCACTTCCGTCTTAATAAAATAGCATCAGATGGAAAACAATATGTACGTTTTTTTTTTTTTTTTTTTTTTTTTTTAATTTATTTTAAGTTTTCATTTTTACAAAAGGTACAAATTGCTTTAATTTTCGCCAAACTGCAGAACAGTTTGCTGGCGAAAAACATTACACTCAACTTTAAAAAATGAGTCCTTAATCTTACCTTTACAATATAGTTTAGTAAATAAAATTATGTTAAAGTATTATGACAAAGTATAAAGATAATATCACAAACCCAAAACAGTAAGTTTGTGACATCACATATTATACTCAGGTACCTACTAACAGCGATTGTTTACAATGTTTATCTAATTAGGTACTATCAAATTTTTAGTGATTCAAGAATTGTTTTTTTTAGTTTAGCTTTTAAGGATATTTTACAAAGATTCTGTTTTTGCCTTAGCCAGTCAATACTGTTAAATATTTTCGGAGTTAAGTACTTAGTGGTTCTTTTGCCATAGTAATTTTTAGCCGATGGTTGAATGAATTTACCTTCTCTGACCCTTCTGGTATTATACTTATTTTCAACAGATATTTTAAAATGTTCACAGTTATACTGATTAATAGCCAATAAGTATCCAACTTTATGCTTAACTGGGATTATTAACTTACGTAGGTAGTGTCAAGTAAAGATAATAAGGCAAGTAGGTATCTAATCCTGCTATGTATCGAAGACGGGCCGGGCAGACGACACGAGCCATCAAAAGAAAAAATAACCGTATACAGGATGTAGAACAGTATACGGGATGTTATTTTTCATCATGCGACTGTTTCATGTGATTTTTTTAATTTTATGTAAAAATTGAGTGTGTCCAAAAGTAGTTCTTGTATCTGTAGGTAATGTAGAAGGTTTAGTTCAAAAGGCACGATATCTACCGACTGAGCTATCAAGCCGTCATTTAAAAACGTACCTAATTAAAGTCAAAACGCGCATGTCCACTAAAATTCCTTATTTGGAACTTCGTCCACATAGTAACTAACGTCTCTTTATAACGCTACTTCATTTTGCACGCGATAATGCAAATAGTGGCTTGAATCCTACAATATCTGTGGATAATGCTATCATAGAGCGAGTTTCTCGTTACAAGTACCTCGGCACATGGGCTAATGAAACATGGGAATCAGACGACGAGATTAAAACCCCGATCGAAATAGCCCGCATCGTTTACAAAAATGAAAAAGGTCCTAACTAATCGAAAACTGGATATACGACTCCGAGTAAGAATGCTCCAGTGTTACATCTGGCCAATAGTTCTATACGGTTGCGAGGCATGGACCATTAAGGAAGCTACTCGCCAGAAACTAGAGGCTATAGAAATGTGATTCTACCGAAGAATGCTGCGAATTAGTTGGGTTCAACGAGTCACCAATGTGGAGGTTCTACGACGTGTCAGGAAGTCCTGGGAGCTGTTGCAAACCGTTAAAAGGAGGAAAGTCGCTTACCTTGGTCATATTTTGAGGAATGAGCGATACCAACTGCTCCAGACTATAATAATGGGCAAAGTGGAGGGCACAAGAAGCGTCGGTAGGCCACGAATGTCATGGCTCGCGAACCTTAAAGAGTGGACAGGCATCGCCAGCGTCGAAGAGCTGTTTCGTTTGGCGAGAGATAGACAGGGATATGCAGAGCTGACTGCCAACCTCCAGTAATGGAGAGGAACCCGAAGAAGAAGAATACTTGCATAAAAATATCACAATGACCTGGCCAATACCCATGCCAGATTCCTGGACCTGGATTATTTTTTTACGGACATCAAAAAGCAAGGAGGTTCTTTGTTCAACCCGTATTTATTTATGTTTTCCAAGATAAATAATTTTTAGAATCGGTTCAGTTGCTCCAGAGATTACCCCTTTCATACAAACAAAAAAAATATTACTTCTTTTTTAATAGCAGTATAAGTATACTAGCGACTCGCTCAACCTCATCCGGTGGGATCTATGATATAAGTAAATATATCTATACTATTATAAAACTGTAAGAGTAAGTTTGTCTGTACATTGAAAATATTAACAAAAAAAAAGTTACGCTGTGGTTTTTAGGTGTCCCTGGTTCCATTTCACCAATTAATGGATTTTTTGTCTGTCTGTTTGTTTGGATGTTTGCTTGTTTGTTTGAACGAGTATCACGCAAAAACTACTGAACCGATTTTCATGAAACTTTTTTTGTTTGATAGCTTGTGATCTGACTTAAAATCTAGTATATAATTTGTGCGGACGAAGTCGCGGGTTAACGCTCATTATACATATAAACCTTGCAGAAGAAATTCTCTGAATGACAGTGAAAAGCGTATCAAAATCTGTTGCTTGGTTTAGAAGGAGTTAGCGGAGAAACAGAAATGATGAGGACAGATGCGGACAGCGACTTGGTTTTATACTATTTACAGATAATTGTAACAATAAACCATTATTCTATATCTTGTTCCAGCTATCTACAACTTCACTCCAACCAGCTCAGCCCCTCACCTGCCCCTCGCGGTGGGCGAGCTGGTGCACTTGGAGCGGGAGACCGCTCACTGGTACTGGGGACGGAGTCTCAGGCGCGACGCGTGCGGCGCCTTCCCAAAGAACTATATTGTCATAAGGGACTGTGAGATTGACAGGTTTGTGTTTTATACTTCCTGATGCTTGCGGTGGGCGAGCTTGTACACTTGGAGCGAGAGATTGCTCCCTGGTACAGGGGGAGACGCCTCGGGCGCGACGCGTGCGGCGCCTTCCCCAAGAACTATGTCGTCATAAGGGACTGAGATTGACAGGTTTGTGTTTTATACTTCCTGATGTGGGCGGTGGCGAGCTTTTACACTTGGAGCGAGAGATTGCTCCCTTGTACAGGGGGAGAAGACTCGGGCGCGACGCGTGCGGCGCCTTCCCCAAGAACTATGTCGTCATAAGGGACTGAGATTGACAGGTTTGTGTTTTATACTTCCTGATGCTTGCGTTGGGCGAGCTTGTACACTTGGAGCGTGAGATTGCTCCCTGGTACAGGGGGAGAAGTCTCTGGCCCGACGCTTTGCGGCGCCTTCCCCAAGAACTATGTCGTCATAAGGGACTGAGATTGACAGGTTTGTGTTTTATACTTCCTGATGTGGGCGGTGGGCGAGCTTGTACACTTGGAGCGGGAGATCGCTCCCTGGTACAGGGGGAGAAGTCTCGGGCCCGACGCGTTGCGGCGCCTTCCCCAAGAACTATGTCGTCATAAGGGACTGAGATTGACAGGTTTGTGTTTATACTTCCTGATGTGAGCGGTGGGCGAGATTGTACACTTGGAGCGGGAGATTGCTCACTGGTACTGGGGGAGAAGTCTCGGGCGAGACGCGTGCGGCGCTTTTTCCAAGAACTATGTCGCCATAAAGGACTGTGAGATTGACAGGTTTGTGTTATAACTTGCTTGCGGAGGGCAAACTGATACACTCAGAGTGGGAGACCGCTCACTGGTACTAGGGATGGAGTCACAGGCGCGAAGCGCGCGGCGCCATTCCCAAGAATTATCGTAAGGTATCGTACTGTGAAATTGCATTATTATCTTCAAAGATTCCACTACAGACCTACATGGTAGGTAGTGAATCTGCCTGCTGATCCGAGAGTCGAGGGTTCAATTGAAGGGGCAAATATTTGTATAAGTGACATGAGTATTTGTACCCGAGTTATGGATGTTTGTATCTATTTAATGTATTAAATATTCACGTCTGGCGCATCTTGGACTATCAGCAAGCACCTATTGACTTATCTCTTCATCACGATGACGAGTCAAACACTATTGTATGACAATTGTCATCGACTCGACAGAAGAAGGCCGCATTTTAGTCTTCACTCGTTTCTCACTCAGACCCAATTCCTTCATAACCTAATTACCAAATGAATCCATTGCCCTGATTTGCGAAATATTTGATAACACGGAGAAATTTAAGTGGATCGCAATTATTTCTAAATTATGCTAACAGAATTTCTCTTATCACAATTAAACTTAAATAATTATGTCTGTAGGTCAGCAGTCACAACTTTAGGTCGTAGTCATAGAGTGATAGAACACAGAAGCGGCACGTACGGAAGTCATGATTCATATACATTTTTTATAAACTATAATAAAGCCTTGGTTCTAAAGTAATACGATCAGTTATTATTATTTGGTTATAAGGGCTTGGTCAATGACCAAATAGCTACTGCGACCTAGATAGATCTATTGTAGCTGTCACCCTAGACCTAAAGGTCATTTCCAAGGCCCACGGACTTCATAAACCGTGTTATGCTTTTGGAGGGGAGGTCCCTGATGTCAGTAGGTGTTATTATGTATCCACCTAGATGGCGACTCCTGCTGTGAATGAGCACTTCGCATTCGCAGAGATGTATGGGCGTTTCCTCTGCTTCACAGCAAACGATCAGTATACATAAGTATAATATGATATTTTACCATTGTCACGTCACACAGAACAAATTATGACGTGTAGCGCCAAAGCGCGGTATTCGCAACTGGCGTTCTGGCGTTCGACTGACTTGATGTGAGATGCCATTATCTTTTGTGACAGATGGTTCAGTATTTATAGTCCTTACCAACACATGTGAATAAATTATTTCTTATAACCGATTTTGACTTCAGCGATCGGTTTATTATAAAAGCAGTCAGGTGCGCAGGATATTTTTAAGATAATAAGCATGAATAAGTGTGTGCGCATTTTAGTTCGTCGTTCGTTGCGGTGACACAGCGCATGAAATCGGGAAAGTGCACTATCTGTTACGTAGCAACTATTAAATAATCTATGGCCTCGCCTTGTATGAAGCTTTGTCTCTGTGTGGTATTTACTCAAGTGGTTGCAGTACCGAAAGGACACAAAAAATGCTATTATTTTATTGTGTGTTTCCTATGTTTTTCAACCACTGTTATTTGTTAGGGATAGATCTTGCGGAAAAGTTTTGTTTATGCTATGTATTTTAACTTGAACTTTCCGTAAACTGTCAGAAATTCGATCTGCGTAATTTTGTATCAACTATGTTGTTAATGTTTCTTTAGATTTTTCCCTAATGTAAAGATTCATGCGTAATGCAAGCATACTTGCTTGCGTGTGGGTCGATCGTGCGTGCGCTTCGATCATTCGTTTGAATAAACTGTACTTTCTGCTCTTTCCATATTTTGTGTCCTAATGATATGTCAGTAATAAAACGTCAATTGTAAGGTCACTGACCCGCGATAATAAACTATGAATCACTTACTCGCTACTGTTTAATTGAAATTATTATCGGTTTAGGAAAGCTGACAAATTGATATTATTGTTTAGCTTTTATGGTACATCGAGACTGCCGTTTTACCGGTTTTGAATAACACCATCCTAGATAATAATAAATAAATAATAAATAACGCGCACAGGAACATACATTGTAATGATCCCAAGCAAGCACTAATAGGCTGTTTATTATGGTAACCATATAATAACGGCACAAACATGTAAACATTCATGACCGAACCGGCATTCGAACCCCTCACTGGTTTGGCAGTCCGGCGTGGTAACCATTACACCACCCGGGTCGTCAATAGGATAGCTGTCGTAGGAGGCAAATGATTCCTTCAGGTATCGTCAACATCTCTTCATGTATGTCATCGTCATCATCATCACATATACGTCCTACTGCAGGGGTGTTTATGTATGAGTGTATAATATGTAGATGACACGATTGTATCAAGACCTCCGCTTCCAAGTACCTAGTAGACAAAGTTGTATTACGTTATGCAACACAACCTGCCCACCAAATAATTTCTACTCTACACGTGTTTCGCTCCACCAAGGAGCATCCTCAGGAGTTAGACTCGGTCATGACTCGGTGTCGGACGCTCGGCGGAGTAACAACTCTGTTTCGAACGTTCGTCGGTCTAACTCCTGAGGATGCTCCTTGGTGGAGCGAAACACGTGTAGAGTAGAAATTATTTGGTGGGCAGGTTGTGTTGCATAACGTAATACAACTTTGTCTACTAGGTACTTGGAAGCGGAGGTCTTGATACAATCGTGTCATCTACATATTAGTCATGGATTTCCGCAAAGTAACGCCTGATTCAATTAATTACGTATGAGTGTATGTTTTCAAATTAACTGATTTGACTGACTTACTAACTCTGGTCATCGAACCCCGGATCTGATCATATCGGTTTCTCGTTCCAGGAGAGTAAAGGCAAGAGATTGCATACGTGTTTAGCACAAACACTCTTCTGTCTCTCTCTCTCTCTCTCTCTCTGTTCCTGGCTTTTAGTCCCATATGGTGGTGGGGCCAATCTTCCGCATCTATTCTCGCCAACCTGCCCTATTTTTGTCGTCGTCGGAGACATTGCACTCGACATTGAATCCACAGGTTGCATGCAATATTACCTACAAAACTTTCGTTTCGCGTGTCCAAACCGCGTATGTGGAAATCCTTCCAGTACTCAGAGCTCCCATACTTCTTATATCTGGGAGGGTTTACAACGGTTCATTTCAGTATTAGGCCCAAAACGAATATTCATAGCCATAGAAAAGGGGGGGGGGGGGGGGGGGGGCTTAAACTATACATCGCTTGTAACTGCAGTGGGATTCATATCCGTAAAACTATTTTTTAAATTGCAGATGTGGCGACACGATATTGGCGTCGGCCGGCGGCGGCGGCATCGTTCATGACATAGCCGTCACTTTGAGAGAATGGCTGCAGATTTGGAAGAATTTGTATACTGTAAGTCCTTTTTACACACTGAATTGCGTGGTATTTTACCACAATATTATTTAATACTATGATTGTTCGACTATTCTGTTAGGAATACGGTTCTCTGACTCCAGCGCTACAAATAGTTACAGTACGACCAGGAAAATAATTCCGTTCGTCAATCTTCGAGCAGCGCAGAGCAGGCCCGAGTCCCCAACAAAGCCAGAAGTCATTTAGTAATCAAAGGGTGCAAAGTCGGATAGCAGTGAAAAGGGCGCGAAAACAAATAAACCAATAGCGTGTTTATGTTTACTATTTTTTATAATATTTTTTAATACTTTTCAACTTTATATTTAATGAAAAAATGTATAAAAAATATTAAACATAAACATTTTTGAAATTGCTTTTATTGACGTTTGATATGAGGGTATTATAAGTCGTTTGGCGTATGTTTTACAAAAATTTATTCAGCCGTTTCCTACTTGGAGGAGCCCAAACTTGGTATGTTTTGAAAATAAATTTTGTATTTTTTTAAAACAATTGGCTTAAAGGTAATAGAATAGTATATTTTTAGAACCGGCTTCTGGAGCCTTTTCATTTGATACCCCACACGATAGGTTTCAGAACAAAATTTTTTTTAATACCAAACAAAAATTTTATGACGTCACAACTGGAGACCCTGACACCTTAGAGACTGTCTCCCGTTAGTTTTGGGATCTAGAGAACATACCTAACGACATATAAAAATTTGGTGCTGGTATCCGGACGCAAACTTTATTTCCATTAAGGAATATTTAACACTAATTGGTAATATGAAATTACGCGCGGTATTGAAATTCGTCAACTGCGCAGGTACATCGGAGAGACTTATAAAGCTGGTACCGTAAAACCATCCTTGTCTTAACAAATGAAATTAGGATGTCAGAATATACTAGCTAGAGAACTAGATAGTATATTGGAGCATTGTAGGTTTAAAAAATCTTATTCTCAAAAGACTTAAAACTAGTCACTTTACAAGAGAATTTTAAACAATGTTACTTTTAAACTAAAATATAGGTGTTATTGACAGAACATGCAAATTTAAGAGGTAATGAAGTAAATATCTCACATAATACAACTTAAGATAACATAATTACGTTTATCACAAAAGCAAAATATTAACCATCTACCTACACAAGTCAGAATTAGAATGAGAAGAGAGATTATTCGCTGAGGGCGCACAGTAAAATTGTATCCAATGTTTAAATTATTCAAAATTCAAAATTTTTTTTATCCAAAATAATATCACATAGATAGCTTTTTGACGTCATTTTTTGAGTCTACCACCGCGTCGTTTATTCTTACGTACATACACTTGCGAGGTGGCTAGAACCATTGCTACAACTACCAACTAATAAATAATTGCACTAAATAGTTTTATCTAAAATTTAAAATTCATAACATATTTTTTTAATTTGTTTTTAAATGAGCATTGTGTCTCGTTAATATCTAGAAAGAGATATACAATACCTTGATTTGTCTTCCCGCTATAAAATTTGACACACAGGTGCTCAGTGTAATAACTTAATGAATCGTTATGTTTTGACCCATAGACGAATGACAATCGGTTCAAATTCATGGAGGTGAGCATGCGCGCGTTGCTGCAGCTACGCGCGCAAGCAGCTTCCGTCGCGCTGCCGCAGGACCAGCTGCGCAAGGTCGCCAGGACTGCGGTCTTCACCATCGACAAGGGCAACAGGTAATTTTCGAGAACATGGCGAGATTTGGAAAGGAGTGAGCCAATTACAAAAATAAACAAAGCACAGAGTAGTAGAGTACTATAACGTACAAACCAAGCCCTATATTTTTGCAAAAAAACTCATCTTGCTGTATCAGTAGTCTATATGTGATGTGAGTATAAGAAAAAAGAGGCATCAATTAAAAAAAAAAATATTCTATGCATTCTATTGCGTATTCTTTATCCCCTCAACAACTTATTTTGCAAATCTTTTTAGTATGCAGACACGCCAAGAAAACAATGTTATTATAAATAACGAGCGTTAACCCGCGACTTCGTCCGCACAAATTATATACCAGATTTTAAGTCATAAGCTATCAAACAAAAAAAGTTTCATCAAAATCGGTTCAGTAGTTTTTGCGTGATACTCGTTCAAACAAACAAACACCCAAACAAACAAATACCCAAACAAACAAACACCCAAACAAACAGACAGACAAATAATCCAAAAATTGGTGAAATGGAATCAGGGTCACCTAAAAACCATATCGTAACTTTTTTTTTGTTAATATCTTCAATGTACAGACAAACTTCCTGTTACAGTTTTATAATAGTATAGATGATATAGAAGATTTAGTTATGATGCTCTAATGGCACCAATTGGAATAGCACCAATCCAGACGCACCCGTCTGCATCCGTCGTAAAAGGCGACTAATTCCTTCAGGAATCGACATCTCTGATGCCCTCACCGTAAAGCTGCCGGTTATACTTTTTAACCGACTTCAAAAAAGGAGGAAGTTTCTCAATTCGTCAAACCCGCGACTTCGTCCGCACAAATTATATACCAGATTTTAAGTCAGATCATAAGCTATCAAACAAAAAAACCATATCGTAACTTTTTTTTTGTTAATATCTTCAATGTACAGACAAACTTCCTGTTACAGTTTTATAATAGTATAGATACCACGACAGAACAGGATAATTTCCATTTCCTTGGGAAGCTTGATATTCCTCCTATTTTGTGTTTTAGCTACCATATACTATTTGTATGTGTTCTTTGATCATACTCATTCGTTACTTGTGAAACGATTTGAAACGAATACATTTCGTCACGTGGGCAATGTCTTTTGCAGTATAGTTGATAATGACTTGAACTGCCTTTATCAGCCCATTCATTCTGTGTAGGTCTTTCCCCTGCTATAAACTTTGATCGATTGTCAATCAATTGATATTCAACCTTATTCAACAGGACATTAGGTATGGAGTTGGCAGTGCGCACGGCTGGCGGCCAGCTAGCCGACCCACTGAGTATGTCAACGTATAAACTGAACGCGTTACATGAAGAAGCTAATGCCAGGATTGAGAAAAATATGGTGAGTGGTTTATGCTACTTTTATTAATTTAAATTAATTAAATTACTTGATTTTTTTTTCGAAAGAACATCAACATTCAACAGCTCAATTTAAAACACACTAATAAAAGAACGGCCAGAAATTTTGGAGCAATTTTGAAAAATTGTATAAAAAAAATTAGAAACTAATGAACAAAGGCTGTATGGGATCAACCCCTTTGCCCATATTCGTCTGAAATAGACGCGATTTCGTTACATACAAAATTACCTTTTCTTGCACATTTTGGAGAGTGAAAGTCACGGTTGCTGCAACATGTAGGTAGTATGGATAAAAGCCGAGTATAGTAACCATACCACAGGGGTTGTAATGCCGCCAGAAATATTCTTATAAAAAAGTATATACTTCTTTGGCATCAAAAACCAACTTCATGGAGTGTTACATCTGCATCCACGACTTCCGACAATACGCTCTGATCTGTTTCTCCTATAACACGTCAAAAATACAAACTTACTTCATCATCATCATCATCAGCCTATAAACGTCCCACTCCAGGGTACAGGCCTGCCCTCAGAGAGAGTGTACGGGCATTAGTCCACCACGGGTGCCCAATGCGGATTGGTAGACTTCACATACACATCAGAATTTCTTCTTCAGGGAATGCAGGTTTCCTCACGATGTTCTCCTTCACCGTTTGAGAGCAGTCGGTATTAGTACATAAGTTAGAAAAACTCATTGGTACATGGCATGTTGTCCGTGCGGATTCGAACCCGGACCCCCGTAGTTGGGTGTCCATACTTCTCCGCAGCGCGCCACCGACGCTCTAAACTACTCTTGGACTAGAAAAAAACTACTTCATGGTGTGTTAAATAGACGCGAGCAACTTCTGTCACATACTGAAAATACACACATCTGTTTCTCCTAACGCGCAAAAAGAAGTATAACTTCATAAATCAAAAGACTAAACATGCATGTTTCTATCTCACAGGAAACTACCCCAACGACCCCAACTCCAGTAACGCCGGCCGCCCGAACGTATTCCGTTTGCGTGAAGATACACAACTTCGTTTGTCGCATGTCGGACACGGCTGAACTGTTACTCGCGCTGTACGACTCCTCGCTGAACAAACTCACTGAACACCTGCTGCTGCGGTGGCCACCACACCACGTGACTCCGACACAAGTCGTGTTCACTGTGAGTTTATATTATCTTAGAATACGGACGTTGGCGTCTGGGTCGACCTAGGACCTTTTCTTTATAAAATAAATTGAAAAAAAGGAATAGGAGGACGATCTGGATGCTTTGAATTACAAGTGTCCAGAGCTTCCCAGGACAGGGAGGGTGGGATGATGTATCTATACAGGGTGAAATTGATATCATTAGCATCCTTTTAAACTAAGAGTCTACCCATCATACTGAACAACTTTTACTATGGGAGCAAACCAATAGGAGCAAAAAAAATTTGCCGGTTGCATACATTTAAGTCGAGTAGGCTTTGCAGTTTAATATGGAACAGCTGATTTTTTTTTTGCTCCGATCGGTTTGCTCCCATACTAAAAGTTGTTCAGTTTGATGGGTAGACTCTTAGTTTAAAAGGATGCTAATGATATAAATTTCACCCTGTATATAATATTTATTTTATTAGTTAAATGTGCACACTTTGCCTGCCTTACTTTACATGCTCTCTCTCTTTCACGGGTTTGCCGGAATAAATACGAACTTGCAATACTTGCTAATGAATATGTACTTTATTATTTTCAGGACTTGGGTAGCGACATAAAGAGAGAGAAGCTATTTTTAGTATGTCACGTGGTACGGATAGGATCTATGGATGCACAGAACGTTGATCACAGGTATTTATCACTATAATTGACGTTTATTCAGTAAACTTCTTGAGGATTGCTAGGTGGCGCCAGAGCTGTGCCAATCTATATCGAACTTTTAAAATGTTATTCCTTACATAAAGCCAAAAACGTGTAAAGATTATAAAAATATATTAACATGTCTTTCAATGTAATTTGGTTATTTACGAATAATTTTTAACCGACTTAATAAAAGGAGGTTTTCAATTCGACTGGTTTTAACAATATTTGATATTATGAGACCATGTGGAAAGAATGAGCGAAAGTAGGTTGACGTATGAAATTTACAAGGCAAGTGTGAATGGAATGGTTGAAAGGGGTCGCCCTAGGCGCACGTATGCTGACCAAATCGGATGCGTACTGAAGAAGGGCCAAATAAAATGTACCCGGAACTGACGAGCTTGTATGAAGAAACTTATGGATGTTGAGGAAGCTAAAGATGTGTGTCAGAATCGTAGCATGTGGCGATCTGTTGTCTCTGCCTACCCCAGTAGTGGGACATAGGCGTGAGCATATGTATGTATGTAGATTTAACATTTAAAACAATTTAAGAAATATATTTTGACATTTGGATGACTGGGCTAAGATACAATGAAACATCAATTATTTAAAAAAAAAAAAATGCGGGACGCTCATAATATTTTTTTCACAGACGCAGTTCGATCGCGCCCGTAGCGGTCGCAACTACGCCGGAGGGCGCTATGAGAAGGCCCTTCGGCGTTGCCTGCGTGGAGGTGACGAGGTACCTAGCCGCGGAGAGCTCCGACAAACACATACAAGTACCTTTCTATGCGTGAGTAGAGTCACTTGTGTTACATAAAAGTATACACTATACACCACTTTTTTTATCACTTAAATAATTTTCGATTAAAAAGAATTAACAAAAGTACTTTTTATTGATTTTTTTATGATTTCACTAGATAAACTGATGGTGAATAGATTATGGTAGTATAAATACCAATAATCCGAAACTATTTTAACACGTTCGCGGACAGTGAATGAGACACAATAGAACTTTTATTGTTATCACTACTATAGCCGGTCACTGTCCGCGAATGTGTTAAGTTCTTCCAAAACGAGAAAAATGCTTAAAAGTACATGAAAATACGTCATTTTTCGTCGTCGCAACGTCGCGACTGAATCGTCGCTCTTTTTACTAAGCATTATCGCCACGACATCGCCGCGATTCCACCGCGACACTGATCTCAGAAATACCATGGCGATATGGTGGCCATGTCGAGACTATCGCCAAAATATCGCTGCGATTTTGTGACGATATCGTTCTGTCAACGCCTACGCTCAAAAATCGCTTATTTGATATGACTCTAGTCTCATATTGGTTGGTATTTAATGTCTCAAATAGAAAACTAAAATTTCAAAACGTTGATTTCAGATGTGATAAAGAGAAGATGGACGTATTATTAAAACAAGTGATAACCAATCAGCGAGAACTGAAGGACGCCAAACATTCACAAGGACTGTGGGTCTCTTTGCAATTGGTCGAAGGAGATCTAAATCAGGTCAGTGACTCATCATCATCATCATCTGCCAAAACTACTAGACCGATTTTGATAAAACTTTTTCTATTTAAAAACATATTATTAGTCTTCAAAGCTAGCTTATATTTTATCCAGTGACGATGACGGGAGCGGATGCTGATGAAGCCACAGACAAAATCTAATTTGTATCGGAATTCCCATTCAAACTTTTACCTCAGTTTTAACACCTTTGCGGGTTGAAATGCGACCAACAATTTTTGAGTGATCATCTAGATGCCAATAGAAACTTCCATGCCAAATTTTAAGCTTGTAGTTTTGACAGTTTTGGAGATTTCGTGTTAAGTTAGTGTGTGGATTTGCATAAAGCATATTTTCACAGCTAGTCCGGAAAAAGTACAAATTTCTGCCACCCCGGGCGCTGCGATCGATTTGACAGTTTCCATTACTCACTTTGCACGTATCCAATAGGTAATTACCATTTACTGACCTCTGTTTATTCACCCACAGATACGGGAAGAGAACCCGCACGTGGTAGTTGGCAACACAGCCGTAGCACGCAAAATGGGATTCCCCGAAGTGATCCTACCCGGCGACGCCCGCAACGATCTTTACGTGACTCTATGTAGCGGCTCCTTCTCTAAGGGAGGGGGCAAGTCGTCCGAGAGGAACATAGAGCTGTGTGCTAGAGTCGTGGATAAACACGGTCGGAGCATTCCTGTGAGTATCATCATCAGCCTCTACTCTACGTGACTCTATCGGTGCGTCCCGAATCACCCGACATCGCTGTTATCTTGTTAGCGCGATAAATGTCATTCCGATTTGACCGTGAGCACATCCACAATCGAAAACGTGACGTCATTCGTGACGTCACTACCGACGCCATCTTGAAATAACAGTGCTCACGGCTCGGAGCGTTACCACTGTGAGCTTGTTGTCAAAAGTGACGTTTGACAGTTTTGTTGTAGT
Organism: Agonopterix arenella; assembly: GCA_927399405.1. Lineage (NCBI taxonomy): Eukaryota > Metazoa > Arthropoda > Insecta > Lepidoptera > Depressariidae > Agonopterix > Agonopterix arenella. The sequence continues at coordinate 1,377,641 of OV656711.1, forward strand.
ACATTTTTGAGGAGTCGCGCTGCAAGTCTGGGGGAGGTCAGACGCGTGCGTATTGGCATCTGTTAGGCTTGCACGTGGCTCCGCCATTTTGTAAACTCTTTTGTGTTTTAACTATAAAACGTTAACTTGAGATTATAATAAACTACTTGACATTGGCAGAAATGCTACTAATCATTTTCCTACGTGTACTCTCCACATAACGGGACATTGGCACAATTGTGATAACGCATAGAATACATTTTTGAGCGAATTTTTAAAAGTGACGTCTAACAGTTTTGCTGTCGTACATTTTTGGTTTGTTTAGTTCTCGATTTAGGGTTTCTTTAGTAGTATTGGGTTTGATTATGTTCTAAAAAAGACGAATAAAAGTTTAATAACGATTAGTGATGAAGAAAATAATAGGAATATTAGAATGTTGTGATGTGAACGGTGTGAGGCCGCGATAAGGCTCGGCTACTTTACACCCTGTATTATTATTTGCAGAAATCAATCTCTATAGGCGCAGGAGTGGCGTTAAAAGACCAGTATACTTCGCTAGTGTATTACCACGACGACAAGCCGAGGTGGCAAGAGGTTTTCAAGGTAACATTATACGTATCTATCATATGTGTTGAGGTTGTGTGGTTCCGGCTTAGCCCAGTCATTTTACGGAGTTTTGTTAGGAGGGGTGGGGAGTAATTATGAATTGGACAAAAAGACTGTCTGAAAAGATATTAAAAAAAATTCGCTACGCAACATAGAAATCAAAATTGTATCTCCCAGAAGGCTTTTAAATTAATATTATTAGTACCAATAGCCTTTGCCCAGCAGTGGGACATTGAACAGGCTATGTAAAAAAAAAAACCAATGCGCTCATTTTTATTAGATTTAACAGTATAGATTCATAGGTTCTTTATTGTACACAAAAAATAATCATAAAAAAAATATATTTTTGAGCAATAAAATAGGCATAAAAATTGAAAAAAAATGAAATATTCAACAGAAAATTCTAATGTATTTTTCAAAGCCTTCTAAGTAGACAACAATATTAACACCACGTTTGAAGTATGTATAATGGTAAAGCCTTAAAAGCGTAATGTACATTTTTCCTGTGGATAGCATTTTCTAGGTGATCGATAGATGGTATGGTCTTCGCGAATTATCATATCAGCCATTTAACGTCCACTGCTGGACATAAGCCTCCCCCAAAATGGGGGTTTTGCCATAATCGCCACGCTTGGCAGGCGGGTTGGCGATCGCAGTTGGATCGAATCAATGTGTGTACTCAGAGGATGCTGCTGCCCATCCTTCAGTAGATCCCTTAGTCGCCTTTTACGACACCCACGGGAGGAAATGGGATGGTGCTATTCTTAGCCGACACCACACGGCAGAAAAAAATTACTATTCGTTTTTTTAGAAAGAGATAAATGCTAAATTTGATATTTGCTGTTGCTGAAGTGATATTTTTTTAATGTTGGTACATTTCTAAGCTTAAATGGGCTCTTAAAAACTGTACCGAAAAAAATTCATCAATTATTAATTAGTCCCGGCTCAAACCGTAAAATGACTGGGCTAATTATCATTAGTGCGGGTTCAGACCTGGACCTTCATGAATATAACTGAGTTCCATGCATCCGCAACGCGCTTATCGACTTGAAACTAACTAACAACTCTCGTATATTTGTAGGTGCACCTAAACATAGAAGAATTCAAAGAGGCCCACCTAGTGTTTTTCTGTAGACACCGCAGCTCGAAAGAGGCCAAGGACCGAGAGGAGAGACACTTCGCTCTCTCGTACTTGAGGCTGATGCAGAGGGAAGGCACCACTACGCCCGACGGCATGCACGATCTGTGCGTCTATAAGGTAATAACTATACCCAGGCCCACCTACTGTTCTGTAGACATCGGAGAGGCCCATCTACTGTTCTGTAGACAGCGGCAGAGGCCCACCTAGTGTTCTGTAGACACCGGAGAGGTCCACCTACTGTTCTGTAGACAGCGGAGAGGCCCACCTAGTGTTCTGTAGACACCGGAGAGGCCCACCTACTGTTCTGTAGACAGCGGAGAGGCCCACCTAGTGTTCTGTAGACACCGGAGAGGCCCACCTACTGTTCTGTAGACAGCGGAGAGGCCCACCTAGTGTTCTGTAGACACCGGAGAGGCCCACCTAGTGTTCTGTAAACACCGGAGAGGCCCACCTACTGTTCTGTAGACAGCGGAGAGGCCCACCTAGTGTTCTGTAGATACCGGAGAGGCCCACCTAGTGTTCTGTAGACACCGCAGCTCGAAAGAGGCCAAGGACCGAGAGGAGAGACACTTCGCTCTCTGGTACTTGAGGCTGGCCACTGGTCCAAGAGCCACCCGCTATGAAACAGATAGGGATAGTTAGAGGATACCCAAACCATGTAGGCACCCAAGGGGCATTAAAATACTTTCGGGGGAAAAAAAAGATAAAGGGTGTTTTTTTCTGGGGAGGCTCTTGGACCACTTCTGCCCACTGTCCTACAAGTACAAAGTACAAAGATTTTATCCATATAAGTTGGTTTCAATTTCTCAAAACATTCTGAGTGTCCCACTCCCACGTAGGCGTAGATATTCTAAACGTTGAATGCTTCGGAATTCCTTGTGTTTGAATTACAATTAGGAACAATATGTTGTTCACAGATCGACCCAAAACGAACCGATCGCACAAGCAAAGCCGACGTAGAAACTGAAGCGGCGGCGGCCTGCCTCGGCCTTCCTTCTAGAAGAGATGAGCTCCCCGACGGCGCCGAGAAAGGCCTAACTCGTACTGTACTCAGTTTAGTACATAGAGATAGTCTACAAGTCGCCACTAAGCTGTGTTCTACCAAGCTTACGCAAAGAAGTAAGTTGATTTCAATCTCGTTATTAACGAAATACCAATATAATGAATGAATAGGTATGAATATACCTTAGGAATACACCCTCAAAACATATAAGAACATATACATCTTACAACATATCTTAAACTTAAAAAAAAATCAGCTGTTCCATACAAAACTGCAAACCTACTTGAGCCAAATGTATAGCAGCACATCTGATTTATTTTTTCTCCATTTCGATGTTGGTGCCACAGAGAAAGTTGGTCAGTTTGATGATATGGTCATCTCCTTAAAAAACTGTCATCTATTCCAAATAGACTAAGAGATAAGTGTACTTTTTGCAACCATCAGCAGCAAGGCTGATTCAGTGTTTATGGGGTGTAGAGCATCTCTGTGATGGGGATGGACCAAGACTGCCTGCATAACTCCAGTCGGTTTAGAAGTTACTGATGTTTAAAGATCAGTAAAAAATTAACGATCAGCTGCAAGGCTGATCATATGATATTATTTTAGTGTGCACTGTAGCTATGTGAACAGTACTAAAACTGACATGGTTCATCAGTCGGTTTAGGAGATACAGCCGTTCAAAGGGTCGACCTTTGAACGGCTATATCTCCTAATCCGACTGGCAGTTCATGTCAGTTTTTGTACTGTTCACATAACTACAGTGCACACTAAAATAATATCATATGATCAGCCTTGCAGCTGATCGTTAATTTTTTACTGACCTTTAAACGCCTGTAACTCCTAAACAGACTGAAGTTATGCAGGCAGACAGTTCATCCCCATCACAGAGATGTTCTACACCCCATAAACACTGAATCAGCCTTGCTGCTGATGGTTGCAAAAAGTACACTTATCTCTTAGTCTAAAATTTCATGTTTCTATCTTCTGCGGTTTAGGTTGTCCGTTGTCTGTCAGTTGATCAATCGCGGAACTGTTTTATAAGTATAAATAATAATGATTTGAATTTTGTTTGTGATAATATTCGATTATTAACTTTGAATTGATGTGATAATAGTGGTCTTTTTGTGACAATTTCGTACCGTCTAAACTATTGTAAAACTGTAACAGAAAGTGTGTCTGTACATTGAAGATATTGACAAAAAAAGTTACGGTATGATTTTTAAATAAAAGTAAAAATTATTTATTTCAGATTATTCATCCATATTGTGTTAGGTGTCCCTGATTCTATGTCACCAATTTTTTGATGTTTTGTCTGCCTGTTTGTTTGTGTGTTTGTTTGATCGAGCCTCACGCAAAACCTACTGCACCGATTTTTATAAAACATTTTTGGTTTGATAATGCTTTGACTTAAAATTTGTGCGGACGAAGTCGCGGGTTAACGCTAGTATTTAATAATTTCGATCTTTTGGCTTTAAAATTCGACTATTAATGATAATCTATTAATTTGCAGTGGAAATCCTCGGCGTACTAAAATGGAATACTCACCACGCTGAAGGGACACTGCGGGCCGCTTTACAACGGCTACTGCACGTACCTAGCGAGGAAATAGTTAAATTCCTTCAGGATATACTCGATGCACTATTTAGTATACTCACTCAGGTATGTCAACAAATTAGACGGCGTACCAGGTATCTTAAAAGGCTTTGACTATTTATCATAAGGACTGGCTTTGCGGTAGCATTTCCCCTCTGCCACGGTATAAGAACAATTGATCATGTGCATTTGCATTCAATTTTATACCTTAACACTAAACGAGACAGCCTATAATTTCAAAACAATAATTTCGAACTTAGAACGTTTGGGGTTCACACGAGACTACTTTCATGATTTTTAACAATCAAAATTAGAATCTAAAGTTATGGGGAATAAAATCCAAAGTTGCGGATTTCATGTTGACTCGCCCCTCGCAAAATGTGTCAGAAATGTTTGTTAGTAGAATTACGCAAAATCGCAAAAGGTCAAAATCTCGGCTCCTTTTGGCATTGTATAGTGTGGCCATCTTTACTATCATAAAACTGTAAAAGAAGTGTGTAAAATCTGTAAAATGAACTGTAAAATCGCGACCCCAATGGGAGCCCGATGATGGAAGCCGGGGCCAAGAAAGAGATGGCGCAGTGACCAGGATGCCCACGAAGTAGAATGGCAACTGGTGGCACGGGATAGGGAAGGATTGAAAAGCTTGGGGGAGACCTTTGCCCAACAATGGGATGAAATTGGTTAAAAAAAGAGAAGTGTGTCTGTACATTGAAGATCAATCAAATAAGCCCACATCAACCCACTGCTGGGCATATACCTCCCTTTTATTGCGCCAATCCTCACGGTCCTGTGCCATTCTGATCCATCTCTGACCCGCAACCCTTATAATGTCGTCTGACCAACGCATCAGTGGGTCTACCCACAGATAATGATATTTACAAAAAGAAGATTACGCTATGGTTCACTAATTTTTGGACCTGCTGAACAGATTTTAATAAAACTTTTTAGGGTTCCGTACCGAAAAGGTTAAAACGGGACCCTATTACTAAGCCTTCGTTGTCCTTCCGTCCGTCTGTCTGTCTGTCCTAACTATTTAGGGCTGCCACTTTTGAACCGTAATAACTAGACAGATCAGATTTCGGGTCCTTATTAAAAAAAACTAGTTCTTATCAACGTTTTTTTCTTCTCGCTCTATCGTAGCCAAGCCAAAAAACTAATGCAAGCCCTGCCCTGTTGCGGATCGTACCGGCTTGACAGCGACTTCGGCAAGGCGGTTTTAATTTTTTGTTAAAATTATGTTTATTTCACAATAAATAATAGTAGTGCTTTAAATTAACAAACGCACTAGCCGGCACTACGATTTTCAAAGGTTCCTCTGGATTTCTCTGGGATGCTATCATCAGATCCTGGTTTCCTTGTCCTGGTACCACCCTTAGAATATCATTCTTTTTCGAAAAAAGAAAGAATAATCAAAATTGGGTTATAAACGACGAAGTTATCCGCGAACACACATAAAAAAATATATATGTATACGGTCGAATTGAGAAACGTCCTCCTTTTTTTGAAGTCGGTTAAAAAACATATAAATTTTATCACGCTAGAGTTTCTGGCTGCATTTTCTCTACAACGGAACGACGGCGCGGTGAATGGTCAAAAATGACGTCATAAGGCTGTCCACGTGATATTATTTTGAATAAAACTGATTGTTGATTTTGATTTTGCTACGATGGCGGGAACCGGTGGTGTGGTCGAATTCGCGGGCAAATCGTATAGCTTAAATCTACAGAATTTTTCCTTATTCAACTCATTTCACTGACCCCTTATGTTCTATCACAGGTAAAAGAAGACGCGGAAGGTTACAGCGACAAGTCGTACAGCGTGCTGGTTCTGGAGTGTCTCCTGCACGTGGTGTCGCTGGTCGCCGACCACAAGTACCAACACTTCCAGCCCGTACTACACGTCTACATCGACCGCAGCTTCTGCGACGCGCTGGCCTATGAGTACGTATTATATCATCATCATCTCACACGATAAACGTCCACTGCTGGACATAGGCTTCCCCCAAGGATCTCTACAGCGACCGGTCCTGCGCCGGTCACCCAACATTTTCCCGCCGCCTTCACCAGGTCGTCGGTCCACCTTGTGGGGGCTCACTACCTACCATCGCTGCAATTCCAGTACGCGGTCGCCACTCGAGAACTCTTTGGCCCCGTCGGACATCGGTTGTGCGAGCAATATGCACCGCCCATTTCCACTTTAGTTTAGCAATTCTTTGGTTTATAGCACCGATTACGCTACTCAACATTTAGGGCCGATTTCGGCATTGATATTGCTTGCTTTGATCGCTACAATTTAAAATAAAGAGAACAGATCCGGCAATGTATGCCGAAATCGGTTCCGACAAACTGAAAGTGTAATCGCTACTTATTTCAACTACTCTGTTTCTTCTGTGGATCTCTTGATATCTGATTTGATCTCGCAGATTCGATTGCCCTCTCCATTGCCCTTTGGGTGACATTCAAATATAACTTCTCACGTGCGAAAATTATTACACACAATTTTTTTTCTTCTTACATTGTATAAGTTACACACACTTTTTTTTCTTGTTAGATTGTATAGTAATTGATGTTTGACGTGAATTATTTTTGTTATAATTTTTTAAAGCTAAATTTATGCAAGTTTGTTTATTGTAATCTGAAAGTACAGTTAATTCGACATTATTTCATAAACTATATAAGATACTAGCTAACCCGGCGACCTTCATACCGCCTCAGAATCTGTTTTACCCGACACACACTTGGCCGTTTTTTGTTTATAAACCTTCCCTGGCATGTGCACAACAACCCACCAAAGCTTCATCGCAATCGGTCCAGCCGTTCTTGAGTGATGTTGTGACCAAGGGAAATAGGGATTCATTTTGGAATATATATATAGATAACTTGACCCCGGACTTATAGACCCCGGAAAAGATGGCGAGACGAGCTGGATGCCTACTGTAATGGGTGGCGGGATGCAACACCGAACAGAGAGACGTGGAAGGGTTTGGGGGAGACCTTTGCCCAGCAGTGGAACGAAACAGGATAATGAAAAAAAAAAAAAGATTATTACTATATAAAACTAAATAATATTACAAAGTTGTCGAAGTTGTTTCTCATGTAAAGATCAATTTCATTTTGAAAATGTTTACAAGTAGTTTGTTAACTGTAAATCGTTATAGATTCTGTACAAACGATTTTCAAGATTTACATAAATTTTTAAACACTTTCTACAGGGTGAAATTGATATCATTAGAATCCTTTTAAATTAAGACTGAACCCATAAAACTGAACAACTTTTACTGTGGGAGCAAACCGATCAGAGCAAAAAAAAATCTGTTGTTGCATATATTTGAGTCGATTAGCTGATTTTTTTAGTTTAAAAGGATGCTAATGATATCAATTTCACCCTGTATAAATAAATACAGAACACTAAGTTATAGGTATTTGAGTCGTTTAGTATCAAAAAGTCAGTTTTTGATACCAAACAACTCATTTGTATCCATTGCCAACAGAAAGCTGATAGCAGTAATGGTATGGCTGATAACAACAGCCGACGGTAGTGAGAACAAGCGGTTACTGCAGTGTATGAAGTGCCTCGAGAGTCTGGTGCGCATCGTGGCGCGCAGTAGACAGCTACGCAGAGACCTGGCCCTGGGCTCCGATGATAGCGACTTCCACTTTCAGTTCGAGGTGAGGAATAATATCTGTTGGTACCAGCCAAATTTCTGAGGAGCCACAACCCATTGTTTATCGATTGTTATACTCACGTTCCGTATACGTGTATTGTATTGTATATTCAGCATAAATAGCTTGTTACACGTTAAAAATATCCAATCAGATGTCGAAGACTCTAATATTAGCGAATTATGCTTAGGAATCATACATAATCATCCAACTTACTAATCGTGGGTAAACTATAACAAATTATTAAGACGCTTTTTTATAAATTCAATACCCAGACAAAACAGCGTGAAACATCTACCCTCTTCCTTCAAATGTTGATGCATTAATAGTACATTAACACCGAGGGCAGGAAAGCAAGAAAAGTCTCAGATCTCATGTAACTTTCTTGTTTACTTCTTGTGAAAAATGAATTGTTTTTACTCGCAGAGTTTTCTACAAGCGCTCGAGTGGCTGATGCGGTGCAGCGACAGCGCCCTCACTTGCCAGGGCTGCGCTCTCAAGTACCTGCCGGCCGCCGTGCCCCACGCCATCAAGGTCTACCCCGAGACTGAGCTCAGGTACCTACATGCCAAATTTTTAGTTTGCAGTCTTAACAGATTCCTTGTTGAGTTAGTGTGTGGATTAGCATAGACTCAAGCATATTTTCACAGCTTGTCCGGAAAAAGTACATATATCAGCCACCCCGGGCGCTGCGATAGCTTTGACAGTTTCCATTAGCCACTCCACACATAGCTAGTATATAAGGTCTAACAAAATTAGGTGAAACTATTTTAAGGGGATGATCAGACCATCAAACTGAACAACTTTCTCTAAGGGACCGATATTGAAATCGCGAAAAAAAAATCAGCTGTTCCATACAAACCTACTCGACCTAAATGTGTGGGACAGCAGATTTTTTTTTTCGTTATTTCAATATTGGTCCCATAGAGAAAGTTGTTCAGTTTGATGGTCTAATCATCCCCTTAAAATAGTTTCACCTAATTTTGTTAGACCTTATATACTAGCTATGTGTGGAGTGGCTAATGGAAACTGTCAAAGCTATCGCAGCGCCCGGGGTGGCTGATATATGTACTTTTTCCGGACAAGCTGTGAAAATATGCTTGAGTCTATGCTAATCCACACACTAACTCAACAAGGAATCTGTTAAGACTGCAAACTAAAAATTTGGCATGTAAGTTTTTATTGGCATCTAGATGCTTACTTAAAATATAAGTTAGCTTTTAAGGCTAATAATATGCTTTTAAATACAAAAAGTATTGTACCTACTGTCCATTACAAGTGGCGACGGGCTCACTCCCCGTCACACTGGACAGAGTTTCGGTACTACTAGTGAAATGTGCATGTTCTGAGGTTTCAGAATATCTCTGACTACCCCCTCGGGGAATATAATCGTGAGCATATGCATGCTATGCTAAATACAAAAAGTTTTATTAAAATCATTCCAGTAGGTTTGGCAGAATCCTTTTGATTGATCATTTGGGAGTACGCCGCGCTAGTGTGGCGCTAGTGTCGTGCACACAGCTAATACAACATGCTAGTCGATTGACATGAGCGCAAGTGAAAGCACCGAACAATACGACGGCCCAGTAGCACAGTCTGTAGTGAACCTGCCTGCTGTGCCGAGGATCGCGGGTTCGAATCCCGTAAGGGACAAATATTTATATGATGAATATGAATATTTGTACCCGTCATGGATGTTTGTATTTATATTTGTATTCTATATCGTTGTTTAGGCATCATAATACAAGTCCAGGTACTTTAAATACAACCCCTTCTTGGTTGATATCCCACAAATCCGCACTAAGCGCCTTTCCAATTCTTTTATAATGCGCACAGCTAAGGAGTGGAATGCCCGGCCTGCGTCAGTATTTCCGAGTGCTTACAACCCAAATAACTTTAAAGTACGAGTGAATAGGCATCTTCTGGGTAATCTCGCTAGATCTTCGACCCCATCTTTGTCCTGAGGACTGGATCGAGGCCAAGAGCAAACCCATTTAAAATAAAAAAATAATAAAAAATGTGACTAGATAATTTGTGTGACAATGTCCAAGATAACTTTAATATGTCGCAACGAGAAAGAGAGGTGGCTACTTATCGCCATCAAAGACAACTGCCTAACCTGGTTCACAGATGGATCCAAGAAAGGCAATGACGTCGGCAGTGGAATATACGGCGAAAACCCAAGAATAAGGCAGACCCAAAATCTTGGCAATTACGCCTCCATATTCCAGGCGGAGGTGCTGAAATTAATTTGAGCAAGCGCTACGTCAATCAATATATCACTATTAACTCCGATAGCCAAGCAGCCTTGCTAGCCATAGACTCTCCGATCATAAAGTCTAGGCTAGTACAGGACTGCGTATCACAACTGAATGCTCTAGGCAATAACAATCAGCTTGTGCTACAATGGGTGCCAGGACACTCAGACATAGAAGGGAACGAAAAGGCGGACGAGTTGGCCAGAAGAGGAACAGAAAACCACTTCATGGGCCCCGAACACTTTCTTGGAGTACCTGGCAGTCTAACACGCGATTCTTAGAACAAGGTCAGCTTTGGAGAGGCAATAAATCTTTGGTGCAACACCCCAGGCATGGGCCACTCCAAAGCACTTATCAAAGGCTACAATCGCAAACTTGCGAACGGTCTCCTTGCCCTCAGCAAAGATCAAATTTGTACAGTAGCAAGGTCACTCACAGGCCACTGCAAATTAAATAAGCACATGCACACACTGAATTTAAGTGACACCACCGGCTGCAGATTCTGCAAGGAGGAGATGGAAACTCCTCTGCATCTCCTATGTGACTGTGGCCTCCTGATGTACAAACGTAGTACTCATCTAGGTAGGCAGGTACTGACACCAACTATCCCTATCAAGAATCTACTGCGTTTTCTGGCCGCAGTGGGGATTGGTAAGGAACTTAAAAAAAAATACTTATCGCTTTCCAAGGCAGTGGTGTAATATGTTATGTAGTAACTCCTTAATCAGTGACTATTCGCTGTTCTTCCCTGCTTAGAATAAACGAGTCTCTTTTGCCCATTCCCTGCCCTTAATAAATCCGGATACCTTAAATTAATTTGGAGGGCTAGGCTAGGCTATAAGCTTATAACACTGCGGAACATACATACAGGGTCCTTCTTAATATGCTTTTTTAAAGGGATGATCAGACCATCAAACTGAACATCTTTCTCTATGGGACCAACATCAAAATCGTGAAAAAAAATCTGCTCTCGAGTAGGTTTGCAGTTTTGTATGGATGAGCTGATTTTTCTTTCGCGATTTGTATGTTTTTGCCATGGAGAAAGTTGTTCAGTTTGACGGTCTGATCATCCCCTTAAAAAAAGTGTCAGCATATTAAGAAGGACCATATACAGGGTGTTACAAAAGTAAAAATTAAAAACTTTTAATGGGGTTGTTCAGACCATTAAACTGAACAACTTTCACTATGGGACCAACATCGAAATCGTGAAAAAAAAATCTGTTGTCCCATACATTTAGCTCGAGTAGATTTGTAGTTTAGTATGGAACATTAGATTTTTTTTTTCGCCATTTCGATATTGGTCCCATAGTGAAAGTTGTTCAGTTTGATCGTCTAAACCACCTCCTTAAATGTTAATTTGTATTTTTGTAACACCTTGTATAGGAAATCAGCAAAAATATTTTTGTTTTTACTTTCCATTCAAAAAGCAAACAACTGATCAAACGTTTGTATGATAAGTAGTATTTTTTTAGGAATTTCCCTTATGTTTAGTTGTTGTTCAGTGTCATCAGTATAATCACCAAAGAAAGCAATGCAACTGTATACCCTAACACCCTGTATACGACGTGTCGACTTTATCTCCAGTGCAAGCATAGTGCGGTGTCTATCCGCGCTGCCCTTCGGCCGCCTCAGCAAGCAGCGCATGCTAGCCCTGCTGGAGCTGGTGCGAGGCCCGCTGTGTCGCGAACCGAAGGCGCGCGCGCATCTACTACCACACCTGGCCATCACGCTCAAGAAGTTGCTCAAGGATAAGGCTGAGGTGCGTATTCATTTGTGGAACATTTGATGAGGTTTATTGTTAGGACGTAATACTAAAATCTTTCGCCGCATCTTCTCTTCAGCGACAACACGTTTCGACGTAGCTTCAAAAAAACCTTTATCGTTAATCTTAAATGGACTACAAGTACCTATATTGAATTAATTATTTTGAGTTTGAGTTTTAAAAGGATATATAAGGTCTAACCAAATTAGCTGAAACTATTTTAATGGGATGATCAGACCATCAAACTGAACAACTTTCTCTATGGGACCAATATCGAAATAGCGAAAAAAAATCTGCTGTCCCATACATTTAGCTCGAGTAGGTTTGGAATGGAATAGCTGATGTTTTTTTCGCGATTTCGATATAAGTCCCATAGAGAAAGTTGTTCAGTTTGATGGTCTGATCATCCCCTTAAAATAGTTTCACCTAATTTTTATAGACCTTATATAAGGATAAACTATTTCGGCAATCGGGGGTTACAAAATCGTAGGTTAAAATCAAATATCTTTGAAATGGAAATAACGATTTTGTTTTTTATACAGGGTGTAACATAACACCCTAGTAATATTTAAAGAGCTGGTTTAGATCATCAAATTGAACAACTTTTACAATGGAGTCAACATCAAAATAAAAAGAAATCAGCCGTTTCATGCAAAGCTGCAGTAACTACTCGACTCAAATGTATGGGACAGCTGATTTCTTAATATATTTTTCGAAGTTTTCTCCATAGTGAATGTTGTTCAGTTTGATGGTCTAAACCTCACCTTTCAATATTACTAGCTGTTTTAGAACACGAAAATTGTCCTTCTGAAATGAGTTTAGAATTTATACAGATTCTGTACAAATTATTTTCAAATTGTTTTTTTTTTTGTGAAAACGTCATAATTTTTTTCATTTATTTCGCAAAAATCAAGTGCATTTGCACACAATTTGTTTGATTTGACGTTTATATTTTTGTCACATTTTAGATTATTATTTTAAGTTGAGAATTATTCCCACTTATTTCAGTGTTGTCATTGTAATTTGGGTAAATCGTCAATATATTTGTTTTATGTTTAAAACCGACATTACACTGTCAAACCATTTATAAAATGAATATAAATAAATATCAACATAAATAATCACATGTTATGGTTCAAATGCTATTGAAATCTATATTTATTTATGAAGAGCTTTAACCCGCGACTTTGTCCGCACAAATTATATACCAGATTTTAAGTCAGATAATAAGCTATTAAACAAAAAAAGTTTCATCAAAATCGGTGCAGTAGTTTTTGCGTGATGCTCGTTTAAACAAACAAACACACAAACAAACAAACAGACAGACAAACAAATCCAAAAATTGGTGATATATAATCAGGGATATCTAAAAACCATATCGTAACCTTTTTTTGTTAATATCTCAATGTACAGACAAACTTCCTGTTACAGTTTTATAATAGTTTAGATACTAGATGTTGCCCGCGACTTCGAATGCGTTGACTTTAAAAAAGTGTTCTAAAATATTTTGTATCCGTGTTACGAATTTCATCCAATTCCGTTCAGCCTTTTCACAGATATCCAAACATTGTCACCTATTTTTTTCTCATTTATAATATTAGTAGGATGAAAAGATGAAAAATTACAAAAACGGATTCTTGAAACACGATGTAATTACATAAATTTTTGATTAATATTAAATTAATTTTAGACTAAAGGTCTACACACCAAAAGTCGCCGACCCGCTGGCAAATAAAATATCTGCGACATTGTCGGCGGCTACGAATAAGAATCTATAGAAGAATAACTCTAAACAAAAGCCACGTAATTTTAAGTGGCGACGGGCTCACTCCCCGTCACACTGGGCAGAGTTTCGGTACTATAGTGAAACGTGGAAGTTCTGAGGTTTCAGAATATCTCTGACTGCCCCCTCGGGGAATATTTTATGGCACCTAATGAAAAGGTTAAGTTTTTAAAGAACAAATTTAGAACGAGGTCGAGTTTTTTTGGTGTCACTTTTTGAGCTTGACTTACATTTCTATACATTCTTATTCGTAGGTCGGCAGGTCACTTCTGGTTTGGATGGCATAGTTATCGACATGCACCAGCGCGGGCTACCCGTAGCCAAGTCGGCGACTTCGGTCTGTAGACACCATTAATGTTCTGTTCATTTATTCACGTTAATCGATTGCTCTTTGGAACTATTTTTTATTTATTTATTCCTGAATCCTCAATCTCAATAGAATTTGAACCATACCACTATAATATAAAGTTCACATTGATATTGTACTGTTGGTCCCTATTGTGTATGTCGGCGAATATGTTAACAATGTAAATGTAAGTAACACTGTCCGTCCTACCGTAATGGTACGTCACTGCATTGGTATGTACGCACTGCACTTTGAACGTTTAGTTCGGGCGAGTTTGCAGTGAGAATGTGTTTCGAATATAAATAGACAGTGGTTTTGGAACAGTTTGATAAAAAGAACTACCGTTTTGCTCTCTACAGGCCGGCGCCCACCTGGCGAAGCGCAGATTTTTCACTGACAAACCATGATCTACTATGCTTGCGTTGAAATAACATAGAAAATCAATTAACACAACTACTCATCCCCGATAGTGTCTAGAAACCATCAAAATGTCATAATATACTGATTTTTTTTAGAGCGTCGGTGGCGCGATGCGGAGTAGTGTGGTCACCCAATTATGGGGGTCCGGGTTCGATTCCGCATGGACAACATGCCATGTACCAATGAGTTTTTCTTACTTATGTATGTAATACCGACTGCTCTCAAACGGTGAAGGAAAACATCGTGAGGAAACCTGCATACATTGAAGAAGAAATTCTGATGTGTAAGTGAAGTCTACCACTACGCACCCTCCTTGAGGGTAGGCCTGTGCCCTGCAGTGGGACGTTTAATAGGCTGATGATGGATACTGATTTTATTTTCACACTAAATGCATCACACACAGATGCATCCAAAAGGCGACGAAACTAAAATATTGTTATTATCTTTCTGCTATGCGGTCTTCCAATAGCATAGTCGTTAGAGAAGACTTATTTCTTTAGTAATCGTCAACATCTCTGACGCCCTCACCCTGAGGTTGTCGGTTATAGCCACCGCATCCGACCCATCCCGTTCCATCGTGGTAAAGGAGAGTGCACATTGTTTAGTGGACTAACCCGTGCATATGCAAATATCTTTCGTACCTGACTGTTTTTCTAATAAAGCGTTCAATGAAGTCGCAATTGGCAATGATAATTCAAATAATTGTTTCATGCATCAAATAAAAATAATTTCATAAAACTCCAAAACTCTAAGGGCCTGTTTCACCACTTCCGAATAAGTTCTTGTTAGATTATCCGACAGCTCATTTGACATATTCTTCATACAAAATATGTCAAATTATCTGTCGGATAAGCTAACAAGAACTTATCCAAAAGTGGTGAAACAGGCCCTAAAACTATAAGAACTCGAGGTGTGTACTAGTAGCCATTGAAGTTTTTCTCTATCTACCTCCTGGCTCCATCTTCGCATAAGAATGCAAAGTTTCAAATCGACCTGACAAATAGAATAAGGTCAATCAATCAATTCTACTTTATTTTACACGAAAAAAACATAGTACACAGAGAGTAAACAGACAGGAAATACAGAAGGTACAAAAATAGGAGGTTTTATCGCTAAAAAGCGATTTGTTCCATACAATTTTAGGGTTGAGGAAATGGTAAAAGAAGATTGGTAGGCGGTGTAGATTAAAATTGACTTCTTCGATTTTCTTACATAGGTACTTAATTAATTTGTTAGTTACATGCAGGTTAAGCTAATGTACGCGTGTTAAAAACCAAACTATACCAGCGTTAGAAACACATTCTCATTGTAATCTCGCACACAACGCACCTGCAGCCGTATTGTACGTGTTTGTCATCGTCCCCAGTTGAAGAGGTAAGCACGCACGCCGATGCATGCCGCCCGTTCGTCACTTTGTGCCGTTTTTATGTTTAGAAGTTAACTAGGTTGATCAAACTGTTGTACAGTGCTAACAGGGAAATATTTAGCCACCGTTCAACCAAAAATTTATTAAAGATTAAGGGTGTCTCGCATTGTAACTATACTTACGTTAGAGTATAAAAGCTGAATTTTATGCATGTTACTTGGGTATTATTATTATTTAGTTGTAAGGGCTTGGTCAATGAAACAATAGCTACTGCGACCTGCTTGTGCTACAATGGGTGCCAGGACACTCAGACATAGAAGGTAACGAAAAGGCGGACGAGTTGGCCAGAAGAGGAACAGAAAACCACTTCATAGGCCCCGAACCCTTTCTTGGAGTACCTGGCAGTCAAACACGCGATTCTTTGAACAAGGTCAGCTTTGGAGAGGCAATAAAGCTTTGGTGCAACACCCCAGGCATGGGCCACTCCAAAGCACTTATCAAAGGCTACAATCGCAAACTTGCGAACGGTCTCCTTGCCCTCAGCAAAGATCAAATTTGTACAGTAGCAAGGTCACTCACAGGCCACTGCAAATTAAATAAGCACATGCACACACTGACACTAAGTGACACCACCGGCTGCAGATTCTGCAAGGAGGAAATGGAAACTCCTCTGCACCTCCTATGTGACTGTGGCCCCCTGATGTACAAACGTAGTACTCATCTAGGTAGGCAGGTTCTGTCACCAGATGAGATACAAACTATCCCTATCAAGAACCTACTGCGTTTTCTGGCCGCAGTGGGGATTGGTAAGGAACTTTAAAAAGGACGTTCACAAAGGACCAGCGATGGTCTACGTGGCACAGGCTCAGCAAGCCTGTCAAGGCCCAAAAACCCCCCCTTATAATAAATAATAATAAAATAATACTGCGACCTGAATAGATCTATTGTAGCTGTCACCCTAGACCTAAAGGTCATTTCCTAGGCCCACGGACTTCATGAACCGTGTTATGCTTTTGGAGGGGAGGTCCCTAATGTCAGTAGGAGTTACTACGTATCCACCTAGATCGCGACTCCTGCTGTGAATGAGCACTTCGCATTCGCAGAGGAGGTGTATGAGCGTTTCCTCTGCATCACAGCAGAATCTGCAAGTGGGTGAATCTACAAGCCCCATTCTGTGTAGATGTTTGTTTAACTTGCAGTGTCCTGTTAAGGCTCTTACCAAGAGCCTTAAGTCGCTGCGGTTTGAATTGATGGCATCCGAGGTATGTCTGTTTGAGAAGCCGGTCACAAGTTCTTTTGCATGCTTCAGTCCTGGTGTATCCGACCAGAGCTTACGGCTTTGGTTCACGGCCCATTCCTTTAGCACACGTCTAGAGGTGTTGCGAGAGATGCCGCAATAAGGCTCGGGGCCTATTGCGTCCTCTTCCGCCCCTCTTCGTGCCAGCTCGTCAGCAGCCTCGTTTCCATCAATTCCGCAGTGTCCAGGCACGCAGCCTAGGATGACAGAGTTTGCATGTTATGTGAGTGATCTCACACAGTCACTTTAATTATTTTACATGTTACTTGAGTAACTACTAGAAGATGTTTCAGTAGCCCGACAGTTTTGATACTTCCAACCCCTAGCCAGACAATTTTAACCCGCTACCTGCCAAAGCAACAATGACTCAAACTTCATAGTTGCATATCATTCCTACTGTCCCAGCATGCGCTGAGAAACTTTCAGCTTTTATAAAATAACGAAGGTCTGATCGTTACGGGCCCTTGTAGTACATTGCCTTAATGGAAATAAAGTTCGCTTCCGGATACCAGCACCAAATTTTTTTATGTTGTTAGGTATGTTCTCTAGACCCTAAAACTACCGGGAGACAGTCTCTAATGTGTCAGGGTCTCCAGTTATGACGTCATAAAATTTTTGTATGGGATTAAAATAAAAAATTTGTTCTGGAACCTATTGTGTGGGGTATCAAATGAAAAGGCGTTATGAGCCGGTTCTAAAAATATACTACACTATTACCTTTCAGCCAATTGTTTTAAAAAAATCCATAAATTATTTTCAAAACATACCAAGTTTGGGCTCCTCCAGGTAGGAAACGGCTGAATAAATTTTTATAAAACATACGCCAAAATAAATTTTTTCAATAAATATAAAGTTGAAAAATAATAAAAAATATTATAAAAAATTTTAAACATAAACATTTTTAAAATTGCTTTATTGACGTTTGATATGAAGATATTATAAGTCATTTGGCATATGTTTGACAAAAATTTACTTAGCCGTTTCCTACTTGGAGGAGCCCAAACTTGATATGGTTTGAAAGTACTTTCGGATTTTTTTTTAAAGTGGCTGACAGGTAATGGTGTAGTATATTTTTAGAACCGGCTCATGAAGCCCTTTCATTTGATACCCCACACGACAGGTTTCAGTACAATTTTTTTTTAAATCCCGTACACAAAAATAATGACGTCATAACTGAAGACCCTGACACCTCAAAGACTGTCTCCCGGCAGTTTCGGGGTCTAGAGAACATACCTAACAACATACTAAGTAAGGTAGTGCACTATTAGACTACCATTCTTTATTATTCGAAATAATGTTTCAGTCATTCAAATTTATCTGAAAGTTGAACAATTTATTATGCTTCACAATCAATCTAAGTTATAAACTGTTATACAACATAGCTATGGTCAACCTTTAAGATTGAGTGGTAATTATAATGTAGACTATGTAATATTATGTTGAAAGAATGAATGGGCTTTCTATGTGTATTAAAAATAACTACATTGACATTCATTTGTTTAACATGAGCCATCGTAATTCAATATTAACACATTCGTGCACCCTGACGTATAAGCGCGTTTTAAACTATACAGGGTGTAAAATTAAATGGGACTCTTAAAGGGGTGCTTCAGACCATCAAACTGAACAACTTTTACTATGGGACTAACACTGAGATCGCGAAAAAACTCGACAGAAATGTATGGGACAGCAGATTTTTTTTCGCGATTTCTATATTCGTCCTATGGAGAAAGTTGTTTCGTTTGATGGTCTAAAGCATCCCTTTACGTAACTGTCCCATTTTATGATACATCCTGTATATACTTCATAGCAAATAAAGCCGAGATATTGAAGATCATTGCTATATTTTTCATTAATTTGTCTTTCAAATAACGAGAAGATAACTTCTAAAAACCAGCAAAATATGGCCCGGCCCAAAAGACCTTTAAGTAAGTGTCCAATTTAATTTTACACCCTGTATAGAGGTGCGCTGACCGCATTATATACGTTCATACATGTATGGGAGCATCGCAAACGAATCTAGAGTTGGCAATGACTGAAAATCTCAAACGGGAGTATCACGATTTTGTTAACATTATCAATACTAGAGATATTTCATATGTCACTTCATTACTACTAAGACTAAGATTCCATTAAACGTTTTCTAGGTTCTTAATATTCAGGCTTAATGTTTAGGCAATGATGAATATTTCAGTAGAAACATCATTGTAAATTAATATGACTGGCACCCTTATTCGAACGCAACCCCACTGGCAAACGAATTTAAAAATGTATTTAAGGTGGTTGCAGAGGGGCCGATTTTATACAAAACTTTGACGAACAATACGCGTAGACGGTATTAATATAAGTAACTTTGTATATCTGGAAAAATTGTTCAAAAAATCTAGATGCCGCGTAACAAATAACATTTGCAATTTTTAAAATAATTACTGTATTATAAATTGCAAATGTTATTTGTTACGCGGCAACTAGATTTTCTGAACTATTTTTTTTTTTAAATCTTTATTGAAGAACTTGGCCTGAGGCTATGTCGCTCTGTGGGATTTTCTATTGGGTAAGTTCACAGACATTATAATAACAATAAAAAACTAGTAACTACACAGTGAAGAAATAGAAAAATAACTACAAATTTAAGGTTTTTTTGTAGATGGAGTACAGTCCCTTGGCAGTAACCGACGTAGGTGCAGCCAAGGCACAATTACAACGCCCGATATTAAGAGACGGCAAGCCGTCAAACACCTGTCTCCTGAAGGCCTCGCCCCGCACACACTCCATCAGGACATGGTAGACGTCCTCAACAACCCCACAGTCTTCACAATTGGGGGATGCCATAATCCCCATCAGGTGTGTGAACTTTTTGGATGGAATGTGACCGGAGCGAAGCCTAAGAGCTGTTACAATATCAGGTCTGGCCATTGGGCAGTTGTCAATCCAAGGAATTGTAAGCGGTTCCGGTTGAATGGTCTTGAACCAGATACCCTTTTCTAAAGATCTTTGATCAAAGTGCTCTTTGAAAGCTAGGTTAGACTTTCCTTTGACAATATATAGGCATTCACTGTGGAAACTATTTTTTCATATATAAAATATTACTTTTATTAATTCCGTCTACGCGTATTGTGCGTCAAACTTTTGTATGGACTGAAACCACCTTAAGGTGGTTGCAGACGGGTCAATTTTATGCAAAACTCTTGACGCACAATACGCGTAGACGGTATTAATATAAGTAACTTTGTATATATGGAAAATATTACATTTATTAATTCCGTCTACGCGTATTGTGCGTCAAACGTTTGTATGGACTGAAACCACCTTAACACAAGTTTCGCATGCTTTTTCTTTACAATTTATAAACAAAAATGATTTAATTACTTAAAATACTTAACTTACTCTATGACTATCAGTTACATATGAAATTATCTTTATAAAGAGAACCCTACAGTAGGCGATGTAAGGTTTAAATAAAAGCATGTTAATGTTTAATTCACTAATCAACAATCAATGAAAAATGGTCGATAGTCTCAATGCTAAAGTAACCTTTTTCAAATCAACAATTATACAGGTCATTTTTAATATGATGATCAGACCATCAAACTGAACAACTTTCACTATGGGACCAACATCGAAATCGTGAAAATAAAATCTGTTGTTCCATACAAAACAGCTAACCTATTCGACCCAAATGTATAGGATTTTTCGCGATTTCGACGTTGGTCTTATAGTGAACGTTGTTCAGTTTGATGGTCTGATCAGCTCCGTCATCAAACGTCAGCATATTAACAAAGACCCTTTATGAACAAGATGTAAAAGACAGCCCTCCGCAGATTAAGACGGTGGACTCAGACCATCAAACTGAACAACTTTCACTATGGAGCCCACCTTAATAAACGCAAAAAAAAATCGGCTGTCTCATACAAAACTGTTGTAGCCGATTTTTTTCGCGTTTCCTGATGTAGGCTCAATAGTGAAAGTGGTTCAGTTTGATGATCTGAGTTCGCAGTTTCAGTCTGCGGAGGGCAGTCCCTTACACCCTGTATATCTAGACCTACTTTGACCATTTTCGCTGACTCAACTAAAATTTTACTAATTTCATGTTTTATGTGGCCGTTCAAATCAAAAGGGACCAAAAAGCGCTCTCCACTTTCGGGTCCCTTTTGATCACCGCCTTAGGGTGAGCGCACATCTAGCAGAGAACTTTTCGAGCATTTTACAGTGCTCCAGGAAATGTACTTATCCAATTGAAATAGAATTGTAAATAAGTGTTAAGTTATAATTTTACCTAGCGGACGGCGGCGTTTGTTGGCGCACGCTATTTACAACTCTATTTGAATTGGACAAGGATGTAATTTCATTGAGGACGGGGAAATGCTCGAACAGTTCTCCGCTAGATGTGCGCTGACCCATATGATCCGCTTTAACACAATGCGTCGCACCCGCATCGTGAGATATGCACACAACCGTTTTCTAACGTAAATCACGAAAAAAAGTTACAATTCATATTATTTTCTTGAAACTTATTTATAGTTATGTATGTAATTGTATTTACTAACTATTTTAATGTGTGTGTGAGCATGTAGTGTGGTTAGTTGTGTGTGTGATTTATGTTATTGATAATAGGTTTGAAATGTTTAGTGGTTCACTGTGGAAGAAATAGTCGCCAAGTTGTCATAATAGGGGGAGTTAACCACTTTTACAGTGGTAGAATAATAAAATTAATATTTCTGTCATGTAAGTCCAGTGAGAGAGAGTATTTCTATTTATTTTCAATGAAATGCAATATAAAAAATAAAATTTTAATATTCACCTGAAAAATGCCTCTTAATGTCAGACATAGACCTAGAATTATCAAACAAAAACTAAAGGGCGATGTGAAAAGGAGGCGGGGCCAGTGTCGCAGCAATATGCGCAAAAACGGAACACATTGCTCGCGACAGTAATTATTCAATATATTATGAGGCTGATAGCCAGTCGAGATATTATGTGTAAATAGTTTACAATGCTTGCGTGGTACTAAAGATTATTCGAACGTTGAGTTCTGATACCGCAATGGATAATGAGCACATTCAAGCTAACAAAATACTTTCTATCGCGTGGTACTGGTGGTGATGCGACACTAGGTTTCGTACTCAGCGCGTTGGTTAGATCTCTATGCTTATAATGGACGTAACCTCAGCGTAACCAAGTTCTTGGTCACTTGTCACTCTTTATCACCGCTAACGGATGATCTCTAAAGACGTCATGATGTTGATGACGTTATTTTTAAGTTGCATTCGCTGATTGCTGCTTCTAATAACTTTTTAAATAACATTATAATTTGTGGTATATGCAACAATGATAGAAGATGAATAACTAGGTTTGAATAGTTTAAAACACATGAATAAATATCCATTGAGAACGAAAGCTTCATAAAAGCGGCCGTTGCCGGTACACTCACTCATAGCGTGCGTTAGGTCCGTCACATACATCCGGAATAAACCTGATTCGGAATTAGATTACGTATGGAGTGTTGCCGCTTTCAGAGACTTTTTCACTACATCTAGTGATTTTTTTATTCTTAGGTGGCATATTTTAAAGTGATATTTGAGCGTAGGCGTTGATGGAACGATACCGTATCGTGACGGTGCAGTTGCGACGTCGTTGCGGCATAGTTGCGAAAACACCTACGCTCAAAAACCGCTTGTGTGTGATATAGTTGCATTAATATTGGAATTTACAAACCATCATCGTAATATTCGAAACCTCATCACATGATAGTAATTATCATGTATAGAAATTGTTGGTTTCGTTTTAATAAATACCTAAAAATATTAATTTTTCCTATTGTCATTCATTTGGCGTTTCATACATTTTTATTTTAGGGATTTTTTAAATAGCACTAGTATTTTTTGTAACCATAGTTGACAACACTGAATCCTGAATCAGGATTCCGGTTCGCAATTCCGTCTGTGTGTGGCGGTCCTTAGAGGACGTACTGACCGGGACGTACCGGGACCCGGCTGAGTCTGTTCAACTGTTCGTGTCACCACAAATTTTTAGTGGGTGGGCAATTTCCTGAATAGGTTAGAACGAAAAGGGTTTTTGTTTAGGAAGTACTGTTATTGTAAAGGGTGTTGTGATTGTGTTGTGTTTTAATAATAACCTTCTATTGTGTAACCTGTCACTCGTTATCGTCTGTCTTACTCTATTCCCTAGTAAATAACTTCTATTTCACATTTATATAAGTATTTACTTTGAATTTATATTTGTTTGATCTTCACCTGAAGAGATCAATATTGCATATTTTTTAAATAAAATTTATAGTACTTATCTTTTATTTACACATTTATTTTTATTATCTGTAAGGAAAAAAAAAGAACGATAACGGTGAAACTTTTAAATAATAACTGCAATGATTTTTAAATTGTTTTGATAATAATAAAATTAAACAAAATTAATAAGCGCCTTTGATGTCGCTTGTGAAAACTAAAATTGTGTGCAAACTCTTGATGTGTTGCATGTACTGCACTTTTGACCTGTCAAACTGACAGAACTGTCAAAATTGACGTGTCAAAAGTGGAGACTGTTCATTACAACAATTTTCTTTGAGTAAAATTTATTTTATATACTTGTGATGACCAGTCTAACCAAAGCTAGGGTACGCTTTTGAGAAATGCTCAATGAAATAAAACAAAACTTGTTTATGACAAAATGGAGTAGTAGGGGTAAATTCCTTACTAGATTCAAATCTAGAAATATATTTCAATGTTTTAACGCCACATAGAAAGAATGAAAGAATGGGTGAGGATCGGCATGTCAAGAGAGTACATCTAGGTCGACCTACTGGTCGACATCCAGTGGGTCGCTCCACTATGGGCTATGTAGCGCAAGATCGGGAAAAGTGGCACTCTCTTTGGCTCGTTTTGGAGGCCACAGATATTTAAATGAAAGCTGTTATAATAGATTTACATAGTACAGATTATCTAGTACCAATTGAAGTACCAGAATCCAGTCGAAACTTGTGTGTATAGATTTAGTCCATGACTTGGGTACAAAAATGCACTTATTCATTTTTATCACTAAACTGTTTTCTTTCGAATCTCTGTTTTGCAGGCAGGTTCACTACCGGCTAAGAGGTTATTTCTGTTCTTGACACTTTTCTTATTCTCCATTCATAATGAACGTTGGGGTCGGGTATATCTCATCGTAACTCTCCCATTTTGTCATAACCTCAATATTGGGTCTACGAAAGCGTACGCTAGCAAGCTTTGGGTGTGACAGTGGGACAGAGACGCCGCGCACAAGTCTCGCTCGGTCGGCAAGGCGGCGAGGCTGCTCGGAGCGGACACTTCACGCATCAATGACCAGACTCATCATCGACAGATTGTATGTATTTAGTTTTTAATGCCTGTCTTAGATCCTTAAGTAATCTACGGATTTCAAGTACTTACGCGTTTTGAAATCAGCTTTTAAAGTGTCTAAGATTGAACCACGTTTTACAAGTTTAGTGTGATTATATGATGTATACCTTAAGATTATGAAACATTAAATAGAACATTGCTGCAACTGCAAGTTTTAAGCGATTGATTTTTGAGTTGAGTTGTAGCATACATTTTTATTTTAGTGATTTTTTTTTATTTCGTGATCATCCTAAGACCATAATTTCATGTACACATTTGTAGAAATAGTATACAAAGTGAATAATTAATGTTTCATAGTCCAAGACATTCTAGGTCCTATCGACATTCAACATTAAAGTACCAGCAAACAAACAACTATTTATGCCATATCCTCTTGCTAATATTGTTAGGTGCATAATTTAAGTGTCATGTAAATAAATCTACATATTTTTTATTTTACGCAGCCATACCCAAGTGTTAAAGGTTAGTTTGTTGTTCGTATTAATTTATGTATGTATACCTCGTGGTATTTTTATGTGCCAGTAGATTTACAGCAATTTCGCTTGTTAAAGGGTTTCTTGCTGTTTCTTCTCTGCAGCCACAAAAATCTGAAGCGGCGGTAGTTTGTAATCCACGCATCGCCTTAACCTTACCTCACATTGACACCAATTTCAGGTGGAACTCTGCATCGAAACACTAGGCGAAGTCGTGACCCTCCTAGCAAGGGACGACGTGGGCCCCATAGAGTCTATAGAAGCGGACAGAGGTGAACTGGCGAGGCGGTTGTTGCCGACTGTACTCAAAACTGCCGCGTCTATGTTGAGAGAACGCGCGAGGGTAGAGGAGCAGAATGGGACGTTTACGGACGACCCTATGTTGGTAAGTTCCATACAGTTTTTTTCAGCAAGCACTGATACCATATACAGGGCGTCCCGTAAATAACGGTTCAACGTTAAGGGTAAGACAGCTTACATAATTACCTAATTCTAATTTAATTTGTTTTAAAAAATCCATACCATGAACACAATTTTTTTCGGGATTTTTCCATTTCGTCTACCGGACTTCAAGTTTTTTAACGCTGTCCCTGCAAATGTTAACATTTCCAAGATCTGATTTTTGTAAAATATTGCTGAATAGTTTACCAGTGTATCCAGGTAACATTTTTGTTACTAACTATTAAGAATGACTTGGAAAAAAATCCCAAGTTGAAAAATTATCTTCCCCTTCCGATGACCGAAATTGAAAACAAATATTTTAAAAAAACTTGTACACTTAACCAGCTTTGTAAATTGGTATAAAATTTGCGTCTAGGCTATGTCGTTACAAAGTAAAGTTATTGCTATTAATCTGAAAAGAGGCGCTAATTTAAAAAAAAAAATTAAAATTATAATGTGTGTTCAACGTATTGTAGTGTCTAAAACGGTTGCCTTAAGAGCCGAAATTGAGGTAAGGTCTACGTTTCGACAGTCCTCATCCTCTTATTTAACAGCTATGCTCTTGTCGGTTCAGAATTCGCCAATCAGTTTAAAGGGTTTTTTCTTTTAGTTCTTTTAGTAGTAGGTAGTCTTAGGATACTGTGTACATTTCTTATTATTCTTATTCAATAATAAATAAAAAAAATTAAGGATAATAAATCAAAACTCTTTTATGATTCCAGAGGCGAATAATAAGCATACTCCTCGACATGGTTCGTCAGATGTCAGATGAACAATACACGATGGTCGTGAAAGCTTTAGAGGCAGAAAGCATCGGGGGTTCATCTACACTGGTTTCTGATGCTTTGGCCTTACTTTTGGCCATTATTGAGAACCCTGTCTTTAGAGCTCACTGGGCCGATATGCTGCATTTACAGCATTATATTATGCTTCATGCTTTCAGGTGAGTTCATGGATTAAAATAGTAAGAATGATAAAATAAGCTACAGCCTATAAGTTCCCACTGTAGAGTAATGGTATCCTCTCACGAACAATAGTGAGAGAGACTAGGCCATACTCGACCAAGCAGGCCCAGTGCGGATTTGGGAAGGCAAGTTTATTGTCAACTTGCTGTCAGCTAATTTTCAAGCCGCCTGTACGGGCATAGCACGTACAATAGGTATCATATCTGCATCATCATCACTTTACCTTATTAACCTAATTAGACCCAGCACGCGTCAGTTCGCGTTCAGCTAGCAAGACATCCGCGCGTGCTCGCATTCATTCATAAATCATATATCATCATCAAGTTTAGAAGTAGTTTTTGGAAATAAATCTCTTATCATTATCAAAGTTGTGTCTTATCATTTATCATATCAAACGATTTGGGAAGGCAAGTTTATTGTCAACTTGCTGTCAGATAATTTTCAAGCCGCCTTAACACTTTAACTGCTGACGACCTACGTCGTATGTCAGCAACAAATGGGCCGCAGTGCGCATGACTCGCCCAGAGAGTCAGAATTCTATTGCATTCCACAGTGTTAGCACTGCGCGAAGATTGTTCTTTTGAGCTTAGCAGCGAAACTGTTAATACATACGTCATTTCTATAATTGAAAACATCAACGATACATTTACAGCAAATTTTTGGGTACCTGTCTCCCAAGGAATAGGTCTTTGACTTGGTTTAACGAATAGTTAGTTATACCGCCATCTGATAGAAATATCCAGGACCATGCTTACGTGCGTTCTGAAGCACGTTTTATTAGCAATCATTGATTTGAAATTCCATTGCAGATTGCTAGCCACAACGCTACGCGACCGCCTCCATGCAATCGACGAAAACGACCCCGAAACTATCTCCAACGTGCATCGAATGTGCCGAGAGTGGTTCACAGCCATCACAGCCCTCACTACTTCTCAGCCTTTACAACTTGAGACGCTCCCAGCCGCGAGAAAACAGAGAATCACAGCTCTGTATGGAGATATTAGACATACTGCTGCACACGCGCTAGCTGATATGTGGTTCAGTCTAGGTAAGGACACTGTAGACTTGTGGATCACTGTAAAAGACGTGTGGTTCACTGTGGCAGACTATTAGCTCACTACCGGTCATAAGAATGCTGCACCGAATGTGCCGAGAGTTGTTCACAGCCATCACAGCCCGCACTATCTCACAGCCTCTGTAGCTAGCCGTGAGGAAGCAAAGGGTTGCCGCTTTGTTTGGAGATATTAGCACACTGCCGCCCACGCGCTCGCTGATATGTCGCGGTATGATGATGCACAAGATGAAGCTTATCCTGGATCCCGGATCCTGGATGTGAAGAGGAGGAAGAAACCATGGAATATATCTTTTGTGACTGTGATGTCTTGGCGGCTAAACGTATGTGCTTCCTTTGGGAGATGGATATTCAAAACCGGGAGATAACAGGTTTCTTCCCTTGAACGGAATTGTCTGATTCATTTACCATGTCTTTGAAGGGTGAAGATATAAATACGTAGGGGCTAATAGAAATGATGCCATTGGGTCGAAGTGTTGCTGGCTTGCCAGCCCCCATGATAAAATAAGATAACTTGTGTGTAATTGTTTTCTTTTAACTAATATTTTTGAGTAATTGGATTTAATTAGGTCCTTTTTTGCTATCTGTCAATTTATTGGCTCATTAATGAGACTATGATGGACTTAACTATGAATGACGTTTTGGCACTTTTAATTCATCAACTTGTTATGCATTAAATGTTCGTTTATGTACCTATAGCAAATAACTTTTTTTTCTGGTTGGAAAACGTCTCGTTGAAAATTTGTATTTTCTAATATTTCATTTTTGCTAAAGTTTATTTTCTCAAAAATGCTTATACCTAAAAATATTCGTTGTACTAACCGTTTTTCTTATTTCTTTTTTTTTTCTTTATGTTTCTCATGTTCATTCAATAGCAAACTAGCATGCACTTACTACTAAGTTTAATTGTTAAACTGGGGAAGTCTCTGGTTCCTGAAGCACAGTACTACTACTTGTAGTATGTACAATATCGGGAGACAGGGACTTAACAGTAAATGCAAAATGGTTGTAGCATATTACCTATGTCGTTCATTATATTAAATTTCAAATTGTTTGTTTGCAGAGGAGCACAAACGCTCGTTCACTCTGTGCCTGGTGGGTCCGTTCCTAGAGGTGAGCTTCCTCCGAGACGAGGAGGTTCGCAACAAAACTATACCGCTCTTCTTCGATATGATGCAGACGGCATTCAATGCTGCCGGAGATGGTGGTAAGTGGCTCGGATACTTCCTAAGATATTGCAGGCTACACAGGTTTAAAGGTACCTATTAGATTACTTCAAAACATGGAAAACATATAAATGGTAATCCACGAACAACAAACTGTAGGTTAGCGTTTCGTCTGAATTTGCGATAAGTGCGGATATAATAATTTTTACTATTTAAATGTTACTCGATTTTATACAATGAACCATGTATCAACTTTCTATTCTTCCCAACAGAGGGGCAACTCAAAGAGCTAGAAAGTGAGATGATAGACAAGATAGACGTGCTGGCTGAACTAGGGTGCGGCGACGCGATGTGGCGCGCGCGGTTCGTGTCGCTCTGTGGCGCGCTCTGCAACGCCGCCGCGCCCGACCTCCGACGCGCCGCCCTCGCCACGGTCGCCGCCGCCGCCAGGCAGCTCGACACTCTGCTAGAGGTACCTACACGGTCACAACCTGCAAAACCTAGACACCACTGAAATGTATGGGACAGCTGATTTTTTTTCGCGATGTCGATGTTGGTCCTATAGAGAAAGTTGTTCAGTTTGATGGTCTGAAGCATCGCTCAGGTAAGTGTCCCATTTAATTTTACACCCTGTATATCGAACGAAACTAATATTTTCTTGCGGAAAAAAACCTTGAATTTGATACTGTTCATTTTTTTGCGTGAATACTATGACTCTTGACCGTAGGCAATGTGTCTTCAACCAAAAACAAATTAGTATTCTAGTTAATAAAAACACAAAATATTTTTATTTCAATACAATGAACAAATAAGTTGAGACATATTACCCGACGACCCCCAATGCATAATCAGTACATAACTCGTCTAACTCATATTGCAATGAAAATTTTCTCTATGCGAAAATTTAAATAATTTACAGTACAGGACGGCGGCGCTGCGGTCTGCAACGCCTCACAGAATGCATCTAACAACGAGAGTGCTGCACTTCTACGCACAAATAGAAAGACCTCACATGTACATCAGGTACGACGAATTGTTTATCATACCCTATTTCAAATATTATTGATTATAAACATGTTACAGCCATGTTGTACTATTTCAAATCAAATTAAAGATTGAAAAATGAAGTCTCGGTCGGGACTAGAACCCGCTATCTTCCAAATCGGGGAATTGCGTTTTCCAATTTCGTCACCGAGCCCACTACCCAGAGAACGTTTAACAACCAGCCACCACAAATTGCCAGTAGATGGCGCCACGTCTCTTAAGACGCCATAGATTGAAAATTTCGTTCTCTGGGTAGTGGGCTCGGTGGCGAAATTGGAAAACGCAATTCCCCGGTTTGGAAGAGATCGGGTTAAAGTCTCCCGCCCGAGACTTAATCTTTCAATCTTTAATTTGATGGGTATCAAATTAAAAGGGTAAATTAATAGGGGTATTTCGACTACGACTGCTTTATGAGAAAAACAGTCTAATACATATGCAGTTTGTTTTTAAGTCTGCCAGCTAATGGAATACTGTAATGAAAGAATAAGTGATGCGTGTTATTTAATCGATTTTTTTAGAGGAGGCAATGAGTTTTCTAGGGAAGACAGGCACTGTCTTCCCTAGAAAACTTATTGCACCCGTGCTCCCCCTACTCCCTTCCTAACTACGCCCAACCATGTATGTATGTAACTGTCACACACAACCTTATGTAACGACCTCTTCCGCAGATACGTGCACAAGCTAGCGAAGATGCACCGTGAAGCGAACCAGTGGGCGGAGGCAGGTCTCTCAATACGTCTCCACGCCAAACTGTTATCCTGGGAGCAGGACCCCCTGCCGCAGAGATTACGTCACCCCGCACACACAGAGTCCACGCATGAAACACATCGCGAGCTGAAGGTGAGGTGGACCGAGATGGCCACAGAATGGCTTTCACAAGATAGGTTGTTGACGTTGGGGAAGACCCAGGAGTATACCTTCCTGAGTTTGCATTGCCTAGGGAGAATTTGTTTTTGCGTTAATTGATTTTCTATGTTATTTCAACGCAAGCGAGGTCGATAATGGTGTGGCAGTGAAATATGCTCTACGCTACGCTTCTACAAGTATGCGCCGGCCCTAAGGCCTATTAGTATCGAACCTCATATGGCAGCACGGAATCGCATTTTTTCACGCTCTATCCTTTTCTGCTCCAGACTATAATAATGGGCAAAGTAGAGGAGCAAAATAAGCGTCGGTAGGCCACGAATGTCATGGCTCGCGAACCTAAAAGAGTGGACAGACGAAGAATCCTTTTCTGTCGCTCAGGAACGTCATTTCCGAGAAAAGTCCCAGCACTGCCGGTGCTGTCGCATTCCCGCTAACTTTCTCGCTCTAGCAAATGACGTTCCTGAGCGACAGAAAAGGATGAAGCGTGCAAAAATTCCGTCATTCCGTGCTGCCAGATGAGGTTCAACCCTTAGGACGGCTCTAAAATACCTCATCATTCATCTTTACTCCCTTTTTTTTATGAGGAAAAATGTCCATGCCTCACCAGCTTGGGGACGCTGGTGAGGTTATATTGAACTCCCATCCTAAGGATGGACCTACCAACTAAAGCTCCACGGGACTCGCCACTGCTTTGAGGTCAGGTCGCAGGCCCCCCAAAAGCAATAACTGCTTCGACCTGGCGGCGACTGTCACAGATGCCGTGACCCACACCAAATGCCAGGCTTGTGCCTGGTGCCCTCTTGGAGAGCGCTACGAGTACCAAGAGCGCTCTTCAACCATGGGTCTCTCTGTCGGGTGACGGATTCCCTAGTCTGGCACCCAGAGACCCTACTAGGACGGGAGGTTCCGCTGATATGCGGCTCGCCTGCGCCCCGCGCGACGCCTGCGGATTGGGTCGGACGACGCATCATCCTCCCGATCCCTCTCTGCGGTCTCCTTCTGTGTCATGACTGTTTCACAGAAGGAGGCCATATCATCTTTACTCCTTCAATCACCTAATTTCACTCTTATTCTTGCTTCTATGTCCTCCATGTGAATGTAATAATCATGCTTGACTCCTAATCGCATTATATTGAACAATATTTTTTTATTTGTCCCCAGGAATTCCTCTACCTCGAAATAGCGGAACTTCTCCAACGCGGTCAACAATGGGAACTAGCTGTCGACATAGTCAAAGAGCTGGTATCAGTGTACGAAGCCGAAGCTCTAGGCTACGCGCCCCTAGCGGAGCTGCATAGTCAACTGGCCGCTTTGTACTCGTGCCTGCAGAGGACGCCACGCTCCCACCCCGGCTACTACAGGGTCTTGTACCTTGGTAGAGGGTTCCCTTCACATTTGAACGTGCCTAATGTAAGTATGAGCAATTTTTAGAGGAGGAAAAGTATTATGATATAGTCGTAAGAGAGACTATCGCTTGAGTGTCGCTTATTTTTAAGGGATTCACGCGATAAATTAATTTTACCTTTGTACCTTGGTAGAGGATTCCCTTCGCATTTGAATGTGCCTAATGTAAGTATGATCCATTTTTCATAGGGGAAAGGTATTATGATATAGGCGGAAGAGAGATTATCGCTATAGTGTCACTTAATTTTTAAGGGATTCACGCGATGAACGGCTGTCGTCGCTTTAGAAGTGCGTATCGTGTGCGGAGGATGGAATAGGTTAGAAAAGTATTATGAAACAGTAGAAAAGTGTCTGTCGCCTTACAGTCGCGAAATTATTATGAGATTTAAAAGGTAAACGATAATTGTGGCTGCGTGTAGGCGTATCGTCCGGCCATATAGCCATTGGGTTGGAATTGGCTGATTTGATTGATGAAACTATATAATCTTTCGCAGGGCTTCGTGTACCGCGGTAACGAATACGAGCAGTTCCACGACTTCAAGGAGCGGCTGCTGGACGAGTGGCCCGACGCCGAAGTGTTGCCGAAGCTAGACCCGCCCGGGGAAGAGATCACTGAGTCCAATGGACAGTGTATCCTTTTAAAAAGTGTTGAGTAACTGTTGCGGGAGACTGGTTGAAATGCTTTGACCTGATTTAACCCTCTAGATCTAAGCAGGAAGACAAAATGTCATGCAATATGATGATGATCTTTTTCTTATCGTTTAGGCAGCAAGCCCTGGTGTCTAGAGTTTTTTCAGACCTCCCTACGGCCTCTGATGTGGTTTTTATGTAACGACTACTACCACCAGAGATACTGCCTCTGTGGTCTAATGGTCGTCCGAAGCACGGAATCATTTTTCTTTTCAGACAATCAGGTGATTCAGCCTGCAATGTCCTAACCAACTGGGGAAAAACTTACAAAGTGACACCACGGTGGTAGTTTGATGATGCTCAGATGCACTGATGTTGATGATGACCGACTTGAGACACACAGGTTCAATGAACAAATAGGGTACCCACTTTCTGGAAAGTCGGGGAAAGTTTGGTGACTTATCATCAACTTTCCAGTTCTTTCCAGAAAGTGGATACCCTGATGGGGAAGCACTAGGTGAGAAAAGAAAGTCAAGGGAACTCAAGGTAGTCAGAGAACGTCAGGGAATATCTTTTCTCCCAATATTCAAAGTTCTGTTTTATGGTGCAAGTACTTTATGTCGTCTGGACCAAATTGAATTGACATCGGTCGGTACTGACATTATAGTATGCATCCTCAAAAAAATTCTAAACTTTCCT
Organism: Agonopterix arenella; assembly: GCA_927399405.1. NCBI lineage: Eukaryota > Metazoa > Arthropoda > Insecta > Lepidoptera > Depressariidae > Agonopterix > Agonopterix arenella. The sequence continues at coordinate 1,411,015 of OV656711.1, forward strand.
CATTTATTATATAAGTTACTAGTTTGTACCCGCGACTTTGTCCGCGTGAAATTATAATATCGTTACGTGCAACCCGAATTCCTTTAAAGTACGAGTGAATCGGCTTCTTCTGGAAAAGCTCGCTACATCTTCGTCCTGAGGACTGGATTGAGGTCAAGAGCAAACCCATACGTAATAAAAAACAAAAATATCGAAAAATCCTTTCTTAATGCACTTTGACATCCTCCTTAGAATATATATTCCAAATTTCATGTTTCTATCTTCAGCGGATGAGGCTGTGGCTGAACTATTTTATAAGTATGGATTGTATATGAGATCAAACAGAAATGGATCTGCCAAATTACGTTCAAGTTTAGTGTTTAGTTTTCTACTTTATCTTGTTTCCTTAACTCTTTAAAAACAGACCTTCAGATAAACGCTGTAAAGCCCATAATGGGTGACAAGCTGAAACGTCTCTCGGGCAAGCCGGTGGCGGAACAAATACTCGAATATTACAAGCATAATAATGTAGACAAATTCGTTTTTAATAGGCCCTTTCACAGACCTGGTAAGCACAACTTTGGTACATAATTAATTAACAGACTAAATTGTTTTCCCGGAATCAACAAAAAAGCAATAAATCTATTTGTCATTCATGCAAATGGGCCTTATCTAGAATTTGGCTGAAAAACTAACTTTTTACCGTCTAGACAAGCTGAGCGCGTGTACTGAATAAATATTAAGTATGTCATAATAATAACAAATTATCTAGTCACATTTAAAGTACCTGGACTTGTATTATGATGACTAGACAACGATATAGAATACATATATAGATACAAACATCCATGACTTAGGTACAAATATTCATATTCATAATATAAATATTTATTTCTTACGGGATTCGAACCCGCGACCCTCGGCACAGCAGGCAGGTTCACTACAGACTATGCTGCCGGGCCGTCGGGAATAGGAATGGAGAATTAATATGACAAAAACGTATGATATATTGTACTTATTACTTTGACCCAATTTCAAGACACAGAAAGGGACAAACAACATCAATTTCCCGCTCACTCTATGTAATTAGCGTAAAAGCCTGTCTCGTTTTTGCGACTCTTATAATTTTAATGCGTTTTCTAACAATTCTCTTTCGACGTTATTTATACCGCCAGTTGCAAGTACGTTCGTTAAAGATAATCCTGCATTAAATCTCTTGCTAGCTTTTATTATGTCAACAAAACAAAAAGTGATAGCTAGAGATTTAAATGGATGATTATCTTTAATGAACGTACGTGCAACTGGTATATTCTATGCAGTTTAACGTTAATTTGTTTAGATTTGAATGATGTGTTTAAACTTTATTCGCAGAGGAATCGTTGGACGGTTCGACGGACGACATATCAAATCAGAACGAGTTCGCGACGCGGTGGCTAGAACGAACGGAATTGCAGATTAGCGATACATTACCTGGTAACTACAGGGTGAAATTAATATCATTAGCATTCTTTTAAACTAAGAGTCTACCCATCAAACTGAATAACTTTTACTATGGGAGCAAACCGATCTGAGCAAATAAAAAATCTGCTGTTCCATACTAAACTGCAATGTCGACGCGCGAGATCGCGACTCAAATGTATGCAACAGCAGATTTTGGCCGATCTGTGTATTAGCTGTTCGCACGACACTAGCGCCACACTATCGCGGCATAGCGCCAGAACTTTTTCGGACAGCCGTGAATTATCTACACTATTATAGTACTGTAAAATTCTGTGTTTGTTCGAGGATTCCGCCAAAATTACTGGACTGATTTTGATAACACTTTTTATATTTAAAAGCCTATTATTAGTCTTCAAAGCTAGCTTATATTTTATCCAGGTACGATGACAGGAGCGGATGCAGTCGAAGCCACGGACAAAATCGAATTTGTATCGGAATTCCCATTCAAACTTTTACCTCAGTTTTAACACCTTTGCGGGTTGAAATGCGACCAACAATTTTTGAGTGATCATCTAGATGCCAATAGAAACTTCCATGCCAAATTTTAAGCTTGTAGTTTTGACAGTTTTGGAGATTTCGTGTTAAGTTAGTGTGTGGATTTGCATAAAGCATATTTTCACAGCTAGTCCGGAAAAAGTACAAATTTCTGCCACCCCGGGCGCTGCGATCGATTTGACAGTTTCCTTTACCCACTTCGCACATAGCCAATAGAATGAACCTAAATTACTTTGGAGTGGTAGTGTATGTATAAGCTGATGATTATGTTTCAATGTATAATTGCAGGAATACTCAGATGGTTCCCAGTGATATCGCATAAGACGTACTGGGTATCGCCGGTGGAGGCCGCCGTGGAATCTCTGCAGGAGACCAATAGGTCGCTGAAGACTCTCATCCTAGCCACGAGGCCTTCCGAAGCACCTTTACAACCTCTTACGATGCGGTTAAGTGGTAAGTTGTTTTTACCAATGAAAAAAAAAGAAAAAAAAAAAAAAAGAAATGAAGTTAAAGAAAATAAAAAATTTGTGGCGATTTCACTTCATTCATCATTTTAATTACATTTGTGGAATTTCTCGGTGAAGGACAACATTGCGAGGAAACCTGTATGCTTCCATTTCGAGGCATGTGTTGATTCCATTACAAGTAGCGACTGACTACCTATTGCACTGGACAGTTTCGGTATAGCTAGTGAAACGTGAATGTTCTGAGGTTTCAGAATATCTCTGACTACCCCCTCGGGGAGTATAGTCGTGTGTATATGCATGCATGTATCTTATTCTACATTAAAAATATCGAATTTACAGTAAAAAAACATGTTTCGAGCGTAATTTTGTGAGTTGTGAGTCGCGTATTTTGAGTCCAGGCTGGGGTCATAGACTATGCATTCCCGGATTTTATATACAACGGACTCGAAATAAGCGACAGTTTCGGTATAGCTAGTGAAACGTGAATGTTCTGAGGTTTCAGAATATCTCTGACTACCCCTTCGGGGAGTATAGTCGTGTGTATATGCATGCATGTATCTTATTCTACATTATAAAATTTGTGAGTTGTGAGTCGCGTATTTTGAGTCCAGGCTGAGGTCATAGACAATGCATTCCCGGATTTTATATACAACGGACTCGAAATAGCGACTCACAACTAACAAAATTTCGCTCTTTTGATTTCACCCTTAATCTTACCCTGATGATGCATCGGCTTTGCTGTTTAATATTATAATGATGAAGTATGGTTGCTTATAAAATAATGACTCATATATCGCAGGTATCCTCGACCCGGCCGTACAAGGCGGTATAGTGAACTACGAAAAGGCGTTCCTGATACCCGCCTACGAGGCGAGACATCCAGATCATGCTGACCTGTTAGCTCAACTGAAGGACCTCATTGTGGATCAGATACCGCTGCTTAAGTTTGGTTAGTGTTTTGTTTGTTTTAATATTCATCAGCATAGATATGCCACAGAGCGATATATGGATTGCTGAGAAGAGCGTCGGTGGCGCGTTGCGGAGAAGTAAGTGTGTAAAATTCTAGAAGGAAATGTTTTTAAAAAGACCATGACAAGCTGGCTTTTGGAGAATTGCTTCGATAGCGTCAAAGAATATTTAGATAAAGTCTAGTACTGTCCCTGACTATCTATTGCTTGAAATTAATTAAATGTCTTATTGTGACTATTTTTTTTGTTGTTCTAATTTCATGTTGTTTTGTTGTTTAAAATTTTTTACTGATTGATAGATACATAGATGTCTGATAATAATAACTTAATCTATCTATACTATTATAAAACTGTAACAGGAAATTTGTCTGTACATTGAAGATATTAACAAAAAAAAAGTTACGATATGGTTTTTAGGTGTCCCTGATTCCATTTCACCAATTTTTGGATTTTTTTGTCTGTCTGTCTGTTTGTTTGGGTGTTTGTTTGAACGAGTATCACGCAAAAACTACTGAACCGATTTTGATGAAACTTTTTTTGTTTGATAGCTTATGATCTGACTTAAAATCTGGTATATAATTTGTGCGGATGAAGTCGCGGGTTAACGCTCGTTTTGTATAAATTAATAGTTTTAGCTTGACATCATGTATATTTTTGTAGGTAAATTGTGACATTTAAACCAAATAATTTGTGAAATTAATTGTATTTGACATGCTTAATATTTGCACGCTTGCAAGCAGGCTGGATACGCTCGTACTAAATAATAAAGATGACAAGATCTACTGTAAGAAAACTGTATTCATGCAAATAAATATGCGCACGGCTAAAGAGTGGAACGCACTGCCTGCGGATCTGTTCCCTGAGCAATACAACTTGGGCCTCTTCAAAGCGAGAGTGAATAGGCACATTTCTAGGTAAGCATGCTACATCTTCGGCCTCATCGTCACTTAACATCAGGTGAGATCGGGGTCAAATGCCTATGAAAAGTAAAAAAAAAAAAAAATTATTTCTATTCTATTCTATTCTATGGACTCTCAATCGTTAGGTGCTGTTTATGCAGAAGAGACTTATTGTACGTAGCATAGCGTCGTTTTTGTCGTAAAAGAAATCGCGCCCGCGCCACCAGGCGACGTCGCGTGGAGGCGCGGGTGTAACTCTCCAAACGACGCAATGCTACGTACTATAAGGTTTATATTGCCGCACCCCGCCCGCGCCACTTCCGCGCCACGTTGAAGATATTAACAAAAAAAAAGTTACGATATGGTTTTTAGATATCCCTGATTCCATATCAACAATTTTTGGATTTTTTGTCTGTCTGTTTGTTTGTTTGTTTGTGTGTTTGTTTTTTTGAACGAGCATCACGCAAAAACTACTGAACCGATTTTGATGAAACTTTTTTTGTTTGATAGCTTATTATCCGACTTAAAATTTGGTATATAATTTGTGCGGACAAACTCGCGGGTTAATGCTCGTTATTATATAAATTGCAAATGTTATTTGTGACGCGGCATCTAGAGTTTCTAAACTATTTTTCCATATAAATACAAAGATACTTATATTAATACCGTCTGCGCGTATTGTGCGTCAAAGTTTTGTATAAAATTGACCCCTCTGCAACAACCTTAATGAATCGGAATGAGCCGGTCATGTCGATAGCATCACGCCCTGGACCCCCGAAGTAAAGTGAGCCTCGAAATGCGGTCTGAATGATGTTGTATCTATTGTATGGCGCAGGTCTGGAGGTGCACGGAGCCCGAGCGCCGGCCGCACTAGCGGGACTTCACTCGCACATGTCCACGTGCTTCAAGCGCGTCCAACTACATGTCTACCAACGATACGGACGCAAGGTTGGTACTCATTGTTTAAAGGGGCCATAGGTTCAGACGAATATTTTCCATGAGATTGCTCAGCCCTCCGAAAAGTGCGTGTGCGTGCCGTATTTTCGATTAAAAAGAATTAACAAAAGTACTTTTTATAGGTTTTTTTTATGGTTTCACTAGATAAACTAACGTACTAACGCTCCGGGTACCGTACCTGGTTCTACACATTTCCATAGCCATACATCGTGGAAACACCACGAGCGTGATGGGCACATTTCAGCCGGGTCCGACTCGAGGCGGGTTCTTTGACTGATGTTATTTTGTTTAGTCTAGTTATATTTTAGTTTTAGGATTATTTAGTTTTAGGATATTTCAGTTTTATTATTAATTTGTGTCTATACATTTGTACTGTTAGTGTAAGTTGTTGACTAAAATACAAATAGATAAACTAATGGTGAATATGTGAATATAAATACCAAAAATCGGAAACTATTTTAAGTTCTTCTAAAACGAGAAAAACGTTTGAAAATACAAGAAAATACGTCATCTTTGTGATGATTTTCTATCGAGTGAAGTAATTCCAATCGTGTATTCAATTGATGATTTCACTAGATAAAATATCCTGAATACTGAGGTATGACTTTGGTTTAGATAAATTGTATTAAACTAGTCGAAAAATGAAAAATAAAAGATGCCTCCAAGGTGTTTCATCCTACCATAGGGCCTTAAAGGATCCCACACACTGGTTCGACAGTATCGGTCGATAATATAGCATGTGTTATTGCGATATCAGCTGCCGTAGTATGATGCGTGCGATAAGTCTATATCACTCCTTCTTAATAACGCATTCTTTAACATTATTTTCTCAAACTAAAATATCTTGCAATAGTTTATAATTACTGGAATTTTACTCATTATATTCACCATTAGTTTATCTAAATCATTAAAAAAAGCTATTAAAAGTACTTTTATTAATTGCTTTTAATCCAAAATACCGTGCCGTGCCGTGTGGTGTCGGCTAAGAATAGCACCATCCCATTTCCTCCCGTGGGTGTCGTAAAAGGTGACTAAGGGATCTACCGGAGGATGGGCAGCAGCATCCTCTGAGTACACACATTCAATCCAACTGCGATCGCCAACCCGCCTGCCAAGCGTGGCGATTATGGCAAATCCCCCCATTTTGAGGGAGGCTTATGTCCAGCAGTGGACGTCTGTCGGCTGATATGATGATGATGAATCCAAAATACGGCACGCGCTTGCACTTTTCGGAGGGCTGAGCAATCGCGTTTCTCATAGAAAATATTATACTGAACCTATGGCCCCTTTAATCGAGGGAATTTATCGTATTTTAAGGAAGTGATCTATCTGTTAGGTTAGTAACTAGTAATCTGTGACACTAGTGCAATAAGCTGCGATAATTACGCGATAGAAATGGGACACGTCCTGCGATACTGCGACATCTGTTCTTAGTACATTTTGTATTAAGTCGCATGCGATCTTACGTTAGTCTTTACTCGCAGAAAATAGAACCATTAGAAATATCGAGAGCACTATTTAGGAATTAGTGTGACGAAAAATCTATTGAAATTAAATTCAACCTTATTGTCATTAGTCTTATGACTGCATCTTTATACAATTTCATTATAACTTATGACCTTTACAGAACGAAATGAAGGAACTACTTTTTTAACGACAGTAGAAGCGCTTTCTGCCGTAATTAAATCATACAAATTACACAGGTATGCGACTTCGAACCGGAGACGCCAGAAGTACAACTGCGTATGACTATGAGAGACAGTACGCAGACCGACCCCGGCAACCTTAGCAACAATCGCATTTCCGACATTTCCACTGGCAACGAGTAAGTTAAGAGTTTTTATTTATTTGGTTTTCAAACTTTTTTTTAATTTTTTTATTTACGCTTATCAATGACACTCTATATGGGACTCACCAAGTCATACAATAACAGAACTAAAAAATGGCATATGTCTCTAATGTCATTTTTTTTCTTTTTAGTTATTCTTAGCTGTCATACATTGCCGCTGACATTCTAGTCCTTTCAAACTGCCTCCGTGGTCTAATGGTTAAGAGCATTGGCTCTCGACACGGAGGTCATGGGTTCGATTCCCACGGGGGACACCTAGTGAAATGACACTTTGTGCATTTTTCCCCAGTTGGTTAGGACATTGCAGGCTGAATAACCGCCGACCCCAAATAATGGGAAATGGGCAAGACATTGATATTGGTCCCATAGAGAAAGTTGTTCAGTTTGATGGTCTGATCATACCCTTAAAATAGTTTCAGATAATTTTGTTAGACCTTATATAATAGAAAGATTTTACCTTACAATAAAATCAATATTGTGATCCTGAAGTCCTCTCTGGGTTTGTGAGAGCGTGTTTGCTGGATTTTACTGCATGTTTGCCTCAAAAGCCCATTTATTGACCGCTTCCGTCGTAATTTTCCTAGATTTCATAAATAGAACACTAAACGATAACTTCCGCTTGTCACCTTTCCCGCCATTCGCCAGCGTGCTTGTTTGGCGCTGCCGCCATTTTCTTCATTGCACCTCACCAGGTGGCCTTAAATAGGCCCAGAGAGGACTTCAGGATCACAATATTGATTTTATTGTAAGGTAAAATCTTTCTATTGTGACCCTTTCGTCCTCTCTGGGTTTGTGAGACGTGTCTGTTATCACCTGGTGAATGGCAGGGGTGAAGTTATGATAGGTACTAGATTCAAGAGAATAAAGAATAAGTATATTGTTATTAAAAACAAAAACATAGTAAGTACTATTATGGTAAGAAAAGAAAAAACAAAATAATATAATTAATTGAAAACTCTTCAATTATTAATAATAATACATATAAGAATGCATTGATAACTTTGTATTTTACTGTTTATGTTTTGGTGTAAAATAAAGTATATTTGATTGATTGATTGATTGATAACCTAACAAAGTTATCCATATAATTTTCTATTAAAAGTTATATGTCTGAAAAGAATATGATAAGTTTTGTCTTTATTCAACCTATTTTGTTTTCTGTAGTAACTATGGAAGTTTCTACTAATCCCTTTAATACATCATCGAGGGAGAAATCACTAATCAGACTTGAGACGTCGATTCAATTTTATAATAATAATACTCTCCGCTTTCCCCACTGGGAAAGAAGCGAGACTTTTTAAATAGATAGGAAAAAGAAGCTGAAATTTGGCTCAATTATACCGAATACCTATAATGTAATCAAATACTTGTCAAAATTAAATTTCGTAGTTAATACTTTGATCGGGGCAACCGAACAGTCGATCTGTACTTGCGAAATGACGCTAAGTTTCAAGCTAATAAGGAAAACATGTCACATGAAGATCATTACCAATCACGATTTGATATTTAAATTTAAGATTTATACCGGCCGCGCCGATGCCTACAACAACAAAAAATCGTGTTGCACCGACGCAACGAATCGCATAATGGCCGTATCTATCATCTCTAGCAACTTAGATCCTAAATCGAAGTTCACACAAACTGTGGTTTGTTTGAAAAGAATGTTTGTTAAGCGCTCTATTCCTAGCCCAGGTAAGAAAGTTGAAGTTATGAAAGTTGAAAGAACACGGTAAACGTGCTTCCTGTTTGGTGCGCAAGTTTCCGCAGAACAAAAGTAGAGAAGAATATTAACAACCTTAAATTTTAGACGATGGATACGAAATGACAATATTATATTTTATATTTTTATGTAAGCGCCACTTATTCATATATTATTATATTATAATTATGGAGTTCGACACTGGACAGAGTTTGGGTACTACTAGTGAAACGTGGATGTTCCGAGGCTTAAAAATATCTCTGACTACCCCCTCGGGGAACATAAGTCGTGAGCATATTCTATGCTTGCTATGGAGTTCTATGGAAAAATAATGTTTAAAACGTCTTCTTTTCCACTCAGGCTGCTTATGGGGACTCCTGCGATCAACCATGCTTCCAGTTTCAGATCCTCCAAGTTTGGACGAGGTTACCCCGTGGTGATGTGTTCGGGTTGAGTTGTTCGGCGTTGATGTTACACATCTGTGTCCACTGTGTATGAGCTATTCGGTGTGCGATTTTACTTTTTCAGTTGTATTGATGACTTTACTGACGTCAAACTTGCTATTGATAAAATAGTAATACGAGGATTGAATGAAGCATTTCATAGTCATACTAAGTACAAAATTTAAATTGACTTTTAATTTTTTTTTTTTTTTTTTTTTTTATTTATTCAATATATTACTTTATAATCACTATTTATAAATATTAACCGCACTTCAGAAACCACAGGGTTTATATGAAGTGCGATGTTGCGGTTGAAGTGCGGGTTTATATGAGGTAGCTTTCAATATAGCGCTTAATACATAGATAGGTATATAATTGAATTGTACTCAAAAAAAAAATAATAGCACTCTGATAAACCAGCTATTATGTTTTGTTATCAATCACAAACAAACAAAAGGTATAAACGAAGGCCAATATCTCCACTTTTATTATACATATTAGCCACAGCAGAACACTTGTCGAACTATAGTCAAAGCTGTCAAAACGCGGATGAAATTTTACGCTGCTCACGTTTCTTATTTATAATCGTCTATGAAGAACGCTAGAGGCCGTCGACTCCAGGGACTTGACCACTGGGACTCACGTCTCAATATCCTAAGCTCTGCGACAGTGTAGGCGGCCCAGATGACACGACGAAGCCCGCAGAGCTCAGCCTTCCATTCCAAGGAGTGACTACACACACCTGGAAAGGATTTTACTTCCAAGGAGGGACTTTACACGCCTGGAAGTGTGCACAAGGAAACTAGCAAAGATTTAACTTCAGAGGAGAGAGTTTAACCACCTAGAAGTAAGTCTAAAGAAGCTCGCAAAAAAATCTAATTTCAGAGTTTGGACTTTACCCACCTGAAAGTGTTACTCATCTGGAAGTGTGCACGACGAAGCTCGCAAAGATCTGTCTTCCGATCAAGGACTTTACCCAACCGGACGTGTGCATGACGACCTTCGCAAAAATTTGCCCTCTAAGGAGGGACTTTACCACCTGGAAGTATGCAAGACGATGTCGTCAGAGGAGGGATTTTATCCACCTGGTTTGTGCACGATGAAAATCGCAAAGATCTGTCTTCCGAGACACTTTATACCCAACTGGAAGTGTGCACGACGAAGCTCTTAAATATCTGACTTTCGACAAGGAACTTTACCCAACTGGTAGTGTGCACGACGAAGCTCACAAATTATAAACATCTGACTTCTGGCAGGGAATTTTATCCAACTGGTAGTGTGCACGACGAAGTTCGTAAATATTTTACTTCCGACAATGGACTCCAAATAGGGACTTTACCCTCCTGGAGTTGTCCACGACCTATTGTGAGATTCCACTCCTTCCTTTTTTCGTCCGCTTTTCGTGAAGAATTCTTGTTTCAGGTCATGTTGCAGTAGACAGGCACCAAGAAATGTTCTATTAGTTTTAGAAAAATTATTTACCTTTTTTTTTATTTATTTACGTAATTAAATCTCTGTCCAAGACATTTCATAGCATTTATAATCAATTGAAGAACACGATGATTCGTTCGATGTAGCGAAGCTTTCTGGAGAGGGTTACGCCAAATGATATGATGATATGTACGCAAACTGTCTTTTGGAAAAGTCTTGGTAAATTTGCCGAAGAATCTAACGAAGTGTTAGAATTGCTATAAAATTTAAATTACGTTCAATTTATACCTTCTTTGGCTTACCAATCGCTGTAGAAAATGTACATGTCGAATAAGGACATTTAATATTCTTGTGATTCGACACCCACCTGAATAAATCTATGTAGACACATTTTCTCAGGTTTTATAGATAATTATATGGACGGGATTGGGAGTTCCCGCCTCCTTTGATGAAAATAACACTTATATGTTGAACAAGTCGTCGTCTACTGTGGAAACGACGATGCGACGACGGTAGAATCTCGAAGAGTTAATAATATTTCAGAATTTAACCAAAACAAAGGTGGCGTTTAGTAAAATATCAAGGTTCAGACCAAAAACAATATTCAAATCATTTTGGCTCCTACTGATCGATGACGGTCATTCGCTAAACATTCCGATAAGTTGGCTAGTAAAATAGGTCTATCAACTCTTTGAGCCGTTAAAATATAAAGTTACCAAATGTTATAAATGTTATACAAGATAATTTAAGAACTTTCTTATTCGGTTTTAATCATTTTGGACAAACATTTTACCGACGCCCCCCTTTTTTTTTTAATTATCGATCTACTACTCGCATTATGCAACCTTGGAAGATGGTTGGTAGCTATTGCGACAACCTTTCCGAAATGGAAGTACGGTTGTGAGCTTATGTACATAAATATGCATGTATGAAAATTAAATAGATTGGAAATCTTCGAAATCCCGCCGCCCCTGCTCCTGTTACAGGTCTGACATTTGAAAATCTCGTTCTAACGGGTTTTAAGACATCGGTCAAATTTGATATTGGTCAAACCGGTATTTCGTCTGAAACGAACCGCAATAATGTCAACTCATCAACGGAAAGCTTATTTATTATGTAACAGTCACAATGCAAAAGAGAAACGTTTTATGGCATCCAATTATTAGTTACACAGTAAGGCTACCCTAGCCTCAAGTCGTTATAATTTGGCCAGATGCCGCGCGGAAGAATTCCCTCGAAAATGGAGGGCCAGCGCGGTCGAGCGCTCAAACGTTGTACAAATTCAAAACACAAACCTGGCCCGCGAGTTATCAAACCTCAACTCGCAAAAATCTATAGCTGGCGCTGGAGCTGCGCCTGGAGCTGGGGCCGCGCGGCGCGGGACACGAGGCGCGGGAGCAGGACACGAGGCACGGAGACGCGGCGCGGCAAGACGGTCGCGGCGACAACACTCGATTCGACGAAATAATGATTCTCGAGAACCATCACGAACCGAATTCACTAAACGGGCTTTAAATTTAACAAAACTACACTATACGAGTGACTTAACGAAATTATTTCACATTATTATCGTTAACGGAAATTTCGAACTTTTCAAATTATTTTCACTCGCGATGTATTGAGGCAGGACTGCACTCAATAAAATCCGGAAACACAATGTAGAAAATGGCGGCAGCGCCAAACAAGCACGCTGGCGAATGGCGGGAAAGGTGACAAGCGGAAGTTATCGTTTAGTGTTCTATTTATGAAATCTAGGAAAATTACGACGGAAGCGGTCAATAAATGGGCTTTTGAGGCAAACATGCAGTAAAATCCAGCAAACACGCTCTCACAAACCCAGAGAGGACGAAAGGGTCACAATACTTAATTAAATATGTACACACATCGCTGTTCGGAGTAAATAAAACAATAATTTAGTTATTTGTTAGCAAGCACGTATCCAGACTTGGGTTTACATTAATTTTCGGGGGAGGATTTTTATTGAAAAGCGATGAAAAAATTATAGCTGAAATCAGTGTTCCATACAGATAATCGGATTTCGGGGAGGATAAATCCCACCTATCCCCCCTGGATACGTGCTTGTTTGTTAGTAGATCGGTAAATCTGTAGGACTTTTATAAAATAAACTTTTCTTTTTGTTCCAGCTCTGCATCGAAGTCAAAGTTCTTCAGTTTCAACAGTGCCATCAATCCTCTAGCTAGGTACGTGTGATTCATAAAACCATAGAAGAAGTCTAAGTAGTCTAGTGTGCAGTTTCAAAAACTACATTACAAAACAATTTTATCTCTAAAACGACTAAAGAATTTACAATTTGGCTGCGCCATATCCGTTGCCTACAACGCATAAATAAAGCAAAATATAAAAATAACGACCGACAATTATTTTGTGACTAATATTTTTTTCAACACACTTGCTCATAAAATGGCCCTTATTTCACCGCAATTAGGCACATAATGACACCTATAATCAAACTGTGACTTTTCATTACTATTATTCACAAGTGAGTTATAGGTTTTTTTGTTATTGGTTGAGTTCAAGAAGTTTAGATAGTAGGTATCTAAACTTCTTGGTTGAGTTCTTGAGTTGCTTTGTTCTTAAAAAAGTTTCGATACAAAAAAGATCATATTCAATAGTAAAAATAAATTCTCTAAATAAACTTTTTATTTACTAAATAAAATGATTTTTTATTATTATTTTCTTCACAAGTGTGTTGAAAAACGTCGTATGATACACGTGTGTATTGATGATTACCGTCCTCGGCTTTCTTAAGACCCTCGCCTACGGCTCGGGTCTCAATGGTGCCTCAGCGGTAATCACCAACATTACACACTTGTACCATAATGTACTATTTTTTCCCACTGATGGGCCCTAAAGTATTTTATTTTACTTCTTTTAAAATCATACTAATACTAGATGATTTTTTTACCTTTTCGAAATTTTCAGGGAAGACCAATAACCTGAAACTTTAACTACGGAAGCTAAACTGAATTCGTAAAAAAATCTGCAGTGTCTACTCAAATCAAATGTATGGAACATTTGAGTAGAGTAAACATTGCAGTTTAGTATGGAACAACTGTTTTTTTTTTGCGATTTCAGGTTTGCTCCCATAGTAAAAGTTGTCTGAACGACTGTGTGTCTGTGTTACCCCTGAAAATTTTGAAACTATATCATCATTGTCTTGCCCATTTCCCATTATTTGGGGTCGGCGCAATATGTCATCCTCTTCCAGTCATCTCTCTTAGCCGTCGTTTCAACACTCACTCCTTTTTTACACATATCATCCTTCACACAATCCATCCATCTTTTCTTCGGCCTTCCTCTCCTACTACAGCCATCCACATTCATACTTAACACTCGCCTCGTAACATGACACTCTTCTCTCCGCATTACATGCCCGTACCACGTTAATCTATTACCGTGCAATTTTTCCGTTATAGGTGCTACTTTCAAACTTCCTCTAATATACTCATTCCTAATCTTGTCCATTCTAGTTACACCACACATCCATCTCAACATTCTCATCTCAGCTGCATGCAATCGTTTCTCATCCGTCCCTTTTGTGGCCCAACACTCTGATCCGTACATAACGACTGGTCGTATTACGGTCTTATATATTTTCCCCTTCAATTTGAGGGTTATTCGGGAGTCGCAGATCGTTCCCGTAACCTGCCGCCACTTCATCCACCCTGAGTTGATTCGGTGCTTCACGTCCCGGTCTATCTCTCCATCTTTTTGTATGATTGACCCGAGGTACCGGAAGTCGGAGCAGACTGGCAAAGGCACGCCATCAAGGGCAATAGGCATGCAACTGGAGAGTTACGTTCCGTTTTAGTTCTGCTAATTTTCATGCCAACACTCTCCAGTTTTTGCTGTCATTGTGTCAATCTGCTCTGGACCTCGAGTCCATCTTCAAATTTTGAAACTATAAAAACACCCAATATATAAGGTCTAACAAAACTGAGCTGAAACTGTTTTAAAGGGATGATCAGACCATCAAAATATCGAAATCGCGAAAAAAAAATCAGCTGTTCCAGACAAACGTACTCGACCTAAATGTATGGGACAGCAGATTTTGGTCCCATAGAGAAAGTTGTTCAGTTTGATGGTCTGATCATCCCCTTTAAATAGTTTCACCTAATTTTGTTAGACCTGATATATATATATTATTATTCAACAGTCGAAATAGCAGTAGCGGTGGAATGGCCGGTTACTTCGGTACTCTCCAAACACCAAAGAGAAGGGACAAAAGACGCGCCGGGAGGAAGGTACGTAACGTATGTAACGTGACTTGTACTTTATGCTACGTCGTGGGCAAACCTGCATACGGTGAAAAATAAATTCTGATGTGTATGGGAAGTGTACCAATCCGCATTAGGCACTAAGGTGGACTAACGCCCGTTCATCCTCGTAGGCCCGTGCTCTGCAATGGGACGTATTTGTAGGCTGATGACGATGATTTTAAACATGGTATATAAGGTGTTTTGTGTGAACGTTGGCAGTTCCACAGTCTTCTTAAGGCTGCACCGAGCCTATTGTGCTACCCCCAATCGTATTTTTTTTATTTTGTAACGATTAAACAATATTTCCAAAAAACAAGAATGTCACTTTGTAGTCATTGCTGATTTTAATTTTATCGTGTCACGTGTCAAAGTGGCCACTTTTGGCGGTTTTAACGATAATAGCTACAAGCATAAACCATGATAATCCGTAATGTTTTGATAAATTGAAAGCCAATCAGGACTACAATGTGACATTCTTGTGTTTTGGAAATGTTGTTTAATTATAAAATACGATTGGGGGCAGCACAAAAGGCTCTGTAGGCACTTAATGTCAATCGTACTTAAGGTGGTTTCAGTCCATACAAAAGTTTGACGCACAATACGCGTAGACGGAATTAATAAAAGAAATATTTTATATATGGAAAAATAGTTTAGAAAATCTAATTGCCGCGTCACGAATAAACTTTTAAAATTTTGTATGAAAAACTTCAAAGCTTTATATCTTCGTAATTATTTTATAAATTGCAAATGTTATTCGTGACGCGGCATCTAGATTTACTTAACTATTTTTCCATATAATATACAAAGCTACTTATATTAATACCGTCTACGCGTATTGTTGCGTCAAAGTCTTGTATAAAATTTACCCCTCTGCAACCACCTTAAGACGTCGGTGTTTGATTCCGATTTCTTTACTGTACTTCTTTTGCTTTAAAAATTATTGTCTTTAAATTTTTGCATGCTGTATTGTCTGTGCATATTTCCTACGCTAAAATTAATTGCTTAAAATTAGTAGGTCCCAAGTTATACGAGATTCTCGCTTACATATTTTTATGGACTCGAGAAAGAAAGTTTAAATTAAAATTTAGGACTATTTTTTTAGAATGAAGATACGCCTAATTTAAAATAATTTATAACGAAATGTATATTATTTTTACTTACAAACTAACAAAACTATTTAGATTGATGTTAGAAATAAACTTTGACTACTTATACAGGGACTAGTTACGTGTGTAATTCTACTAACAAACATTTCTGCCACTTTTTGGATGTCCCGGTGAGATACTAAAAAGAGGATTCTAGTTATTCTTAAATATGCTATTGTTTAGAATGCACAAGTCAAAAAGTAAATTTTATTTTTATAGCAAGTTATTAGATTTGCTTGCACTGTAACCACTTCATTACGAATGTCACGGTCAGCTGTGCTAGTTCATGTTTTTTATTATTTCACATCACAAATTAGTACTTAAGTATTTGAACACGATAATAGTCCTGCGGACTTACCCCTTATTAAACAGTTTTACGTTTCTTGGATACATAGCAACCATTGACTACTTATTATATAGGGACTAGTTACGCATGTAATTCTACTAACAAACATTTTTGCGGGGTGCGAGGTAAAATGCAATCCGCAACGTTGGATTTTATTCCCATAACTTTAGATTCTAATTTTGAACGTTAAAAATCATGAAAAGTAGTCTCGCGTGAACCCCAAACGTTCTAAGTTCGAAATTATTGTTTCGCAATTATAGGCTGTCTCGTTTAGTGATAAGGTATAAAATTGAATGTAAATGCACATGATTAATTGATCTTTTACCGTGGCAGAAGGTAATATAATAGTTTAGATTACACACTAAAAACCAAATATAGTTATATTAATATGTGTATAGTCTATTATTACTAACCTAAAAACCTAAAAGCTTTATAAAATAACCGACGCTTAATATTTCAAAACAGAGCGAGGTAGGAACTTCAAGTGGTAGCCAATGGTACACCTCACACTCTACCCCCAACGGGTCCGTCAACATAGTCAACAACAATGTCAACAGCGTCAACAACAGTGTCAATAGTGTCAGCAGTGTCAACAACACACCGCAAGAAACGCCGTCGGCGTCGCCGTTACGAGAGCTTAGGCAAGAGGTAAGGGTAAGAACATTTGTTGACATTATTTTGTCTGTTTGTGTCAACTAACATCTTTATGGTACTGCATAGCTTGTTTCTAATAATGCCATAGTGATATCAAAATTTTAATGTACTGCGGAGCTATAATGTTCTAATAATTTATGTGTATACTAGAAGAAGAAAGCTAAATGAAGAAAAACTGTCTACGATAGTGTCTGCCATCTATACTATTATAAAACTGTAACAGGAAGTTTGTCTGTACATTGAAGATATTAACAAAAAAAAAGTTACGATATGGTTTTTAGGTGTCCCTGATTCCATTTCACCAATTTTTGGATTTTTTGTCTGTCTGTTTGTTTGTGTGTTTGTTTGTTTGAACGAGTATCACGCAAAAACTACTGAACCGATTTTGATGAAACTTTTTTTGTTTGATAGCTTATGATCTGGCTTAAAATCTGGTATATAATTTGTGCGGACGAAGTCGCGGGTTAACGCTCGTATTTGATAATATCCACAAGGATATTAAGGATTAAGAGCCCTTTCACACGACCGATTTTTTTTTTGGCGATTTCTCGGCGGAGCGAGATCGCAGCGAGCACGCGGTATAATAAAGTACTCCGCCGAGAAATCGCCGAATAAAATCACTTGTGTGAAAGGGCTCTAAGGCTAGAGATTAATTGAAGTGGAAAAACGCGGTGGAATTGTGCATGCGTTATTTTGCTCGGTCCTAGAAAGCAAGAAATGTACAGAAAGTGCCATATCTGGGCGAACAAAACGTGTCATCGTTTCCTTGCTAGGATGGCGTCAAATTACGCGTTTTTCCGCTTAGATTTGTCTCTTACCTTATGATAATGTTATATGCCGTCTTGTAGATTCTGGCGTTACTATTTTTACACCTTGTAGTAAAGTTTAAAAATTACAGCAGAGTTTAAAATTCACATTAGACTTGGAAGTGGACGGGTAAATATTTCTGGCTTTTGTCTTTTCTTTTGCTGGGCTAATAGTTCTTTGCCCTCTTGAATTTGATAGAACATAAAATCGCTACTACCACAGAAGGGGTCAGATGCTTCCGTTACTTCCTGTAGTCTAATGTTGACTAAAAAATTGGACAAATTTTTCTATGGGACCAATGCGAATTTTAGAGATGTTAATAATGATAGCGATCAAAATGAAATATAAACCTTATTTGAATATTAACTTGCAGTTGGTGACAGAGCGGCCATTACGCGCGGAGGTGGAACGCGAGCGACGGTTATCTCAACGTACGAGCTTACTAACCTCTTCTGCGCCTCCTTCAAACAGAGATTCTATGGGTATGCTACTGACTGATTGATTTCTAACTAACTTTTGCTCGCGACTGTCTGAGTTGACTTTTAAGAAGTATTCCTATGAGTTTAAAAATAACATAAACATCCTTTCAAATGTCCTCGGTCACTAAGCAGTAATGTAATTTTCCATCGCGTTAACAGCTCGCAGATGCGAAGTCCTTGTATATATAATGTCATTGGTATGCAGTAATTAAATCTGAGTATAAGAGCGAACGAAGAAGCCTCGATTTTTCTCCCCACTACTAATTGTTCGCCCTTAATTAAGTGGCGCGCCCCCTTCCCTTTGCCTAAGCTACCAGACATGTTGACGATAAATAAATAAAATAAAAAATAAAAATAGTTTATTTCGCTTTCTTAAAAGTACACAATTTTATCTTGTGGTTGGAATCTTCTGAAAAAATGTTATAAAAACACCTGTGCCAGAAGGTACCGCTCTTCCCAAGGAAATGTAAACATAGTACTAGTTACATAACTAATTTGTACAAAAATTAAGTTTAATTAATCCTCATAAGTTGATAAAGATACAGCTAGTGCTACAGTTAATTTACAATAATACTACTTAGAAAAACATGCCAGAATTTAAGTTTAAGTGCATGGAGGTAAGTATCCTAAGAATATATAAGATAGATTGTGTGGGTGTGTGTGTTTGTGTGTGTGTGTGTGTGTGTGTGTGTGTGTGTGTGTGTGTGTGTGTGTGTGGTGTGTAGGAGTGAGAGTGTGTGTATGGGGTTATATCACATATTATTATATTTTATTCTAAATGCTTCAATAAATCCTCAATATCTTCATAGTTTTGGCTTTTTAGCCAATTTACAACACATTATTTACAATCATGCGGCTTCGTTACATGAATTTTTAAAGTTGCCTGAAGGAATTAATCTCCTTTTACGACACCCATTTGGGTTTGAGCTATTCTAAGCCTAAGGCATCGTCCTAATAGAATGCGACCATTGCGTGTTCGTGCGATGGTAAAAACTGGGTGTCCTATCATCGCGCGAATTGACGACGCAAGCGAGCGAGCGACCGTGAACTAGGGCAGTGCCACGGCCGATATGGTGCCCCGCCGACACCTATTCGAATTCAATATGTTTGATCGCACGTTCGTACGAACTAAGTTCGCGCGAATAGATAACAAACATTTGAGTCGCGCGACCGCGTCGTGCGATTGTCAGTTAGGACACCTATTCGATTTCAATATGTTTGATCGCGCGTTCGTACGAGTAAAATTTCGCGCGAACCTACGATGATCGCGCATTCGCGTTCTGTTAGGACGATGCCGGACACCGGGCTCTCGAAGAAATTTGGAGAATAGTTCACTTTTCCGACTGTATACGTATTTGTCCGATCCGCCCCTCCCATACACCCCACCGAATATAGTGCGAAAGAGACAACTGCAGCTCGGACTAATTTTATATGCATAAAATGGATGAAATCTGAATTTCGTATTCCCCTGTTTCCTCCTCCAAAACTAAACCGATTTTAATCATTATTTCAAGAATAATATGAGAAAGACTGACTGTATGTATGTATGTTTTGCTTTTTTTGTTCATATTCGTCAAATTTGTTTCCGGTATGTCTAAAAACGGTCGGTAAAATTGGTCATTTTCGAAGGTCCCTTTACTCCATTCCAAATAGCATCGAAATTTTAAGGCTATTTTGCATTACGAAACAGAGATTTAAAGCACTTACGCTCACTTATTCTTAGAACAGCTTTTGTACAGTCCAAGATATATCGGATAGTATATCTTTCTAATAAATATATTACATTAGTCCTGGAGTCTAGACTATTAACCTGGAGTCTTACTCAGTGGCACTCCCCTAGGATGGGTGACAAAGTTTAAGTACTTGGGCCATTGGGTCACTGATGATCTCAGGGATAATTGCGATATTGAAAGGGAGCGTAGCTAACTGTACGTTGTAATATGCTGGCACGAAGGTTTGCACGATGTACGAAACCAGTAAAAATCACACTGTTTAAAGCATTTTGTCACTACACGTGACACGTGCTTTCTACACGTGCAGCCTTTGGACCCGGTATACGCAACGGGCATACAGCGATCTACGCGTACAGTATAATAACGCATTCAGGATACTGATGGGGCTGGCACGGCATTGTAGCGCGTCGGGAATGTTTGCGGAGGCGCACACGGACGACTTCTATGCTATATTGAGAAAATGGTGCGCCTCCATGTTGGGCAGGCTCCGAGCCAGCACTAACGGTCTCCTGAATGTGTTCAAAGACCGGTGGGACTCCCCGCTGTTGCATCACTGGGTGAAGCTCCACACCGGGTTTTTAAAATAAAATGTTTTTTGTATTTTTTGTTACTAACACTAGCTTTAAGATAAATGTATTTTAACACTATATGGACATCTTGTCTGAAATAAATTATTTGAATTTGAATTAGGTGATCAGAATTGGTCGGAAAGCTAAATAGAAATCGGAAAATCTGGTCGTCCTGCCGTGGTGGTCCAGTAGCGAGTAACCTTGCCTGCCGTACAGGAGGCGATGGTTCGATCCCCGTCCGGCCGACTCGTACCAATGAGTTTTTCAGAATTTATGTGCGATTTGTAACACCACTGGCTTTTCGGTGAAGGAAAACATCGTGAGGAAACCTGCATGCTTTAATTTCGAGGCATGTATTGTACCTACTGTCCATTACAAGTGGCGACGGGCTCACTCCCCGTCACACTGGACAGAGTTTCGGTACTACTAGTGAAACGTGGATGTTCTGAAGTTTTAGAATATCTCTGACTACCCACTCGGGGAATATAGTCGTGAGCATATGCATGCATGGTCGTCCTTATTTGGAATGAAGTATAGTTCTTACGGTAATAAATTTATGCAAAAAAGCTAAACATAGGGACATAGCAGAGTAACATAGATTGTTACAGATGGAATAATTGTAACATATCGCTCATCCGCAGAAACAATGACATAACAGCAAAAAATGCGAAATTAGAGTTAACAACTTCAGAATATTTAAAAAAATTCATAGAATTATGTAAATTTTAAATAAAATGTGTTTAGTTATTTTGATTAAAAGCCATTTATTCATGGACTGAAAATTATTTAAAAATTTAATCGCGTTTCGTATGGTCAACTTTGTTTAAAACGTTTCCTGTTTGTGATTTTGTAGTTAGGTCTTTGTTTCTGCTGATGGGCGATATGGAAACTGAAGAATTACTAGTCTATACGCTTAAGATAATTTAATTTATCTTTATCGGTTATCAAACAGCAAATTACTTAATCTCTAATACAGCAACATTTAAATTTAACAGCGCCAATTACATGATAACACGTTTTAAAAACTGTTTAAGGTTAAAGGACAAAACGTAAAAAATATGAAACTATGGAGGAATAAAAAGATAACCTAACATTCAAACTGACTGCTTCTACAGGATACATTATCCCGTTTTTTACAAAGACCAAAACGTACAAATTATAAAAAATTTGGACAAATAAAAAGACTACCTAACATTATTATTTTTTCAACACACATGCTCATAAAATGGCCCTTATTTCACCGCAATTAGGCACATAATGACACCTATAATCAAACTGTGACTTTTTCATTACTATTATTCACAAGTGAGTTATAGTTTTTTTTTTAGATAGTAGGTATCTAAACTTCTTGGTTGAGTTCTTGAGTTGCTTTGTTTTTAAAAAAGTTTCGATACAAAAAAGATCATATTCAATAGTACAAATAAATTCTCTAAATAAACTTTTTATTTACTAAATAAAATGATTTTTTATTATTATTTTCTTCACAAGTGTGTTGAAAAACGTCGTATGATACACGTGTGTATTGATGATTACCGTCCTCGGCTCTCTTAAGTCCTCAATGGCGCCTCAGCGGTAATCACCAACATTACACACTTGTACCATAATGTATCCATGTGCATCTACGGGATACATTTAACATATTCGACAAACAATTCGGTCATACAGTCAAACATTAGACACATTTAAAGCACCAGTACAAAAACGGCAAAAATTACTGTAATATAACATAAATAAATCTCAATAGTCATATAAATGGTGGACTATACTACAATATCATTGTTTAACCAACTTCTTTTAACCACCAGGAACAACAGACTCAAACCAAGACGACGACGAACCGCCGCCTCTACCGCAAAAATCAAATCGAAGTCTCGACCCCGACGCAGAAAACAACAATCAAGACCCTGCCTTACCCCCTAGATATAACTACGATACCGTCTGGTCACCGAGGGGGTCATTCCTTTACAATTCCTTAGCACAGAGACGCACGGTAGGCGATAAACCACCTACACCGCCGCCGAAGAAGAAGAATTCTAGTTTGATGTAATCAGCTGGTCTCCAGGCCCCCCTCACTCGGTCGTAGGCACAGGTCTGGCACTTTATAATCAACTAGAGTAAACCCGCGACTTTGTCCGCACAAATTATATACCAGATTTTAAGTCAGATCATTAGCTATCAAACAAAAAATGTTTCATCAAAATCAGTTCAGTAGTTTTTTCGTGATGCTCGTTCAAAAACAAACAAACAAACAAACAGACAGACAAAAAATCCAAAAATTGCTGATATGGAATCAGGGACACCTAAAAACCATATCGTAACTTTTTTTTGTTAATATCTTCAATGTACAGACACACTTCTGTTACAGTTTTATAATAGTTTAGATATAGATGAAGTCATTTTCGAACCTGGCAACCCTAGAGTAGCGGCAGACTGAGAGGTAGCAACCTTTTTCTAGTTCTTTAGATCGGTCTCCTTCCGATGGTACCTCATTTACTTCCTAAACAGATAGGTGGAAAAAATTGTACAAGAATCAGATTTCGTTCACCAAACAAATAGGTGTAAAATTTTACGGTCGGATATCGGTCTAATACACGACTGTCACGGTTTAAGAACGGGTACCGCACAGTATTACCGCATTTATTCAGCTTATGGTTGTACCTGTGCGTACGTCGCGTTGGCCGTTAATTTCGGATATACAGGGTGTTAGGGTAAACAGTTGCAGTGTCTTGTGAGAAATAAATAATTAAAAATTAATTAAATTAATTTAAGGGGGTACAATCAACCCATGATACTGAACAACTTTCCCTAAGAATATTACGAAATTAGAAAAAAAAATCGAGCTTTCATACAAACGTTCCAAAAAGTCTCCTATAGGTTTCTTAGGGAAAGTTGTTCAGCATCATGGGTACAATCACCCCTTAAAGTAATGCAACTGTTTACCCTAACGCCCTGTATTTATATGACTATTAAAAAGTGAAATTACACTTGAAAACAATTCCTCGATATTATGTCAATACTCGACGTGTTCAAGGTGGCTTGAAATACTCAGATCATTATTATAACTGCCTCCGTGGTCTAATGGTTAAGAGCATTGGCTCTCGACACGGAGGTCGTGGGTTCGATTCCCACGGGGAACACCTAGTGATATATCACTTTGTGCGTTTTTTCCCCAGTTGGTTAGGACATAGCAGGCTGAATCACTTGATTGTCTGAAAAGAAAAATTCCGTGCTTCGGATGGCACGTTAAGTCCCGGCTACTATCTCTGGTGGTAGTAGTCGTTACATAAAAACCACGTCAGAGGCCGTAAGGCGGTCTCAAAAAGCTCTGACACCAGGGCTCCTGCCCACACGATAAGAAGAAGATTATTATTATATCGTATTGCTTTCCGTTCCTGCTAAGATTACAAATTTTTGTCTATAGTTTTAAGCCGTAGTTTGGCTCGAATCAGGAACCTGGAAATATCTATTGTCTTCCACATGGAGTACAGACTTCCTTACGAGCGGTGAAACATAAAAATACTCCTTGGCGGGCGGTAATATTCGTCCTTCTTTCGGAAATTCCCGTTGTGTCAACTTTGTCACTTTCTAATGCAACGTCAAAAATTATCTCATTGGATAGAAGGAGACAAAGAAAACACGTTGGAAACATCGAAGGACGAACATTACAGACGGCAATGGTCAATTATCGAGTTTCCATGCGTGTAAGGAGGTTATGGATCCATTAGTTAATATCCATGGCTCGAAGGAACGAAATAATACTCAGTTATGAAGGTATCAAATAGTACTCTATAGTATTACCAAAAGAATAAATAAAACACTACGTAGAAGTGAAATTTCACCACTAGTGAAACATATAGATAGGTAGGCTTATCGTTAGGCCTAGATTGACCTTGATTGCCAGGAATCTGGCATAGGTATTGTCTATACCTTGGAGTGCAGACTGCCTAACAAGCGGTGAAACATGATAATACTCCTTGGTGGTCGGTAATGATCGTTCTTCTTTCGGAAATTCCCGTCTGTTTTCGACGTTACTTTGTCCCTTTCTAATATAATGACAAAAATAAAAAATAAAAGTTTTTATTCAATATTTGTTTTGATAGAAAGGGACGCAAAAACGTTGGAAATATCGACTACGGAGATACGAAAGAAGGTCGAACATTACCGACCGCCATCGCCATGGCCAATTTTCTTGTTTCCATGCTTGTAAGGAGAAGTGGCATTCTTTATGATTCTAAAATCCTTGTTATTCATATGTTATTACTTATGACCCCTATCATGATCGTACGACAACATTCATATCGAATTTTGTCGTGCTAGCGGACTCCTTGTCGTACGGCAAAGTGACGAATTGTCATATCTCGAACGAAGTAGTGTTATTGCTAGTATTTTTGGTGGGCGGAAGTTTACTAGTTTATACTGACGTACATAAATAAAACTGATAAAATTAAATAATTGTCCACAATGAGCGTTTTTCTTTTGGTTTTCTAGGGGATCGATTGATGGCGCTGCGGTCTGTGCGAATAAAAGTCAAAATTTCAAAAAGGGTTTCTTTAAAACAATAAAGAGGGAAAAGTTGCCAATGCATGCATAGTCTTGAGGTCTTGACATGATTTTGACAGGATCTCACGAACCTCTCTATAGAGAGGTAAACATGCCATCTGTCGAGTTTTTTAGGAACTAAAATTAAAAAGGAAAATGAAAAACGCTCATCATTTAATTTTAATAAATTTTTGCGTTTAAAATAAGACCTACGTCTAGCAATGACAAAGGGTAAGGTATAAAATTTACACCACTTTTTTATTACCTGTCTCTTTCCTACTTGTATCTGTGCCATAAAAGACAGTCTTCTCGCTTACACACTGTGCGGCGTAGGCAGAGAAGTCCGCTTTCTCGACTCTCGCGGCGGCTACTCCGTTTATTTTCACCGGACTGTGTGTGAGTAATCTATTGAATATTCTATTGTTCGAACCTAAAAACGTCTTAAGACATGCCACACACACACACACACACACGGAATTCCGAACTCAATTATGGAGGGGGAAATCCATACGTAATCGTAATCCTGTTTCGGAATTCAGTTTGTATGTGGCGGACCTAAGCCACGCCTAAGGCTCGGCGCAAACGAGCTGCCGACCACAGCCACAGCCACATGTGGCAGTCGCGGTCGCGGACACTGATGTAGCGAGGGGCGGTCACCGGCACCACTGTGCGGCTAGTCTAGGGCTGCCATAAATGTTAGAGAGCCGATCGGGACATTTGAAATAGAAATAGGGTAAGAAGCTACCTATACCAGTGGCGTAGCGTGGGTTTCTGTCGCCTAGGGCACCTACCCCCTTTTCTCTGTATGGAGAAAAAAAATTACGGACCGAGCTTAGCGAGCTCGAAATTTTTCTAGTCAGAAAAATCTAAACGTAGAGCGAGCGAAGCTAGCTTATCTTTTCTCTATAGGAATTGGTTATAGCCAGAACTTTATCAGTACAAAACAATTGCACCTCAGTAAAAGCGATGAAGTGAAGGAAGCGAGCTCGAAATTTTAACGCCACATCATAGCTGTGGTTAGGTGTGCAGTAATTGAAACAGCGATTTTTGAACGTGCGAAACGAGCTCGACTTTTCTTCGGCCTACGAAATGGTAAAACATCGAGCTCGATTAAAATATAATTTTGTCACCCATTAGTAAAGTGCCGCATGAAAAATCAACAATATCGGTGACTCCTCTCTTCTTCACCGCCACTTTTCTTTGCCTATTGATATTTTTCTTAAGTTCTGGCCGGGACAAATGACTTGCTGACAGGGACACGGGGACATAATGCTTCAAACCGGGACATGTCCCTGTGTACCGTAACGTATGGCAGCCCTAGGCTAGTCCCTACAAAATGTATGAAAAAGGCGTGTGAACTGTCTTGACGTTGGTCACCGGTGGCTCGTTTGCGCCAAGCCTTAAGGTCCCTCAGTTAGGACTCATTGACCTACTCGGACCGTATTATAATTATTATTTATAGCCATAAATATTACCCACCATATTAATTTAGTTTGTACTTACAACGATGTTACCAATTTTTATTTAAAAGTACCTTAATTAGAATAAAAAGCTCGAAATTGTAATGGTTTTAAAACTATTTAGCAATAATGACCTTTGAAAAGGAAGCCTGAGTTTCTTGGCCAAGATTCGTTGAAAATCAACCCACTGTTTCAAGTTGTAAAAAAATAAAAATGTCTTCGTATTTTAGTGAAATTTACCGAACAATAATTATGCAGGGTGTAAAAATGCGTTACATATGAAACGGGATGCTTTTGACCATCAAACAAAATAACTTTCACTATGGAGTCAACATCGAAACCCCGAAAAAAAATTGTTTCAATGACCACTCCATTCAAATTTATGGAACAGCAGATTTGTTTTTTTTTTCGATTTCGACCTTTGCTCCATAATGTAAGTTGTTCAGTTTGATGGTTTCAAACACTATCGTCTGGTAATATGTAACGAATATAAATATGCAACCTGTATAGACCCATACATACGTAATTTTAACAATGATTTTTTTGTATTTCTAGAAAATACGCTTTTTATTAAGAAAATGATCAAATGTCCCTTTCTTGCTAATTGACTTTTAGTATGCACGAAAAAGACGCAAACTTAAAATGAACTTTCGTGCAATGCACGTGGTTTATGAGGATAACAAAAAAATTAAATAATTTAGATTATTTTTGTTCTGTTCAGTATTGGATTTTTAGACGCTATTCTAATTTTAGTTTATTTATAAATATGGCAAATGTATGGGGAAAGCGAACAAAAGATCAGTACCTAGCCTAAGTTTCCATTAATAATATAAGTTTGTTTTTGTAATAGGTAAGTAAAGAAAGTTATTTAAATTCATATTTTACATTGTCACAATTAAGGTTGTAATTTTTAATAAATACCAAAAACTGGTGATTTTTCTGTAATTTTTAGAATTAGTTCTGTTAATAATATTTTTTAGACCAATCATTATTATACACTATTGCAGGGCCTGAATAACACACACACGCAGGCATACTAAAACACACACAGACACAACACACACACGCTATCATGAACTCACCCCTTCGACTACATTCGTACATTCGGAGCGGTCAACATTTTTACTATGGGTTCACTACGTAATGCCAAAACACGTTTCGTTCAGTTACATTTCATCTACGTCGACAAATTCACTATTTATTTAATACGAGCGTTAACCCGCGACTTCGTCCGCACAAATTAGATTCCAGATTTTAAGTCAGATCATAAGCTATCAAACAAAAAAAGTTTCATCAAAATCGGTTCAGTAGTTTTTGCGTGATACTCGTTCAAACAAACAGACAGACAGACAAAAAATCCAAAATATGGTGAAATGGAATCAGGGACACATAAAAACCATATCGTAACTTTTTTTTTGTTAATATCTTCAATGTACAGACAAACTTCTTGTTACAGTTTTATAATAGTATAGATAGATAATAACACGGTATAAGAAAGAGTATTTATTACTACATACAGTACGGACACTTCCTGCCTCCCACCAACTTTTTACCTCACCCCCTCTATCGCCCTCCAGTTACCCGGCAGTTACCTAAGAAGACTTAAGGTTCAATTTCTTTGGTTTCGCATGTGCTAACGTCATCTTGTCAATTTCAATTTTTGTATGCAGTGTCCGGGCTGTGATAATACTACAATTTGTACTATGTTTGATAGATTTATTAACATTTTCTCAGTAGGCACGTACTACACTACAGCCGCTACATCTAAACGTGTTTTGATTACAAGTTTTGTCGATAACAAAGTTGATAGAAAACCATTGATTAAATAAAAAAAAAATTTAAATATCTTGGACATTGTCACACAAATTATCTAGTCACATTTAAAGTACCTGGACTTGTATTATGATGACTAGACAACGATATAGAATACATATATAGATACAAACATCCATGACTTGGGTACAAATATTCATATTCATCATATAAATATTTGTCCCTTACGGGATTCGAACCCGCGACCCTCGGCACAGCAGGCAGGTTCACTACAGACTGTGCTACCGGGCCGTCAAAAATGGTTTGAATTTTCTTAAAAAATGCGAAGAAACTTTTTCCCCAACCTATTACATTGGATATAGATAGTTAACTCGCCTTGAATTTTAGGACGTCCTAATTGCGTTGCCGCTCATTAGCACTAGGGGGCGCCACATGAAATAAATTGAAAAAGACGATCGGCCGACACGAGGATCGAACCTTAGCTACCCGGATCGTAAGCCGGTTGTCTAGACCGCTAGACCAACAAGACAGTGATTGATATTGGCGAAATCTCTCACTACTACAGCGCTGGCAGCGTGAATTAGCGGAAAATAGGTGACGTTCTTGCATTACGCACTTGAAAAATGGACCTGCTGTGCGATTTGTTTTTTCTTCTTGAATGATTTGTAAAACGTGTTCTAAACACGCGAAGGTATTGTAGCACCTTTATCCCGCTTAAATTTAAAAAAAGTATCTCAATTACGCAATGCCGATCTAAGTAAATTAGGCAACTATGGGGCCTAATTTATGCGGTCCATGCGCTATTATAGCGCATTTAAATAAAATAGCAAGATAGGTGACTAGTTAATTTAATCAAAGTAGAAAACAACATTTCGATCAAACATTCTTGAATCAACTGATGTATAGATAAAATAAACCGTCGATGTAATGGTGTTAGGTAAGATGAACCATCGGTGAAATGTATTTTGCTCACTGGAAGCCTAGTTTGACTGGTTGATGTTAAGTCATAGATGAAGTGTGATTAGACAAAACGTTTTTAGGAATAACTTTTTGTACCCTTTTCGGCCATAATTACGATTCTGCTGCAAAATAGGCAGCGGTCTTCTCCATAATTACTACAAATTATCGACGGCGGTCGTCGACAGTTTGTCCATACAAAAAACACGATTAGTATGGGACGCCGTGCCGTACGCATCCTTTCGCATCAATCAATCAATCAATCAATCAAATATTCTTCATTTTACACCAAAACATAAATAGTAATATACTGAGAAAAAATACAAGACGCACAAAATAAGGTAGTCTTATCGCTAATAGACTAAGAGATAAGTGTACTTTTTGCAACCATCAGCAGCAAGGCTGATTCAGTGTTTATGGGGTAAAGAGCATCTCTGTGATGGGGTACGACCAGGTCTGCTTTCATAACACCAGTCGGATTAGAAGTTACTGATGTATAAATGTCAGTAAAAAATTAACGATCAGCTGCAAGGCTGATCATATGATATTATTTTAGTGTGCACTGTAGTTTTGTGAACAGTACAAAAACTGACATGGTTCATCAGTCGGTTTAGGAGCTACAGCCGTTCAAAAGTCCGACCTTTGAACGGATATATCTTCTAAACCGACTGGCAGTTCATGTCAGTTTTTGTACTGTTCACATAGCTACAGTGCACACTACAATCATCAGTAAATTCTAAACCGACTGAAGTTATGCAGGCAGACCTAGTCCATCCCCATCACAGAGATGCTCTACACCCCATAAACACGTAATCAGCCTTGCTGCTGATGATTGCAAAAAGTACACTTATCTCTTATAACATAAGAAGCGAACGGCGTCCCGTACTATCGTGCTTTTTGTATGGATAAACTGTCGATCGCCGTAACCCTAATAAGTTTCGTTAGTCAATTTAAACTTTATTATAAGTCTCGTTGATTACCATTATACTTCCGCGGCCATATCGCAC
The DNA here is from genome assembly GCA_927399405.1 of Agonopterix arenella. NCBI lineage: Eukaryota > Metazoa > Arthropoda > Insecta > Lepidoptera > Depressariidae > Agonopterix > Agonopterix arenella. Next base: position 1,441,451 of record OV656711.1, read on the forward strand.
CAAATATTATGTAAATTGTTGATTTTTCTGTATATTATTAATATACGTAGATATTATTAGTTGTAATGTTGATTATGGATATTGTTTTGTAACCACGTTGTAAGTAATTACGATGAATAAATAGATTTTTTTCTACATTGTATTTTCACTTGATAGTTTCCGCAACTTTGGATTTTATTTCTTTACTTTAGATTCTAATTTTATTCATTATCTCAGCCGATGGACGTCCACTGCTGGACATAGGCCTCCCCCAAGGATCGCCATAACGATCGGTCCTGCGCTGCCCTCATCCAACGGGTTCCCGCCGCCTTCACCAGGTCGTCGGTCCACCGCGTGGGGGGCCAACCCACGCTGCGCTTTTCGGTACGCGGCCGCCACTCGAGAACTTTTCGGCCCCAGCGGCCTTCAGTTCTGCGAGCAATGTGCCCCGCCCACTGCCACTTTAGTTTAGCTTTGGGCTATGTCAGTTACTCTGGTTCTTCTGCGGATCTCTTTATTTCTGATTCGAATCTCGCAGGGAAACTCCGAGCATAGCTCTCTCCATTGCCCTTTGGGTGACTTTCAACCTTTTTATGAGGCCTTGAGTGAACGACCACGTCTCTGTTCCATATGTCATCACTGTAATTCCATTCCATATGTACCTAATTTTATTGATTGTTAAAAATAGTCTCGTGTGAACCCCAAACGAGACTTGTTTAAAGTTATAGTTCCGGAATTATAGGCTGTCTAGTTTAGTGATAAGGTATGAATTTGTACCTATGTAAATGCACATGATCAATTGATCTTGTAACGTTGGCAGAGGGGAATGCTAACGCAAGCCTGGTCCCTAGTTATATGATCTAAGGCACATCGCATACATACATACATTGTGTAGTAAAACACGTCCTCACAGTATAAATCAGTCTTTTTATTAACCCACTGCATTATTATTATTTATTACCATAACTTAACAATTAGGTATTAAACATAACTGGAAACTTATCTCATAAATGCACCTCTCCTTCACCAAGCCGTCCAACCAGAGCATAGATTAATATGTATATTGGATATAGATAGGTAACTCGCCTTGGATTTTAGGACGTCCTAATTGCGTTGCCGCTTATTAGCACTAGGGGGCGCCACATTATGAAATAAATTGAAAAAGACGATCGGCCGACGCGAAGAACCTTAGCTACCCGGATTGTGAGCCGGTTGCCTAGACCGCTCGACCAACAAGACAGTGATTGATATGGGCGAAATCTCTCACTACTACAGCGCAGCGCCTGAGGTGTAGTTGCGCTGTTACTCCGATATGAACCCTAGTGCAACACATAGTGCTTCGATACATCGAACCACCGATAGATGGCGGACGCTGTCCATGGAAAATCAGCGTTCCACTTAGTTTGTACTAAGATAACATAGCATGAACCAGAGAGGGTATCCGTTATCGTATTTTTTTCATCACCACTTTTCCAGTGTTGCCATCACACCAAAGTCATGTTACCCATTATTGACATCGCTTGTAATGATTCCAAACGTAAGCTAAGCTACTAGGCTAAATAAAAATAAAAATACATAAACATAAAATGTTATTCCCTTTTTGGGGTAGTTAGATTCCTTGCCACAAGTACAGACGTAATTTTAAAACTTGTGCTTTATTACGTTTCAAGGGAAGCTAAACAAGAAACTAATCGATAAATTCTAACGCTTCAGAATGTAAATCGCTCGAATCAATGAAATAGTTACGTAATCTGGAGTGCGTTTTTGAATCTCACACGTTGAACTCAGCAGTTGAAAATGTATGGAGTTACGCATCGTTCTTCTGCTCATTTGACCAAAGAGAATGGAGTCACTACGTTTTAAGAGTCGGCACTGCCTAACTAGCTTCGAAATCCAAAATAGTATGAAGCTAGGATATTAAATCTTTGGAGCCCATACAATCTAGGGCATTTCATACAATTACATTATCGCACTCCTGTAGTATGATTTTTGAATGTCAAATCAGTGGGACAAAGATGCATATCTCCATAGTAATATTGACATTTTCAACTGTTCAGTTCAAAGAATGAGTTTCAAAAATCGCACTCCTGGCCTTAAAACTAGCTTTAAAACCGAGGTCGTTGACAGTTCTTATCAATTTATTCACTAAACGAAAGTCTGAATAACTACAAATACTGAAAGTGTAATCAACATACAAATCTGTTTACCTATTAGCCCATTTCCTACCATAAGTAGGTAAACAATTTTCTTCCGTGTTTGCATTGACATACCAACTACTATCTATTGGGGGTCCCCCCAATAGATACAGCATGATGAAAATTTTGTACAGGCCCGAAGTCACCATTTTTGGCGGTAGGTGCGGGTAGCGGGACACGAAACGGTGGAACGTGATTGGCCATTTCAAGGTCGCACTACTTCGAGCTCGCTCACTCGCGTGTCTTGTATCAGTGCAAAATCATAGATGTGTGGCGAGTGTCGGCGGCCCTGTATGCGGTATTTATTGGGGGTAATCTGTGGGTCCGTGAGCAATAGTGTCCGAACCGTAAGAGCACCAAAACTTAAAAAGAGAACCAATTACGCAACAGTCTTCGTTTGATCGCGCACGCGCGGGCGCGGCCTCGTTGGGGGAGTGGGATGGAAAAGAATTTCAGCATTTTCAATGTTTTTTTCAATGTTTTCAGTCGGTTTATATTACTACACGCAGGTAGGTACTTAGGTTTGTGTAGTTTAGTCTGGGACATCTTTTCGAGAATTTTGTACTAGACCTTTCGTCCATAGTATTCTACGTCAATGCGTCTTTGTCTTAGTTTTACAGCAAGGTTTCATCATCATTTCAGCCGATGAACGTTCACTACTGGACATAGGCCTCCCCCAAGGATCGCCACAACGACCGGTCCTGCGCTGCCCTCATCCCTTAATAACATCAATGAATGTCCTTAAATATTACTATAGTATAGGTAATAGTATTATGGTTCTACGCTTAGAAAAAGTATATGTCTAGAAGGAGCCTCACGTTTCTACCGTATAAAACAAAGGGGGCCAACTTTCTTAGGTTGGTGTGCGTGAGGCGTCATACAAATTACGTCTGTGTCGCGTGTATATGGATAGGGTTTAGAGGCCAGTACTGGTTGCAATATTTTTCTACGCTTTTGTAGCTTCGACTGTCAATCTTGACATATAACTTATCCAATGTTCTACGTTATATTTTGACCATTCCTTTAACTTGCTATACAGGTGTAATTTTATGCAATTCAGTCATAATTATTTAAGTTAATGCTTTAGACCATCAAACTGAACAACTTTCGCTATGGAGCCAAGATTTTCATTGAAAAACGATGAAATAATTATGGTACTTAATCACTGTTCCATGAAAAATTTCATGAATTATGTTGGTTAGTAGATATTGAAAATAGAACTTCGTTTAGGTATATTACGCAACGCACGTTAAGTTTACCTACACCCTGTAGGCCTCACATGCCACCCCCAAGAAAACTATAAAAATTGAGATGTGCCTCCATCTTTATTATTTTACGTATAGTCTAGGAAAAATACGGTTTGAGATTGCATTAAATACACTTTAGTAAATTGTGTATGAACAAGTATTACTGTTAGTTTAAACACTTTTGTCGTGATTTCGTGGTTATATAGGCTGAGGGCCCTGAGACATACCTTAAAATCGATATAAATGTACAAAAGGCAAGCGTATTTCTAAATATATTTCTTCCAGCATACTAGCAAAAGAGTCAGTTAATTATCACAAGGCAAATTTATTGTGTACAAACATACAGTAAATAATTAAGTTTTGAGGTTATAATTTTTTAACACTTACAAAATATTAAATATCTACTCAAATTTACGATATTAACCTGGGATTATTATTGTTATAAGTAAAACGTATTGAACGAAGCCGTCCTGTATAAAATCACCAGTTTTCCATTTTTTGTTCATACCTAAATTTAATGTTTTGTAAATGTCTTAATTATTCCATAATAAACAATACAAAATCGGGGATTATTGCGAATTTATGTTTTTCAGGTATGTATCTACTAATATTTCCAACTATCACCAAAAGTGCAATGCAACCTACTCCATACAAAAATCCGTAGATTTCCCCGGCTAGTATGCCAGAAAGAGCGCGCATGACGTTTTTCTCATTTAAACGCTTTGTCATGGATGGCATGCTAGCCATGCTGTATAGGTATGATGGATCCATCATACCAAAGGTAAAATGCATTTCTTTGTGCAACCCTACATCGTCCGTAGAATAGATATTTCAGTCAGTTTTATTATACCTACTAGTAAGATAGATAAATTGTAAAAGATAAATGGTAATTAAAAATAAGTTAGGTAAGTGAAGTCAATGAGGTCATCGTGTTGGTTAATAAAAACACCTGAGCTAATAAGTATTTATAAGAAAAACAAAAATATTTGCCAACTAGTAAAAAATAAAATACCTAGTTAACTTGAGATTAATTGAATGTTTAATCTAAGCGAAATGAGGCCTTCACCCATTAAGATAATGTATGTTTTTGTAGGTATCGTTCATTCGAATAGCCGAGTAATTTATAATGTTGTATTTTTATTTTATAGTCACAAGGTGTTAGCAGAACGAAAAGCATTTGTGTAGGATCTGCCTCCGTGGTCTAATGGTTAAGAGTATTGGCTCTCGACACGGAGGTCGTGGGTTCGATTCCCAAGGGGGAAACCTAGTGATATGTCACTCACTTTGTGCGTTTTTCCCCAGTTGGTTAACTAAGACATTGCAGGCTGAATCACCTGATTGTCTGAGTCTGAAAAGAAAAATGATTCGTGCTTCAGATGGCACGTTAAGCCGTTGGTCCCAGCTACTATCTCTGGTGGTAGAAGTCGTTACATAAAAACCACGTCAGAGGCCATAAGGCTGTCTGAAAAAACTCTCAACACCAGGGCTCTGCACACACGATAAGAAGAATCGAAGAATTGGATCTATGGAGGAACTTAGGTAGTAGGTCCTCCATTGAAAAGGGAAGATCTTCCGCAAGGCTAGGTGTGGTGCCTGGGGACCGACCGTGGTTCCACAGTTCTTATAGTTGGACCTTGCATTATAAGGTCTAACAAAATTAGCTGAAACTATTTTAAGGGGATGATCGGTCCATCAAACTGAACAACTTTCTCTATATGGGACCAATATCGAAATCGCGAAACAAAAAACAGCTGTCTCTTACATTTCAGTCGAGATAATGTTTGCAGCTGATTATTTTTCGCGATTTCGATATTGGTCCCATACAGAAAGTTGTTTAGTTTGATCGTCTAATCATCCCCTTAAAATATTTTCAGTAGTTAGCTAATTTCGTTAGACCTTATATAGGGTGTTACAAAAATGCAAATAAACATTTGAGGGGGGTTAAGCCCATCAAACTGAATAACTTTCACTATGGGATCAATATCGAAATCGCGAAAATAAATCGGATGTTCCATCATCATCATCATTTCAGCTGATAGACGTCCACTGCTGGACGTAGGCCACCCCCAAAATGAAACCACCAACAAAATTTGCCATAATCGCCATGCGTTTGCGATGTTCCATACTAAACTACAGATCTACTCGAGCTAAATGTATGGCACAAAAATTTTTTTTTTTTGCGATATCTTTGGTGGTCCCATAGTCAGTGGTTCAGTTTGTCGGTCTAAACCCTTTGAAAAAGTTTTCAATTTTTATTTTTACTACTGTAACACTGTATAGTATAGCGAATCTCAGTGATTATTTTTCTCGCGCGATTTGTGTCTTGTATACGATTGTGAACCTTATATGTTTTTCCACGATATCGTTGACTAGGTATTCTTTATCCTTCAAAAGAGGGCAATTCGAGCCATTTATAATCTGTGTTGTCGAGATTCACTACGAGATCTTTTTAAAGATATCAGTATCTTGACTTTCTACAGTCAATATATTTACGAAAATATTTTATACGTTCGGAAAAATTTGTATCTCTTTCCCAAAAACAGTGACGTTCATAAATACAATACAAGAAATAAATATAAATTAGTATCCCCACATTTTCGACTCAGTAAGGTCAACACATCTTTCATGGGTCACTGTATACGCTATTATAATAAGATACCAGAGGATATTCTAAACTTGCCAGACAAAAAGTTTAAGTCCCATGTTAAACAAGTCCTCTGTAAAAAGGGCTACTATAAACTCGATGACTATTTGAATGACCAAAATGTCTGGTCTTGACAATGTTACTCTATGTAATGCAATATTGTATTTTAATTGTACTTTGTATATTTTGTTTTGTTTAAAAGATGTGTGTTGTAGAGTTTCTGGCCGCATCTTCTCTCAACGAAACACCTTCCGACGCGGTGGTAGACTCAAAAAATGACGTCAAAAAGCTATCTATGTGATATTATTTTGAATAAAAAAATTTTGAATTTTTGAATTCTGAATTTCAATAAAGCAGTAGGTAGTAATAATGATTTGGGCGAGAATCAGCCAGACAAAAATCACGTCACGCATCCAAAGAATGCCCACGCAGGTAAGAGGTAGGCTTATAATTACAAATCTCGTTACCAACATGTTTGTACGGCATACAAAATTGCAGCACCCTTATCACATCAAAGACCTCGTGGCCAGCGCGTGGTTTAAAACACTCTTCGGAAAATTTTGTACGCTATTTAAATAATTAACAGTATTGTTTGTAAACGGATTTCGGATAGAAGCGGAATAATGGAGCATTGTTTGCTTGGTCCATAGACTTAGTGGAACGGTTTGGTTTTGATTTAATTCTTTTATGAGTTGGTATAGACGCTTTATGTTGTAGGTATGTACGAGTTTTGCCCGCGACTTCGGCTAGCATCGGCTCCCGTCATCGAAGTGAGATAAAATAAATTTTTACTAAAAGTAGGTAGGTTGTATAGCCATAGCTTGCTGGCTGGTTCTTATTTAAATTTGGAACGTCGAGCTCCCCAAGCTCCCCATTTACCTGACCTACACTAATACGACTACCTTGGCAGGAAAATAATATACAATGCTAACACATGGACACTGGCCTAGTTACTGCTAGTAACCAGTATCAGCATATCGGTGGGCCCTGACAATGGTTCGTCAGCCTTGACCCCTTAAATAGACCCCATGAAAGCACCCCAAAATTAAAACATAATTAATGAACTGACTGACAATGATTTACCTTACCAACCGACAAGCCCACCGGGAATGCCGCGTACCCTGGTACCCCAAACCTGCCAAAACGAGTACCATAGACCAAGCCTCCATGGTCTACTCTTCCTACCCCTATGGGATATTTGTGGCCACCCTGACATTCCGTAGACCGACCTGAATCATTAAATCGATAGAAAGCGGTGGCCGGTCTCTTCACAGATCCGACCTGTAATACAAGTTGCTCACTAAAATCTATCCAAATGAAACCCTATCGTTAAAGACTCAAGAAATATCTATCCAGAGAGAATTTTCTATCCAGAGAGAAGAGACCAACAAATGTCCGACAATCCCCCTATTAAAAAAAATAAAATATAAACTCTCATAACCTCCCCGAACCTAACCTTTATGGTTTATGGCAGGTACTTATACTTTAAATTTGCCTTTTTTTAATTACCTGTTTTGTCCCACTGCTGGGCAAAGGTCTACCCCAAACCATTCCACGTCTGTCTGTTCGGTGCTGCATCCCGCCGCTCATTGCAATAGGCATCTAGCTCGTCTCGCCACCTTTTCCGGGGTCTGCCTCGACCTCGGCTCCCGTCGTGATGCACCCATTGTGTGACAATTGATTCCCACCGCTCAGTGTGCATTCTGCAAACATGCCCAGCCCAGTTCCACTTTAGTTTTGCTGACTTTTCCGCTACGTCAGCTATTTCAGTATTGGAGCGCAGTGTTGTGTTCAATTTGCCTAATTAACAATTATTGATTAATTTGTTATTCGATTAATTATAATTAATTTGCTTCAAACACCCCCCAGCCCCTGTAACACCCCACGTCTTGGACCCACCAACACCTCCCCAGACATGTCTTCGCGCCTCCGTTAAAGATATCCTGTCTGCCATTGCATCTTTTCAGACAGGATCAGCCGCAGGACTAGACGGTATCTCCCCGCAACATTTAAAAGATCTAACGTCGCTCAGCGCAGGGGAGTCCGGAAAGCAGGTGGCCGCAGCACTTACCCTTTTAGTAAACAAGATGCTGGCCGGCGACGTCAACCCCGAGGTAACCAGCGTACTTTATGGAGCAAACCTCATTGCCTTATCAAAAAAAGACGGTGGAGTTAGGCCTATAGCGGTTGGTTCCACCTTAAGGCGGTTGACATCCAAAATATGTGTGAAACATATTGTTTCAAAATTACAACCCACATTCCAGCCGGTCCAGCTCGGTTTCGGTACAAAGGGTGGGTGCGAAGCTGCCATCCACGCTCTCCGGACCTTCCTAAGCGACAACAGCCACGAGGTGTTGGTCAAAATTGATGTCAAAAATGCTTTCAACTCGGTCAACCGGGACACCCTACTTAGAGAGGTAAATTCAAAAGCTCCAGAGATTTATAATTATTTGGCTCAATGTTATTACCATCCGTCAAAATTAATGCATAAAAACAATGAAATCCTTTCGGCTGTCGGTTGTCAGCAAGGCGGTCCCCTCGGGCCAGCAATATTCAGTTTGGCCATCAATCCAATAATCCAGTCTCTCCGCTCAAAATTTAATTTATGGTATCTCGACGACGGGACCCTAGGAGGAGACACGGACACGGTTCTATCGGATCTCACACTTATAACAAACGAATTTCATTCCATCGGTTTAGATTTAAATTTTGACAAGTGTGAATTATATATCTCTGACGCGGCAACCAACAGAAGCGAAATAGTGGATAAGTTTAACGTTTTGACACCCAAAATTAAAGTTCTCTCAAAGAACAACCTGACTCTCCTAGGCTCCCCAATTTTCGACGAGGCCATAGAACCCTTCATAAATAATTCAGTTACAAAATTTCATCAAAATTCTGACCGGTTACTGAAAATTAACACACACTCGGCTATCTTTCTATTAAAATTCTGTCTTTTGGTTCCGAAATTTACCTACTGCGCTGCTGTCCTGTATGGAAATTTCAAAGTTTACTCCTTTTTGTAGATCAAACGCTCAAAACACAAGTGGAAAAAATTCTCAATATTCAGTTCAGTGATCGTTCTTGGACGCAGGCATCCCTTCCCATAAGACACGGCGGCATAGGGATGCGCAACACCAGTAGCATCGCACTGCCAGCCTTTCTTTCCTCCATCCACAGCACGTCAGACCTCATAGGAAATATCCTAGGTGTATCCTCAAACTATGAGGTCGCGTGTTTGGATGAGGCAAGACAAGCCTGGGTTACTGCTGGCCCGAATCAAAATTTCCCTTCCGATCCGAAAATACAGAGGAGCTGGGACGACATTACTAGCAAAATCACCTTTGAAACACTTGTCACCAACACAGAAGGCCACGACCGCGCCAGACTCCTAGCATCGACCACAAAGGAGTCCGGGTATTGGCTACACGCCTATCCTTCGGTCAACACAGGAACCTACCTGGACTCCAACACCTTGCGCGTGGCAATCGGGCTTCGAGTCGGCGCAGAAATTTGCATCCGCCACCAATGTCCTTGTGGTGCGGCCGTCGATCGCTTGGGTCACCACGGACTCTCGTGTCAAAAGAGTGCCGGCAGATTCCCTCGCCATGTCACCCTTAACGACATCATACGTAGGTCTCTTGCCACAGTCAACGTTCCTGCCATTCTCGAGCCGACTGGCATCATACGGAGCGATGGCAAGAGACCAGACGGGATGTCTCTCGTCCCATGGAAGATGGGTCGGGCGCTAGTGTGGGACGCTACCTGCGTGGACACACTGGCCCCGTCTCACTTACAGGGCACGAGTCGAAGGGCTGGCGCAGCGGCGGAGGCGGCCGAAAAACGAAAGGCCTACTGGTACCGGGATATCGGCCCCCAATACCATTTTATGGGTTTTGGTGTCGAAACTCTTGGGCCGTGGGGACCTAATGCGCAGGCGCTTTTTAAAGACCTGTCAAAGCGCCTGATAGACTCGACAGGGGACCCAAGAGCTGGCACTTTCCTCGCTCAACGGATCAGCATAGCCATTCAGCGAGGAAATGCGGCCAGCGTTCTGGGTACCCTCCCACAAGGACCGAACCTGCACCACATCCTAGGTTAGTTTAGTTTTAAGTCTCTTTATTTATAATTTTATTTAATGTTACTATTTTATGGATCTTTCGAATAAACAATTCATTTGCTTCACTGTATAATTACAATATAATTTCTTCAATATATCATACTTGTAATGTAATTAACATTTGCATGCCTTCATGGTAGAATATGCTGGAAAATTATATTTTTATAAAACCTTATGTACCATGTTTTTGCGAATAAATTGTCAATGACTTTCCCTTTCGTCTCTCAGCTTTGAGGGGAAAAATAAATTATAATTCATTCTGTAAATAATTATTCCATTCTTTCGGGGTGCTCAGAAAATGTATAATGTAAAGCTATCCATCATTATATTTCATTTCATTTATTAAATGACAATATAAATTGTGTGTGAAATATCTTACAACTAAAACTTATATCTAAAAGCAAACCAAAACAATCATTTAAATTTTTTTTTTAATTATACAGGGTGTAACAAAACACCCTAGTAACTTAAAGGGGTGGCTTAGACCATCAAACTGAACAACTTTCACAATGGAGATAATGTATCAAATAAATATAGAAATTGAATTTCGTGAAAGAAAACAGCTGTTCTATCCTCGTAACGCCCATACTTTTTCGACCACACATTAGCTTACTAGCCGTATGTCTTTATACAGGGTGACATTGATATCATTAGCATCCTTTTAAACTAAGAGTCCACCCATCAAACTGAACAACTTTTACTATGGGAGCAAATCGATCGGAGCAAAAAAAAAATCTGCTGTTGCATACATTTGAGTCAAGCAGGCAGCGGCGGCGAGTGCAGTTTAGTATGGAACAGCAGATTTTTTTTGCTCTCGGTTTGCTCCCATAGGAAAAGTTGTTCAGTTTGATGAAGTTGTAGACTCTTAGTTTAAAAGGATGCTAATGTTATCAATTTCACCCTGTATAGGTTCACATGGTAACGGCCCGGAAGGTAAAATTTTCGAAAATGTGTCTTAATGCGCATATCATATTATATCTTATGACACATTCAGTGCCTTTTAAGAGGTGGTTGGGCGTCTACTGCATGAAATTGGATTTCATCTTGGGCAAGTATCACACTAGAGCTGAAGACCTTTTTAAAAAGGATCTGAGCCTTACGAGGCTATACAAAACTGCAAACTTACTCTACCCAAATGTATGGCGGACATTTGCAGTTTTATATGGAACAGCTGTATTTTTTTTCGTGATTTCTATATATTTGTCCTACAGAAAAAGTTGCTAAGGGCCTATGTCGAAAAAAAAATTGAAGCGAAATGGGCGCGTGATAGCTTATATTACTGCCTGATGCGAGAGAAGGAGATGGGGCGGGGCGCACGCCTGAAACGACGCAAGCGTAAAACAAACTTTATTTAATTGTGATTTTACTATTTATGTAAGTTCAATTCTACTCTAATCAATCTTAAAAATCAATATCTTTTTCAAAATATCAACCTCTTTTTTTTAAATCTAGTCTCGTGTTTCTATTATTCACAGTTTAGCAGTTCCAAGTGTTTATCGATAAAAATGGAGGCTACTTTGGCTTGTTTTTCTATCGAGAAAATGTGTCTTAAGCGTGTTTTGGCTCCAAACAAAACTTCAATTATATGTTCAATTTACACATATCCGCTAATCATACTTCTACTGTTAGTAGTTCATGATATATGACGCATTTGCTGATTGTCTAGTGTTGTACAGTCAGCAGCAATAAGTTATATAAAGTACACTTTAGTACTACGACGACGTAGGACAAGAGTGTATACAACTTATCTCTGCTGACTGTACGTATAAGTGGTTTACAGGAGTTAAGTCCACATACATACGGAATTGCGATCTGGAATCCTGATTCAGGATTCAGTGTTGTCAACTACGGTTACAAAAATTACTTAGTGCTGTTTAAAAAATGTCTAAAATCAAACGGAATGAAATGCCAAATTAATGACAATTGTATTTTTAGGTATTTATTAAAACGAAACAAACAATTTCTATTCATGATAATTACTATCATGTGATGATGTCATGACGTTATGATGATGATTTGTAAATTGTATTTCAATATTATGCAACGATATAGATGATAGTTTTAGCACTAGACATAATCTGCATACAAAATTGTATAAACCATTATCACACAAGCGATTTTTGATCGTGACGATTTCGCAACTATACATACCGCAACGACGTTGCAACTGCACCATCACGATACGGTATCGTTCCATTAATGCCTACGTTCAAAAATCTCTTGTTTGATATGTCTGTAAATCTTAAAAAAGTGCCATCTAAGACAACAAAAAATCACTAGATCTAGTGAAAAAGTCTCTGAAAGCGGCAACACTCAATCCGGAATCTAATTCCGAATCAGGTTTATTCCGTATGTATGTGGCGGACCTTACAGTGGTGGGACTTTGCCCGAAGAAAAAAATTCCCAGATCTCGTGTCCTCTATGACCTTTAGGTACCTACATTGAAAATGAATCTGCCAAATGAACTGAATTAAATTTTTACCTCTCCGCGTCACCAAGGTACATCTTGTGAGAATAACCCATCAGTGATACGCACCTACAATATTTTTTTAAATATAGCCTATAGTCATATCTCTAGGGTTTTTTTCGATGTCTCATTTCGTTTTCGAGATATGAACCTTTATGACTTCTGACCATAGAGATCTAGAGAGATGCCAACCAACGCGCTGAGTACTAAACCTAGTGTCGCATTACCACCAGTACCACGCGATAGAATATATTTAGGTAGCTTGAATGTGCTCATTATCCATTGCGGTATCAGTACTCAAAGTTCGAATAATCTTTAGTACTAAGCAATTTATTATTATTATTTGGTTATAAGGGCTTGGTCAATGACCTACTGCGGCCTGGACAGATCTATTGTAGCTGTCACCCTAGACCTAAAGGTCATTTCCTAGGCCCACGGACTTCATGAACCGTGTTATGATTTTGGAGGGGAGGTCCCTAATGTCAGTAGGTGTTATTATGTATCCACCTAGATGGCGACTCCTGCTGTGATGAGCACTTCGCATTCGCAGAGGAGGAGTACTAAGCAAGCATTATAAACTATTTACACGTAATATCGCGACTGGATTTCAGCCTCATAATATATTGAATCCTTACTGTTGCGAGCAATGTGTTCCGTTTTTGCGCATATTGCTGCGACACTGGTCCCGTCCCCTTTTCACATCTCCCTTTAGTTTTTGTGATCTGTGCTTCCGACCGAAGCAGGGCGAAAAACGACCGCAGTTTTCAATTTTTTTTCCGGTTTTCAAAAAATGTTTTTTTGCTTTTTGTAGTCCTTGTTGAGACGCGTCACCTAGTCCCAATACCAGGGCGATGACGTTGAAAATCGGGCGTAAACCGAAGCGAAATTTTTTTTTTAATGTTAATAAAAAGGATCAAAATTTAAATAAGTAAGTTAAGAATTTCCATTTCCTCTGGTGCGCAGTATTAATGGAATTTCACGTCACAGCTCAACATTATATTTGATAAGTATATTACATTACAATTCATAAATCGGAAGTATTATACAATACAATAGGTGATAAATTGATAATAACTAGTTAACTAAGATAGCTTGGGAAACCCGTTCGAGTTTCTATGTGCATACTTTTACGTATGTACACTGTGATCATTCACACAATTATGTGTTAAGAGGATAGTCTTTGCCGCGCGCTTTAGGTCCGCCACATACATACGGAATAAACCTGATTCGGAATTAGATTCCGGATGGAGTGTTGCCGCTTTCAGAGACTTTTTCACTAGATCTAGTGATTTTTATATGTCTTAGGTGGCATTTTTTAAAGACTTACAGCCATACCAAACAAGTGATTTTTGAGCGTAAACGTTGATGGAACGATACCGTATCGTGACGGTGCAGTTGCCACGTCGTTGCGGTATAGTTGCGAAATCGCCTACGCTCAAAAATCGCTTGTGTGATAATGGTTTATGCGATTTTGTATACAGATTATGTCTAATGTTAAACTATCGATAGTCTTTTGATATAGTTGCATTATATTGAAATACAATTTATAAATCATCATCGTAACGTCATGACATCTTCATATGATATAAATTATCATGTATAGAAATTGTTTGTTTCGTTTTAATAAATACCTAAATACAATTGTCATTAATTTGGCATTTCATTCATTTTTATTTTAGTCGTTTTTCAAACAGCACTCTAAGTAATTTTTGTAACCATAGTTGACAACACTGAATCCTGAATCAGGATTCCGGATTGCAATTCCGTATGTATGTGGCGGACCTTATACAAACGAAGTTTGCTCCTATTTTCAATATTAACCAAAAATTTTTAAACACGGTCTATAAAAATAATCTCTGACTATCAGATTTCCATTAAAATATAGGTACAGGGTCTTTCAAAGGGAATGATCAGACCATCAAACTGAACAACTTTCTCTATGGAACCAATATTATATAAAGCTCAGGTCCGATCTTGTATGGAGTACTGCTGCCACCTGTGGCATGGCTCAGCCAAATATCAACTTGACGCACTCGACTCGGTTGAACGCAGAGCCAGGAGGCTCATTGGCGACAGTCAGCTGGTGGAGACCAAGCTTCATAGCCTGGCCCAACGCCGCAGAGTAGCCTGCTTGTCGGTCCTCTACAGATTGTACTTCGGTGAGTGTGCCCAAGAGCTACATGAGCTCATCCCGCCTTCCTCTTTATAATGTCGAACTTCAAGACACACTGCGGGATACCATCCCTTCTTGGTTGACATTCCACATAGCCGTACCAAGCGCCTTTCTGATTGTTTTATAATGCGCACAGCCAAGGAGTGGAATGCCCTGCCTGCGTCAGTATTTGAATAGGCTTCTTCTGGGTAAGCTCCCTACATCTTCGACCCCATCTTAGACCTGAGGACTGGATTAAGGTCAAGAGCAAACCCATCAGTCATTAAAAATATATATATATATAAATCGCGAATAAAAAATCTGCCGTTTTTACAAATCTGCAATCCTACCCAAATGTATGGGCCAGCAGATTTTTATTTGCGATTTCGACGTTTATCTCATAGAGAAAGTTGTTTAGTTTGATGGTCCGATTAAAAAACTGTCAACATAAATTATTATACTAAGAAGGACCCTATAATAATATAGTTTTAAAGATTTGTATGGAAATCTTTGAGCTACTGCAACTTCGAATTTAAAATTGATAGTAAAAGTTGTTCAGTTTGATGGTCTAGATAGAATGTAATGTAACGCATTTAAGTTTACAATCTGACTTCTCTAAAACCTTACCCGATATTGATTCGACGTAGAACCAATTATTGACTGAGAGTTATAGTATTTGTGATCTGTGGTTAGTAGCATAGATGGTTAGTAGGTACTGTAATGTTAGATAAATGTAATAATAATGGAGATCTTAGTAAATCACTATGCATACTTAGTTCCTAGTAAGAACTTCCGCAAATCGCGATTGGAATGTAATTTTTCCTTTACCCCACTCTCCAATATGGTAATTGATACCTTATTTTATTAATTCATCAACATAATATAAACTTCCTTGTTTATCTCGTCAAGCTCTTCCACAGAGCTCCGCGTAGGAACGAAGCTCTGGAGCGTCCCCCCTGGAAACTGGTGGACCTGGTCTCCGGGGGTCAATCTTTCCGCTCAGCGAGGCCAGCGTTCCACTGAGGTCTCACTAGGTATGCAGGGGCGTATTCTCCTAAGAGCAAAATGGGCACGCGCTTAGGGCGGGGCGACCAATTCAAAGGGGGCAGCCGTTTGAATGGGATACACATGGGGAGGAAATTGTTACACACACACCGAGTCTACAGACGAACAGTTTTCTGGATACAGCCAAATAATTACTGTTAAAAATTTCGAACTCGCTTCGCTTGCTCTGGTTTCTCTTCTTGTTGTAGTAGGTACTGCATGCATTAGAGCGACAGAGTTATAAATCATAGCCAATCCGTATTGCATAAAATTTTAGTATTGAGAAATTTCGATCTCGGTTCGCTCGCTCCATATTTTGAATTTTGCTGCTACTTACACAAAACACAATTCTGTCATGAGCTCGCTTCGGTAGCTCTTGATTTGGATGTAGCTCGTGGTAATATTGACATGAAATAACCGACAACTCTTCTCTGTCAATTTTTAAAATATAACTTTTGCTGACACAAATCTTGGCTACGGGCCCGCCGCCGGCGAGCTGCAGTTATGGGGGGCGGCCAAACATTTTTGAATAGGGGCGCAATATTTGTAAATGCATCTCTGTAGATATGATGTAATCAGATATGGCCATTGACCAAGAATTTGCGCTAATACCTAAACATAGCCTCAGAGTAACCATGTATGAACTAGCGATATGGGATTAGAGATATGGAATAGGGTTTCTACGTGCTCGCATTGGTCACTTGAGGGTAGGCCTGTGCCCTGTAGTGGGACGTGTTTAACCTGGTGGTGAACCAGCAAATACGAGATCTAACCGGGACCAACAGCTAAACGTGCATTCTGAGGCATAGAGACAGACGCTCAAAACGAAATACCACTAAACGGTCACCCATCCAAAGACTGACCGGACCTAACGTTGCTTAACTTCTGTGATCCTTTCCAATACTGAAGTTCGACTATACTACAGGTCTGTGGTCTACACCAGCAATTATCGTGAACACATTCAGCAATGGAGTGTCCGGGGTGTGCCATTATACATCACACGACATCATCATCTAAAAAAAACGGTCAAGTGCGAGTCGGACTCGCGCATCGAGTGTTCCGTATATATACAAAAAAATAATGTCTGGGCTCCTCAGCTTAGATTTTATTATTTGTTGTTTTACTTAGGGTATTAGGTATATACCTATGCTTTATAATTATAATGTATGGCCGTTTTTACGATGCGATAGACCAAAAACAAAAAACCTAAAAAAACACGTTTCTTATGGCCAGAAACGAGTTAATTAAAGTGTTAATTTTTAACTTTTTTTCTTGTTTATTATTTGTTAGTCTACTCGCTACCGGCACGGCTAGCATGCCACCCACGACAAAGCGTTTAAACAAGACAAACTTAAAAAGATAAATAATAAAAAGATGGAGGCACATCTCGATTTTTATCGTTTTCTCGGGGGTGGCATGCGACAGCTACGGTTAAAAAGATGGTGCAGCCCATAAGAGTAAGGACGAACGGACGCCGACAGCGTAGATAGGCTCAGTAATAGGATCCATTTGGCACAGACCCTATGGGTACGGAACCCTAATGATCACGCGTAAACAACAAGGTAACCCAGATAAAAGTCTGAGTAACCTAACAAAACAATGCATACTTACCTACTTATATCACGTGAATTAGGTACGGGCTAGCTAGACGGTTCGCAAATATGCGTCACAATGCGGTGTCGTGACACATAAGACTGGTGTTCATGTCCTGCCTAGCTAGCATGCCACCCACAACAAAGCGTTTAAACGAGAAAAACGTCATGCGCGCTCTTTCTGGCCTACGTAAAATAATAAAGATGGAGGCACATCTCGATTTTTGTCGTTTTCTTGGGGGTGGCATGCTAGCTAGGCTGGACATGTCATTATCATCATCATCAGCCGTATTTGGGTCATTATTTTATTAAGGGTACCATAATGAGGTCCCCTTCAAAGGCAACGGAAAAAAGGCGATTTCGTTAGTAAAATAGGTTAATTCCATAATAAAACTGTTATCGTTAGCTACCGAATCAGAAACCGGTCTTAGAAAAACGTAGGAATTAAAGTAAAATACTACTCTTATTTGCAAATAACGGTAACTCAGTTGTTTGTGTAAGCAACGCAATATAAGGTCTAACAAAATTAGGTGAAACTATTTTAAGGGGATGATCAGACCATCAATCTGAACAACTTTCTCTATGGGACCAATATTGATATCGCTAAAAAAAAAATCAGCTGTTCCCTACAAACCTACTCGACCTAAATGTATGGGACAGCAGATTTTTTTTCGCGATTTCAATATTGGTCCCATAGAGAAAGTTGTTCAGTTGGATGGTCTGAGCATACCCTTAAAATAGTTTCAGCTAATTTTGTTAGACCTTATATAATTTTGAGGGACGGTAACGCAGTGGTTATTATATTGAAAGAAATAAATGTAGGAAGTAGCAAGAAAACATCGCTGCAAATGTCTTTAATGATTACTATGAACAAAAATCGGCATAAAACGGCAAAAAAAAAGACTAGAGAATTTATACAATACGAGCGTTAACCCGCGACTTCGTCCGCACAAATTATATACCAGATTTTAAGTCAGATCATAAGCTATCAAACAAAAAAAGTTTCATCAAAATCGGTTCAGTAGTTTTTGCGTGATACTCGTTCAAACAAACAAACAAACACACAAACAAACAGACAGACAAAAAATCCAAAAATTGGTGAAATGGAATCAGGGACACCTAAAAACCATATCGTAACTTTTTTTTGTTAATATCTTCAATGTACAGACACACTTCTGTTACAGCTTTATAATAGTATAGAAGAGGAAATAAAATTGTATCCAAATTGTACCCTGAATAAAATTCGTCGGTCTAGCGCTCGAGGGCGTCCTGCAATACAAGGTGTAGACATGGGCGTAGCTTTCCCTAGCTACGCCGCGCCCATGTTTTCACCTTGTACTTCTGGACATCACCCGCCCACCTCAGAAAGCCCGTTGTCCCTGACCTTGCCTTGCCATGTTTAGTCTTGCCATAGCAGTGGCTGATGAGCTGGTTGGTCGCTAGCCGGTTGCCTCCCTTAGAGGAAATCTCTAGCTACGCCAATGGGTGTAAACTTAAATAAGGGGTGTTTCAGATCATCAAACTGAACAGCACAACTTTGAAATCGCGAAGGTAGGTTGTAACCTAGGTAGGTTGTAGTGAAAGTTGTTCAGTTTGATGGTCTTAAAAACCCTGTTTGATATACATATCATATATAGGTTTTTAAGACCATCAAACTGAACAACTTTCACTATGGAACCAACAACGAAATCGCTGTTCCATAGAAAACGTCAATTCCTACTCGAGCCAAATGTATGGGAAAGCAGATTTTTTTTCGCAATTTCGATGTTGGCTCCCTCCCTCCATAATGAAAGATGATCAGTTTGATGGTCTAAAGCTTAATACTTACTCATGATGCTATAGTATACTGAACAACTTTCCCAAAGAAACATCGCAAAAAATCATTTCAACTTTTCATACAAACAAATTCTTTCAATTCATTTTATTCAATACGAGGTAGTATGAATAGTCAAAAATGTTTTTCGTAATTTCCTTATGTTTCTTATTGAAAAATGTTCAGTATCATGGTACAATCACTTTGTAGACAACGTAGCCTACTGGTATTTATCCGGCTCGAACTAGAACGAAATCGTCCCAGTGCTCGAAGGACCAATGTTGGCAACGTGGCCTACAGGTATTTATCTGGCTCGAAGGACCAATGTAGGCAACGTAGCCTACAGGTATTTATCCAGCTCGAACTAGAACAAAATCGTCCTAGTGCTCGAAGGACCAATGTAGGCAACGTAGCCTACAGGTATTTATCCGGCTCGAACTAGAACGAAATCATCCCAGTGCTCGAAGGACCAATGTAGGCAACGTAGCCTACAGGTATTTATCCGGCTCGAAGGACCAATGTAGGCAACGTGGCCTACAGGTATTTATCCGGCTCGAAGGACCAATGTAGGCAACGTGGCCTACAGGTATTTATCTGGCTCGAAGGACCAATGTAGGCAACGTAGCCTACAGGTATTTATCCAGCTCGAACTAGAACAAAATCGTCCTAGTGCTCGAAGGACCAATGTAGGCAACGTAGCCTACAGGTATTTATCCGGCTCGAACTAGAACGAAATCATCCCAGAGCTCGAAGGACCAATGTAGGCAACGTAGCCTACAGGTATTTATCCGGCTCGAAGGACCAATGTAGGCAACGTGGCCTACAGGTATTTATCCGGCTCGAAGGACCAATGTAGGCAACGTGGCCTACAGGTATTTATTCGGCTCCGTAGAAGAGATTTTTCTGGACTGTAGTTTTCTTCTGGTGGCAGGAGAGGTTCGATAGAAAAAAAAGCTTGTTTGCAGCACTGGAGGTTTATTTCAGTGATTTTTACACCAGGGCTACTTACATGCAGGCACCGTACAAAATGGAAGAAAGGAAATGGTAACTACAACTTTTTTAATTGGGTCTTTTATTCAGGGTACCATAATCCGGTCCCATTCAAAAGCAACGGAACAAATGCTATTTCGTTAGTAAAATAGGTAAATTCCAAAATAAAACTGTTATCGGTAGCTACCGAATAACCAGTCTTAGAAAAACGTAGGAATTAAAGTAAAATAATATACTTTTTTGCAAATTACTGTATCTCAGTTGTTTGTTCGTGTTTCGGTGAAGGAAAACATCGTGAGAAAACCTGCATGCTTCAATTTCGAGGCATCTATTGTGCCCACTGTCCATTACAAGTGGCGACGGGCTCACTCCCCGTCACAATTGATAGAGTTTCGGTACTACTAGTGAAACGTGGATGTTCTGAGGTTTCATAATATCTCTGACTACCCCCTCGGGGAATATAGTAAGAGCATATGCTTATGCTCAGTTGTTTGTTTATGCAACGCAATATAATTTTGAGGGACGGTAATGCAGTGGTTATTTTGCTGAAAAAACATCAATAAATGTAAGAATTAGCAAGAAAACACTGCTGCAAATGGATTTAACGATTACTATAAACAATTATGAACAAAAATTGGCATAAAACGGTAAAAAAAGACTTATAGAATTTATACAATAAAAGAATATAACATTTTATCCAAATTGTCCCCTGAATAAAATAATGGCCCAATTACTACATTTTATTTATTTATTTTTAAAACCCCTTTTAAAGTAAAATGCAACTATTTACCTTATCACCCTGTAGATGGATAACTATCGAAACGTCATAATAATTAATTGAATAAGATTACCTAGAAGATCCTACCTATACTTAGGTAATCATTAACTTTTTATGTAATAAGCGCCTTACTACCTCGAAATAAGGGAGATCCCATAAAGATCGATTATTTTTTAATTCGTAGAATCACCTTTACGTAGGTAAGGTAGTCTAGAAGAGACTTAATTACATATACTAGCAAACAAAATTGGATTTGTTACGTACTTACTTATTACAAGAAAAAAATCGAAGATTCACGGTGGTTTCACGGACGGATGTATTCTTGCGCGGTTTGACTGGTCATGTGGCTCACACGCGTTCAATTTATTAAAAGGTGTAACATAATACCCTAGTAATACTTAAATATGTAGTTTAAATTACACCATAAAACTAAACATTTTTTACTATGGAGACGAGGTCGCAAGTTTCTTTTTTCTTGATGTTGGCCCCATAGATGACATCTTTCAACATTTTCTCATCTCATCTTTTGATAATTTGTGTGAACAGAGAAATTGTACGGATGGCTAAATTGTACCAATGCCGGAATTTTACCAATCGATCATTGTACGAATTGATAATTTGTGTGAACAGAGAAATTGTACGAATGGCTAAATTGTACCGATGCCAGAATTGTACCAATTGATAATTTGTGTCATTGTACGAATTGATAATTTGTGTAAACAGAGAATTGTACAAATCGCGAAATTGTACCGATGGCGATTAATACAACCAACCGTACATAAATTCAGAAGAACGTAGTAGTACAGGCACTATACCCGAACTTTCGATTTTTTTTTAATTATATTTAATGGACTCTTGCTTGTGTGTTAGCACTGCATTTCCGCCAGTGTCACGTGTTTATGGGAGAATCTATCCCAATCTCATGGATTGTTTTTGGTCAAGAACAAGAAGAGATTGAGGATTACGGAGCCTCGTGGCAGGCAACATGTGCCATGTTTAGGCTTTGTTATTGTATGACATGATGACTCTATGGTTATAAAAACTCATTGGTCAGTGGCAATGGGCTGGTTATATATACAGAACTGACAACCTTGGCTGACAACCGATGGGGAGTCAGAGTTCTAGAGTTGAGACCACGAGACCACTGGCATCCCTGGGACGCCCTGTCCACTATACCGACGACCTGAGAATGGTAGTGGAGAGGGACTGGATGAGGAAGGCCGAGGGGTTTTGTGGTGCGCCTTTGGAGAAGCCTATCTTCAGCAGTGGACGATGAACGGCTGATGATAATGATAACGTAGTTTTAAGTAGCACGCCGTAATCCGAGCCTAGCTTCGTGCATATTGACCAATTTAAAAAACAATAAAAAAATCCTTTGCTCCACTTCCGAAAAGCGCCATACAATTAAACCTTCATTTACACTACAAATACAACAAGATATAAATATGTCTCTCTCGTCATATGAACCATCCCTCCGGTATTGAGTCACTCGGAGTTTAGAAGCGGCCGAGAGCGCACGCGTGACGATTGCAAAAATAAAACGCGTTTTGTGTTGTGCGGAAGAATTGTGCGACACTTTTTTTTGCTTATTTTGTGATCCTTGGACCGAGATTTCATAGTGAGTATTGCTTTTTTTTGTACAAGGTGTAAATAAATGGACGCAGATCCTGAAAACAAAAAACTGAACATTTATGTAACTTTATGAAATCTGAAATTTTGGTTTCGTCTTTTCAAACATTTGCTGCAACTTTTTTCGACTTTTTTTTTATTACGTATGGGTTTGCTCTTGACCTCAATCCAGTCCTCAGAACGAAGATGGGTTCGAAAATGTAGCGAGCTTTTCCAGAAGAAGCCTATTTACTGGAACTTTAAAGGGATACAGGTTGTAAGCGCTCGGAAATACTTGGCCGAATTATATGAAAAGCCGACTTTTATTGCTGATTTTACGAAGTTAGATACACAGCTCTATCAAATGATCGGCTCATGAGCTGAAATATCTTATTATATTAATACAGGGTGATATTGATATCATTATTAGCATCCTTTTAAACTAAGAGTCTACCCATAAAACTTAACAACTTTTACTATGGGAGCAAACTGATAGGAGCAAAAAATAAATCAGCTGTTCCATACTAAAATGCCTACTCGACTCAATTTGCTCCCATAATAAAAGTTGTTCAGTTTGATGGGTAGGCTCTTAGTTTAAAAGGATGCTAATGATATCAATTTCACCATGTACAAGCACGTGACTCAATTCCCTTGTGGTATTGTCTAAAACATTATTACAACTAACATACCTATAGCTTTAGATGCTAAAGCGTGGAGCATGTTAGAAGCTATTGAGCTTAAAATATAACTAATCTAAATGTAAAAAGTTACCTAGTCAAATAGTATAACTATTTCTGAAGTAACTTTAGTTTTCTCTGATCATGTACTTTCTTGTTAATTTTAATTAAAATGTAATAAAATATATGATCGGAACCTACTCTTCAAATTAAAGATTAAAAAATTTTACTATCGGACGTGTCACGGGATTTGAACCCGCAACCTTTTAAGGGCTGTGGATTCATCTAGAGTTTAGACCCGAGTTCCACTATTTTGAAATAAAGGTAATTTTTTTAAAGGTATTTTTTTGGATTTGGATGAAAGTACTGGTAAAAGTGGATGTTCTGAGTTTTTGAAATTTATCTGACTACTGGAATATAGACGTGCGTGAGCATAATTATGCTGTATTATACTGCTTTTGGGAGGAAATAGGGCGAGTTGCACTACCAAACTTTCGCTAATTTTTAAGCTACGTTCTGATTACTCCGAAAAGGATTACGGTCGTAGTTTATGTATTGTATGAATGTCAAACTAAACAGATAATGAGGAGACACTCACACTTAGGTAATTCAATAATTACATAATGTGAAAGCACAACATGCACTTAAACCTTTGAACAAAACTATATCTAAATATTTTTATCATACTACCTAGGTAGTACCCATTTAGGCTAAAAACTAAAAATCTCGTACCGAGTACCGTACTAAAAGTATTAAAATAATTCTTTCATAGAGTCACTTATTTCGGATCTATATTTAATTATCGTGACCTTCGTCAATGTTATGCTATGATTTTAATGAATATAATTCCGTAAATAACATGTAGACTTTAATCAACTTTTTGTTTATTAGAGTTGTGACCCTATACGAGAACCGAGTTGAATACGAATAACAAGAAGTTAATTACATCCCTGCAAATTAAATATTCATGAGGATTTAACTCCGTGAGCTCTAGTTATAAATTAAACTATCTCCTTTTTTACGTCGTGGTCAACTGTAAAAGTACAACAGAAATAGGAAAAAAACTGTCCTCAGCACCCCTAATTGTAAGGAATTGAAGTCTACATTATATATAATCTCTATTATTTCGTAGATTATGATTTTGATGAACCAAATTACGTTCGTGTTTCCTAAATTACCCTAATTAGGTAGTTTTTGGATAAGATTATTCGAGATTGGACTTTAAAGGTTTTGTGAAAGAAATAGTTTTAGAAATAGCGGTAAGACCGTTATCTTATAGGTAGAAACAGAACAAAAATTCTTCAAATATTTTATCCTTCTTTAAGCGACATACCAGCTTCCAACCAATTATTAATGTGCATAAAAAGATTGATGAAGATAATTTGTTCTGTTTAAAATTAATTGCATTTCTAGAGACAAAGTTTCATCAAAATCGGTCCAGTAGTTTTCCAAAATCTAAATTTTAAAATTGGAACTGTTTCTGACGTAATTTTATTTTAATTTTGGTACATTTCGAGGCTTAAATTGGCTCTTCAATATTATACCGGAAAAAAAATCAATTATTAATTAGTCCCGGCTCAAACCGTAAAATAACTGGGCTAGATTTGGAATTAGGGACACTTAAACACCATATCGTAAAAGTATCTTCAATGTACAGACACTTCTAATACAGTTTTATAATAGTTTAGATAACAACCATGTCATTCTCAAAAAACTGTCAAATAATAATTAATAAACACTAAAAAAGTTATAGGTCATAGGTAGGTCTGGTAGACGTAGTGTGGGACGTCCTGCTGCCCGCTGGACAGACGACCTAAAAAAGGTAGCGGGGAGCGACTGGATGAGGAAGGCCGAGGACAGAGTTTTGTGGCGCGCCTTGAGAGAGGCCTATGTCCAGCAGTGGACGATGATAGGCTGATGACGATGATGATGATGAAAAAAGTTATTAGTTAAATATATAACCAAACTTTTGTGGTTTCCAATCTGTTTTGTAGCACAATCAATCATTTGGTTATAGGTAAATAGCAAAAAGTTTTGTTTTTATAACCAAACAAGATTTTGCTATAAAACAGTTTGAAAAATCACTAAAGTTTTAACAAACAATTTTTTTAGTGAAGTTAAAAATTTTATAGTCGTGAGTATGAATTTATAAACACCAAAACATAGGTATATATAAACATAGACACCGCTACTTAATATCTAATCTAATCTAACTTGTGGAAAAGGAACCAAATTAAAAAAGAAATTAAAACAAAAACAAAAAAAGGCAGAGAAAATGGTAGACGGGCCAGATATGTAATGGAAGTTCAGCCTGCAGAAGGAATGCCGATCGTAGATTCGTCGTGAGTGAATGCTATGCTATGCTTCGAGCACAGCGAAATGGCTTTTCAATTATAAATCAAAACATTTACCAAGCAGCATGAAATTGTAACATTCAGCGTATTGTTATGATGGCTTGGAATCGAATGGCTCCTCGGAAACGGTAGAAATGTAAACAAACATATCACATTACGCTCACTGTCAATGTTAATGCAAGACTGAGATATTGCATTCCGCGCAGGAGTGCGATTCTGTAAAATATAATCTCACTAACCACACATGCTGACGTTTGTCTTCTGTTAAACAAGAGACAACAAATGCTACTTTCTATAATTCGGAGAATTACATAAAGAAAAAACTGGCCAAGTGCGAGTCGGACTCGCGCAATTAGGGGTAGCTTAACTACCAAACGAATTATTAAAAAAAAAACGCATATTTGTTTTTCTTTTTGCGCGATTAAGGCGGATAATGTCCCGTTTGCAAAATGTCCCTTAGAAAAACAACGTCCCTTTCGCGTAAAGTCCCTCCTTTCATTGGATTGGATTCCCCACATCACAATATGGTATGTTAAAAAGAAAAAAAATGTTATCTTTGTACCGCCGACGTCACAGTTGCTAGAAACTATGACTGGAGAGTGGGGACTTTCCGCGAAATGGAAATATTGCGAAAAGGACTTTCGGCGAAAGGGACTTTTTGCAAAAGGGACAAAGGGACGTTTATATAACGGACATTATATTCGCCTAATCCCTTGCGCGACCACGGCACACACCTATCATCGAGTGAGATATCGATGAATTTGTCAAAAAACATCTTTTCGAACTAAATACAAATAACTATTCCAATTCTTATGCTAAATCATCAATGTAGATTATATTCAAAGTTATAAATAAAGCATCATCATGAATATACAGCGTGTAATCTTAAATCGGCTACATACTTAAGGGGGTACTTTAGACTATCAAACAGAACAACTTTCACTACGGGACCTACATAGAAATCGCGAAAAAAATCTGCTGTTTCATACAATTTCGTCGAGTTTCGATATTGTCCTTTTCTATAAATTTTTCCCGATTAAAATGTTGATCCCTTAGTAAAAGTTGTTCATTTTGATGGTTTGAAGCACCCACAGACCTATGTATCGCATTTAAGTTTACACCCTGTGCCTATATGGGATAAAACAAAACATCCTATTCCTACTTACTACAAACTAATATTATTAATATGTAAAGAGGTGATCAAGACCTTAGGGGAGCGCGTATTTTCTCTATGATCAAGACTACCGAACTGAACAACTTTCACCATGGAGACAATATTGAAAAAAAATAAAAAATCTGCTGTCCCATACATTTGAGTCAAGTGCATACGTTGGTACATACTGCAGTTTTGTATGAAACAGCAGATTTTTATTTCGGGATTCGATGTTGGCTCTATAGTGAACGTTTTTTTAGTTTGATGGTTTAAACTTGGACTTTAAACCACCTCTAGGGTGTTTAGTAACACCCAGTATAATTAAATTAAATTCACCTATCTGTATATTAAAATAAAAGGCCCTTAAGTACGCACTTCAAAAAGTATTAATTTTTAACTGCTTTTTCAAAACAGGTTTAATTAAATTAATTTACTATTTATATGTAAATTTCCTTTTTATGTAAATTTATGTGGAAGTAGATAGATGAACGAACTATTTTCTCTGTAGTTTAACGTTGTTAGTGATTATTTTGATACTTAGTAGTCATGTTTTTAGGGTTCCGTTCCCATAGGGTGTCAAAACGGGACCCTATTACGCCGTCTGTTCTACCTCTAAAAGGTAGTTGTAGCTTTTGAACTGTAATAGGTAAGTGACATTTTCACAGAGTATGTGCTATTATTTATTCATTTAGATTTGCTAGCAAATAATAAAAAAGCAAAAAGTTAAAAGTTAAGGGGTCCCCAAAGTCCCCATGCAAGAAACGTCTTTGTTTCAAGGTTTTTTTTTACTCTATCGTAAAAACGGCAATACATAACATAGCGTTAAGATTAAGACGATAGACGGGTACGGTTTTTTCCATACAAACGTATTTCCCTGTTTTCCCCCTGAATAATAAAACAAGAGCAAAAAATTTTTTACCATACAATCTATGTTACCTCTGCTATGCCCCTATGTTTAGCTTTTTTGCTTTAATTAATTACTGTAAAAACTAGGGACCTTCGAAAATTACCAATTTTACAGCCCGTTTTCAGACATTCAACAAACAAATTTGACGAATATAAACAAAAAAAGCAAAACATACAGACATAGCCAAAGTCTTTCTCATATTATTCTTGAAAGAATTACGGTTTGGTTTTGGAGGAGGAAACAGGGGAATACGAAAAGCCGATTTCGTCGATTTCGTCGATAAAATCGGTCCGAGCTACAGTTGTCTCTTTCACACTCTAGTCGGCGGGGTGTATGGGTGTGGCGGATCGGACAAATACGTTTACAGTTGGAAAAGTGACCTATTCTCCAAATTTCAGCCCGCCTATCCTCTTAAACTTCGTGTGATTACTGATTATAGAGCAATAAAGTAAAACAGCAAATAATAAAAATTTAGCTAAAGTTGTAAAGTTCATTGACTTTTGCTGTTGACTGTGCGGAACCCTCGGTGTGCGAGTCCGACTCACACTTAGCCGGTTTTTTAACTGTTCTTGAACCGGTTCGTATAATGTTCTTGTCATCTAGCTAATATTTTTCTCCCTTCGCTGGGTTGGATCCCAGCGAACAAAAAACACACCATGATTGTTATTTATGATAACTTTGGTCGTAGTACCTAAATACATGACCTCACGCCTTTTTCCCAGAGGTGTAGGCAGAGACTAAGGATCTCCACTTTGGGCAGCTCAGAGCAGAGTCCTCTTCATACATGTTGTCATACATTCCTGTCGATCTCGGCTATTTTTAACCTGGAATTTTTTAATGACGTCCCTGATCTGGTCTAGGTACGTCCTCCTAGGTCTGCCTCTACCAATATATTCTTCTACGCCTGCCCTATACATGGGTGATTTGTATTTTTACAAATGACCTTGAAACAGGTCATTTGTAAAAATCTTAAAACCGTCATAAGTCGGCAACCACTCATTTTCTACCACCAGTTAACTGGGCTTAATACAGGGTGTAAGTGACAGCTTAGCAAATACTGAAACGGTGAACTCGGACCATCAAACTGAACAACTTTCACTTTGGAGTCGCGTGGCTGGAGGTCTCTCGAGTAGTCTTTCGTTCGGCTCGCGATTTAGGTAGCCACGCGGCTCCGCCATTTTATGGCGGTTTCGGGTGTGTGTTTTTGTATAAAAACAGGGCTTTGAGATCGCCATATCAATTACCATACAATGAACGTTAACTTGAATTATAATAATATCTTCAACACTTGATACTGGCTAAATCTTTAAGGAAACGCCATTTAATAAAAATAGAATAGAATGGAACTTTCTCTTTGGAGCATACCTCATATACGCGAAAAAAAAATCAGCTGTCCCATACATTTTAGTCGGGTAGGTACAGCAGTTTTATATGAGACAGCCGAATTTTTTTAACGTTTCCTGAGGTAGGCTCCATAGTGAAAGTTGTTCAGTTTGATGGTCTGAGTTCACCGTTTCAGTGTTTGCTAGGCTGTCACTTACACCCTGTATATTGCAAATGACCTAAAATACTGATATCTTTCAAGGAATAGGTCGAATTACAAATCACCCCTTATATCTGTTTCATCCTTTCGATACGTCTAAACATCTATGGTCTAAACTATCGAACCATTCCCATTCTCTACCTATTGTTGTAGGTACCTACTGTAATTATTTTTCAATTTTCAAAAAATAAATTATATATATATTTTTTTTAAATAAATTTTTATTATTTTTTATTTTTTTATTTTGTGTTCTGAATAATTGAGAATATTTATAGAGACATAATACATGGTGTAAACTTAAATGCATTACATACTTTATGGGGTACTTCACACCGTCAAACTGAACTTCTTTTATCAAGGGACCAATATTGAAGTCGCAAAATAAGAAACAGGCATTTTCTATGTAACAGATGTTTTTGTTTTCGCTATTTCGATGATAACTTCATAGTGAAAGATGCGTTGTTCGATATGCAACGCATTCAATATTACACTCTGTATAGTCGTGAGCATAAAACATACCTACATATATAAATCTAGTTCAAATAAGTGTACTGGTATTAATATTATTAATTTGAAAGCCTTCTGTGACTCACAATTTTGATTTTTATGTTGCGTAGCAATTTTTTTAAATATGTTTTCGTCACTAAATGGTGCCGCTTACAGTTTAAAAGTTCAATTAATAATTACTTCCCACCTCTCCTAACCAAACTCCGTAAAATAACTGGGCTTTAACAGAAATTCGCAAAAAAAAAATGAATTTTCATACAAACGTTCGATCAGCTGAATGCATTTAGCATGGAAAGCCCACAAATTTTTTTGTTAATTCCTTATAGGTTTTTTAAAGAATGTTGTTCAGTATCATGGGTACAATCACCTCTTAAAGTCATACAACTTTTACCCTAATACCCTGTAAACAATAAAAGAATAATGCTAAAATGCACAAAGAAACATTGAATGAAATCGAATGCAAAGTCTTCCGCGTTGCAATTTGGACTGCTCTGATGCAGTGCCAAAACTGGTGTAGCGTATTTTCTATTTATAGCTTAGCTATCAATAATGTTTGTAGATCCGATAGAAGAATATAAAGAACATTGAATCTAATATTCTTAGTTTTAAAGTAGATTATCCTATAAAGGTGTTCCCTTTTAGTCTAGGAATAGTCTGGATTCAGCAGAAAATGGTGCAATGAGGGTTTAAAGTGGTGTTTTCTTTAAATTTAAATGTACAATCTAGATCTACGTGTTATGCTGTATGACATGAAAATAACACATAATTCTGCAGGGTGTAACAAAACACCCAGGTCTAAGTATGTTAGAATCCATTATTAAAAATGCCTGTATTGAAAACGCTTAATACTCACTTAAAACGCATAATCATTAAAATCCATAATGTTGAAATGTATACATTTAAAAAGAATATCTTTAATATGAATAGCGTAAATATGCATAACGTTAAAAAAACGTAAACTGAATACACATTTTAACACTAACAAATTTCGTATTTGTATTCGTATTTCGACGTTGTAACGAGTCACCAATGTGGAAGTTCTACGACGTGTCAGGAAGTTCCGGGAAATCCCTGTTGCAAACCATTAAAAGGAGGAAAGTCGCCTACCTTGGTCATATTTTGAGGAATGAGCGATACCAACTGCTCCAGACTATAATAATGGGCAAAGTGGATGGCAAAACAAGCGTCGGTAGGCCACGAATGTCATGGCTCGCGAACCTTAAAGAGTGGACAGGCATCGCCAGCGTCGAAGAGCTGTTTCATTTGGCGAGAGATAGACAGGGATATGCAGAGCTGACTGCCAACCTCCAGTAATGGAGAGGAACCCGAAGAAGAAGATTTGTATTTATGTCAATTTCTTTGACACGCTCTGCTGCAGAGCTCTGCTGCCTATAAATGGATTTTAATGTATAATGTGTCCAGGAAGCTGGCATAGGTATTGTCTAAAATCCTTGGATGTATCGCAGGAAGCTGGCATAGGTCAGAGACTTTGTATGCATAGGTATTGTCCATAGAGAAATCACGCGCTCCCCTATGTCTATACCTTGGAGTCTTGAACAAGCTTGGAGTGCAGACAGCCTAACAAGCGGTGAAACATGATAATACTCCTTGGCGGTCGGTAATGATCGTTCTTCTTTCGTAAATTCCCGTCGTTGTTTTCGACGTTACTTTGCCCCTTTCTAATCCAGCGACAAAAATTGTAGCTCCTGCCATACATGACGACATGACGGCATGACGTCACTCAATTTTCGTTGTTACGCCATTGGATAGAAAGGGACACAAAAACGTTAGAAATATCGACGACGAAGTCGTACGAAAGAAGGTCGAATATTACCGACCGCCATGGCCAATTTTCTTGTTTCCATGCTTGTAAGGAGGAGTGGCATCCTTTATGATTCTAAAATCCTTGGATGTATCGTTAGATTCGTAAACATGGTGACAGTAACTTGGGTATATTATTTGAATATGGCGTCTGCGAATCATGGCCTCATGCCATTATTAGGTAGGAGGGCAAGGTGATTATCCATTGCGGTATCAGAACTCAACGTTCGAATAATCTTTAGTACTACGCAAGCGTTGTAAACTATTTACACATAATATCTCGACTGGCTTTCAGCCTCATAATAAATTGAATCCTTACTGTCGCGAGCAATGTGTTCAATTTTTGCGCATATTGCTGCGACACTGGCCCCGCCCCCTTTTCACATCTTCCTTTAGTTTTTGTGATCTGTGGACCCGATTGGTCGTTTCTGATACCAAAGTTCTGCTACATTCATTCATTCTGTCATTCAGTATTTCATTTTCATCTAAAATACTACTTTAAAGAATTGTTAAAAACACCTTTATTATTATGAAGAATGACTAACAGTTTTCTTGAACATAATTACAGTTGAACTATAGATTAAAATCGTAAATTATTTTACTAGTCGCACACACTCAAACTGGTTATTAACACATGTTTATGAACGATTTGGAGCAAATTGTATGTTATGTACTTACTATAGCAATTTACACATGTGATATAATTATGTGCAAACATTATTCTATGTTGTAGAAAAGATATAAAATGCAAAATTTTCCAAAATTTTCAAAAAAAAAAATGGATTATGGAGCCCTGGAGTGCGATTTTTGAGAAGTTCAAATCAGCATTAAAACATGTCAAAATTACTACTTCGGTCATGATATTCAACGTGTGACTTTCAGAAATCGCACTCCTCGTTGACTCGTAGGTGAGTTTCAACTCAAGGAATCGAATATGTACGATTTGTATCACAGGTTTTTTTATCCACCTCTTCATTCATAGACAGTAAAAAAAAAAAAAAAAAAAAAAACCACTTCAGAGGTCGTAAGGCGGTCTGAGAAAACTCTGACACACGGCTCTGCTCACACAATAAGAAGTATAAAATAGAAAAACACAAAACAGTATAAAACAATAAGACCAGTTTTATTGACAAAACATAAAATGTATCAATCAAAAACAATTATACAGCTTCACAGAGGAACTCCAATACTCCAATACGCAATATTACGCAATACAAAATAGAATCTGGTTGCTCTTATGAACATAAAACTGATAATAAATACCTTTAAAAACTCGACATAATTAGTAATTACAAATATTGACGGCCCGGTAGATCAGTCGGTAGTGAACCTGCCTGCTGTGCTGAGGGTCGCGGGTTCGAATCCCGTAAGGGAAAAATATTTGTATGATGAATATGAATCTTGTACCCGAGTCATGGATGTTTGTATCTATATATCTATTCTATATCGTTGTCTAGTCATCATAATACAAGTCCAGGCTAGATTCTGGTACTTTAAATGTGACTAAGATACTATTTGTGTGACTACGTCCAAGATATTTAGAATTATTAAATTAGAATTATTAAAATACTAATTTTACAATCTATCTATCTATAACATCACGCATCAGTCTAATTGGGGTACGATCCTTACATCTCATACATACCTCTTTCGCCTCATTCACATCTATGCATCTTTTCATACAATGCCCGTAGGTTTCGGATTCTCCGTATCTCACCCTTTTGTAGGACAGTAAGTACCGTAACCGATTTGATCAGAGTACGAGGGCGCCCTCTCAGCCCCGGGTCTAGAATTTTCCCGAGCCGGGACAAAAACTTGATTTTGGCGCCCCTCCCCTCCCAGGGAATAGCGATATTTTTTTTCCAGGGAGGCCAGGTTCACGTTAGCTCGTGGCAATAATACTCACATAAACCTTGGAGGGAGCGACTTTGAGATTTTATTGCAATATGATTAGCTCGTCACAATTATTTTGACCCAAAATGTGGATCGAATTCTGCAATAGGTATGACTAAGTAGTTTCACCACAATAAAAAACCAGGAGCGAGCATAGCGAGCTCGAAATTTGTTCGCAATATTTTCAAATCATTGCAATAAATTATGTGTCAAACTCTTGATTTTGGCGCCCCCTTAACCTGCCGCCCGGGGCGTGGGCCCCGGTTTGACCCCCCCTAGATCCGAGGCTGCGCCCTCTACCAACACTTCCGTCCAGATTCGTGTATCGTTAAATAGCTTATAATTTACAAAAATATACAAAACATTGATCAAAATAAAGACTTAACGACGGAACGACAACATAATAAAGAACAAAACGAATGAATACAGACAGAACTGAGATAAACAGATTTGATAACAATCTCTCCCATGATTATATATTTATACACATACGTAAATACAAAAAATTACATCACACTATGAGGAACATATTTGTTAAACATGACATTTAGTTGTTGAAGAATTACGTCATTTCAGAGACGTGACAAAAAGATAACTGCTTCATTTAACTAAAAGATAAATGTTTTATTTAGGAAGAGATAATTTCACACCTCTCGTAACTACTTATATTTTGCAGATTCATCTAAATAATATTTAATAGGGTGGTTTAGACTTTCATCAAACTGAACCAATTTCCAACCAACCAAGAACCAACTGTAGAAATATAAATAAAATAAAAATCTGCGTCATAGATTATGCAAATATGTACATATATACATAGATAAACTGCAAATCTAGAAATGCAATAGTGCTCTGCCGATTGCTGCTAATGGTGAAGAAAAACATCATGGTGAGGATTCTGATGCGTATCTGAAGCCTACCAATCCGCATTGGGCACGCGTGGTGGACATTGGGCACAGGTCTACCCTAAGGGTGTAAGTATGAGCAAGGCTCGTGCCATCGTCGAAGCCCTCACTGGGCACTATGCCACAGGCACGATGATGCACAAAATGAAACTCACCCTAGATCCCAGCTGCCAAGCGTGCGGAGAGGATGAGGAGACCATGGAACATATCATTTGTGACTGCGATGTCTTGGCGGCAAAACGCATGTGCCTTCTCTAAGATGGATACCCGAAGCCGGGAGATCTTAGGTTTCTTCCCCTCAATGGTACTGCCTCCTTCATTGACCATGTATTTGAAGGGCGAAGAAAGCAAAAAAGGGCGAAAGCTTTTGTGTCAGCCCCAAAAGTATTGGGGCTGACCCAAAAGATCCCACTGGGTCGAAGTGTTGCTGGCTTGCCAGCCCCCACAACAAGATAAGATAAGTATGGGACATACACCTTAAGGGTAGATCTGTGCCCTGCAGTGGTACGTAGGTATATAGGCTGATGGTAAATGATAACGCTATGTTCGAATTGCTCATTCCTTCAGTTGACTTTTACGAACGATACTTGACTGACATTCTAAGTTTTTCTTTCACTCCCAGAGATCAGTGTGGAATAAAGAAATGAATATATACATTTGGGGTAGAAATTAGGAAGCAAAGATAAAGTAATAGGGGTGAAAAAAGCAAGACGTGAAACGATACTCGACATCTATCTATTCACACTTATGATAAACGTCCATTAGAATAAGCGAGATGTCAATAGTACCTATACAAAGAGGCATGGAGTAAGCGTGTCAGAAGTCTAGAAGTCTGTGGTCAGAGGTCATCTTGCGCTCCGGATCCTTTCTGTGGCTTTTCGTTATGTCCTTAGCATAATGTTGAAATTGCGTTGATTTGCTTGTAAAAAGTGGTGGCATTTGTTTGACTGATGTTACCGGTCTTTAATTAGAGTGCAATTCACTAAGGCCCGATTCGACCAAACGCGAGTAAATTTTATTCTTAGATTAAGTCGCCGGTTACTCTAGAGTAAACTGATTTTGCGAGACAACCCTAATCTATGAATAAGTTGAGAGTAAATTTTACGCTGCCGATTTTGACGGGGTAAGGCGTATACCGAGACTAATGAAATGTCAATGTCACATAATTAAAAAATTTTAATAAAAAGAAACAACAAATTAAAACTGCATAACCTCACACTGCAATTAGTACGGATACAACTATCTCTTTCTTTAGGTGGATTATGCATTCGTTCTTTTAGTATGAGTTCAGTGTGGTAGAGCACAAATGGAGTTATTTCGGAGTAAATAACATGAGTAAAATTGTTCTTTTACTCTTCTATAAATCAAAGTTTGGTCGAATCCGGCCTTAGTGTCACATCGCTGTCAAAAACATCGACGAGCTCAAAAATGTAACATCCTTCTAGTATCCTTCAGATTGTCAAAGGTTTCACATGACTTAACCATAGCGAATACCGAATCATCAGCTCGGCGATGTTTCAACGACGAATTTAAGGTTGTGACTATGTTGGCGCTTAGTGAATTGCATTACAGGTAAATGCTAGAAATTTAATGGGTGAAAACCACAGATCACAAAAACTAAAGGGAGATGTGAAAAGGGGGCGGGATCAGTGTCGCAGCAATATGCGCAAAAACGGAACACATTGCTCGCGACAGTAAGGATTCAATATATTATGAGGCTGAAAGCCAGTCGAGATATTATGTGTAAATAGTTTACAATGCTTGCGTAATACTAAAGATTATTCGAATGTTGAGTTCTGATACCGCAATGGATAATGAGCACATTCAAGCTACCTAAATACTTTCTATCGCGTGTTACTGGTGATAATGCGACACTAGGTTTCGTACTCAGCGCGTTGGTTGGCATCGCTCTAGATCTCTATGGTGACGACTATAAACAGGTAGGAAAATTAAATAAAAACACAATTTGATTTAAACTAGTAATTGAGTACACAATTAAGATTAAATAATCTTTCCGTGTAAATTATCTGGTTCATTGAAATAGCTATAAAAAAACTATTAAATAAACTAATTTTGGATTTAACTGGATTTTTAATCACTTTTTCTATTAGTTGTTTTTAAAAATAACATCACTATCGCGTTGATGTTATATCTATTGATAATGGTTGGCAATGTTTTTGAAGTCACATATCCCTAATCAAATCAAATCAAAATATTATTATTATTTAAGCCATTTATTTCCTTAATAACTATTATTACAAAATTATTTAAATAAATGTCACGCATATTACAATACAATTATCAGTATAAAGTTTCAATAATTTATAAATTTTCGTTTGTGATTTTAAGTACATTTAAAATTATTATTTAATTATCAACTCTTACATGCAATATAATTCTTTTTTTTTCACTTTTATCTTAATTATCTATTATACAATTTTCAATAAACATAATTTTTTTTCATTCTAGATATTAAGGACCTCTCCAAGAGTATAGGCCTCCTCCAATTCATTCCAAGTTTCTCTATCTTTTGTTGTATTGATCCAGTTTTCTCTTTCATCTGCCCATCGTTCTAGCGGTCTACCTCTTGCTCGTTTTCCAGGTGGTCCGGTCCAGGTTGTTGCTTTTTTAGTCCATTTTTCTTTACTCATACGAATCAAATATTATATACTTGTAAATATAATATACTAAATCAAAATAATATACTTTATTTTATACCAAAATATTAACTGTAAAATACAGAGATAAAAATACAAGACGCACAAAATAAGGCGGTCGGCGTAATAAACGTACCTATAACAATAGTAGCAAGGCTTACTTAAGTATATTAAAGGTTTGAGGATGGAATGACGTGTCACGTGGCGATGACCCACCCCCAAAACCACTGCCTAAGAAACCTTATGTCTGATTCACTTTTAACGACACCCACGCGATGAACTTTCATCGCGTGGACGTCGTTAAAAGTCAACCACTATAGTCACCACTTGGTGACTATAGTGGTTGACATAGCTCAGAAAATCAGCAAGCTGAAGTGGCAATGGGCTGGTCATATCTGCCGAAGAACTGATAGCCGATGGGGTGTCAGAGTTCTAGAGTGGAGACCACGAACTGGCAGGCGTAGTGTGGGACGCCCAGGTGCCCGCTGGATAGATGGCCTAAAAAAGGAGCGGGGAGCAACTGGATGAGGAAGGCCGAGGATAGAGTTTTGTGGCGCGCCTTGGGAGAAACCTATGTTCAGCAGTAGACGCTGATTGGCTGATGATTATGACGCGATGAAAAGGGGTCGTTCAACCAAAACAACTCGGCAAACGGGAAATCATCATAGCGTTAGCGGGAAATCGTCGTCATTGTATCAGCCATTAAACGTCCACTGCTGGACATAAGCCTCCCCAAAATGGGGGGATTTGCCATAATCGCCACGCTTGACAGGCGGGTTGGCGAATGTATGCATACATGTGAGTCGAGTAGGCATTGCAGTTTAGTATGGAACAGCTGATTTTATGATTGCTCCGATTGATTTGCTTCCACAGTAAAAGTTGTTCAGTTTTATGGGTAGACTCTTAGTTTAAGAGGATCTATTGATATCAATTTCACCCTGTAAATGCAAATAACCATGCCAAATTTTAAGTTAATAGTCTACAGTTTTGAAGATTTCGTGTTTAGATAGTGGAGGATTTGCACAGGTTCGAGCGTATTAGTCAGAGATATTCTGAAAACTCAAAACATCTACGTCATCGTAATCAGCCTATCTAAACTATTACAAAACTGTAACAGAAGTGTGTCTGTACATTGAAGATATTAACAAAAAAAAAGTTACGATACGGTTTTTAGGTATCCCTGATTCCATTATCACCAATTTTTGGATTTTTGTCTGTCTGTTTGTTTGTGTGTTTGTTTGTTTGAACGAGCATCACGCAAAAACTACTGAACCGATTTTGATGAAACTTTTTTTGTTTGATAGCTTATTAACTGACTTAAAATCTGGTATATAATTTGTGCGGACAAAGTCGCGGGTACGAGCGTTATCGTACATAATATAAGTACTTCCCACTGCAGGGCACAGGCCTATCCTTAGGGAGGTTGTATGGGCGTTATTCCAAGGTGGATCGGTAGACTTCACATACGTACGCATTAGAACGTGTCGTGAGGAAACCTGCGTGTACGCTGAAGAAATTTAGCGTACATGCAGGTTTCCTCACGACGTTTTCCTTCATCGTTTGGTAGCAGTCGGTATTACGTAATACGTATACAGGGTGTAAAATTGAATGGGACACTTACTTGTTCAGACCATCAAACTGAACAACTTTCTCTATGGGACCAATATCGAAATCGCGAAAAAAAATCAGCTGTCCCATACATTTTGGTCGAGTTATGTTTGCAGTTTTGTATGGGGCAGCGGATTCTTTTTTCGAGATATCAGTGTTGGGTAGAAAAACTCATTCGAATCCGGCAAACGGGTCTCTTCATTCCTTTTTTGAAATGCTGTAAGAGTTTATCAATTGGAAGATTTTATCATTTTTTTTTAATTAATGCCAGCATGTTCCACGAATTTACCTAATAGGTATCTATTTTATTTACACTCCTGCGCGTTACATTTTGCTATAATTAATTTTTAATTTCGGATCGGAATTTCCATGAAAGTGTTATGCGTCAAAACAACATGCTTCAGTCAGTATCACGACGCATGAGTGAATTTATTTGAATTAAATTTTTAATTCCGCATTTTAAAACATGTGCTTTATAATCGTGACTCACACGTGAGTTTAGGTACATATTCAGATATAAATACATATATTTTCTAATATGATTACAAACGTGATTCAGCCATGTTGCGCTAGAACAAATTAAAAAAAAATTGTAGGACGGGACTTGAACCCACAACCGGAATTTTCATTTGATATTTAAAAAAGTGTTGAAAACATTTGGTTTCTGACGTCATTACGTGGTTTTTTTTTGTGCTGTTGCTCTGTAGTTTAGTTGGACGAAAGAAAGAAAAGAAAAGATAGAAAAATTTTACGGAACCTGCCAAACCGGGGCCGGGTTTGGCAGGTTCCGTAAAATTTTTCAATCTTTTTTTTTACTGCCCCTTTAATCTTCCAACCATCTCTATCCTGGGCCAGCTCTCGCCACTTGTCGTCAGACATGTGCATTCGACAGACATGGCCGGCCCCTTCCTATTTTAGTTTAGCTGTTTTCACCCCGACGCGACGTCGGCGATTTGTGTTTTGGAGCGCAGTGTAGTGTTTGATGAAATACACACTCACTGATGAGGTCACCGTGATCGAGAAACAGGGAGCTATATTGCTCATAGATTCAGTTTAGCAATTCAAAGAGGTCCTGCCAGCCTAAATTATGGAATCATGCACTGATTTCGATCCGTTGCTTGTGTATTCCTAATCAACTCAAAAAAGGAGGATGTTGTCAATTCGTATGTTTTTTTTTTAATGCACGAAAACTATAACTACTATTTTATTATCCACTTAAGTTCTGAAGGAGACACGTCCGAGCTATTTCTATTTTAAATTTGGTGAAAATCCGATGAAGCGCTTCAGAGATAAACAATGGAACTCGCCATAAGTTGATAGCAAATCATCCGCAATTGAAGAAACAACTACTCCTTGCAGTTACAACTAATATCAATATCAATCCTATATTATTTACCACTAAAAATGATGATGTAAAAATGATTAACAGGAAAAAGCCTACTTCTAAACTTAAAAGTGGAAAATAGTAATACGACCTACGTCTTCTAAATTCATTGTTTTATTGGAGTTGGTGCCAAGCTGGTACGATTTTTAATACTTAATGACAATCGTCCGTTTTTTCGTCTTATTCCCTGTTTACTAATGTCATTGCTTATTCCACTTTAGTCATGTGAGAGATCACATGAGACTCATGGTGTCTTATGTTCATCTGAGGTGAATTCACTATACAGAGTGTAAATTAAAATGGGACAGTCACTTAAAGGGGTGCTTCAGAACATCAAACTGAACAACTTTTATTATGGGACAAACACTGATATCGCCAAAAAAAAATCCGCTGTCCCATACATAATTGCAAACATAACTCGATTGAAATGTATGGCACAGTCGATTTGTTTTTTCGCGATTTCAATTATTGGTCGCATAGAGAAAGTTGTTCATTTTGATGATCTGAAGCACTCCTTCAAGTA
The DNA here is from genome assembly GCA_927399405.1 of Agonopterix arenella. Taxonomy (NCBI): domain Eukaryota; kingdom Metazoa; phylum Arthropoda; class Insecta; order Lepidoptera; family Depressariidae; genus Agonopterix; species Agonopterix arenella. Next base: position 1,482,012 of record OV656711.1, read on the forward strand.
ACTGTCCCATTTTATGTAACACCCTGTATAATGTGGATAATTGTACATCCATATAATCATCTGTCTTACCCAGGGAAATATAATGTTTTTAGGTAAATAATTACGAGAATTGTGAGAGCGACGGGTTCGCATTGGATCAGATTAACACAGGACCGTGAAGAATGCCGCAATAAAAGGGAGGCCTTTGCCCAGCGCTGGGTTGATGTGGGCTTATTTGATTGATTGAAATAAATACAATAAAATCAATGTACATTTGGATATGTTCAATAACAACTTTACCAGATGACTTTGTGGACAATTAACCTCTTGCCTTTTTTTCTTCTGTATTTTCCTGTTTATGTTTTCGTGTAAAATAAAGTAAGTATACAGGTTGTAAGTGACAGCCTAGCAAATACTGAAACGGTAAACTCAGACCATCAAACTGAACAACTTTCACTATGGAACCTACCTCAGGAGACGCGAAACAAAATCTGCTGTCCCATACAAAACTGCTGTACATACTATATACCCGACTCAAATTTATGGGACAGCAGATTTTTTTTTCGCGTCTCCTGAGGTAGGCTCCATAGTGAAAGTTGTTCAGTTTGATGGTCCGAGTTCACCGTTTCAGTATTTGCTAGGCTACTGTCACTTACACACTGTATTTGATAGATTGAAATTATGTCAACATTAATTAAGGATTCAATTTAGTCACACCGAACGGCAATTTTATAGGTTTTAGGTTTTATAGGTAGGTTTTCCTTAATTTGATTAACATATTTAGCAATACAATTTCTAAATAATTTAATCAAAATCTAAATTTTATCAGTAACATTGTAACTAACCAGATGGCTCAGCACAAATCTTCGGTTTCGACCAAAACTTTGGCTAATTTTCGCCGAAACCGAATGTGTGGCCGAATGAGCTTTCTTCGTTGTCTTCGGTTTCGGCGAAAACCAAAGACAACGATTTCACCCAGTGGAATAAACCATTACCACGTGAGTTAACATTAGCTATTTATTTATAATCTATGAATGGAACTACACTCATTCTAATGTAAAACTATTTCCGAGATCAAACAATTATCATCGTGACATATTATAATATATCATATTATAATGATATTGTTTATTAACGAATAAAGGTTTATTTATGGAAGAACTTATTGTCTCGTAAGATGTAATGGGTAAAGCATTGTGGCATAAATTTTCATCTGTAAAAGAGATTATAAACATGCTGTATTTCCTCTATAGGTACTAGGTTTTCTAGAAGAAATCGCTTTTAGCGATAAGACCGCTTCATTTGTGCCATAATCAGTTTTGATTCCTGTTGTGCAATACATTTTTGTGTTTAGTGTAAATAATAGTAGATTACACACCGAGGGCAGGAAAGTAAGAAAGGTCCCAGATCGCATGTAACATGTATTCTGAGGCTTTCTCATTCGTTGAAAAATACTTTTCACCCCTCCGGGCGGAAAGCATCAACTTTTGTCCCGCTGGCGCTGCACTAAACGAAGTTGCCGATTTCCGCCTCCGTCGAGGAGAAAAATAGTGCACTATCCTCGGGCAGTAAATAAGAAAGCCTCAGATCACATGTTTGTTTACCTCGGCTTCGACTCGGCCAACAATTACATGAGATCTGAGACTTGTCTTACTTTACTGCCCTCGGTGTGTAATCTACTATTTCATTCATTCATATACACATTACAATTTTCACATATAGTTAGGTTATGTAAGGTCTAACAAAATTAGATGAAACTATTTTAAGGGGATGATCAGACCATCAAACTGAACAACTTTCTTTATTGGACCAATATTGAAAACGCGAAAAAAAAATCTGCTGTTCCATACAAACCTACTCGACCTAAATGTACGGGACAGCAGATTTTTTTTTGGCGATCTCAATATTGGTCCCATTATTATTTATTATTAGGGGGGGTTTTTGGGCCTTGACAGGCTTAGCCTGTGCCACGTAGACCATCGCTGGTCCTTTGTGAACGCCCTTTTTAAAGTTCCTTACCAATCCCCACTAGATTAGTACTACGTTTGTACATCAGGGGGCCACAGTCACATAGGAGGTGCAGAGGAGTCTCCATTTCCTCCTTGCAGAATCTGCAGCCGGTGGTGTCACTTAGTTTCAGTGTGTGCATGTGCTTATTTAATTTGCAGTGGCCTGTGAGTGACCTTGCTACTGTACAAATTTGGTCTTTGCTGAGGGCAAGGAGACCGTTCGCAAGTTTGCGATTGTAGCCTTTGATAAGTGCTTTGGAGTGGCCCATGCCTGGGGTGTTGCACCAAAGCTTTATTGCCTCTCCAAAGCTGACCTTGTTCAAAGAATCGCGTATTAGACTGCCAGGTACTCCTAGAAAGGGTTCGGGGCCTATGAAGTGGTTTTCTGTTCCTCTTCTGGCCAACTCGTCCGCCTTTTCGTTACCTTCTATGTCTGAGTGTCCTGGCACCCATTGTAGCACAAGCTGATTGTTATTGCCTAGAGCATTCAGTTGTGATACGCAGTCCTATACTAGCCTAGACTTTATGATCGGAGAGTCTATGGCTAGCAAGGCTGCTTGGCTATCGGAGTTAATAGTGATATGTTGATTGACGTAGCGCTTGCTCAAATTAATTTCAGCGCAGGCTGTGATGGCGTATACCTCCGCCTGGAATATGGAGGCGTAATTGCTATTGGTCCCATAGAGAAAGTTGTTAAGTTTGATGGTCTGATCATCCCCTTAAAATAGTTTCACCTAATTTTGTTAGACCTTATATGTAAAATCATTTATGTCATAAAAATTTAAGTGACTAATAAAATAGAAACCCATAAACCTAGCTGAATCGAATGACAACATAAACAATACACATACATAAACTTACGACCGTAATCCCTTTGGGGGTGGTCAGAAACATTATTGCTTCAACTGCCAACCACCACCACCATACCACCAGGGGATACCAGGTACCATTGATACCTACTTGCTGTAAGGTTTTAGTGGGGTTAAAACGTTTTCGCTTTTTGTTTGGATATTGTTAGCTTCTGGTAGCTTAGGTGGCACGTTGCGGAAAGGTATGGACACTTATCATGGGGGTCCGGGTTCGAATCTGCACGGACGACATTCCATTTACCTCCTAATAACGTATGTTTACAGGGTGTAAGTGACAGCCTAGCAAATACTGAAACGGTGAACTCAGACCATCAAACTGAACTACTTTCACTATGGAGCCTACCTCAGGAAACGCGAAAAAAAATCTGCTGTCCCATACAAAACTGCTGTACCTACCTGACTCAAATGTATGAAACAGCAAATTTTTTTCCGCGTTTCCTGAGGTTGGTTCAGTTTGATGGGTAGATTATGTGCTATATATATGTATATTGCCGTGTGGTGTCGGGTATGAATAGCACCATCCCATGTACTCCCGTGGGTGTCGTAAAAGGCGACTAAGGGATCTACTGAAGGATGGGCAGCAGCATCCTCTGAGTACACACATTGATTCGATCCAATTGCGATCGCCAACCCGCCTGCCAAGCGTGGCGATTATGGCAAATCCCCCTATTTTGGGGGAGGCGTAATGCGTTTAATGGCTGATATGATGATGATGATATGTATATGTATTATAGGCTGATGATGATGATGACTGGTAGCTTCATACAATTCTGTAAAGATTTTGTTTTTGATAGCCATCGCTATCAAGTATATAAAAATAAATAAAATGAAATTCAACTATTGACATTGATAAGGTAGAAAAAACCCGTTTTGAAAACCTACGAGACTTGTTTCTTGTTTACATTTTTACTTGAATTTGACGCACTAAAAGGTAAATAAATATTTAATTAACGATACAATGCGCATTACAATTATGTATCTAATTAGTAACGATATTAGTCAGATCATAATTAGTAATGTCAAATTAGTCACAGTAGTTGCGGTTTGGGAGACTAATGGTCAGTTGCAGAAACACTAATTAAAGTTAATCCTCCATTAATTCTCTTTCTGTCACTTTTTGTCTTGTTGACGTAGATAAAGCTGGCAAGAGATTTAATGGAGGATTAACTTTAATGAGCGTTTCTGCAACTGACAGTTAGTATGACCTTGCGTATGAGTCTTATTATTATTCCCTTTGTTGTTTAAAGTAAATCATTTACACCTAATGCGGTTTCATTATCTCTTATAATATCAGAAAAGCAGATGTATGCATGCAACTTGACCGTATGGACGGGCGTCAAAAATGTTCCAATAAAGATGCCAATAGAGATAAAATTAGAAGATAATTCATCACCATTTCAGCTGATAAACTTTCGCTTCTGGACATAGCCTTCCCCAAGGATCGCCAGCACAATGAATGGTCCTGCGCGGCCTTCATCCAACGGGTTCCCGTCGCCTTCAACAAGTTTAGTGACAATGACAATTCAGAGTACTATGTAGATGACACGATTGTATCAAGACCTCCGCTTCCAAGTACCTAGTAGACAAAGTTGTATTACGTTATGCAACACCACCTGCCCACCAAATAATTTCTACTCTACACGTGTTTCGCTCCACCAAGGAGCATCCTCAGGAGTTAGACCGACGAACGTCCGAAACAGAGTTGTTACTCCGCCGAGCGTCCGACACCGCTGCCGCTGCTGCTGGTTACTAATGACGCTAATATTTCTATTTCTAAACTTGCAGCGCTTCATGTGTCCTAGCGTCCTAGCATTCTCATCAATGTCCTCTAAACTCTCATTGTCAATTGTCACGTTTATTAAATAGGGCCCAGGAGTGCGAATCTCATATGTTGAACTCAGCAGTTGAAAAAGTATGGAGATGGAGATACGCATCTTTCTATTGCTGATTTGACTTTCGAAAATCGCACTCTTGAAGTATGATTTTTGAAAGTCAAATCAACAGTAAAAAGATGCATATCTCCATAGTAAATTTGACAGTTTCAACTGCTGAGCTCAGCGAAGGAGATTCAAAAGTCGCACTCCTGGTCGTCAGTCCACTTTGTGGGGGCTCACTGCCTACCCACGTTGCGTCTTCCAGTACACGGTCGCCACTCGAGAACTCTTTGGCCTCACCGGCTATCGGTTCTGCGAGAAATGTGTCCCTTCATTGCCACTCGCCTCTTGCTACTTCTGGTTCTGGCTACCCTTTTGCGAATCTCTTCATTTCTGATTCGAAGGAAAATATTAAACAAGCACGTAATATTGCACCAGCTGCAAATAATAGGCTGGATCTGCCAGCAGCGTTATTATTCAAACTATTTCAAAAACTAATGCATGCATTTTTTCTTTTTCAGGTACAAAATGAACTCAGGATGGTTAGCGTGGGAGTGCATAGTGTTTGCAGTGTTTGTGTGTGCTTCGTCTTTAGTACCTCTATGGCAGAGGCGCAAGGATGCAAGCGCCCCTGGGGGCGCTAAGCGAGCGTATATATTCGCCGGGGGCGGTGTATCAACACTCGCTATGATATTATCTGTTTCGAGAGGGACGCTGGGTGTGCGGTCATTTTTAGGTAAGTTTATTTTTTAAATACCTGAAACGAACATCGTGGGAAATACTTCAATTTTAAAGTGTGTAGGTATTGTGTACGAATGGCGACGGGCTTACTATGTTTGTGACATGTGAATAATATATCATCACCGTCATCATCATACTCTACCCATCAAACTGAACAACTTTTACTATTAGAGCAAACCTGTCAGAACAAAAAAAATCTGCTGTTCCATACGTTTGAGTCATGTTTTTTTGTTATTGTTATTTTTATACCTACTGCTTACACAATTTGTCTACATATACAGGGTGAAATTGATATCATTAGCATTCTTCTTAACTAAGAGTCCTAGGTACTCTGCCGCTGGGCGCTTTGAAGGACATCTTTTATTCGTAATTTGTGTTTTAGTTTATTATGGTTGTTTTTTGTCTGGTGTTCTGTATTTTTTACGTATTTTTAATAAATATTATATTCTAATAATATATAGATTATAACTAAGAGTCTACCCATCAAACTGGACAACTTTTACTATGGGAGGCATGGGAGCAAACCAATCGGAGCACAAAAAAAATCGGCTGTTGCATACATTTATGTCGCGTAGGCATTGCAGTTTAGTATGGAACAGCTGATTTTTTTGTTGTTCCGATCGGTTTGCTCCCATAGTGAAAGTTGTTCAGTTTGATACTAGACTCTTAGTTTAAAAGGATGGTAATGATATCAATATTATAATATATAATATTTTTCTTTGTTCTACTCTGTCGATATTGAAGAGACTGGTCTTCACAACACAGGGTATCCTAGAGTGCAGTCTATAGTGATATCTTAGTACTAAGTTGTACATCTTTTTCGTACAATAAACATTTAGTCTATCTATCTATCTATCTATAACGTCACGTCTCTTTCCCAGTGGGGTAGGCAGAGACCAGGGCGCGCCACTTACTACGATCCTTACATACTTCTCTTGCCTCGTGTACATCCACACATCTCTTCATACATGCCCGTCGGTTTCGAGTACTCCGCACCTCCCCTTTTTGTAGGACGCAACTGATTTGATCAGCATACGTCCTACGAGGGCGCCCTCTGCCGACGCTTTCACTCACATTAGCAACATATATCTCTTTCGTACAACTGCTATCACTCATCCTCTCCACATGACCAAACCAACGAAGCATACCTTTCTCTATTCTTGTCACTACATCTTCTTTTAATTTACATCTATCTCTTATTACACAATTTCTCACTCTATCTTTCAGCGTCACACCACACATACTTCGCAAGGAACGCATTTCAACAGCATTAATTTTACTTGCATGCTTCTTCTGCCATACCCAGCACTCACTGCCATACATAAGTATAGGCACCAACATACCATTGTGTATAGCAAGTCGCGCCTTTTTGGACACTAATTGGCTAGCCACAATGGCATGTAGAGCACCGTTTACTTTGTTTCCCTCTGTTACTCGCCTATGCACATCACCCTCTGATCTCGATGGCGCCATCGTTTGAGAAGACCACTAATCCGGCAGACTACCAAGTAATGGTCAGTACCCACACTGACACCACGATATGATCTCGTGTCAACAACGGCATTCTTCATTCTATCATCCACAATTACGAAATCAATCATACTTCTACTATTTTGTCTCTCCCATGTGTACATATGGATCTTTCTGTGTTTGAACATGAACATAACATAACATAACATAAATATTCTTTATTTGCACACCAAAATATATAGTAACAAAAACGAATAAAAAGAACATGGTGTTCATCACAGAAAGATTCCGTTCTACACACAGGTCTAGCAATTCCACACCGTTTCCGTTCACTCTCTCATCACCAAACATACCCAACACTTGCTCATAACCTTCTCTTCTAATACCCACCCATGCATTAAAGTCTCCTGTCATAATTACGCGTTCATTTGGTCTACCTTTATCCAAGGTATCTCGTAAGCTTTCCCAGAAAACATTTAGTATTTGTATTTTGTATTTGCATGTAGGTATTGCAGTTTAGTATGGATCAGCAGATTTTTTTTGCGCTGAGTGGTTTGCTCCCATATTAAAAGTGGTTCAGGTTTATGGGTAGAACTATTCCTTACACTCTTTATACCTACGCAGTCGCGTAGTGTGCGTTTCTGCCGCCTAGGGAACAGACCGATTTTGCCGCTTCTTATGAAGATCTACACAAAAAATTACGGAGCGAGCGAAGCTAGCTCGAAGTTTTTTTGCACAAAAACGTTGTGGCCGACATCTTTTTGTTTATAATAGTGTAAATTACAGTAGGTATTAAAAATAGTGCAAATATACAAAATTTTAAAGCAGTTTTTGTACCAGGCTTGCGATTTTTGAATCTCATACGTTGAACTCAGCAGTTGAAAATGTATGGAAATACGAATCTTTCTACTGCTGATTTGACTTTCAAAAATCTCACTCCTGGAGTATGATTTTTGAATGTCAAATCAGCAGTAGAAAGATGCATATCTCCATAGTAATATTAAACATTTTCAACTGATGAGTTCAAAGAATGGGTTTCAAAAATCGCACTCCTGGTCGAAATAGACTAAAAGAAATCAAATGTTTATTATCAAGGCTCACATTTAGAATATTTAAGATTTAAGAATGGATATTACTGCTGTGCTGTGACGTGCGACAAGCAGATTTAAAACATTTAAATGAGCGGGAAGTTATACGCGGATATGTGTGTTTCCATCTATTAGTTGCATCGTTAAACACCTACGGGAACAATTTGCAGTCGTTCAGTTGCCACGTGCGGCTGAAGTTTGAGTTAAAATTGTAGTCATACTTAAAATAGAGTTCATGGGCAATAATTTGTATTACCATAACCTTTAAAAATTGCATCCCGAATGAAAAGAAGACCTCTAATCTCAATCGATTTTGATTTGTGCTGTTGCTAACTTTGACTATTTATTATAAGGACTAGCCTTGCGGTAGCATTTCCCCAATGCCAAGGTAATCAATTAATCATATGCATTTACATTCAATTTTATACCTTATCACTAAACAAGATAGCCTATAATTGCGAAACAATAATTTCGAACTTAGAACGTTTGGGGTTCACATGAGACTGCTTTTCATGATTTTTAACGTTCAAAATTAGAATCTAAAGTTATAGGGAATAAAATCCAAAGTTGCGGAGTTGTTATGTTACCTCGCCCACCGCAAAAATGTTTGTTAGTAGAATTACACGCGTAACTAGTCCCTATATAATAAGTAGTCAAAGGTTGCTAAGTATCTAAGTAAGTAAGTCCCTATATAATAAGTAGTCAAAGGTTGCTAAGTATCCAAGAAACGTAAAACTTTTTAATAAGGGGTAAGTCCCCAGGACTATTATCGTGTTCACATACTTAAGTACTAATTTGTGATGTGAAATAATAAAAACATGAACTAGCACAGCTGACCGTGACATTCGTAATGAAGTTGTTACAGTGCAAGCGAATCTAATAACTTGCTATAAAAATAAAGTTTACTATTAAACTTTATTTTGACTGGGTATTCTAAACGATAACACATTCAGGAATAACTAGAACCCCCTTTTTAGTATCTCATCGGGATATCCAAAGAAAACTTTACCCAATGTACGAGTACCACCCCACAGTGTTTTGCTCAAAATTAGTAATAACTTCTTGAAGGGTGTTGACCCAATTCAAAGTGAGCTAAACCTGGGCTGACGTAACCTCAGGGTTAAAAGCTCCAAAAAAAAAACAAAAGAATTAAAAAAAAAAAGTGAGCTACTTTGCTAGACGTAGTCTATGGTGAGAAAGCATTACACTTCCCGACCCGTTTCTCCCTCCAGCACAAGCAAACGAGTAAAACGTCATGCGCACTCTTTCTGGCATATGTAAAATAATAAATATGGAGGCACATCTCAATTTTTATCGTTTTCTCGGGACTCATGCGAGGCCTACAGGACAGGAGCACTGCAGCCAACTGCCCAGGCTGCTTTGGATGTGCTTAAATTTGCTTTAAAGTCAGATCGGCTGGAGTAAAGACAACCTGTTCAAGTGGGGTTACATAAGCGGGTTGGACTTCAGGTGTGAATGTGGTGATGCATCTTGTATCCTGCTCTTCCTTCTCGGACATATACGTTGCCGGTAAAGGCTGGAAATTTTTTGAAATAGATGCCAGCGTCTTTATAGCATAAGCAGTACTTTTCATCTTGAGATCGTTCTATGGAGGGCTCGGGGGTGTGCCACTAAGTCCACCATGGCCTAATATAATAAATAATTATGTTCATTTATCAGTTTTGTACAAACGGTTATCATCTTTACGTTTATTTTTTAGACAAAAGGCATATTACTATAAAAACTTGATACTATAAAAACAAAATCTTAGCATGCAGTGCATCTACGCCATTATTTTAAATGTTTGTCCCACAATTTGTAAGCAATTATAATTATTATTCACCTCAGTTTTTATACCTACAGTTTTGGAGTTAATGTCGCGTGTTTATTCAAATTAAACGATAAACTTTGAGTGGTCAACGAATTTGTTTTTTCTAATAGTTTTTATATAAGTTACGTTTGTTTATTAAAAGTTTACCGTTGTCTAAGAATTAATACGCACTTTTTATTTGTGAAATAAAGGTGTAACGGTTTTTTAAGACGATCAAACTGAACAACTTTCTCTGTGGGACTAAAGTAGATCCTACTTGACTAAAATGTAGGTGTTTTTTTCGCGATTTCGGTTTTGGTACTATAGAGAAAGTTGTTCAGTTTGATGGTCTGAGTATCCCCTTAAAATTAACCAAGATGATAATTAATGTCTCTACAGGCGAAAAAAATTGAAGCCTGCATTTTTGTTTTGGCTGAACCACTAGTTTTAGTTTAAACTTTTATCACTTATAGCCCAGTCATTTTACGGTATGAACCGGGACCAATTAGTAATTGGCAAATTTTTTTTTCGGCATAATATTGAAAAGCCAATTTGACCCTAGAAATGTACCAAAATTAAAAAAAAAATCACATCAGCAACAGTTCCAATTTTAAATTTAGCTATTATCTCGTTCTAAAAAATCTGATGGAAAAAAATTTTTTGCACATATTTAAGGCCTTATACATACTACGAACATGGTGTGAATATTTTTGTCTACTTAGAAGGTTTTGAAAAATACATTCGTATTTTCTAATAAATACATAATTTTTTAAATTTCATTGCCTATTTTACTGCTTAAAAATAATTTATATTGTTAAATCTAAGTCAAATGAGTGCATTGGTATTAATATTAATAAATTAAAATCCTTCAGGGACACATAATTTTGATTTCTATGTTCTTTTGTCATTTAATGGTTCCGGTTACAGTTTAAAAGTCCAATTAGTAATTACTCCCTACCCCGCCAAACAAAACTCCGTAAAATGACTGGGCTATTAGTAAAACTATTGCCCTAAAACAACCTTAGATAAGCATTTTGATTACATTATAGATTGGTAGTGTAAACTAAATTAAATATGTAAGTAAATGGGTTTTTATTTTACTACGTACGCAATTACATACTTACCTAGAAAATGTGCTAAATGTGAACTTTTGTTACAAACATGCTTGGAACTCAACGATCAACGATCAACTTGGAGATCAACCGTCGAATCCAACTCGGTTGGGCAGCGTTCGGGAAGCTACGTAGTATCTTCACGTCCCAAATACCGCAGTGTCTTAAAACGAAAGTCTTCGATCAGTGTGTGTTGCCAGTGATGACATATGGAACAGAGACGTGGTCGTTCACTCAAGGCCTCATAAAAAGGCTGAAAGTCACCCAAAGAGCAATGGAGAGGGCTATGCTCGGAGTTTCCCTGCGAGATCGAATCAGAAATGAAGAGATCCGCAGAAGAACCAGAGTAACTGACATAACCCAAAGAATTGCTAAATTAAAGTGGCAGTGGGCGGGGCATATTGCTCGCAGAACCGATGGCCGATGGGGCCGAAAAGTTCTCGAGTGGCGACCGCGTACCGGAAAGCGTAGCGTGGGTAGGCCCCGCACACGGTGGACCGACGACCTTGTGAAGGCGGCGGGATCCCGTTGGATGAGGGCAGCGCAGGACCGGTCGTTATGGCGATCCTTGGGGGAGGCCTATGTCCAGCAGTGGACGTCCATCGCCTGAGATGATGATGCTTGAAAAGGTAGTAGTTGTAGCAATGTTGTTGACTACCTCGAAAAAGGTCACGGTCGTGTGTTTATGTCTGCTGATACAGACATAAACACACGACCGTAATCTTTTTCGGGGTAGTCAACAACATTGCTACAACTACTATCTTTCCAAGCGTGTAAATAAATATTTAGGTACCGGTATATTTAGACTATCTTTGAATAACAGGAGGAGTGATTCTAGAGATTAGGTGCATATAAGAGGCTTAATGGCTTTATACTCACACCCATAACTCATAAAATAAGCAAAACAAGTGCCTTCCCATTGCTGACAAAGAAAAGGGGAAAAGGGATACCTCGAACCATCAGGTTGACGAATGTCCAGAGAGCACTTGGTCTCTGCGAATAAGGTGACATCCAAAGACATGAATGGCGTTGCGCATCGCATGGTTGGGAAAACAGACTGACCCCTTGTAATGGGACAAGGCGAGGCAGCAGAAGCAGAGGGGTCAATTTTATACAAAACTTTGACGCACAGTACGCGTAGACGGTATTAATATAAATAACTTTGTATATATGGAAAAATAGTTTCGAAAATCTAGATGCCGCGTCACAAATAACATTTGCAATTTATAAAATAATTACGAAGATATAAAGCTTTGCAATTTTTCATACAAAATTTTAAAACCTTTATATCTTCGTAATTATATTATAAATTGCAAATGTTATTTGTGACGCGGCAACTAGATTTTCTAAACTATTTTTCCATGTATAAAATATTACTTTTATGAATTCCGGCTACGCGTTTTGTGCATCAAACTTTTGTATGGACTGAAACCACCTTAAGAAATATTGTCTGAGAAATTAGTATTTAAGTTCCCGATATTTCGTGTCACAATTGACAGGATCATCTAGGGTGATTAAAAAGCAAATAGATTTTTGATCCCTCCGAGCGGAAAGCGTCAACTTTTGTCCCGCTGCACGATGTTGCCGCGTTACGCCTCCGTCGAGGAGAAAAATAGTGTACTAACCTCAGGCAGTAAATAAGAGAGCCTCAGATCACATGTTTGTTGACCTCGGCTTCGACTCGGCCAACAATTACATGAGATCTGAGACTTTTCTTACTTTACTGCCCTCGGTGTGTGATCTACTATTTCATCCCTCCGGGCGGAAAGCGTCAACTTTCGTCCCGCTGCGCTAAACGATGTTGCCGCGTTACGCCACCGTCGAGGAGAAAAATGGTGTACTAACCTCGGGCAGTAAATAAGAAAGCCTCAGATCACATGTTTATCACATGATCACATTACATGAGATCTGAGACCTTTCTTACTTTCATGCCCTCGGTGTGTAATCTTCTATTGCATATTGCATGCATGCAAATAGATTTTTATCTGACATAATCTGTTTGAAAAATATCTTGTGCTAGAATACTTGAAGCTCGATAAAATTATTATAAAAAAATGTAATTTTTTTTTTATTTATAATTAATGGACTCTTGCTTGTGCGTTAGCACTGCATTTCCGCCAGTGTCAAGTAGTTTATGGGAGAATCTATCCCAATCTCAGGGATTGTTTTTGGTCAAGAACAAGAAGAGGCAGTGGCAGGCAAAAACGTGACGCGCGAAAACCACGCGAGACGAGTACTCGGGTCAAAACCTACAACGTGACTCCAAAATGTTTATTAGTAATTGTTGCAAAGTTTTTATTATCTTGAAACTGTCCTTAATAATAATAAATGAGTATTTTTTTTAATACCTACAGTCTTTTAAAATTCTTGAAAGAGTAAGACCCCTGGTCTTTCAATGTGATTGCCCCTTAATATGTCTGGCAAAAAAAATAACATAAGAAAACGTCCCCAAAACATGACGTAGGAAGTTTTTATGCAAATACAGGACGTATTTGAATAAAAACTTCCTACGTCAACATGTCAACACAATGACCTAAACAAAATTCGGAGACACTGCACAAATATCGTTGCAAAAAACGTGACAGCATACGTATACTTAGAAGCCCTTCAAATTATCTTTCTTCTATCTTACACGTGCCGACAAAAACCTTATTACAAAATAGTCTGAGGAACCGTTTCACGTGACTAGTAATTCCTAATTATGATTTGTGTCTGGCTTAGAATGGCCTGCTGGCTATCTTGTCTATCATCATCATCACCTCAGCCGATGGACGTCTACTGCTGGACATAGGCCTCCCCCAAGGATCGCCATATATAACGACCGGTCCTGCGCTGTCCTAAAAATTAATTCCATTAGGCATCTTCAATATCTCTGATTGCCCCACCAAGTGGATGTATCATTTAGAATCAATTTTCAAGTGTAATATGCACTATATTCCGTTTCACCTAAGAAGATGCGTGAAACAAGCAATGTCATACTTAGTTTCTTGACATAAAAGTCCTGTCAGAACACATCTTATGTGAAAATGTGGTATAGTCGATATGTTCAATACGCTAATCTCTAGGCCACGTAGAACGGTATAACACAAATCAACATCATCATCAGTCCATTATACGTCCCACTGCAGGGTACACAGCCTACCAAGAGGGAGTATGGACGCGAGTCCACCACGAGAGCCCAATGCGGATTGATAGACTTCACATAATACGCATCAGACGTTCTTCTTCAGCGTATGCAGGTTTCCTCACGATGTTTTTCTGCACCGTTACGAAGATAAGTTAGAAAAACTTATTTTACATGTGCATGTCTTCCGTGCAGATTAATTTTTTTTTAATTTCATTTATTCCTACTTACCCCTGCAATGCGCCACCGACGCTCACCAACACCAAACCTGGTGCACAACTTTAAATATCTTAGGTTCTCTTTAAAATTGGTGCTCCTCATGGAATATCTTGCCATTACTTCAGATACTTTGTGCTATACAGTGTCTTGCTTGTCACCAATCCAGATTTTTTTTAAATCTTTATTAAAGAGCTTGGCCTGAGACCATGTCGCTCTGTGGGATTTTCTATTGGGTAAGTGATGTCGTATGTCGTGGCTACCAGTTATAATCACCGCATTGAAATTTCAGCTTCTCCTTCCTTCACAGACAGACAGACTTAGAATGGTAAACACGGAGATAGTGCATCAATGTTTGTTCTTTTCTAATATTGACAACTTCTTCATTGTCATAACCTCTTGACTACGGGACGTGACCATCATGAGCAGCATGTGTCACGACAGTTTTTCTGCTCGCTCGATCTTGGGTCCGATAAATACTGCCGGGCTATTGTATAAATAGTCCGGCAGCTACATTGTATATTGTTTACAAAATCGGTAACGTATTCATAACTGTTAACGTCCATTCATAACTGTCCAAGTTAACGTAACATTGTACTTCTTCGATCATCAATACCCATTGTCTGAAATTAATTAACTAAATTATAAGAACGTAGTAATTACTTATAGGGTCCTTCTTAATATGCGGACGTTTTTTTAAAAGCATGTTTAGACCATCAAACTGAACAACTTTCTCTATAGGACCAACATATAAATCGCGAAAAAAAAATCTGCTCGCCCATACAAAACTGCAAACCTACTGGAGCAAATTGTATGGGGCAGCTGAAATACAGGGTGAAAATTAGCATCCTTTTAAACTAAGAGTCTACCCATCATACTGAACAACTTTTACTATGGGAGCTAACCAATCGGAGCAAAAAAAAATCTGCTGTTTCGTACATTTGAGTCGTGTATTACATTGTAGTTTAGTATGGAGCAGCAGAATTTTTTTTTTGCTTTGGCAGGTTTGCTCTCATAGTAAAAGTTGTTCAGTTTGATGTGTAGAGTGTGTGGTTTAAAGGTTAATGATACTTTTCCTTACACCCTGTAGACTCCGTCAATAGTATAGTCACGATCCGAGCTATAGTTCGAGGCCATCCTATCGATAGTGTGGCTATTGTTAGATGAAACTATCGATTATAAAACTATCGATTGATCGACAACACTACCCGACACGTCCAGCGAACCAGCAATCAGCCTCTTACACGATTGGCAAATCTGTTCATATTTCGTATCGTATTGAAAAGCAGATTTTTTTGTCGCTCCGATCGGTTTGCTCTCAAAGTGAAAGTGGTTCAGTTTGATGGGTAGACTCTTTTAAAAGGATGCCAATGATATCAATTTCACCATGTATAGGTACTCTGTGAAAGAACTAAATAATAAGAATCAAAATTGATAAGAACAAAAATACCATGTTGATTTTGATACCAATTGAATCGAGTAGTTACGCAATATGAGTTTTTTTTTAATTTATTATGTCTTTTAATTGCAATCTGTCGTTCTTTTTCTTTGACATTCAGCAAAACGTGCGACGTTTATTAATTTTGGATTAATAAGGGCCTGTTTCACTACTTTCTAGTAAGTTCTTGTTAGCTTATCCGACAGATATTTTTACACATCTTTCATACAAAATATGTCAAACTATCTGTCGGATAAGCTAACAAGAACTTACTCAGAAGTGGTGAAACAGGCCCTAAGAGTAGTAATATTATTTTAGTGTTTCCTCGATAACTGCATAGGACATCACTAGTCATTATTTTATTAACATCTCCTAGGTACATAGTAATTTCCATATTACTAAAATAAAAAATCTGTACTTAATATGTCGTTAGATAATGACAATGCAAATTGCCATCGATAATTGTCGACCCAAAAAGCAGCAAATTATTGTGGCTTCAATGCTAACTTGGCATGATGCCACACGAGAGGTCGCGGGGTCGATTTCCATATACCGGAACAAATACTAGCATTGTTTCTGCTATGTTTTTGTTTCCCACAGCTTAGAGTAAAAACAACACTAATTACTAAGTATATTAATAGACTATACCTAATATAATAATAATATATTATGGTTTTTTGAAACTGACTGTGAATGTTAAGAGTATTTGCAGCGCTGCATACAAACGAAGTAAGATTCTATTTTTTATTAACCGACTTCAAAAAAGAAGGAGGTTTCTCAATTCGACCGTATATATATATTTTTTTTTATGTATGTTCGCGGATAACTTCGTCGTTTGTGAACCGATTTTGACGATTCTTTTTTTGTTGGAAACAAGATTTCCGAGGGTGGTACCATGATAAGGAAACCAGGATCTGATGATGGCATCCCAGAGAAATCGAGGGGAACCTTTGAAAATCGTATTGCCGGCTAGTTCGTTTGTTAATGCTTTAAGCACTACTATTAAATTGAACGAATGGATTCACCACTGAAAATTGTAAAATAAACAAAATTTTACCAAAAAATTAAATACGCCTTTAAAAAAACTAAAAAGATAAAAATAATATTGCAGCCGATGACTTTTTCGTTCGGATCATGAGAACATTATAATACTGACAAATTGAAGTAGATGACAATTTTTAAACACGATTTAGATTTGAATTCTCTTTGCCTCTAGTTTGTCAGATTTACGTTAAAATATACAATGCTAGGATAATTTAAGCAAACAAAGAGAACCACACCATGATGGATTTGTTCTCAAATTCTTGCTTTAAAAAAACCATAGACGGAAACTAGCTACACCTACCTCTATGAAAAAACAAATGACATAAAGATTATACAGGATGTAAGTGGACAGCCCTCCGCAACAAACCGCCCCAGGAAACGTGAAAAAAAATCTGCTGTTTCATACATTTGAGCCAGGTTGGAAGTTACGGCAGTTTTGTATGAAACAGCTGATTTTTTTCGCGTTTCCTGAGGTAGGCTCCATTGTGAAAGTTGTTCAGTTTGATGGTATGAGTTTCCCGTTTTAGTCTATGGAGGGCTGTCCCTTACACCCTGGCATTATGTCCTGAATTCTTGATACGATCAGAGGCCTTGAGGTAGCATTTCCCCTCTGCCACGGTATAAGATCAATTTGATCATGTGCATTCAATTTTATACCTTATCACTAAACGAGACAGCCTATAATTGCGAACTTAGAACGTTTGGGTTTCACACGAGACTACTTTCATGATTTTTATCATTCAAAACTAGAATCTAAAGTTATCTAAACTATTATAAAACTGTAGCAGAAAGTTTGTCTGTACATTGAAGATATTAACAAAAAAAAGTTACGATATGGTTTTTAGGTGTCCCTGATTCCATATCACCAATTTTTGGATTTTTTGTCTGTCTGTTTGTTTGTTTGTGTGTTTGTTTGTTTGAACGAGTATCACGCAAAGCTACTGAACCGATTTTGATGAATCTTTTTTTGTTTCATAGCTAATGATCTGACTTAAAATCTGGTATATAATTTGTGCGGACAAAGTCGCGGGTTAACTCTAGTGGGTAATAAAATCCAAAGTTGCAGATTCCATGTTACCTCGCCCCCCGCAAAAAGTGGCAGAAATGTTTGTTAGTAGAATAACACGCGTAACTAGTCCTCATATAAGTAGTCAAAGATCAGAGGGTACAATCGGTAACCTCACCACCTATCGGTAATCACCACATGAGTAAATATAAGTAAACGAAGTTATCTCTGTTCCAGGATTCCCATCGGAGCTGGTCTACTACGGCACTGCTATGTGGGAGACTCTGTACGGCATGGCACTTGCCTTCCCGCTGGTCTGCTGGATCTTCATCCCGGTTTACTACAGACTGCA
Source organism: Agonopterix arenella (assembly GCA_927399405.1). Lineage (NCBI taxonomy): Eukaryota > Metazoa > Arthropoda > Insecta > Lepidoptera > Depressariidae > Agonopterix > Agonopterix arenella. Next base: position 1,500,144 of record OV656711.1, read on the forward strand.
AACCAACTCCGTCTATGAGTATTTACAGGTAAAAATAATGCTCAATTCTTTCATTATTCATTAAAAGACAGCAAGAGGCATGATGGCGAGCACTTAGGTACATAATAGGCTGATAATAACTGCAACATCTATCTATGATGATGATGATGATGATGATGATGATAATAATGCACTTGACTGAACTTAATCATAATTTAATGTACCTACTGATTTTTTTTTCAACTGAGATGAGAATGTTGAGATGGATGTGTGGTGTAACTAGAATGGACAAGATTAAGAATGAGTATATTAGAGGAAGTTTGAAAGTAGTACCTACAACGGAAAAATTTCAGGGTAATAGATTATCGTGGTATGGACATGTAATGCGGAGAGAAGAGTGTGATGTTACGAGACGAGTGTTAAGTCGACAGGCGTGCCAGGAAGCTCATATGTGATCCAACCTCGGTGGCGAAGCTGCAAAGTCTTGAGCATCGTCGCAAGGTAGCCTGTCTGTCTGTTTTTTATAGGATACATTTCGGAGAGTGTGCGACGGAATTACACGATCTAATACCTCCGTCTCCCTTTCATCTGCGAGGGACGAGACGCAGGCTGGGTTTCCACCCTTATGTTGTTGACATACCAGCAATTCGCACTAAGAAGTTTGCTTCTTCTTTTATAATGCGTACGGCTAAAGAGTGGAACGTACTGCCTGCGGACCTGTTCCCTGAACAATACAACTTGGGCCTCTTCAAGGCGAGAGTGAATAGGCACATTTCTAGGTAAGCATGCTACATCTTCGGCCTCATCGTCACTTAACATCAGGTGAGATCGGGGTCAAATGCTTACCTATCAGACATAAAAAAAAAAAAAGTATGAATGTGGATGGCTGTAGTAAGAGAGGGAGGCCGAAGAAAAGATGGATGGATTGTGTGAAGGATGATATGTGTAAAAAGGGAGTGAGTGTTGAAACAACGGCTAAGAGAGATGAATAGAAGAGGATGACATATTGCGCCGACCCCAAATAATGGGAAATGGGCAAGACAATGATGATTAAAGCTACGACTTATATATTTTTAATAATGTTATCCCTAGCTATTAAGTTGCATGCTAGTGTGGTGCCCTAACAGGGTGTCATGTCGTGAACTTATACCAATATATCAACTTATTTACACATGATAAGCAATAACGAATATTATGAATATGAATATGAATATGAATACTTATAAAACAGTTCCGTGACTGACTGACTGACAGACAACGCTTAGCCTATACCACTGAAGATAGAAACATGTGGAATATACATTCTGCAGAGGATGTATCGATGCCTTTGACTAGTTATATAGGGACTAGCCACGCGTGTAATTCTACTGACAAACATTCCTGCCACTTTTTGCGGGGGGCGAGGTAACATGAAATCTGCAACTTTGGATTGTATTCCCCAAAACTTTAGATTCTAATTTAGAACGTTAAACGTTCTAAGTTCGAAATTATTGTTTCGCAATTATAGACTGTCTCGTTAAGGTATAAATTGAATGTAAATGCACATGGTTATTTAATATTATACCGTGGCAGAGGGGAAATGCTACCGCAAGGCTAGTCCTTATAATAAATAGTCAAAGATCGATGCACTAAGAAATCCACGCGGACGAAGTCGCTGGCAAAAGCCAGTGTCGATTCAAAGAACAATAAAAAGAAAGTAGGTCAATTTTCTACTATATTATTCTTCTTATCACTAATGTACATAAACAAATGTATGGGCCAGATTGCTAATCTAAACTATTATAAAACTGTAACAGAAGTGTGTACTGTCTGTGCATTGAAGATATTAACAAAAAAAAAGTTACGATATGGTTTTTAGGTGTCCCTGATTCCATATAACCAATTTCTGAATTTTTTGTATGTCTGTTTGTTTGACCGAGCATCACGCAAAAACTACTGAACCGATTTTGATGAAACTTTTCTTGATTGATAGCTAATGATCGGACTTAAAATGTGGTATATAATTTGTGCGGACGATGTCGCGGGTTAACGCTAGTTTAAATATAATATCACGTCTCACGCTTATTTTCACAAATAAAAGCACAACGTGTTTAACTAAAGCCGGACGCCTGGCAACCCTGCTGTCCTACCACTGAAATAATGTCACGGATGCTGTGAAATGACGCAGCTATAGAAAGGCATTCAAAAATTCGGCCGGTTTGTCAACAAGCTTCGTAGCTCGGCGGTCGACGCATGGACTTCCGTGCCGGGGGTCGATGGTTCGAGACTCGTCGAAAATAATTCTAGATTTTATTGTTGTTGGAAATGTTCTAGAAAAGTAAGAGGGAGTAAGAATATTTGGACAGAGACAAAAAAAATGGGCGTGTCTAGGAATGTTCTAGAAAACGGAGAGAGAAGGAATATTCGAAAAGAACCAAAAACAATAGGAATGTTCTAGAACAAAGAGAGAGAAGAAATATTTGTAAAAAAAACAATAAAAGGGGGCGTGTTTAGGAAAATTCGAGAAAGAAGGCGGGATTAAGAAATATCCGGAAGGGAACAAAGGAATAAAGAAAAGACTAACGAAATTCGGCCATCTAGAAAATTCTAAGGGGTATATAAGGCCGCGAGTTTGCGGACGCAAGTCAGTATTGATTTAACAGTGAAAAGTGCGAAGCAAAAAGGAAGAAAAGTAAAAGTGGAAAAGGACTAGTGAAAAGTAAAGTGCAAAGTAAAGTGGAACAGTGAGTAGACAAGTGTCAGTGTAGTGCAGTGTAGTGTGTGTCGCGTGTCGTGACGTCATAGTGCCGTGCGTCGTGACGTCATAGCGTGTCGCGCGTCGTGACGTAGTGAACAGTAAAAGTGGTGAGAGGGGAAACCCCTGCGAGGAGGACTGTTTAAAGGGGAACCTCTGCGAGGTGGTCCGTGTGTAAGTGTGTATCCCAATAAACTCTGTAAATAAATTGGACTTAGCGTTTCACTCTAATCCCGAAACCCGTCGCTCGTAACATTTGGTGTCAGAAGTGGGATTGGAGTAAGATGCCGCTGGTGCCAAAGGAGCTAAAGGGAGTCACCACCCGGGCCATGTCGGAAGCGCGGCGGGAAGATGCGGCCCTTGCAACTGAGGTGCAGCGCACTCCAGTGAGAAGACCTGAGGGAGGTGAAGTGCAGCGCACTCCGGAGCAGAACCCAGGGAACTTCCTCTATCAAATCCAGCGCATGATGGAGGAACAACTGCGCGCACTGAGAGAGGAGCAGGCTCGCTGTCAGGAGGAACAAGCTCGCCGTCAGGAGGAGCAAGCTCGCCGTCAGGAGGAGCAAGCTCGCCGTCAGGAGGAGCAAGCTCGCCGTCAGGAGGAGCAGGCTGTTCGCCGCCAGGAGGAACAGTCACGCCGACAGGAGGAACAGGCACGCCGGCAGGAGGAGCAAATGCGCACTATGCAGGAGGCTCTTCATAAAGATATCACGAAAGGCTTGCAGCAGGCAGTAGAGAGAGTCGAAGCCGTAGAAGGGAAGTTGGATCGTGTGAAGGGCGAGGTTGAAGGGAGGCTGGACCGTGTGGAGGGTGAGTTTGCCAAAATCCGGCGAGAAGTTGAGCAGAACAAATCTCATAGTCGTGTCGCTGCTGTTTTTGACTCACCCATACAACCAAAAGGTGTCAAGACTCCGGTTTACGATGGACTGACGTCATGGGCCGCCTTTAAGCTACAATTTGAGACAGCAATGAAGGTTAATGGCTGGGGCAAGGAAGAGGCGCAGTCTGCGTTGACATTGGCACTCCAGGGACAGGCTCTCACCGTGCTGGAAGCCGTAGGTGCTGGCGAAAATCTAACGTTCGACGGTCTCTTTGGAGCTCTGGAGGCTAGATTCGGCGATGGACATCTCGAACACATGTATCGGGCGCGATTGAAGGAACGTAACCAACATGCTAACGAGAGTCTGCAGCAATGGTCCGTGGAAGTGGAGAAGCTCGTGCGAAAAGCCTTCCAGTCATCACCAGCAGCCATCGATGACATGCTCCTACAGGCCTTTACGGATGGGATACGGGACTCGGAGGTGCGAGCTGCAGTGCGACTTGGGCATCATGTTACACTCAGGGACGCTGTTGCTCATGCATTGGAGGTGGAAGCCGTACGTCAGGACCCTCGTTCCGCTCGTCTCAGGGAGATTGTGGTGACTAGAGCGTCAGCGCCAAGAAATCGTAGCTTCGGTTATGTGTGCTACGAGTGTGGTGAACGAGGGCATATTCGCAGCTCCTGCCCGAAGCGCACAGGCCGTCGGGATGTTGGAGTCTCGACTGACGAGCAGCAGGAAAACTAGAACCAGCCAGGGCTGCGGGGTGGGCGCTGGCCGGGTATGCTGCAACCCCAACCATTAGAGTCAAACAAACATCGGACGGAAATAGTCTGTTGGTTGAAGGAGAGGTCAATGGTAGAATCTGTGAACTAACTTTGGATACCGGCGCTTCGAGAACGGTGATCAATGCTCGACTGTTAAGCGAGATGGAAAGTTACCAGAAACGACTTCTGCAGCGAACCAACCTGCAGTTAACAACAGCTACCGGCCAGCGCGTACCTGTTAAGGGAGAGTTGGGAGTTTCGATTAAGATCGGGGAAACTCCTTTCAAACATGTGGTGATTGTAGCTGAAATAGTGGACGATTGCATCATTGGCTTAGATTTCTTACAAAATCACCAGTGCAATATAGACATGAAAAGTGGAGTGCTACGGTGTAACACAGAGGAGGTTCCGATGAAAGGTGGATCATCGGGAAAGGTCTACTGTGTGAGAAGAACAGTTCTCAAGCCTAGATCACAGACCTTGGTACCTGTTGTTTTGCCCAAGAGTAACGATGGGAGATTACCACGGAGATGTGCTGTGATAGAGAAAGTTAAAACTGAAACTTGTTGGATTCCGGCAAGGACGGTTGTCGGATCAGTTTCATCTACCTCAATCCCGATACTTAACGTCGGAGATGTGGACTTGACGATTGAGAAGGGGGAGGTTGTTGGTCACTGTGAGGAAGTTTTATGGTTGCGACAATGTGTGGAAAATCCTCCTAAGAAATATAAGGCTGAGGGGGATGTAGTATCGAAGGTTATGGAAGACTCCAGCAAGGACTTGACTAAGCTACAGGCTATGAAAGCGAAGAACTTGCTGCTGCGTTTTTCAGACTTGTTCTCTAAGAACGACGCAGATATTGGTAGAACAGACCTGGTGAAGCACACGATTAATACAGGAGATGTAGCGCCAATTAAGCAGCGACCTAGGCGCATTCCGTTTGCTCGTGAAAAGGAAGTGGAGGAAATGATAGAGGACATGAAGAGGAGTAACACCATCGAACCTTCATCGAGTCCCTGGTGTTCACCAGTAGTTCTCGTTAAGAAAAAGGATGGGTCAACGAGATTTTGTGTGGATTATCGGCAGCTTAATGAAGTGACGAAGAAAGACAGCTACCCTTTACCAAGAATCGACGACACCTTAGACACCTTGAGTGGAATGAAGTGGTTCTCAACGCTCGATCTGAAAAGTGGGTACTGGCAAGTGGACGTAGACCCCAAAGACAAGGAGAAAACCGCGTTTTCTACCGGGAAAGGACTGTGGCAGTTCAAGGTAATGCCGTTTGGATTGTGTAACGCCCCTGCGACTTTCGAAAGATTGATGGAACATGTCCTAGCTGGAATTCTGGGTGATACGTGTCTGGTCTACTTGGACGACATCATCATTGTTGGTCGAGACTTCGATGATCATCTGAAGAAGTTAGAGAAAGTTTTCGAAAGACTGCGTGGAGCAAATCTCAAGTTAAGTCCAAAGAAGTGTTCTTTCTTTAAACGGCAAGTCAATTACCTTGGACATGTGATCTCTGAGAGAGGAGTCGAGACTGATCCTGCCAAAACTGCTGCTGTAAGGGAGTGGCCGACTCCGAGAGATAAGACACAAGTTAGAGCTTTCCTTGGGCTCTGTTCTTACTATCGTCGTTTCGTGAAAGCGTTTTCGGACATTGCGAAGCCACTGCATCGACTTACGGAAGAAAAGAGGACGTTCACATGGGATTCAGAGTGTGAAGAGGCTTTTATGGAGTTGAAAGAACGTCTAAGTAAGGCGCCAATTCTTGGATATCCCGATGTTCAGGGGGAATTTGTTGTAGATGCGGACGCCAGTAACATCGGGATTGGAGGTGTGCTCTCACAGCGACATGGTGAACAGGAAACTGTAATAGCCTACTTCAGTAAGTCATTATCTAGACCTGAGAGAAACTATTGTGTAACTAGACGAGAATTATTGGCGGTGGTGAAGACTGTACAACACTTCAAGAAGTATCTGCTGGGACGTAAATTTCTAGTCAGGACTGACCACGCTGCATTGAAATGGTTGCTTCAATTTAAGAATCCGGAGGGTCAAGTTGCAAGATGGTTAGAGCAACTGCAGGAATTCAACTTTGAAGTAGAACACCGAAGCGGAAGAGTTCATTCCAATGCAGATGCACTATCAAGAAGGCCATGTCCAGAAGATTGTAAGCACTGTAGTAAACAGGAGGGGAAGGAATCAGTTTCACTCAGGGTTATCAGAACTGATGCCATCAACGATGAGTGGGGCAACGAAGCGATGCGCCATGAACAGGAAAAGGACCCAGGAGTCGGGCCAATCCTGAACTGGTTAAGGAATGATGATTCTAAGCCTCAGTGGAGTGAGGTGGCAAGGTACGGGACAGACACGAAGGGACTTTGGGCTCAGTGGAAGAGTCTCGTCATACATAATGGATTGCTCTGTAGGAAATGGGAGACATCGAATGGAAAAGACTCTTATCTACAGTTAGTGGTCCCACGAGCTAAGGTGAAAGAAATTCTGCGAGTTTTTCATGATGGAACTTCTGGAGGGCATTTGGGTGTAAAGAAAACCTTGGAGAAAGTAAAGGAAAGATTTTACTGGTTGCATTGTAGAGACGATGTAGAAGATTGGTGCCGCAAGTGTACAAGTTGTGCAGCTGTAAAAGGACCTCATACGAGGAGCAGGGCAGCAATGAAAATTTATAATGTTGGGGCGCCTTGGGAACGAATCGCTTTAGACGTTGCGGGACCATTTCCAGTCACTAAGTCAGGAAACCGGTATATACTTGTGGTAATGGATTACTTCACAAAGTGGCCGGAAGTATTTGCCATTCCAAATCAGGAAGCGATAACTGTGGCTACCAAGTTGGTGAACGAAGTTTTCTGCCGGTTTGGGGTTCCGCTAGAAATGCACAGTGATCAGGGCAGGAACTTTGAGTCACAGTTGTTCCAGGAAGTTTGCAAGATTTTCGGAATTCATAAGACCCGGACTACTCCTTATCATCCTCAGTCCGACGGAATGGTGGAGCGGTTCAATCAAACCTTGGAACGGCATCTTGCAAAGGTCGTCGATAATCATCAGGATAACTGGGATGAGTACATACCTCTCTTCCTGTTGGCCTATCGAACCGCTGTTCATGAGAGTACTTCAGCAACGCCAGCGATAGCAAACTTCGGGAGAGAATTGAAGCTTCCAGCGGATTTGCTATCAGGGTACGCACCAGGCACCCCTAAAAGTATTAGTGATTATGTGAGCGAACTGCGGGAGAAAATGGTCGACATCTATGAACAACTTCGAGAAGCAGGTCAAAACTCCAGTAACCGTTCGAAGACACGATATGACCGAAAGGCGAACTATACAGGGTTTGAGGAAGGAACATCAGTATGGCTGCATAATCCAGTTCGAAGGAAAGGGAAGTGCCCGAAGTTACAGGCAAGTTGGGAAGGGCCGTATGAGGTAGTGACCAAAATAAATGACGTCACATATCGAATCCGACGATCGCCAAGGAGCCCGTTGAAGATAGTGCACGTTGATCGGTTAGCTCGTTATTTCGGAAGTAATGATGCTCGGGACGAGCAGAACTAAGGGAGGGGCAGTGTCACGGATGCTGTGAAATGACGCAGCTATAGAAAGGCATTCAAAAATTCGGCCGGTTTGTCAACAAGCTTCGTAGCTCGGCGGTCGACGCATGGACTTCCGTGCCGGGGGTCGATGGTTCGAGACTCGTCGAAAATAATTCTAGATTTTATTGTTGTTGGAAATGTTCTAGAAAAGTAAGAGGGAGTAAGAATATTTGGACAGAGACAAAAAAAATGGGCGTGTCTAGGAATGTTCTAGAAAACGGAGAGAGAAGGAATATTCGAAAAGAACCAAAAACAATAGGAATGTTCTAGAACAAAGAGAGAGAAGAAATATTTGTAAAAAAAACAATAAAAGGGGGCGTGTTTAGGAAAATTCGAGAAAGAAGGCGGGATTAAGAAATATCCGGAAGGGAACAAAGGAATAAAGAAAAGACTAACGAAATTCGGCCATCTAGAAAATTCTAAGGGGTATATAAGGCCGCGAGTTTGCGGACGCAAGTCAGTATTGATTTAACAGTGAAAAGTGCGAAGCAAAAAGGAAGAAAAGTAAAAGTGGAAAAGGACTAGTGAAAAGTAAAGTGCAAAGTAAAGTGGAACAGTGAGTAGACAAGTGTCAGTGTAGTGCAGTGTAGTGTGTGTCGCGTGTCGTGACGTCATAGTGCCGTGCGTCGTGACGTCATAGCGTGTCGCGCGTCGTGACGTAGTGAACAGTAAAAGTGGTGAGAGGGGAAACCCCTGCGAGGAGGACTGTTTAAAGGGGAACCTCTGCGAGGTGGTCCGTGTGTAAGTGTGTATCCCAATAAACTCTGTAAATAAATTGGACTTAGCGTTTCACTCTAATCCCGAAACCCGTCGCTCGTAACAATAACAATATCAAAGATTTTTTTTGGTCAATCTTTGAACAATTTATAATAAAAGACTGGCTCAAAAGGAAAGAAAATCCAGAGCCGTTAAAATATATATGAAAAAAAAACATTTGCGTAGTTTTCATGTAAATGAATAAACTTCTAGTGACCTTATTCGGCAGTGGTACTTATTATACTGATGATAATTTCTAGGTACTCTTACCCCGGCAGTGGCCTAGAAATTATAGAAACACCAAAACACTTGCTCATTATACAGTTATTTATACTGTAACTTATCTCCGTTATGTCCTAACTGTGTAAAGTACAAAACACGCTTCAATACTTTACCTACTGCTATTTATATTCATTAATAGTTTTAATTTACATACTTAATTAGTAACCTATTTCGTCCCATTGTTGGCCAAAGGTCAAGCTTTTCCAGTCTTCTCTATCCCGTGTCATAAGTTGCTATTCTAAAACTGCTATTTATAAAAAAACTAAAATTTTCTAGCTAGTATTGTATTCAGTACTGAGTACTCTACACTTGTATATGTTACACACACAGACAACCCTATTATGTACAGCAGTACAATAGTAGATTAAACACCGAGGGCAGAAAAGTAAGAAAGGTCTCAGATTTCATGTAATAGTTGGCCGAGGCGAAGCCGAGGCTTTCTTATTTTCTTATTTTTCTTTCCACCCGAGGGGTGAAAAATTCTTTACAATAGTACAGGGTGTTACAGAAGTAAAAATAAAATTTGAAATCTTTTAGGGAGTGGTTTAGACCAACAAACTGAACAACTTTCACTATGGGACCAACATCGAAAATGCGAAGAAAAAAATCTTAACCTCGAGTATGTAGTTTAGTATGGAACATCGCAAACGCATCGCATCATGGCGATTATGGCAAATCTGCCCATTTTGGGGGAGGCCTATTGGCGTCTATTGGCTGATATGATGATGATGATGATGAAACATCCGATTTTTTTTCGCAATTTCGATATTGGTCCCATAGTGAAAGTTATTCAGTTTGATGGTCTTAACCACGCTCTTAAATATTTATTTGTATTTTTGTAACATCCTGTATAACTAAACATTGGCGCATGTTGATTTCTTCCTTATTCCTATCACGTTACAGATGCGCTTCGGCTCCCACTGGGTGCGTCGTCTGGCTGCAGGAACGTTCCTAGTCCGTCAGGTCCTGAACTTAGCAGTCACTGTCTACACCCCAACAGTGGCCTTGCATGCGGTGCTCGCTCTGCCACATTGGGCGTCAGCTGCTGCGTTGACAATAGTTGCTATTGTCTTTAATTTGCTGGGTGGATTGGCAGCTGCTATCAGGTATGTGAAAATGCACCATGATTTTTTTCGTGGTCGGTTACACTTTGGTGAAAATAATACTACTACCACCTATTTTATTTATTTATTTGAACACTTTATTGTACACACGGAAGTATACATGAAAACAACATAATAGACAATTACAAAGGGCGAGCTTATCTCTAAAGAGATTTCTTCCAGCAAACCCGAGACAGAGAGAGAGCATAGAAATTGAGGCAGGCATAGTGTGCACATTTAATTATTAAAACAGTAGGTATTTAAGACTAATAAATATATATTATATAAAGATACAGGTATATGTATACTTACATACATACCTACTTTATTATAGGAACCGTAAATTAGAAGTAAGCCTCTTACGGACAGTTGCAGACCCTCATTAGAGTTAATCCTCAATTAAATCTCTCGCTAGCTTTTATTACTTCAACAAGACTAAAAGTGACAGCAAGAGATTTAATGGATGATTAACTTTAATGAGCGTTTCTGCAACTGACGGTTAGATGGAAAAGGTCTCAGAAAATGAGAGGGACGCCGCAGGCCATACTTGCCATGATACGGTAAAAGGCGTGCCATGAGGTTTCTTGAAGGCAGTATAAGAGTACTTTCAAGCCATCCTTTATGAGGCTTATCCTTAGCATTTAAGGCTAGTCATAACAGTTTTGCGTATTATATTACATTCATAATCGTTGTCGTCGTCATGACTGCCTCCGTGGTCTAGTGGTTAAGAGCATTGGGCTCTCGACACGGAGGTCGTGGGTTCGATTCCCACGGGGGACACCTAGTGATATGTCATTTTGTGCGTTTTTCCCCAGTTGGACATAGCAGGCTGAATCACCTGATTGTCTGAAAAGAAAATTTATTCCGTGCTTCGGATGGCACGTTAAGCCGTTGGTCCCGGCTACTATCTCTGGTGGTAGTAGTCGTTACATAAAAACCACGTCAGAGGCCGTAAGGCGGTCTGAAAAAACTTTGACACCAGGGCTCTGCCCACACGATAAGAAGAAGAAGAATCGTCGTCTTACGTGAAATCATGAAGTTCTTGGGACATTTTGGAGTGGTGTTTAGTAAAATATTTCCTGTATTACTTGTATAGTCCTCCTCCTCAGTTGAAATCCTCTTTTAAAGGATATTAAAACTTGCACATTCATTCTGCAGCTGTGATGCCACAATGTGGGCTTCAATTTATTCAATTGTTTCTTGTGATAAGACTACCTATAATTGTCTTTAACGAATTGTTCCTTTCAGTTTATGTATGTTTTATGAAAAGGAAGATTTAGAACACTTTTAAAAGAATGTCCTTAGGGATTGGAGTGTAAATTCTCTCAGACTCTTCGGACTGTGAGTCGCAGGCAAGCAATGTTTCTCGCTTTAGCGAATGATGTTTCTGCACAACAGAAAGAGATAGAGCTGAGGAATGGTATATATAGGGTGTCCCGTAAACCAACGTCAACCTGGTGGATGCTGATAGGTTAGTTCATACCTAACCGGAATATACTAAAATAAAAAAAAATTTAATAATCTGTCAATCAATCTCTCAACGTTTTACTTTTGGAAAAAGTTCTTAGTTTTCGAGATAAGGACAGTTTTATAAAATTTGTGAAACTCTTTACCTTAGTCACTATCTTGAGTGCCACGGCATCAAAGGTTCTATGCAGTATATTGTGTTAAAACTGTCAATATCTCGAAAACTATGACACTTTTACTACAGTTAAATTTTCATATTCTGCTTAGTCATGACCTAACCTATCAGCATCCGCCGGGTTGACGTCGATTTACGCGGCACCCTGTATATATAAGGTCTAACAAAATCAGCTGAAACTATTTTAAGGGGATGATCAGACCATCAAACTGAACAACTTTCTCTATGGGACCAATATTGAAATCGCGAAAAAAAAATCTGCTGTCCCGTACATATAGGTCGAGTAGGTTTGTATGGAACAGCAGATTTTTTTTTCGCGATTTCAATTGTGGTCCCATAGAGAAAGTTATTCAGTTTGATGGTCTGATCATCCCCTTAAAATAGTTTCAGCTAATTTTGTTAGACCTTATATATATGGAGGAGGAGAGAGAGGAATGCTATTCTATGTGGATAAAAGATTTTAAAACAGAAATAAGTAATCTAAGAATCTGGTGCTTGAGAAGTTGGCCGTATCAATGATGCTAATAAAAGTACCAAATTATTTTCCAGAGCGGACGTCATTCAGACCTTGACGATGGTGCTAGTGAGCGGTGCCTTCATAGTTCAAGCGACTATTCGTTCTGGGGGTCCGCAGAAGGTTCTAGAAGATAACCTTGAAGGTGGAAGGTTACAGTTTTTCAAGTAAGTTACGATTTTGTTGTTTCATTAATCACGTTTGCCTTGCACTAAAAGCCCGCACTTTCTATTAAATCTTGATATTTCATTCACATCAAGCATATTGCTGGCTGCTGGGTAAAGCGTACCCAGACATTTAGCCATCCGTTTTATTTAGGCATTTATCATGGTCCTGAACTAATCTGATCCATTGCGGACTCATCAGTCATTCATTACCCTCACAATGTCGTTTGATCAACGTGTTGCTGGTTTGCAGTCTTCGGTCTGGTATCTTCCTTGGCCCTATCACATACAAGGGAAACTGCTTTGGTCCACCGTCTTTTCATCTTGTTTAAAACTATCGCCATGCCCTCCATTCACTTGTTATAGAAGAATAGAATAGAATAGAAAACATTATTTTCGACCAACTGAGATCAGAATATTGTTGGTAACACACTTAGCCTACTTATCTCTCCTTTGAAACCTTTTGGATGTTTCTTCCGCATAAGTATAGCCCGTTTATTCATTATGTAGTGGGGCGGGTCAGAGGAAAACATCGTGAGGAAACCTGCATGCTTCAATTTGTACCTGCATGTATTGTACCTTGTCCATTACAAGTAGCGACGGGCTCACTCCCCGTCACACTAGGCAGAGTTTTGGTACTACTTACTAGTGAAACGTGGATGTTCTGAAGTTTCAGAATATCTCTGACTACCCCCTCGGGGAATATAGTCGTGAGCATATGCTATGCTATGCTATGCTATGCGGGTCAGAGGCTACCTACATCAGAACTTCAAAATTACCTTTCTTATGTATAGCACGGACAGGGAAGGTAATTATCTTCAAAAGAAGTGTCTGCCAATGTTTTACGTCAGAAGTCATTGTTTTATTGTGAACAAGCAAATTTGATAAGCTTTATATAAAATAAATGATTTTTGAATGCACCTGATAAAATATATTATCATACAATAAGAAATAAACTGCAATTTGTTCAATTGTTGTTTGTGTCACTTAGCAAAAAACTTTCTGTTATTTTTCGCATATTTTGGCACGTTTTGCATAAATAACATAATAATAATAATATTTAAAATAAATATGCTTGGAAGCCGATAGCTTTACTGCTTTATAATCAACGCGTTTTTATCGTTTAATCGCATTTAATCTACGTCAGCACATCATCATCAGCGTCTATCATCCCCACTACTGGGATACAGGTCTACCGTCATGCTGCGCATGGGCATTGGTTCACCACGCGACCTCAATGCTGGTTGGTATATTTCAGATACGCATAAGAATTTCTTCTGCAGCGTATGCAGGTTTCCGCGCTGTGTTCTTCGTTTCAGATAACCCATGACAAACAAATGTTTTACTTGCTGTCAAATCTCCTGTTTTGTCTCCTGATTACCTGTTACCATTACTGTGTCTGGAATTGCGGCAATCCATGGGTAAAAGCAATGCTAACCTAAGTTAATTTTCCCATTTCAGATTCCACTGGGACCCAACAGTCCGTGTTGATACGTTATCAGCGCTCTTCGGCCAGCTGTTTATGTCTGTCTCCATCTACGGATGCCAACAAACCTTCGTCCAGAGATATTGTTCAATGTCCAGTGAAGCCAGAGTGAAGAAGACCCTTTTGGCAAATGTACCAGCCGTGGCAATACTCTTCAGTCTATCTTGGGTGGTTGGGATGGCGTTGTATGCGTTGTATCAATATTGTGATCCTCTTCTTGCTGGGAGAATAGCAGCTCCAGATGAAGTGCTGGCGTATTATGTGCAAGACCAGTTTGGATTTTTCCCTGGGATGCTTGGGCTGTTCTTGGGAAGTCTCTTTAACGGAGCTTTGAGGTGAGTCTCGAAGTTATTTATTGTTCTTCGAAGAATTTCAATTTCAATTTATTTATTTGTGAGGTAATAAAGATGTTACACAATTGTTGGTTCCTTTGTGTTCCGCCAGAAGGTATACAAATTTTTTACAAGTAGATACATTTACAATTATTATAATCAAGGTATATAAATATAATTACTCAGAAAGGGATTAAATAATATTTATTAGTCACACACGATGAGGCATGAGGGAGCGGCAGACGTCAGTCCGTCATTTGTGAAGCAAGGAGTTGTATGAAACTGCCTGTGAAACCGCACGTAGAAGCACACACAGTGCCGGTGCGTCAATCGGCCACCGTGTGAGCTAGCGACTCAATCATGAGGCGGCGCGGCGGTTCGATTCCTGGCCTGTACCACTATGTTCTAGGGAATTTATGTACGGTTGTATTGATTATTATCACTAGCTCGGCGGTGAAGGAAAATATCGTGAGGAAACCTGCATACCCGAGAATAAAAAGAAAATACCATAAGTTCAAGTTCGGAGGTATGCGTAAAAATATGGGCGAGCTTGACGAACACAAAAGACCAGCGACGGTCGCAGTGTTACATAACGATCCTCGCTTGCAAAAGACCAACCAACAAATCAATCAATAATCTAGAATAGTACGGTATTGGCAATTCTATTTTTTATTTCCAGTTTCGTAGTATCCAACGTGAACTCCCTAGCGACAGTCACGTGGGAAGACTTCGTTTCGGCTGCGCCTGCGTTCAAAGACATCGATGATAAACAACAGCTTACTGTCATCAAGATCATTGGCGTCGTCTACGGTTGGTCTCTTATTTTAACTAGCAGTTATGTCACAGTATAGGAATGAGTATCTAGTACTGTAGTACTACATACCGTACGGATACTCCCTGCCCCCCACGAATGTATACCTTACCCCCTCTGGCAGAAAGCGTGGCAGAAAATGTAGACAATGGCTTCTTTTTGTCAATTTTTCCATTTGCATCAAAAGACAGCTACCTAAGTGTCCAAGTTGTGGTTCTTCTTCTTGTGGTGCCATGTCTTATCGGAGGTTGGCTATCAATAGGGCTATTCGGACCTTGGAGACTGCAGCAATGTGTGGTTATGTCTTGTTATGTTGTAGAGTTTTTGGCCATATCGTTTCTACAGCGAAAACATGTTCCGATGCGGTGGTAGCTTCAAAAAAGATTTGTCATTTGATAAGTGGGCTTCAAGTTCCTGTATTGAATATACTAGGTGGGGAACGGGTTGGCACCTAAAGACATGAGACCTAAATATTAGGCACAATTTGAGTAGATGACTTACGATTACGAAGACGATCGTCTTCGACTCTTTCTGAAATAATGCACAATATTTTAAAGGTAAGACGGTCTTGTAAACAGCTTTTTCTTTAAGAAATTTTGTCTTTTCTTTATATTATATTATATTTGGATCGAGTAGATATTGCAGTTAATCGTGGATTTCGATGAGAGAGCTGACATTCCAACCCAAAATAATCAACTAGCGCAGCGCAAGGTCGACCGACGACTTAGTGAAGGCGACGGGAACCCGTTGGATGAGGGCAGCGCAGGACCGGTGGTTAAGGCAATCTTTGGAGTAGAAGTAGGCTTATGTCCAGCGTGGATATCAATCAGCTGATGATGATTATTTCCGCTCGCTAATTAATACATGCATTTTCAAAACTATTGTTTTTCGTCTTTTCCAGCAATCCTCATAATGTGCCTATCACTTTGCGTCGGCATCGTCGGCGGTGTAGTCGAAGGATCTCTCCTAGTTACATCTGCGACTTCTGGCGCTTTACTCGGGGTGTTCCTCCTGGCAGCTTTGTTCCCTGTCGCTAATGGTAAAGGAGCCGTGTGGGGCATGGTGACGTCACACGTGATCACGACTTGGATGGCAGTTGGGAGGATTCTTTATGTGAACACGAGAGTGGCGATGTTGCCGTTGTCTGTTGAGGTGAGTGTTGGTTTATATTATATCAAATATTACGTAGTTATGAGTAGCGGAAAAGAGACAGGATTGGCGAATACTCCACCGACAAGAGTGTAGCTCCTTAATAAGATGATGATGACGTAGTTATAGCACAGAATAAATAGTAGTACGTGAAAGTTCCGTTTGTTTGGAAGAGCTTGCTAATATGACCGGGATTGAGGCTCACTGTCCAGAATAAAGTGTTCGGTTTTGAGGCTAAGATAGAGCTGATCTCGATGACAAGCGCGATGAACTTAAAGCAAGACCTCACGCGACCATCCATTATAACTCTTCAATCTTAATGGGAAATTGACACGTAGACAGTCCGGGCACACTTTTAAAGCCAAAATTCGCTACATTAGCCATCTAAGAACATACTAACAAAGCTTTCAAAATCGACAACCTTAATCAGTCACACGGTCATGAGATCAATATGGTCGAAAAGGGAAGTTTTTGCTCAAGTTTTGGTCGATTCAATGTCTTCAAGCAATAAACGTGAACCCCAAAATGACAAACCACTAAACCTTTTTCTATATATTTTTTTGCAGAGTTGTCCAAATGAAACCGCAGCGGTGTTTAATCCTAAACCATTGCCAGTTGGCGTCAACCAGACATTGATGCAACTAGCGCCCATTCTAGAAGCTATGAACAACACACGCTCTATTCATGATGATAATGCATCTACTATGTAAGTTTTTGGTTCATATATTATATCATATTGTATATTATATTTTCCTCATATGTGTACATAATAAAATAACTCCCACTCACTAGTCACTGCTGCACGTTATC
The DNA here is from genome assembly GCA_927399405.1 of Agonopterix arenella. NCBI lineage: Eukaryota > Metazoa > Arthropoda > Insecta > Lepidoptera > Depressariidae > Agonopterix > Agonopterix arenella. Next base: position 1,517,102 of record OV656711.1, read on the forward strand.
CTCTTCCAATCCAATCAAAGTATAAAGTCGTTAATATTTTAGTGCGTTCTAAGATCATTCTCTATTTATAGAGCAAACACAGAAACCACGAAAAAAATATGTTTTGTTCCAATATTCGTCAATGACTCGACCCAAATGTTTAGTGTTTTTTCGTGATTTATGTGTTGATACCACTTTCATAGTTGTTCAGCTTCATGGTTTAGAGCACCCCCTTAAAATATGTATCGCATTCAAATTGACACCATGTAATTTGCCTTTAATTTACAATAGCCACATCATTATCAAGCCTAAACAAAACTTACGACACTATGTTTTTTTAAACATCGCATTCATTACATTTTTCAACGTTTAATTTTTTTTTTTTACAGATCAAACATCTTCCTCACAATATACTCAGTCTCATACATGTGGTACGCAGTCATAGGTACCGTTGCTTGCGTTATCGTCGGGATCGTAGTAGGATGCTTCACTGCCACAGAGTCTGATGCCTTCGACGAACGCCTCCTCCATCCATTCGCAGCGAGAATCGCTAGAAAACTTCCAGGCACAAAACGTACGTTCACTTTTGAAAAGCAGAAAGTCGAGAAGGTAGAAGAGAATCCTTCTAAAGAATCTTCAGAAAAAACTGATGATACAGTAGTTGAAGAAGTGAAAGAAGTACAAGCTAATAATAGTGCGGTGTTTACTCCGACTGATAGTAGGTTGTTTGATGCATACACGCCTGCAACACCGCTGCCACAAAGAACGAAGTTGTGAGATCGTTTTAAGTGTAGTTGGGATACAATCCAAATGACTATTCCTATGTTCCAATGTTGTATTTAAATAAGAGTTAAAATGTGGGTACGTTGCAAGAATTCATGGTTTTTAATAGTCAAATAATTATGATTTTGGGTTGTCAAAGTTTATACGTATTTTACTGGAATTTGGAATAGCATGTTTCGTAGAACTAGTTTTGTAGATAGATTTTCAGTTTTTTTGTAATTTATACGTGAATCAAGATTGACTGTTCGGGATTCCTGTTAGAAGAGAGAATGTAGTCTCACATAAAAAAGACTATCAGAGTTAAACAGGTTTTATAAGATAGATTCAAATGTGACTATGAAGACAAAGGACCGCATGTTGGGCGCGAGAAAAGATAATAATAATTATGCTGGTTTCGTTGGTGAGGCAAGTTGTAATCATCTTCATGGACTCCACAGTAAAAAATCCCAAGATCTTCATGCGAGAGGATGCCAGCTTACTCTTTTTTTATTCAACCTTAAATTGCATACATGTACAGAGGTGTATGTGGTGTTTTTAATTTTGACTCCATGAAGATTCAGTTCACACGCTCAAACGCTCAGACACAGAAGGGATTGAATTTGAGCACTGAAGAAGACGAATATATTTTAGGAATATACGGTTTCGAACAGAACTAGAATAATTAGGTGATTAATTAATTTTGGAGTCTCAATTTCATAGGAAATATTGATAAAGAAGTTACTGAATTCATATTGGGCTGAAAATTTATATGTTAGCCCAGCAAGTTCCTGTTAGAAAAATAAAATTGTAACTGTAAATTAGATGAAAAAAAGTTTTTATTTTTCTTGTCAAGGTTTTTAAACGATTTATCCATGTGATAATAGTTTATTTTGTAAATAAACAGTGATATTATTATTATGAATATCGTTTAGAATAGGGAGATTAAATTAATCTTTCTTTATAATCTGTAAGTAGCTATTTTAGACAGGGTCCTTCTGAAATATTCCATAAGATAAGATTGTAACTTTTAAAAACATAATATACATTTTACGAAAAAAAATTGACAGATGAATCTAATATTTTTAAGGGTTGATCACGTCATCAAATTAAAAAACTTTCTCTATGAAACGAAATCATTAAAAAAAAATTACACTCTTGAAGTATGATTTTTGAAACTCAAATCAGCAGTAGAAAGATGCATATCTCCATAGTAATTTTATCATATTCAAGTTCTGAGTTCAAAGCATGAGTTTCAAAAATCGCACTCCTGATCATCTCCTTTTGACTCTGATTTTGTATTTCAGAAGGATCTTGTATAAACTTTCAAAGTAGACAAATAACTAATTTTAAGTACTTATATATTTACAATAATTATTAATTCTACTCCTTATATTCGTGTTCGTGTAGAAAATAATAGATCACATGAGAAAAATGTAGAATTTTCAATTAATGTTTTTACTCCTTTTAAACGAATTTATATCAAACGTAAGCAATATCCTATATGATAAGCTGTTAACATTTTTAGACAATTTATTGTGATACTTCTATCATTGGATCCCAAAGCAGAAATTTTACGGATTTTTGCTTTGGTAGGTATTTGAGCTAAATCGTAAACTTTCACTGTTAGGTTAGAACCTCGTTATATAAATTCCATAGACGATCAAACGGTATCAAGGCACAGACTTCGGTATAATCATTAGACATTCTTCTTCTATTCTATTCTATTTTTATTAAATGGCGTTTCCTTAAAGATTTCGCCAGTATCAAGTGTTGAAGATATTATTATAATTCAAGTTAACGTTCATTGTACGGTAATTGATATGGCGATCTCAAAGCCCTGTTTTGATACAAAAACACACACCCGAAACCGCCATAAAATGGCGGAGCCGCGTGGCTACCTAAATTGCGAGCCGAACGAAAGACGTCTACTCGAGAGACCTCTAGCCACGCGACTCGACATTCTTCTTCGTGTCAATGGTTCTGCAGTGATGTTTAGACATTAGACTCTGATGTACCTAATACCAAAGTCTGTGTATTAAGGGTAAGCCGATGAATAATAACAATATTATGTCTCCACGTTCTCTATGCCAATAATAGAATAGAATACAAAACTTTATTTTCAACCATCTGAGATCACAATTCTTGTTAGGCCCGATTCGACCAAACGCGAGTAAATTTTATTCTTAGATTAAGTCGCCATTTGCGCTAGAGTAAACAGATTTTGCGTTTTACTAACCCTAATCTATGAATAAGTTGAGAGTAAATTTTACACGGCTAATTTTGACGGTGTTACCTTATAACGAGACTTATGAAATGTCAATGTCACATAATAAAAAAAAATGTAATAAAAAGAAACCTAAAAAATTTAAACTGTGTAACCCTCACATTGCGATAAGTACGGATACAATGACTTCTTTCTTTAGGTGGATTATACATTCGTTCTTTTAGTATGGGTTTTGAGTGGTAGAAGACAAATGAAGTTATTTGGGAGTAAACACTAGGAGTTAAATTGTTACTTGTATAGTTACTCTTCTATAAATCAAAGTTTGGAATCCGGCCTTAGTAACACACGGAGCCTATTCTTAGTTTATACACAACATTTCTTAATATTTGCCATGAAATGAAATTTGAATGAATTTGAAAAAGCCTTATTCATACGGCATCATTGTTTAGATCAAAACAATTGGCGTCCGTAGGGTCGTCCGTAGCCTCCTCATTTGGCAGTACGGAATCGAATTTTTTCTGCTTCAACCGTTTCTGACGCTCAGGAAAGTCATTTATAGAGATAAAGGTCGTAGCACTGCCGGTGCTGCCGCGTGTTGTCGCATTCCCGCTATCTTTCTTGCTCTACCAAATGAGGTTCCCGAGTAACAGATAAGGATGAATCATGAAAAAATTTCATTCCGTGCTGCCGGATAAGTTCAACCCTTAAAAGCTTGATGCTTGTACTTCAAGCTTCAAATTTGCTTGATTGCATGGTTGATCGTCTAGAGAAAACTTCACAATAAAAGATTGTGATGATTGTCAGTATTATTTTTATGTGTGTATGACATATTGAATGACCAATAAATATTATTGTATACCTAGGTATTTTGTACAAATTATTTTTTGAATAAAAATGTTTAAATAATCAAATGAAACAATGATGAAATAAAAATGATGAAACTATTTTTTGTTGTTTTACTCAATTAAAGATCTTATTTCGTGTTTAACAATGAATTGTGGTGAATAATTTTACTTGGAACAGATGTTGATCTTGACCAAGTAGCCAAGACTATTAGTAAACGTATCGACCAAAGTAAAAATGTACTTTGGTTAAAGGTACCACCCACCATAGACATGCGGAATAATTCCAGAGGGAATTACGATTTCGTAAGGATTTGAAATTTCAAGTGGAATTCTAGAGGGCGCAAATCCATACCGTGCCGTGGTGGTCCAGTGGCGAGTAACCTTGCCTGCTGTGCAGGAGGCGATGGTTCGATCCCCGTCCGGGCCGACTCGTACCAATGAGTTTTTCGGAATTTATGTACGATTTATAACACCACTGGCTTTTCGGTGGAGGAAAACATCGTGAGGAAACCTGCGTGCTTCAATTTCGAGGCATATATTGTACCCACTGTCCATATACAAGTGGCGACGGGCTCACTCCCAGTCACACTGGGCAGAGTTTCGGTATTATAGTGAAACGTGTATGTTCTGAGGTTTCAGAATATCTCTGACTACCCCCTCGGGGATTATAGTCGTGAGCATATGATATGCTATGCTATGCAAATCCATATCAAATCCTCAAATAGACCAAAAAAAATCTTTGCTAATCCTATTTTGATTCGGAATTCTCTCGGGGAATTCTGTATGTGTGTGTCAGGCGTCAATGTAAAAAATACGTATGTAAATCAATAATTTTCATGTTTCAGTTATAGGCTAAGAGATAAGTGTACTTTTTGCAACGATCAGCTGCAAGGCTGATTCAGTGTTTATGGGGTGTGGAGCATCTCTGTGATGGGGATGGACCAGGTCTGCCTGCAAAGGTCCGACCTTTGAACGGCTGTATCTCCTAAACCGACTGGAAGTTCATGTCAGTTTTTGTACTGTTCACATAGCTACAGTGTACACTACAATAATATCATATGATCAGCCTTGCAGCTGATCGTTAATTTTTTACTGACCTTTAAACGTCTGTAATTCTTAAACCGACTGAAGTTATGCAGGCAGACCTGGTCGATCCCCATTACAGAGATAATCTACAATCCATAAACACTGAATCAGCCTTGCTGCTGATGGTTGCAAAAAGTACACTTATCTCTTAGTCTATTAGTAACATGCATTTTTTGCTTACTTTTTAGCCTTTTTTATGCATAGCATATGCTCACGACTATTTTCCCCTAGGGGGTAGCCAGAGATATTCTGAAACCTCAGTACATCCACGTTCCACTAGAACCGAAAATCTGTCCGTGTGACGGGGAGTGAACTCGTCGCCATTTATAATGGACAGAGGGTACAATTACATGCCTCAAAACTGAAACATGCAGGTTTCCTCACGATGTTTTCTTTCACCGAAAAGCCAGTGATGTTACAAATCTTATACGAAAAACTCATTGGTACGAGTCGGCCTGGACGGGGATCGAACCACCGCCTCGTGCAGGGCAGGCAAGGTTACTCGCCACTGGACCACCATGGCTTTTTACGCATTTATCTATTATACTATTATAAAACTGTAACAGAAGTGTGTCTGTACACACGGCCAGTTTATGTTGGTTTTGTATAGCGTTATGTGTCGCCGTGTGTACATTGAAGATATTAACAAAAAACAGGTTACGATATGGTTTTTAGGTGTCCCTGATTCCCTATCACCAATTTTTGGATTTTTGGTCTGTCCGTTTGTTTGAAGAACATCACGCAAAAACTACTGGACCGATTTTGATGAAACTTTTTTTGTTTGATAGCTTATGATCTGACTTAAAATCTGGTATATAATTTGTGCCGACGAAGTCACGGGTTACCGCTAGTATAATATTAAAATTAATTTATGCACGTCCTTTCACTGTTTGGTAAAATATCGTAGGTCATAATTTTCGAAATTGCTCTTCTCTCCCCCCCCCCCCCCCCCCCCCCTTCCCCTCGGGAGCTTCAACACTGCACTGCAAGTACCCATATCTATCCACATCAACTGTGACAAATGACACCATCAGCTCCTCATTTATATTAAATTAGGGTTGTCACATACGCGAGGTTAAAGTGAAGACCATTTCATAAAAATTATTTATGACTGTTCATGCTGGGTGGTCCTAGAGGCTTAAAGTTAACTTTTCTTTTTATGATTTTAAAATCTAAGAAATGTTTCAAATATTTCATGAATTATATTTTTATTTACAACATTTGCAATGTTTGATATTCTTTACGTTTCATCAAATTAGTCATCCAAACCAAATAAAATAATTTTTATTATTTTGGGAATGTATTAATATTTTTTCTAGAGTTTTGGACAATGCGCAATGGTTATGAAATGTTGATATTCCGAATATTTAGTAGGTATAGGTATCCTTCACTATTCACGGACAAAATTCATGAACATGAGATACTTGAGAAGCCAATTCTTGGAGCGTTTTCACATAAGTGATTTTCAATTAAAAAAATGTATTACGTACGTACATAATCTCACGACCACAATCCCTTTCAATTCCGTTTAGCATGAGCCGAGTAGAAGATGTGCTCGACGGAGACACTGTTTATTTTTATTTATTTATCCTTTTTAAATGTTTTTTCTTAGTTTAATTAGGTTAGGTATTTTTTTTAGATTATTGTTAATGTTCCTATATTGTAAATATTATTAATTTAAATGTTCACCGTCTCTTTCAAGGTAGTTAAAAGCTTTTCTATATACCAACAAAATTTAAGACTTGAATCTAAAAAATAAAAAAATTAAATTAAATGAATAAATTTTATTACAGAACATAAATTATAATAAGGACACAATTCCGCTTCGGAATTCCGAATCAGAATTGTGATTTTATATAAGATTTGATGCTTTCGTAAATCCGAACAGAATTCTGGAGGTAGCCCGGTCATTTTACGGTTTGACCTAGGACATATTATAGTTAAGAATTGTTTTTTTTTCGGTATAGTATTTAAGAGACAATTTGAGCTTAGAAATGTACCAAAATTAAAAAAATATCACGTCAGCAACAGCCCCAAATTTTAAATTCATCATTTATCTCGTTGTAAAAAAACTAATGGTAAATTTTTTTGCAAACTTTTAAGGCTTTACCATTTATACATACTTCAAATATGGTGTTAATATTTTTGTCTACTTACGAGGCTTTGAAATATCCGTTAGTATTTTCTATTAAATATCTAATTTTTTAAATTTCAATGTCTTTTTTATTGCTCAAAATTAATTTATATTGTTAAATCTAATTAAAATGAGTGCATTGGTATTAATATTAATAATTTAAAAGCCTTCTGGGCGATACAATTTTGATTTCTATGTTGCGTAGCGAATTTTTTTTTTATTATGTTTTCAGATAGTCTTTTTGTCACTAAATGGTGCCGGTTGCAGTTTAAAATTCACATTCTTAATTACTCCCCACCACTCCTAACAAAATTCCGTAAAATGACTGGGCTAAGGGCCAAGACCCATACGAAATCGTAATCCTGATTCGGAATTCCGTATGTGTGTTGCAGACCTAATTCTCAGCAAAATTATCATAAATTTTCTGACGGATTGACAAGTGACAACCCTGAGGAAGGGTTATTCGCGTGTGACGTCACGATTTCTTATGCTAATCCTTAGGAGAAGGACACTTGCTTGGACGAGACGATCCAATTTGCGTTACAATGAGATTTTTGGGATGAAGGTAAAGTACGTAGCAGGTAAGATTGAAAGTACCTACTTAGTACTTACTCTCTTTCTTCGCCGCTGGCTAAAAACTTAATCACTAATACGAAATTAATGCAAAAATTAGAAAATAAACCGTTTTTTTTTTCTAATTAAGAATTGAAAATTTAAGTATCGGACGGGACTTTAACCACGGAATATAAGGTCTAACAAAATTAGGTGAAACTATTTTAAGGGGATGATCAGACCATCAAACTGAAGAACTTTCTCCTTGGGACCAATATCGAAATCGCAGAAAAAAAAATCAGCTGTTCCATACAAACCTACTTGACCAAATGTATGGGACAGCAGATTTTTTTTTCGCTATTTCGATATTGGTTCCATAGAGAAAGTTGTTCAGTTTGATGGTCTGATCATCCCCTTAAAATAGTTTCACCTAATTTTGTTAGACCTTATATATAAGAGTACAAAAAATATATACGGTCGAATTGAGAAACCTCCTCCTTTTTTGAAGTTGGTTAAAAACAGGAGTCATATCTTTAATTGGATTAACTGCAAAACATGGATACACTACTCTGCGCACTAGTACTCTTCTTTAACCGACTTCTCACTTCAGGAGGTTTCTCAATTCGACCGTATATAATATATACTGGCCTGCAAAACTAAGTATCACACTTTTAAAATTGCAATAACTTTTTCAGTACACAAAATATACTTTCGAAATAAAAAGGACTCGAAAAAGAGTTTAATTTACAAAGAATATTTACAAAGAAAGCTGATAACATTTGCTATAAAACAATTTTTATTTTAAATCTGTAATTTCTATAGTTCAGAAAAAATTTAAATATTAAAAGAGTAGTACTTAGTTTTGCAGGTCAGTGTATATATATTTTTTTTAATGTGTGTTCGCGGATAACTTCGTCGTTTATGAACCGATTTTAATGATTATTTTTTTGTTGGAAAGAAGATATTCCAAGGGTGGTACTATGATAAGGAAACCAGGATCTGATGATGGCATCCCAGAGAAATCGAGGGGAACCATTGAAAATCGTAGTGCCGGCTAGTGCGTTTGTTAATTGAACGCACTACTATTAAATTGAACTAATGAATTCAACACTGAAAATTGTGAAATAAACAAAATTAAAAAAAAAAAATTAAACCGCCTTCAAAAAAACTAAAAAGTTAAAAAATAATATTGCAGCCGATGACTTTTTCGTTCGCATCATATGAACATTAATTTGTTCTATAGAAGTCGGTGTCAAGCCAAGCCAAAAAACTAATGCAAGCCCTGTCGCGAATCGTACCGGCTTGACAGCGACTTCAATAAAACAAATTAATGTTCTCATGGTGCGAACGAAAAAGTCATCGGCTGCAATATTATTTTTTATACTGTGTGAAATGTGAATAGGTATAAAAAGATCTGATGCACTGTATATCAAACCACATTACGCACGTGTGGTGGACTTACGTCGGTCTGTGCTTTTAAAGTTATAGCACAGAACGTTATAAGAGTTATAGTATCAAATATTTGGAAATTGTTTTGTGTTCGGAGACGTCCCTATAACCTTACCTTCAAGGCTAAGGTCCGCCACATACATCCGGAATAAACCTGATTCGGAATTAGATTCCGTATGAAGTGTTGCCGCTTTCAGAGGCTTTTTCAGTAGATCTAGTGATTTTTTCATGTCTTAGGTGGCATATTTTAAATTGATTTTTGAGCGCAGGCGTTAATGGAACGATACCGTATCGTGACGGTGCAGTTGCGACGTCGTTGCGGCATAGTTGCGAAGTCGCCTTCTCAAAAACCGCTTGTGTGATAATGGTTCATGCCATTTTGTATGCAGATTATGTCTAATGTTAAAACTATCGATAGTCTTTTGATATAGTTGCATTAATATTGGAATACAATTTACAAACCATCATCGTAACATTCGTAACTTCATGACCTCATCACATGATAGTAATTGTATGTATAGAAATTGTTTGTTTTGTTTTAATAAATATCTAAAAATACAATTATTATCATTCATTTGGCGTTTCATACATTTTAATTTTAGGCATTTTTTAAACAGCACTCTTGTATTTTTTGTAACCATAGTTGACAACACTGAATCCTGAATCAGGATTCCGGATCGGAATTCCGTTTGTGTGTGGCGGACCTAAAAGGGAGCATAAATAGAGAAAAAAATTTTACCCCCAGAATTTTTCTACTTAGTATTAGATAAAAACAGATATTATTGATATTCTTGATATCCAAGCACTTATTTGTTCCCTAGCGTAGTGAAAGATAAAACAAAAAAGTCTAATGTAAGTGATATCGAAAAACTTTTATCAAGGCAGTCTCCGTAACAAATAAAATATTATAAACAAGCAGTAGCGAGAATTATTTTATAAACATTCTTTGAACTTTGAATGAACGTTTTACTTTTGGTTTTCTAGGGGATCGATAGATGGCGCTACGATCTCTGCGTATAAAGGTCAAAACTTCAAAAAGTGTTTCTTTAAAATAATAAAGAGGGAAAAGATTTTCAACAAGATGCCAAAACATCTTTTGATTGAATATAGACCGGGAACGGGAACTCAAATATACCAAAACGCGGTAAGAACCCTGTAAAAGGTTTTTCTAGATTGAGTATTTCATTATTTACTATGATTGAATAATGTTAACCGAAAATATAAAAATGTTTACTTCTGACATAGTGGTACGGGGTCGATCCCTTGGCCTTTAAAAAAAGTCAGGCGCAGTCTTGACATGATTTTGACAGGATCTCGCGATCGTGTCTTTGGAGCGATAATCGTGCTATCTGTCGATTTTTTAGGAACTAAAAAAAAGAAAAAAAAACACTCATTGGAGCGAGAACCTTGCTTTTAACGCATATATATATATCTAGATATATAATAATCGCGCGATTATCATATTACTATATTTATTATTATATTTACGGCGATTGGTCCAATCGCCGTAAATAAATCTCCACTGAACCGTGATTGGACTGCGTGTGAACCACAACTTTTTATACATTCGGTATCGCGCTAATCAGTTCGACAGCCGCTAGAGCCGTTTTGACAAATCGTTCAGACGCGATAGACGTTACGCTGTCAATGTAAATAACTTAAATAGTTTAGCGCGATACGGAATTCAGCACAGTTGAAAATAAAATTGATTGCAATTTGTGATTAGAAATAAAATTGAATAAGGATTGAACTTTCAAACAAACAAACAAACATATTAGTTTTCCTCTCACTCAACGGTTTGCTGGAAGAAAACTCTTTTAGAGTTAAGCTCGCCTTTGTACATCATTGTTGGAATTTTTTTCATAATTATGTTTTTGTGTACAATAAAGAATCTAAGAATCTAAGAACTTTCAGTGTTTTTTTCTTTGGAGATGACTATACAGCTCTGCTCAGGGAGCAACTACTGCTTTTTACTGCGGACTTTTAGAGGCACCACGAAGGGTCTACCGGGCCAAATAAATGAAATTAAGGTGGTTGCAGAGGGGTCAATTGTATACAAAACTTTGACGCACAATACGCGTAGACGGTATTAACATAAGTAACTTTGTATATATGGAAAAATAGTTTAGAAAATCTAGATGCCGCGTCACAAATAACCTTTTTAATTTATAAAATAATTACACAAAGAACACAAATACAAAGATATAAAGCTTTGAAATTTTTCATACACAATTTTAAAAGCATTATATCTTCGTAATTATATTATAAATTGCAAATGTTATTTGTGACGCGGCAACTAGATTTTCTAAACTATTTTTTTCATATATAAAATATTACTTTTATTTATTCCGTCTACGCGTATTGTGCGTCAAACTTTTGTATGGACTGAAACCACCTTAAGCAACCGACCTAGGGTCACCCAAAGAGAATATAATCACTAGGGTCACCCAGAGGGGTACAGACCTCGGCATAGGACGTTGCTGGGGCTACGCGGCGGTTTGGGTAGCGGGGATCAGTGAGATTCGAAATCAGTCGGATGATGAGCGCTGGAGGAAAGTGGTAGGGATTTTCGAGCAGGTTGATGACGTAAAAGGCGACTGATTGGCCAATGGCGTTTGCGTGTCTTCCGCCTTCCGCTTGTACCCGCCAAATAGACCCTAATTTGATTTCTGCGCATTTAAGAACATCGCTCATGTCTCGTGGAGTAAATTGTATACTACTACAAGTCGCTGTGTTGTATGCGTGACCTTTTTCGACGAGTTCACCTACGTGGAAACTGCGGCTCGGTTTTTTTTTTTTTTTTTTATGAATTGACCAATACAGCATTGCTCAGGGAGCATCGACTGCTTATTACTGCGGACTATGGGGGGACCACACCAGTGACGGCGAAGCGCCCTGGTAGGTCTACCGAACCAATGCATGAGCTTAAGCAACCTGCCCAAGGGGCACCCCTAAGGGGTACGGACCTCGGCAATGGGCGTTGCTGGGACTACGCGGGCTACGATTGGGTAGTGGGGATCGGTGAGAATCGGCCAGCGATGTGCCGGTAGCGTCTGTAGGCGCCAGAAGGCAAAAGAGTGGGCAGAGATCGCGACGAACCCCCCCGGGGACGGTGGGGATTTCGATTTTTACGACGACGACGCAACAAAGAAATGATTGTGTTACCGCCGGCGGTGATCGTGTTGTGTGTGTTTGTGTCGGTGAGTCGTGATTGGAGGGCCGCTATCATAGCGACCGTGATCGGGTCGTCCGGTTCGTCTAAGACGTTCCGAGGCCGACGCTTTCGAGGCTTATTGTGCCTACAGCACCGGTAGGTGGCATTTTTTCTAATAAGAGGGTTAGAATGACGTGGGAGGGCGGTGAAATAGTCCGTAACCATAGATTTGAGTAGTTGCTTGATGGTAGGCAACTCCAGATCGATGTTAAGGTTCTTATTACGTAAGAACATAGGTGCGCCAGTCGCGGTACGCATGAATCTGTTTTGGATGACCTCTAATTTATGGATATGGGACGGGGCGGCGTGTGCGAATACCACTCCGGCGTACGTGAATATCGGCCTGATACAGGTTTTGTAAATTGTCAACTTATTTCTAAGTGACAATTTAGAACGCCCGTTCAGGACCGGATATAAACGATGCAGCACATGGAATGCGTTCTTTCGAACTCGCATAATGTGCTGCCGGAATGTCATACCGCGATCTAGTGTGACTCCTAGATATTTGACCGTGTTCACCCAGGGGATCGCACGGTCAAATAGCCTAATCTGAGGTAGCTCCGAGTGTACGTCTTTCCCGAAAAAGAACACTGCCATGCTTTTTTCGGGATTGACCTCGATCCTCCATTTCCGAAACCAGTCCCCGAGGGCACTGGCTGCGGATTGGAGTCTCGAGCACACTAAGAGCTTGCTCCTACTGGAGGTGTATAGAGCGGTATCGTCCGCGAATAGGGCTAACTGACAATCGCGCGGGCGCGGTATGTCGTTAGTATAGAGGGAGTAGAGTAGCGGGGAGAGAGCGGAGCCCTGAGGGACTCCGGCGGTAATGGTACGAGGGGACGAGTGCGTACCTTCTACTCGGTAGCGAAAGCTACGATTCGACAAAAAATCTCGTATGATGTGTACGAGTCTGTCTGGCACTTGAAGTATAAACAGTTTGTAAATCAAACCGTTGTGCCAGACTTTGTCGAAGGCTTTCGCTACGTCGAAGAAGAGCGCCCCCGTCCCGACGGGCCGTCTAAATAATCTATTACCGAGTATGAATTCCGTGAGGCGGTGGACTTGGTGAATACACGAGTGTTCGGATCTAAAGCCGAATTGCTCGTCTATGAGAATGCCTTTGGATTGTACGAAATCTTTTAGGCGATTGAGTAGGAGACGTTCGTATATCTTCCCCATAGTCTTGAGGAGACTTATGGGGCGATAGTTAGAGGGAATTGTCTTGTCTTTGGAAGGTTTCGGGATTCCGATGACATTTGCCTCTTTCCAGGTGTCAGGAAAGATCGAGTTGGACATGGCCGCATTGAAGATGGCGGTTAGTAATAAGATGAGTGGCGCCGATAGGCACTTGAGCACCTTATTGGAGATGCCATCGGAGCCCGGAGCCTTCCGGGGTTTCAGTACTTTAATAATGTCATGGACCTCGCTGGGGGTGATGGGTGACAGAGTGTCAGTAGGGGGGACCGAGAGTCTGCGTTCGACCTCACCGTCGACCTCTGAGAGGTGACCGGCGTCTACTGGCAGTGTACTGGGGGCACATTGAGACTCGAGGCTGTCTGCCAACACCTCGGCCTTCTCCTCATCCAGAAAGGCAGGGGTTGGGTTGTTGGGTCTAACTAGAGGGGGCATGGGTGCCACTGTATCTGATTTGAGGGCTCGAGCCACCCTCCAGAAGGCAAGGTGGCTGGGAGTGATACCCCGCATAAAGTCGTCCCAACGTGCTTGCCGCATGTCTCGAATGCGATTCCTTACATCTCTCTGTAAGGCTCGCATTCGGACTCGGTTCGCCTCGTTGGGCATCGAGCTATATGCGCGGCATGCGGCATTTCTATCTCTCATGACCTCCCCAATGTCGTCCGGCAGTTTCCAGCGGTGATCAAACACCGCTGGGACCTGCCGTGAACAATCGTTGACGACATTACGGATGTGGCCGGTGAGAGCGTCGATTGCCAATCTAACGTCATCTACAGTGGATATGTCGGTCGGTATCGTGTCAAGGAGGGGAGAATTGGTAGATTTGAGGGATTCCTCAAGTTTCTGCCAATCCACTAATGTCTTTGTGGGTGGGGTTAGCTGGGGGGCTGCCCTAGCTGTACAATAACCGGGCGGTGGTCGGAGTTAAGCTCATGAACCACTTCTATGTCACAAACCGGGAGGTTTATGTTTTTGAGTAGAGTGAGGTCTAGAACGTTGGCTCTGTCGCCAGGCCGCGTTGGATATCGGGTGGGGGACATGGGAGCTATTATGGCAAAATTAAACTCTTCCGAGAGGCGGCTGAGTTCTTTGCCTCTAGCTGTGGCTGGGGGAGGGCAGTGCCAGTCTGGATGTTTGGCGTTGAGATCACCCGCTAGGACGACCGCGCCATCGATATTGAGCAGACAATTCAGTTCATTTCTGTCCAGACTGCGGCTCGGTCAGTGGACAATCTACATATAGGCGTGCGCGTCACGTGATCATTTTGTTCGCTCACTCCTTAGAAGTTTTATCTATGTTCGGTAGTTATTTATTCATAATGCTCATGGTATATATAAGGTCTAACAAAATTAGGTGAAACTATTTTAAGGGGATGAACAGACCATCAAACTGAACAACTTTCTCTATGGGACCAATATTGAAATCGCGAAAAAAAAATCAGCTGTCCCATACGTTTGGTCGAGTAGGTTTGTATGGAACAGCTGATATTTTTCGCGATTTCAATATCGGTCCCATAGAGAAAGTTGTTCAGTTTGATGGTCTGATCATCCCCTTAAAATAGTTTCACCTAATTTTGTTAGACCTTATACATATACTGCTTAATTAGTATATTGGGGTAACTGTGACATCTTTTTCTCAGTAGTATCCTAAATAAATGGATAAGGGATTCCCGAAGGTTTTCTTAGGGGCCGATTTTGTGATGAAATGTTACAATTTAATAATAATAAGGGCATTTATTTTTCTTTCAACAAATATACAGCAAAAGTTTGATCTTATTAAGTACTACCTAAGAGAACAAATACAATGTTTTTACTTCAACGGTACACTTGGTGAGAGAATGGTGTCTGCGATGGGTGTTAACGAATAAACGTTAACCTGCGATACAGATCGCCAGGCTCTTACCTCTCAGAGCAATGTGCTATTAGTAACATCGATTTGGAATTAATCCATCAGTGAAAAAACTTACTTTATACTTATGAAATAATATTTTATGATGGAATACAGTAATAAGTAATAAGTATCAGTATAATGCTATCCATTGAAGTATAATTTTAATGTATTTATTCTACGACGTAGTTATAGAGACCTGTTCGCGACAGCGGGTTACAGATTTGTGCGTCGACGCAGGAAGCTAGGATTCCTCCCTGCGAGTTGAGACACCCAACGTGATCAGTGCAAATTCTAATTAGATTTTTATGTTTTTAAATGCTTATTTACAGCTTATTTACTTTATAGAATGCACTGGTCATGTTGGAAATAACGTATTTGTATAGTTAGTTATAGTTTTGTATAGTTTCCTTAAGTTTTATTCACCGTTTTCAGTTTCCTCGTTATTTTTGTTTATTTCGTTGTTTACATTTATAATTGATATGGTTTTAGGTTTTTAAACAATAAAGTTCCTCATTTTACATAGTTAGAATAAGTTAGGATAAGTTTTGAATTGTTTTAATAGTGTTTTTAGAGTGTTTTATTTTAGAAGTTTTCAAACCCTTATATCTCACGATGGGAAATAGATAGATCTTACCTGAAGGTTTATATAGCAAATAGTTAACGAACTTTATCTAGTTCACATAGTTTACATAGTATACAAGTCATAAAAAGTAAAATATGACACATTAAAGGTTCACTTTTGTACCTAACAGTTTGGCCCCGTATTTTGCATAGTAAATAGATTGACACAGTCATAAAAATAGACGCACTAAGTGCGGTTGGTCCAGGTGCACTAAGACAGAACCCTAGGCCATGGATAGAGTGCCTAGGAATAGCATAGACGAAAATAGTTTGAACATAGTGCGGTAAAAATCGGTAATTTTACCGCTTTACTCTGTCTTAGTCGCCTGGATATCATAGTTATAGTGGACTGTCACACATCAAAATACGGGGCATTGTAAGGGCTTTCTAACCCTATATAAAGTTTAAACCTAAGTCATATAGTTTATAAATTATAGAACAAAATGTATATAATTCATAAGAAAAAAATGATGTAATATAAAACTTTATTACGTAATAAACCGAGGCCGTCCTTACGGTATTGCTCTGAGAGGCTCAACGCGCTCGAAAACAGAGCAAAAACAATCAGTCACGACAAGTCCTCCAGAAGCAATACCGGAAGAAAAACTAGTGAAGAAAACTGAAGAACCTCTTTTAATTCGAAGAACCCCTGCCCTGCTCTCTCAAGATCAGCTGTTCGCTCTCTACGGCCTACTGGTCCCATATCTCACAGTACTGCCGTAATCGGGACGTCGTCCGGCGATAGCAGTTTGCTAAGTGTGTTAGACCAGGTCTGTCGAAGGCTGGTCGACCACAAGACCTATTTTAAATACGGCATATTAGGAATCATCATCATCTCAGCCGATGGACGTCCACTGCTGAACATAAGCCCCAAGGATCGCCATAACGACCGGTCCTGCGCTGCCCTCATTCAACGAGCATATCCATCCATCGTATAAGGAATATCCAGAAATAACTAGCAGTCAGTACCCAAACTATGTCTTGTGTGGTAATATATAAGGTCTAACAAAATTAGGTGAAACTATTTTAAGGGGACGATCAGACCATCAAACTGAACAACTTTCTCTATGGGACCAATATTGAAATCGCGAAAAAAAAATCAGCCGTCCCATACATTTCAGTCTAGTTGTGCTTGCAGTTTTGTATGGGACAGCAGATTTTTTTTCGCGATTTCGTTATTGGTCCCATAGAGAAAGTTGTTCAGTTTGATGGTCTGATCATCCCCTTAAAATAGTTTCACCTAATTTTGTTAGAACTTATAGAGTTAGTTGTCACCTTTAATGGACAAATACAAATACAATGGACAGATACAATAAGAAACCATGAAATTGTAGGGGCATGTGAATATAGGGTCCTTCTTAATTATGCTGACACTTTTTTAAGGGGATGATCGACCGTCAAACTGAACAACTTAGGTAGGCAGAGACAACGGTACGCCTGCTGCTACGATCCTGACAAACCTCTCTAGCTTCCTCCTCATTAATTAGTCCTTTCATGCATGCTCGTCGGTTTCGGGTAGATCTGACCTGGCCCTTTTCAAGCACGTCGCCAATTTGAACAGTATATGTACGTCTAGGTCGTCCCCTTCCAGCATTTCCACTTTACGCTTGCCTTATAGATTACACTCGTGAATCTGCTATCAACCATTCTTTCCATATGACCAAACCATCTCAAATAACCTCTCTCTATCTTTGTCACTACATCCTCTTTCAGACCACAACGTTCCTGTTCCGGTTCCTTTATATGAAATAAATAAAAAAAAAAATTGAAGTTTGCCGAGCCGGTGAATGCGTGGCTAGGGGCGAGCCTAGTTGCAAGCGTGCCACCCTTGTGTCCAGGGCTGCAATCGCGGTAAATATTTGGTGATTGAACCGTTATGGGACTACGTACGAACCATAACTTTTGACACATTTGGTATTGCGCTAATCGCGGTACAGCCGTTAGAGCCGTTTTGATAGATTGCTCAGACGTTATTGGCTGCCAGTTACATAGAGTTTAGCGCGATGCGGAATTCAGAACAGTTGAATAGTAATAGGATTGCAATGTGATTAGAACTGAAATTGTATAAGAATAGAACTTCGATGTTTTAACTTAGCGCAATCGGGCACCAGGTGCCACCTAAGGACTAAAAGCCTTAGCCTTATACCCTGATATGCGTGGCTCTGCCAGGGTCGACATAATACTTCCCTAGCTACTCGTGGGTCTAAAAATGAATAGAATTCTAATAAAGCAAAACCACCGGGAAAGCTAGTAAACAGTAATGTTCAGTTATTAAATTCTGAAAATCGAATTCAATCTAGACATTTTCGTCAAAAATGTAATATAAAATGTTTTTGTCTATTTTATATTTTCGTCATTTAATATAACGTTCTTCTAAAGCGGTGTCCACACGTACAATTTTTCCTGGTTGTTCACTACGGATTAAAGTTGCACTAGTGTAGGAAAGAGACCATCTGGAGTGATGTACAGTCAGCAGCAATAATTTATATACACTTTAGTACTACAACGTAGTACAACTGGCGCTGCCTTGGCTGCCTTAAATAGCGTCAGTGTGTGCAGCACGCAAGCCGCGTTTGGTACCATTGTATGATGATGGCTTACTATCTTATACTGTGCCTCTAATGCTCATTGGGTCTTCACCACGATGTCAAGTCACAGTACCTAAGTATAAGAATGATTTACTGAGAATACTGACTACTTTACTGATTTATAAAGAATATTTATATTATGTTATGTTATGTTACTGAGTATCGGAGTATGGATGCTGTAGCACAACCAGTTTCGGAAAAAAAACAATTACATAGGAAACTAGATGGCGTTGCACGAAGATAAATCGCGATATGGTTACAAAAAAAAATCTTTGGTGAGATAAACAGGTTGATTACTTCTCTTCTTAGTCTATTCTACTTATACAATGGCTACAGAACCCTATCAAGGGCGAGTCCGACACGCTCTTGACCGCTTTTTTAACTAAAGCTTTGCTATATATATATCTCTTATTGAGTGAGTGAGTGAAGCACATGCTGAACAATAGATTTAAAACCTTTCGCTTACGCTGAAAAATGGAGCCAAAACATCGAGAGCGAGATAGCCAGTTATTAAAACTTAAGTAAACAAAAAAGACAGAAATATTATTTTTTGTTTCGGTCACCGTGGCCGGTTTTGAATATTGCAAAATGTCAAACTTATAGACACCGGCCTATTGACGGCCCGGTAGCACAGTCTGTAGTGAACCTGCCTGCTGTGCCGAGGGTCGCGGGTTCGAATCCCGTAAGGGACAAATATTTATATGATGAATATGAATATTTGTACCCGAGTCATGGATGTTTGTATCTATATATGTATTCTGTATCGTTGTCTAGTCATCATAATACAAGTCCAGGTACTTTAAATATGACTAGATAATTTGTGTGACAATGTCCAAGATATTTATTTATTTTTTTATTTATAGAATAGTGGCCAAACAAATTGACTTTTAGTATGCAAAAGTCAAACTATTGCCATTTCATGTTAGGATGCCTTCTCCCTCTAGCTGGAATAATCTGAGAGATGTCCACACAGTGTGATATAAAAATAGAAACTACTTGTGGACACAGCTTTACAAACATTCCGAAGGCACTCAATATAAATTTAATTATGTTTATGTTGTCCTCTTTCCAATCAAATTAAGGATCAAAGAAAATAAACAACGTTTTTTTCATTAGTCCAATTTCATTTTATTTTTTAGGACCAATTGTAATTTTTTCTACTCAATCTCCCCAAATTGCCAGCCATTTAAGACTTGACCGATGGCGCAAAGGGAGGTAAAGTTTTAACTTAAGAGTGATTGAAAGAATGATGTCTTTTTGCATCATTATGCCGACAAGGAAAAGCTTTCACGGTATTTACTTTCGTATCTAGAATTTAAATTGAATTCACTTGAAACTCGCTTGAAAATGTTAAGATTTGGTTTGCTTTAGTTAAATTCCGGGGCAGGTATTTGACGGGGTTATGAATCTTACGGTTTTAAATAATTCAAGTTCTTTGAAATTCTAAGGAAAACCTAAAAGGTAATTTTTGAAAGGAAGTTCTCTCGGTCTTATTAACACGTTCCGGGGCAGTGAACGAGACACAATAGAACTTTTATTGTTATCACTGCTATAGCCGGTCACTGTCACGGAACGTGTTAAATATTGCAGTCAAACAATGAGTTTTGGTTTTGGTAGCAAGAAACTGCAAAAACACCCAAAACAATAATTCTTACATAACTACATTTTAAAACCAAGGAAAATAAAAAGAACAATTAAATTAAACAAAGTAGGTAGGTAGATATTTTCGAAACTCCATATTTTTATTTACCCTACATCTAGATTCTAGAACGATCCTTTATGGACCACATGTACATAAACTAAATCAATGATTGATTGAATAATAAATTTGAATTGTAAAAGGATTATTTTTGTTTCTGACTGTGACGCTATGTTGATTCGAAACAACTAGAATCATCATCATCATATCAGCCGATAGACGTCCACTGCTGGACATAGGCCTCCCCCAACATGGGGGGATTTGCCTATAGTTTTGCCTATAATTGTTTGAGTATTTTGGTCATATTATTCAGAGCGTATACAAGGTGTAAGTGACAGCCTAGCAAATATCGCGTCTCCTGAGGCAGGCTCCATAGTAAAAGTTGTTGAGTTTGATGGTCTGAGTTCACCGTTTCAGTATTTGCTAGGCTGTCACTTACACCCTGTATAGTGCTCCGTAAAAGATGCAATGATTTTTTCCTAAAGAGCCTGAAATTTGAAAACGCGATGCACCCTCACTAGTCAGCAATACCACAGTGCAATACTCATAGCCTGAATTCTTACACAGTATTCAGAGATAGCTTTACATTTCTTATACGACCCCAAAACCTATTCAAATATCAAACAAACGTTTACCAAACACTTAACGACAATATAAACACTCAAAGTAAACTCGTAGTAATTCCATTTCATTCGGATATCTATCCGATAATGGATTTCTGATTAATTCCTTCCATCATTTACTGAGATTAAAATCTCCCGGATTGAAGTAGATCCCTACAGGGACCAGCGATGACAACTTTTTCATAAAATATATAAAATACAAGCATAGATAAGTATACGTTAATATTAAAATTTTGAGGATGGAAACGAATACACAAATAAGGCTGCTTTTCCACCAGAGATGTGCGAGGTAGCGAAGCGGTGAGCGAGAAAAAATTGGCCAATGAAAGTGCTTCAATTTCTCAATGACGTGATCGAGCTAGCGCGCTATTGGCGGATTGTTTCCTCGCTCACCGCCTCGCTACCTAGCACATGTTTTTTCACCAGCCTTCGACTTTTGTTACTCACATTAACTTACCAACTACAGTAATGCAATTCACTAAGCGCATTCGTCATTGAAAGGTCGGCGAGCTTTCAATTTCATGTGTCAATCTATACTATTATAAAGCTGTAACAGAAGTGTGTCTGTACATTGAAGATATTAACAAAAAATAAGTTAACATATGGTTTTTAGGTATCCCTGATTCCATATCACCAATTTTTGGATTTTTTGTCTGTCTGTTTGTTTGTGTGTTTGTTTGGGTGTTTGTTTCTTTGAACGAGCATCACGAAAAATTACTGAACCGATTTTGATGAAACTTTTTTTGTTTGATAGCTTATAATCTGACTTAAAATCTGGTATATAATTTGTGCGGACGAAGTCGCGGGTTAACGCTCGTCTCATATAAAATCTACGACGAGTGGCGAGCTCGTCGATGTTTTTGACAGCGATGTGACGCATAGAGAATTGCACTCCTGGACGTAGGGTCCGTGCTCAAGTGTCCGAACTAAAAGAGAAACAAAACATGTCAAGAGAAACAACGCGCCAATCTTCGTCGGATTGACGGACACACGCCTGCATGCTGTGCAGCTGTGCTGTAAAAATTTTTAAAAACTCCAATTAAAATGTCATCAGTTTCATTGTGTTTAGTTGAATTTTAACACGTTTGGGACACTTTTTTCGAAAATTTTGTATTAGACCCAGCGTCCATAACTTTAAAGTCGGTCGTAAGTCTATCATCATCATCATCGTCATCTCTGTCGATGGACGTCCACTGCTGGACATAGTCTCCCACCAAGGATCGCCAGAACGACCTATCTTGCGCTGCCCTCATCCAACGGGTTCCCGCCGCTTTTACCAGGTCGTCTGTCCACCTAACCTAACCTACCTACGCTGCGCTTTTCGGTACGCGGTCGCCACTCGAGAACTCTTCGACCCCATCGGTAATCGGTTCCGAGCAATCTGCCCCGCCCACTGCTACTCTAGTTAAGCAATTCTTTGGGCTATGTCAGTTACTCTGGTTCTTCTGCGGATCTTTTCATTTCTGATAAGTCAATGGCTACTCACAAAACTAAGAAAGGCTTTCGTGTGCTCTCAAATGGCTGTTGTAACCGATTTTTGCAGTATAGTAGGCTGTTAAAAGGACGTTTTCCGTTTTCCGGAACTTTCCGTTCAAGTCATCTCTTTTATAATGTTATCTGGTATCAATGAGTTCAGTATGACCTCCTGATTACAAATATATGAGATGAAAAGCGCTCAGTCTGTGGGAGTAGACACTGTGACGGACTCGTGAAGACTCGACATAAGTACACATATGAGATTCTGCCAAAAAAAATATCATTAATGGATGATGATCATCCACGTGTATGGTCTCTGTATAAGCCACAATTTGTGATTGTTATTATGTATTCTTTCTTGGATAACATACGGGAGACAGTTAACAGAAAAACAAGCTTAATAATAAGCCTATCACATAAATCAGAAAATGTATATTCTTACCTAAGTTACCTTATAGATCCGAATACAAAAGCACTAAATAATATTTCACAAGAGTAACTTTCAGAACTAATACGATGACCTACTTTCCGTAATAAGTATTACAAAAACATGTCCAAGTAAATTTTTCCCTTGTCCTCCTTTGGATAAGATAGAAAATATGAATATCAAGTAAACGAGCAACTTTAGACCAATTTCCAGACAAAGTATAACCACACAGCCCGGGCAATCTAGAAAATGGCGTCAAAAGGCGTTATGCTAAGACACCTACTATATTTTACATACTACGTGCTAGTATCACATACAGTACGATCTTTTTATTTTTTTTGTTGGACTAACATTGGGAAATCGGATTCAAATATCTAAAAAATGAATAGGTTCAAATGCAGTTATTCTGATTGGAATCACACACATCAGAAACGGTGGTTGAAATGAATAGTTGCATTTTACGAGAACCATCAGGGTTGCAACTCAGACGGTTGCACTAACGGATTGTTTTTAATCGGAGTCGTGTTAGACGCACATCAAGATACAGAAAAAGTGTAAAAAGTATCCTACTTACAAAATAGCTATCAGGGAGTATCAGGGAGCAGAAGAGTAGAGTCAGGGCATAGGCATACATTCAGGCTTCCCTCAGAGAGAGGGATTGGCTAGGACGATCTAGGGGATTGGGCATAGTCGACTACGCGTGCCCAACGCAGATTGGTATACTTCACATACATACCAGAATGTCTTCTTAGGCGTATGCAGGTTTCCTCGCATTGTTTACCTTCACCGTTTCAGAGCAGTCGTTACTTACGTAAGTTAAAAAAATTCATTGGCTTAAAGCTTTAAACTAAATAATCATCATCATCATCATCATATCAGCCGATAGACGTCCACTGCTGGACATAGGCCTCCCCCAAACGGGGGGATTTGCCATAATCGCCACGCTTGGCAGGCGGGTTGGCGATCGCAGTTGGATTAAATGTGTGTACTCAGAGGATGCTGCTGCCTATCCTCCGGTAGATCCCTTAGTCGCCTTTTACGACACCCACGGGAGGAAATGGGATGGTGCTATTCTTAGCCGACACCACACGGACTAGTAATACAAAACTAAATAATACAAAATAATAATTAAGATACAAGTGCTCTTGGTCCTCTATAAAACATGCATATGCATATTCATGCAAGCATGCACATTCTTATAAAATAGATGAAAATATTTAGCCACGGTGTTAATGTTGGCGTAAAAATTCCCCTCTGGATGACCAAGAAACATCACCCCATTTTTGCCAGGCTATGTCAACGTACCTAATAATATATCGTGGACTAGCCTAACTATATATTGCGAGGTTCTCTTTACGAGCCTCAAGAGAGTTGCGTGTGGAGTTACGATAATTGTCTAGGAAATATTACAGTCTGGCCTTGATAATAAGTTCAGATTTGAGATCTGGAGTGCGATTTTTGAAACACATTCGCTGAGCTCAACAGTTGAAAATGTCAAAATTACTATGGAGACCTTAGATCAAAGTAAAATTAATGTATAGGCCCAAAAGCGCGCACAACTTGTACACTTGGTTCATATAAACTAGCACACTTGTCTGTCATCTCGGTACGTATTTGAAGTATACCTATCAATTTTTTTGCCTCATTTTTCTAAGATGAAGACATACATCGCTACTGCTGATTTGACTTTCAAAAATCGCACTCCTGAAGTATGATTTTTGACATTTTCAACTGCTGAGTTCAAAAAGCGCACTCCTGACTGCAGCTCCAAATATGAGCTTCCTAATGCTAACTAAAATAAGTTGGTCATGTGGAATGAATGAACGGAGTAGATCGACGCATGTAATTTACAACACGAAAAAGCACTAGCGACTAGGAATACCTTCCGTGCGATCAGATGTTTTTGCCATACTTATTACTGGAAGCAAAATAGGTCATAGTTCCAGTACAATGTTTGGTTCCTATTCTTTTATTTTGTATTTTTGGTGCTTTTGCGGTAGTGTCTTCAACACCGTCATAAATGATCTCTGGAATTGACTTTCTAATAGCCCTGTTTTTTTCCCTTCTTATTACTTTCTCCCGTTTGCAATGGAGGGAAGTCGGATATTTCGTTTTCCTACTCCTCCTATCTTCTTTGATTAATTCATTGCGGGTTCCAAGACAGATTAGAGTCATCCCCCGGGCTCGCTGGACTTCATTGTTTAGTGTTGTGAATGGTCGCCGCTGTTGATCCTGGCTTACAGGAGTTACTGCGGTGGGAATGTGTGGTGAGCCTATGCCTGATAAAAAAAACACGAAAAAGCAAGTAAAAACTACTAAAGCAATTTTGATATGCTGTTCTATATGTTAAAAAGTCTATAGTTCAAGGCTTCAAGCTAGAGCTGGTTTTTACCGCGTTTTTGTTGATTTTGGAGTTCCCGATTCCGCAGTGCTACAACTGCCATGATCACGGGATATCATGATCTTTAGCTTAATTAATAACCGCGTAACTCTCAAAAACGGTGTTATCTACGGTTCAACTTAAATAATTCGATTTTTTTACCTAATCCAGGATGATTCCCTAATTAGTATGAAGTCCAGGGCAATATTACTTGAGTATTCGTATTTCTATTAGTGATTTTGGTATGGTCGTGAAAGTTGTTCGATTTACTGGTCTAAAACACCCTCGTAAAGAATATATTCAGTACAAGGTGTTACAAAAATACAAAGAAACATTTAAAGGAGTGGTTAAGACTATCAAACTGAACAACTTTCACTATGGGACCAATATCGAAATCGCGAAAAAAAATCTAATGTTCCATCATCATCATCATCAGCCGTTAGACGTCCACATAAGCCTCCCCCAAAATGTGAAGATTTGCCATAATCGCCACGATGCGATTCGTTTGCGATGTTCCATACTAAACTACAAATGTATGGGACATTTTTTTTCGCGATTTCGATGTTGGTCCCATAGTGAAAGTTGTTCAGTTTGATGGTCTAAAATATTAAGTCTTTGACTGCCAAATGACCGACAAACAATGGAATATCTATTGTTATTGTGACCCGACGGCGCCGGCGTTCAATGTGTTCAATGTTTATTTTTACTTTTGTAACACCTGTATAATATTATGGTCCTACTTTATTGCCAATAACATTAACCAAGAAATAACGTTACGGCAGCGTTATCAATCAATCCATGCGGACTAAATAATGCAAAAGCTGATAATAAGTACTGAAGCATTTTCGGCACACCCTTTCTCAAGCACATCCTAGTCCTAGCTACATACATGCGTAGTACAGAAAGGACATAACACTACATCGTGAGGTTGTCTTTACGAGCCTCCTGGGACCTGTGTGAAGAGTTATGATAATTGACTTGGAAATACTTGAGCTACGCCTGCGTATGGAGCTCGAATATTATCAGTTCTGATTTATTTTCTTTTCTATTCCCTGATTCATTTTAGGACAGGCCACACGGAACAGCGGTTCGGGGGCAGACATGCGAGAAGCGAATATGTTCCGGGGCGAGCTTCATGAGGTCCGGTGTGGGATTCGCGGACCGCTCGCATTAACTACAATAGCATACAGTGCCCTCTGCCACCTCCGCCTTGCTCCCGGTACCAGTCCGTACCGCGCCGCTCCCGGCCCTGTTGTGTGGTATAAATCTAAACTCGACATTACAAAAAATCCCGCCCCGCCCGGTCCGCTCACTGTGTGGCCTGACCTTTATTCTATCTTGTAATTTTTGTTCCTTACAAGAAGATTGTGTCATCCAGCCTGTCATGGTCTATTGCTGAATACAGGTGTTTCCCAAACAACGCAAGAAAATTTCCTCTTCTTCATCCAATCGCTCACTGTTACCTGTCTCAGGTCGCCGGTCCAGCAGAGCTTCCCACACTACGGCTGCCATTTCGTAGTCTCCATTCTAGAACTCTGACTCTTCATCGGTTATCAGTTCTTCGGCGAATATGACCAGTCTATTGCCACTTCGCTCGCTTACTTTCAGAGCTATATCAACCTCACAGCTGAGCGACTATAAATTAATGAATTAGTCCTATCGTAAGGGTGCACGTTTCTGCACCATAGGTCTTTTCACTATGTGTATAATCGTTATCAGCCTACAAACTACTGCAGGGCACATGCCTACCCTCGAGGAGGGTGCGTTGGCGTCAGTCCACCACGCGTGCCTAATGTGGATTGGTACACTTCACTTACGCATCAAAATTTCTTCATTAGCGTATGCAGGTTTCCTCACGATATGTTTCTTTTACCATTTAGATAAAAGTCGCTGTTATGTACACACGGCGACACATCAAGCTATACCGAACCAAAATAAGCTGACCGCGCGTAGGACGAGTAACGTATAACGTCACGCAACCAGCTTATTTTGGTTTTGTATACCTTGATGTGTCGCCGTGTGTACATATATTAGAAAAACTCATTGATTCATGGCACGTCGTCCATGCGTATACGAACCCAGATCCCCATAATTGAGTGTTGATACCCCTCCGCAACGCACCACAGCCATATTATGTATGTTTATTACAATTAGCCTAAACATACATTTCAATCATATTTCGCAAAATAATTGTAACATAATATCTGTTTCAGATAAAATTCATCGGATCTCGTAAAGTAATTGCCCGGATGATCCCATAAATTCCACTACATCCCAATAGCTCGTGTCCAATCAAATAAACCGATTTCGGTTACAACTGGGGCTAATAAAAATTTTTATATCGCCCGAAATGTTTTATGTTTGAATTTGAATTGGAAAAAACAGTGAAATTGAGTTGTTTACAAACGTTCTTGTTTGTTAAAAATTGCGATGTTTTTTTAACCTTTTATAAATTTGGGATACTTTTTCAGTGCAAAAAGAAATCGTTTGTATGATTGTTTTCACATTCGAAAGCAGAATTGGGGAGTTGACTTCATTAAATATATTTTAGTTTTATGGAAGATATTAACAAAAAAAAAAAGTTTTCCATGTCACCAATTTTTTATTTTATTTTTTGTCTGTCTGTTTGTTTGTGTGTTAGATTGTTTGTTTGTTCGATCGAGTATCACGCAAAAACTACTAACCCATTTTGATGAAACTTTTTTTGTTTGATAGCTTGTTATCTGACTTAAAATCTGGTATACATATAATTTGTGCGGACGAAGTCGCGGGTTAACCCTAGTTTTTAATAAAAGAATAAACTATAAATAGTATCGTAACGATGAAGAAAAACATGGACGTCACTATTCATGATTTCGTACAATTTTTCATACAAAGCTCGTGTTTTGACGTTTGTTAAAGAGTTGGAAACTCGCGGATTTTGTAGTTTATGAATCTCGCCGATTGTGAAATTTATTATGAAAATGTGAAAATTAAATAAAGTCTTCCAAATATAAAACCAGCTGTTTTTATTTTATTCCATCGTTAGGGTTTCTTTGACCCTCTTCAATCTAAATTCCCTTAAACCTTATTAGGGTCAACTACAAAGCTCTTGTAAGAGCCTTGGATCATCATAGTCCTTTTTATAAAGATGATGGCTTATTTACCTGCAATAAAACAATTTAGAAAATCTTTTGGTACCTAGGTAATACCTATTTAAATTAAAATAGAATTAAACCATTAACAAAAATAAATTTGATTTTATTACAGTGTTAAATTTGTATCATTAGCATTCTTTTAAACTATGAGTCTACCCATCAAACTGAACAACTTTTACTATGGGAGCAAACGGATAGCAAAAGAAAAAAACCGCTGTTGCATACATTTTTAAGTCGAGTATGCATTGTTTAGTATGGCACAGAAGATTTTTTTTCACGATTTCGATGTTGGCTCTGTAGTGAAAATTATTCTTTTTGATGGCCTGAAGCACCCCATTTGATATGAAACGCATTTAACTTTGCACCAGTATAAACAAAAAGAAACGTAATTGGCTGCGATACGATGAAGCCTGCGTACTCTGGCCCTGTACCCGGACTTTCGATGTTCGATATATCGCCACTGTTTCGGTCCGCACTTCATTGTAATAGAGTTGACATTGGAACGAAAACGTTCACGTAATTGCGAAGTTCGAATGTGCGGGTAGAGGCCCTGACGCAGACATAGAGATCTAGAGAAATGCCAACCAACGCGCTGTGTACGAAATCTAGTGTCGCATTACCACCAGTATCATGCGATAGGAAGTATTTTGTTAGCTTGAATGTGTTCATTATCCATTGCTGTATCAGAACTCAACGTTCGAATAATCTTTAGTACTACGCAAACATTGTAAACTATTTACACATAATATCTCGACTGGCTTTCAGCCTTATAATATATAGAATCCTTACTGTAGCGAGTAATGTGTTCCGTTTTTGCGCATATTGCTGCGACACTGGCCTCGCCCCCTTTTCACATCTCCCTTTAGTTTTTGTGATCTGTGGACGCAGACATTCGCGATGACTGAAGCAGCTAAACAAAAACATATTTTTTAACATGCCCTTTACAATACTGCTTTCATCTACAGCTGATTATCATACAAACGTGTTCAAGATGTTTTATTGGAGAAAATATTCAAATGAAACGATTTGTTTGATCATCGGATAGGCTCAGTCTTGAGCGAAATTGAATTTATATAGCAATTTCGTTTTTTCTTCGTTTGCTTTTAAAAATGTTTTATGGAAAATTTTCGGAGACTTGCTATTATCCGCGATTTTGCCCGAGTAAATATATTTTGTTTCCAAAATAAATAGTTTGAGTTAAGTCAAGTCGTCAAGCGTAGTAAACTATTAAATAATCTGTGGTTAAGCTATTTTAACTTTGCCATACTGCGAAAGGTGAGCAACTGCATGAAAAGGGAAAAGGTTCAGGAGTGCGATTTTTGAAACTCATTCGCTGAGCTCAGCAGTTGAAAATGCATCTTTCTACTGCTGACTTGACTTTCAAAAATCGCACCCCTGTAGTATGATTTTTGGAAGTCAAATTAGCAGTACAAAGATGCATATCTAGTAATTTATACAAAAAACGCACTCCTGGTTCTTAAAGGGATTTTTGAAAAATAAATGTATTTTGCAGAAAATATTTATTTCTTAGTCGTGACTTTAGACACCCAGGGAACAAACTGCTGCGGTGACTAGTTTATTATAAACCAAGAAGAGTCATTCCGAAGGGTTTTTTAAAGCCTTCATTACCATGACTAATCATTTTAAACTTGTTTGTTAATTCCTAATTTTTTGGAATGGACCAAGAGCACAAGTCAATATTTAGGTCCGCCATATACATCCGGAATAAACCTGATTCGGAATTAGATTCCGTATGGAGTGTTGCCACTTTCAGAGACTTTTTCACTAGATCTAGTGATTTTTTTATGTCTTAGGTGGCATATTTTAAAGTGATTTTTGAGCGTAGGCTTTGAAGTTGCGACGTCGTTGCGGCATAGTTGTGAAATCGCCTACGCTCAAAAACCGCTTGTGTGATAATGGTTCATGCCATTTTGTATGCAGATTATGTCTAATGTTAAAGTTGCATTGATATTGGAATACAATTTACAAATCGTCATCGTAACATCATGACCTCAGTACATGATAGTTAATTATCATGCATAGAAATTGTTTGTTTGTTTTAATAAATACCTAAAAAAGTAATTATTGTCATTCATTTAGCGTTACACGCATAAAAAAAATAAAAAAAAACCATAGATGACAACACTGAATCCTGAATCAGGATTCCGGATAGCAATTCCGTCTGTGTGTGGCGGTCCTTCAAGTTCTTATAATTAGTATTATTTATAGTTTGTCTGTACTGTGCTATTAAATGGAAATGATGGCGCGGCGTTAAAACGCCATGTATCAAAGCCTAAAATAGGCGCTACCTTTTGTATGCAACACCAAAAAGGTCTTGATATGATGGCTAACAAAATTATTGCAAGATTTCGACAGTTTTATAGCTCCAGAATATAAAACACAAATGGAAGGAGTGTAAAACACGTTCGATATAGTACGACATTTTACTCGCTAGGTATTCAGCGAGCCTTGACAGCATCACGTGTATCTGTATTTAAGTCTTATCTCATGCAGGTGTTCGGGCATGAGGAGTATTGGAGCAGGTGTCTAATCTACTGGATAAGTTCGCCTAAAGACACTGTGTTCAGCCAGGATCCCTGTACCATCAATTGCATAAATGTAATGTGCAGCGACCAACATAAATGCGAAGTCGATTCCGTCAGCGTATGTGCTTCTACGTGCGGTTTCATACAACTCCTTGCTTCACAAATGACGGGCTGACTTCTTCCGCTCCTTCAGTGTGTCAAGGACTTCCACACTTAGCTTTGAGGGTCTGTGATGTTGCGGAGAGGTATGGACACTTAATCATGAGGGTCCGGGTTCGAATCCGCATTGACGACATGATGTAATGCTAATGTACCAATAAGTTTTTCTTACTTATGTACGTAGTACCGACTGCTATCAAACGTTTAAGGAAAAACATCATGAGGAAACCTGCATGCGCTGAAGAATAAATTCTGATTCGTATATGTGAAGTCTACCTATAAATAGGTAACATTAAATACTGGTATAATTATGATGTTGGTAAGAATGATTGAATTTCGTGCATAATTTGGTTCTCCTCTAGACCTTAAGATATGATAATTTTGGGAATTTATGATGCGGTAAAAATACGATAATTATGCTGTTAATCTGGGATAATTCAAAACTTTTGGCCGATACAACCTCCCTGAGGGTAGGCCTGTGCCCTGCAGTGAAACGTATAAAGGCTGATGATGATGATGACATTGGTCATTGCAGATTGTGCCCAGGAGGTAGTTATTCCTGTGGTGAAATTAATGCAGCTGGTGGGACCCTTTACACAGAGTACCTACATCTAGTGACAGACGGGTCAATATTTAAAGCCTTCGTACAGCGTTAGCTTTGTCCATTCCCTTGACCCTTCCTCTCGTATTTTATTCCGTGGTTTGAACTTTCCACGTGTGCTTTCCACTCTAATTAATACCAAACTCTCGTGAAGTTATGACGTAGTTTAGCCTGTTTAATAAGACGAAGGCACAACTTATTACAACAAATGGTAACAGTAACACTATACTGAATGTACGATTGGAACTCGTTTGGTTCTCGCGCTAAATACATTTCTTTGATGACTGTTGTCGTATGGTAACGAGATTGACGTCTGGTTTGAACAAATGCCGTCGCTCTATCGGTTTCTCTAGCATGCTAGCAAGAAATTAAAAAGTACCGAAATTTTAAGGGTGTATTCCGAAAGTAGTATGGCGATCCTGGGACCCTGACGATGGGACTAGTTCACAAATTCAAGGTCGCGCAGCGAACTATGGAGAGAGCTATGCTCGGTGTTTCTCTGAGAGATCACATCAGAAATGAAGTGATACGTCAGAGATCGAAAGTGGTTGACATA
Source organism: Agonopterix arenella (assembly GCA_927399405.1). Taxonomy (NCBI): domain Eukaryota; kingdom Metazoa; phylum Arthropoda; class Insecta; order Lepidoptera; family Depressariidae; genus Agonopterix; species Agonopterix arenella. The sequence goes on from OV656711.1 coordinate 1,549,244, forward strand.
GCTCAGAAAATTAGCCAGCTGAAGTGGCAATGGGCTGGTCATATCTGCCGAAGAACTGACAACCGGTGGGATGTCAGGGTTCTGGAGTGGAGACCGCGAACGGCGCGCGAGACGTAGTGTGTGACGTCCTACTGCCCGCTGGACAGACGACCTATAAAAGGTAGCGGGGAGCGACTGGATGAGGAAGGCCGAGGACAGAGTTTTGTGGCGCGCCTTGAGAGAGGCCTATGTCCAGCAGTGGACGATGATAGGCTGATGATGATGATCCTTGGGGGAGGCCTATGTCCAGCAGTGGACGTCCTTCGGCTGGGATGATAATGATTCCGATAGTAAAACTAAACAAACTTTCCAAGAAACATGGATCAAAAAACGAGAAACATTTTTGGCCCTTCCGTACAAAAAAAAGTACAAATAAATAAAAAAATTCTCGTTTTTCGATCCACGTTCCTTAGGGAAAGTTGTTCAGTTTTATTATCTGAAATTCGGATGGTGAAGATGATCTGAAATTCATCCTTTTCATTACCCTTAAAAATTTTATAGCAGTTTAAAAAAGAGGTAAATATAGGCTCCATCTTAATATGCTGACACTTTTTTAAGGGGATGATCAGACCATCCAACTGAACAACTTTCTTTCTATGGAACCAACATCGAAATCGCGAAAAAATAATCAGCTGTCCCATACATTAGGCTCGAGTAGGTTTGCGGTTTTGTATGGAAGAGCTGATTTTTTTTCGCGATTTCGACGATGGTGCCTTAGAAAAAGTTGTTCAGTTTGACGGTCTGATCATCCCCTTAAAAAAGTGTCAGCATATTAAGAAGGACCCTATATTTACCATTAAAACTAACTCACTTTCAAAAATCCGCACTAGTCGTTTTGTGGATAATCCACCACATTCTCACCTTCATTCATTAGAGAAGGCACCCTACAAGAGGACATCAAATGACAAAGAGTGGCTTACTCAGGTAATTAAGTTACAATAAACTTTGGTGACAAGAGAATGAGTTTTAGTAGTAAAACATTAATTGTTATTAGGGGGCCGTTCGTTTAGCATTACTATTTAGACCACGTCTAACCTTTATGAAGCGACCCGAGTTTTACGTGACACCACGCTTATTTTACTGACAAGGAAAGCTGCGAACTTGGTTAAATTATAGGGTTTAATTTGTAACAAAGAGTAACATTTTTGAAAAAAAAAATTTTTTTTGGATACCTTCCCAAATAACAAATTCATGGTCGAGTAGACGTTCTGGAATTTTTATAATTATAGTCGTATAAGTTCCGTAAGAATGTTCATTAGGGTCCATTTAATAAGCCTTAACGCCCTAAAAGTGACGCGTAACAGACGTATAAGGACCTATTTCTCGCAGACTCGACATATAAAAGTCGCGGATCCGACTTTTCGTCGTGTATGGGTGCACAATATGACATTTATATACAGTTATGGTCGTGTTACCGTCGCCTTAACGTCTTATAACTTATAACCTAATTTACCGTACGAAAACCTTGACTATACGACCAAATTGTTAGTTTGGTTTACAAGGTAATTTCTGCAAGGTAAGTTCTCGAGTTGTAAAATTCAGAAGGATTATGATAAGAATGAGATTGCTTCAGTGTTTTACGCATTGCATTTAAAGACATCCTAAATATCCAGCAGATAACTGACTGCTTTCTTAACAGTCGAAATTAGCTTTGATATCTTCATCATTATCGCTTCTATACGTCCCTCTACCCACAGGCCTAACCTCAGGAAGGGTTTATGGGGGTTAGTACACCACGCGTGCTTAATGCGGTTTGGTAGACTTCACAAACGCATCAAAATGTCTTCTTCAACATATGCAGGTTTCCTCACTATGTCTTCCTTCACCATTTAAGAGCAGTCGGTATTTACGTACATACATTTGAAAAACACATTGGTACATGGCATGTCGTCTATGCGGATGCGAACCCAGAACCTCATAGTTGAGCGGTCATACCTCGCCGCAACGTGCCACCAAAACTCTCAATCTCTCATCATGAATTCAAACCTAGAACCTCATGGTTGAGCAGTCATACCTCTCCGTAACGTGCTACCGAACCCCTCAATCTGTCATCGTGGATTTGTACCCAGAACCTCATGGTTTAGCATTCATATACGTCGCGGCACGAATGTCTAGCACTCGAATGAGCGTATTTAGATGGAAATAGTGCAAAGTGTCTTGTACATAACGTCAGCGTAAAAAAGGTCAGCGCTACATATCCGTGCCGCTACACTTATACCCCTCTGCAACGTGCAGCCAAAGCTCTCAGTGTCTCATTGGGATAAACAAAAAAATTAAGTCTACATGCTACGTATATGAAATTATATTATATCTATGAAATATGAGCTATAAATCCAATAATAAAAGAAAATAATTACATCATAGAACGAAACGGCTAGCTCTTTGGCATAGATTGAGCGAGCAAGTGCCTTTTCTAATTAGGGGTTCGGGATATACAGTCTCCCCCTATACAAAGTCCTATAATTCATTCCAATTTCTTACTTATAACGTGGGCGTAAGGGTGCTATTCAGAGACGTGAGTGGAATGGATTATATTAAGGACTCGGGTTTGTACTAACGAGAGGATTTCGCGTAATTACTTTTCGAGGGAAAGTAGTAATATATTTAGCTGATAATTGTTTTGTGGGTTGAGTGTCAGTTATAATGGTAATGGGTTGCTCAATTTGGTCGGCTTGGTCGTAATTAAATTAAAGAAGTAAACTTAGTTGCTGAGCCATAAATCGCACAAGTGATTTTCGAGCATTTGCAACTGCACCGCCACGACCGACGACGCAACTATGCATTGTCGCGATTTTTGAGCGTGACTGAGAGATATATATATTTTTGTGACCTGCTCTGTACTGTATTTATGTGTTTGGTGTAAATAAAGTATATTTCATTCATTCATTCATTCATATATCGCAGCAATATCGCCGCGGTTCTGCCTCATCTGCCTATACAGGGTGAAATTGATATCATGAGCATCCTTTTAAACTAAGAGTCTACCCATCAAGCTGAATAACTTTTACTATAGGAGCAGACGTACGGAGCAAAAAAAAATCTGCTGTTCCATACTAAACTGCACCCGCCGCTGCTGCCTAATCGACTCAAATGTATGCAACAGCAGATTTTTTTTTTGCTCTGATTAGTTTGCTCCCATAGTAAAAGTTGTTTAGTTTGATGGGTAGACTTTAGTTTAAAAGGATGCTAATGATATCAATTTCACCTTGTATATCATCTGCCTTTTAGTTGGCAATGTTGTTTTATAAAAATGTTGATACCCTGCTATCCTGTAATTAGTCCGTAAGTTTAATAAATAATAAATACTTCCCACTGCAGGGCATAGGCCTACCCTCAAGGAGGGTCCATCGGCGTTAGTCTGACACATGTACCCAATGCGGATTGGTAGACTTAACAAACCTATCAGAATATCTTCTTCAGCATAATCCAGGCTTCCTCACGATGTTTTACTGCACCGTTTGAGAGGCAGTCTATATTACGTATGACTCCACCTATAAAGATAAAACAAAACTACTTTTCGCTAGATTTAATCAAAGCAAAGAAAGTCAAAGGATACACGAGCCCTTTCTGATATAATTCAATCTCGGAGGAATGGCGGCAGGAAATAGAGGGGCGATAAAAAGAAAAATGTTTCTTTTTGCGAATTGGGCGTGGGGTGCTCTTGAATTTAAAGTGAATTCTTTCGGGTGCGATTTTGTCATTTGATTTTGTGTTGCAATGTTTCTTTTGATAGATTGCAAAGTGTTAACATGTACAATGAGGAATGTGCTTAGAAGTAGTTCACAATTCCGATGCAGTACCTAGCGTATGACGGATTCACGAGTAAAAATTTACCACTAGAATTTAATTTTGATGATTGTGGTGGCTAAGTAGATAGTAGATAAATGGAATTTTCTATCAAGATCTACTAAACGAATAGTTGTAGACTATTCTACAACTATTCGTTTGTAATTCGTTAGTTCGTTTGGACATAATGTACTAGGTACTGAAAATTCTAACTGGATTTGCAAATGCTTGGTTAAAGTGATGAGATCTTTCTCAGTGTAATTTCTTTATTTTTTAGTTTAAATAACTTAATTTTTGAAACAAAATGATAGTTATTTGTAAATTGGTAACCAACAGGTCTATCAGTTAGTGGATAAGGTAATTATCAGCATTTCAGTTTACAAATGGCTATTCATTATATAAAATTTAAAAAGTCAAAAGCTACAATTATAAACCTGTCAAGTTATCACAGTAGGTAAATATTAAAAACAAAATTGAAATAATTTTAAATTTTATTTTAGGTGTGTAAAACCATTAAATATTACTAGTTTCACATTACTCTGAAAAAAAGAAAGCAAAAAAGTAAATTGTTAAAATGAATGATCATAATAAACATAATAAAATAAGAGATAAGTGTACTTTTTGCAACCATCAGCAGCAAGGCCGATTCAGTGTTTATGTGTTGTAGAGCATCTCTGTGATGGGGATGGACTAGGTCTGCTTGCATAACTTCAGTCGGTTTAGGAGTTACAGACGTTTAAAGGTCAGTAAATAATTATCGATCAGCTGCCAGGCTGATCGTATGATATTATTGTAGTGTGCACTGTAGCTACGTGAACAGTACAAAAACTGACATGAACTGCCAGTCGGTTTAGGAGATACAGCCGTTGAAAGATCGGACCTTGGCACGGCTGTAACTCCTAAACCGACTGATAAACCATGTCATTTTTGTACTGTTCACATAGCTACAGTGCATACTACAATAATATCATACAATTAGCCTTGCAGCTGATCCTTAATTTTTTCTGACCTTTAAACATCAGTAATTCCTAAACCGACTGAAGTTATGTAGGCAGACCTAGTCTATCCCCATCACAGAGATACTCTACACCACATAAAGACTGAATCAGCCTTGCTGCTGATGGTTGCAAAAAGTACACTTAACTCTTAGTCTAATATCTTTAGTTACGAATTTAAAAAGTTTTAAAAACGAAATCAAACAGAATAGAAAAGAAATATTTTCCAGGGCTATTTCTTTAATGGTTAGAAATAAAAGTGAATGAGGCTGGGAGCTAATAGGGACAATTTATTTTATGTCTCACTCGCGAACGTACAAATTGGAAGGGTGGGGATATGTCACTATTTCTTTTTGATTGTTTTGACATGCTGTCGTTTTAGGTCCGCCACATAAATACGGAATAAACCTAATTCGGAATTAGATTCCGTATGGAGTGTTGCCGCTTTCAGAGAATTTTTCATTAGATCTGGTGATTTTTTAAAGTCTTAGGTTGCATATTTTAAAGTGATTTTTGATCGTAGGCGTTGATGGGTCGATACCGTATCGTGACGGTGCAGTTGCTACGTCGTTGCGGTATATATGCGGTATTGCGGTTGCGAAAACGCCTACGCTCAAAAACTGCTTGTGTGATAATGGTTCATGCCGTTTTGTATGCAGATTATGTCTAATGTTAAAACTATGTATAGTCTTTTGATATAGTTGCATTATATTGAAATACAATTTACAAATCAACATCGTAACGACAAGACCTCATCACATGATAGAAATTATCAATCAATCAATTATACTTTATTTGACACCAAAAAAACAGAGTATACAGAGAGCAAACAATCAGGAAATACAAAAGGCACAAAAACAGGCGGTCTTATAGCTAAAAAGCGATTTCTTCCAGACAACCTATCATGTATAGAAATTGTTTGTTTCGTTTCAATAAAAACTTAAAAATGCAATTGTCATTCTTTTCGCGTTTCATACATTTTTACTTTAGGCATTTTTTAAACAGCACTAGTAATTTTTGTAACCATAGTTGGCAACACTGAATCCTGAATCAGGATTCCGGATCGTAATTCCGTCTGTGTGTGGTGGACCTTACATAGGTACAATAAATAACCACAAGACCGTAATAGATTTGGAGGTGGTCAAAAACTTTACAAACAATCTTTATAAGTTTGCAATGAAGCATTTTCCAAGACTAGTAAAATGAAAAATGTGTAGATGGCAATATTCAAATTAGATATAAACCTGTCACATTGAAGGTAAAAAAAATTCGCTTGGGCGATTCAAACCATAATACGAACCGCACGTAGTGCGAAATGCCTATTGACCCAAATACTACCCATTTCTGTAACAACCGACAGGAGGGTTTCGAAATGGAATGTTGCAAATTGCTATTTTGTATTATATACAGACGATATTTTGATATTAAGGTAAACAATTGTATTTAGTTTAAGGGGTAACTGTACCTATGATACTGAACAACTTTCGTATCATCAGCATTATCATCAGCCCATATCCACCAATTGCAGGGCATAAGCCTCCTCCCCATTTTATCATCCTCTCTATTTTAGATGCGCATTCAAAAGTATTATTTTTTAACTGACTTCAAAAAAAGGAGGTTATCAATTCCATACGTTTGTATGTAATATTATTGGAATTTTTTTGTTGTTTTAACAAAAAATGCTAAGGCAGATAAAACGTTCAGCAGAGAAATCAAAAAGAAGTTTTCGAACTCTCTGACTACAGTGGACACAGTCGAAACATACAGCAAACCGTTTACACTCTCTGAACTAGCCGACGCGGTGAAGCTCACAAATGCAAATAAAGCTGCAGGACCCGACGAAATCTACCCCGAATTTCTTATAAACTTGGGGAAAAGAGCCAGAGAATGGCTACTGCAGCTCTTCAACAACGTGCTAGAAACAAGCACACTGCCTACTGCATTTAAAAATATAGCTGATGCAAATGATAGCTCTTCTGAAACGTGGAAAACCACCCAGCGATGCGGCTAATTACAGACCTATATCCCTCCTCTCCGTGACGTACAAACTGCTTGAACGTGTGCTGTACAACCGAATATTTACCGCCGTCGATGCCACTATTCCATCGGAGCAAGCTGGTTTTAGGGGCGACGGAAGCTGCGCTGATCAAGTCCTGGCACTGACTGTCACTTATTGAAGCTGGATATCAAAGTAGGTTAAAAACATCGGTGGCCTTCGTTGATCTAAGTGCGGCTTACGTTACGGTCTGGATAGACAGGCTCTTGAGCAAAGTTAGTAACATAATTCCTTGCCACAGAACACTTCGCCTCATTAAGGCTTTGCTTGGCCCTCGCTGTGTCAGAGTCTTTATCGGAGACAAATGTAGCCGATATAGGCTCCTTAAAAACGGGCTTCCGCAAGGGTGGGTTTTGGTGCCACTCCTGTTTAATATATATACCAGCGATATGCCGGACACCAGGTCGCAGAAATTCGTTTATGCCGACGACCTGGCTCTAGTTTATCAGGATAGGACTTTTGAATCCGGTGAATCAGCTCAAACTGAAGACCTAAAAACCATGGGACTATTACACCAGGTGGCGTCTTTGCCCCAACCCTTCAAAAACAGAGGTCGCATCTTTCCACCTTACTAACTGTCTCGCGAACAGAAAGCTCAACGTTTCCTTCTGTGGAGAATCAGTGAAGCATAATTTTACCCCCAATTATCTAGGAGTAACTCTAGATCGCTCATTGACATACAGACAACACCTCCACAACGTTGCACAAAAGGTGAAGACGAGACTGAACGTCATCCGAAACCTGGCCGGAACAAGCTGGGGCGCTACAGCTCCTGTTCTCCGCGCCTCTGCCCTGGCGCTAGTTTACTCCGTCGCAGAATACTGCGCTCCGGTATGGTACCGCAGTGCACACAGAGACAAAGTTGACACCCAGCTCAACGAAGCCATGCGCCTAATTACGGGAGTAATTAAATCAACCCCACTGCCATGGCTTCCTGTTCTCTCGCACATCCCTCCGCCGGAGCTCCGCAGGAATAAAGCAGCTGGCAAAGAATGGAAAAAGTGCTTTCAACAGAATCACCAAATACCCATGCCTATAAGGAAAACACTGGAGTCTTTTCCTACTTACCGTCTCCCGTCCAGATCACCTATCTGGACCGATATTAATAGTGCATGGCGGTCAGATTGGGGCCTTTTTGATCATCTGCATGCAAGCCTCGTGCGAGACCCGACTGTCAAACCGGCTGGTTTTGATAAGGACCGGGAGACCTGGGCTAAGCTAAACTGGTTCAGAACTAACCACGGAAGGACCAACCACCATCTCTACAAGTGGGGCCTGAGGGAGTCACCGATGTGCGACTGCAGGGCACCTGACCAAACCCTCACCCATGTGGTAAATGAGTGCACCTTGCGCCTTTTCCCCGATGGAATTAAGGAACTCCATAGATTAACCCCGGCATCGGAAGACTGGCTCAAACACCTTGACCTTGAAATTTAGACCTCCCCGGATCCAAGCAGGAAGATAAAAAAAATGCCATACGATATGATGATGATTATTATTGGAATTGTAATATATTCACATAATGATAATCTATTAAGGCTTCCAAACATATATTTTTATTTTTTATTTTATTTATTAGACACACAAAACAGGAAACAATCAGAGAAATAATAACACATAAGAACATATATTAGCTTAAATCTAGATTGCAACCCTAAACATGCATGCATAGAAACATTAACAATTGCGACTTAAAACCTGGATATAATTATTAAACTGTAGTCTTTGATTATGTCTGTCGGCCATGTCTGTCGAATGCACCAGGAAAGGTGGGCAAAAATTGTTACGCCCTGGATCCCAGAAAACGGTCGTCGGCGCCCGGGTCGTCCTAGGAAGAGCTGGCTGGATGATCTGGATGCTTTTGACGACAAGTGGCCAGAGTTTGCCCAGAATAGAGATGGTTGGAAGATTAAAGGGGAGGCCTTTGCCCAGCTGTGGGATGAAATAGGCTAGAAAAAAAAAGTCTTTGGTTATAAGTATGACCTAAACATTTGAACATATAAGACTAGTAATTAATAAATTACAAAGTAATTAATAATAACAATGTTACTTAAAGATTCTCATAATATTATTTTTAACTACACCAATTCTGTAATTGACAATATCAAACTCTGGGTTATCGTGGGCAACATCATTAAGTAGTCTACACATTCTCACAATCGGATTATAGAACGATGTGTTATTTTTATACAGTTGCAGTGAAAATATTGGTGGATTGCGAGTAACGAAACATATATTGATGTTTAAAAGTGACAATAAGCTAGGGCAATCCATAGTCAAAGTCAAAGTATATACAAAATTTTATATGTGTATGTATGTATGTATGTTGCTTTTGTTAATTTTGCTTTTTTACAAATAGATTTAGCTCAATTTACGGACGACACGGATTCGATACTTCAACTGTTATAATTTTAAAATAAAAAATGAATAAAAAATTAACCCGCAGGCTAAAATAACTTTCTTCCTAACTCCATGTCGCGTCGTAACAACTCTTCTAATGACACAAGGAACTATACGGTACGCCCATTGAATTAACTGACAAATCTATTTTGATGTCGGGAAAAGGAAATTTTGTTTATTATTATTTAACTGATGGGTTAACTTTGCTGAGAGCATAACTCGTTATGATTTATGTTTAAATCAAATAGGTTGGACCACTATCTTTATTATTATTATTTTGTTACCTATTTCTTCTTATCGTGTAGGCAGAGCCCTGGTGTCAGAGTTTTTTCAGACCGCCTTACTGCCTCTGACGTGGTTTTTATGTAACGACTATTACTACCAGAGATAGTAGCCGGGACCAACGGCTTAACATGCCATCCGAAGCACGGAATCATTTTTTTTAGACAATCAGGTGATTCAGCCTGCAATGTCCTAACCAACTGGGCAAAAACGCACAAAGTAACATTTCACTGTGTCCCCCGTGGGAATCGAACCCACGTCCTCCGTGTCGAGAGCCAATGCTCTTAACCATTCGACCACAGAGGTTACTACCGTTACCTACTATTTATAACTTTTAATATGGGACCTTCCTCTACCCTAAGGATATCTGGCAGAAGTCGCCTTTTAGCTATAAAACCGCCTTATTTGTACCTACTTGTAATTCTCTATCTTTTTTCAATGCCTGGGAACCGGCCGTGGTCCAATAGTTCTTGGTTGGACCTTGTATGTATATCGAATCTCTCTGATTATTCCTCTTGCGCGATTTATGTCTTGCATTCGATTTTAAACCTTATTTATTGTAAGTTCCGTGTTCATGTCGAAAGTGGCCTTTGTATGGAGAATATTTGCGGGGTGATAGTAGCGCCATCTATTTTATTTAACGTTATAACTAGTGCTGTTGTTGGTGTTGACGTATGATGCCATCTGTGGCAAGCTCCCACACAGCTCATGTTTGTGATCATAAATATGTATGTATGTACGTTATTTATTTGGTAAACAAATAATTCTCGCATACCTACGATACGAGACGGCAATATGATAATAAGCTCGATCTCTCCAATAACTTATTTACATTCCATATTTATGGACCAATATAAAATTTTAATAAAACATTTTCAATTCTCAATAAAAATTGCTGAACATAAAAATTCATAAGTAACATTTTCTGAGGGTATCCGATAATGTAGTCAATGGTATTAGAGTACCCAAATGGGTCCATTATCGTGGAATTTTATTAGTTTCGGGCTCAGCCGGGGCACAGCCGAGCCCGTGCGATGACATTATTATAATAAAGTTCATTCGTCGTCTTAACCGACTACGACAAAGATAGGTAATGTTTGGCGTTAATAAAAGTAAAAGTATAGAAATGTTTATACTAACAATGAAATGATGATAGTTTGAAAATTGATAACAAACATTTTTTATTTCGTTTTTTTTTATTCAAAGAACCGTGACGTATATGGAAGTATTCATTTTACGAAAACTGTCTACTGCTAATGTACTCTCAAAAGTAAAAATTACTACTATTTAGTTAAATTGGACCAGTCAGCCAAAAAGCAGGAGAGAAACGCAGTCATGACAGCGATTTTCATCAAAAAGATTTTTGGTCCTACCAAACCAAAGTACCAAATCATCGAGAGGTTCATAAAAAAACACAAGTGAATCTGTGTGTGTTATTCATTATAATGCATAGTCCATTATTTCAGCTAACTTTACTGCGTTCTGAGAATGACGAAAGATATATTATATCCTATCAATATCGAGAAATTGTATCGAAAAGGCGACGTTTTGTCCCGATTTGGGTAGGATTAATATTTAAGACGATTGTGTTAGGGTTTTCGGGTCAAAGATATAAAATACGGAAAATGTAAGGAAGAGTGAAATAAAATACAGACGAAATGTTTAGAGGTAGTACCACGTTTTTGAAGGCGAGTTTTTTGTGAGAAAGATTATTGTCAAAGCCGTTAAATAACAATCTTCCTACTAACATTATAATCGTCTGGATTATTGTCAATATATTCCAGTTCATTACATTTGTTTTAGGTAAATCGTAATAATCCTAGTAAGATTATCAAGGGTGTTGAGGAGGGCCTCGATTGGCCGAATCTCTGATGCTATAGGTAGAAAGGTAATCTTGCGACATCATAGTCTAGCTGATATATTACACAAGCTGGAGTGGTCTAGCCTTGTAGGCCTACAACGCTCCAAAAAATTTATCAGCAATGTGACAACTCGTGTCTCAAGGTTCATACTGAATAATAGCAGGAGCAAGGCTCGTGCCATAGTCGGAGCCCTCACTAGCGAATGGTCTGAGTTCACTTCTTCAGTATTTGCTAGGCTGTCACTTACACCCTGTATAAGGTCTAACAAAATTAGCTGAAACTATTTTAAGGAGATGATCAGACCATCAAACTGAACAACTTTCTCTGGGGGACCAATATCGAAATCGCGAAAAAAAAAGTCTGCTGTCTCATACAAATCTGCAAATATAACCCGACTGAAATGTATGGGACAGCTGATTTTTTTCGCGATTTCGATATTGCTCCCATGGAAAAAGTTGTTCAGTTTGATGGTCTGACTATCCCCTTAAAATAGTTGCATCTTATTTTGTTAGACCTTATAAACCTACGTTCGTCGGTTTCGGGTAGATACATTTTATACCTATACACCCCAATAAATTTTTATTAGATTAAAGCCCGATTCGACCAAACGCGAGTAAATTTTATTCTTAGATTAAGTCGCCGGTTACTTTAGAGTAAACTGATTTTGCGTTTTACCAATCCTAATCTATGAATAAGTTGAGAGTAAATTTTACACGGCCAATTTTGACGGTGTAAAGCTTAAACCAAGACTAATGAAATGTCAATGTCACATAATTAAAAAAATTTATGAAAAAAGAAACCTAACAAATTAAAACTATATCCTCACACTAACCTCACAATGCAATAAGTACGCATACAACGACCTCCTTCTTTAGGTGGATTATACATTCGTTCTTTTAGTATGGGTTTAGTGTGGTAGAAGACAAAAGAAGTTATTTGGGAGTAAACGCTAAGAGTTAAATTGTTCCTTGTATAGTTACTCTTCTATAAATCGAAGTTTGGTCAAATCCGGCTTTAGTGTAGGTACTTTATTTTCTTTCACACTTTTTTCTCGCTCCAAACACAAATTAGTTTATGACGAGCTACAGTAGTAGTCCAAAGAGAAACTGCCGACGATTCGTCTCGAGCTCGAAGCGTTTACGAGCGCCCTCTATAAATCTGCTTAATGCTGGCATCGATGGCTAATAGGTACAGCTTTTATACCTATAGACAGCTAGCTAGGGATACTTAGGTATATACACTTTGCTCCAGATAACCATTTAATTTTAAGCCTGTTTTGAAACATAGAAACAGAAACAACATTTTTAATTCTAGATAGAAACAGACATTTGAAACCTTCGATCAACAATACCTATACTCAAGGGTAAGATAGACTATAAATATAGAGGTAAGGTGGAGTCTTGTAATTGCAACTATCTGGTAAATGCAACTATAGAGCAATTGCACTTATAAGAATCACGATTCAGTTCTTCTCTCAATAGACTTATGTCTAGTCATCTAGAAGGCAGGTGTTGGTATAAAGAGAAGGACTGAATTGTGATTCTTATAAGTGCAATTGCTCCATAGTTGCAATTACCAGATAGTTGCAATTACAAGACTCCACCTTATTACCGCCATCCCCTCTATATAGGGTCCTTCATCCTTTTTTGAGGGGATTATCAGACCGTCAAACTGAACAACTTTCTCTATGGCACGAACATCGAAATCGCGAAAAAAACAGCTATTCCGTACAAAACTGCAAACCTACTCGAGCCAAATGCATGGGACATCTGATCTTTATTTCTCGTCGGACCCATAGTTTTATGGTCTGATCATCCTCTCAAAAACTGTCAGCATATTAAGTTGGACCAAAGAACATTATAAGAGGGGTCCCCCTAGGGTAGGGGGCTACCCCTCTTATAATGTTCTACCTATATGTATTGAGCGTTTCGTAATTTAAATAGGTACCTACGTGTTTGTGACCTAGTTCACATATCCCATAGACTTGACATTTAGCGTGTGTTTCAAAGCTCATTCGATGCATACGATAGTTGGCTTCATTAGGATGCGATAAGCATCAGCACTGCACCCCAGTGAGTTGCAGTGACATTGAGGGATCGATTCGAGAAACCCTTAGTTGCAACTAGCTGCATATTACAGTGTTACAGAGCAGGTTATTACAGTGTTAAAAGAAGCCATGTCACATTGTACCTTTGACTACTTTAACAGGGTGAAATTGATATCATTAGCATAAACTAGGACTCTACCCATAAAACTGAACTAATTTCACTATGGGAGCAAACCGATCAGAGCAAAAAATAATTAACTGTTCCATACTAAAATGCAATGCCTATTAGACTCAAATGCAACAGCTGATTATTTTTTTGCTCCGATCTGTTTGATCCCATAGTGAAAGTTGTTCAGTTTGATGGGTACTCTTAGTTTAAAAGGATGCCAATGATATCAATTTCACCCTGTATACATAAGCAAGTTGCAGTGATCCATACCATACTTTTTATTATATTATAAACCTTTTTTACACCTGTAATTGAGCAATAAATATATTTGATTTGATTTGATTTAAAAGTAAGCTCTGGTCCCTAGTTACGCGTGTAATTCTACGAATAAACATTTTTGCCACTTTTTGCGGGGGGCGAGGTAACATGAAATCCGCAACTTTGGATTTTATTCTGCATAACTTTAGATTCTAATTTTAAATAATAAAAATCATGAAAAGTACCCTCGTGTGAAACCCAAACGTTCTAAGTTCGAAATTATTGTTTCGCAATTATAGGCTGTCTCGTTTAGTGATAAGGTATAAAATTGAATGTAAATGCACATGATTAATTAATCTTTTACCGTGGCAGAGGGAAATGCTACTGCAGTACAAAAAAACTTAGAACATAAAATTTACCTTCATTTTAATATCTTTATTTCCCGATAAGTTGTGATTTATGGCCTATATTATTAAAACCATGAGCACATTTTTCTATATCTAGGGAATGCTTGCCAACGATTCTATAGAAACCTGTAAACTGTTTCAAAATTCGGAAAATGTTACAAGCTGATTTTTTTTCCTTTCTCTTCTTTAATTCTTTAATTTTTTTTTCTTTTCTTTAATTCCTCGGGAAACAATGTGGATATATTTTATATTAAGTAAAAATTTTTTTTAAGATTTTGGTGTTGGCTTCATAATCAAAGTTTATCTGTTTGAAATAGGTTGATGAATATGATATTGATTCAGTCTCAAAACTTATTTTACACAGGCGAAGCTACGAGCAAAAGCTAGTCTTCAAAACAATATTTAGAAAGTTATAAAAACAAGTGCACTCATTTTATTGGGCACAAAAATTTCAAACCAATTAAAAAATTAATTTATTTTAACAACCTCTACAACGAAAAAATATATAAAATTAATTGTGTAAAAGAATATTCTACCCGCTAGATATAAATTTAAAAAGCAATTTAAATAAAATCACCCTATTTACGCGCCGTATACCCTGCGAGGGCATGACTAGAAAAATGGGCACTTTATTAACACCCACTATAAATCTGTTTAATGCCTATCTAAATGGTTTTTCATTTGAAACAGTGACTTGTATGAATGGATATTTGGTTCATGTTTCTATCGAATAAAATTATGGAGCAAATATTGTACAGGGTGAAATTGATATCATTATTGCATCCTTTAAAACTAAGAGTCTGCCCATCAAACTGAACAATGGCAGCAAACAGATTGGAGCAAAAAAAAAAATTGTTGTTCCATACTAAACTACACTTAACTATAATGCCTATTTGACTCAAACGTCGGTTTCCTTCCATAGTAAAAGTTGTTCAGTTTGATGGGTAGACTTTTAGTTTTAAAAAAAATGCACCCTGTAGATTATACTCGAGCAGTACTCACTTTAGCTGGGTTATCCAGCTCAAATCGTAATATGACTGGGCTATAAAAGCTTCATTTAAAAGCAGTATTTTACTACTATCTCTGATTTTCTTTATTCAGTTTTTAAAAATTCACTTTGGAATTCCCATCAGGTTCAAAAAATCTTTATATTTTCATTTTATTTATTTGTTCAGGTATTCAACAGCATTATAGATTTTTTTTGTTATTCAAGACAAGGTTGTAACTATACCTACAGGTTGTAACAAAATACCCTAGTTACATTTATAAGGGTGATTTAATCCA
Organism: Agonopterix arenella; assembly: GCA_927399405.1. NCBI lineage: Eukaryota > Metazoa > Arthropoda > Insecta > Lepidoptera > Depressariidae > Agonopterix > Agonopterix arenella. The sequence goes on from OV656711.1 coordinate 1,564,829, forward strand.
TAAAGCTCACTATGGCTCACACACTCCAAAAACTCTTCTCAATCTTCACGACTCCAATTAATTTATGGAACAGCAGATTTTTTCTTTTTTTCTCGCCTTTATTCATATTTATATTCATTTATTTCATAAAAATAATTTTACATGTCAAATGCACTACTTATAATTATATTTTAATATGCTGACACTTTTTTAAGGGAATGATCAGACCATCAAACTGAACAACTTTCTCTATGGCATCAACATAGAAATCGCGAAAAAAAATCCTCTCTTCCATACAAAACTGAAAATCTACAGCTGATTTTTTTTCGCGATTTCGATGTTGGACCCATAGAGAAAGTTATCCAGTTTGATGGTCTGATCATCCCCTTAGTGTCAGCATATTAAGAAGGACCCAGCAAATATTATTTAATTACAATCCAGTTACATTCCATTTCCAATAACATTATTTTATAAGTAAGTACAAAGTTATAAAATTCATCAATGTCATAAAAAGCACATAATGTCTACATACCATTGTGTGTGTTGGTGCATGGCAGTGAGTGCTGGGTATGGCAGAAGAAGCATGCAAGTAAAATTAATGCTGTTGAAATACGTTCCTTGCGAAGTATGAGTGGTGTGACGCTGAAAGATAGAGTGAGAAATTATGTAATAAGAGATAGATGTAAATTAAAAAAAGATGTAGTGACAAGAATAGAAAAAGGTATGCTTTATTGGTTTGGTCATGTGGAGAGGATGAGTGACAGCAGATGTACGAAAGAGATATATGTTGGTAATGTGAGTGAAAGCGTCGGCAGAGGGCGCCCTCGTCGGACGTATGCTGATCTAATCAGTTGCGTCCTACAAAAAGGGGAGGTGCGGAGTACTCGAAACCGACGGGCATGTATGAAGAGATGTATGGATGTGCATGAGGCAAAAGAAGTATGTAAGGATCGTAGTAAGTGGCGCTCCCTAGTCTCTACCTACCCCACTGGGAAATAGGCGTGACGTTATAGATAGAATGAAAGTTGTATAGTTTAATGGTCTAAACCACCTCTTTAAATATTACTAGGGTGTTTTCTTACACCCATACAAACATAGTGTTACAAAAATCCATCAATCTGAACAACTTTCACTATGGGACCAAAATCGAAATCGCGAAAAAATTCTAATGCTCCGTACTAAACTACAAATCTACTCGAGCTAAATGTATGGGACAGCTAGTTTTTTTTTTCGAGATTTCGATGTTGATCCCATAGCGAATGTTGTACAGTATGATGGTCTAAACAACTCCCTTAAAAGTTGTAAATGTTTATTTTTGTAACACCCTGTATACATAGTAGTATACATAGTAGTACTTTTTCTTATACTGTGATGGAACCACGCAGCGGTAAAATAATTGATACATAGTAGGAAAATAGAAAACTTAACAACAATATTTTCCTATTACTAATAAGTGTCCGAGGGATTAATATTGCGTGGCACGGAGCGATGTAAGCGATTATAAGCGACGACTAGATTTATAGGGGGCGGGGAGGGGAGGGCTAGTGATAAACGACTAGGACTTATAGCTCGCTAGCTTTTGCCCTCGACCACGCTTATGTTGAATTTGTTTCGTTTTCGAGATGTCTTTGTCCTTTCTTACGTAAGACCTTACATATTTATGCCATTTTATTTGAGGAAGATGGATAAATTATACCTAGGTATACAAGATTCAACTTTTTTACTGAATAATGTCCACTACTGGACATAAGCCTCCCCCAAAATTTGCCATAATCGCCGCGCTTGGCAGACGGGTTGGCGATCGCAGTTGGATCGAATCAATGTGTGTACTCAGAGGATGCTGCTGCACATCCTTCAGTAGATCCCTTAGTCGCCTTTTACGACACCCACGGGAGAAAATGGGATGGTGCTATTCTTAGCCGATACCACACGGACAATTATGTATCTAGTGATAAGGAATACGACGACCTTGAAAGGGCCTGTGGATCACAGGCCTTTACGTCACGCATAAGCTTAACAAGTTGTAGAAAGGGAGTCGCGTTGTAGGTCTGCTATTGGGTAGTCACGTCGCTCGTCGATTGTAGTATCCCATGCCTACAACAAAGCTCCAGTGGTGTCTCAAGATAGTGTTCTTTTCGAAAAACAATCCTTGAATTCACCAAAATACATAAACTACCGTACAACGTCAAGCACTCTTGCTACATAAACTAGACATTGGCAAAATCATCACAACCACGATGGCAGCCATATTTTTAAAAATAGAATAGAATAGTGGTAGATATTCTGAATAAGAAAGGTATATTTAGGACATGTCTGACTGTCCCAGGCAATACAATAGTCCAGAGCCCCTGACGTTAGGGTGAGACAGTTAATATAAATCCCATATACCAACATAACTGAACGTCTGTATATCAAACCGTTGACATTGATAAACAAGCAGTCAACTCCGGCATTATCTTGAGACGTAAACGCGACGTGTATTAATATGTATGAGAAATTAGCGAGACATTGCCTCGGGGATCTTAAGTTGGGATCGATACAGGCACTTGCTGTAAGAGGTGTTATTGAGACTTGATGTAGTGTCGAGTATTTTTTAGCAAAAAAGAAAAATTAAATCAAACTTCAAAACTTAAAAATAATATTACAGCTGAAACGATGTATTGCAAATTTGCATCCATGTATAAGATATATTTACTGCAGTCGCTGTCAAGCTATCATGATTCGCAACTTCGTAATATTATTATCACTTTGTTTGCAGTCGGTTTTAATATTTTGTAAGTTTTTAAATAGAATAAAATAGAATATTTTTATTTATTATTATTATAGATCATCGGTGGCGCGTTGCGAAGAGGTATGGACACCCAATTATGGGGGTCCGGGTTCGAATCCGCACGGACAACATGCCATGTACCAATGAGTTTTTCTAAATTAAGTACGTAATACCGACTGCTCTCAAACGGTGAAGGAAAACATCGTGAGGAAACCTGCATACACTGAAGAATAAATTCTGATGTGAATGTGAAGTCTACCAATCCGCATAGGGCATGCGTGGTGGACTAATGCCCATACACCTTGAGGGTAGGCCTATGCCCTGCAGTGGGACGTTTATAGGCTGATGATGATGATTTTACTCTGAATAGGTACAGTACAAATCTTAGTGTCATACAATTATACAATAATATAAGAGCTACTGGTCCATGAAGGAGTTAATGAAGGGTAAACTCCCGCTATCCCTCAAACGAAGACTCATCGACATGTGTATCCTGCCTATCCTAACCTACGGTGCCCACACCTGGTCTCTCACTGAGTCTCAAAAGTCCAAACTCAAGGTTTGCCAGAGGGCAATGGAGCGTAGTATACTGGGTGTTAAAAGAACGGATCATGTCAGAAACACTACACTGCGCTCCAAAACACGAATAGCCGATGTTGGAGAAAAATCCGCCAGATTAAAGTGGGATTGGGCATGGACGAGGAAAGGTGGGCAAGAATAGTAACGCCCTGGATCCCAGAAAACGGTCGTCGGCGTCCAGGTCGCCCTAGGAACAGGTGGCGGGACGATCTGGATGCTTTCGATGACGCGTGGCCAGAGCATACCAGGATAGAGATGGTTGGAGGAATAAAAGGGGAGGCCTTTGCCCAGCAGTGGGATGAAGTGGGCTAGTAAAAAAAAACAAAACTATTATAAAGGTATCACCGTTCAACTAAATTAAACAAACAAACAAACAAACAAATATACTTTATTTTACACCAAAAACATAAACAGTAAAATACAGAAATAAAATACAAGAGGCACAAAATAAGGCGGTCTTATCGCTAAGAAGCGATTTCTTCCAGACAACCTTAGGGTAGAGGAAACTGTGAAAAGAAGAAAGGTAGGCGGTGTTTCCAGAAAAAAATATCAAAAATCAGCAGTTATTAGTAAAAACAAAAAGTAAATATACAAAATAAACCTATTATAAATACATATATAATATACATACTCATATAAATATATATATATATATATATATATATATATATACACACATACATCATACATAAATACGCGTACTACACAACAAAATACTATAGGAAAACATGAACCACAGACATAGGAAAAGATGTACCTATGAAAACAGATCGAGGGTCAGTTCATTTATCAAGGAAATGAGACTTAACTTTCGACTTAAAAACATTCAAGGAAGGTGCACGTCTGATCGACTCTGGCATTAAATTAATATGCAATTTTTATTTTAGCTATTATGTCAGGAGAACAATATTTAAACTCGTCAGGTGTTTTATTGTAGATTTTAACACACATTTTATAACAGTTTTTTTGGTAGACAGTTGTAGATGGACAGTGACCTAATACTAGTGCCTTAGGGCGTGTGTAGTGCTATCAGGCGCCCTAAGGCACTGTGAAAGCCAGCGTAAACAGGTGCGGATTCTTTCTAACAAACTTAAATACTTTTAATATGTACGCACGGCGACACATCAAGCTATACAAAACGAAAATAAGCTGGCCGCGCGTAGGTCGAGTAACGAATAACGTCACGCCGCCAGCTTACGTTGGTTTTGTATAGCTTGATGTGTCGCCGTGTGTACATACATACTCGGCAGATACGTAATTTAATAAATAACGGTTTACATGGTTCACATATTGCCCGAATGCACTTGCTGAGTACTGGATGGCTCTTCTGTAAAAAAATTTGCATTTTTATAAAAGCAGCAATATGTGCGCCAACTGCGATTGCGTGACACTCCGTTGAGATGAGGTAGGTATAGCTAATATTACCACTATAATCTAGAGATTATGAGAAAAAAATCGAAATGAGTTTCATAGGTATTTGACCACCAACCAATAGTGTCATGGGATCAGTCGCAACAATTTATTCTCTTCTCTTTATTGTACTTATTATTGTTATTTTCCTGTTTGTTTGTCGATTGTTACCTAAATTGCTATACCTGAATTGTAAAAATGTTGAAAAATTGTCTATTTTATAAGATACGAGCGTTAACCCGCGACTTCGTCTGCACAAATTATATACCAGATTATAAGTCAGATCATAAGCTATCAAACAAAAAAAGTTTCATGAAAATCGGTTCAGTAGTTTTTGCCTGATACTCGTTCAAACAAACAAACAAACACCCAAACAAACAGACAGACAAAAATCCAAAAATTGGTGAAATGGAATCAGGGACACCTAAAAACCATATCGTAACTTTTTTTTTGTTAATATCTTCAATGTACAGACAAACTTCCTGTTACAGTTTTATAATAGTATTTTAGTTTATTAGTTAAGGGGACGATCAGACCATCAAATCGAACAACTTTCTCTATGGAACCAATACCGAAATCACGAAAACAAAATCAGCTGCCCCATACAAAACTGCAAACAGAACTCGACTCAAATGTATGAGACAGCAGATTTTTTTTTCGTGATTTCGATATTGGTCCCATAGAGAAAGTGGTTCAGTTTGATGGTCTAATCATCCCCTTAAAACAGTTTCAGCTAATTTTGTTAGACCTTATATAATAGCACCACTGACTGTATAGAAAATAAATACCAAAACATTTCAGCGGTAAAAATGTCCGGCAGTAAAGTTTTCAGGCAAACGTCACGGGATTTGAAACGATTGTTTGTACAAAGAATTTGTCAATTCCTTTGTTGCCTAGCTGCCTGGGCTGGGTTACGTACAACAGAGTTCCGAGATCAATACGTAAACAAAAGATTTTACGATAAACAGTTGTTGTATGTACACCTATAGTAAGGAAAAGACTGGACAACTGTCCTGTCCCCGCAGTTAAAAGTTCATTTGACCAAAGGCACTATAATTCCATAACGCCAAGATTGTACAATATGCTAAATCAGATGTCTAACATTAAAAACATAAGCAACTACCAAATTAAAAAAGCAATCCAAGGCTGGCTTAATGGTTTCAACTAGTGATGCAACGGAACTGGCATAACGGAAGCAGAAACGGAAACAGATGTCAAAAGTAAATCTTAACGGAAGCGGAAGCGGAAACGGAAGCATTTTAAGTTTTTTCTATTAAATTTGTACTTTAGTAATCAAAATTAAACAGCGGCAAGTTATATTTAATAAAGAGTAACTTGGCCGCTTTTGCGCGCTCGTGTACATTCGTCCACGCGCGGCCCCCGCAACCGCCCCGCCCGCGCCGTGCCGCCGTCGCGCCTGCTGCACTGCTTCTCATCGCTCTCTCCCCGCTTCTCATCGCTCTCTCCCCGCTTCTCATCGCTCTCTCCCCGCTTCCGTTCAGAGTTCTGTTATAAAGTTTGCGGAACCAGAAGCAGAAACGGAAGTGAAAAAACATGCGGAACTTCTGCAGTTGCGGAAGTGGAAGCAGAGTTCTGTTGCAACACTAGTTTCAACTACAACGAAACTGTGCTATTAGTTACTAACTATTCATGTTAAATCGTTATAAGTCACTTTTAAAATTAATTAAACCAGTAAGTTTCTAAATTCTAAATATAGTATCAACATGCTTAAATTAGTTTTGTAAAGTTATTGTTCCACATTTTAGTTTTTGTTTCTCAAAATTTTTATCTGCAGGTTGTGCATATACTATGCATTGGCTGCAGTAACAAGTACCTACCGGTTGATGCGCGCTGCTCGGGGACGAGGAGTACCATCCTACCGTCAAACAGCTCTTAGAGGGTAGTGTAAATCGGATTCGTAGTTAGCCTATAATTATTAAGTAACAGGTGATTCACGAAGATATTTTTGAAGTCTTGTAAGATTACATTACTGTTGTGTTATCCTTGTCATAAAACTGTACAGTTGTTTACGTAAATAAATAAATTATATATAAAGAAACAGAAGATCTGTTAACTGTGGTAACATAAGATAACAAGCACACGCACACTCACACACACACACACACACACACACACACACACACACATATACATATATAAGGTCTAACAAAATTAGCTGAAACTATTTTAAGGGGTTGATCAAACCATCAAACTGAACAACTTTCTCTTTGGGACCAATATCGAAATCGCGAACATACTCATACATTTGAGTCGAATTATGTTTGCAGTTTTGTATGGGCCAGCTGATTTTTTTTTTCGCGATTTCGATATTGGTCCCATAGAGAAAGTTGTTCAGTTTGATTGTCTGATCATCCCCTTAAAATGGTTTCAGCTAATTTTGTTAGACCTTATATTCAAAGACACGGATAGAAATAGGATGTGTATGGGCTGATGATGATGATGATGACTGAAATGTACTTTGCGATTATGACAATATCTGTTGATCCGCATTTTAAATATGTCTGAGTGTATCTATTGTCAAGAACCGCTTTACGACAAAATTGTAGGCTACATATTGATTGAGTTTGTTTTTCTTTTATTTTTGTTTGTTTTTGTTAGTGTTAAGAACCGTTATTGTTTTTACACTCACTGTCACTTTAGTGGGTAGGAACTGGCTCCGTACCTTCAGACTTGACTAGTTTAGGAGCCAGTGCCGCGATTGTTGGTTTACATGTTGTAAAATTTCAATATAGGATTTTTTATGTTTATGTATGTAGCCAATTCTATTGAATTGGTCGTGAATTTCCAGCTAAGAATCGACCACCCCAATTCTTTCTGTGGATGTCGTACGAGGCGACTGAGCGATGAAACGTATCTTATGAGTATAGTGTTGGTGTGGGCGAAAGGTTAGCTGCCTCTCACCACCTTTGACTATTTATTATAAGGACTAGCCTTGCGGTAGCATTTCCCCTCTGCCACGTTCAATTTTATACCTTATCACTAAACGAGACAGCCTATAATTAATAAATAAATATCTTGGACATTGTCACATAAATTATCTAGTCATATTTAAAGTACCTAGACTTGTATTATGATGACTAGACATTACTAGATATAGAATACATTATATAGATACAAACATCCATGACTCGGGTACAAATATTCATCATATAAATATTTGTCCCTTACGGGATTCGATCCCGCGACCCTCGGCACAGCAGGCAGGTTCACTATAGACTGTGCTACCGGGCCGTCAATTGCGAAACAATAATTACAAACTTCGAACGTTTGGAGTTCACGCGAGACTACTTTTCATGATTTTTAACGTTCAAAATTAGAATCTAAAGTTAAGGGAATAAAATCCAAAGTTGCGGATTTTATGTTACCTCGCCCCCCGCAAAAAGTGGCAGAAATTTTTGTCAGTAGAATAACACGCGTAACTAGTCCCTATATAAGTAGTCAAACTTCGCCACTTGACACCAGTGGCGGATTTGCAGTCTTGGCCGCCCTAGTCCCCAGGCCTTGTAGTAAGTACCAGCCGCCCCTTTTTCAGCACCAATCATATACGGGGTGAAATTGATATCATTTGCATCCTTTTAAACTAACGGTCTACCCATCAAACTGAACAACTTTTACTATGGGAGCAAATCAATCGGAGCAAAAAAGAAATCGGCTGTTGCATACATTTGTGTCGCGTAGACATTGCAGTTTGGAACAGCTGATTTTTTTGTTGCTCCGATCGGTTTGCTCCCATAGTGAAAGTTGTTCAGTTTGATGGGTAGAATCTTAGTTTAAAAGGATGCAAATGATATCAATTTCACCCTGTATACACCTGAGATCAGCAAGTTGCAGAGATCCATACTATACTTTTTATTATATTATACACCTTTTTTACACCTGTAATTGAGCAATAAATATATAGGTATTTGATTTGATTTAAAAGTAAGCTCTACACTTGCTGTAAGGTTCGTTAGAATTGTAGCAATGTTTCTGACCACCCTGAAACGAGACGACTGAAAACGGCAAAATTAGATGCAAAAGTAAAATACATCATTGGCTGTTATATTATTTTCAACTTTATATTATTGGAAGAGGGTTTTAATTCTTATCTCTTCAACAGTTCATGTTTGGTGTTCAAGAAACATTTTGTATTGTACAGTATTGTTTGCGTCGAACAAAATATTGCCTGAGGCTATTGCGTTTTATTTACACACATATTTCTATCTCTTCTTTCATTTCTCTAGAACAATACAATATTTATTTTATATCCATCAAACACTAGGTGCAGTCCTAGCGTTCATTTACTATTTATTTTGTAAACAATGCTCAAATAAGGAAATATAAAGTTCGCAGGCACATACATTGTAATGATTCCAAGCAAGCACTATAGGCTGTTTCTTATGGAAACCATACAATAATACCACCAACCATAACCATACAATAATCCGTTAAGTAGGTAAAGTGAATTGAAAATAAATATCTTCTCTTCAGCGACAACACGTTCGGCTGCGATGGTACGTACATAAAGAGGGAGATATTTCTTGGTCAATGCAGAGGTATCTTCAAAAAAAGATTTGACTTTAATAAGTGGGCTTCAAGTTCCTATATTGAATAAATTATTTTGACTTTTAAGTGCCTTCGTAGTTTCGTACTTTGGAAGGCAGTTGACACTGTTTTGCCTCCACCAATCAGCACTGGCCCGCATGATGGAGTATGACTCAATGCCTTTTACGTGAGAAGAGGTCAAGAAGCTTGCAAGGTATTGTCTCTGATTCCATGGAGGAGGTCTTTGTCCCTTAAAATTCACTTACTATCTCTATGTAAAATTCAGATACATTTTATACTTTGACTAGCTAGTAAAACGTAGTGATTATATTCTCTTTGCTAGCTAGGTATATAAAAATGAATACGCGAATAACTAAAAACTATTTTTATTTCCTCATTTCATAAAACCGCAGTTGTTTCGAAGGGCCGGCCGTCCCGTGACGTCATCAAATGAATCCCGCCGCCATTTTGGGTGATTGCGTGAGAAAACTCATTTTGCGGTATTTGTATGTTTTGCGAGCTCATTTCGTCTGCGGTGCAATTTTAATTTTCGCCCGTATGCTGTACCTACGTAGGTTTTGGAATGCAGCTGTTTGCATTTAGATATGTCACAGACACTTGGAGATTACTATAGATTTGTACTAATTTAGACCTGCAACCGTCTTCGTGCCAGCTCGCCATTTCATTAGTCACATCATCGATGCCAGTTTTTTGTATTACCACGCTGCCTAAAGCGGCCATACTACAGGGTGAAATTGATATCATTTGCATCCTTTTAAACTAAGAGTCTACCCATCAAACTGAACAACTTTTACTATGGCAGCAAACCGATCGGAGCAAAAAAAAAATCAGCTGTTGCATATATTTGAGTCGCGAACTCGCGTGTCGACATTGCAGTTTAGTATGGAACAGCTGATTTTTATTTGCTCCAATCGGTTTGCTCCCATAGTGAAAGTTGTTCAGTTTGATGGGTAGACTCTTAGTTTAAAAGGATGCTAATGATATCAATTTCACACTTTACATGCAACCAAAGCCAGAGTTGAGGACAAAAGATACTGTAAGTAGGTATAAAACCTACCTCCGCACTTGTATCATGGGCGCAAATGATATTGGGAAAACCCAATCATTTCCTGCGTAGCATTCCTTGAAAATACCACCCATCATACTTTTCTTTGTAAAATAAATTAAAAATAAAAATGTTACTCAGCGTGGACTTCTCTCATATTTTCTTCGATCCTCTATCTTCACGCCACGTACATATAACCGTTCATAAAATCTGACGACAATATCTGCTGAAAATAAGACAAAATCAAATTAAAGATTGAAAAATTTGTCTCGGGCGGGACTTGAACCCGCACTCTTCCAAACCGCGGAACTGCGTTACTGCGTTGTTTAAAAATCAATAATATTTGAAATAAGCCAAAATACTTAATTATCAGAAAATACTACATTAAGGGTAAATTTTACATCACTGCGGATAACTTCAGCATGTATTCTACTCATCAAACTGAACAACTTTCACTATGGAGCCAACTTCGATATCGCGAAAAAAAATCAGCTGTCCCATAAATTTGATAGTCGGGGAAATCTACGGATTTTTGTATGGAGTAGATTGCATTAATTGCACTTTAGGTGATAGTTTGAAATATTTGTAGATACATACCTGAAAAACATAAATTCTCAATAATCCCCGATTTTTTATTGTGTATTATGGAATAATTAAGACATTTACAAAACATTAAATTTAGGTATGAACAAAAAATGGAAAACTGGTGAGTTTGTACAGGACGACTTCGTTCAATACGTTTTACTTATAACAACAATCAAAAAAACAATCCCCGGTTAATATCGTAAATTTGAGTAGATATTTAATATTTTGTATCTATTCAAAAATTATAACCTCAAAACTTAATTATTTACTGTTTGTTTTTACACAATAAATTTGTATGGGGTTAATTAACTGTCTCTTTTGCTAGTGTGCTGGAAGAAATATCTTTAGAAATAAGTTTGCCCTTTGTACAGTTATATCGATTTTAAGGTATTTCTCAGGGTCCTCAGCCTATATAACCACCAAATCTGGACAAAAGTGTTATAAACTAACAGTAATTTAGTTCAAACACAATTTACTAAAGTGTATTTAATGCAATCTCAAACCGTATTTTTCCTAGACTATGAGTCAAGTAGGCACTGTAGTTTTGTACGGGACAGTCGATTTTTTCGCTATTTCGAAGTTGGCTCAATAGTGGAAGTTGTTCAGTTTGATGAGTAGAATACATGCTGAAGTTATCCGCAGTGATATAAAATTTACCCTGTATAGCAATAAGGAGTAATATCACTCTTTTATTTTGATAAGTAATTTAACAAAATTAAAGAGTGAAATTAGTCCCTTCTATTTTATATTTACTTCTTCTATCTACAACATGAATGCCCGGGTTTTAGCTAGATTACTATACAAGAATTGATGTTGTGTGGATGTGGTATTCTTATTTGTTTGTGGTTTGTTCTTATTATAATTATAATAATAATAACGCTCACAGGCACATACATTGTAATGATCCCAAGCAAGCACTAATAGGCTGTTTATTATGGAAACCATACAACAACGGCCCAAAAATATAAACATCCATGACCGAACCAAGATTCGAACCCAGGAATTATTGAATTACAGGATTATTGAATTGATAATAATTAGTGATGCAACGGAACTGGCATAACGGAAGCAGAAACGGAAACAGATGTCAAAAGTAAATCTTAACGGAAGCGGAAACGGAAGCGTTAACACTATGAAAAAAAGGCACAATTTTGCATTTTAAGTTTTTTTTATTAAATTTATCCCTCCCTCCCTCCCGAAATAAGCGAAAAGGGATTCGGCAATTATCGGCAGCACGCGCGCCTGGACGCTCGTGTACATTCGTCCACGCGCGGCCCCCGCAACCGCCCCGCCCGCGCCGTGCCGCCGTCGCGCCTGCTGCACTGCTTCTCATCGCTCTCTCCCCGCTTCCGTTCAGAGTTCTGTTATAAAGTTTGCGGAACCAGAAGCAGAAACGGAAGTGAAAAAACATGCGGAACTTCTGCAGTTGCGGAAGCGGAAGCAGAGTTCTGTTGCAACACTAATAATAATACAGAAAGGACAAATGCCTTCAATATAATACTCGCTACATCTTCGACCCCATCTTCGTCCTGAGGACTAGATTGAGGTCAAGAGCAAACCCATACGTAATAATTAAAAAAAATAATAATAATAGATGTAAATGAACAAAAATATATTTATAATAAAAAAATATATATACAGGGTGAAATTGATATCATTAGCAAACTGAACCACTTTTACCATAAGAACAAACCGATAGGAGCAAAAAAAATCTTCTGTTGCATTCATTTGAGTCGACTAGGCATTGCAATTTAGTATGGGACAGCTGATTTTTTTTGCTTCGTTCAGTTTGCTCCCTTAGTAAAAGTTGTTCAGTTTGATGGGTAGACTAGGTTTGTGGGGTAAGCCGTTGGTCCCGGCTACTATCTCTGGTAATTCGTAGTAATTCGTAAAACCACGTCAGAGGCCGTAAGGCAATCTGAAAAAGCTCAGTCCACATGATAAGAAGAAGAAGTATACATTTAAATGTTTCTCTGAATCATCATCATCATCATCTGAGCCGATGGATCTATCTATCTGGATATAGGCCTCCCCCAAGGATCGCCATAACGACCGGTCCTGCGCTGCCCTCATCCAACGGGTTCCCGCCGCCTTCACCAGGTCGTCGGTCCACCGTGTGAGCGGCTCACTGCCTACCCACGCTGCGCTTTCCGGTACGCGGTCGCCACTCGATCTCAATGAATATAATTTATTAATTAGTATTAACCGTATAAGTCGATTGCCATTATTTTTGAAATATGTTATGAAAATCTATAAATGTAGTGTTATATTCTTAAAGATAGTGCCGGTCTTTCGTTTTCCTGTGTTTAAAAGGTGTAACTCATAATAGTCTCACCACTTGTAAACCTGAAGAGATTAATAAAATATTGAAATATACTTTATTTACACCAAACATAAAATACATATAATAATAATAGCGAGCAATATTGTGAGCCACATCCATAATCTCCTAATTGAATGTTCTTAAGCGGAGTTTACCTTGATCTATGTGTTTAATTAGAAGCACCTTGCTTAGTCCTGGAGCACGTTGTGACATTTCTGAGTCCCTGCATAATTTGTTACACCATTTTGAACTTTAATCTTATTATGTGTAAGATAAAAATTGTATTATCGGCCTCTAGCACCTTAGGCCGTATACCATTAAAAAAAATAGACCATGTACTTATCTTATCTAAGGGAAAACATCGTGAGGAAACCTGCACGCTTCAATTTCGAGGCATGTATTGTGCCCACTGTCCATTACAAGTGGCGACGGGCTCACTCCCCGTCACACTGGACTGAGTTTCGGTACTACTAGTGAAACGTGGATGTTCTGAGGTTTCAGAATATCTCTGATTACCCCCTCGGGGAATATAGTCGTGAGCATATGCTCACGAGAATAAGCTTATGCTTTTGCCCTTCAAAACTATGGTAAACGAAGGAGGGAATTAAACCTGTCATCTCCCGTTCACAGGGGAAGAAACCTGCAATCTCCCAGTTTTGGATAACCATCTCCCAGGAGGCACATGCATTTAGCCTCCAAGACACACAGGATCATCATCATCATCATCTCAGCCGATGGACGTCCACTGTTGGACATAGGCCTCCCCCAAGCAGTATTAATATAAGTTACTTTGTATATATGGAAAAATAGTTTAGAAAATCTAGTTGCCGCGTAACAAATAACATTTGCAATTTATAATATAATTACGAAGATATCAAGCTTTGAAATTTTTCATACAAAATTTTAAAAGCTGATCTAATAATCTTTATCTTCGTAATTATATTATAAAATGCAAATGTTATTTGTTACGCGGCAACTAGATTTTCTAAACTATTTTTCCATATATAAAATTTTACCTTTATTAATTCCGTCTACGCGTATTGTGCGTCAAACGTTTGTATGGACTGAAACCACCTTAATTAAATTTAATAGCCTACTTTTACATGGTTAATAACTCAAAACCACAATTTTCAGTTTGAAATCGAATAATGAATGTTGAATCGAATGTTGAGAAATAATTGAACGACCGAACGAACGATTGGATGAATGAAATCAAGAACTCAGTTAAATTGAGCTTTTAAAGAAAGATTGAATCAGACTTTTTAGTTAAAAAAAAAAAGAAAATGGACTCTCCTGCCATGACGAGCTAATTGGATTTTGAGCTATCAGAAAAATGCTATACGGAAGATTTTTACTTGAGATTTTTCCTTTCAAAGAGTAGGAATCTGTACGTTGAATGCTGAAATTGAGTCAGACGAACTTTATTTTTGTTTTTCTTGAATTCTTAACGTTGAATATTAACTACTTAAGTTTTGCATTTTGTCGCTACATTGTTGAAAAGAATCCTTGTTATTTTAGGATGAAAAAGGGAACATTTTGTTAGGTTGAGAGTTTTTTGTATCCTGGAAATGAATCGATTTCTACTGGACACATTTTTAGTCAGTGCAGATATACAGGGTGAAATTGATATCATTAGCATCCTTTTAAACTAAGAGTCTACCCATCAAACTGAACAACTTTCACTATGGGAGTAAACCGATCGGAGCAAAAAAAATCTGCTGTTGCAAACAATTGAGTCGAGTAGGCATTGCAGTTTAGTATGGAAGGGCTGATTACTTTTTTGCTCCGATCGGTTTGCTCCCATATTGAAAGTTGTTCAGTTTGATGGGTAGACTCTTAGGATGCTAATGATATCAATTTCACCCTTTACTCACCAAACTGAACTACTTTCACATTGGAACTAACTTTGAAATGGCGAAAAAAGAAATGTTCCATACAAAACTGTAGTAAGTATCTACTCGACTCAACATTTAATATATTCAATTCAATTCAATTCATTTATTGAACAACTTACACTAACAGTACAAACGCTACACATGTAAGTTTTAGTCATTAAATATATTATATGAAACAACAGATTGCATATTAAAGTATACAGGGTGTAAACTCAAATGCGTTACATACTTACATACATAAATATTACTATTACTTAAGGAGGTGTTTCAGACCATCAATCTAAACTACTTTCAATACGGGACCTACATTGAAATCGCGAAAAAATATCTGTTCCATAGAAAATGTCAATAGCTACTCAACCCAAATATATTTAGCAGCATACTTTTTATCGCGATTTCAATGATTTCAATGTCCTAACTGCCGCTTCCGTGGCCGAGGTCGTGGGTTCGATTCCCACGGGGGACACCTAGTAAAATGTCACTTAGTGCGTTTTTCCCCAGTTGGTTAGGACATGCAGGGTGAATCGCCCGATTGTCTGAAAAGAGAAATGATTCCGTGCTTCGGATGGCACGTTAAGCCATTGTTCCCGGCTTCTATCTCTGGTGGTAGTAGTCGTTACAAAAAAACCAAGTCAGAGGCCGTAAGGCGGTCTGAGAAAACTCTGACACCAGGGCTCTGCCGACACGATAAGAAAGAAGAAGAAAGAATGTTTGTCCTGTAATGAAAGTTGGTCAATTTGATGGTGTGAAGCAACCTGTAACCTGTTCGATCAATCAATCAAATCAGCCCACATCAACCCACTGCTGGGGACAAGCCTGCCTTTTATTACATGTCCGACATGTCCACGCCCCTGTTTAATATAATCATCATCATCGTCATCATCATATCAGCCATTAAACGTCCACTGCTGGACATAAGCCTCCCCCAAAATGGGGGGATTTGCCATAATCGCCACGCTTGGCAGGCGGGTTGGCGATCGCAGTTGGATCGAATCAATGTGTGTACTCAGAGGATGCTGCTGCCCATCCTTCAGTAGATCCCTTAGTCGCCTTTTACGACACCCACGGCAGGAAATGGGATGGTGCTATTCTTAGCCACCACACAGACAATATAATATGTACATTTAATTTTACACCCTGTATACTGATTAAAAAATTTACCCTGTATTCGGTCAAAAACTAGTAAAAGACAAAAGTATTAAGTACCAAAGTAAAAAAAGATTTAATTAAATCGTCCATTTATTACAGATTTAACGATTATCTTCAATAATTCAAAATTGTTTTGTTCCCCTCTTTATTGTTAAACTTTTGGAGAATTCCCAACGATTTAGCGAACAAACGGGTCAACAACGGTTTTATTACAAAGTACCGGCAACTTGTTTGAAATTGAATCTTTGGAATTTTGACACCCCTACCATTTGTTTCATTTTCTTGGAGTTAAGAAATTAAAGTACTTACATATTTAAGGGCCTATGTCGAAAAATAATTGAAGCGAAATGGGCGTGTGATAGCTTATATTACTGCCTGATGCGAGAGAAAGAGATGGGGCGACGCGCGCTCCTGAAACGATGCAAGCGTAAAACAAACTTTATTTAATAGGTAAGTTCAATTCTGCTCTAATCAAAATTTGTAAAATATCAATCTCTTTTTTTTAAATCAAGTCTCGTGTTTCTATTACTCACCGTTTAGCAGTTCCAAGCGTTTATCGATAAAGACGGAGGCTACTTTGGCTTGTTTTTCTATCGAGAAAATGTATCTTAATCGTGTTTTGGCTCTAATTAAAAATTTAATTGTATGTTCAATTTACACATATCCGCAAATCATACTCCTACTGTTAGTACTTCATGATATATGTCGCTTTGAAGAATCGTATTTTTTTCACATATCCTCTTCCGGTTTCAATGTTTGCTCCATAGTGAAAGAGGTTCAGTTTGATGGTCTGAAGTATCCTCTGAAATATGTAACGCATTTCAGTTTACATCCTGTAAAGAAGACTACACCGACAGAGACCGCTGATGAAATGACTATTGTTTTTTTTTACAATCACTTGCGGTCCCTGACACATTAATTGACCTAAAATATCTTATAGATAATTAAAAAGTAAAACATACTTACATTTGCATCACACAAAAATAATCGGTGACCGAATAATTGTTTACTTTTTAAATGTTTTCTTTTGACGTTGGAGGTTTTTAAATTTGTAATTTAATGTTATTTTATAATTTTTAGGTAACATCAAAACTACGGAACCGATGGCTTGGAATGGCTAAGAACACTCGGATAAAATTATCTATGACACAAAGAAAACTAAACGAAAATCGGTTCATCCGTTTGGGAGCTACGATACCACAGACAGATACACAGATACACAGACAGACAAGTTAAACTTATAACACCCCTCTTTATGTGTCGGGGGTTAAAAATACTAGAACTAGATGGTAATTAGAGAAAAACTGTCAAAGGACCAAGTCCAAGTGTCATCTCGCATCAATTTCTGTGTAGATAATGCTCGCGGTTTGTCTTGTATGGAAGACGCATCGTATTCAGTATTTAAATCGCGGGTCTTATACGGGATAAAAAAAACATAAGCAAAATTTTCAGGGTTGGTTGAGGTGGTCAAACTGAACAACTTGGAGATTGTACTAAACGAGAAATCACAAAAAAGAATTATATGGTGTTCCATTATTAAATTGCAATGCTTGTACTAATAAACTCACTTTTAATCCATAAAATGAGATGAGGGAAACAAGCGAGAACTTATAGTAGCACAGTTAGTAGGTATTATATTATTCAGCTATTTTGAAAATGTAATTCAAACAGTACTTTATTAGTTTTCTCCTAAAACAAGTATTAATACATCATTTCGCACCAAACGTCGAAGAAAGACGCAAGTGAACTTACTCGAATTTTAGCCCAGTCAGTCTACGGAGTTTTGTTAGGAGGGGTGGAAAGTACGTATGTATGGGACTTTTTAACTGTAACCGGCACCATTTTTTGTGACAAAAAGACTATCTGAAAGTATAAAAAATCGCTACGCAACATAGAAATCAAAATTGTATCTCCCGGAACTCTTTTTAACTTAATAATAATACCAAAGCACTCATTTTCTTTAGATTAAATAATATAAATGATTTTTGAGCAATAATAGCCTTAGCCTTAGGATTAAAAAAATGAGTAGAAAATACTAATGTATTTTTAAAGCTTTCTAAGAATACAAAAATATTTACTCCGTGTTCGAAGTGTGTATAATAAAGGCAAAGCCTTAAAAATGAAAAGAATAAAATAAACATAGGTATAACTTTATCGTCAAGTTTTTAAGAACGAGACAAATGCTAAATTTTAAATTTGGGGATGTTGCTGACGAGTTTTTTTTTTGGATTTGGTATATTTTTAGGCTCAAATTGGCTCTTAAATGATATACCGAGGAAAATCAATTCCTAATCAGGCCCAGCTCAATGACTGGGCTATAATGGTCGTGAGAACATTTTAGGTGTGTAAATAAAACGTGCCTTAAAAACGACTTTAGATCGAAAACCGTTAGTAACAAAACTATTCCAAGTTCCAAATAGTGCGGTTGTTTGCACACAGAGCAGTAAGTAAGTATTTAGCGACTAAAGTGCAGAGTGACCACTGGATAGCTTCGGTTTTAGACCGTACTATATTTAAAGCCTCGTGCATCAAGCTATTTTCGCTCCTACTTCGTTGGGAGAAGAGTTCAGTTAGCGGACTTGATGAGGTGATAGAAATTTTAGCTTCGGCTAAATCGGCTATGTTTTGGACATTGTGCTCTTGGGTCTTGTGGTTTATGGAACTTAAAGATATACAATGCTAAGGATATGAGCCAATAATCTCAACATTATTACACACTTAAGGTCCGCCACACACAGACGGAATTGCGATCCGGAATCCTGATTCAGGATTCAGTGCTGTCAACTATGGTTACAAAAAATACTAGAGTGCTGTTTAAAAAATGCCTAAAATAAAAATGTATGAAACGCCAAATGAATGACAATAATTGTATTTTTAGGTATTTATTAAAACAAAACAAACAATTTCTATACATGATAATTACTATCATGTGATGAGGTTACGAATGTTACGATGATGGTTTGTTAATTGTATTCCGATATTAATACAACTATATCAAAAGACTATCGATAGTTTTAACATTAGACATAATCTGCATAAAAAATGGCATGAACCATTATCACACAAGCGGTTTTTGAGCGTAGGTGATTTCGCAACTATGCCGCAACGACGTTTGCACCGTCACGATACGGTATCGTTCCATCAACGCCTACGCTCAAAAACCACATTAAAATATGCCACCTAAGATATCAAAAAATCACTAGATCTAGTGAAAAAGTCTCTGAAAGCGGCAACACTCCATACGGAATCTAATTCCGAATCAGGTTTATTCCGGATGTATGTGGCGGACCTAAGTGCGGCAATGGGGGCGGGGCACATTGCTCGCAGAACCTATTTGTTCACTGCCTTACGGTCAAAAAAGGCTGAAGAAATTCACTTTTGGATACCAGCACCAAATTTTAGTATGTTTTTAGGTATGTTCTATAGACCCCAAAACTGTCGGGAGACAGTCTTTGAGTTGTCAGGATCTTCAGTTATGACGTCATTAATTTTGAGTATGAGATTTAAAAAAAAAAATTCTGAAACCTATCGTGTGGGGTATCAAATGAAAGGGCTTCATTAGCCGGTTCTAAAAATATACTACACCAATACCTGTCAGCCACTTTAAAAAAAAAAAAAAACGAAAAGTATTTTCAAAACATATCAAGTTTGGGTTCCTCCAGGTATCAAACGGCTGAGTACATTTTTGTCAAACATACGCCATACGCGTGCTGGTATCCGGAAGCGAATTTTATTTCCATTAAGGCAGTTCACTATATGGTCGATAGGGCGGAAGAGTTCTCGATATGCGACCATAATTACTGGAAAGCGCGGCGTAGGTAGGTCCCCATAGGTACAAGGTGGACCGACGACCTGGTGAAGGCGGCAGGAACCCGTTGGTGAGGGCAGGGCAGGAACGCGAGTTGTGGCGATCCTTGGCGGAGGCCTATGTCCAGCAGTGGACGTCTATCAGCTGAGATGATGATGATGAATCATACAATTTCTACTAACAACTACCTATTAAAAATGCGAAAGTATATCTTCTACTTGTTATATATTCACGGTTAAACCGCTTAAACGATCTTGATGAAAGAAGGGTAGCTTGCATCCTGAAGACGGATGTAATCGACCTGCGGCTTGGTCCGCACAAATTATATACCAGATTTTAAGTCAGATCATAAGCTATCAAACAAAAACAGTTTCATCAAAATCGGTTCAGTAGTTTTTGCGTGATGCTCGATCAAACAAACAAACAACAGAACGATAAAAAAATCCAAAAATTGGTGATATGGAATCAGGGACACCTAAAAACCATATCGATTTTTTTTTATATCTTTAATGTACAGACACACTTTTTTTGCACATATTTAAGGCTTTACTTGTGGTTTAAATATTTTTGTCAGCTTAGAAGGTTTTGGAAAATACGTTCGTCTACATCTACACTAATATTATAAAAGAGGAAAGATTTGTACCTATTTTTGTATGTTTGTATGTTTGTAATGAATAGGCTCAAAAAGTACTGGGCCGATTTAAAAAATTCTTTCACCAATAGAATGCTACATTCTTCCAATTTGACATAAGATACATTTCATTTTGAAAAAAATTAGGGATCCTTGGTAAAATTTGAACAATGTAACCGAAGGTGTAGAAAAATGAGTCTTAAAATGTCTTTCGTCGAATGCGCTGCCGAAACTATTAGCGATAGAACAAAATAATGTACAACAATATTGAAGAACATCATAATGTCTACAAAAAACTCCGCGGTAGCATATGTCCAACTATTGTAGTTATGTCACTACAACAACTTTTTTCATTTTAAACATTAATGAAAATGCTAACCAAATTCAAACCATGCTATTTATGTGTTTATATTAATCCTTATCCAAATAAAACGGTCTTTCGACCGGCATGACATCATTGCTCGAGTATTCCATCTAAAAATGAAAAAAATTATAAAAATATTCACGAAAGACGCGATTTTTGGACCGGTCAAATGTTATATGCTTAGTGTTGAATGGTAAAAAAGAGGATTGCCGCATTGTCATATGTTGTTTTGGCTGGAGACAAAATACAGCCCGATCAGATCGACGAAATAATCAAATCAAATCAAATCAAATATACTTTATTTTACACCAAAAACATAAACAGTAAAATACAGAAATAAAATACAAGAGGCACAAAATAAGGCGGTCTTATCGCTAAGAAGCGATTTCTTCCAGACAACCTTAGGGTAGAGGAAACGGTGAAAAGAAGAAAGGTAGGCGGTGTTTCCAGAAAAAAATATCAAAAATCAGCAGTTATTAGTAAAAACAAAAAGTAAATATACAAAATAAACCTAATATAAATACATATATTATATACATACTCATATAAATATATATATATATATATATATATATATATACACATACATAATACATAAATACGCGTACTACACAACAAAATACTATAGGAAAACATGAACCACAGACATAGGAAAAGATGTACCTATGAAAACAGATCGAGGGTCAGTTCAGTTATCAAGGAAATGAGACTTAACTTTCGACTTAAAAACATTCAAGGAAGGTGCACGTCTGATCGACTCTGGCAATAAGTTCCAAAGCCGAACGGCATGCACGGAGAAGGAATAGGTGTAGAAATTAGTGGAGTGGATGGGCATATTGAGGGAGAGGTTTTCAGAGGAACGCAGATGACGGCCAGTGGTGGAGGAAGAGAAAACAAAGCGTTCCTTGAGGTAATTAGGGGTCATGGGATTGAAGAGGATGGAGTAGAGAAGGTTAAGGATGTGAGCTTCCCTACGACGTTTGATCGGGAGCCACTTAAGTCGGGCGCGGAATTCCGACACATGGTCGTACTTACGCAGGCCAAAAATAAACCTAATGCACAGGTTTTGGAGTCGCTCGAGTTTATTAAGTAGCTCCACAGTCAGGTCAAGGTAGCAGGAGTCAGCGTAGTCTAGGATGGGTAATAGGAGGGATTGTGCAAGCGCAATCTTGGTGCTAGTGGGTAGAAAATTGCGTAGTCGTTTTAAAGAGCTATAAGCAGCAAACATCTTCCTACTGACTTCAGCGACCTGAGGGCCCCAAGAAAGCGTGTTATCGAAGATAATGCCCAAGTTTTTAACAGTAGTACTGTAGGGTATGCATATACCATCGAATACTACAGGTGGTAACTGGTCAAGAGGAATCCTCGAAGTAAACCATGGACTCCCTATGACGATAACTTGGGTCTTGTTGGGATTTACCTTAAGGCCATAAGACAAGCTCCAGTCACGAATGCGGTTTAGGTCGTCATTGGTGGTATTGATGGCTTGAGAGAAATTATCCATACACGACTGTGAATATATCTGAAGATCGTCTGCATACAAGTGGTAGGAGGAAGTGAGTTGAGAGGTGATTGAATTAATGAAAAGAGCGAACAGGAGGGGAGATAGCACGCCACCCTGCGGCACGCCTGCAGAGGTATCACACCATGAAGAAAAGGTGTCTTCAACCTTTATACGCTGCCGGCGCCCAAACAGGTAACTATGAAACCAGTCAACTACCGTTGGAGATATGTTAAGAGTACGTAAAAGTCCTAACAAGATATCAAAGTCAACATTATTAAAAGCGTTGCTGAAATCCAGCAATGTTAGAACGGTAAGTTGTTTGTTTTCTATTCCGAAACGAATGTCGTCGGAGATTTTAACTAGAGCTGTAACCGTACTATGACCAGGTCGGAAACCGGACTGATAAGGATTAAGGAGTTGGTTTTTTGATAGGAAAAGACTGAGTTGCCTGTGGACCAGACGTTCTAGGACCTTAGAAAGGAAAGGAAGGATGGAAATAGGGCGATATTCGGAGAAGGTGGATGGGTTACACTTTTTAGGTAAAGGAATTACTTCAGCATCTTTCCAGATCTTGGGAAAGGTGGAAGAGGAAATAGATCTGTTGAAGATCTTGGTGATTATGGGAGCAAGGGAATTAAGAAGAGGAATGATCATATTACGGCTAACCTTGTCACCTCCGACAGCATTCGAGGCAATGGAGATAATGTTCCTCTTAACATCACAATCAGTAAATTGACAGAAAGAAAAAGAAGAAAAATTAGGAGTTGGCTGTGAAGAAAGAATGTTCAGAGTATTAGCCTTGGTAAGGTCATCTAATGTTGATGCAGCCGAAAAATGTTTGTTTAAAGAATTAATATCTAGGTCTTTTGAAGCAGGATTAGTACGAGATTTGCCAATTCCTAAGGATTTTAGAAATTTCCAGACTCTCGCTGGATCTCCGTTTTCAACGGAACTATGAATGTGACGTCTTTGTGCATCTCTACACACTCGATTGCAGCGATTTCTAATATTTTGATATTTGTCACGGTTTGCCTCGGAGGATTCAGCCTTATATTTCGCCTTTGCACGGTTTTTCTTACAAATAAGAGTTTTAATCTCCTCCGTCAACCACGGAGCAGGAAGATGCTTGACTCTTACTGGCCGAATAGGAGCATGTTTGTCATACAGTTGAATTATTTTCGAGTTGAAAAGCAGAACTTGTTCATCAACTGTAGCTGCGTCGTCGAGAATTGACCAGTCGATATTTGCAGCGTCTTTACGCAGTTGTTCTGTATCCATAGCATGAAAATTGCGCTGCAACAGGATTTTAGGTTTGGCTTTTGGAGGACGGATTTTATAGGATAAGTAGATAAGGTCATGGTAAGAAAAAGCATCAGCACTTAACTGACCATATTTAGAAACATGATCAAGGGAACTGACTAACATCAGGTCAAGAAGAGAAGGAAGGCAATTTGGAAAATTGTGGGTAGCAGAAAGAGGGAGGATATGCAGGTTGCTTGAATTGGCAAGGGATTTCAAACGTTGGGAACGGGAGTCGTTTTTAAGGAGACAAGTGTTAAAGTCACCCATAATGACAGTGTGACTATAACAAGTTGAAAAATCTTCCAAAAGATGTTCGAAGCTGGAAAAGTAGTCGATTGTTAAAGACGGACTATAAAATACACCAAGAAGAACTTTTGTGTGGGAGAGAGTAACCTCCAAAAAAAGATGCTCAGCAGTGCCGGGAGGAGGGGGTTGGGGAGACTTGCTGATGATAGAAAAGGGAATATGGCTACGGAGATAGATCGCAACGCCACCATGACAGGTATTGGTGCGATCGTTACGAATTAGTATAAAGCCAGGTAAGGAATAAGATGTGGAAGGGAGACATGGATGTAGGAAGGATTCAGAGACAAGGACTGCGTGAATGTTTCTATTGTCGAAAGTTGTTAGTAGGTCAGTATAATGAGCAGGGATGCTCTGGGCATTGATATGAACCACATTAAAATTCTTCGATACATCCGAAAACTGGCAGTTCAGATGATCGTTCAGAGAGAGAGAAGTGGTGCTGTGAAAACTGTCATCGCTGCTCTGTATTTCAGATGTAGACGAAAAAGAGAGGAAATGTTCGCTGTCATCGCTGGTATTCATTGACGTAGTACAGAAAAAATATATATATACCTATATAAACAAAATAAAAATAATAAATAAAAATTTAAATAAAAAAATAAAAAATATATAGAACAATAAAAATTTGCTCACTCCTCTACCCGCCAGCAGAAAGATCAGGAAACGAAAACAAATTACACAGTACATGTAGGATAATTACACAACACATGGAGTACAAAAACATTAAAAGAAAAGAAATAATAATTTAGCTAACGTGCGTGGAACGGAACGTAAAAACATACATACTGATACAAACTGCACTTGCACTGCACCAAAAATATCATGAACTACGTTTGGATTCATATCGCAACGTGCGAGAATCACTCGGATTGCCAATACGAAAGAGAAAACCCATACGGGGATATTTTATGCTAGACTCTCCGAGAGACCTCACACGTTTCAGAAACGGACTCAAAAAATTCTCGATTCTAACAGCCTGAGATACACAAATCGAGCAAAAAAAACGGACCCGAACTGTCAAAGTCAAATTAGTTGTCATTAGTGTCAGACGTACAAGTTGCGAATCAAAACAATGTAAAAAATTTTTAAATTTTGAAAATTAAACTAAAGGGAGGGTAAATAATCGTCGCTGAGCTGCCTAATAAAGACGAAGACCCAGTGTTATTTGACATAGTCACAAAAAATATGGTACACGGGCCATGTTGGCAAGAAAATTTGAATTCACCATGCATAAAGAATGGCATATGCTCAAAAAAATACCCACGACGATTCATAAATGAGACCCAGACCGGTGAGGACGGATATCCCGTATATCGACGTCGCGACTCCAGCAACGGAGGTCAGGTCGCTACTTTAAACATCCGAGGCAGAACGGTCAACATAGACAACAGGTGGATCGTTCCATATTCTCCAATTTTATTGCGATTTTTTAATGCTCACATAAACGTTGAATTCTGCCATTCCGTCCAAGCAATTAAGTATATTTGCAAATACATCAACAAAGGATCGGACCAAGCCACTTTCGGTGTCAGAAATGCTCACGACGAAGTGGAAAATTATTTGAACGGACGGTACATTAGTACATCGGAGGCAGTGTGGAGATTGTTAGAGTTTCCTATTCACGATCGACACCCCACCGTTGTTCACTTGGCTGTACACTTAGAAAATGGGCAACGGGTATATTTTTCAGCTGAAAATATACATTGTGTAATTGAAAATCCACCAAAAACGACTCTCACGGCGTTTTTTGACCTGTGTCGCAGTGATGAATTTGCCAAAACGTTACTCTATCATGAGGTCCCTCATTATTACACATGGGCCAATAACAAATTCTCAAGAAGGAAACGCGGCCAAGACGTAGTCGGTCATCCCGGTGTAAAAAAAGATGCGGCGTTGGGCCGAGTGTACAGCGTCCATCCTTCTCAATCCGAGTGCTTTTATCTCAGGATATTACTTCATCATGTGCGTGGCCCGACATCGTTCCAAGACTTAAAAACCGTTGATGGCATTGTTAAAGAAACATACCAAGCTGCTTGCAGAGATTTAGGTTTACTAGAAAATGACAACCAATGGGAGATTACTTTGAGAGAAGCTTCGGTTTCTGACTGCCCGTTAAAGTTGAGAGAGCTGTTTGTGGTCATTTTATTATTTTGTTTCCCCTCTGAACCTCTTAAATTATGAGACACTTTCAAAGACGATTTGTGTGAGGACATCAGACGTGCAGCTCAACAACAAGATCAGGATTGTGACGTACACAACGAAGGCTTGATACAAATAGAAAACAAGCTTTTGGAACTGAACGACAAGCATTTAGCAGATTTTGGATTGCCTTCCCCGAATCGGCAACAAAACATCGTCCATGCGATACCGTGCCGTCCGCATGATATTAACGAGTTGTCTGTATTTGTCAACACGCATGTACCCAAGTTAGTGGCAGATCAAAAAATAGCATTCGATGCTATAGTACAGAGTGTTGAAAATCACAGCGGTAAACTGTTTTTTTTGGACGCGCCCGGTGGAACAGGCAAAACCTTCCTTGCCAATTTAGTGTTGGCAAAAGTACGTCAATCTGGAAAAAAGCTGTCGCAGTGGCATCGTCCGGAATTGCTGCAACCCTATTAAATGATGGAAAGACTGCTCACTCTACATTTAAATTACCATTGGCTGTGTCTTTGGAACAACAATCTGTGTGCTCGATCCGCAAAAACGGTCCGCTGGGGCAGCTCTTACAAGACACTTCGCTGGTCATCTAGGACGAGTGCACCATGAGCCACAGGGCGCACGTGGAAGCCGTAGAGCGCACGCTGAGAGACATCCGAAGCTCAGACCGTATAATGGGGGGCGTGACGTTTGTTTTAGCTGGAGACTTTCGTCAAACATTACCAGTTATAACAAAAGGTACTCGAGCTGACGTTATTCGAGCTTGCCTTAAATCATCAACTTTATGGCAATCGATTGAAGCTCTTAATCTGCGCACAAATATGAGAGCACATTTAAGTGACAATGACGATAATAATTTCTCACAAAAACTTCTAAAACTTGGAGACGGAAAATTACCGTCTCCGGTTGCAAACAGTCCCCAGGTATTGTTGGATAACGAATTGGGTCAAATCGTTCAGAGTCTAGAAATTCTTGTGGACACAATATATCCGGACATACAAAATCTTACGTAGAGAAATTTCAATTGGCTCTGTTCGAGAGCGATAGTGTCCCCGCGAAATGAATCGGTTAATGAGATTAACAAAATTATTATGGAAAAAGTACCCGGTGAATTTAAATCTTACAAATCTATTGACACAGTATGCAACATCGAAGATACAGTGCACTATCCACAAGAATTTTTAAATTCCCTGAATCCTTCCGGCTTGCCGTCTCACGAACTACAATTAAAGGTAGGCACTCCCGTAATGCTGCTGAGGAACCTATGCCCTCCCAGCATGTGCAATGGCACGAGACTTCTGGTGAAGGCATTGCGGGAGAACGTCATAGTAGCCACTATAATCACCGGGGCCGCGGCCGGACAGCTCGCCCACATACCGCGGATCCCCATGATTCCTACGGACTTGCCTATATCTTTTAAGAGGTTACAGTTTCCTCTAAAAACATCATTTGCCCTCACAATAGATAAGTCCCAGAGTCAAACATTTTCGATGGTTGGCATCGACCTAAGAAAAGAATGCTTTTCTCATATGTTGCCCTTTCTCGAGTGGGATCTCCTGAAAATCAATATATTTTGTTGCCATCTACAAATACCACTGCCAACGTAGTTTACAATGAAGCTTTAAGATAAAAACTGACAAATATAAAAGTAAAAAACGTAAATCTACCTTAATATTATATCTGTAAATAATGTAAAAGTAAACCTGTAAAATAAAAAATACTAAAAATGTAAATTATTAAGTAATAATAAGAATGAAAATGATTAATGACAAACCCTTTTTTAATAAAAAATAAAAAACAAAAAAATACACAAAAAAATATATAAAAAAACAAAATAATAAGCACAAAACAACAAAACCAAACAAAAAAAAAAAATTTTGTAAGGAAAATACTAAATAATGATAGGCAAGTTTCTATCGACACGAACAAAAATTTCTTTGAAATACCTAGATGTATAGGTAGATACATTTTTAGTTGAAAGTTGTCAACGTTTAATTTAGACTGTATATATTTTATTCGAATTGCTTTTATTCTAATTACTTAAAAAAACCATAGTAAAAATGTATATAATATCCTATGTAAATATTACTTATTTAAGTGCCCGCCACTTAAACCATCAAAAAAATTGAACATAAATAGACTTACATACAAATATATCTGTGGGATTTTTTTGAATATATTTGTGAAAAAAAGTGTTTTATATCCAAATTTCCAAAAATAAATAATTGTCTACCCCGTGCGAAGCCGGGACGGGCTGCTAGTATTTTATAAATACCTCATTTTTTAAATTTTTACAATAATTTATATTGTTAAATCTATTTCAAATGAATGCATTGGTATTGATATTATTAATTTAAATGCCTTCTGGGACATACAATTTTGTTTTCTATGTTGCGTAGCGATTTTTTTTTAAATATGTTTTAAGATAGTCTTTTTGTCACTAAATGGTTCCAGTTCCAGTTTAAAAGTCCAATTAATAGTTACTCTGTACCCCACCTAACAAAACTCATTAAAATGACTGGGCTACAGTTTGATGGTCCGAAGCACCACAGAACATAATAAGAGGGGTTAGAATTGCAAAGTAGGCGTGAAACGTGTCGCCACAGGTTATGCAATGATTTGCATAACACTATAAGGCGCGCGGCGTGGTGCGAGCGAGAGGGCATGAGTAATTGTAGCAGCGTGAGCGGGAAGACAAGTGGCGACAGCCGTCTCTGAAGCAAAGGCGGTACTTTGCATTTCTGATGCCTCCTATATTGTTCTGTGCGATGCACCCTCTAAACTAAGTATGTAACGAATTTAAGTTTACACCCTATATAAATACCAACGTAAAATAAAAACAATGTAATGTACCTAAGTGTTTTCACTCGCACAATATCTGTTCAAAATTGTCTTTCTTTGAAACGAATTTTTTAACACTTCAATAAAACCTGGGTGACCTTTTGTTTTATTTTTAAAACGGGCCCATTGTTCATCCTTTCTGGCTGAAAATAGGTGTCCAATGAGTAATTTACGAAAAAAAAGACCCGCCCGAAAATAAATCTCGCTAAATTATAGTAGGGTTGCCCTTGAGCCGGCAATTATCGAGTTCGGCATGGGGTGAGGTGTTCTACCTTTTTTATTTTTATCTTGAAAATATAATATCATCGTGAAAGTGCTGATATTTGGGTAACATTTTAAAAGAAATCCCTGCATAATCATGTGTTCTGCAAAAATTATAAATTATTATGCACCTATGTTATACATGTAACTGTTTCATCCCAGTTCAATTTGGTCGTATAGCCCGGTCATTTTACGGTTTGAGCCGGGACTAATTAGTAATTGATATTTTTTTCGGTATAATATTGAAGAGCCAATTTGAGCCTCGAAATGTACCAAAATTAAAAAAAAATCACTTCAACAACAGTTTCCAATTTTAAAAGTTAGCTTTTAATTCGTTCTAAAAAACCTGATGGTAAATTTTTTTTGCCCATAATTAAGGCTTTATTATATAAACACACATCAATCATGGTGTAAATATTTTTGTTTACTTAGAAGGTTCAAAACCTTCATCCAAAATACATTCGTATTTTCTAATAAATACCACATTTTTTAAATTTCAATGCCTATTTTATTGCTCAAAAACAATTTATATTGCTAAATCTAAGTCAAATGAGTGCATTGGTATTAATATTATTAATTTAAAAGCCTTCTGTGACACACAATTTTGATTTCTATGTTGCGTAGTGATTTTTATTAATATGTTTTAAGATAGTCTTTTTGTCACTAAATGGTGCAGGTTACAGTTTAAAAGTCCAATTAATAATTACTCCCTCCCCCGCCTTAGAAAACTCCGTAAAATGACTGGGCTAGTATTAGGCCCCCATTTATATTACTATTTTGACTTATAAAAGTAATATTACTGTAATTTCGTCATATACTGGTGCTTTATGCGACACCTATACGACCAAATTGTTAGTGGGGATAACAGTCTCTTATACCAATTCTAAAAAGTCAATCGTGTCCAATAGGTATTGTCACGCACGATATATAAGGTCTAACAAAATCAGGTGAAACTATTTTAAGGGGATGATCAGACCATCAAACTGAACAACTTTCTCTATGGGTCCAATATTAAAATCGAGAAAAAAATCAGCTGTTCCATACAAACCTACTCGACCTAAATGTATGGGATAGCAGATTTTTTTTTCGCGATTTCGGTATTGGTCTGTTCTGATTTGATATTGATCCCATAGAAAAAGTTGTTCAGTTTGATGGTCTAATCATCCCCTTAAAATAGTTTCACCCAATTTTGTTAGACCTTATATACAAGGTTTCTATGGGATCAATATCGAAATCAGAAAAAAAATCAGCAGTCTCATACATTTGAGTCGAGTTGAGTTTGCAGTTCTGTATGGGATAGCTGATTTTTTTTTCGCGATTTCGATATTGGTTCCATAGAGAATGTTGTTCAATTTGATGGTCTGATCATCCCCTTAAAATAGTTTCAGCTAATTTTGTTAGACCTTATATTCACATGTATAAGATAAAGTTAAGCTATATTAGTCTGCGTATCCACTAGGCAACATTTGACGCACAACACGTGACGCTCAACATGTTGGGCAAAGTTGCAAAACAACGCGTGACGTCGCGGAATAGTTTGCCACAACATGTTCGGCAACTAATTAAGTATGTAAGAAAATCAAGTATGTTGATTTTAAATTTAAGGTGGTTTCAGTCCATACAAACGTTTGACGCACAATACGCGTAGACGGAATTAATAAAAGTAATATTTTATATGTGGAAAAATAGTTTAGAAAAAAGAAAATTTACCCCTCTGAAACCACCTTAAAGCCTCGTATCCACTAGGCAACATTTAACGAGCAACACGTGACGCTCAACATGTTCGGCAACGTTGCAAAACAACGCGTGACGTCGCGGAATAGTTTGCCACAATATGTTCGGCAACGTTGCGCGTTGTTTAGCAACGTTGCCGAACATGTTGAACGTCACATGTTGCGCGTCAAATGTTGCCTAGTGGATACGAGGCTTTAAGGTGGTTGCAGAGGGGTACATTTTATACAACATTTTGACGCACAATACGCGTAGACGGTATTTGTAACATTATATATGGAAAAATAGTTTAGAAAATCTAGATGCCGCGTAATAAATAACATACGAAGATATAAAACTTTGAAATTTTTCATACAAAATTTTAAAAGCTTTATATCTTCGTAATTATATTATAAATTGCAAATGTTATTTGTTACGCGGCAACTAGATTTTCTAAACTATTTTTCCATTTATAAAATATTACTTTTATTAATCCCATCTACGCGTATTGTGCGTCAAACTTTTGTATGGACTGAAACCACCTTAAGTAAAATGTAGGCGTATTTGATGCTCGTACAACATAGACTTAACTATAAAAATTCACAAACCATTTTTTTCCCCAGGATTCCTACCCTAGCGATGTTTTCTGTTTGCGAGCAGCGTAAATCGGCTTTGCTTACTGCAAAAGTAATGAAATATTATAAATTAAATTTCTACATTTCTCTCCAATCTATTAAAAATTCTTTTAGCATGAAACTTTGAAACTAAATTGTAGCTCTGGCATTTTTAAATGAATCTTCCGTATTAAAAATTCTTTCATAATCTGGTTTTTTATTAACGGGTTTTTAGTAAAGTAACTAAGTATTAAGTATTAGAGCCATATACAAATAAAAAACAGGATAAACTAGGTACAACATCAGAACATCATAAAGAACTTGCTATAGGTTTAAACCTTACCAATCCCCACTGCGGGCATTCATTTAAATGAATGCCCGCAGTGGGGATTGGTAAGGAACTTTAAAAAGGGCGTTCACAAAGGACCAGCGATGGTCTACGTGGCACAGGCTAAGCCTGTCAAGGCCCAACCCCCCCCCCCCCCCCCCCCCCCCTAACGGAGAAAAGTCAAGCTCGCTTCGCTCACTCAAGTTTCCATTTTAATTATAGGTCATAATCCTTAAGAGTCCTAGCTTAGACGTGGTGCTAAAAATTTCGGGTTTGCTTCGCTCGAGCGTCCAGGTTCACATAGTTTACTTTACGGAAATTTTAGGTACGTAAAAAACTCTGGCTTCAACTGATTCGAATTTAGGAGAAAAAATTCGAGCTCGCTTCGCTATAATAGTTATGATACTAATTTTTATTTTACCTACATTTATAAATCAAAAGATGTCTGACCACAACTCGAATAGTTGTGCTAAAAAATTTCGAGCTCGCTTCGCTCGCTCCGTTATTTTTTGCGTAGGTCTTCTTATAAAGATAAGGGGGTGGCAAAATCGATCTGTGCCCCGGGCGGCAGAAACCGACGCTCCGCTCGGACTGAAACCAGTGCCGTTCAAAAACGAGTGTCGAAGAATATTGCCGTTACAGAAGGACAGAAAATTTAGCCTATTATTATCTCAGATTCTTTAGCTGCACCTTAGAATTCCTTTAATAAACAATGCATACGCTAAAAATGTATTTTCATCACAGGGAATCCAACATTATGCACCTCAATTGCGTTTTTCATTAAAAAAACTTGTAAGCGACAACCTTGGCTAGTGAAATGTCATTTTTATTTTTACTCGAGTCATTAGGCACAAAGATAACGAGGGTATCTCTCGTTGA
Organism: Agonopterix arenella; assembly: GCA_927399405.1. Taxonomy (NCBI): domain Eukaryota; kingdom Metazoa; phylum Arthropoda; class Insecta; order Lepidoptera; family Depressariidae; genus Agonopterix; species Agonopterix arenella. The sequence continues at coordinate 1,597,838 of OV656711.1, forward strand.
TGTAGAAAAGTAACAGACTGAAATTTATCCGACCGGCTACGGTTTTAGATTAATTATACGAACTTTTAATATACAGGGTGTTAGGGTAAACAATTGCACTACTTTAAGGGTCGATTGTATACCCTTGATACTGAACAACTTTCCCTAACAAACAAATGAGAAATTCCCAACAAAATATACCTACCTCCGTGGTCTAATGGTTAAGAGCATTGGGTTCTTGACACGTAAGTCATGGGTTATGGACACTTAGTGATACGTCACTTTGTGCGTTTTTCCCCAGTTGGTTAGGACATTGCAGGCTGAATCATCTGATTGTCAGGAAAGAAAAATTATTCCGTGCTTCAGATGGAACGTTAAGCCGTTGGTCCCGGCTACTATCTTTGGTGGTAGTAGTCGTTACATAAAAACCACGTCAGAGGCCGTAAGGCGGTCTGAAAAATCTCTGACACCAGGGCTTGCTGCCCACACGATAAGAAGAAGAACAAAAAAATATACTTTTAAAACGTTGGATCAGCATTAAGTGCGGATGCTCATTAGTTTTTTTTTTGGCGACTTTCCTATAGGTTTCTTAGGAATAGTAATGCAACTGTTTATCATAACACCCTATATTGTTTATTATTACATTGGTACAGATCTAGGTACAGATTAAGCAGGATTATTGTCCCATAGAGCTTTGGTAGTGCGTTGCGGAGAGGTATGGATACTCAATCATAAGGGTCCTGGTTCGATTCCGCACGAGAACAAATGAGATTTTCTAACCGATGTGTTCAATACCGACTGCTCTCAAACGGTGAAGGAAAACATCGATCGTGAGGAAATCTGCATACGCTGAAGAAGAAATTCTGATATACATGGTGAAATTTATATCATTAGCATCCTTTTAAACTAAGAGTCTACCCATCCAACTGAACAACATTAAATAGGGAGCAAACAGAACAGAGCAAAAAAAAAAAAATATCTGCTGTTCCATACTAAACTGCATTGCCTACTCAACTCAAATGTATGCAACAGCTGAATTTTTTTTTGCTCCGATCGTTTTGCTCCTATAGTAAAAGTTGTTCAGTTTGATGGGTAGACTCTTAGTTTAAAAGGATGCTAATAATATCAATTTCATATATGTGAAGTCTTCATGGTCGTTCACTCAAGACCTCATAAAAACACTGAAAGTCACCCAAAGGGCAGTCAATGGAGAGCGTTTTGCTCGGAGTTTCCCTGCGAGATTGAATCAGAAATGAAGAGATCCACAGAAGAACCATAGTATCTAATATAGCCCGAAGAATTGCTAAGCTAAAGTGGCAGTGGGCGGGGTACATTACTCGCAGAACCGATGGCCGAAAAGTTCTCAAGTGGCGACAGCGTACCGGAAAGCGCAGCGTGGTTAGGCCCCCCACACGTTGGACCGACGACCTGGTTCATGAGGCGGGAACCCGTTGGATGAGGGCAGAGCAGGACCGGTCGTTATGGCGGGCCTTGGGGTAGACCTATGTCCAGCAGTGGACGTCCATCGGCTGAGATGATGATGTGAAGTCTACCAATCCGCATTGGGCACGCGTGGTAATCCTTACGAAAGAGAAGAGGTGGTCCGTTCTAACCCGGATTCCATAAATTTATAATTTTAGTGTTTCTTGCAAAGTTTCAGTTAACTTCAAAAGTTATGCTCGTGAGTTTGTGTGTAAAGAATACCGCATCCTAAATTATACATTTTACTCCTTTACCTCCATATCTATGAAACATGAAAAATTTATGATTTTAGTCTTTTAGTTAGATATTGCTTTTCAGCGCTTTTTGAACGCGGTACATAAATATTTAAAACATTATTTCAGATTTCAAACGTCAGATTTCATCCGATGATCGGATGAGTTAAAAAAAATATATACGGTCGAATTGAGAAACCTCGGTTAAAAAAACAAAAATTTTAGGCGCGTTTTGTAAATACAGAACTAGAACGTACAGAAGAGACGTGTGGCGGTGGCGGATAGTCAAATTAACACAATAATATAAACCTTATAGTACGTAGCATCGCGACGTTTGGAGAATTACGCCCTCGCCTGACGTCGCCTGGTGGCGCGGGCGCGATTCTCCTTTACGACAAAAACGACGCTATCTATGCTACGTACTATAAGATTTATATTGTGTTACTATGACTATCCACCACCGCCACACGTCTCTTCTGTATAAACCGCGCTTCATCGTGTATATTTCTGATTTTTATTACGTATGACAAATACGCGTTACAAATAGGCAATAAAACTATAAAAAATCCCAGGGGATTTTTTGGTTGCATATTTGCCTATTTCATTCCTTTTATGTGCGTCCAAAACCAACGGATGCCCGGAAACGCGTAGGTATATGTCATATGTGATTTGTTCCGAATACGCCGCGTGAAGTGCACTAAAGTGGCGCTAAATAAATTTTGGCTCTATTGTAGGTAACCGGAAAGTTTTTCAAATGGTCCGTCCATTTCTCAGCTGGAAAAATTTACCTAAAAACTCTCAGAGTACAGTAACACCAGGAAAATAATTCCGCTCGTCAATCTTCGTTTGCGCAGAGCAGGACCGAGTCCCTGACAAAACCCGAAGTAATTTAGTAATCAAAAGGTGCAAAACGGATAGCAGCGGAAAGGGCGCGAAAACAAATAAGCCAATAGCGTAAACGGATTGCAGGTCACACATCCTGATTGGTCAATATTATTTCGAACGGTATTATAATTTGTCGACTCCGCAGGTACACCAGTAAGACTTATAAACCTGGTAACACTGTACACTCTCAGATTGTTTAATTACAACGCGATGTGTATTGTATTCACTGACACTATAATCACATATATGGCACATGTCTAACCTCAAGGATGTATGGGCATTTAGTTCACGAGTTTCATTTTCAGTCTATGCCAGTTTCCTCGCTATGTTTTCCTTAACCGGCTGAGGAGCTTGAATTACTTATACAAGGTGTTAGGGTAAACAAATGCATTACTTTAAGGGGTTACTGTACCCATGATACTGAACAACTTTCCCAAAGAAACATAATACGAAATTTGCAAAACAATTTTTGGACTTTTCATACTAAATGCTCTCAGATGACCGAACGTGTGTATGAAAAGTCGAAAAAAAAATCTGTCGGTTTCTTAGGGAAATTTGTTCAGTATCATGGGTACAATCAACTCTTAAAGTAATGCAACTGTTTACGCTAACACCTTGTATAAGTTAGAAGTACTCTCTGATACATGTATGGCATGTCTTGCATGTGATTTCAAACATGGACCCTCAGGATTGAGTGTCCATACTTCTCCATAACGTACCACTGACGCTGAAATAGTGAGCATGTATTACTAACAAAGAAATTTTTACTAAAACACAAGAAATTGTCAAATATTATTGATTTTTAAACATGTTACAGCCATGTTGTGCAATTTCGAAACGCAGTTCCCCGGTTTGGAAAAGCGCGGGTTCAAGTCCCGCCCGAGACAAATTTTTCAATCTTTAATTTGACAAGAAATTGTTACTAAAAGTACTATTTGCTAGATATAAATTATTTTTCCAGTAAAAGTTTCCTGGAAAGCGTAGCGTGGGTAGGCCCCGCACACGGTGGACCGACGACCTTGTGAAGGCTGCGGGATCCCGTTGGATGAGGGCAGCGCAGGACTGGTCGTTATGGCGATCCTTGGGGGAGGCCTATGTCCAGCAGTGGACGTCCATCGGCTGAGATGATGATGATGATGATGAATTATTTTTATTAAATTTTTTCATTATTATACATGTAAAATACAATAGAAATTTTATTCACTTTAACATACATCAACGTTTTTTCCTAGAGCTCTCAACTATCCGCATTAAATAAAGATAAAAATAAACTTCACTTCCAAAGTTAGATTAAAGTTTTAAGATGCAATTTGAAACTCCAGTCTCTATTAAGCTACTTCAAAAGACGCCTCAAGAAAAACCTCGGCTTTAATTATTATAACTACGAGTTTGTAACCAGTTTAATGGAAATAGAGATGGGATTTGTTTATTCTTCGTTCTATCATCTCTGAGGATCGTTACTGTAATACTAGGTAATAAAGGCCATAACAAAATGGCAATGAGCTGGTCATATCTGCCGAAGAACTGACAACTAATGGGGAATCAGAGTTCTAGAGTGGAGACCACGAACTGACAGGTGGCAAAATATAGCGGATAGTGTGTAAGGCCGAGGACCATGATGGACTGATGATGATCCAGCTAGTCACCCTTTTGTGCCGAGTTGTGTCTTCTAGTAGCATCAACCCAGAAGAGCCGAAAGAGCCAGCTAATTCATTCAGGCATCTGTAGCATATCAGATGCTCTCACCGTGTGGCTGCCGATTACAGAGATACATCAACGGACTCAAACTCCGATCGCATCGTTATCCCGTTCCAATACATCAGGAAAGGAAAGGTAGTGGATATGTGTTTTGCAGGAACACTTAATCCACATAAAAATATCTTTCATACGTGACTGCTATTCTAACATAGGGTCTTAACTCTAGACGGAGTTTGAATACTGCTTGCAAACCCCCTGCACTCCATACAATGACATCATGATGCTTCAAAAAAACTAAAAAGTTAAAAAATAATATTGCAGCCGATTACTTTTCCGTTCGCATCATAAGAACATTAATTTGTTTTATCGAAGTCGCTGTCAAGCCGGTACGATTCGCGTCAGGGCTTGCATTAGTTTTTTGGCTTGGCACCGACTTCTATAAAACAAATTAATGTTCTTATGATGCGAACGAAAAAGTAATCGGCTGCAATATTATTTTTAAAATTTTTAGTTTTTTTGAAGGCGGTTTTAATTTTTTGTTAAAATTTAGTTTATTTCACAATTTTCAGTGGTGAATTCATTAGTTCAATTTAATAGTAGTGCTTTAAATTAACAAACGCACTAGCCGGCACTACGATTTTCAAAGGGTCCCCTCGATTCCCCTGGGATGCCATCATCAGATCCCGGTTTCCTTATCATTGTACCACCGTTGGAATAGCTTCTTTCCAACAAAAAAGAATCATCAAAATCGGCTAATAAACGACGAAGTTATCCGCGAACACAGATAAAAAAATATATATATACGGTCGAATTGAGAAACCTCCTCCTTTTTTGAAGTCGGTTAAAAAACCAATTTCAAATATTATTCATTTTTAAACGTGTTACAGCCATGTTGTGCTATTTCGAATCAAATTAAAAATTTGTCTCGGGCGGGACTAGAACCCGCACTCTTCCAAACCGGGGAACTGCGTTATCCAATTTCGCCACCGAGCCCACTACCCAGAGAACGAAATTTTCAATCTGTTGCGTCTTAAGGGTTAAAAAACCAGTTCTAAAATTTCATGAATCGAATCCGGTACCCCTCTACGTTAACAGAACAAACTTCAATAAGTAGAGGGTAATAATTACGAAGGAGGGAAAAATAAACTTGTTGGTAATAAGCTTTTGTTGTCGGAAAGTGTAAAGCGGAGGTTTAATCAAAGTTAACTATCTTTGTGCCGAGTTTTATAAAAATGGAGTAGGCAATTTTCCGGGGCAAATTGAAAACTCATTCAAGGTGATTTTTAGTTGAAAGTATCGTGAGTATCAGTATTGAATATACAGGGTTTTAGGGTAAACTGTTGCATTACTTTAAGGGGTGACGTTTCCCATGATACTGAACAACTTTCCCAAAGAAACCTACAAAAAACGCAATTTTTTTTCGACTTTTCATACAAACGTTCGATCAGCTGATTGCATTTAGTATGGAAAGTCGAAATTTTTTTTTTAATTTTCTGTACGTTTCTTAGAGAAAGTTGTTCAGTATCATGGGTAAAATCCCTCCTTTTTATCTATTGCCAAGCGCCACTGATGTAATTGCCTGAATGTCCATCTATTGTGTTAATATATTTTATATGTATTTATTTTCATTTTATATATTTTTATTTATTTTATTAATGTTGCTTTAAAAAAATAAGTTATTTACTTTTAGAATCATGTAGTTTAATTTCTTCTGAGATTTTAAGTTGTGACTAAAAAACTCGTGGATATCATAATTACGAGTCGCTTATGTGTCACGTATTTTTTGAGTGTTTATTGTTGAGCGTTAGTAATATTTTCCAATATTGAGTATTGGTATTGAGCGTCAATATAGAATGTCGGTAATGAGCGTCAATACTTAGTTTCGGTATTGAGCATCAATATTGAATGTCGGTATTTAGCGTCAATACTTAGTGTCGGTATTGAGCATCAATATTGAATGTCGGTATTGAGCGTCAATACTTAGTGTCGGTATTGAGCATCAATATTGAATGTCGGTATTGAGCGTCAATACTTAGCGTCGATATTTAGCGTCAATACTTAAGTTCAATTTTGAGCGTCAATTCTTAGTGTCGGTATTGAGCGTCAATACTTAGTGTCGGTATTGAGCATCAATATTGAATGTCGGTATTGCGCGTCAATACTTTGTGTCGGTATTGAGCATCAATATTGAATGTCGGTATTTAGCGTCAATACTTAGTGTCGGTATTAAGCGTCAACACTTAGTGTCGGTATTGATCATCAATATTGAATGTCGGTATTGAGCGTCAATACTTAGTGTCGGTATTGAGCGTCAATACTTAGGGTCAATTTTGAGCGTCAATTCTTAGTGTCGGTTTTGAGCGTAATTACTTAAGTGTCGATATTGTGTCAATGTGGAGCGTTAGTATTGAGTTTTTATGAGTGATTGTTGATTATGAGCTTAACTTTAGAATCTAGCTGTTACGGCCTGGCCACGACTTTCAGCCTAACGTTTTGCTGCGCGGCAAGCCGCGGGCTGAGCGGCGATCATGCCATGTACAGCCCGGGAGCGGCAGCGGGATCAACGTAGTAAGTACGAGTTACTAATTTTAATATGAAAAAATACCATATCTACAGTTTTTGCAAACGCGAACACCCACTGTTTGATGAGTGAACTAGAGAACATCGCAGGCTCTGTTTGATTGAACCACTCAATCGTGCTGCTTGTTTACTTTACTCTACAGAATCAGGGATTTATTTTTATTTGCTGGCTGTGACTTGAATTCTAGTTCGCTAATGACTTATCTACGTGGTTTAAATCCTTTCTGAGTTAAATCGTTTTTTCTTGATTTATTTGTTGTTTTTAATGATGGTGTAAAAAATTGTAGTAGTGTAAGAGATAGATATACTTTTTGTTAACATCAACTGCAAGGTTGATCCCGTATTCATAGGGTGTAGTGCAGTTCTGTGATGGGGATGGACCTGGAGCCCGATTGCGCTGAGTTAAAACATCGAAGTTCTATTCTTTACCAATTTCAGTTCTAATCACATTGCAATCCAATTAATATTCAACAGTGCTGAATTCCTCATCGCGCTAAACTCTATGTAACTGACAGCCATAACGTCTGAGCGATCTGTCAAAACGGCTCTAACGGCTGTTCCGCGATTAGCGCAATACCAAATGTGTCAAAAGTTATGGTTCGTACGTAGTCAAATAACGGTTGAATCACCGAATATTTACCGTGATTTCAACCCAGGTCTGCCTGCATAACTCTAGTCGGTTTAGCAGTTACAGCCGTTCATAAATAAACTTCCATTTCTATAAATAAACTTTCTGATTTCTGATTTCAAAGGTTAGTAAAGTTATGGTTTTTAGTCAGTTCGCATAGCTATGCGAACATGTTCTGTCTGTTGGTTTAGGTTTTGAGTTATCTCCTAAACCGGCTGGAGTTATGCAAGCAAACCATGTCCATCCCCATCACAGTAATGCTCTATACCTTATGAATACTTAATCAGCCTTGCAGCTGACGATAACAAAAAGTACATCTATCTCTTATACTATAGTTGGTAATATTGTTCGTAGTCAGTAGAAGGAATGGTCGATGGGGCCGAAGAGTTCAAAGAGATGATCGCATGGTTACAAGATAGCGTGCCCACGAAATGGATCAACTAATGCGGACCAAAAAAGTGATGTCGGGAACCCGAGAGCGCATCGCAGGATCGGTCGTGGTGGCGATTCTTGGGGGAGACATAATTATAGGATCTTTCTTAATATGCTGAAAATTTTTAAAGGGAATGACCAGACCATCAAACTGACCAACTTTCTCTATGAGACCAATATCAAAATCGCGAATAAAGAATCTGCTTTTCCATACATTTGGGTTTGCAGTTTTGTATGAAACAGATGCTTTTTTAGGTGATTCCAAAATCCAAAAAATCTATAAAAACATCTTCAGTTTGATGGTCTGATCATCCAATGAAAAAACCGCCAGTATACAGGGTGTTACAAAAATACAAATAAACATTTATGGGGGTGGTTAAGACTTAAGACCAACCAAACTGAACAACGTTCACTTTGGGACCAAAATCGAAATCGCGAAAAAAAATGAGATGTTCCATCATCGTCATCATCATATCAGTCGATAGACGTCCACTGCTAGAAATAGGCCTCCGCCAAAATGAGGAGATTTGCCATAATCGCCATGATGCGATGCGTTTGCGATTTTCTTTACTACTCCAGCTAAATCTATGGGACAAAAGATTTTTTTTTTTGCAATTTTGATGTTGGTCCCATAGTGAAAGTTGTTCAGTTTGTTGGTCTAAACCACCCCCTTAAAAGTTAAAAATTTTTATTGTTACCACAACTTCTGTTGAAGACCCTGCATAATTCTGTCCAGCAGTCAAAAAGCGTTCAATGCTGGATAAAATATACAGGGTGATCAGCCAGGTTACCAGCAGTGAACGTTTCTCGACTAAGACGGTAATACACAATACACACCTCACGTTTGTTTGTGTGTGTAGGTTTCGGAACGCTTCTTTTAATTATCTACACTCTCGTTCACTCTGGAAGGCGGAGAGCGATCACAAACACTGTTCTATTCTTGACTCGTGTTCTGAATAGACTGGAATAAACAAAGCTTTAGTCTTGCCGTTTCTAATTGTTTTTTCCTCACACCTTTACAAGTACGCAAGCTCAAGAGCTTCACACTTTCTTGTAGACTAGATGAATAAATGAAATGTGTCTATGTACATACAACATACATACAGTTGGTTTGAGCGGCGCGCACTTTGAAGAAACTTTCACGCTTCAAACGATCAACGAATCATCATAGAATTTAGTGGGTGTAGCATAACCCATGTTTCACATTTTTGTTATCTACCAAAATTAAATGGAAAATTAGCTTTTATTAACTTACCTGCAATGAAGTTATCTTTGCATGTGAGATGACGGAACGAATCGAGATATCGAGCAGTGCCCTTGCACACTGCTCGATATCTCGATTCGTTCTCTTCTTGAATCCCTTTGGTGAGTGTTTAAGCTAATTTGTGCTTTCTACTTATTAGTATATTTATTAGTTTTTGGGGTTCCGAAGTCAACATGGAAGCCTTATAGTTACGCCATGTCCGTCCGTCTGTCCGCGGCTTAGCTCAGACACGCTTAACTAGTAGGTACTAGAAAGCTGAAATTTGGCCTAGATATACATATTAATCACGCCGAACAAGTGGTAAAATTTAATCTTGAAAAATATTTTTTAGGGTACCTCCCCTAAACGCGAAGTGGGAATGGATTTTTTTTTCTCGTCTGCCCCATTGTATGGGTATGGTTGAATAGGTCGTTTAATAATATTGTGGGTGTGGGAAAACCATTTTTCGATTTAGGGATCCGTTAGCGAAATATTAAGCTTTAAAGTAAAAATTTTTGTTAGAGTCAAGTGTAGTATCTATAACGAAATTAAAAGGAAAACTATCACCGCTAAATAGGCTTTACAAGTTGACGAGTAATAGTCGACCAACTTATAAAATGTCCTTTTTAGGCTTTATTAGCCATTAAATCGTTAGTATAAAACAAAAAGCCTCCTTCTAAGTCCCTTATATTGTGACAGGCAACTACGGAACCCTACCCTGCACGTGGTCCAACACGCACATGGCCAGTTATTAAATTCATGACGTATGGAAACAACCCTGTTATTCATCGCTTTATCTGGAGCGTTGACGATGGAATCTGCACGCAAGGCATGGATCACGCACGTAATCAGACCTATCAGCAATGAGTGTGGTATAATAAGTGGAAAGGGGTGGTTATGAGGGGAAGATTGGATGCCACTGCCGAAGACTCAACCCAGAGTTTGCGTCAAACAGATCACATCAGACATGAGATGCGTGTGCAGCACACACCTTAGTATAAATCCAATATTCACATACCTATCAGTTTTTTCGCTACCGTCGAGATATTGTACTAAGTAGTTTGCGACACCACTACACGGCACAGCGTACTTGAGTCACACAAATACATTTTTGCTCTCAACCCTAGTCCTCCGTATGTCACACGCTGAAGCGATCTCCTCGACTTTATAGCAGGTCTCAGAAGGCCTATAGTCCCGGAGCCTGTCCTTGTACAATTCAACGGAGATATTTTGAAAATCTTGACTTACGATGTATGTTTTATAGTCGAGAAAATGAAGTATATACAGTATTTGACAGTTTCTGTACAGCTTGTGAAGTGTAGACTGATTGCTGTTTTACATAAACAACAATTTGTCCAGATTGTTCATGCTGACACGAACGAAGAGCCCTGAGACCTATCAATAATGTTTAAAAAACATCTCATGTTACTAAATTTATAAATGTGAAAATTATGATGTTTAGATGTTTGGATGTTTGTCACTCAATCACACATAAATTGATTTAAATGAAAATTGGCAAACATAATACCTAATGTTCTTGTGTTGGAGAATGGATAAGATTAGGAATGAGTATATTAGAAGAAGTTTGAAAGTAGCACCTGTAAATGAAAAATTGCGCGATAAACGATTGTCATGGTATGGGCGTGTGATGAGAAGAGATGAGTGTCGTATTACAAGATGAGTGTTAAAAATATGAATGCGGATGGCTGCATGAAGAGAGGACGACCAAAGAAAAGATGGATGTACTGTGTGCAAGATGAAATGTGTAAGAAAGGGGTGTGCGCTGAAATGACGGCTGAAAGAGACGACTCCAAATAATGGGATAAGGGTAGGGAGATGAGATGAGATAGTATATATTCTGGATGAACACATAGGCAACTTTGGACCACGCCGGCGGAGTTGCAGGCAACAGCGCGTACTGAATAAACAAATACAGAATTATATGAAACTAATCAATGACGTTTTGTACAGACGCGACGGCAGGAAGACAATGGATGAAAATGGCGAGAGATTGTACAATGGGTTGAAAAGACGATTGTTCAACTATAAAGTTGTACGTCGAAGTTAGAGCTGTTTCGGAAAATTCATTAAATATGAATACAATAACGTTTTCAAAATTAATCTTGGGCTATTATTACTTAATGAGTCTTCCACAGAAGATATTTTTGATTCGTATTTGACTATAATAGTTATAATTTGTTTTGTAAGGTTTATCAGAAATTAAATAGGGAGAATTTAAAAAAAAAAAATTATGAGTCTTTCTTCTTCCTGCCGTTATCCCATTATTTGGGGGGTCGGTGCAATATGTCGTCTTCCTCCATTCATCTTTTATCATCATTTAGCCGTCATTTCTGCGCACACTCCCTTTTTACACAATTCATCCATCTTTTCTTTGGTCGTCCTCTCTTCATGCAGCCATCCACATTCATATTCAACATTCGTCTTGTAATATGAAACTCATCTCTTCTCATCACATGTCCATCCCACGATAATCGATTTTCGCGTAGCTTTTCATTCATTATAAGTCTTTCTCTTTCAACTAAAAAAGCTATCAATCGGTGAATAAACTAAGTATTAAACTTTACTATATTGAACACCATCACTATTTTTTGAATACTATTATATATAAATTTTAAGGGTGTAATACAGATAATGAAACTAAACAATATTCCAGGAAAATGGGTGGAAAGACACGATTTATTTTTTACTTTTTAAACAAAAGTGCAGATCAGTCTATAGATTTTCTACGGGAGCTTACAGCTGTAAAGCAATTACTTACTTCAAAAATTCAGTTCATTAGTGTAGTTTAGTAAGGGTTGATGGGGCCGAAGAGATCTTGAGTGGCGACCGCGTACCTGCCGGAAAGCGCAGCTTGAGTAGGCCTCCCACAAGGTGGACCGACGACCTGGTGAAGGCTGCGCCGCCGGCGGGAACCCGTTGGATGAGGGCTGCGAAGGACCGGCCGTTGTGGCGATCCTTGGGGGAGGGAGGCCACCTATATCCAGCATTGGTTGTCTATCGGCCGAGATGATGATGATGAGTGTAGTTTAGATTATACTATTTACTTACAATACCTACTTCAATACCTACCTGGATAAAAATGATATCTACTTCAATACCTTCCTGAATAAAATACAAAGTAAATGAAAAATGTTTTCTGTTTAGAAATTTACAAACGAATGCTTCCAGGCCTTCCGGTGAGAATCATCCTGTATCCTTTGTGCAGAAATAGAGAAGTAAAAGCTAATTTTAAGAGTTTATTTATTTTAAATATTGTTGAATCCCGTCGTGGATAAGGGAGAGTATACCAAAACGGCCCTTGTATGTGGCGCTCGTCTTTGTATGTGTCCGCCACGTACATACGGAATTGCGATCCGGAATCCTGATTCAGGATTCAGTGTTGTCAACTATGGTTACAAAAATGACTAATAGTGCTGTTTAAAAAATGTCTAAAATCAAAATGAATGAAATGCCAAATTAATGACAATTGTATTTTTAGGTATTTATTAAAACGAAACAAACAATTTCTATATGTGAAAATTACTATCATGTGATGATGTTATGACGTTACGGTGATGATTTGTAAATTATTTATATTATTACAATTATGTTATGTTTCACAATAGTTTACTCTAAGTAGTAAATTCAATTAATATTAACTGAACTTACGATTTGTAAATTGTATTTCAATATTATGCAACTATATTAAAAGACTATCGATAGTTTTAGCATTAGACATAATCTGCATACAAAATGATGTAAACCATTATCACACAAGCGATTTTTGAGCGTAGACGATTTTGCAACTATACCACGTCGTTCGTCACGATACGCTCAACCTAAGCTCAAAAATCACTTGCTTGATATGACTGTAAATCTTTAAATAATGCCATCTAAGACATCAAAAAATCACTAGATCACTGAAAAAGTCTCTGAAAGCTGCAACACTCCATCGGAAATCTAATTCCGAATTAGGTTTATTCCGTATGTATGTTGCGGACCTTAGACCATTTAACTTGGGACCAGACTCGCGTTAGAATTACACGCGTTTATTACGCCTGTAATTCAACTAATATAGTTCGTCCATCGTGAATTTGTCTAAGGTATGCTTGCGTCGATACGGGCGCTTACGTATGAAGTCGTTCTAATGTTTTCTTTCTTTTGTCAAAACCAAAATTATTATTTCCGTACACACGTTCCTTTTAACCTACTTTGGAAGCAAAAGCACATCAAAATGACAAATCCTTCCCACTATCATTCATTTCAGATTCAGAGTACCAAAACAGGTTAAGCATAAAGAAAGAAAAGTATAAATCTCACTTAACTTCCGAAAGGGTAGCGAGCGTGAGAGGAAAAGCCTACAAATCGCTTCCAAGAATATAACAGTGAAATGTTCACCCTCTGTGGAAATATTATTCTCTGATAGTGTTGTGGTGAAGTGACTCAGTGATGTATTTATTGTGCTACTATAAGAAAATATGACATAATATATTATAGGATAAAGGCTTGAGTGGGCTAGAGTTTATTGAATTTTATTTGACTGTTTATAGATTCATAGATTCTTTATTGTACACAAAAATATAATTATGAAAAAATATTATTTCGAAGGGTTTTATTAAAATATTCCTTATAATTAAAATTAATTAAAAAAAACCACGACTCCCGATTTGCATTAGTTGGCAAAAGACTTTGACTACTTATATAGGGACTAGTTGAGCGAAAAAACAAACACTTCTGCCACTTTTTGCGGGGGGCGACGTAACACGAAATCCGCAACTTTGGATTTTATTCCCCATAACTTTAGATTCTAATTTTGAACGTTAAAAATCATGAAAAGAAGTCTCGTGTGAACCCCAAACGTTCTAAGTTCGAAATTATTGTTCCGCAATTATAGGCTGTCCCGTTTAGTGATGAGGTATAAAATTGAATGTAAATGCACATGATCAACTAATCTTATACCGTGGCAGAGGGGAAATGCTACCGCAAGGCTAGTCCTTATAATAAATAGTCAAAGGCAAAAGAGCACTTTACGAGTTCTTTTTGCTTATTATTCAAAGATATCAATGAACTCAAATGATCCAATTCAACAAAGAACAGTCACATCCCTATCTTCACCATTTATAGAGGCCGCCCTTGAGAAATCTTTTGTGTGCGTATCGATCTCTATAGTGTTTGAACTGAATGATAGTTGTTTTGAGACGATGAAACAATAGGCACCACGAGACTTGCTTGTATAGATTTTGTGTATTGACACGTTTATGAGATACAAGCTATATTTGGCTCTTATTGTCTTTGTATTGCAATTTTATTTGTATCTTTATTGTAAGCTCAGCTTCAATTAAACTTTTCCACTTGTAATAAAAAGTAGATTTTATTTTTTTGGTTGGGTTTTCTTTTACCACTGCTTTAAGAGGATATGTGAAAAATTTGATTCTTCAAAGCGTCATATAAATCGTTCTAGATCATATATCATGAAGTACTAACAGTAGAAGTATGATTTGCGGATATGTGTAAATTGAACATAAAATTGAAGTTTTGATTAGAGCCAAAACACGATTAAGACATATTTTCTCGATAGAAAAACATGCCAAATTTAGAGAATATAAAAAGAGATGATAGATTGATAAGCTTGTTTTACGCTGGCGTCGTTTCAGTCGCGCGCGCCGTCTCATCTCTTTCTCTCGCATCAGGCAGCAATATAAGCTATCACACGCCCATTTCTCTTCAATTATTTTTCGACTCTGATTAGTTTTGTTTTGAATAAGAATGATCATGTGTACGTAGTACTTCCTATCTCAATGTTGCTCATAGCTTCGATTTCGATACCAGGACTTTAGAAAAACAGTTGGGTTTAGAACTCAAAATTATTTATTCAATATACCTTGAAGCCCACTTAATGCATCAAAACATACAGTCTATATTTAATAAATTCTTTCACAGGAAGTGGTTAAGTGCAAAAGTGTGTGCATTAATCCTATATGCGCTCTATCGTTTTTTGTACCCCTGAATGTGATGAAATGAGGAACAAGGTACGTATCAAAAGCAAATAAATGATTAATGATTACTATCAGTAATCAGTTATCAGTAATCTGTTATTTGCTTTTGAACAGGGTAAAAAATATTATAGGATTTTCGTAACAATTATAAATGATCTCCTGATCGGAAACGAAGTGTAGTTTTTTCATAAAATTTACAAGTAGTTTCCCGTTTTCCGTCATTCATTTAAACACGATATATGCAGACGATGATGAAGATAATTTGAAATTGTTTGATTATAATAAGGATGACAGCAAATAAAATGTAACAATGAAATCTGATTCAATTAGTTTTGCGTCGTACACTATTATAATCCCTTGCGGGGTGATCACAAACCTTACTACGGATCTACCATAGTTTTACGACGTATTCGTAGTCTTTTACTCGGAGCTCAGAGACGGCAAGCGCAAAAGAGGGGGTCAGTTTCTTCGCTTCAAGGACGTGCTGAAGAGGCACATGAAAAACTGTGCTATTGACCCGGAGAGCTGGGAGGAACGCGCAGCTAAGCGCCCGGAATGGAGGCATCTTGTCCAGGCAAATGTTTCTACTTTTGAAGAAAAGAGAAGAGAGGATCTCGATGCTAAGCGGGACCAACTTAAAGCCCGACCACCTGCGGCTATACAATATAACTACGAAAATGGCACGCTCAAGTGTACCATATGTGGACGCACCTTCACCGCAAAGATTGGCTACATTAGTCACATTCGGGCACATCAGCGAAGCCCATCATACCAGCAGCAGTCGCCGTAGCCGTATCGGCAAGGAAGACATCATTTATTTCGTAACCCTGCATACAAAATGCAAGTGAGAGTGTATCCTGAAATGACGTTGTGATTATTATTACCCTCATTACGAATTTAACACGTTCGCACCGTGAAAACTTGTTAAAAACTCCCAACTATGTTGGTTATCATTTGGGTCTCACCTTCATCAGAAAATGCGTTGAATTCAATATTAATTTAAAACTATTTTGGTTTTCAAATAGAGGACATAAAACATTAGTTTAGGACATAAAACATTACGGAGGTTTTGCATCAAATTCATTTATTTTTTTGTCATTTATTAACCTTCAGGAGCAGATTTAGTTTGCCCTTCAAACTCAAACCCAAACTCAAACATATATAATATTTATTCAAAATAGGATGGAATGTACCTCTTTTCGAACTTCACAATCTAAAAAGTCACGGCTTTTGCAAAATATGTAAAACTGGAATTGCACCACACATTTGTGTCTTCAATTATTTATTATTCTTAAAAGTTGGAATGGCAATGGAAGGTTGCCTAGAAAATCGGAGGGATGCTTTTCCATGGCCACATAAAAAATAGTTTGACAGTAAATTACTTGCGTAACAGCATCCGTGGTGTAATAGTTAAGAGCATTGGGCTCTCGACAAGGAGGTCGTATTTTCGATTCCCATGGCGGACACCTAGTGACATGTCACTTTGTGCGTTTTTCCCCAGTTGTTTAGGACAATGCAGGTTGAATCACTTGATTGTCTGAAAAGAATGATGCCGTGCTTCGGATGGCACGTTAACCCGTTGGTCCCGGCTACTATCTATGGTGGTTGTCGTTACGTAAATAACCACGTCAGAGGCCGTAAGGCGGTCTGAAAAAACTCTGACACCAGGGCTCGGCCCACACGATAAGAAGAAAAATTACTCGCCTTGACCAATCCGCACCGGGCACATCCTAGAACAAACTCACATACCTACTACATAAACAAAGTGGTAATGGGCTGGTCATATCTGCCAAAGAACTGACAACCGATGGGGTGTCAGAGTTCTAGATTGGAGACTACGAACTGGCAGGCGCAGTGCGGGACGCCACACGGCTCTCTGGACCGACGGCCTAAGAAAGGTAGCGGTAAGCGACTGGATGAGGAAGGCCAAAGATAAAGATTTAAGACTTGCCTTAGAGGAGGCTTATGTTCAGTAGTGGACGATGATAGGCTGATGGACGCCCGTGTCTTTCTGTATGCCTTCGCTCAGCGCCACTCAAATATCTCTTCAAGTGCCCGGTGAGGTATCTGAAGTTAATGAGCGGGCAGGTAGTGGCCAGTCTGTACCTAATAAGTATATTGTAACAAAATATAGGGTCCCTTCATAATGCTGACAGTTTTATAAAGGGATTAATCAGACTATCAAACTGAACAACTTCCTCTCTGGGATCATGGTCAAAATCCAATGATACTCGACCAACTTTTACTGTATGGTTTTAACCTTTTACTTTAAATGTATAGGACTGCAGATAGGAGAAAAAAAAACTAACAGAAAGTCGCTTGAGGTGGTATGGCCACGTGATGAGCAGAGATGAAGAGCACGTGGTCAAGAAAGCTTTATGCCTCCCAGAAAACAAAAGAGGCAGAGGACGTCCTCTTTTAACGTGGTGGACCAGTATGACCAAACTCGTCCAAAAGGAGAACTTACCCGACCCGACGACCCAAGACCGGCTGTCTTGGCGCCGCCAAATTAGGAGAGCCGACCCTACCAAAAGTGGGATGGAGCAATGGAAAAAAAGAACTATAGGACTGCAGATATTTCTTTCGCGATTTCGACGTTGGTCCCATAGAGATAGTTTTCAGTTTGACGGTCTGATCATCCCCTTAATATTTTCCGATTCAAGGCATAACTTTAATTATTATAAGATAAAAAGGCAAATGGCAGCAATTATTTCGCAGTCTTTTCTGGCTAATACACTGGTCTGATCGTCCCCATAAAAAACAGTCAGTATATTAAGAAGGACCCCCTCCCCTCACCCTTTGTACATGTCTTTTCTATTGTCTGTATCAATGTGTCTGTGTGTGAAAGTGTTATAATAATAATTTTTCCACGAATTTGTACAATTTCGAAACTAATGTAATTACTGTTTACATTTTAGAGTCAACTATCATTTTAGTCAATTAAACAGGGGATTGCAATTCTAAAATGAATTTACGTCGAGCTTCGTTAACAAATATTATTTACTTTAGTTAGATTTTGTGGCTTGACTTCTTTTCATGATTTTTAACGTTCAAAATTAGAAACTAAAGTTAAGGGAATAAAATCTAAAGTTGCGGATTTCATGTTACCTCGCCCCCCGCAAAAAGTAGCAGAAATGTTTGTTACTAGAATTACACGCGTAACTAGTCCCTATATAAGTAGTCAAAGGCTGGTCATAATCTACTCTAGATTTAGCCCGCGACTTCGTCCGTAGTCCGTACCACTTTGAGTATTGATTCTGAGTTTGAAATATATGCCTACCGGTTTTTCAAGTCTAATCATTCGTTTTTAAACATAAATATTTAACCAATATCGGTCCAGTAGTTTTTGGGTAATGCTCAAACAATGAAACAAACCGAAAGACAAACGGTCCAAACCTCTGTGATTTGAAGTCAGTGACACCTAAACACCTTTACCCTTACCATATTTTTGTAAATATCTTCAATGTACAAACACGCTTCTGTTACAGTTTTCTAATAGAGAATGTAGATAGAAAATACAGAATACATATACCATAATAACCATTATAACGAAACAGCTGTGTATCCAGCCACAACCACGGGTTTGTGGTTGTGGTAATCGCCTTTCTAAATACGCCGAATTAGTGCTTTAGTATCTAAATTAGGTTTATAACCGGGTCTATTTGTGATTAATATACTTTGCTAACATAAATGGAAAACAGATTAGTGAAATTGAACTCTGATTCGAAATGATTAGGTACATTATTTCGTAGTTATAACAAGGTTTCTGAGTCATACAGGATTTTGTTTATTAAAGATTATCAGAACATCAAATTGACCTGAATGCGATTTCAATGTTTCTCCCATAGATACTGATGGACTCCATCCAATTACGTCCAACAAAACACTTGAAATTTTTTATTTTTATTTTTAATTAATGGACTCTTGCTTGTGCGTTAGCACTGCATTTCCGCCAGTGTCAAGTGTTTATGGGAGAATCTATCCCAATCTCAGTGATTGTTTTTGGTCAAGAACAAGACGAGATTGAGAATTGCGGAGCCTCGTGGCAGGCAAAAACGCGACGCGCGAAAACCACGCGGGACAAGTGCTCGGGGAAGTACCTGCAACGTGACTCAACTCTTGTAAATACTGAACAAAATCCATACCTAACCGCGCAAAATACCAACAGTGACATATCTACTTTTTTTTCCTAATTACTTTTTTGGGGTCATGACATATTGACCATACAGCCTTTATCATTTGTACTTTTTAACGATTTCGAAAATAACAATTATTTGTGATACTCAATGACTATATTTTCTTCATAATATTACTATAAAAATAGTTATATTATGAAGGCGGTTCCCGTTCGATGGTCTGATCATGCCCCTAAAAGAAATTTTGTCCTGAGTTTATGTATTTGCAAGTTATGGCCGATAAAGCTGTGTTCAGATTATGATTTATCCCATTTGATCATTATAGAGGAGGAAAGAGACAGCTAAACTGTGAACATACTTTCGCGGGTACGTCTGGTATCCAGCAAATAAATACTTTAAAAAGTAAAAGACGGTACGGACGGACGGACGGAGGTAGTGTTTCGGTACGATACGTGGATGTTCTCAGGATTCAGAATATCTCTGACTATCGTCTCGGGAAATACATGGTGTAAAATGACAGCCTAGCAAATACTGAAACGGTGAACTCAGACCATCAAACTGAACAACTTTCACTATGGAGCCTACCTCAGGAAACGCGAAAATTAGCTGTCCCATACATTTTAGTCGGGTAGTTACAGCAATTTTGTATGGGACAGTAGATTTTTTTTCGCGTTTCCTGAGGTAGGCTCCATAGTGAAAGTTGTTCAGTTTGATGGTCTGAGTAGACTGTTTCAGTATTTGCTAAGCTGCCACTTACACCCTGTATAGTCGTGAGCATTATGCATGGTATGCATGTGTCAGATTATAGGGAGAGCTAGGGGCTATAATATTCATGGCATATTGTCAGGATTAGGTTCATAAACTATTCGACCAATTTATCATATAATTTAATATAATTAAAGCACATCAAGGTTAAATATATTCTGATAGTGTTCCTACATCGTATCGAACCTATCATATTATGTGTATGTGTATGTTGTGTATGTTGGACCAGATGCCCCATAAGAAAAGGAAAGGTTATCATGATACCATCGTCATCCCATCTGCCGTCCCCAGTTCAGGACACTGGTCTACAATGAGGATGAGGAAAGTATATGTACAGAAATGATTTCAAATGAAAGGCCAGAATAAGAATAGTCGAATATTATTTAATTCTTTGACTATCCTTAATATATCTTTGAATATATTTTATATCTTTGATTCTACATTACTTCTGGTTCACTAGTGTCCTCCTATCTAAACCATAGGGCATATGGAGAAGAACCAGACAAAGAAACTCCATATAGGACAACCAAAACACATTATAGAAAATCACACATAAGAATTAGGTATTATAAATTAACCATAATTATACGGTAGCAAACACAAGTTACTTAAACTGAACTAATAATAAATATGGCGTAACACTTACACTTGGGCAGCGTGACCACCTCTGTGATCTTTGGTAGAATTCCCCCTTTTATGACAAACCACCTCTTTTATAGATTTACCACCACACTTCACGATGGTTCGGAATGGCGGCAAATCCATCCAGGAAAATGAAGTTTGTTTACAATATTATAATACGTACTAAATCATTTCTAAATTATAATTATTACTTCACAAATTATACTATGATTTTAGGATGATTATAACTGTATAATTAATATCACAATTACAACAAGATTCACCATAATAAGTTACTAAACACTGTCAACAATGGTTTGGTTTTTAATAGAGGTTGCCAGTCTAAAATAGAAATGTAGATGACTCGATTGACATAAATAATTTAGATTCAAACTCATGATACGACTCAAGACTCGACTCACAACTCATTCACCTTAATGAGAACTTCTATTTCTAAGTATTCTGAACAAGGTTTATTTACATACAGTTTTAATATTCTAACACGGCCATACTGACAAATACTTCGTTCTAGAAGTATATAATTAAAGAAAGGAAATTGTATTAGTACAATGATCATATTGATTCTCATAAAAAAAATATTATCAACCAAATTACAAACTGATAAAATAATTGTAAACCAAAGCATAACAAAACAGCAATACCAAAAATTACTAAAACTTTATATCTAAAACATTTAGAGAAATAAGCAACACATAATTAGCCAAATTACTGATTCTATAACAATGTTTTGTATGTTACGATAAACAATAAACAGAAATTCAAATTATTAAAACTTAGTCTGTCATTGCCCAGTTGGTCATAAACGGAGGTTTTATCATTAAAAAAAGTCCGCTTTACACCAAGGGGGCACTAGTCAGTTAAGTCACCTAGTCAGTTCATGATCAAATCATAATATAGCTAATTTCTACCACTTAGCATTGTTATTGTTATAATAGCATTTGTAATTTACTGTCATCTTAAAGCTATGTATTTCATTTTAGCATTGCTACAGCTACACATCTTACATTATGGTGACAAGTAACAACGGTCAATTTGGGCATCTCAGAACATTGGGCCAACTCACACCATTTGGGTCAACTCACACCCTTGTGTCAACTCAGACCATTGGGTCAACTCAGACCATTGGGTCAACTCAGACCATTGGGTCAACTCGGACCATCGGGTCAACTCGGACCATCGGGTCAACTCGGACCATCGGGTCAACTCGGACCATCGGGTCAACTCAGACCATTTTAACTACAGACTGCTTGAAAAACATGAACAGTTGAACAAAATAAGTAGCTGTATCACTTTAAAACTAATTTGACTACTAGTCATGATCAAAACAGAAAGCTGGATTAAAATACACTCGAATCTTTTCAATTTACAAAATTTCAAGATTGAATTACGTAATAGTGATAATCGAAAAACATAAGACGAAATAAAATTACAAAAAACCGCTCGGCCATACTGATTTATAATCTAACTTTACTACCCACTTAATTTTTTTTTTAGAAACAAAAATCTTATTCGGCTTTTGCCGTTACCTCGCAAAATTTTCAAATCATCATCTTGGATTCTTGTGGTTTTCAATGGTTTCTGGATGGTTCTTTGCGGGTTGTCTCCAGACGACCAGTGTCATCATCGTGATGCATTTTCATTTCGCAGCTGGAGCAGCGGTCCTCGTGATGTCGTGATGATGCCATGAAAAACAAAAAGTATGTGAGCATGGAAGTCATGGATAAGATCCTAGACCGGATCCCACTTCTGATGTCAGATTATAGGGAGAGCTAGGGGCTATAATATTCATGGCATATTGTCAGGATTAGGTTCATAAACTATTCGACCAATTTATCATATAATTTAATATAATTAAAGCACATCAAGGTTAAATATATTCTGATAGTGTTCCTACATCGTATCGAACCTATCATATTATGTGTATGTGTATGTTGTGTATGTTGGACCAGATGCCCCATAAGAAAAGGAAAGGTTATCATGATACCATCGTCATCCCATCTGCCGTCCCCAGTTCAGGACACTGGTCTACAATGAGGATGAGGAAAGTATATGTACAGAAATGATTTCAAATGAAAGGCCAGAATAAGAATAGTCGAATATTATTTAATTCTTTGACTATCCTTAATATATCTTTGAATATATTTTATATCTTTGATTCTACATTACTTCTGGTTCACTAGTGTCCTCCTATCTAAACCATAGGGCATATGGAGAAGAACCAGACAAAGAAACTCCATATAGGACAACCAAAACACATTATAGAAAATCACACATAAGAATTAGGTATTATAAATTAACCATAATTATACGGTAGCAAACACAAGTTACTTAAACTGAACTAATAATAAATATGGCGTAACACTTACACTTGGGCAGCGTGACCACCTCTGTGATCTTTGGTAGAATTCCCCCTTTTATGACAAACCACCTCTTTTATAGATTTACCACCACACTTCACGATGGTTCGGAATGGCGGCAAATCCATCCAGGAAAATGAAGTTTGTTTACAATATTATAATACGTACTAAATCATTTCTAAATTATAATTATTACTTCACAAATTATACTATGATTTTAGGATGATTATAACTGTATAATTAATATCACAATTACAACAAGATTCACCATAATAAGTTACTAAACACTGTCAACAATGGTTTGGTTTTTAATAGAGGTTGCCAGTCTAAAATAGAAATGTAGATGACTCGATTGACATAAATAATTTAGATTCAAACTCATGATACGACTCAAGACTCGACTCACAACTCATTCACCTTAATGAGAACTTCTATTTCTAAGTATTCTGAACAAGGTTTATTTACATACAGTTTTAATATTCTAACACATGCATGCATGTGTGCACAGATTCTCAACGATCTACCCAATCCGCCGCGTAGCCCCAGCAACGTCCTATGCCGAGGTCCATACCCCTCTGGGTGCCCCTTGGTCGGTTGCTTAAGTTCATTCATTTGGCTCGGAAGACCCCTCGTGGTCCCTCGAATAGTCCGCAGTACAAAGCAGTAGTTGCTCCCTAGGTAGAGCTGTAATAGTCATCTAAAAAAAAATGTATGCAAAGTATAAGACAATCTCAATTTGTGTACACACGGCGACACATCAAGCTAAACAAAACCAACATAAGCTGTCCGCGCGACAACATACATTACTCGACAATCTCGACATAGGCGCGTCCAGCTTATTTTGGTTTTGTACTTGATGTGTCGCCGTGTGTACAAGAAATTAGAGGCCGAAACACAGTCGTTCACTTCACACTCAAATTTTCAAGCCTCATAAAAACAAATCGTGTCAAAACGAACACAAAAGTTCACGGCACAACCAGCGTGCAGAACATTGAAGCCCATTGTCCGCTAACAAACTCAGAATAGGCCATAATCAAGAGAATGATATTACCCATGGATCTCAAGCGAAACGACTTGCGTAAAACTGTGATGACAGGCTTATATCATAAGCGACAGCGATTTCCAGCCGCACAGCCATATTAAATCACCACTTTACACACAAACCCCGACTCGCATAAACACTTAAGGTGGTTGCAGAGAGTTCAATTTTATACAAAACTTTGACGCACAATACGCGTAGACGGAATTAATAAAAGTGATATTTTATATATGAAAATAGTTTAGAAAATCCAGATGCCGCGTCACAAATAACATTTTTCATACAACATTTTAAAAGCTATATTTCTTCGTAATTATATTATAAATTGCAAATGTTATTTGTGACGCGGCATCTAGATTTTCTAAACAATTTTTCCATATACAAAATATTACTTTTATTAATTCCGTCTGCGCGTATTGTGCGTCAAACTTTGGTATGGACTGAAACCACCTTAACGTAACATAAATTATATAGGCGCTCTAGCTCGGGCTCGATGTGAAACCGTATGTACCGCATGATCGGACGCGTATCGGCAACGATGATGGTAAACCTACTGACGCGATTATTAAATCCGTACTGACGCAAAAGGGGAAGCGAGAGGAGCATCGCATTCTAGCGAGGTTCAGAGGTAATAATGTGACTGGGTTGAAACTAACCAAAAGTGACTGCGAGTGCAAAACCGGGCAGTACGACTATATTCCTCGACGGAGTACTTAGTCAGAGATATACAGAGAAATCCCAGTGTTACGGAGAGTTAGACCGTAGCCATGTATTTTGTTAGGCGGAGTGGGGAGTAATTATAAATTGAACTTTTAAACTGTAACAGGCACCATTTAGTGACAAAAAAACTATCTTAAAACATATTAAAAAAAAATTAGCTACGCAACATAGAAATTAAAATTATGTGTACCAGAAGGCTTTTAAATTATTAATATTAATACCAATGCACTCATTTGACTTAGATTTAACAATATAACTTATTTTTGAGCAATAAAATAGGCATTGAAATTTAAAAAATGCGGTATTTATTAGAAAATACGAATGTATTTTTCAAAACCTTTTAAGTAGACAAAAATATTTACACCACGCTTGAAGTAGGTATAATGGTAAAGCCTTAAATATGTGCAAATAAAAATTTACCATCAGGTTATTAAGAACGAGATAATAACAAAATTTTAAAATTAGAACTGTTGCAGACGTGATTTATTTTTTATTTTGATACATTTCTATGCTTAAATTGGCTCTTCGATATTATACCGAAAGAAAATATCAATTATTAATTAGTCCCGGCTTAAACCGTAAAATGACTGGTCTATAACGGACACTGTGCCTTCAAATCGAAGCATGTGGGGGAATATCGGAACACCATCTAATTCAGAAACCAATTTCCCATACTTCTCAAATTTCGATTTTCAACAGTCCAGCCCAGTTCAACAGGTTTTAGAGCGCAGAGTGTTGGTGGAATGCTTAGGGGAGACCTTTGCGTGCCTTTGCCCAAGAAATAAGTTAACTTTGTTTTCTTTTTCGTTTGAAATGGGCGTGCGTTTTGGCTTCAACTCACCGAATAGAAAATAAAGATGAAGCCGAGGATGTAACGCGTTTGCTTATCAACTCTGCGTTTAAATATATTGATTGGAAAAACAGACGCAGGAGGAGGATGCGAAACTTTTTTATGCGAATTTTTGTAGATACGATGCGTCTCGTACTACGTCTTGGTGTACGTTAGTGAAAGGGAGATGGTGGAGGTTATGTAGTTTGTTTAATTTAGTTTTTACCTTCAGAGTTATTATAACAATTCAATCATTGCTCTTAAGCAGGCAGCTCAAAATTGCATGTGTGGTTTCTTATCTTATCTTATCTTGTTGTAGGGGCTGGCAAACTTCAAATACATGGTCAATGAAGGAGGCAATACCATTGATTGTTTTGGATATCCATCTCCGAGAAGGCACTTGCGTTTTACCGCCAAGACATCACTGTCACAAAGGATATGTTCCATGGTCTCATTCTCCATGTGCATGTGTGGTTGCTCTTATGGCTAAAATAAAATAAAAGTTTTTTTTTATTAATGATGGGTTTGCTCTTGACCTTAATCCAGTCTTCAGGACGAAGATGGGGTCCAAGATGTAGCCAGCTTACCCAGCAGATGGCCACTTTCTCACAACTTGTACCATAAATTCGGGGTCCGCGACATCATTATCTGCCCAGCACAAGCGCGAGATTAGAGCGGACTATTTCATTATATTTTTCCGGGATTTATTCCCGAGGAAGTGCTTGAGTCCCGGGCTGGGAGTCCGGGTGGAATTAATGCTTTTTATGCCGGTATTCATCGTTTAACGACTAATGGTTGAGTGGTTTACATTGTGGTTTATTTTTTAGGTTTTTTTATCCTAATTGGATAGTTGTTGAAACTATCAGATTAATTAGTTAATGCTTCTTTAAGAAAATTGTGTGAAATTATCACAAAGTTAATGTGGACATAACTAACTCTGACACCAGGGCTCTGCCCACACGATAAGAAGAAGAATGTGGAGATGGGCGAGTCACTTGGTCAGAAGGTAAGAACCTATGAGTGAGTGGATGGACCAAGGCAGTATTGGAATGGTAGCCGAAGGAGGTAGGGGATCGGTAGGCAGACCACCGATGCGTTGGTCGGATAATATTGTAAAGGTTCATCATCATCATCATCATCAGGAAGAAAGGTTCGATGGAGGTTCCAGCCCGAGTGGTTCCGACGAGGTAAAGAGACGGTATTCGTCGAGAGTGAAAGGTCTGGAAACGATAGAAATAGCGCCAGCCGCAGAACAGCCACTCTTGCTGCCCGATGGACCGCCCTGGTCTCGTCCGATTCAGCAGTGTCGCTTAAATACTCCACCTTGATGCAGGTTTAAGCATTTCCCTATATTTTCCCTCAAAGATTAAAAGATAAGAGAGATGAGATTAGATTTAATATTTAAAGATAGATTTTTTTAGATTTTAAGATTTTCCATTTATAATGTCTGTAACTGTAGTTTTGGTTTATACAATTTGGAACATTAGCCCAGTCATTTTACGGAGTTTTGTTAGGCGGGGTAGGGAGTAATTATTAATTGGACTTTTAAACTGTAACCGGCACCATTTAGTGACAAAAAGACTATCTTAAAACATATTAAAAAAAAATTTGCTACGCAACATAGAAATTAAAATTGTGTGTCCCAGAAGGCATTTAAATTAATAATATTAATACCCTTGCACTCATTTGACTTAGATTTAACAATATAAGTTATTTTTGAACAATAAAATAGGCATTTAAATTTAAAAAGTGAGGTATTTATTAGAAAATACGAATGTATTTTTCAGAACCTTCTAAGAAGGCAAAAATATTCACATCATGTTTGTAGTATGTATAATGGTAAAGCCTTAAATATGTACAAAATTAAATTTACCATCAGGTTTTTTAGAACGAGACAATAGCTAAATTTTAAAATTGGAAAGGTTGCTGACAATATTTTTTTTTAATTTTGGTACATCTCAAGGCTAAAATTGGCTCTTCAATATTATACCGAAAAACATTTTCAATTATTAATTAGTCCCGGCTCAAACCGTAAAATGACTGGGCTACATGGTTTGTTACACAATGCTCCTGCTGTACATAGGCCTCTCCCAAGGCGCGGCACAAAACTCTATCCTCGGCCTTTTTTTTGGGACGTTTATTACTTAACCCTACCTACGCCCCACTCACCCCCTACTCTGCTATATAGGGGATGAGAAGGGGGTACGTAAGTGAGTAAGAGGTGCGTAGAGGGAAAGAACGAAGGCGTGATAGCGCTATATCACGCTGCCATGCTAATGCTAGCCATGCTGGATAAGCTTCTTATACAATTACTATGAAATTCTATCATGGGCGAGTCCGACTCGCATTTGGCCGGTACTTTTTTCCTTATAGACTGTAATTGTTATACGTTTAAAATGTTTCTAAGAAAGTTGTTCTTAAGAAAATAAAGATCAATATATATTTAAACGAAACAAAGAAAAAGCGAAGTCAATCGGAAAGGTAAATAATTTTTGTTGAAACTCAAAAGATTCTTTGAATACTTTGAAAGAAAGTATTTTATTCGGCCCAGATATCAATTATTCAGAATTGTAAAAGCTTATTTAACATCTTAGACGTCCGTGTGGCGTCGGCTAAGAATAGCACCATCCCATTTCCTCCCGTGGGTGTCGTAAGAGGTGACTAAGGGATCTACCGAAGGATGGGCAGCAGCATCCTCTGAGTACACACATTGATTCGATCGAAGTGCGATCGCGAACCCGCCAGCTAAGCGTGGCGATTATTACAAATCCCCCCATTTTTTTTTAATTTATTTGTTTCAGGGCCTTAGTACATTTTGTATATACCGGTCCTATCGTACCTTATCATTATAAGTATCTAATAATATAATAAACTATGACCATACAATCATCCTTACAAACTATGGTGGAGTAGGTAGTAATCACGGTTAGCCATCCTATAAACTTTCTTCGCCAACTCGGACGTCGGATCAGACAGGATACTTAAAAAGACTACTACATCATATCTACTGAGGTTGGCAGCCCCCCATTATGGGGAGGCCTATGTCCAGTAGTGGACGTCTACCGGCTGATATGATGATGATGAAGATAAAAGTATAGTTCAAGTTACGTTTTTAATAGAATAATTCAGACCTGGCTCAAATGTATGGGACAGTAGATTTTTTTCTTCTTTGTATTCTTTTCTCTATAGTAAAGGTTGTTTAGTTTGATAATCTAGACCACCCTTTCAAATATTACTAATGTGTTTTGTTATACCTTGTATAAGTCAGCTCGAAAAACTCGACAAAAAAATGTTATTAATGAAAATGTATTTTCGCAAACTAAAAAAAAAAAAAAATTTTCTCCTTATTAAAATTATTCGCTGGAATAAATTAGAGGATCCTAAACGAGGAGGGAAGGGAAAACGCGATAACCAGCTTCATTACAGCTCGGTCGTTTTGCTACAATGAGGTAGAAAGGTTTTTCTGAAGGTTCCTTTGCTTTACCCCGAGTTTTCATAATAATCGATCGATTGCATATAAAAAAAAAACTCGCCTGCATAATTTTTTTTTTATTTATTTTAATTTAGTGCATAGATAAGTGTTGATTGTTTTTTATTACTTTATTATAAGCTTCTTTATGCAGGGGGAGACAGGGGTGGTTCTAACAGGGGTAAGAATTAATGGGTCGATTAGGTGCCTTTAGCATTCAATCGCGCGGGATTGCACGCGCGTAAAAGAGGAGCGGTATTCTGCAATCGCGCGCGCAATCATATAGTTCTGGCATCGACGCAACCGCTAGTGATAAATCTTTTTTTTCGCGCTAGTATATTTTAAACTTTATAAAATAATAATATATGAAGAACGCGGTAAACAGTCACGTTTTGGCAAATGCCATTACAGTTTGTTGCAAACGCCAGCACGGCTAGCATGCCACCCACGACAAAGCGTTTAAACAATAAAACGTCATGCGCGGCATCTTTCTGGCATACGTAAAATAATAAAGATGGAGGCACATCTCGACTTTCAGCGTGACGAGTGATTACACGCGCTCTATATCGCGCGCAATTTCGTGCAAAATCACTCGTGATTGAATGTACTTCTGAAGGCACCTATTGAGTCATAACATGTTTTTGTCTAACAAATTATACCCGTTATTAAAACATAACAAATATTATGGATAAATTATGTTTGAAAAAATATGCAAAATTCGGAAATTGATTTTGCATATCTGGGTTTTCTTTACCTTTATCTGCATTTAAGTCTTTGAACTAACGTAGTTATTTAAGTGTTGCGTCGTTACTAACAAACATGAATTGTATAAATTGTATTGTAATTTATTATTATGAATTGTGTAATTGTAATTGAAATTGCTATTTTAATCCATTAATGTAAAATGGATGTGGATCAAGTAATCCGAAATAAAAATGATTTTATTTATTAATTTTTTTACTTTCTTAGTAGTCGAAATGAAAAACAATTAACTCTGGTAAAAGTTACACTCGAACTTTGTAAGATTTGTGCTTTTCATCCCTTTTAACAATCTACTATTAAACAACGCTGTTGTAAGTTTAAAATTTTAATAAAAATGACAACGTACTTCGAACCCGCACACGTATGTACGTGACAGTGGGAAAAAGACCTTACAGCCATATTTTGCATGCATGCCACATCCGTAACGAGCAAATGCCTCGCCACCTGAATATTTCACACTTTAATTTTGATAAAAGCAAGCACCGTCCACTGCGAACGAAACTAAGCTACCTGGTGCTAACTGAGCTATGAGTAATGATGAGGATTGTAAATTAATTAATTTTCATACAAAAAGCGAAAGCGTTTTTACCACACTAAACCTAGCTCATAGTGATGTGACACTACTTAGTGGCAAACGTGTACAGCACGGCTAGCATGCCACCCACGACAAAGCGTTTAAACGAGAAAAACGTCATGCGCGCTCTTTCTGGCCTACGTAAAATATGGGTGGCATGCTAGCCGTGCTGGTCAAGGCGAGGTAAACCCGTTGGGTGAGGGCAGCGCAGAACCAATTGTTGTGGCGATTCATGGGGGAAGCCTATGTCCAGCAGTGGACGTCTATAGGCTGAAACGATCATGATGACACAATTTTGACCAATTATTATTAGGCGTTAGTCTACCACGCGTGTCCTATGTGAATTGGTAGACTTCACATACACATCGGAATGACCGATTCTACAAATGACCGAATCTACAAATGATCGATTCTACAAATGATCGATTCTACAAAATATGACCGTTTTTCTTCCAATTCAAACTCAGGATAATGTCAGTGGCGCAACTAAGGTAACTGGAAATGAGATAGTTTTATTTGATTAATATAGATTTTAAGGAACCCGTACACACGATGTTTTGTATGTTGTAGGTATGTATTGTATAATATATTTATTTATTGTTTGTTTGAACACAATAAGTTTGCCTTGTAATTATCAACTGTCTCTTTTGCGGGTCTGCTGCAAGAAATTGCTTCAGAGATAAGCTCGCCCTTTGTACATCTTTTCTCAACTTTCTGTATTTTTATGTCAGTGTGTACAATGAAGTGTTATAATAATAATAATACAATGTGTCAATGGGACCCTATTTCTAAGCCCGTCATAGTCAACAGACTCTCAAACCAACTCGATCAACTAACCAAACATTACCTACTTAGATAGCAAAACTTAGTACCTAAATTTATGTCTTAGGTTTATCGTTGGACCTAAGTTACGATCTAGTGCTTCCTACAGCACTAACTATAAATCTGACTGGGTGACAACCCTGCGTGGTCGGAAGATGTTTGCAATAGATATAACGTGGAAGCATTTTGCTTTGAAAGTAAACTTACTGTATGAAGTGGTTCAATTATATTTCATGAATTTCAAAGTAACACCTTGTGATTATGGATTAGAAA
This sequence comes from Agonopterix arenella, assembly GCA_927399405.1. Lineage (NCBI taxonomy): Eukaryota > Metazoa > Arthropoda > Insecta > Lepidoptera > Depressariidae > Agonopterix > Agonopterix arenella. Next base: position 1,629,382 of record OV656711.1, read on the forward strand.
CGACACCCCAATTCTCCACATGGGTGTCATAGAAGACGACTAAGGAAATAGGTTTGGATACGATGCACACTCGCACCTACACATAGTAATGTATACATTTTTTGTATAACGTTTATAAAAATTGTCGAATCAGAAATAAAGAGATTCGCAGTAGACCCCGAGTAGCTGACATAGCCCAAAGAATTGCTATACTAAAGTGGCAATGGGCGGGGCAAATTGCTCGCAGGCCCGATGACCGATACGGCCGAAGTGTTTTTTTTCAAATTATTATTATTATATAAGTTACAGTAACACTTGATGACAAACAATCCCACAAAACCAATTGCTCGGTATGTCTGTGAGAGCTATAATCACGCTCAAGCTATTTTAACTATAATTGATACATATTTGACGGCCCGATAGCACAGTCTGTAGTGAACCTGCCTGCTGTGCCGAGGGTCGCGGGTTCGAATCCCGTAAGGGACAAATATTTATATGATGAATATGAATATTTGTACCCGAGTTATGGATGTTTGTATCTATATATGTATTCTATATCGTTGTCTAGTCATCATAATACAAGTCCAGGTACTTTAATATGTGACTAGATAATTTGTGTGACAATGTCCAAGATATTTATTTTTATTTATTTTATTATATACTTACAGTAAACGTTTCAATACAATAGTTATACCTGTCATTACAAATCTTAACATTTTTTGTATTTTCTTATTTCTTAGGAAATGCTATCCAATAGCAATGTCTTTAACAGTCTAGAAAATTTACGCTTGTTCGACTCATTCCTAATTATAGAGGTAGGCTATTAAACAAATATAATACAAAGGCTTCTGTCTCCATAATAGTTAGTGACCTAGGGTCGGTGACACAACGAACATGGCCGTAGTCAGGGACCTCGTGCCGTGGCTATGTGTTATCAGCGATTTATGGTCTTGACTGGTCTCGAGTGGCAACCGCGTACCGGAAAGCGCCGCTTGGGTAGGCAGTGAGACTTCCACGAGGTGGACCGACGAGCTTAAATAGGTGTTGTTACACTTTAGGCGACCGCGTACGGGAAAGCGCAGCGTGGGTGGAACCGAACAAGATGGATCGATGAACTGGTGAAGGCGGCGGATGAGGGCAGTGCAGGACTGGTCGTAGTGGCGATTCTTAAGGAGGCTTATGTCTATCAGTGAACGTCTATTGGATGAGACGATGATATAGTATTATGAAGGGCTAAAGAGTAACCTGTCACCACTTGAAACTTTGAATGTACGAATGAAATATACTATATTTACTCCAAATACACAGATACAGTAAGCATAAAAAGGAAATAAAAATAATAGTGGAACAAATAAGGCTTTATTGCTTACGCTCGAAAATAGCTTGTGTGATATGACTGTAAATCTTTAAAAAATGCTGCCTAAAACATCAAAAAATCACTAGATCTGGTGAAAAAGTCTATGAAAGCTGCAACACTCCATTCGCAACTTATTCCGACTCAGGTTCATTCCGTATGTATGTGGCGGACGGACCTATGAATGTAACGTATTCATCTATATTGTAGGTAAAGAAAAAGATTCTCAAAAAAAAAAATATGGATTTAACTGCTTCTATGTGCTAAGAATACGCGGAACATTCCCATTTTCCTTAGTAGCTATACAGAAAATAGATCATATTTCAAAAGGATCATCGTACAAAGAATTCTTTTGTTAGTACACCAAAAATATTTGCGCCATACATTGGTTCAGTTATATAAGAGATCAATGCCGCCATACGATATTTCTAAACACAATCTCGACTCGAGTGGTTCTTTCGAGGCTGTTTTTTATAGACTAAGATCCTGATATAAGTTTTCGAAACCCATATGTTTAGGCAATGATACATTTTATTATCGAACTAGAACCCGCAACGTGCTATACCGGGCTGTGTTTTATCAAATAACCAATATATTATATATTTATTTTTTCATATAGACAACAACACATCATAAATTTAATTTTGATAATAAAGTGTGGCTTAGATGAACGTTTTTTTTATATTATATAATATAATTTAAGCACAACAGGGCTATAACAATGTTATAGTAATAATTATTAAAGAATTCCACCCTGTAATTCAGGATCCTAAAACTACGACATTTCCCCTGCAAAATGACCGTCGCAAAATAATAAGAAGAAGTCACTTTGTAAGTTTTACAGCGAGCGGTTGTCTTTCGCGTGTTGTTCGCACGGTTCGCGTTTTTGCTCCGTAATCTCTTCTAAGCTTTGTTTTTTATCAAAAACAATCCTTGAGATTGGGATAGATACTTCAACAAACTACTTGAGTCCATTTAATTTATAAAAAAAGTAAAAAACGCGCTTATTAATATACTAAAAAGTAGAAAATAATCTGATTTATTTAAAATATAATAAGTTACAATAATTATGCATCCTACCATTGTACATTTGTAAACGCAAACTAAAGAAGCGTGGGGCACTTTATCGAAATAAACGTTACCTACCAATGCTCTCCCAATGCGCCTCACGATTTTTACTTGGCCATTGAACATTAAAAAGTTAATGACTCCATCATCAGATCAGCTCGATAGTACCAAATTATTGTATTGTCATGCGAACTACATACAGCTGCAAAGTTTCAAATCTATACATTAATTAGAAGTAGGTTAAAATTGACTTCCTAGTTTTTCTTACATACTTACTTAGTTAGTTAGTTACATACTGGTGAAGCTAATATAAGCGTGTTAAAAATAGAAAACATACAAATATTAATAAGAGGAGAAAACTCGAAATGGGATCTTAAAATATTATTGATAAGAAACTTTAAGAAGATCAAGTTTAATTTTCGAGAAAAGATTTTTGAAGGTTTCATAAAGTAAAGGGAAAATTCTGAGAATTTTACCTTCTTAAGGTTTTATTCCGATTGGGTTGAAAAAACAGATTTTTATCGCGTATTTATTGAACCGATATAGACCGTGCTCCCGCACTGCGGCTTAAAACAGTATCTTCTATACTATTATAAAACTGTAACAGGAAGTTTGTCTGTACATTGAAGATATTAACAAAAAAAAAGTTACGATATGGTTTTTAGGTGTCCCTGATTCCATTTCACCAATTTTTGGATCTTTTGTCTGTCTGTTTGTTTGTATGTTTGTTTGGGTGTTTGTTTGTTTGTTTGTTTCAACGAGTATCACGCAAAAACTACTGAACCGATTTTGATGAAACTTTTTTTGTTTGATAGCTTATGATCTGACTTAAAATCTGGTATATAATTTGTGCGGACGAAGTCGCGGGTTAACGCTCGTACCATATAATTTCCTCCTGTGGGTTGATGGTGCTTGGTTAAAAATAGACAATCGAAATCCTTCCTGTGGGTTCTATGATGTGACTAAGTTATAAGGTGTATAATTTAACAAAATTTTTGTGATTGAAAGGGCAAATTCCTATCAACACATGACGTTTTGTGAGAAGACGTGCGTGTCGCACCCGCGTTTATTATAATATGGTGGTATATGTAACAAACTAAACAACATTTACTACAGGAGCAAAGCAAAAATTCCATAAAATATATCAGCTGTTTCATACATTTGAGTCGAGTAGGTCAAGCATTGCAGTTTAGTATGGATTAGCAGATTTTTTCTGGGACTTATGTTTTGCTTCCATAGTAAAAGTTTTTACTATGGGAAACAAACAAACAGACAGACAAAAGTTCTAAAAAATGTTGTATTGGTGTCAGGGATACCTAAAAACCATAATATCGTTATCTTTTCTTGTAAATATCTTCAATATACAGACACACTTCAGTTACAGTTTTATAATAGTTTAGATGGCGGCGGTGGCGCGTTGCGGAAAGGTATGGACACCCAATTGTGGGGGTCTGGGTTCGAATCCGCACGGACAACATGTCCTTCGAGATTTTCTAACTTATGTACGTAATACAGACTGCTCTCAAACGGTGAAGGATAACATCGTGAGAAAACCTGCATACGCTGAAGAAGAAATTCTGATGTGTATGTGAAGTCTACCAATCCGCATTGGCCACGCGTGGTAGACTAATACCCATACACCCTCCCTGAGGGTAGTCCTGTGCCCTGCAGTTGGCCGTTCATAGGCTGATGATGATGATGATGAATAGTTGAGATAACAGTCGTTATAAACCATCTAGTCGGGGAAATCTACTGATTTTTGTATAGAGTAGGTTGCATTAATTGCACTTTTGGTGATAATTTGAAATATAGTAGATACATACCTGAAAAACATAAATTCTCAATAATCCCCGATTTATTATTGTGTATTACTAAATAACTAAGGCAATTACAAAACATTAAATTTACGTATGAACAAAAAATGGAAAACTGTTGATTTTGTACAGGACGGCTTCGTTCAATACGTTTTACTTATAACAATAATAATCACCGGTTAAGTAGATATTTAATATTTTGTACGATTTCCAAAATTATAACCTCAAAACTTAATTATTTAACGTTTGACTGTACACATTAAATTTGCCTTGTGATAATTAACTGTCTCTTTTGCTAGTATGCTGGAAGAAATATCTTTAGAAATAAGCCTGTCCTTTGTACATTTATATAGATTTTAAGGTAATTCTCAGGGTCCTCAGCCTACATAACCACAAAATATCGACAAAAGTGTTACAAACTAACAGTAATATTAGTTCAAACACAATTTACTAAATTGTCTTTAATGCAATCTCAAACCTTATTTTTCCTAGACTAATAGTTTGTCCTTAGCATTGCAAACGAAAGAAGAATAAATGATCAAATTAATTCAAGTGAAAAGATTAAAATACGAATTGCTCAGACAATCTTTCGGTTCAAACACTTCTCGTGCCACTTCTGTCTGTCTGTCTTAAACTGCCCTTTTATACGAGAAGTTCTCCGTTTCATTATTTTTAAAGATCTTTTCTCTTTCTAATTTATTTGAGAAAGGAAGTTCCAGTTTATTTTGCAGTTAACCATTGTTAGAAGCAGAACTTGACAGAAAGACAGAAAATACTTTTATTTGCAAACACCACAAAACACACTGACATAATTAATTATATATAAAAACTAAACTAAACACACAATTTAAAAATTACATAATTGGGGAGTTGACTGCATCAAATATATTTTAATTTTATCTCCTCAGTAAAAAACACGTTTGAAAATAATACTAAACTTAAATTTTCAGTTATTCTGTAGCTTGAATACTATCTATACTATTATAAAACTGTAACAGGAAGTTTGTCTGTACATTGAAGATATTAACAAAAATAAAGTTACGATATGGTTTTTAGGTGTCCCTGATTCCATATCACCAATTTTTGGATTTTTTGTCTGTCTGTTTGTTTGTGTGTTTGTTTGTTTGTTTGTTTGAACGAGTATCACGCAAAAACTACTGAACCGATTTTGATGAAACTTTTTTTGTTTGATAGCTTATGATCTGACTTAAAATCTGGTATATAATTTGTGCGGACGAAGTCGCGGGTTAACGCTCGTACTATTATAAAACTGTAACAGGAAGTTTGTCTGTACATTGAAGATATTAACAAAAAAAAAGTTACGATATGGTTTTTAGGTGTCCCTGATTCCATATCACCAATTTTTGGATTTTTTGTCCGTCTGTTTGTTTGTGTGTTTGTTTGTTTGTTTGTTTGAACGAGTATCACGCAAAAACTACTGAACCGATTTTGATGAAACTTTTTTGTTTGATAGCTTATGATCTGACTTAAAATCTGGTATATAATTTGTGCGGACGAAGTCGCGGGTTAATGCTCGTTTTTAATAAAAGGATAAACTTTAAAAAAAGGATCGAAACGACGACTAAAATCAGTGATGTCACTATTCATGATTTAGTACAATTTTTCATACAAAGCTCGTGTTTTGACGTTTTGATAAAGAGTTGCTGATTTGAATAGTTTGAAACTTGCGGATTAGGAGCAGTATGCATCGCAGCAGCAAACAGGGTTACGACCCAGTATCATGCTGGGCTCAACGAGCTTAGCGCTGTTTTTGTGTCGCACCCCACCACAGGTTTCTTATGCATTGTTAGAGAGTCGCGTGGTAGGTGTGCTATTGGCCAGTCACTTTTCTCGTCGATTGTTGGTTGCCCCTTCCCGGGCCTACAACTACGCTCCAGTGGTGGCAAAAACAATCCTTCAAGTCACCAAAATTCATAAACTATCTTACAAAGTCAAGCACTCTTACTAAATAAACTAGACATTGGCAAAATCATCACAACCAAGATGGCAGCCATTTAAAAAAAAAATAGAATAGAATATGCATTGTTGTAGTGGACAAACGCCTAACGGTTAGAAGTTTACCCACAAATGAAGAATCAAATGGTGATAAGGAAGACTCTGTCTTTTATTTCATTCTTGAAATTTTCAATATTTAAGAGGATAAGCGGGTACCGTTTTTTCCATATTTCCTCCCTGTGTAATGAAACTAGAGCAAAACAATTTTTACCGTACAATCTATGTTACCTCTGCTATGACTCTATGTTTTCCCTTTTTGCATTAACTAATTACTGTCCGAACTAGGGACCTTCGAAAATGACCAATTTTACAGCCCGTTTTCAGACATCCAGCAAACAAATTGGACGAATATAAACCAAAAAAAAAGCAAAACATACAGACACAGCAGAAGTTTTTCTCATATTATTTTTGAAAGAATGATTGATGAACTAAACTGATTTTAGTTTAGTTTTGAAATGCAAATTTCGTCGTGTATGCCACCCATACACCCTACCAACTAGAGTGCGAACTGCAGCTCGGACCGATTTTATCTACATAAAATCGACAAAATCTGCGTTTCACATTCCCGTTTCCTCCTCCAGAACTAAACCGATTTTAATCGGACGAATCGGCGGATCGAACAAATACAGTATACAGTCGGAAAAGTGACCTATTCTCCAAATTTCCATTTCAGCCCGCCTATCCTCTTACCGCAAAAATAAAATGAGCAGTGGCAGTTATTAAACCAAGTCTCCGCCTATCAGCGCAATAGGTCTTCAAATAGCATTGGTTATAGGTTTTCATCAGTTGTTACACCTGCCTGAAGCACCCGTCTTTACAAAATTAGTTCAATTTAATAGTAGTCCTCTAAATTAACAAACGCACTAGCCGGCACTATGATTTTCAAAGGTTCCCCTCAAAATCTCTGGGATGCCAACATCAGATCCTGGTTTCCGTATCATGGTACCCTTGAAATATCTTATTTCCAACAAAAAAAGAATCATCAAAATCGGTTCATAAACGACGAACTTATCCGCGAACACACATAAAAAAGAAAAAAATATATATATATACAGGTTGGAAAAAAAGGCCGTGGTTGGAGGGAAAGTACCCTTAATATTTATGATGGCAAATTTTACTGAAAAAAAAAACAATAAAAAAATCATTTTTTCTTTAATTTAAGATACTATGTTGTTTAAAAGAAATTGATCCTTATGAATGACTCTTTCGGTTGGTATCATAAAATACAGGTGCTTTTTTTTCACGTTTCACCGGTTCGATTCCCGGCTCAAGCAGATGATTTTTCAAAAATCTTTAAATGCAGTTTTAATTAAATTTGAAAATAAAGGAATGTTTCCTTTCAGTAAAATTTGCCATCATAAATATTAAGGGTACTTTCCCTCCAACCACGGCCTTTTTTTTCCACCCTGTATACGGTCGAATTGAGAAACCTCCTCCTTTTTTGAAGTCGGTTAAAAATACTAACAGAAATCCACTTTAAACGTAAAAGTGCCAAACCGATACAAAGACAAAGGAAGGGAAACCTAAATAAAAGTGAACTCGGCCGAAGTTGCAGCGAGCGAGCGGAAAGATAAAGTTAGCACATAAATCCATTGCTGTCAGCCGTTAGCGATAAGCTGGTTTGCTTAGGTGGTCCGGTTTACCTGCCCTTGTTACAACGTAGCGTAACTGATGGTTAATTTTAGTTACTTAGTATATTTTATTGTTATTTATCCCTATGTAATTTAAAAAAATAAATATACCCTTAGAATAGTTTTGATTAAACTAAAGCGTAACTTGTTTAAAACACAGATTCATCTTCTGGTCTTTAAACAGGCTCCAAACTCAAGTCGGCCGGAGTAAAGAGAACCTGTCCAAATCGGGTTTTATCGATGGATCAGACCTGAGATGTGAATGTGGTGTTGCTATGGCCCATCTCATATCTTGCCCTTCCTGCCCGCAAACTTGTACGCGAATGGAGCTTATGGACGCTGCTGGTAGTGCTATCCGTGTGGCAAAATACTGGGCTGGAAAAATATAAAATGACATGCCATCGACTCATAGAAGAAGATCTTGTGGCCTACGAAATTTATCTCTTTGGCCTGATGTAGGTTTCAGTTTGGTTTCAGTTCTGGTGTTGGTTTCAGTTTTCTCTACTTATCTATTTTCGTCTATTAATTACAACTTTGACCGTTCGTTATGGCGATGCTTGGGGGAGGCCTATGTCCAGCAAAGGACGTCCATCGGCTGACATGAAGACCTACAAACAGCGGCACACCTACCCCGACTTAGTGTGTTATGTGTAAATGCACCGACAGTGGCCGCATATATGAAGCTTTCTGTAGGGATGTTTAATCATGTGGCCAGTACACTTCATACGGGCTCGCAATGACAAGAAAAGGAAAGCACGACCGATACTGAGTGACTGTGAGCGAGAGAAGACTATACCATTGCGTATTGTCGTCTTCCGCGAGGGGACAGGTAAAAATCGGTGTAGTGTCCAAACTGTACCTATACAGTGCCCATACTGTTTCTGTACTTTATTTCTGTTTTAGCTTTTTTTTTTATTTTGACTAAAATATTTGAATTTTGGCACAGCACTGAATCTTTTGACCAATTACTATTTTCATTTAGTATACTGGCCTTTCATATTCGAGTTTTATTCAATTTTCGTCATCAGCCTAAATTCGTCCAACAGCAGTGAAGCACACCATAATCTATTTTTAACCGACTTCAAAAAAGGAGGATGTTTCTCAATTCGACCGTATATATTTTTTTTAGCAAAAATGATTAGAAAATTTAAAATTTCAAATGAAATACCTACAGCAGTCTATAAAAAATATGTTACATTTAAAATATTTTGTTAATTTGTCGATCATGTACACACGGCGACACATCAAGCTATACAAAACCGATATAATCTGGTCGCGAGACGTAATACGTGACTCCTCCTACGCGCGGCCAGCTTATTTTGGTCTTGTATAGCTTGATGTGTCGCCGTGTTTACAAAAGGTTTTAAGGTCGTCCTAAATTTTTTTACCAACTTGCATAAAAAAAATAACATTTCAAAAGTGATTCGGTGTGATAGTGACCCACCAAACACACGAGCGGAGCGCCTCACGGCTACAGTTTACTGTTATGAGCTTAGTGGATACATGAGTAATCCTATTACATGCTTTGCTTAGATTCTATTACATTAGTATGATTTAACTAAATACGATAGTAAGTACCTACATACATACATAATCTCACGCCTGTCTCCCACTGGGATAGGCAGAGACAACGAAACGCCACCTGCTACGATCCTGACATACCTCTCTAGCTTCCTCCACATTCATAAGTCCTTTCATGCATGCTCGTCGGTTTCGGGTAGATCTGACCTGGCCCTTTTTAAGCATGTCGCCAATTTGGTCCGTATATGTACGTCTAGGCCGTCCCCTTCCAACATTTCCAATTACGCTTGCCTAATAGATTATCCTCGTCAATCTGCTCTCATCCATTCTTTCCACATGACCAAACCATCTCAACATACCTTTCTCTATTTTTGTCACTACATCCTCTTTCAAACCACAGTATCTGTGCCACAACGTTCTCTAATAAAACTATTTTTTTCAATTTGTCCATCACAGTCACACAACACTCACTTAATACAGTTTTTGAGAGTTACGCGGTTATTGTTTAATCTAGAAATAAACATTTTAACGGGTTCGTACCGCGTTTTGGTATATTTGAGTTCCCGATATTTCGGCAGTGTTACAACTGTCACTCGTGTCACTCCGACGTTTGTTCCGTTTTTCGTTCCGAACAAACGTCCGAGTGACACAGTCAGTGTATTTTGTCGGGCTGGACCAAGTAACAAAAGTGACAATGACAATCGAGTGAGTTCCGATAGTGTGCAGAGCAAACGACGACGAGTGAGGGTAGACAGATTTGTCTGCTCTTAAAAATCTTCCTGCAAATCCTCAGTCATCCCGTGATCATGGCAGTTATAACACTGCCAAAATATCGGGAACTCAAATATACCAAAACGCGGTAAGAACCCGTTAAAATGTTTAGTTCTACACACACACTTTCTTATACACAATAGTAAGTACATACTTAGGTATGCATAATGTGATGTACAGCTATTCGCGTAGGGCACGGCGCGTGGTGGACTAACGCTGAGAGAGTTGCCTTCTTGGCATGTACCCTGTAGATTATTTTTTAGGGGTAATCAGAAATTGTTATAAGTCTACTTATACATTTACATGTCTAGGGCAAAACCAAAAGAACGGTACCAAAATATTTTGTAATGTAGTTTTAAGAGGATAGGCGTGTACCATTTTTAACCCCTGACGCAAAAAGAGGGGGTGTTATAAGTTTAACGTGTCTGTCTGTGTATCTGTCTGTAGTATCGTAGCTCCCAAAAGGATGAACCGATTTTCGTTTAGTTTTTTTTTGTGTCATAGATAATTTTATCCCGAGTGTTCTTAGCCATGTTTCATGAAAATCGGTTCAGTAGTTTTGATGTAACTTTTTCCATACAAAGGTATTCCCCTCTTTCCTCCCCAAATAACGACACTAGAGCAAACATTTTTTTACCGGCCAATCTATGTTACTTCTGCTATGTTCCTATGTTTTGCTTTTTTGCTTTAATTAATTACTGTAAGAACTAGGGATCTTCGAAAATAATCAATTATACCGCCCGTTTTCAGACATAGAGCAAACGAATTTGACGAATATAAACCAAAAAAATAAAACATACGATAGCCAAAGTCTTTCTCATATTATAATATCATATATAAAATCGGTTTAGTTTTGAAGGAGGAAACACGGGAATACTAAATGCAGATTTCGTCGGTTTTATGTAGATAAAATCGGTCCGAATTACAGTTATCTCTTTCGCACTCTATTTGGCGAGGTGTATAGGTGGGGAGGGTCGGACAAATACATAGAAGACGGCATAACTCGTGGCGTTGACACGAGTTACGCCGTCCTCTATGGACAAATACGTATACAGTCAAATAAGTGACCTGGACCCCAATTGCGCTAAGTTAAAACATCGAAGTTCTATTCTTTTCCAATTTCAGTTCTAATCACATTGCAATCCAATTACTATTCAACTGTGCTGAATTCCGCATCGCGCTAAACTCTATGTAACTGACAGCCAATAACGTCTGAGTGATTTGTCAAAACGGCTCTAACGGCTGTCAAGAGCAGTACCGCGATTAGCGCAATACTAAATGTGTCAAAAGTTATGGTTCGTACGTAGTCGCACCAGAAGACATACCACATTCAGTGCAGAGACTATTGTAGAAAGGACAGAAAACTACTAGGGTTATGGGGGGTGAACTGGGTGGGCCGGGAAATCTGGGTTATTGCGGAGAGACTCGGGACGCCTTTCGTAACAAATGTCTCTGGTTTGTCAAAAATGGCAGACGGTGACTTGCCAACCCATTTGATGGGCCCCCAACAAGGCCGCTCGCAAGGAGCGACAAGGCAGCAACATCTAGTGAGCGGCTAAGGTTGTAGAGAGCTGAGTCTGCGGGCGCCGGTTCCTAGTACTAAGCGCACCAGTCAGCAGGTCCCGGCGTTATGACATTTTACACTTCCAACCTGGAGCATAGGTTCCGCTCTTGCGACTCCACTCCTGGCCGGCCGGTTAAGGCAAGACAGGAGGTGAGGGCCAAATCAATCCGGGCCCTCTGGAGAATCGGGTCCGTGATGTCGCCAATCACCAACAGCTCGCCACAAGCTGCCCTGCGGGCTTATTATTATTATTGTTCCGCCTATCCCCTTAAGTCTATCTTCATCCTGCATAGGTATTAGGTACCTACTAGCCTGCATGCCTATGCCCTACAGTGGGAATAAGAGACGCTGACGATGATGTATGATCCGTAAAGCAAAATTCCCGATGCATTGAAAACTAGAGCACCAAGAACTCATTAGCTACCAACCGATTGCGAAATTCGAAATTCAATTCGATTCCCACCGGCAAATCTCCATATTTGGCACCATAAGTTCGTTATCGCTCGCTAATGGCGCAAATGTGTGAATTTATGGGGTTATCCGTGCTGATACTGCGATCGTATTGTGTGTGAATATATTATGCTTCTGTGTAGACGGCGAAGGAATCCAAGTTTGGGGTTAAAATCTCTATTTGTAAGATTCCGTAGCGACATCAATAAAACTAATTCATGTTTTTTATTGATGCGAATGTAAAATACATCGGCTGGATTATTATTATTAGTTTTGACATTATTATACATCATCAATATTACACTTGCCGCACTCGACTCGGTTGAACGCAGAGCCAGGAGGCTCATTGGCGCCAGTAGGCTGGTGGAGACCAAGCTTCATAGCATATCCCACCGCCGCAGAGTAGCCTGCTTGTCGGTCTTCTACAGATTGTACTTCGGTGAGTGTGCCCAAGAGCTACATGAGCTCATCCCGCCTTCCCATTTCTACTATCGGACTTCCAGACGCACCGCGGGATATCACCCCTTTTTGGTTGACATACCACATATCCGCACCAAGCGCCTTTCTGAATCTTTTATAATGCGCACAGCCAAGGAGTGGAACGCCCTACCTGCGTCAGTATTTCCGAGTGCTTACAACCCGAATCCCTTTAAAGTACGAGTGAATAGGCTTCTTCTGGGTGAGCTCGCTACATCTTCGACCCCATCTCCGTCCTGAGGACTAGATTGAGGTCAAGAGCAAACCCATACGTAATAAAAAAAAAAACACTTTGACATTTGACATTTTTATACCTTTTCACAACGACATTCTAAACATGGAGGATTTCGCCTTAGTGCGCTATTAACGGGACCGCTAAGCTAAGCTTAATTGTTGTACATTACTGTTTTGTGACCGAATACATTTGAAAGATTTGAAAGGACTGGAATGTCAGTTATAGCTAAGCATAACTGATGCTTACGAAGGTGACATTAGAGTCATGTGCCATTTTTTGGTTCTGTAATTGTATGACGTGGTGAGTCCCATATAGAATGTCATTGCCTTTTCATTATTTATTTACATAATATTAGTCACCTAAATCCTGAATTATGTATTAAGGTGAAGTCTGGTTCTCTCTTCTGTGGGTTAGGCATACTGCATACATATTTATAATCTGTCGCTCTTTAGATTACTGAAATACCGCACACTACTACCTCACCTGAACCCATAGAGAAACACGTAATTCGTACCCCGAGAAGAGTGGCCTTACGCATAACTTCCCATACTTTCCCCTCTGTCTAAGTCTTACCCCCGCGACGGTCCTGACCTAGCCCCGATGGGCTACTTAATTCGATGCGTTTTACTGTTATTTTCATAACAACGGTCCCTCCCCCCCCCCCCTCCCCCAATCCCCGCAAAAAGTGGCAGAAAAATGTTTTATGGAGAAATAAACAATTCTACTCCTCTCGGGGCGTTGACACGAGTTAAGTGTTTCTCTATGCCTGAACATTTAGAAAGAACTCAAGATTTTCACATTTGACATAAATTGGAGACCTCTCCAATTTCCCATTACATTTCGGTGGAAATGAGATACCGATGCAGACGGTACTTGTTATAAGTCTTCGTATTTAGGTACATATTGTATGTTACAGGAAAAGGTTGACGGCTGCTACCTTACCTTTTTTCTTTATCAGAGTTTTTATTTTTGTGTTTTTATTTTTATTTTCGTCCTTCTTTGCTTTGTCTTATGTTATTTTATAGCTAATGTTGTGTTTGCTTATAAATGATGTATTCATCTACTTTAGAACCACTGTGTGTTAAAATATGTAAAATTGTGAATATATCGTTAGCAAACCTTTAAATAAATTAAATTAAATTATAATTTAAATAAAATTGTAAGATCTATTATAATGAAGCCGTGATGGTCTAGCGGTGAGTAACCTTGCCTTCCGTGCAGGAGGCGATGGTTCGATCCCCATGTAGGCCGACTCGTACCAATTAGTTTTTTCTGAATTTATCAACGATTTGTAGCACCACAGGCTTTTCAGTGAAGAAAAACATAGTGAGGAAACCTGCATGCTTCAATTTCGAGGCATGTATTGTACCCACTGTCCATTACAAGTGGCGACGGGCTCACTCCCCGTCACACTGGACAGAGTTTCGGTACTATAGTGAAACATGGATGTTCTGAGGTTTGAGAATATCTCTGACTACCTCCTTGGGGAACTATAGTCCTAAGTATATTATGCTTATCTATTATAATTTGCTAACAATATACACAATTTTATTTAGATTAAGGTAAGGTTTCTTTTGCAAAGTTTTTGATTGATTTGCTGGCCATTTATAACCACTTGAGGCTCTCTCCATTTGGATGAGAAAGGACCAGGATAGTTTCGTGGAGTGCCTTGAGAGAGGCCTATGTTCAGCAGTGGACGATGATAGGCTGATGATGATGATTACAATACTTATAGTAATGAGGAGTTTTCTGATAGCTTGTAAAGCGTAGTTCGACAGATAGAAAGTATTTTGTTAGCTTGAATGTGCTCGTTATCCATTGCGGTATCAGAACTCAACGTTCGAATAATCTTTAGTACTACGCAAGCATTGTACACTATTTACACATAATATCTCGACTGCCTTTCAGCCTCATAATATATTGAATCCTAACTGTTGCGAGCAATGTGTTCCGTTTTTGCGCATATTGCTGCGACACTCGCCCCGCCCCCTTTTCACATCTCCCTTTAGTTTTAGTGATCTTTGGTTTGATTCGAAGACGGAAATTAAGGATAAAAGTAAACAAAAAATTTGTGTCACTAACACTCAGTTGCAAGAAACGTTCATTAAAGTTAATCCTCCATTAAATCTCTTGCTGCCACTCTTTGTCTTGTTGACGTAGTTAAAGCTAGAAGGAGATTTAATGGAGGATTAACTCTAATGAGCGTTTCTGCAACTGTTTGTGAGTCAGACATGTTAATTTTTTCTGCTTACTTAAAAACACGAATTCAAACTATTTTATTTGTATTTTATTATCTGCAAGGTCATAAATCTCGCGTCAACGCCATTTATTTAAATTTTTTTTCTTTTTAAGTAGTTTTCGGAAAATCTCCCATTTAGAAAGAGAGTGTAACTCATTAGATACTTTATTGCGTTCCAAAAAGGTATAATGTAATTTTTTCCCTAGTCTTATCGCAATTTGCCAGTTTCTATAATCTTCCTACGACATGAAAACAGTTCATGACACGTGTAACATTTTAAGGTTGTTCTCATTAAATACGTCGTAAATGTGGTTTACTCTATATCTTTTCAGACGTGATCAAGTCTCTCAAAATCTCAATCTCCTCTTTTATAATGGGAGAACCCGTAAAGTGTAGATGAAAAATTGTATTTGATTTGATTCGTAACCGCAAACTTAAGGCTGCACCGAGCCTATTGTGCTGATGCGGCCCCTAATCGTATTTTTTTTATTTCTTAACAATTAAGTAGTATTTCAAATAAGACAAGAATGTCACATTGTAGTCATCGCTGATTTTCAATTTATCGTGTCACTGCGGATTTCTTTTTATAATGTTTGTAGTTATTACACGTACATAATAATCCGTAATGTTTCGATAAATTGAAAGTCAATCAGGACTACAATGCAACATTCTTGTTTTTTGGAACTGTTGTTTAATTGTTAAGAAATTTAAAAAAATACGATTGAGGGCAGCACAACAGGCTCGGTAGGCTCTTAAGTGTTTGAAATTGTCATAATGTGGGTTAAAGATTACGTTTTGTCTCCCTTCAAAATAAAATATTATACAAAACAAAACAAATATTGTGCTGTTAATTTTTTATGTACTTTTAGCACAGTCCACTTCATCTTCATCAGGCTATACATGTCCCACTGCAGGACACAGGATCTCACCTTTATTCGAGAGAGGAAACCTGTGATAGCAGGCTGATGATGATGAAATAGACTGTGCTGAACTAGTTCTTAAGATCATAGGTTACCGCCTACCTTTCTTCTTTTCACCGTTTCCTCTACCCTAAGGTTGTCTGGAAGAAATCGCTTCTTAGCGATAAGACCGCCTTATTTTGTGCCTCTTGTATTTTATTTCTGTATTTTACTGTTAATGTTTTTGGTGTAAAATAAAGTATATTTGTTGTTGTTGTTGTTACTTAATACGACACCGATCTTGCACTTTTTTTTTGGAACTACTGCTTTTTACTGCGGACTATTGGAGGAACCACGAAGGGTCTACTGAGACCTGGGGGCACCCAGAGGGGTACGGACCTCGGCATGTCCCGACTGACTGCCGGCTGGTTTTGAAAAGGACCGTAAGACCTGGGTTAAGCTTAACCGATTCAGAACCAACCATGGAAGAACCAACTACCACCTCCACAAGTGGGGTTTGAGAAAGTCTCCGACGTGCGACTGCGGGGCACCTGACCAGACCCTCTCCCATGTGGTAAATGAGTGCATTCTGCGATGTTTCCCCGGTGGAATCGAAGAACTTCACAGGCTAACCCCGGCAGCGGAAGACTGGCTGAAACACCTCGATCTCGAAATCTGACCCCCCCCCTCGGATCCAAGCAGGAAGATAAAAATGCCATTCGATATGATGATGATTCAGAATACAGGCCTACGATCGTGCTCTATAAACTTTACAATGACAACATTGTTGATTGAAAAAGACAGCGTGCTGTTTGCAATAATGCAATATGTATATTGGCATTGTAAAGCGTATCTATAGAGCACGAACTTTAGCCACCTTTAGCTTTTATTTGAATGTTCATTCTTTCACCGTGTGGGAGCGGTGTCTTATAATAATTATAAGTGAGCTATGACCTTAACTCCTCTAAACCAAGATCAACAAACAGAGGCGACCACTAACAACACGTCTAGACTATGAGGTTCAGCGAGCCCGGGGGTTGATTCTTATCTGTCTTGAAACCCGCGACATGTTAAAGAAGATAAGAAAAGGTCTGGTAAGGTAGAGTAGAAAAAAGAGGCAAGATAATGGTCAACTTGCTATCAGAGAATTTTTTTTGTCTATTTAACACTGAGAAAAACAGCTTGTAGTATATGTGACACAATTTATACAAGTATTAGCAGGCGTAGTGTGGGACGCCCTGCTGCCCAATGGACAGACGACCTAAAAAAGGTAGCGGGGAGCGACTGGATGACGAAGGCCGAGGACAGAGTCTTATGGTGCGCCTTGGGAGAGGCCTATGTTCAGCAGTGGACGATGATAGGCTGATGATTATGACGAGGTTAGCAGACAGACTATATTAGAAAAGTTGTCATAAATTGATAGTAGTATAATCTACCAGAATTCAATTTATATCAACTATTTTCTAGTACCTATAATAACAATAATTGTCACATATATTACTAGGTATTTTTCGCCATGCAGATCTAGTGAGTTAACGAAATGAATAATGTTGTGATCGGAAGCAACCCTTTTGAATTACCGACTAACTTGTAATTAGGAGTTCGGGTTTACATTTCCGAATTTAAATTAGGAAATGGCACATTCGAAAGTTCAAATGATTTCGTGTAATTATTTATTGATCAATACATCACATTTGTAGGTATTCCTACTGCTTTTCAATTACTACGGTGAAATTATAAAAGGATCGTTATACAGGGTGTAGGTATAAACCATCCTTTTATAATAAAACACCCTAGTAATACTAAAGGGGGTGCTTCAGACCATCAGACTGAACAACTTTCACTATGGCGTCAACTTCGTAATGGCGAAAAAAATATCTGCTGTCCCATAAATTTGAGTCGAGTTGGTACTTGGTACCTACTGCAGTTTTGTATGAAACAGCTGACATTTTTCTCGCGATTTCGGAGTTCGCCCCATAAGGAAAGTTTTTTAGTTTGATGATCTCAAGATCTGAAGCACCTCTTCAGTATTACTATGGTGTTTTGTTACACCCTGTATATCTCTTGGAATGAAGATATTATGTAAGTATCTTGACTGATCTGTTTCCACCAGAAACGGATCCCGTGATCAGAGTGGACTAACCCATCTTTATGGTATACTAGCTAAAATACTGTTTAAAGTCAATGTAGATATACATTGACTTTAAACAGTATTTTATTTGTTAGTCTTTACCATATTTTATCTATGTACCAAAGTTAATCGAATTTAGCCGTTTATGTGTGATTGAGGCACAAACATCATCAACTTTCACATTTATAATCTAAACTATTATAAAACTGTAGCAGGAAGTTTGTCTTTACATTGAAGATATTAACAAAAAAAAAGTAACGATATGGTTTTTACTTTTTAGGTATCCCTGATTCCCTTTGACTACTTATATAGGGACTGGTTACGCATGTAATTCTACTAACAAACATTTCTGCCACTTTTTGCGGGGGGCAAGGTTTGTTAGGAGAATTACACGCGTAACTAGTCCCTATATAAGTAATCAAAGGTCGCGGGTTAACGCTCGTAAGTTTATAATATTAGTAAGATTCAGAAAGCCACTGTCTACCTCATCGTGGACTCCATCCGTTAAAAAGTAATGTCTTACAAAAATACAGTTTTAAAGTCAGCTTTAACTTGTTAAATAACATTATGCTCGCATATAACAATATTTCCGACATAGAAACGTAATATAACAATAGGCAATTTATTTTCGCTGACTCGGTATCAAATACACAGACGTAGAAAATTCAAATTGGAAGTGGCAGTATTTTAAGAGGCTATGTATTACTACTAACAGCTTATTCTGTAGGATTCCTCACATCTACAATAAAATCCATAAGATCATACGGGACACAGATGAGCTTAATTTATTTAAAAGCAAACTGAATGACTTATTAATAACGAAATGTTACTATAGTCTTGACGAATTCCTTGCTGACAAATCCATCTAATGTACCAAATTGCGAACTTATTATTTTTTTTTTTTGCCATTGTAAATACACCAAATTGTATAATTGTAATATTTGTTTTTATCACTAGTTATTTTTAGTGCATGTTTAAATTTTTTCTTGCTTGAAATTTTTTTATAATATTGTACGCCCATGTGGCAGGACATAGCTGAACTGTTTTATTTTCTATGTACAACTATTAATTTACCTATAATCCACAATAAATACATTTTCATTTCATTTCATTTCTAACAGTAGGAGTATGATTAGCGGATATGTGTAAATTGAACATATAATTGAAGTTTTGACAAAAGAGCAAACACGATTAAGACACATTTTATCGATAGAAAAAAAAAACGAAATTAGCCTCCGTTTTTACTTATAAACGCTTCGAACTGGTAAACGGTGAATAAAAGAAACACGAGACTTGATTTAAGGGCCTATGTCGAAAAATAATTGAAGCGAAATGGGCGTGTGATAGCTTAATATATTACTGCCTGATGCGAGAGAAAGAGATGGGGCGTCGCGCGCGCCTGAAACGACGCAAGCGTAAAACCAAACTTTATTTAATTGTGATTGTACTATTTATCTAAGTTCAATTCTGGTCTAATCAAACTTTATAAAATATCAATCTCTTTTTTTAAACCATGTCTCGTGTTTCTATTATTCACCGTTTACCAGTTCCAAGCGTTTATCGATAAAGACGGAGGCTACTTTGGCTTGTTTTTCTATCGAGAAAATGCGTCTTAGTCGTGTTTTCGCTCTAATCAAAACTTCAATTATATGTTCAATTTACACATATCCGCATACCTTACTCCTACTGTTAGTACTTCATGATATATGACGCTTTGAAGAATCCTTTTTTTCACATAGCCTCCTAAGACGGTTTCAGTCCATACAAAAGTTTGACGCACAATACGCGTAGACGGAATTAATAAAAGTAATATTTTATATATGGAAAAATAGTTTAGAAAATCTAGTTGCCGCGTAACAAATAACATTTGCAATTTATAATATAATTACGAAGATATAAAGCTTTTAAAATTTTGTATGAAAAATTTCAAAGCTTTATATCTTCGTAATTATTTTATAAATTGCAAATGTTATTTATTACGCGGCATCTAGAACTTCCAAACTATTTTTCCATATATACAAAGTTACTTATATTAATACCGTCTACGCGTATTGTGCGTCAAAGTTTTGTATACAATTGACCCCTCTGCAACCGCCTTAAGTGAAAAATCCGCAAAGAATAAAATTGTTGTTCGATATAACATTCTGTACTTATAATACTTCCAGTGACTCTATAATCTCAGCGCAAAAAGCTGAGTTCCCGCTTTCCAGTCCCTTGGTTCTCTCTAATATTTGAGTCGACGGTTTCGTAAGCCGTTTTGTGAGAATGTCTTATTGAAACGACCGCGTTACCTATAAAATCTTTGAAAATTGCTACTTTTTGAATCGGCTGGATTACCCCGTTGTGTAATAAAGTAAATATCTGGGGAATCGTCTGACGCTGAAACTTTGGATTTTAAAAATATTTTTCTATTTACGACAATATTCTTCAGCTTTCTCAGATTATGCTCACGACTCTATTCTCTAAGGGAGTAGTCAGAGATATTCTATATGTAGTATAATACGAGCTTTTGCCCGCGACTTCGTCCGCACCAATTTTCGTCATCGTAGCGAAATAAAACATATGCCCGTTTTTAATTTTAATCATACACAAAAAGTTTCATCAAAATCGGTCTATCAGTTTTTCACTAATAAACCAGTGGTCTTACAAATCGTACATCGATTCCTAAATACTCATTGGTATGTATATCTATAATCCAGAAAGTGATCAAAGTGGATTAGACGAGAGTATTTCCACATCAAGTACCTGAATGATTTTTATATTTGACAACCCCAGAAACTTTACCCCTTAGTCGTCTTGTGTGATAACCACAGAAAAAAAAGGTGGTCGAATCTCTCTCGACGCATAATACTCTAAAACCACTATTTCTCTTCGCAAATTGACCTAAACGCGAATTGACCGAAACATATTAAAATGACTTAAACGCAAAATGACCTAAAATTTTATAGCCACAGAACGCAAAATGATCTAATAGAACCACACGGCAACAACACCTTTCAATATAAAACGTCAACACCATTTATTTCACAAATTCAAGTGTCCATTTTTACCGAGACCGACCCATTTATTTCACTTTGATCCTAAACGCGTTGGCGTCTTGAAAGATGCATGGTTTACACTGGCAAATAAATTTGTCAAGAGAAAATATATACATGTATATAAATAAATATACTTTATAAGAAAGAGCAACTGGTTCAGACTTAGCTAGGTTGCGTGCTGTCTCAGAAAAGGAGTCAGGTGCTTGGTTACATGCGCTGCCTTCGCCACACATGGGTAGCCTCCTCGACAATGACACTTTGAGGATCGCTGCCGCTTTAAGGCTGGGTTGCGATTTATGTGTCTGGCACCCGTGCGTCTGTGGCACAATGGTGCAAGTTAATGGTCACCACGGTCTCAGCTACCGGAAAAGTGCAGGTCGTTTCCCGCGCCACCACGCCTTAAACGACATTGTTAGGCGGGTGCTGCTAGCAGTCAATATCCCATGCAAGATGGAGCCTCTAGGCTTGAACCGTGGTGACGGAAAGAGACCAGACGGCCTAACATTGGTTCCTTTGGGACAAGGGTAGGTCCCTGTTGTGGGATCCGACTTGTGTCTCCACCTCCGCACCATCTCATCTGCAGGATACCACGCGGGTGGCTGGATCGGCAGCAGAAAGCACAGCTCGCTTCAAGCACTCCTGGTATCAAGCCTTAGAGGGTAGATATCTGTTCGTACCAGTGGCAGTGGAAACCGCAGGGCCATGGGGAGCAGCGGCCAAGAAGTTTATAAAAGACCTGGGCTGTAGATTACGGGAGAGGGGTAATGACCCTCACTCTGGGGCGTTTCTTGTCAAACGTATCTCCTTAGCCATCCAACGTGGCAATGCCGCCAGCGTTATGGGTACGATCGGTACAGACACGACCCGGGGCGGGTTATTCGAGTAAGCAGTTTTTATTACCCATTTGTGCAATCCATAAATAAATCAATCCTTTATAAAGAAATACAAAAAAAAGGAAAAGTTAGTAAAATATCTAAGAGAGTCCGAGCTCTCGAGTAGACACCGCTCTGTAGGTGTAGGGAGTGCAGGGAACGTCCTCCGCGGCGCTGTCCTATTGCTATTCTATAAAGTATAAAATAAAACTCAACATGAAAGTAAGGTGTAAAATTTTCCGTAAACCTTACAGCTTTATAGTGAGATGTCAAATTAAAAAGGCTTTTTCCAGAAGGCTTTAGTCACTTCTTAAATTATGGTTGGTGTTATTCTACACTGTCCAAAAGACAGCCAACCTTCGGATAGTTACTCGTTTAAGGTAAACCAACCAGCACCTGCTCTATTTAAACTTTGTGTGGGAACCAATACGTGGACCTTTAAATACATTTTCAAAGAACTGAGAAAAGATTGGGTTGAAAAAGGATTTCATTTTGAATTTTATGCACGTTGTCGCAATTTCATGTGTAAAATGTTTTAAGATTCAAAAAGTTCCTTCTTTCTAGGTACAGACTTGGTCTGGATTTATGTAAATGTAGAAATAATAGTAGGTATTTTGAAAGTGCGCCTAGAGAAGGAGTAATTCACAAAATATGAAGTTAATAAAAATTTGGTTAGTAAATTATCTTATACAGGGTTCAGGGTGTACAATTCTGGTGTGCTTCAGACCATCGAACTGAACTGATCTCTATGGGACAAATACCGAAATCGCGAAAACATAATCTGCGGTCTCATACGTTTCAGTCGAGTTATGTTTGCAGTTTTGTATGGGACAGCGGATTTTTTTTTCGCGATTTCAGTGTTGCACATTCCCACCGCTGTAACTCCTGTAAGCCAGGATCAACAGCGGCGACCATTCACAACAATGGACAATGAAGTCCGGCGAGCCCGGGGGATGACTCTAATCTGTCTTGGAACCCGCAATGAATTAATCAAAGAAGATAGGAGGAGTAGGAAAACGAAATATCCGACTTCCCTCCATTGCAAACGGGAGACAGCAATAAGAAGGAAAAAACATGGCTATTAGTGTTGGTCCGATAGTAAAAGTTGTTCAGTTTTTATTATCTGAAGCACCCCTTTAAGTATGTGTAGCATTTAATTGTACATCCTGAACCCTGTGTAAGATAATTTACTAACCAAATTTTTATTAACTTAATATTTTTTGAATTACTCCTTCTCTAGGCGCACTTTCAAATTATACATTTACATAAATCCATGATGGTCCGAAGCACCTCTGTATGTGTCGCATTTAATTTTACACCCTGTAGACGCATAAGCTTATTTCTATAAGGTTTAACAAAATACCCTAGTAATATTTAAAGGGACGATTTAGACCATCAAACTGAACAACTTTTCACTATGGAGAAAACGACTTTTTTAATCTGCATACATTTGAGTCGAGTAGATACTAAGTTTTGTATTACTAGTAGTACCGAAACTCTGTCCAGTGTGACAGGTAGTGAGCCCGTCGCCACTTGTAACCTGACGATGTTTTCCTTCACCGAAAAGCCATTGGTGTTACAAATCGTACAATTCCAAAAAAACTCATTTGTACGGGTCAGTCTGGACGGAGATCAAACCATCGCCTACTACAGAGTAGGCATGGGTAGTCGACACTGGATCACCACCGGCTGCTAAATAAACATTCAAAAAATAAAAGAATTTCGAATACCTTTGTCGAAATTCGAAAAAAAAAATAAAAGTAAATTATTATCATTTAAACGAGCATTTAGTTAGTTGCAGTTCGAAGTCATACCATTCCATGTTCACAAACGAATGCTTTTGGCCTTTTGGTATGACACGTAAAGTTACAAAACCTTTTCGCCTTTCCAATCATCTGCGTTAAAAGATAATCTTACGTTTTAGACATATATGATGTAGTTCAGTAACCTATGTCCATTAAATAAAAAGTTTCTGCCGCAGATTTAAAAATAACTTTGTATAAATTTACTAGGTATAGTTTAGTAAACTTATGAAACTTAATATAATTCGTTTTAAAAATATAACATAAGTGCATCTTCAATATCATCATCAGCCTATCATCGCCCACTGCTGAACATAGGCCTATTCCAAGACGCGTCACAAAGAACATGACTGTGAGTCATACATTTCCCATGCAGTCGCTCACATTACATCTACCTCTCATAAGCACCCAATGCTCACAACTACATTTCCCGCGAGGTGATATTTAGATATACAGGGTGAAATTGATATCATTAGCATCCTTTTAAACTAAGAGTCTACCCATCAAACTGAACAACTTTTACTATGGGAGCAAACTGAACGAAGCAAAAAAAAAATCAGCTGTCCCATACTAAATTGCAATGCCTAGTCGACTCAAATGAATGCAAAAGATAATTTTTTTTGTCCCGATTGGTATGCTCCCATAGTAAAAGTTGTTCAGTTTGATGGGTAGACTCTTAGTTTAAAATTAATATACATATACAATGGTACTAAACGTGGTTTGTATGTGTGCTCGCCATTACGTGCCACGCATGCGCAAGACGGGGCTACGCGGAGATATTGTCAGTGTGTGCGTGCTACGAGGCGTACGTACTGGCGAGCACACATACAAGCCGCGTTTGGCACCATTGTATGAAGATGTTTTACTGTCTTAAGCGGTCTATTGGAGGGGGCCACGAAGGGTCTACTGGGCCAGTGAATGTGCGGACTATTCCAGGTACCACGAAGGATCTTCGTCCATCTCCGTCAGTGGTAACAAAACGTACGCTTCTAAAACACATTTATCTTACGTAGTTATAATAAAAATAAAAGTGGACATTTGCGAATATACTAAACTCTTTTTCGACAGGCGACGGCTTATGAATATTCAACCGACGTTGTCTGAGCCAAAGATTAACCGACTTACGACCACTGAATATTAATATTTATTTTAATATTCAATATTGCCGATGTCTTACAGAAGTTATTTAAAGAGTAGACTACGTCTGCATGAATTAGGTAAAGGATTTAAAATTAAATCACTTCTATCAAAATTACCATTATCAATGGCCTATACATGCCCAATAACAGAGCACAGGCTTCCACTCACGAATAAGGGCGAGAAAAAGTAAGTCATACTTGATTGGAGGAGGCAAGTTAGTTGCCTAATTGCCTTAATATGCCTCTGATCTGATTTAACGAATAAAATACATCGCCATCTAAAGTTACCTATACGGGACCAGCTTAACATGCCTTCCGAAGCACAGAGGACCCGGGATTAAATTAGGGTAACTCGGGTAAGATCGGATGGTTTTCGGTGGGTTGGAATTGGAAGAGGATTGCAAAAAATATTTTTTCTGTTATCTGGCAATCGTTATTCTAAAGAAATATAGTGCATATTGTTTAAAATCAAACAAAGTTGACCTATGATTTTTTTAGCATTCTTAACTACATCAGTTTCGGCCTGACACGTGTTCGAAGTGAAGGTTTTTTTTTTTCGAAAAAACGCTCTCGCAAAAAGTTCGGACTATTGTCTAATGTCGTGTCTATAGCATGAAGAATTATGTCTTTAATCCGATCTCAGCTTACGAAAATCCCAAAATCTCAGATTTTTTTGACCTCTTGTTATAGTCCGCCAATACATCGTAGCGGCAGCTGCGGTATGGAAAAAGAGGCAGCACGAAATGGCGTCTCACGCTATGTTGCTAGAAATACAAAATTTGGACGCATTCGCGAAATATTCGATTAATCCGATCTTACGAAGGTACTACTGGGAATGTTCCTCCATTGAAAAGGGAAGATCTTCCACCAGGCTATGTGTGAAGCCTGGGGACCGGCCTTGGTCCAACAGTTCTTAGTTGGACCTTGTATATAAGGTCTACCAAAATTAGGTGAAACTATTTTAAGGGGATGATCAGACCATCAAACTGAACAACTTTCTCTATGGGACCAACATTGAAATCGCGAAAAAAAAATCTGCTGTCCCATACATTTAGGTCGAGTAGGTTTGTATGGAACAGCAGATTTTTTTTTCACGATTTCGATATTGGTGCCATAGAGAAAGTTGTTCAGTTTGATGGTCTGATCATCCCCTTAAAATAGTTTCAGCTAATTTTGTTAGACCTTATATCATTATGTCGAATCTCTGTGATTATTTAACTTGTGGGTGTTGACATCTGTGACAAGTCCCCACACTACCGATCCGATCTTACCCGAATATACCCCACTAAAACGGTCACCCATCCAACAACTGGACTGGAGCTGAGATTACTTAACTTCGGTGCTCGTTTCCAATACCTAAGCTATACGGGCAGATTTAAAAGTTTAGAACTTTTAGAATTTCTAAGCCTGGTAACTGTTTTTAAATACTTTCTTTTACAAAGTTAAAAGCGAAAGAAGATTTGAGCAGAAAAAATCCTTAAAACTTTTCAACCAATTCCTTGCGTCAGCGGACAAAGAAAACGTAAAAGTGTGATCCGCCCATATTCCTTGGGACAGGTGAAAACTTTTCACGTAACGGGGTACCGTTGGAAGTCACGAGGTTTTCGCTTGAACCTTCGTCTTAAGTGACAGGTAGATTTTAATCGTGAATTTATTCTTTGCGAATTTGATTTACGATTTGTTTATGTAACGCAAAATGTCATGGTTGTGTATTTGCATGCCTTGAAGCCACTATATACCTAGTACCTATTCTATACTGTGTCGTGATAAAATTTTAGGCCAACAAACGGAACATTTATTGATGGTATTACATTCTAAAAACATAATTAAATTGATTATAGTAATCGGACAAAAGATTAGGTAAAAACGAAAACGGAATTATGAAATCAATTTTTAAAATGCACCGTTTTGACTTTTTTGCAATGATTCGTGTAACGAAATGCGTGTATAGGAACGTCTTAGATGATAATACGAAAATAAAAATAAATGTCCAACATAACAGGACAAGATGTACGCCAACTGCGATTATGCGACACTCCGTTTACATGAGGTATAGCTAATATTGTTACCACTATAATCTAGAGATTATGAGAAAAAATCGACATGGGTTCCATAACTATACTAACATTTTTTTGTTAGTCTATTTCCCATACTAAGAGGAAGGATCTTCTTTCAGGGGTTTCTATTGTAATCTGCTGTCGGATTCGAACTCGGACATAACCACCATTAAATATTTTTAACCAAAATTATACCATACATACATACAGAAATAGAAATAGAAATATTCTTTATTGTGAATCCTAGATAATACATAATTGATGACACTATTACTTATGGTACAGTTCAGCTATGTTCCGCCACATGAGCATACAATAGTAGGTAGCATTCATGCAATATCATTAATCATTACATTAATTACAAATAATTGAACTAAATAAACAAAGTCAAACACAGTTATTACTTAAGTCAGAACAAAAACAACAATTTACCATACAACAATTTACATACATATTCTCACTCCTGTCCCCCACTGGGGTAGGCAGAGACAACGGAACGCCACCTGCTACGATCCTGACATTCCTCTCTAGCTTCTGCTACATTCATAAGTCCTTTCTTGCATGCTCGTCGGTTTCGGGTAAATCTGACCTGGCCATTCTTAAGCACGTCACCAATTTGGTCCATATATGTACGTCTAGGCCGTCCCCTTCCAACATTTCCACTTACGCTTGCCTTATTGATTGCCCTCGTCAATCTGCTCTCATCCATTCTTCCACATGACCAAACTATCTCAACATACCTTTCTCTATTTTTGTCACTACATCCTCTTTCAGACCACAACGTTCTCTAATAACGCTATTTTTCATTTTGTCCATCACAGTCACACCACACATACTTTTCAATGAGCGTCTTTCCACTGCGTTAATCCTACTTTTATGCATCTTCTGCAATACCCAAGATTCACTTCCATACATCAATTATACCAAATACCCTAAAACGGTGAAGGAAAATAATGAGAGAAGAATACGTTGAAGAAATTGAGAAAAAACCTGCTTAGGGTCCGCCACACACAGACGGAATTGCGATCCGGAATCCTGATTCAGGATTCAGTGTTGTCAACTATGGTTACCAAAAATACTAGAGTGCTATTTAAAATGCCTAAAATAAAAATGTATGAATGACAATAATTGCGTTTTTAGGTATTTATTGAAACAAAACAAACAATTTATATACATGATAATTACTATCATGTGATGAGGTCATGACGTTACGAATGTTACGATGATGGTTTGTAAATTTTTTTGAACGTTAGACATAATATGCATACAAAATGGCATGAACCATTATCACACAAGCGGTTTTTGAGCGTAGGCGATTTCGCAACTATGTCGCAACGACGTCGCAACTGCACCGTCACGATACGGTATCGTGCCATAAACGCCTGCGCTCAAAAATCACTTTTAAATATGCCACCTAAGACATAAAAAAATCACTAGATCTAGTGAAAAAATCTCTGAAAGCGGCAACACTCCATACGGAATCTAATTCCAAATCAAGTTTATTCCGGATGTGGCGGACCAAATTCATGTTTGTAATCATTCTAAGGGTAGTTTTCACCAAAAATTAATTGGGCTTTAATGTTATGTTAATTTCTTTTCTAAAGAAAAAAATTCTGTAATCAATAGTAGGTACCAGAGTGGGAAGTAAAATAAAGCCGTGGCACGATTGTCAACTTTGCCATGTTCACCAAGTTGGGGATTTAACGCTTGCTACGACACCGATGTACTGCGGTCTGAGGCACGACCTGACAGCTTTTTGTGAAAGGTAATTACTTCTTTCTTTCTTATCGTGTGGGCAGAAACCTGGTGCCAGAGTTTTTTCAGACCGCCTTACGGCGTCTGACGTGGTTTTTATGTAACGACTTACTACCACCAGAGACAGTAGTAGCCGTGCCATCCGAAGCACGGAACCATTTTTCTTTTCAGAGAATGATTGATTCAGCCTGCAATGTCCTATCCAACTGGGGAAAAACGCACAAAGTGACTTATCACTAGGTGTCCCCCGTGGGAATCGAACCCACGACCTCCGTATCGATCCATATCCATATCCATATCGAGAGCCAATGCTCTTAACCATTAGACCACGGAGGCAGTTAATTAATTACTGAAAGTTTCATAATACATATACATAAACTAACCACCATAGTTCCTTTCAAGGTGGCCAGAAGATTTCCTACAACTATTACCAATATATGCTGATGTTTTTTATTTCGGTATTTTAAACACACCGCAAGAAAACGTGATATAGCATTATTTTACTACAGCCACAGGGTGTTCTATCGATACGCTTGTCGTGAAATGTAACTTAGACTATTTACATGTGGACTAGCTACGCGTGTAATTCTACAAACAAACATTTCTGCCACTTTTTGCGGGGGGCGAGGTAACATGAAATCCGCAACATTGGATTTTATTCCCCATAACTTTAAATTCAAATTTTGATAGTTAAAAAATCATGAACATTAGTCTCGTGTGAACCCCAAACGTTCTAAGTTAGAAGTTATTGTTTCGCAATTATAGGCTGTCTCGTTTAGTGATAAGTTATAAAATTAAATGTAAACGCACATGATCAATTGTTCTTATACCGTGGCAGAGGGGAAAAGCTACCGCAAGGCTAGTCCTTATAATAAATAGTCAAAGGACCTAACTGATTTTAAAGGTCATCTAAATTGTACTCGTAGTGTGGGGTTCGGATTACTAGATAGAACAAAATCGCTTTTGCTCACAACTTGTACCACCCAACGTGTTCTAGTTTCCAGAGGGATATCTTTGCGATGACACCGAACGTTCTACGGACGGACGGCTAGGAACCTAGTTATACTCACATATATCAGGGAATAAATGTTCGTGTCACTTGCTGATTTAACTTGATCCGCTACTTGTATTCAGAAGACAAATTTACGAGGATATTCCTGATAAAGCGCTCTATACAAAACATAGTTACGTCCTAGTTTGGACATTTAGTAATTACAGTTAAAAGAATCATTATCATCATCTCAGCCGATGAACGTCCACTACTAAACATAGGCCTCCCTTCATCCAACGGGTTCCCGCCGCCTTCACCAGGTCGACGGTCCACCACGGGGGGCCTACCCACGCTGTGCTTTCCGGTACGCGGTCGCCACTCGAGAACTTTACGGCCCCATCGGCCATCGGTTTTGAGAGCAATGTGCTCCGCCCTGCCACTTTAGTTTAGCAATTCTTTGGGCTATGACAGTTACTCTCGTTGTTCTGCGGATCTCTTCATTCCTGATTCAATCTCGCAGAGAAACTTCAAGCATAGCCCTCTCTATTGCCCTTTGGGTGACTTTCAGCCTTTTCATGAAAAAAGAATACATAACCTAGAAACAAATAAAGGTATTTATGTCGATACCTTATCATAATTTCTGTGTAAAAATTTAGTTTCAATGTTACCGTTCCTCAAAGATTTCATACAAATGTTAAATTAATCCAAGCATTGAAATAGATTTGGTTTCTAGATTGCGTTAATAGCATTTTTTTTAATTGAATTAGAACGAAACTTTGTATGTACGCACGCGCTTGGGCGCCCTGAAGGGTATATTCTTAACGATGGTTTTCTCCAGGAATCTGGTATTCTCTATGACATTTGGAATAGAAAATGTCAGGAACTAAATAAAGTTACAAAGGAGTTGAATTTTACAAAGTATAACTTATTAACATGTATGCTACACGTAAATAAGTAATACTTTGTAAAATTTAACTCTACGCAATCTAATTACAAAGTTGTAACGTTTTGATAGTTCCTTAGATAATATAGTCAGATATATTTCACAAAGTTCTACAAGTTACAGTTAAAGTTCAAGTAAGCGTAGGTTCCCATCATTATGTTGGCTAGTGCGATGAAGGCAACAGTAAGTACGGGCGTGGTCCCGTCGACCACCGTCTGATTGGCTCCCGAAACATTTTTATTTGAGACTCAACACAATATTAGTTGCCAGCACCACGACTAAAAATGGGTAAGAAATAACACAGAAAAAATGTGTTGCATAGTTATGTTAACATTGTTCGGTGGGACCGACCCACAAGGACCGAACCTGCACCACATCCTAGGTTAGTTTAGTTTTAAGTCTCTTTATTTATAATTTTATTTAATGTTACTATTTTATGGATCTTTCGAATAAACAATTCTGAAGTCACATTGTTCCCAGTTATCACAAAAGTGTGGACACAACCACAACACACAGTTACTAAAACTTTTTCGTTCGGATTGTGAGTGAACCTTTACCACACATAGAAACCAAAGCCCACACAGTAACCATGCGTCGTAACAGTTACGAAATTGTGACGAGTAGTAAAAATACTTTAGTAATCCAATGACCAAAAAGGGCTACTATGTTTTCGTAACATAATAAACTCCTACATAATTAATTCAAAAAAATAATTATCATGTTTTGTTAAGTTTTTATATGACCACATTTAACATGATAATAATTATAGTTCAAATAACAGTGTAGAGATGTTTTTTTGGCAGTGCATGTTATTGTTCAAAACAGGATTCAATTAAATTTTCTCGAAACTTTTTTTAAATAAAGCCTAAGTAAGTTCGATTTCAAATTTGTAACCAGTTTTACAAGAATCACCATACACTATTTCTTCTGAATATACCATCATCTGAAAGGTAATCTATACTATTATAAAACTGTAACAGGAATTTTGTCTGTACATTGAAGATATTAACAAAAAAAAGTTACGATATGGTTTTTAGGTGTCCCTGATTCCATATCACCAATTTTTTTTGATTTTTTGTCTGTCTGTTTGTTTGTGTGTTTGTTTGTTTGAACGAGCATCACGCAAAAACTACTGAACCGATTTTGATGAAACTTTTTTTGTTTGATAGCTTATTATCTGACTTAAAATTTGGTATATAATTTGTGCGGACAAAGTCGCGGGTTAACGCACGTTAATTATAAAATCGATTCTACCCGATGGTTTTTACCACAAACACCCCAGAGAAAAGATATTGATGGAAAATACTTTTTTTACGATCCTGCTTTCAATTGAAGCGGGATGGCTAATTGCAAACTTTTGATTTTAAGAAAGAGACGGTTGCACTCAGGATACCTGGACTTAATAGAAGAAGCAGCGTTGATGAACCACCAAAAAGCGCTCTAAATTTATTATGAAAATGTTTGCAGAAGCCGAACTAATATTTACGCATTCAGACTAAAACTGCATATGGAATGCTCATGTGATTTTAAAACGATGTTATTTCTGACTCCGATCTGTTTTTTAATAGAATTGAAACCTATTAGGACCTGAATATAAATCGGCTGTATTTTCAGGGGCTCAGGGGTGGAGGGCCATGAAACTGAAAAATTGTTTCTATGGGAGCAAACATGATATCACAAAACAAATCAGCTAGTTCATACATTTGAGTCGACTAGACATTGCAGGTTAGTATGGAACTGCTGATTCTTTTTTGTGATTTCATGATTGCTCCCATAAGGAAAGTTTGTTAGTTTGCATCTGGAGTGCGATTTTTGAATCTCATACGTTGAACTAAGCAGTCGAAAATGTATAGAGATACGCATCTTTCTACTGCTGATTTGATTTTCATAAATCGCACTCCTGTAGTATGATTTTTTAAAGTCAATCGCACTCCTATTTCGGCGACTGATTTCAATATCAGCCTAAAGTGTCGGCACTTACAACTGCTAGTTTCTTATAAACACAAATGCTTGTAAATAAATGAAAAACAAGTTAATTTTAAGGCGTAAATTTAATTTTAGTGTAATTTATTTGCTTAAACTCTTGAATAAGTTGCTCTGATCCTATGCTTTGATCTTACTAAGTTACTTGAATAGAGTTAAGTAAGACTTAATGCCTTCTAGACTTACTACGTAGTTTATTGACCTAAGACATTCAATTAGTAAAATGTTTTAATAACTAATTACTTGTAAATTGTTTTAATAACTTTAACCCTAATTTTAGTAAATTTTCGTTGATCGGTACTATATGGAATGTAGCTTTTTACGTTGCCTGTTCAATGTCCCACTACTGGGCAAAGGCCTCCCCTTTTACTCTCCAATCCTCTCTATTGTGTGCAACTTCTGGCCAACTGTCCAAGAAGGCATCCATGTTGTCTCTCCACCTTTTTCTGGGTCTGCCTCGACGCCGGCGACCATCCTGGGGAACCCAGTCCATGGTGATTTTGGCCCATCTTTCCGAATGCATGCGACAGACATGTCCGGCCCAGTCCCACTTCAGCTGAGCTGTCTTGCGCCCGTGAGCTGTCTTACGGTCCAAACCCCCTCAACAAGAAACAATCCGGAATATGCAAAGAAACCTAAACAACCTGCTCCAAGTTCCCGGCGACTCCAGATGCTGCTTAGAAGCAGACGGAATGTAGCTTAGCTCCCGTAATTTTTTTCTTTTGTTTAACTTTTTAGTTTTTTAATAATAAACTAGAAACGTAAGTAGTACATTCTTTCGCAAGTACCTAATGTAGAACTCTGGAGGCGGGCGCTGGTACTTGTCCTACAGGCTGGATCCTTACCGCAGGTACCAACACACCGATACCTTATAAACCTCCTAAAATATTGTATAATTAGTTATAACCTATTTATTGTCCCACTTAACATGTTTTTATACTAATGTTTTTTGGTACGAAAATAAATATTTTTGTAATAATAAGTAGTGGAGGTCTTATGGCGAGTGCAAGAGGCCATGGTTCGATCCTCGACCAATGAGTTTTTCGGAATTTATGTACGATATGTAACACCACTGGCATTTCGGTGAAACCTGCATGCTTCAATTTCGAGGCATGTATGGTCCCCAGTGTCCGTTATAAGTTGCAACGAGCTTACTTCCCATTTCACAGGCAAGAACTAGTTTATAATAAGTAAGAGAAGCTTAACAGCTTTGTCGACCCTTAGCTAGGGGCACCTTGAAATGTGGTGTGTCCAATTAAACCAAAGGTCTTAGTTCGTAAGCTGGTTTGATCTGGGTCTGGAGCTATTTTAATATTTAATCTTAACGTTTCTGAGATTGTTTCGTTTGTGTAACTGTGTGTAATAATGTTGTTTAATAATGTGTCATTGCACTATGCACTTAATTTAAGTATTGAACTATTTGTAAGGTAGGTATAGGACAGACTATCAAACTAAACAACTTCTTCTACAGGGTGTAAAATTAAATGTGTTATATGTAATACCTATATCGCACAGGATAGGTACTTTAAACCGACTACTTAAGCTTAAGTACTTTAAGCCACTTTCACTATGGAGCCAATATCAAAATTGAAAAAAAGAATCAGCTATTTCATAGAGTCGTTTCATTAGCTACTCGAACAAAATGCTGCTGAAAATACCAACAGTTTGTTTTTTTTGGCGATTTGGTAGTCGTAGTCGGTCCAATGGTAAAAGTGGTTCGGTTTGATGGTCTGAAGCAGCCTTTAAAGTATGTGACGCATTTAAGTTTACACTCTGTATCTAGGTCCCTTCTTAATGTAATGCTTATGATTTTTTTTAATGGGATGATCAGACAATCAAACTAAACATCTTTTTCTATGGGACTTATATTAAAATTGCGAATAAAATATGTTACAGTTTATATTTATGTTTACTAATTTTTATTTGAAAAATTCACAGATTTTACCCAAAGCACAAACTTCACTTTACATTCATAGAAATTAATTTAAAATTAACCTTCTTTTCATATTATTATGATGATTTTTGGTTAAACTAATTACGAATTTAACTTCAATGCGCATAGGACGATATTAATATATAAAAATAAGCTCTGAATTGAGCATTCATTGAATAGGTTATTCAATTTAAAAATAACGCACAAAATCATATTTGGATTTTATTTTTAAATTGCCTATTGATCATTGATCTATGTATACAAGATGGTAATTTGAAATATTTATCAAGATTTAATTGTACCACTTTGTATGTATACACATTGTGTATACATATTGGTTACGCCGACAAAGTGGCATGTCATGCCAAATTACAGTTTTCTAGTACTAAGCGTCTCTGAGCTAAGCCACAGACGGATCTGGCGAAACTATAAGGGTTCTTTGTTGACTACGGAACCCTAAAAACCGTCAGTATATTAAAATAGAACCTAAATAACTTTAGCCTTTTATTGTGTTATTTAACGTTAAATTTTATCACTGATTATTTTGATTTATTATGTTC
The DNA here is from genome assembly GCA_927399405.1 of Agonopterix arenella. Classification (NCBI taxonomy): domain Eukaryota; kingdom Metazoa; phylum Arthropoda; class Insecta; order Lepidoptera; family Depressariidae; genus Agonopterix; species Agonopterix arenella. The sequence continues at coordinate 1,664,604 of OV656711.1, forward strand.
ATAAGAGAAGGCCTGTGCACTGCAGGAAAATATTATACTGACTGATGATGCTGATGATGATAACGATGAAGATGATGCTTATTGTCATAATGATGATCCATTACGGTCCAATTAATTGCTGAAATCAATTTAATTAAAATAAACCCATCTGTAAGCGTTGACCCAGCAAGCACTCCAGCAATTTTTTTAAAAGTTAACCTCAATCGTTATGTTCTTTCCTAAAGTATCGTTTATCCTTAGTTTAGCAGACAAGTTCTAAACTTAAAAATAAATGGGTCCGTATTTTAAGCGCCACTTAAACCCGACTTAAGTAATAGCTTTAAACTGACGCAGGTGCACAAAACTTTCCATCTCAAAATGGCGTATTTTAATAGAACTGAGAAAACTGTAGACATGTCTTTGAAAAAAATATTCATGTCGTCAATATTTCTGATTGTTACGTATTGTTCTAGGTTTTACTTTATACAAATAAATAAAATGGCACAATAAAACTAAAATATCCTAAAATTGAAATATTCTAAGACTAAACTATGACTAGACTAAACAAAATAACAATATAATTGACAATATTAAACGGTAGATTAAAAACTAAGCGATATCACGCTGAAGAGTGACAAGAAGAGTTAAGTATACTGAGCGAATTTGTTTGAGAGTTCTCTACAACATTGCATACTGTCTTCCAAACGTCTTACACGAGGAGGCTAGGAAAAATTGGGGGCAGATAGTGTCTCTACTGTATGTAGTACCACATACGCTTTCTTTTGGACAAATTTTGGAAGCAAGGAAATCAATCATTAGTTACCAATAAATTGTAAAAAAATATTTTTTTTCTTATTGTTGTATTCCGTTTATTCTAGTTGTATCTAATTTTGGTGGGCATGCATCTGTAATTTGCACGGCAACTAATTTAATAATCTAACACTATCATAATCAGCTTGTCATTATCCACTGCTGAACATAGACCTCTCCCAAGGCGCACCAAAACACTATCTTTGGCTTTCCTCATTCAGTCTCTCCCCACTATCTTTCTTAGGTCGTCGGTCCTAATGTCGGATTCCCACACTACGCTTGCCAGTTCTTGGTCTCCAGTCTAGAACTCGGACTCTCCATCAGTCCAGTTCCTCAGATGCAATACGTAATAATTCTATCCTCCATTCTTGATTGTTTGTGCAGAAGTTATTGAAGTAGATATCGACTAGCAGTATCATATATTGAAGTCCTCCTGTACTTTAGCACTAACGTGCGTTGGGATTACAAACTTTCGAAGATATATTAGTTCTTTTTAAACTTCGCGATATCTCATCATCATCATATCAGCTGATGGACGTCCACTGCTGGACATAGGCCTCCCCCAAGGATGGCCATAACGACCGGTCCTGCGCTGCCCTCATCCAACGGGTTCCCGCCACCTTCACCAGGTCGTCGGTCCACCGTGTGGGGGGCCTACCCACGCTGTGCTTTCCGGCACGCGGTCGCCACTCGAGAACTTTTCGGCCCCATCGGCCATCGGTTCTGCGAGCAATGTGCCCCGCCCACTGCCACTTCAGCTTAGCAATTCTTTGGGCTATGTCAGTTACTCTGGTTCTTCTGCGGATCTCTTCATTTCTGATTCGATCTCGAAGGGAAACTCCGAGCATAGCCCTCTCCATTGCCCTTTGGGTGACTTTCAGCCTTTTTATGAGGCCTTGAGTGAACGACCACGTCTCTGTTCCATATGTCAACACTGGCAACACACACTGATCGAAGACTTTCGTTTTAAGACACTGCGGTATTTGGGACGTGAAGATACTACGTAGCTTCGCGATATCTATTAAACATAAAATAGTTCTGTGACTGACTGGCTGAAGATAATGCACAGGCGAAACCTCCGTGATTTAGTTTCGATTCTGGTACTGGTAGATTCTGATTGACTGATTGGTTCTGATTCTGGTAGGTTCTGGTAGCCAGATTGGTTTTGATTCTGGTATGTTCTGGTAGGATGATTGGTTTTGATTCTGGTATGTTCTGGTAGGATGATTGGTTTTGATTCTGGTATGTTCTGGTAGGATGATTGGTTTTGGTAGGGCCAGTGGTAAACATATTCTACTGAAGATGTAGGTGTGCACTAAAAGAGGATTTTTCTAAAATAAAAGAGTGCAACGGGGTGTCAAAGTTTTCTGAAGTTCGAAGTCAAGTCGGAAGCAAAAACTAGTGTCGTCTAGACTTTTCTTCATTCACTCGTTTCTGGCTACCTCTCCTATGTCTTCAGTTCAGCGGCAGTCCAGCAAAAAATTTGCCTGATCGTGGTCTCTATTTGAGAACAAGGACGCCCCATCGTTTATCAGTTCTCCCACAGAAATGACAAAAAGAACGTGAGCGATTTTTCATTATTGCAAATTGTTTAAACCATTGTACTGAGCGTGTATTCATAAATTTCATTTCATTAAAACTTAGAGGTTTTCTTATTTCATATAATTTTACGATTTTGATTTGTTATGATTTGGTGCTTCGACCCGGATTTTCAGATAAGGGGTACCCATGGGGTAAGGGGTTGCCCACCGCCGCTAAAGTTAGAATAGAATAGAATAGAATAATAATATAATTTATTTGTTTTTGAAACAGGTAAATATTACAAAAGATGGTATAAAATATGAAATAAGTTTCTTCTGTTCAGCTGTAGCAACAGCATGCAAATATTTTTTTTTTTTTTTTTTTTTATGTCTGATAGGTAAAAGCATTTGACCCCGATCTCCTTATGTTAAAAACTTAAACTATATTAAGTATACAATATTAACACTTTATATATTTTACATTACATATTTACTTACACTTAAACACTGTAAAAACTGTTGTGTTTTTCAAAACAAAACCATAGAGAAATAATAATATCTAACGATTATCTAGTCACATCTCAACTAAGATCTACACTGCGTCACTTTTAACACCTGCTAAGAAACCATTTTATATTCTATGCCCATTTTCATAAAGTGCATTTAGTCTTTAAAACGATGCCGGGTTTTGAAGCACTTTAAGTTTTATCTTAAAAGCCTTCGCTTTACATGTTGCCTTTTGGTAAAGGCCTGTCCTCACGGAATTCGTCCGGTAGTGTTTTTTGCTGTTGAATGCTCTTTCAAGCGTTCCTTACCATTGATACAGAATAACCATTGGTGGATTTTTCCTTCCTACACTTATTTTTGAGAGGAGGTATGTGCCCTTTAAAGTAAGTAGTACGTCCATACATTTGGGTTGAACGACCAATTGTTTTTTTGCGATATCGATGTTGGTCCCAAAGTAAAAGTTGTTCAGTTTGATCGTCTGAAGCACCCTCTAAAGTTTGTATGGCATTTAAGTTTACATCATATACAGGGTGTAAGTGACAGCCTAGCTAATACTGAAGAGGAGAATTCAGACCATCAAAATGAAAAACTTTGACTATGGAGCCTACCTCAGGAAACGCGAAAAAAATAAATCAGCTGCCTCATACAAAACTGCTGTACCTATCCGACTAAAATGTATGGGACAGGTGATTTTTTTCGCGTTTCCTATGGAGCCTTCCATTGTAACAGTTGTTCAGTTTAATGATCCGAGTTCACCGTTTCAGTATTTGCTAGGCTGTCACTTACACCCTGTATAACTGTCAATGTTGTAACTCTGTCGATGCTATAACCTTTTGATACTATAACCCATCGATTTCATGAAATTCGATGTATTGTACCATCGATTAAATGACATTCGATGAACAGTGTTCAATGAAGAGACAATCTAAGTAAGAAGAAGAAGCATTATATACGTTTGGGTTCCCTATGTCACTTTCGAAGTGATATAGGGAATTGACAGAACAATTGAAGCACGCTTACAAAAGTCAAGTGGAGCAAAAGACCATACTAGCAAACTCGCTCTCGTACACATCTTTGGGGTAGACAAAATTCTCAGCTGCTCACACACACTTTACCTACTCTTACACTTCGTAGTCATTGTTGCCATCCCACACATTACCTCTTTACACTCCAACACAACATCTCTAGGAGCAAGGGCAGGGCTGAAAAACAGCGCTGCTTACTGTCAGTGGCACTGACTGTAGCCAGCTTAGCTGAGTCCCTGTCCTATTGCCAGTTATTCTGTTTGTCTTTTCTGTTTTTTTTTAATTGTATATTTTTATTTTATTTTTGTATGTGTAATTTGTTATGTTCTTTTTCTAGTAGTAATTTGCAATAAAGCATTTCTTTCTTTTCTTTCTTTCTTTATAGGGAACCCAAAAGTATACAGGGTGTCCCAGAAATGGTGAATCAAACTGCTATGGGAGGCAGCTTGACTAATGTCCTATCCATAAAAAAAAAAAAAAAAAAAAACGCACATGACCATAAAAAAAAAGAATATCCAAAAAAACGGGAAAATCATCAAATTTTTCTAAGTTTCCAGCTCTAATTATCGCGTTTTGGGATAATAAAGATTTTTTTCTGCCAATATTAATTGTTAGAGGTTGCTTCGACTGATTGTTAACATTTTACAAAAAAAAATGTCTGCACTTTTATATTTTTTATGGATAGGACATTAGTCAAGCTGCCTCCCATAGCAGTTTGATTCACAATTTCTGGGACACCCTGTATACTTCTTCTTCTGTCGAGTATACATATACTCGCCAATGAATATCAATTGCCAGCGTTAGATGCTTACTGTACATCACTCGGGGAGGTTCATTTCTCTGATGATGATAATTAGTCGAAAATTGAACATTTATAGCATCTCTTCGATGTGTCTCTTATGTTTTTAAAACCGTTCGATTTGATTGTCGGTACGAATACTAATTGGAGAGATTGGTGGGAGGTATTGTATTGTGTAAAGTAAGGACAAAGTGCGGAGGCTGAAATAATAGTACATTATGGTACAAGTGTGTAATGTTGGTGATTACCGCTGAGGCGCCATTGAGACCCGAGCCGCAGGCGAGGGTCTTAAGAGAGCCGAGGACGGTAATCATCAATACACACGTGTATCATACGACGTTTTTCAACACACTTGTGAAGAAAATAATAATAAAAAATCATTTTATTTAGTAAATAAAAAGTTTATTTAGAGAATTTATTTGTACTATTGAATATGATCTTTTTTGTATCGAAACTTTTTTAAGAACAAAGCAACTCAAGAACTCAACCAAGAAGTTTAGATACCTACTATAAAAAACCTATAACTCACTTGTGAATAATAGTAATGAAAAAGTCACAGTTTGATTATAGGTGTCATTATGTGCCTAATTGCGGTGAAATAAAGGCCATTTTATGAGCAAGTGTGTTGAAAAATAGGTTGTGGTCTTAGTGATCAGTTCTAGTAGAATGAATTATCATTTCTGGTTTATTTTTGTTAAGCATACTTGATGTTAAAAAGTTATAATAAAAGCCATATACACTCGAGAGCAATAAAAACGGGTCACCAATACCTTAATATCTCGTGAACTAGGAATGATAGCTTATTCAAATAAAAAGTATTTCATAGAGTATTTAATACTTCTTAAATTAATTCCTAACATTTTTAGTTTTCATTTGTTTGACTTAATTAAAATACATAAATACAAATGAATCAATTCTGTCGCAGACCAAAAATTGGAAATAACCTTTTTTTACCACAGTTATAACTTTTCTCTATATTTTAGTGTATGTGAGAAATAAAATTAACACATTAATAATAAATGTTAAATAATAAAAAAATAATTTTCAAAAAATAATTTATTTGGTTTTTAGCCTTTTTTATTGGCATTTACTTTATAGCAACCAGAAATTTTATAAATTTAAGTAGTAGTATTAAATTGTCTATGAAATACTTATTATTTGAATAAGATATCATTCTTAGTTTCCGAGACATTAAGGTTTATGTTGTTGGTGATCCGTGGTGACCCGTTTTCATCGCTGTCGAGTGTAGAATCGATAATTTTTTATAAATTATCCTCAAACTAAATTTATTTTAATAGTGTTCCCAAATCTTACCAAACATTGCAGGTGTGTTGTCTACTGACTTGATGAATACCGCCATCTAATGACAATTTTGTTTCCATCGAATATTCGTCTACTCGATTTTAGTAAAAACGTTTAGTAAGACTAACACGATAAAGAAGTAAATCGTCTATTCTCTTATAAAGAAAAAGATTAAATAGAAAAGCTATTGGTAGTAAACCAGTAGTAAACAGTCGGGTTTCGAATACTGAAATTTATGTTTGAACGTTACCTGAATATAGAAAAGGTGTTTTTTCAAGATATTTTTCAGTACAGTTTACAGGTAAGTTCTATTTCTAGTTTTTTTTTTAAAGAATTTGTTAAACATTCATCAATAAGTCCGTTTGTAACCAGAAATTTTTATCGCATCTTCATTTATAATTTATCAAAAAACTCAAACTCAAAACTTGTTCATAATAATTATAATCTTTTTTAATTTTATTGCATTCTATTTTATTCATTTTAGGAAAACTTACAGACTAATTAGAGAATAGGGTATCAATATTTTTATAAAAGAACATTGCCAGCTAAAAGTTTTCCACTTCCCAGTGCTGGTCTGTAAACTCTTCCACTCTCTCTATTCAACGCAATATCCCTAAATCTAATCTCATTTCTATATTTTATTTTATATTTATTTATATAATTTTACCACAAAAAATAATTATAAAAATTACACCTTTCTATATAGGTCTAGAAGTAGCCCAGAGTGTTATCACTAGTAATATTATTGGTCCTTTGCGCGATCGCATCTCCAGGGAACTACGCATATGCCAGGATCGGCGGCGGAAAGTGAGTCACGGGTAAAACACACCACGTAATCATGTTTAGAGGCGAAATACCTATTTGTACCCGTAGCGATTGAGACCGCAGGGCCCTGGTGTACGTCATTTGCCGTCGTTTGAGGGAGAGAGGCCAAGACCCCCACTCCGGGTCGTTCCTTGTTTAACACTGCTGTAGCCGTACAGCGTGGAAACGCTACGAGCGTGATGGGCACATTTGAACCGGGTTCGACTCGAGGCGGTCTCTTTGATTCAAGATTATATATAAGGTCTAACAAAATTAGCTGAAACTATTTTAAGGGTATGATCAGACCATGAAACTGAACAACTTTCTCTATGGGACCAATATCGAAATCGTGAAAAAAATTAGCTTTTCCATACAAACCTACTCGAACTAAATGTATGGGACAGCTGATTTTTTTTTCGCGATTTCGATATTGGTCCCATAGTGAAAGTTGTGCAGTTGGATGGTCTGATCATCCCCTTATAATAGTTTCACTTAATTTTGTTAGACCTTATATATTGATTTTAATTTACCGAAGTGGCGGCTGACAAAAAGCGGGACATTTACTCGGCTCTGGTGGCTCGGCACTGGCCTATGAGACCACGGGCTGCGGAGGCCGGAAGCTTTGAGCTTTGTCAAAGAACTTGGTCGTAGACTCCAGAAGAACGACGCCGACGCTCGCTCCGGGTACTACTTGATGCAAAGGTTGTCCCATGCTAAGTTATCTTAGTAAAAACTAAGTGGAACGCTGATTTTCCATACACAGCTTCCGCCATCTATCGGTTATGTTTCGAAGCACAATGTGTTGAACTAGGGTTCATATCGGAGTAACAGCGCACTACACCTCACGCGTTGCGCTGTAGTAAAGAGATATTTCGCGCATATCAAACACTGTCTTGTTGGTCTAGCGGTCTAGACAACCGACTTACGATCCGGGTAGCTAAGGTTCGATCCTCGTGTCGGCCGATCGTCTTTTTCAATTTATTTCATAATGTGGCGCCCTTTAGTGCTAATAAGCGGCAACGCAATTAGGACGTCCTAAAATTCAAGGCGAGTTACCTATCTTCTATGGGTTGTCCATCGCCATCCAACGCGGAAACGCGACAAACGTCATGGGAACTTTTGCATTCGGTATGACCCCGGGAGGGCTTCTATACTGATTAAATTGTTTTTAATTTTTTGCATGCATTCTTGTTAGTTTTAAGATTTTTACTTTAAATAACGCTTTTATATCCTTTTACCTTTAATCCATGCTTAAAATAACTCATTTACCGTTTTTAATCATATTCAATATTGTAATAATAAATATAACGAGCGTTAACCCGCGACTTTGTCCGCACAAATCATGTACTAGCTATCAAACAAAAACAGGTTTCATCAAAATCGGTTTAGTGGTTTTTTCGTGATACTCGTTCAAACAAACAAACACCCAAACAAACACACAAACAAACAGACAGACAAAAAATCCAAAAATTGATGAAATGGAATCAGGGACACCTAAAACCATATCGAAACTTTTTTTTTGTTAATATCTTCAATGTACAGACAAACTTTCTGCTACAGTTTTATAATAGTTTAGATAATGATGTATCTGTTAACTCGATAAACTCAAAGTAAAATTATTTTTCACCCCTCAGGGCGGAAAGCGTCAACTTTCGTCCCGCTGCGCTAAACGAAATTGCCGCTTTCCGCCTCAGTCGGAGAGAAAAATAGTGTACTAACCTCGGGCAGTAAATAAGAAAGCCTCAGGAGTGCGATTTTTAAATCTCATTCGATGAGCTCAGCAGTTGAAAATGTCAAAATTAGATATGCATCTTTCTGCTGCTGATGATGATTCCTGGAGTATGATTTTTTAAAGTCAAATCAGCAGTAGAAAGATGTGTATCTCCATACATTTTCAACTGCTGAGTTCAACGTACGAGATTCAAAAATCGCACTTCAGATCACATGTTTGTTGACCACGGCTTCACAATTACATGAGATCTTAGGCCTTTCTTACTTTCCTGCCCTCGGTGTGTAATCTACTATTTCATCCCTAGCTCTGGGCGGAAAGCGTCAACTTTCGTCCCGCCGCGTCAACGAAGTTGCCACTTTCCGTCGAGGAGTAAAATAGTGTACTGTGAAGGCTTGGCTCAAATGGAAAATAAAATAGAGCTTTACTGTTTGTTTAATTTTTTTCTAGCTCTGAGAACGGTCTTCCTCTGACTTCCTAATAATTGAAGCCCGCGCCGGGGTTCTTCGACGTTCCAAATTTATTTCAAATAAAAACCAGCCAGCAAGCTATGGCTATACAACCTCCTTACAGTACTAACCTCGGATAGTAAATAAGAAAGCCTCAGATCACATGTTTGTTGACCACGGCTTTACAATTATATGAGATCTGAGACCTTTCTTACTTTCCTGCCCTCGGTGTCTAATCTACTACTTATCAGTTTTATCTTTCTTCTGCATCGAACCCTTTCGGCTAAGGATCCCTGAAATCTGCTCAAAGCTCCCAAGATTATGGTAGGGATTTTTTTAATCTAAAGATCCGTTCTTCCGTGCTCATTAGAGTCCTTATTAGGGTGGAAAATTATTTCTGCCTTCATCTCGACTGTTCGGGACGAGGTCTGAGAAAAAAATACTTGTTACTTTGTGTATTTTGTTTTTTTTAGTGTTGAAGTTGCGCTTCGTTTATCTGAATATTACTTTTTGCTAGGTTTTTTGTAACAAGAAATATTTGTTGGCTTTTAAACTTTTTTGTAAAGATATAGATAAAGACTTTAAGGTTTTAAGCACACTAGCGATTTTTGGGCGTAGAAGTTGAAGGATCGATATAGCCACGACGTCGCTGCACTATTCGGAGCACGCTCCATACAATTGAAGTCTGGTTTTTTTTTTCAATACAAAGAATAGAAGTCAATGAAATGTTTCAGAAACAATCTAGAAACTAATCTGTATGTTGTCAGATTTTCTGTAAGTCTATAGTTCTAAAGTTACAGTGCCTTAAACATTTCTTTTTTTTTATTATTAAAAATGGGTTTGCTCTTGACCTCAATCCAGTCCTGACGAGAAAGATGGGGTCAAAGATGTAGCGAGCTTACCCAGAAGAAGCCTATTCACTCGTACTTTAATTATATCTCAAATTATTCCTAGCATTGAAACTGGTTGTTTGAACTAGATTGTTTCTGAAAAATTTCATTGACTTTAATTGTATTATTATTATTATTTTCTTTTTGACTAAATAAAACATATAATAGCAATAATAAAAGAACAAGAAAAAACAAAACAAACAGAAAAAAGAAAAACACCTAGGCTACTTAAAGGTAAAAAATGTCCTACTCGGGGCAGAGTGCCTTGGAGGCTGGCAGCGTTGTCTCTTTGGATCGCAAGGCTGATCCTTTGCGCAAAATAGCTGCCAGTCCTCCTGTCGCCTGTAGCCTCGAATAGGCGCTTTGAGAGGCATTTAAGGAACATTTTCCCCTCAGGACCCCAGCAACCTAGGGTCTCCACGGCGAAGGGCAGGAAAATATAGCTGTCACCCAATCCCTGGTAGATCCTTTTTTTTCTGATTCTACTAAGGCAGCAGCTACACTTGCGCGACAGGAAGACGCACGAACATGTGAGGGTGCCAGAGTGTCGACACAGGTGGCGTCCCAAACCAAACACTTTCCACGGGACCAGGGTATGAGGGACAGGCCGTCCGGTCTTTTCCCGTCTGAATGGAGCAAACCCGGAGGCTCCAGTACAGTGGGTACTTTTAGTAAAGCTAGGGCCCGCTTAATTATCCCTTAATTATCTTAATTGTTTAGTATTGAAAATAAATCCCTGAAACACGGCGATATTAATCAATATCGTTGCGGAATCGCGGCGATTCTGCAGCAACGTCCCAGTGGTGCAGTAGCGACGTCGTCGGCGTGGTGCTGTTGCTACATCATCGCCTTAAGCATCGCCTACGCTCAAAAATAGTTTGTGTTATAGGTCTCTTATACAATACAATGCTTACTTGTTAATATTCCAAAACATAAAAAAAATTGCATAATCAAGTACATACAACGGGTAATAAGTGGCGGACTTATCACTAAACTAGTTTCTTCCATATCGATCTTATTTGCCACATATAAGGTTTTGTACTTACTTTATAGATGAGGATCCCGTTACAAGTCCTCTTCCCTCATAATGTTTAGTATTTAAGCAATGATAGTGAAAATCTTTAATTTAATAATAATAATTTGAGGAGTCTAAAAATTTAGTTTGGAATTTACTGGGCTGATGATGATGAAGATTAGGTATCCTACTGCCGGAGATTTTTCGTTGCCTATAAAGACCAATGGAGAGAAGTATGCTAGGAGTCAAACTAAGTGATAAAATTAGAAATCTTGATATCTATACTATTATAAAACTGTAACAGGAAGTTTGTCTGTACATTGAAGATATTAACAAAAAAAAAGTTGCGATATGGTTTTTATGTGTCCCTGATTCCATTTCACCAATTTTTGGATTTTTTGTCTGTCTGTTTGTTTGTGTGTTTGTTTGTTTGTTTGAACGAGTATCACGCAAAAACTACTGAACCGATTTTGATGAAACTTTTTTTGTTTGATAGCTTATGATCTGACTTAAAATCTGGTATATAATTTGTGCGGACGAAGTCGCGGGTTAATGCTCGTAAGAAATAAAACCAAAGTCGCAGACATACTTACTCGAATCGACCATCAAAAATGGGGCTGGACGGGTTACATGCTACGTTGCACAGTAAATTGCCGATTCTGTCATCAGTTACGGTCTAAGTACCTATGGTCGTACTTACAAAACATATCTAGAATGTATTTATAAACTACAGTTATCTATACTAAAAACCATAACACCTAAAAGCATTAATAAACAATACAAAGACGACTACGCAAATCTATTTTTACATTGTAAAGTTATGAATGTGTTCGATAAAATCAAAATGGCAATAATAACGGAAGAATACTTTACAATAACATACACACACTAACCAAGACCTCGCGACCATCTCATCTTCGAGTTTTCTCATACCTACCTACTTATAGACTGCCCGATTATACTAATGAGTACGGACGGAGGACGTGGGAATACATGTTACCTAATGTTCTTAACAAGCTACCAAGAAAACTACAAAAAGACATAAAAAATATAAAAAAGTACTTAAAAAACATTACCTAACAAACCAAAATGTATAATGTAACTAATTAATTTTTTGTAACACATTTATTAGAAGCCACAACATGACTGTAACATGTCTAAAAATCAATAGTATTCGATATAAGACATATATACAGGTACCTATCTATGTATTAAGCGCTATATTGAAAGCGACCTCATATATCGCACTTCATATAAACCCTGTGGTTTCTGAAGTGCGGTTAATATTTATAAATAGTGATTATGAAGTACTGTATTGAATTAATAAAAAAAATAAATAAATAAAAAAGATAACTGGAGTACACTATGGTACCTAAGGGATAGCTCCAGAAGACAGGGACGCCCAATAAGACGATGGGTAGATGATATTCGTCTGACCTTGGGGCTGCATTGGACATGGGATGCAGCAGACAGAGCCTATGCCGAAAGGCACGCCGATCTAAGAGAAATTTTGCATTTGATGATCAAATTTTCTTAAAACTCTTTTTCTGTTATTAATTGAATCAGGCGTTACTTTGCGGAAATCCATGACTAATATGTAGATGACACGATTGTATCAAGATCTCCACTTCTAAGTACCTAGTAGACAAAGTTGTATTACGTTATGCAATACGACGGACGGGCGGGCGGACGGACGGGCGTTCGTACGCTCGGCAGAGTAACAAGTCTGTTTCGAACGTTCGTCGGTCTAACTCCTGAGGATGCTTCTTGGTGGAGCGAAACACGTGTAGAGTAGAAATTATTTGGTGGGCAGGTTGTATTGCATAACGTAATACAACTTTATCTACTAGGTACTTAGAAGTGGAGGTCTTGATACAATCGTGTCATCTACATATTTTTCATTTTCTGTTATTAGATATTACTTAAAAATTAGGTTGTAAGAAAACTATGTAAAATCTTTCGGAAATAAATGGTTATTATTATTATAAAGACCTTCGGCTTACGATTAAAATCAACTCTAATTTTAGACAATACGAGCGTTAACCCACGACTTTGTCCGCACAAATTATATACCAGATTTTAAGTCAGATAATAAGCTATCAAACAAAAAAAGTGTCATCAAAATCGGATTAGTAGTTTTTGCGTGATACTCGTTCAAACAAACAAACACACAAACAAACAGACAAACAAAAAATACAAAAATTGGTGATGTGGAATCAGGGATACCTAAAAACCATATCGTAACTTTTTTTTGTTAATATCTTCAATGTACAGACAAACTTCCTGTTGCAGTTTTATAATAGTTTAGATTTTGTTCCTTTAGCAAAATACATAGACTTAAAATATCCAAAAATCCTGGCTGTAATTCAAACTATTCCAAGTCAACCTAACACAGCCTTCCGAAGGGCACAGTAATGTTATGTCTACCCCAGACTTGATCAAATTATGTAGCCATCTTTGGGAACCGAGGCGAAAGAGATAAGGCTGTCCGTTGACATTAACTAAATTACTTACGGCTTGTAAGTACCCTGAGCTAGGGTGCTGACAAACTAGGACGGTTTGCGGTCATGTAATATTTAACCCAAGAGGGTAGGGCAATTTTTGTACGAAAAATAGTGTTCTTAAGCTCACACAATACCTATCTACTAAAAACTTTCATACCTAAATTATATATTACGGTCAAAATTGATAACCGGTCAAAATCCAATTTGTCTGCAAAAATCAGGCAAAAGTGGTTTTGACCGGTTATGAGTTTTTAGACCCAGCGAGGAGCGAAGCAACTAGCATGTTTGGTTTTTTGCGACCACAGCGCACGAGCCAAGAGAGCTCAAAGAGCGTGCCGTGGCAGCGGCCGGTGAGTGCCAGAACCAAATTGGTACTGTTTACCTAGTCCACTTGAAAATATAATTTTGACTAAGGGCATCGGTCAAAACCACTTTTGCCTGATTCTTGCATTCAAATGGTTTTGATCGGTTATGATTTTTGACTGTACCATATACATACATAAACTTATGACCATAATCCCCTTTGGAATCATCAATATCAACATCATCATCATCTCAGCCGATAGACGTCCAATCAAACCCACTTTTGCCTGATTCTTGCAGTCAAATGGTTTTGACCGGTTATGATTTTTGACTGTACCATATACATACATAAACTTATGACCATAATCCCCTTTGGAATCATCAATATCAACATCATCATCATCTCAGCCGATAGACGTCCAATCAAAACAACTTTTGCCTGATTCTTGCATTCAAATGGTTTTGATCGGTTATGATTTTTGACTGTACCAGATACATACATAAACTTATGACCATAATACCTTTTGGAATCATCAACATCATCATCATCTCAGCCGATAGACGTCCACTGGACATAGGCCTCCCCCAAGGATGGCCACAACGACCGGTCCAGCGCTACCCTCATCCACGTGTTCCCTTTCATAGCAGACGTTAATTTTAATATTAATAGAATGACTCATCAAGTGTTTGAACTCTTTTATATCAACCTACAACAACATATAGTTCTATAGATTTAACGAGCCTAATATATAAAAGGTCTAACAAAATTAGGTGAAACTATTTTAAGGGGATGATCAAACCATCAAACTGAAGAACTTTCTCTATGGGACCAATATCGAAATCGCGAAAAAAAATCAGCTGTCTCATACATTTAGGTCGAGTACTTTTGTATGGAACAGCTGATTTTTTTTTTCGCGATTTCGATATTGGATCCATAGAGAAAGTTGTTCAGTTTGATGGTCTGATCATCCCCTTAAAATAGTTTCAGTTAGTTTTGTTAGACCTTATATAAGGTCTAACAAAATTAGGTGAAACTATTTTAAGGGTATGCTCAGACCATCAAACTGAACAACTTTCTCCATGGGACAAATATCGAAATCGCGAAAAAAAAATGTGATGTCCCATACAAAACTGCAAACACAACTTGACTCAAATGTATGGGGCAGCAGATTTTTTTTTTCGAGATTTCGATATTGGTCCCATTGAGAAAGTTCTTCAGTTCGATGGTCTGATCATCCCCTTAAAATAGTTTCACCTAATTTTGTTAGACCTTATATATTAGGCTCGTTAAATCGAAAAGAGAAAGTTTGATGGTCTGATCATCCCCTTAAAATAGTTTCAGTTAGTTTTGTTAGACCTTATATATTAGTAGAAGAATAATTATTTATTCTACCATTTAAAATATTAAACCTTAAGATGGTGGTTGGATTTGAATTTAAAAACAAAAATACTCAACGCTGCTTGATACCTAAACAATTTAAATCGTCAATACAACTACAAGTATATTTTACAAAACGAATTAATTCATTCCTTCAGATGAAACCAAAAAGGGACGAGGCTTGTTCATACATAAAATCGTGCAGTACATCTTACACACGATATAAAATGTTACATTACGTGTACCTACATACAGTCATGTAATAAAGTCACGAACATATATCTAATCCTTTTCAAGGTGATAAATTTGTCTATCAAATGTTACATTACAACGAATGAACGGCAAGATTATTATCTTGGATATTTAATTAATACATAAACCAAACTTGGAAACGCTTTCTGAACTATATTTGGTGTAGATCATTTTATTTAAAACTGTGGTCAATTTTGTTTAAGTACCTGTATGTAATCTGCAATAATTACTTTAAAAGCCAAGTGTGATTACCTAGATTATACAGGCACAATACTGTGATACAGATGAATATTGCAATACAATATTTGCCTACGTGAAATATTGTTTTATTACTATGTATTATTTTCTTATTAAAAATACGTTGGAAAAAACGCTTAAACTACATTTTATGTAATTTGTAAGTTTTAATACTCCATACTTTAATCATAGGATAAACTATAACAAGTTGATAATGATGACGTAGTAATTGTTTTTTACAGATTTTAGTATAAAGTTCATACAAAGCGCACGTTTGATAGACAAGAGCCGCTATTCCACAAACATAACTCACTCATCTTTAAGAAACCGCATCAATGGTTGTGTTTGTTCGCAAACATTAGTATTTACCTTTTTTTTCTTGAACATCATTTGTGCAAGAAACATCTCTGTACCAGTCTTTACTGAAACAGTTTCATTTAATTTTTAAATAATTCGTAAGTTCGTTGCATCTTCCTTCTCTGTGTTTCATCTACGATAATTCCTCAACACTTTAGAGATCTTAATCTTATTCGAAGGGTCGTTTCCATTTACATTAAATCCTTAGATGTTAAGACTTATCTCATTTGGAATATTTATCTTGGCCCTTAACGAGTAGAAGATAGAGTTTAAATTACAACAATTAAATTGGAGTAGGTTATAGGAGTCTGTTGACAGTCAAAATTAATTAAATTTTTGTTATTCCTCTAAATAATACTCAAATATATAAATTTTCACTGTTACGTATCTGCTGGAAGAAATCCCTTAAGAGGATAGGCAGGCTGAAATGCTAATTTGGAGAATAGGTCACTTTTCCGACTGTATACGTATTTGTCAGATCCGACCCACCCATACACCCCGCCGACTAGAGTGCGAAAGAGAGAGAGAGAACTGCAACTCGGACCGATTTTATAAAAACAAAAATCGACGAAATCAGCATTTCGTATTCCCCTGTTTCCTCCTCCAAAACTAAACCGATTTTAATAATTCTTTCAAAAATAATATGAGAAAAACTTTGGCTATATCTGTATGTTTTGTTTTTTATGTTTATATTTGTCAAATTTGTTTACTGAATCCCTAGTGCTTACAGTAATCAATTTTGTCAATCAATCCTTTGACTACTTATATAGGGACTAGTTACGCGTGTAATTCTACTAACAAACATTTCTGACACTTTTTGCGGGGGGCGAGGTAACATGAAATCCGCAACTTTGGATTTTATTCCCCATAACTTTAGATTCTAATTTTGAATGATAAAAATCATCAAAAGTAGTCTCGTGTGAACCCCAAACGTTCTAAGTTCGAAGTTATTGTTTCGCAATTATAGGCTGTGTCGTTTAGTGATAAGGTATAAAATTGAATGTAAGTGCACATGATCAACTGTTCTTATACCGTGGCAGAGGGGAAATGCTACTGCAAGGCTAGTCCTTATAATAATTAGTCAAAGGACATGGCAGAGGTGACATAGATTGTATAATATGTAGATGACACGATTGTATCAAGACCTCCGCTTCCAAGTACCTAGTAGACAAAGTTGTATTACGTTATGCAACACAACCTGCCCACCAAATAATTTCACCGACGAACGTTCGAAACAGAGTTGTTACTCCGCCGAGCGTCCGACACCGAGTGACCTGTGCCCGCCGTCTGTCGCCTATTTATACCCGTTTGACAGTGCCCCGCCCCTGTCGGTTGGTGAAAGTGTGTAACCGATCCTGAGGATGCTCCTTGGTGGAGCGAAACACGTGTAGAGTAGAAATTATTTGGTGGGCAGGTTGTGTAGCCTAACGTAATACAACTTTGTCTACTAGGTACTTAGAAGCGGAGGTCTTGATACAATCGTGTCATCTACATATTAGTCATGGATTTCCGCAAAGTAACGCCTGATTCAATTAATTATAGATTGTATAGTCAATATTTGCTCTAGTGTCATAATCCAGGGAGAAAACAGGGAAATACGCTTGTATGGAATAAACCGTACTGGTATATCCTCTTAAGAGGTAAGCTTGCCCTTTGTACATGTTTTTTTCTATTGATTCTATCAATGTGTCGGCTTTATTGCACACGCCGACAGATTGATACAAGCAATATTTAAAAAAATACGCAACAGTGACAATTTATATTTTTCAGTATTATTTTGACCGATAATAATAGCCCAGTCATTTTACGGAGTTTTGTTAGGAGAGGTAAGAAGTAATTATTAATTGGACTTTTAAACTATAACTGGCACCATTTAGTGACAAAAATACTATCTGAAAACATATATATATACACATATATAAACAAAATTCGCTACGCAATATAGAAATCAAAAGGCTTTTAACTCAATAATATTAATACCAATACACTCATTTGAACTACATAGATTTAACAATATAAATTATTTGTGAGCAAATGATAAGGTACAGGTACAATAATGCATTTATAAAATACTTAATCTAAACTAAATAATAATTGGTATAGCTTTTTTGAGCAATAAAATAAGCATAGAAATTTAAAAAATTGGGTTTTTATTAGAAAATACGAATGTATTTTTTAATACAGTTGCTCAAAAAGTGGCGTATTGCAGGGACGTATAGCGTTCGGGATGTGGGCTATTACATACTCGTGCTTTTTTTTACCTTTCCCGAACTCGTGCGTTCTCTTTCCCAACTGTCAAAATAATGTCTATTAAAAAGAAAAACCAACCATGAAGTTTTTACTAAAAAAATTCATAGAAGTTTTTATGATTCATGCAAATACGTACATTTCTAAAAAGAAGCTACTAATTTGTTTCAATATCAGATTTAATGATTTGATTGAATGAGATTGGTAAGGTTTCATTTCATTTCATCTCATTAAATTTCATTTTCATTTCATGTCAATAAAAAACTTCTACTGAAGACTTGGCTGTATGGGCATTTGCCTACCAGAATGGGTGAAGAAAAAAAAACTCTGCTTATATTCTACGGTTGGCGCCATTTTTCAGAAATTTTTTGACAAATATACATGAACAATCATACGAAATTAATAATAGTTAGTTTGTCTCAAACAGTAAATATGCAACCTAAAACTTCCCCAGTTAGTATAAAAAACTGTACCAATTTCAATGTATATGTTAT
Source organism: Agonopterix arenella (assembly GCA_927399405.1). NCBI lineage: Eukaryota > Metazoa > Arthropoda > Insecta > Lepidoptera > Depressariidae > Agonopterix > Agonopterix arenella. The sequence continues at coordinate 1,683,205 of OV656711.1, forward strand.
AAATATAATTATAACTTTTATAAGAAATAAATGTTAAGTTAGTTGAGTTTATTGTGTTTTTATTATTTTATTAAATTGCTTCATTTTTTCGCAACTGTATTAAAAATAGTCGTTCAGTACACGTGCGGAACCGTCATTGCAACTTGTTCCGACTGTCAACCCTCGCCTTCGGCTGCGCCTCGGCTCGGGTAGACATTTGTCGGAACTCTTTGCAATGACAGCCTTTCCACACTTGTAATGAAATATACTATTTCAAAACCTTCTTAGTAGACAATAGTACATTATGGTACAAGTGTGTAATGTTGGTGATTACCGCTGAGGCGCCATTGAGTCTCAAGAGAGCCGAGGACGGTAATCATCAATACACACGTGTATCATACGACGTTTTTCAACACACTTGTGAATAAAATAATAATAAAAAATCATTTTATTTAGTAAATAAAAAGTTTATTTAGAGAATTTATTTGTACTATTGAATATGATCTTTTTTGTATCGAAAATTTTTTAAGAACAAAGCAACTCAAGAACTCAACCAAGAAGTTTAGATACCTACTATAAAAAACCTATAACTCACTTGTGAATAATAGTAATGAAAAAGTCACAGTTTGATTATAGGTGTCATTATGTGCCTAATTGCGGTGAAATAAGGGCCATTTTATGAGCAAGTGTGTTGAAAAAATATTTACACCTTGTTTGAAGTATGTATAATGCTTTAAATATGTGCAAAAAAAATACCAGTAGGTTTTATATATCGAGATAACACTTAAATTTTAAATTTGAAACTGTTGCGCCGGGATTTTATTTTTTTATTTTGGTACATTTCTAAGCTCGAATTGGCTCTTATAAAAATATCAATCATTAATTAGTCCCGGCTCAAACCGTAAAATGACTGGGCTATAATATCACTATCTATCGATCTATCTATAACGTCACGCCTCTTCCCCAGTGGGGTAGGCAGAGACCAGGGCGCGCCACTTACTACGATCCTTACATACTTCTTTTGCCTCATGCACATCCATACATCTCTTCATACATGCCCTTCGGTTTCGAGTACTCCGCACCTCCCCTTTTTACCGACGCAACTAATTTGATTAGCATACGTCCTACGAGGGTGCCCTCTGCCGACGCTTCCACTCACATCATCATATCAGCCATTAAACATCCACTGCTGGACATAAGCCTCCCCAAAATGGGGGGGATTTGCCATAATCGCCACGCTTGGCAGGCGGGTTGGATCGAATCAATGTGTGTACTCAGAGGATGCTGCTGCCCATCCTTCAGTAGATCCCTTAGTCGCCTTCTACGACACCCACGGGAGGAAATGGGATGGTGCTATTCATAGCCGACACCACACGGCAACTCACGGCACTCACATTAGCAAAATGTAACTCTTTCGTACATCTGCTGTCACTCATCATCTCCACATGACCAAACCAACGAAGCATACCTTTCTGTATTCTAATATCACTTAGTCGAAAATTATTTTAATTCCATCAATACCGCACCGATCATAACCAGGCGTTAAACAAATTCTTAACAATATTCTGCACGTCCATTTTCCTAAATAATCTCGAGACCATACACAACCTTAAAAATACCCCTTAACCCACATGTAAACGACCACGCTCCAAGGTTTCCTAATACCCAGTTAACGAACACCAAAACGGTTCTAATGACCGTATTAAATTTAAACAATGTATGGGACAGCTCCGAAGGGACCCGTGAAAGGGGTTGTTTTGCATAATCTTACCGTTACTGTGTAATAGTTATGCATAATTTTAAGACTTGGATGATTATCTGGGAAGTGATATTGTTTTGTGGAGTGCTTTGGGCTTTAAATGATGAACCTGATTTCTCCTTGTTACACTGAAAAAAATGTTTTGTTAAATATAACCGAACTTTAGTGACTTCCAAACTGTTTTGTAGCACATAAACAATGGTTTGGTTATAAATAGCATAACTTTTTGCTATTTATATATATATAAATATAAATTAATCCTAAAATACGTTTTTTTTTTCATTTTAAAAACCTCCAAAACGTAGGCGTCGGCTTCGTTGTGGAACACCTGATGGGGGAGGTAAAATATATAAGGTCTAACAAAATTAGCTAAAACTATTTTAAGGGGATGATCAGACCATCAAACTGAACAATTTTCTCTAAGGGACCAATATCGAAATCGACCAAAAAAATCAGCTTACCACCCATACAAAACTGCAAACATAAATGTATGAGACACTTGATTTATTTTTTCGCGATTTCGATATTGGTCCCATAGAGAAAGTTGTTCAGTTTGATGGTCTGATCATCCGTTTAAAATAGTTTCAGCTATTTTTGTTAGATGTTATATGTTTAACCCTCGATTCGTAGAATGGACGAAAGTATAAGGGTTCTTTATTCGACTACGGAACCCTAAAGATAAAGCGTGAATAGGAAAATATTTTTATACTCAAAAAGAAACATTTCTTATTCAAATAAGAATTCAAAGCTTCAGCCTAATCTCAAACGCCTTTTCAACAAATAACTTATTCGATTTTTGAAAGAGGAGATATTTCAAGATCTTCCCGGACCGGAAGCAAGCCGGGTTTCCTTTGCCACAGGAAATGAGCCACCGGAAGTGGCTAGCGTCTCGCTCTCTTGAGATGCTAAAAATTATGGTATTTACTTAAGTTGTTCGTTTTGTTAGTTAAGTTGTTCGTTCCGTTAGTTGTTGTAGTAATGTTTCTGACTACCCTGAAATGTATGATCATCTTTGTGTCATTATTATCAGCCTATACAGGGTGTACATTTATATGCGTTACATATTAAACAGGGTGCTTTTTTAACCGACTTCAAAAAGGAGGAGGTTTCTCAATTCAACCGTATAATTATATTTTTTTGTAATTTCTTCTTCATGCTGGTTTCGTCAGGGGGGAAGTGTCTTTCTGTATTATATACAAATACTGAAGGAAATCGGTTTTTAGCAATACGGCCGCCTTTTTTGTACCAAGTAATCAGTTTAGCTTCTCGTTGTGCAATGTATTTTTGTGTTTGGTGTTAATAATGTATATTTCATACTTTCATAGAAGTAGCTATTCTATATTACAGGGTCCTCGTAAAAGCTTACACTTTTTAAGGGAATGATCAGACGATCAAATTGAACAACTTTTTCTATGAGACCAACATCGAAATCGCGAAAAAAATCTGCTGTCTCATACATTTGGTTCGAATAGGTTAGCAGTTTTGTATTTAACATCCGATTTTATTTCGCGATTTCGATGTTGGTGCCGAAGAGAAAGTTGTTCAGTTTGACGATTTGATCATCCCCTTAAAGCAGGGATGTCAAACTTGCGGCCCGCAGTGAAGTTTCATGCGGCCCGATCCAAATTTGAGAACAGGTTTACGATGCGGCCCGCGAGCGTGCCCAGACTTAGACGTAGGTACTTAGGTACTCATACTATGTAGGTACCACCACTGCCTTGAGTCATGATGTGAAAAATTTTGAGCTCGCTCCGCTTGCTCACTTTTTTAGTATGGTATGTAGCGTTTTTTACAAGGATCCCGAAAATTTTCCCATTGAGTTTTATATCTTTATGTTCTTTGAATCCCAGAAAACGGTCGTCGGCGCCCGGGTCGTCCTAGGAAGAGGTGGCGGGACGATCTGGATGCTTTTGACGACAAGTGGCCAGAGCTTGCCCAGAATAGAGATGGTTGGAAGATTAAAGGGGAGGCCTTTGCCCAGCAGTGGGATGAAATAGGCTAGAAAAAAAAAATGTTCTTTGCGGCCCTCTGATTCTACTATGGTTATGCATTTGGCCCACCAGTGACTTTGAGTTTGACATGCCTGCCTTGAAATGTCAGTATAATACCAAAAATATGGCTACCAAGATTTAATAGGTACCGCTACGAGAGATTAGATACGCTACGAATGAGATACGTTTTAGTGCTACGCCGTAGTCAAATAAAATCCTACGTCTATAAATCATTTATGGTATTCAAATGTGGGCTCATTTGAATCCCCTTGAAAATAGACCCAACTTTTTCATCCCTGTAATTCATCCTATGTAGATACGGCCTTGTAACTGTACAGTAATCAATCAGTAGAATGACTCAGATCTGTTATTGATGTAACTAAGACACTGAAAAAAACTGAAACTGAAAATTTAACTTATAATTATACAAACAGGGTGTTATAGAAAATGTGTGGTCATATTTAAAGTGGTGCTTCAGACCAGACAAGAAATAAAAATAAATTAGTATCCCCCATTTTCGACTCAGTAAGGTCAACACATCTTTCATGGGGCACTGTATACGCTATTATAATAAGATACCAGAGGATATTCTAAACTTGCCAGACAAATAGTTTAAGTCCCATGTTAAACAAGTCCTCTGTAAAAAAGGCTACTATAAACTCGATGACTATTTGAATGACCAAAATGTCTGGTCTTGACAATGTTACTCTATGTAATGCAATATTGTATTTTAATTGTACTTTGTATATTTTGTTTTGTTTAAAAGATGTGTGTTGTAGAGTTTCTGGCCGCATCTTCTCTCAACGGAACACCTTCCGACGCGGTGGTAAACTCGTATACAGTGCCCCATGAAAGATGTGTTGACCTTACTGAGTCGAAAATGTGGGAATACTAATTTATTTTTATTTCTTGTATTGCATTTATGAACGTCACTGTTTTTGGGAAAGAGATACAAACTTTTCCGAACGTATAGAATATTTTCGTAAATATATTGACTGTTTCCTAACTAATTCCATATTAAACTGCAATTTTTACTCGACTCAACTGTATGAAACAACTGATGCCTTGCTATGCTATGGAGTCAACATTAAAATCGCGAAAAAAAAAAAACAGCATCCTGAGTCGAGTAGATATTGCAGTTAAAAACATCAGATTGGCAGGATGCGGGTTCAAGTCCCATCCATCACAAAATTTTGCGAACAGTGCAACATGGCTATAACATGTTATTAATCAATAATATTAATAAATCTGTCCGTGTGGTGTCGGCTAAGAATAGCACCATCCCATTTCCTCCCGTGGGTGTCGTAAAAGGCGACTAAGGGATGTACTGAAGGATGGGCAGCAGCATCCTCTGTGTACACACATTAATTCGATCCAACTGCGATCGCCAACCCGCCTGCCAAGCGTGGCGATTATGGCAAATCCCCCCATTTTGGGGGAGGCTTATGTCCAGCAGTGGACGTTTAATAAATAAATAAATAAATAAATATCATGGACATTGTCACACAAATTATCTAGTCACATTTAAAGTACCTAGACTTGTATTATGATGACTAGACAACGATATAGAATACATATATAGATACAAACATCCATGACTCGGGTAAAATATTCATATTCATCATATAAATATTTGTCCCTTACGGGATTCGAACCCGCGACCCTCGGCACAGCAGGCAGGTTCACTACAGACTGTGCTACCGGGCCGTCAAATGGCTGATATATGATGATGATGATGACATGAGTTTATAAAAACTCATTGGCATGAGGTTAAGAACTGCCACTCCCTCTTAAGGTAGAATTACTAGCAACCAAACCACCATAGGCTGTACTGCTTGAGTAATATACTGTGACCTTACAACCATCCCTCAGGATTACAAGGGTTGCACAAGTACTTACAAGATCAACCTAATCCTAAAATGACATATCTCTGTCCCTTTCTTTCGCTAAAGTAAAGAAAGGGCTGGACGTTTTGTTGGAAGAAAATATATCAAGCTGAAACCTTTACTTTTTGAAGTTTTTAAGTAAACTGGTTTTTTCATAATATTTACTTATTTAATCAAACGTACTAATCTATACAGGGTGAAATTGATATCATTAGTCTAACCATCAAACTGAACAACTTTAACCATGGGAGCAAACCAATGGGAGCAAAAAAAATCTGCTGTTGCATACATTTGTGTCGCGTAGGCATTGCAGTTTAGCATGGAACATTACATTTTTTGTTGCTCCGATTAGTTTGCTCCCATTGTAAAAGTTGTTCAGTTTGATGGGTAGACTCTTAGTTTAAAAGGATTCTAATGATATCAATTTCACCCTGTATACAAGGGGTGGTTTAGATTATCAAACTGAACAACTTACACTATTGGATCAACATCGAAAACGCGAGAAAAAAATCTGCCGTCCCATACATTTAGTTCGAGTTGATTTGTAGTTTAGTATGAAACATCATTAAATGTTTATTTGTATTTTTGTGATGCTACCAACGCTCGCCTACCTACTAACATATACCTACCTCCAAACATAAATATCCATCAAACTCATGAACAGATATTTTGTAGCCCAGTCATTTTACGGAGTTTTGTCAGGAGAGGTGGGAAGTAATTATTAATTGGACTTTTAAACTGTAAGAGGCACCATTTAGCGACAAAAATAGTATCTGAAAACATATTAATAAAAATCGCTACGCAACATAGAAATCAAAATTGTGCGTCTCAGAAGGCTTTTAAATTAATAATATTATTATCAATGCATCAATTGAATTAAATTGAACAATATACATTATTTTTGAGCAATAAAATAGGCAAATACGAAAGTATTTTTCAAAAGCTTCTAAGTAGACAAAAATATTTACACCATGTTGGAAGTATGTATAATGGTAATGCCTTAAATATGTGCAAAAAAATTACCATCAGATTTTTTTATAAAGAGATAATAGCTAAATTTTAAATTTGGAACTGTTGCTGACGGGATTTTGTTTAAAATTTTGGTACATTTCTGAGCTCAAATTTGATTCACAATTAAATACTATACCGAAAAAAATATCAATTATTGATTAGTCCCGGCTTAAACCGTAAAATGACTGGGCTATTGGTCCTTTTTGCATTAGACTTGTTCATTAGATCTTAAACTTATGTTCTGAACCTGACAGCGCGTACCTATCTCTACAAGGTGAAATTGTTATCATTAGCATCCTTTTAAACTAAGAGTCTACCCATCGAACTGAACAACTTTTACTATGGCAGCAAGCAAAAAAAATCAGCTATTGCATACATTTGAGTCGCGAACTCGCGCGTCGACATTGCAGTTTAGTATGGAACAGTATCTCTATAACGTTTTAAAGAAGGTATGTAATACAGTTTAGTTGCAATGGGCATAAGCCTTTTGAAGGTGTTCATTCTACCGTGAATGACTCTAAACCATGACATTGAACGCAGTGAACTTGATAAAATCAAGGCTTGGGTCAACACTCTGCTTTTATATAATTCTCTTTTAATTTGGAGCCTTGAATTGTGTTAGGTTTTTAATTTGACATCTAGATTTATATATAAAAATTTTGAATAATATTGTAATGCTGTAAATCTTTAGAAAATAAAATAGCTTGGGGGAGACCTTTGCCCAACAATGGGACAAGAAAGGTTAAAAAAAAAGTTAAAATTATAAATTCCGATGTTTTTTTCTTTTCTTTGTCTCACCATCTATATTGTTTCATTTAAAAAAAGGATTCACGTGTAATTTTGTATGATCAGACCATCAAACTGAACAACTTGCTCTAGGGGGTCGATATCGACACCGCGAAGAAAATAATCATGTGATTATATTAACACTTTTCATAACTTTACTGCGCGCGTATAAAAATAGATAGTTATTCTAGCAAGTTTTCTGACCACCTCGAAAGGGATTAGCCTTGAATTTGTTAATATATTAATGTTAATTAATGTTGCGCATAGTAATTCAGCTTATAAATAAATTAGTTCAGAATCGAGCAGTTATCTAGCGCATAGTTCGATCGGATAGCTATGCGAATCGATGGGCAATCATTCAAACAATGAGATTGGTTCGGATATTGTATGTCATTTCAACGCATCCGCTTGTCCAATCAAATCAAACAGAAGCTGATAATTTGATTCAGTTCGCTATTTGTGTAATGTGATTTTGTGGTACGTATTTTGAAATTTTTCAAGGTTTTTTTTTTTTTTTTTTATTTATTTCCTCTTATCAAAAAAAAAATATAATAACAATTTGGAATACTGGCTAGCATCCTTAAACCTATCAGGTTTGTCTCGATACTAGGTACTTCACGACATCTGTCTTACACATTGATATACTTACCTAGTCTATACTATTATAAAACTGTAACAGGAAGTTTGTCTGTACATTGAAGATATTAACAAAAAAAAAGTTACGATATGGTTTTGAGGTGTCCCTGATTCCATTTCACCAATTTTTGGATTTTTTGTCTGTTTGTTTGTGTGTTTGTTTGGGTGTTTGTGTGTTTGTTTGTGTGTTTGTTTGTGTGTTTGTTTGGGTGTTTGTTTGTTTGTTTGAACGAGTATCACGCAAAAACTACTAAACCGATTTTGATGAAACTTTTTTGTTTGATAGCTTATGATCTGACTTAAAATCTGGTATATAATATGTGCGGACGAAGTCGCGGGTTAACGCTCGTTATTTATATAATAAACAATTACACATATCACAAAAACAGGGCTCAGACGCAGGAAAAAGTTGAATCCATAGATCAAACAAGACAGTATACACATCATCTTATTTACGCAGTTCAGGTATGCAGCTAAGTAAAAACTGATCACCCAAATAACTAGTTATTTGTGCCAGTGTTCTACTGTTACGTATTCTAATGATACGTTGATCAAGTAATTCTAATGCTTAAGGGCCTATGTCGAAAAATAATTAAAGTGAAATGGGCGTGTGATAGCAAATGTTACTGCCTGATGCGAGAGAAAGAGATGGGGCGGCGCGCGTGCCTGAAACGACGCAAGCGTAAAACAAACTTTATTTAATTGTGATTGTACTATTTATGTAAGTTCAATTCTGCTCTAATCTTCTCTCATCGAAACACCTTCCGGTGGTAGACTCAAAAAATGACGTCAAAAAGCTATCTATGTGATATTATTTTGAATAAAAAATTTTGAATTTTTGAATTTTTTTGAATCAGAATTTGTAGAATATCAATCTCTTTTTTTTAAATAAAGTCTCGTGTTTCTATTATTCACCGTTTAGCAGTTCAATGCGTTTATCGATAAAGACGGAGGCTACTTTAGCCGTTTTTCTATCGAGAAAATGTATCTTAATCGTGTTTTGGCTCTAATCAAAACTTCAATTATATTTTCAATTTACACATATCGGCTAATCATACTTCTACTGTTAGTACTTCATGATATATGAAGCTTTGAAGAATCCTATTTTTTTCACATAGCCTCTTAAGTCAAGTGTACTAATCCGCAGCGGGCACGCGTGGTGGACGAATGCAAATACACCCTACTTACCACGCCACGCGAATATAGCGTACAAAATAAAAAATAACTGGCCAAGTGCGTGTCGGACCACGCGGTTTCCGTAGTTGCCCGTCACAATATAATAAGGGACTTTGAAGGGGGCTTTTTGTTTTATACTACGGTTTAACGGCTAATAAAGTCTAAAAAGTACATTTTATTAGTTGGTCGACTATTACTCGTAAACTTGTAAAGCCTTCTTAGCGGTGATAGTTTTTCTTTTAATTTTGTTATATATGCTACTGCCGTGAATTTTTTCACATATCCAGAAACAACCGTTTAGCTGGCAGAGGGCGGGGACACTTGACTCTACCAAAAATGTTCACTTTAAAGCTTAATATTTCGTTAACGGATCCCTTAATCGAAAAATGGTTTTCCCGCACCCACAATATTTTTAAACGACCTATTCAACGATATCCCACATCATGGGGTAGACAAGAAAAAAAAATTCCATTCCCACTTCGCGTGTAGGGGAGGTACCCTAAAAAAAATATTTTTTAAGCTTTCATTTTACCACTTTTTTTGGCGTGATTAATGTGTATATCCATGCCAAATTACAGCTTTCTAGTATTAAGCGTCTCTGAGCTAAGCCGCGGACAGACGGACGGACGGACGGACTTGTTGATACCGTATTAAGTACCCTCCGTATAGCAATCGTTAAGGACGAACCCCGCTCAAGTGTCATTCCCTTAGTAAACATCCCTAATTTGTTATTTTTATATTGGACTTCAATCCATAAACTGGAGAGCTGCTCGCTGTAATTGAATTGCCAAGGTAGCGACATTAAGCAAAAAATAACTAATAATGTTCCGAGAAGTATCGTTTTGGAATCATAGAAGCGTAGAATTTTCCTAAATAAATTCTTATATTGGCACATGAAAGTGCCCATGGAATGACATTTAGATAGGTACCTATTGGTTGATCTCGTGATGATGATGATTTTTCTGAATGAAGTTTGGGCATTATTAGTTAAATGTAGATGTCCTGAATTTACTTTTGTTTTTAATGTATCTGTGGGGACTTGCTACAGATGTCAGCACCCATAAGTTATAGCAAAGATGCCAACAGATGGCGATACCGTCGCTCTCGAAAATATGCTCCATACATAGACAACGATCACCGTGAATACGTAACTTGTAACCTACTACAAATAAGGTTCACAATCGAATGCAAGATATACATCGCGCAAGAGAAATAATAACGAATTCGATACATATAGGTACAAGGTCCAACTAAGAACTGTTGGACAACGGCCGGTCCCCAGGCTTCGCACATAGTCTGGTGGAAGATTTTCCCATTTCAATGAAGGAACATTCCCAAGTAGCAACCTCCATTCCATATATCTGACAACGAAATTATATGAACCACCAAGATGGCAAATTTTACGCTATGTAATTCGATATTGTACTTTGTATATAATTGCTTTGTATAAAATATGTGTTGTAGAGTTTCTGACCGCATCTTCTCTACAACGGAAAACCTTCCGACAGAGTGCCTAGCAAACAATTTGGTCGTATTAGGCCTCCATTTATACTATTATTTTGAGTTATAAAAGTTATATTACTGTAATTTCGTCATATAATGGTGCTTTATGAGTCTAAAGTTCGACTATAAATAAAATAAAATAATTTTTATTTCGGATTACTTGATTCATATTACATTTTACATTAATAGATTAAAATAGCAATTTCAATTACAATTACAATAAAAATTACATAATTCATAATAATAAATATGATATATGACATATAATGATATATGTGATTAATATTTGACGAAGCCTGTGTTGCGGATTCGATTATTTTTGGTATATTGTACAATTTAAATTATTTTAAAATAAATAATAAGATTTTGTAACTGTTAATAATAAATTACAATACAATTACGTTAGTACAAACACTTAAATGCAGAGTGGCCCAGTGCTGCATAAAGGGACACCTATACAACTAAATTGTTTTTAGGTGATAGAGCAAACAAAAAAAAGGGTACCTATTGATGGTTTGAAACGAAGGAACTAAAAAAAATGTTTAGATTCATTCTTACTTTTGAATGTGGAACCTTATTTAATTCATTACCAATACCGATCATCCAATCAGCAATTGTTTTTCCATTCTACACAAAAACATTTTAGACTAAGAGATAAGTGTTCTTTTTTCAACCATCAGCTGCAAGGCTGATTCAGTGTTTATGAGGTGCAGAGCATCTCTGTGATGGGGATGGACCAGGTCTGCCTACATAACTCCAGTCGGTTTAGAAGTTACTGATGTTTAAAGGTCAGTAAAAAATGTACGATCAGTTGCAAGGCTGATCGTATCATATTATTGTAGTATGCACTGTAGCTATGTGAACAGTACTAAAACCGACTGGCAGTTTATGTCAGTTTTTGTACTGTTTACATAGCTACAGTACACACTACAATAATATCATACGATCAGCCTTGCAGCTGATCGTAATTTTTTTACTGACCTTTAAACGTCTGTAACTCCTAAACCGACTGAAGTTATGCAGGCAGACCTAGTCCATCCCCATCACAGAGATGCTCTACACCCCATATACACTGAATCAGCCTTGCTGCTGATGGTTGCAAAAAGTACACTTATCTCTTAGTCTATTTTTCAATCTAAAACAATCTAATTTTCTAATTCATCAGTCAAACAAGTTTGATCTCGTTCACACCCACATTGATTAGAATACTAAATCCAATTTGTGAATGAAAATCGATACAAAAACAGCCTTTGAAGCGCTTAAATATTAACGTGGTACTCTTGAAACTCGATGGTGCGGAATTTAGGTGAGTTAATTAGGAAGTTATTTATTTGAAAGGGTAAAATGAGTTTGCTATGAGTTTGGAGAGAGGAAAACTATTGTTTATTAATTGGATGAAGTATGAATATTAATTTTCAAAAAAGTATTAAGTTTTTCCAGTGTTACGCGGTTATTTTTCTTCTTCTATCGATTCCATGCTATGTTATATTACTACAAACTAAGTGGAACGCTGATTTCCCATAGACAGCTTCCGCCATCTATCGGTTATGTTTCGAAGCACTATGTGTTGAACTAGGGTTCATATCGGAGTAACAGCGCACTACACCTCACGCGCTGCGCTGTTGTAGTGAGAGATTTCGCCCATATCAATCACTGTCTTGTTGGTCTAGTGCTCTAGACAACCGGCTTACGAGCCGGGTAGCTAAGGTTTGATCATCGTGTCGGCCGATCGTCTTTTTCAATTTATTTCATAATGTGGCGCCCCCTAGTGCTAATAAGCGGCAACGCAATTAGGACGTCCTAATTCAAGGCGAGTTACCTATCTATATCCATTTATACATATTAATCTATGATCGAGTCAATACGCGGTAATAGTATGCGGTTTTTAACCAACTGTAAGAACCATTTAACTTTATTATATGGCCATGCTCTAGGTGGAGCATGCATCTAAGAGTTTCAAATAAGGGAAAAGTTTCCTTAGAATGTCTTTTATTTTAAACCCCTCAAGCAAATAAACAAAATTTGACGACTAGCACTCAGTTGCAGAAACGCTCATTAAAGTTAATCCTCCATTAAATCTCTTGCTGTCACTTTTTGTCTTGTTGACGTAGTATAAGCTGGCAAGAGATTTAATGGAGGATTAACTTTAATTAGCGTTTCTGCAACTGAGTGTTAGTCTGTCTGTAGCATCGAACTATCAAATAGTTGGACTGATTTCTTTGCAATTTTTCGTAATACAAAGATAATTTTTTTGACAGTATTGTTTCATGAATATCGATGCAGTAGTTTTCCAAAAAACGAAATAACATTAAATTATTTTAGAAATATTTCGGGCAACTAATATGTATGCAAATTTTTCTTTGACTTTCTAACTCTCTGTAAGATATTTTAGGTCAATAAATTAATGTGTCGAGGACTGCAGAATAAAACAAATTTTGCTTTTATTGCAGTCTCCGGTTCGGTTAATAATTATAGGTGCCCGAATTATTTTAATAATTCATAATATTTATTGCACAATCATATCTTTTTTATTTTTATAATTTCTTTTTTAACCTATTTCGTGCATTGTTGGGTAAAGGTTAATTCCTAGGTTAGTAATATTAGGTTCCTAATAATATTTGGCATTTTTAGGTACAGAAATTTTGACTTTTTTTATAGTACGTACTAATTCCACTTTGTATGCAGGTTTCCTCGATGTTTTCCTTCACCGTTTGAAAACAGTCAGAATAACGTACCTACGTATTTATACGTAGTAAGTTTAAAAAACTTTGGTAGGGTCGTATAGTGAGTGTGGGTACCAACCCGGATTGGCATTATCAATGAACAATAAAATTATCATACGATAATGATTTATCAGTTGACTTCTCAATTCCAATAGCTATTCATTTAAATTAAGTTTACAATGCTCTGAATTGCAAATGTAGTCACATTCGCATCACATAAGCATCACATGTCTACCACCGACATGACAGAATTTGAATTGGGCTGAACTCGTCAGTCAAATGCATGCGGAATTTCAGAGAGATGACTGCGCAAACCTACCACCTTTTGGAGGTCTAATAACTGTGTATACCTTTTAGACTTACGTCTGCCACACGCACATCAAGCTATACAAAACCAGAATAAGCTGGCCGCACTTAGTTCGAGTAACGCATAGCGTCGCGCGGCCAGTTTATGTTGGTTTTATATAGCTTGATACGGAATTCTGATCCGGATTTCCGAATCAAGATTACGATTTCGTATAGAACCGATTCCAGAATTCCGTTCGGCATCAATTCATATAAAAATCACTATTCTGATTCAGAATCCCGGATCGGAATTCGGTATGTACATATATCTTGCGGATCTTATAGAATCAAATCAAATCAAATATACTTTATTAGAAGTATTAAGAAATCTACTCAAAACTTGTTTATTTCTAGATACAATTCCGAAAACAAAATCATGTTTCAGAGTATGGCCACTGCTATAAAATTGAATGAAAAAGTCTATTCTTTGTTCGGAAGTCGCCTGGAAAAAATCAGACGTGTATCGAGTGTAAAGATACAATATCGCGCATGCGCGGACCTTGTGTGCGTCGCGAACTACTTCGCCTCCGCCTTCGTCTGTACCCCTAGGGAGCGCCGCGCAAGAAGTTGACGGCCTATAGTGCCTATAGTCATACGTGGAGGTTTATGAAACTTTTCATCATCATCATATCAGCCGACAGACGTCCACTGCTGGACATAAGCCTCCCTCAAAATGGGGGGGATTTGCCATAATCGCCACGCTTGACAGGCGGGTTTCCGATAGCAGTTTGATTGAATGTGTGTACTGAGAGGATGTTGCTGCCCATCCACCGGTAGATCCCTTAGTCGCCTTTTACGACATCCACGGGAAGAAATGGGATGGTGCTCGCGCCCTCTGGTTACCCGCCAGTTACCTAAGAAGAAGACTTAGGGCCTGTTTCATCACTTCTGCGTAAGTTCTTGTTAGCTTATCCGACAGATATTTTGACATATCTTTCATACAAAATATGTCAAATTTACTGTCGGATAAGCTAACAAGAACTTACTCAGATTTCTTTGGTTTCGCATGTGCTGACGTCATCTTGTCAATTAAAATTTTTTGTATGCAGTGTCCGGGCTCTCACTATTATTCGTGAAAGGAATCCTTCGCCCTGCAGTGGGATCCCACGGGCTATATCTTACTTTTTGTAACAATGACTGCTGTACGTTAATCACAATAATGTTGGCATCCGTACTGCGGGTTTTGAGCGCAGATGGCCCGACTCGGTTTGACAAGGTTTTGTCTGGCCATTGAGATTGAAACGCTTGTTACTAAATAAGTAGACGTAGGACGTTACTTGTTACGTTTGAATCTTTTACAGGTTGTAAACTTAAATGCGTTTCATACTTTAAGGGGTGCTTCAGACCATCAAACTGAACAACTTTCAATATGGGACCAACATTGAAATCGTGACTAAAAATCAATCTTTTCCTAGAAAACGTAAATTGCGACTCGACCTAAGTGTATGGAATAGCAGATTCTGTAACAGGACTAACATTTAAATCGCGATTAAAAAATCAGCTAGGAATTCTGTTTTGCCGCATTCGGGGTTCATTGTATCATGTGTACTGAATTTCTCTTTTGGTAATAAAGATATTTGTAATTGTAATTCATATACATTGAAAGGTTTAGTTTGATGGTATAAACATCTAATGAGTAACACACTTTGAATCTTGAGGGGTTCAACTCTCATTTAATTCTACACACGGTATATCGCATATAAGGATATACAAGATGGATGCTCATTTAGATTAAACATCGGAAGCCGTAGCATGTTGCGCGTAATATCGCTATATCTCGACTTTTATCTCGTTTTTTCGCGCGTAAATAGGAAGAGAGCGACGGCACAATCGCACTATATCACGCTGCCATACTACAGCCGCAGGTGTATAATGCAAAACGTCAATGTGGTTACCATTATTGCACTACAGAATTTAATTTTTAGGGTTCCGTATCCAAACGGTACCAACGGGACCCGGATGTCCCCATTAAAACAAAAAAAGATTCAAAGTCATTATGTTATTAAGAACAAATATACTTAATATACGAATAATATATTTTTGGTATTATATCCCACTCAATCAGAATTAGTAATGATTTTGAAATTTTCTAAATTGCAGCGTAGGTACGTTTTTTACTGGTCTTACCATACAAAATCAAGAGCACAGCTAGTGTATTATAATCTAGAAACATATTTCCTGAATATTTAAAAACTGTCTTGAATAATATGCACGGAACAGCTACATTCTCCGTTTGCAGCTATTAGAGATACAAAGTACGGGATTTTCAATATTAAGTACTGGCGAGCTGACATGTCATGGTGAAGAGCTTGCCGGTCAAAAACAGCTGTGGAGATGGGACATTTTTGATACTGACTCATTTGAATTGATGCTCACAGATTGGTAAATAATGTGTGCTATACATTATGTTTGTTTCGGTCCATTGGGTTTTTCATTTCTGTAATAATAATAAACAACAGTGAACGAGGAATCCAAACCGAAAATGTGACAACCCGAACATAGTGAGCAGAGATACTTTTATGTCTTTAAGTGCGTATCAATCACTAATGCAAATCACATTCCAACACTCACTTCACGTCACAAAAGGCTTGGTTTTGTTTACAGAATGCCAAAGAATCTGCACTGAGCTCACGTGATGGAATTAAATTCTTCACTAAAGGGCACTGGTCTCTTTTCATATTCGTTCGCAAGATAAGACCTGTGCCACAGTAAAGGAAAAAGAATCTAAAGTACGGACACCCCATGCCTCCCATAAATAACCTCTTACCTCACCCTCGACTGGTAGGAAGCGTGGTGGAAAATGTTACCACCGCACATGCTTTACCCCTTATCAATTCTTCTCATTTCTATGAAATGAGAGCCAAGTGTCCAAGATATGCATGTGCCCTGCAGCGGGATTCTACAGGTAATACAACATGGCTGTAAGAAACTTCATCTCCCTACTTGCTTCACCTAGGTAAAAATCCAGTCTTATAATGTTACGCTTGAGTTGTAATAAAATTTTATGTTCACTAGATAGTAACATAATATTATGAGAATAATCCGAAATATAATTAAACTCAGAACGTAAATTAATTCATTAACTTTCCACCTGATGATTTTTACGCACTTAACTGATTACGACTCAGTGCTTCTTATTATTTCGGTTCACTGACTCATATTATTAATTCGGACCCCTACTACAAAATTTTCGGTCACAATTTTAGTCAGCAATCAGCTAAGTAACGCATTTATCTCGCCTGCTACCATGTTTTGTTGGATGACAAAACCTGCTGTGGACCAACAAAATAAATTTTGTTTCGGTAACTTTGTGTAATGGATTACATTATTAGTCCCTTTAGAAGACCGTAGACTATCATATGGGAAAAAGTTATTTTGGATTCCAGTTTCGTAACTGCTACGACTCTGAATACTGTGTAAGGTTTGGTTCCTACGTATGGTAACGGTTCACATACAATTCGACCGAAAGAGTTTTAGTAACTGTTTGTTGTCGTTGTGTCCACACGTAACGTAATTTTTGTGATAACTGGGTACAATGTTACCACACGGCATTGTAACTGCAAAATTTTTCGTGTGTCGACTCTTCCCCATTTTTAGTCGTGGCAAAAACACAAAAAAAAAATTCTAAATTAAAATCAGACTTGAGTTGACACATAGTGTCGATTTTTTTTGTAACGGCTACCAAAAATGGCTGTATGGGCCATCACCACTTAACATTCTATCCTATTAACCTTAATTATGAAAATAGTTAGCCGTATGACAAACAGCTAGCACCTAGTTCCACGAGGCAGTGCTGCAGAAGGAGTAAGAAACAGTCACCCGATTGACGTGTCGCGTCGCGGCATCACACCCCTCCCGCACACCGCAGCCACCTAGGGAACCATCTCAGTTAAATGATTTACCTGTAGTTGTATGTCTCTCTGTCTCTCAGTCTACGACGTAGAAGCTGTGGAATACGGCCAGGGCATCTGTCCCTATAAAGTGTAGAAGTATTGCTACCTTTCTTTGATCCGTCTCTTCCTCGAGGCCGTTCGCTCTCATGTAAATTTTTAGTTGTGTTAGCCAATTTTTCCACGTAAGAGGTATGTTGGCGCTTCTCATTTCTAGGGGCCCCAGTTGACCCGTACCAACTGATATCTTGGACGGCTTAGACAGTGTCATTTCGTAGTCTGATTTTTCCTTGCTTCGACGTCATTCTTGTTTAACTTCTGACACCATATATGATCGGTAAAGCAAAGGCGTATCGTGATTGTAGACAGAGGTTTATTCAATAACCACATGAGCCGGCCGCCATTACATGCACAAGGGCGTTGGCAGGACGCGGCATAGTGCGGTGGCCTTACACTAGTGTTGTACATCGAATATCTTCCTGGCTTTTAATCCCATAATGGTGGTGGGGTCAGCCTTCCGCGTCTGTTCTCTCCACCTTGCCCTATTTCTGACATCGTCTTCGGAGACATTGCCATTAGTCATATCACTACGAACTGTGTTCATCCATCTAGTCTTCGGACGTCCTCTTGGTCTCTGTCTTGGAATCGACAGATGCAGTGCCATATTTCCTACATATTCGGATGGCTTTCGTTTCAAGTAAGATGTGTGCAATATAAAAGAAATGTGTCTAATTAAAAGTAAATAAAAGTGTAATAAAAACCTAGCAGGGCATCAGGTCTATTTAAAAATACTAAAACCATTTCAAGTATTCCAATATACAAATAGTAAACTATTTTACAGATAGTGTAGAATGCAACCACGCATAGAAAGTAAACAAAGTGCATTTATTCATGCGAAAAAAACAAGCCGAACTTTTTCAATAAAATATGCATCAGGAACGGGAACGAAAAAAAAATGTTTTACATAGTGTTCCAGAAATCCACTTTGAATCAGTGCGGATTGGTTTTGTATAGCAAAATACCGGGACTAGGAGTAAAATACCGGCACGTATACACAGATTAAGAACAAAAACTATAGATGGTTGTGTTAGAATGATTATGGCCAATATTATTGATAAGAAAAGAGCTTGGCCACGGCGGAAACACTGCGATGTAGCAACGATAAGCTGAGTAAAAATGTTTAGTGGTGGTATTATATTGGGTTGACATACGAAATATTTATTTAAATCGCCAATGATTTGCTATACATTTTTAAGGAGTTCCATTGTCTATCTCCAAAGATCTGGTGAAGGGGTCACCAAATCTTCACCAAGTTAAAATGAGACCACGTCTAAAGTATGATCTATAAAAAAAAGAATCATCAAAATCTATTCATAATTGGCGAAGTAATCGCGTAACAAACATTAAAAAGCATGCAGTCGCATTGAGAACCTCCTCCTTTTTTTAAAGTCTGTTAAAAATTGCGGCGATCCAGTTGCGTCATCGTGGCGGTGCCTACATCACCTATGCTCGGAAATCACTTATTTGATATGGCTCTAAGTTGTATAAGAAAGATTATCTAGTACTACATACAGTAAGGACACTCCCTGCCTCCCACCAACTTTTTACCTCACCCCCTGTCCGGGTTGTGGTTTTAACCAAGCTATCTATGACCTTTGTTAATGTTCTTTAATTGCATTGCACAAAATGGTATTTCCAATCCTGTCAAAGGCCAAAAGCATTGTCTGGTGGAAAGGCTTGTAATTAATTAACTGGTATCCCAATAGCTTTGAGGATTAGAGGGTCTCTTGATTGGTTAGTTACCGTAATTCCGGTATTAATGTTGAGGCGGTTTAGGAACTGTCATGTAGGTTGGGTTACTAGAGAGTTTAGGTATCATCCGCTATTTATTTGAGTATGAAATTCAGCCGTGTGGTTCCGGCTTAGAATGGATCACCCCAATTCTTCCTGTGGGTGTCGTACGAGTCAATTAAGGGATTAAAGTAGTGCTCAATCCCGGGTGACTGCGACGCGGGAAGCAGGAAGCGAAGCGGGAAGCGAAGCGGGAGCGTCTACGACGCGAAACTCGGCCTCCAAACCGGTGCGACTGCGACACGGGAATCGAAATTCATTTGTTGATGAATAGTCATTGAAGCAACACTTCTTAAACTATTGTTTTGGTAATGACATTTTCGTTTTAACATAAGAGTCTAACTAAATTTAACATCTAGAGTACTTTGGTACTCTTTGGTAGTTTTTATTACTTTTTGGAAGTTTCTAGAACCTATCTAGTTCTTTTGTTTTTGTTGGTTTTATTAGTTTTTGGTAGATTTTAAGTTTTTGTCATTTTTTCTAACAAAATTTTCCAGAAATTACCAAAAACTACCAAAAGAACCAAAAATTTCCAAAATTTACTAAAACGAACCGAAAACAACCAAAATCTTCCAAATTCTAGGAAAAACTATCAAAAACGATCAAAATCTATCAAAAAGAACCATATACTACAAACAAGAACCAAAATGTACTAAAATTTAAAATTAGTATTTTATTTTGTTACGAGAGCGTAACATTGTACACGTCTGACCACTAGACGCGCGCTTCCCGCTCCGCTGACGCTCGCTGCCTTTCCGCTTCGCTGACGGTCGCTGCCTTCCCGCTCCGCTGACGCTCGCTGCCTTCCCGCTCCGCTGACGCTCGCTGCCTTTCCGCTTCGCTGACGGTCGCTGCCTTCCCGCTTCGCACTCGCTTTGGTCGTGCGGGGCTGAGCACTCCTTAAGGTTTCTTCTTATACCATAGCGTATTATATCTATACTTTGCTTATGCACTGTTTATGTTGGTTAAAAGATATATCTCACCACTTGACACATCATTCCATCCTGAAACTTAAATTGATTAGCATTGCTAATAAAACAATTAAACATAAATTTGGTAGTTGTAATAATGTTTCTGACCACTCCGAAAGGGGTTAGGGTGGTGAGTTTAAGCTATGTACGTATGTATGAAATTAATATTTTTTGTTCAACTGTCATTCGCCGAGGAAGTCAGGGATATTATGAAAATAAAAAAAGTTTACATTATTTTTGACGATGATTTCGACAAAGGTAAGTGTGGCTGTGGAGACCTATGGAAACTCAATCTTGAGGTCGAGATTTGAATCCATAAGGAGATATCATCATCATCATCATCAGCCTATAAACGTCCCACTGCAGGGCACAGGCCTACCTTCAGGTAGTCAGTATGTGCGTTATTCTGCCACGCGTGCACATTGCGGATTGGTAGACTTCACGTAGACAGGAATTTCTTCTTCAGTGTATGCAGGTTTCCTCACGATGTTTTCCTTCACCGTTTGAGAGCAGTCGGTATTACGTACATAAGTTAGAAAAACTCATTGGTACATGGCATGTTGTCCGTGTGGATTCGAACCCGGACCCCCATAATTGGGTGTCCATACCTCTTCGCAACGCGCCACCGATGATCTAAGGAGATATGCCTTGTACCAATGAGTTTTTCTAACTTATGTACGTAATACTGCTCGCAACGGTGCAGGAAAACATCGCGAGGAAACCTGCATACGCTGAAGAAGAAATTCCTGTCTACGTGAAGTCTACCAATCCGCAATGTGCACGCGTGGCAGAATAACGCACATACTGACTACCTGAAGGTGAGTGAAGCCCTGCAGTGAGACGTATATAGGCTGTGAGAATGTAAATTTAAATAATTGTATTATATAAATATCATCACTATTAAAAATTATCCGTTACTATTAGTAATAAGTTACATTTTATTTCATTCAATTCATTTAAGAGCCTACCGAGCCTATTGTGCTGCCCCCAATCATATTTTTTTTATTTCTAAACAAATAAACATCATTTCCAAAAAACAAGAATGTCACATTGTAGTCCTGATTGGCTTTTAATTTATCGAAACATTACGGATTATTATGTTTTATGCTTGTAGCTATTATCGTAATAGCTATTATCGTATAAAACCGCCAAAACTGGCCACTTTTGGCGGTTTTAAAGATAATAACTACAAACATTATAAAAACAAATCCGTAGTAACCCGATAAATTAAAATCCAGCAATGACTACAATGTTACATTCTTGTTTTTTGGAAACATTATTTAATTGTTAAGAAATAAAAAAAATACGATTGGGGGCAGCACAATAGGCTCGGTGCAGCCTTAATTTGTGTCAGATTATGGATCCATAGTTGTTAGTATCATTAATTCTTTTGTTAATTATCTGTTTTAATTATAAATTGATTATAAACTATGAATGGTTTTAAATAATTTATAATATTGAAAATTACGTTATAAAATGCAAATAACAATATAATAAATTAAAATAAGATAAAATTAAATTATTATTAATGTCAAATTTCTAGTTAAATATCACTAATTATTATGTATATGTGACTGATGTATTGCCGTGATCTTAAACTGATGAATGTTGTGTACATCTATTATAGGCATGTACATTAGATAAAATACCGCATGCCAATATTATAATTCTGTTAATGTATTGTTGCTGTTGGTGTACCCTAATAAATAAATAAATAAATGATGATGGTGAGCGGTCGCCCCTGTTGATCCTGGTTCACACCAGTTACAGACATACGTAGGAATGTTTAGTGGGTCCGTGCCTGAGTTTTTAATACACATACAAACGGGTCAAACAGATAACCTTCTTTGTTTGAAATCGACTAAAAAAATATATTATTTCCGCCCCACTGTGCTCTGTTTATTTTACTTCTTAAAGAAAACTTTTATTTCTTGATCTATTTCCAATACTGATTAGAGTTTTCTTCAGTTCCTTAGACCCAAGAACCTTGAGTTTACGCTTTATGACAAACGTTTTAAGTATGAAAGTTGTTTGATTTATGGGACTTCGTAAATAGAAAAGTTCGTTACAATACAAAGTTGACAATAAAGGATAGGGCTTGTGGAATGGTTCACAAACTTTGGTAAGTTAATAATATTATATTGCGGGGTGATACGGACCCTTTGGTGTGCGGACAGTCCGGTTCACACTTTGCCGGTTTTTGTTTTTAGTCCGTAAACAGATGCAGTAACTTTTATTCGCCATAATACCTGATACTGTGAAAATGTCAACTGGCTACCTATTACGATTCAAAAGATACAGTCTTTTAGGTCCGCCACACACAGACGGAATCGCGATCCGGAATCCTGATTCAGGATTCAGTGTTGTCAACATGATTACAAAAAATACTAGAGTGCTGTTTAAAAAATGCCTAAAATAAAAATGTATGAAACGCCAAACGAATGACATTAATTACATTTTTAAGTATTTACGAGCGTTAACCCGCGACTTCGTCCGCACAAATTATATACCAGATTTTAAGTCAGATCATAAGCTATCAAACAAAAAAAGTTTCATCAAAATCGGTTTAGTAGTTTTTGCGTGATACTCGTTCAAACAAACAAACAAACAAACCAACACACAAACAAACAGACAGACAAAAAATCCAAAAATTGGTGAAATGGAATCAGGGACACCTAAAAACCATATCGTAACTATTTTTTTGTTAATATCTTCAATGTACAGACAAACTTCCTGTTACAGTTTTATAATAGTATAGATTAAAGTGAAACAAACAATTTCTATACATGATAATTTCTATCATGTGATGAGGTCATGATGTTACGATGATGATTTCTAAATTGTATTTCAATATTATGCAACTATATCAAAAGACTATCAATAGTTTTACCATTAGACAAAATTTGCATACAAAATGGCATGAACCATAATCACACAAGTGATTTTTGAGCGTAGGCGATTTCGCAACTATACCGCAACCACGATGCAACTGCAGCGTCACGATACGGTATCGTTCCATCAACGCCTACGCTCAAAAATCACATTAAAATATACCACCTAAGACATCAAAAATCACTAGATCTAGTGAAAAAATCTCTGAAAGCGGCAACACTCCAGACGGAACTAATTCTGAATCAGGTTTATTTCGGATGTATGTGGTGGGCCTTATAAGGTAGGAAGGACGGACGGACGGACGGTGTAGGCTTATAGGGTTCTGTTCGCGCCCTTTGGGCACGAAACCCTAAAAATTAACATTCTTGTTAAAGTCAAAAAATCAAGTACCTTTTCATTTCGTTACTCATTTTAATTTGTAACGTAAAACGTTGAACGCAAAAAAGAATTCTGAAATGAAAATATAAAATTGAAATATTCAAACCGCAAGCCTGTATATTTTAAAAATACCTTACTTAACCTGTAGCTGTCCAATCAGCGATACAATTTGTGTTTTTGACACCGAACTATACAGAAATACAGAACTGAAAATAGTAAACTCTTTCAGCGGCAAAGCCAATATTCACACACTTCTTTTCGAATTTGCTTCTTAAAACACTTCTATACTTAATAATAATATAATAATGTTGTTGAAGGGGTATTTATAAGCAATTTTGACGACGCATGTTGCTGAAGCAGATTTTGTTACTATTAATTTCATTCAATAAATAATTCATTATATATAATAATCACCACTGCATTTAGATAAGTGTCTCGAACGAGCCTCTACGTGGTGGACCTGCAAGTGGACCTGTGTCCCCACGCAAGCCTTCCAAAGGCCGGGCTACAGCCCGTGAAATACCTGCTGACACTCGCGATCTGCCCACTCCATTTTTTTCTGGCGTCTACAGACGCTACGTTCTCACCCTTGGGGAGGTTGCTTAAGTTCATTCACTGATTCGGTAGACTTACCAGAGCGCTTTGCCGTCACTGGTGTGTTCCCCCAAATTCAGTGGGTGCTTTTCTGAGCAATACTGTATTTTCTGTTTTAAAAAAAAGGTTCCTGGCAATATATAGAATAACATG
This sequence comes from Agonopterix arenella, assembly GCA_927399405.1. NCBI lineage: Eukaryota > Metazoa > Arthropoda > Insecta > Lepidoptera > Depressariidae > Agonopterix > Agonopterix arenella. The sequence continues at coordinate 1,707,729 of OV656711.1, forward strand.
TTCATAACATGCCATCAACTAGATGAAAGATGAAATGTATCTATATAGCCCCTATATTGTGATGCGTGGAAGCCAGGTATTATGTTTTCAGCGGTAGAATTTAAATCGAACGCAAACACAAACTCCAAGCAATGTTTATCAACTGGGATGGTTATTTGAACAACATTATTGATTTGCTACTCATATGTATACGTATGGAAGGTACTTTGACGAATTTCTATTTAGTATGTACTGATTAGGTACATAAAAACTAAATACATAAATAAGCGCAAAACATCATACATACCAACTGATTTATAATTTATTGATCATCATCATCAATCATCTTATTTAAGAGCTACGCTCTTGTCGGTGGAGTATTCGCCAATCCTGTCTCTTTTTCGCTAGTCTCTTGAGTTCTTGATACGACACGACATCAACCTTTATTGAAAACGTTAAAAAAATTGTTTTAATTCAATAATGTTCTTCACAAATTTTATAATTAACGAGCGTTAACCCGCGACTTCGTCCGCACAAATTATATACCAGATTTTAAGTCAGATCATAAGCTTTCAAACAAAAAAAGTTTCATCAAAATCGGTTCAGTAGTTTTTGCGTGATACTCGTTCAAACAATCAAACAAACAAACACACAAACAAACAGACAGACAAAAAATCCAAAAATTAGTGAAATGGAATCAGGGACACCTAAAAACCATATCGTATCTTTTTTTTTGTTAATATCTTCAATGTACAGACAAACTTCCTGTTACAGTTTTATAATAGTATAGACAAAAATTAGTGAAATGGAATCAGGGACACCTAAAAACCATATCGTATCTTTTTTTTGTTAATATCTTCAATGTACAGACAAACTTCCTGTTACAGTTTTATAATAGTATAGATTTAATTGGGTAATTTTCATGCAAAAATTATGTTTTTTTTTTATTATTATTTTATCCAATATTTCAGCAATTGAATGAAAGCACTATCATGCGCATGGCAATATTTTGGTAGTGAAGTAGGACAAGTGTGCCCGTTCGGTAGGTTAACATCGAGTTCGGTAAATTTTTAAATATACTAATTATTTAAAATTATTATGTAAAATTTTTAAATACACTTATTATTTAAAGAGAGAAGAGAAGAGAAGTGGAAGGGTTTGGGGAGACCTTTTCCACGCAGTGGGACAAAACAGGTTAAAAAAAAGTCACCTAGATCTAAGTTGAAATCTTGATAAATCGAATCAACTCTCCATTCTAAACAAACTATTTTCTAGCTTCTTGCTTATTTATTAACACGTATTATCATTTAGTTTTATCAGAAGTCATATTGAATATAATATTGACCAAAAACATAATATTTGAATAGGCAAAAAGGTTTGTATCCAAAGATTTTTTTAGGTCGCTCCGAAAAAAAATCTTTGAAGATATCATCTCATCTCATCTCACTAATAAACTCACGGATTTAGATGAAATTTGGCACGCAGATAGAATATGTTCTGGATTAACATATAGGATACTTTTTATCCCAGTAATGGGTTCCTGTGGGATAAATTACAATGTTTTCTCATACCGAAACATGAACCACGTTTTTCTTCTATGCTCACTAGTGCCGATTTGACGCAGACAGATGCATTTGATCAGAAATGAAGTGATACGTCAGAGAACGAAAGTGGTTGACATAGCTCAGAAAATTAGCAAGCTGAAGTGGCAATAGGCTGGTCATATCTGCCGAAGAACAGACAACCGGTGGGGTGTCAGGGTTCTGGAGTGGAGACCGCGAACTGGTACACGTAGTGTGGGACGTCCTGTTGCCCGCTGGACAGACGACCTAAAAAAGGTAGCGGGGAGTGACTGGATGAGGAAGGCCGAGGACAGAGTTTTGTGGCGCACCTTGGGAGAGGCCTATGTTCAGCAGTGGACGATGATAGGCTGATGATGATGATGATGATGATGAGATGCATTTGGGTAGATTGCAGTGGTAAAAATAGTATTTGCTTTTTTCAACACTTCTCACAATAGCTGTGTAGTGTATTTATATGGATAGATGTTCGCGAAAGAGGTGGACGTCCGATTCTTGGTCGAGATTTTTTTTTAATTTTTTTTTTTTAATAAAAGTACATTCAACAACTAACACTCAGTTGCAAAAACGCTCATTAAACTTAATCCTCCATTAAATCTCTTGCTATCACTAAAAACTCCAGTACCGACTCTATAAAATGTATGAGACAGCCGAGACAGCTGATTTCTTTTATTTTTTCTCGATGTTGGCTCCACAGTGAAAATTGTTCAGTTTGATGGTCTAAACTAAACCACCCCCTTAAAAGTATTACTAAAGTGTTTTGTTACACCCTATAGAAAATAGATTCATCATCATCAGCCAACAAACGTCCCACTTCAAGGCACAGGCCTACCCTTAGGCAGGATGGATGCCATGCACGCCTGTTGCGCATTTGGTAGACTTCACATAAGCATTACAATTAAAACTAATAATTATTGAATTCTGTATGCAAAGAGGTGTGGAGAAACTAGTGGGAAGATTCCTCCAGTGAAAGGGAAGATCTTCCGCCAGGCGAGTTGTAAAGCCTGCACCGTTCACATAGTTATATCAGCCTTGCAACTGATCGTAAATTTTTTACTGACCTTTAAACGTCTGTAACTCCTAAACCGACTGAAGTTATGCATACCTAGTCCATCCCCATCACGGAGATGCTCTACACCCCATAAATACTGAATCAGCCTGCAGCTGATGGTTGCAAAAGTACACTTATCTCTTAGTCTATATCGTCGATGACTGCCCAGAGCCTCGTCATTTGGAGAGTCCCTTCCTTGCATCCCTTTATCCCCCGATCTGACCTCCTTGGCTCCTAGCCATCCCAAAAGCTATTAAGGTCATGAGTTTATGAGTGTACCTATGGTATTAAAGTAAAATTACTTTAGATTTTTTTGCAGTATGACTACTTATGATAAAAGTCTGTAAAGTCTAAATATAAATAAAGAAGGTACATAGAACGAATACGCAAACTCAAAAACTGTAACAGGAAGTTTGTCTGTACATTGAAGATATTAACAAAAAAAAGTTATGATATGGTTTTTGTTTTTTTTTTGTTTTTGGTTTGGGTTTGTTTTGTTTCACCAATTTTTGAATTTTTTGTCTGTCTGTTTGTTTGTGTGTTTGTTTGTTTGTTTGTTTGAACGAGTATCACGCAAAAACTACTGAACCGATTTTGATGAAACTTTTTTGTTTGATAGCTTATGATCTGACTTAAAATCTGGTATATAATTTGTGCGGACGAAGTCGCGGGTTAACGCTCGTATAATATAAGTTTGGCTTAAACCAACATATTAAATGTTTAAGAATTTATTTTTGTGATAGACTATAAACATTTTTTTCATAAATAATAAGAATAAACGTAGTAAAATTAAATTAAAACCATTTTATTTATACTGTAATAGTATAAATAAAATGGTTTTAATCTAAAATAGTTTAACAATCTCATCTCAGATACAGTTTCTAAATATTAGATCTTTATTTTCGTATTTATAGCCCAGTCATTTTACGTTTTGAGCCAGGACTAATTAATGATTGATATTTTTTTTCGGTATAGTATTTGAGAGGCGATTTGAGCTTAGAAATGTACCAAAATAAAAAAAAATCACTTCAGCAACAGTATCACTTTTAAAATTTAGCTATTAACTCGTTCTAAAAAACCTATCTGGTAAATTTTTTTTTGCACATATTTAAGGCTTTACCATCATACATAATACAAATATGATGTGAATATTTTTGTCTGCTTAGAAGGTTTTGGAAAATATATTCGTATTTTCTAATAAATACCTCATTTTTTAAATTGCATTGCGTATTTCATTGCTCAAAAATAATTTATATTGTTAAATCTAAGTCAAATGAGTGCAAGGGTATTAATATTATTAATTTAAATGCCTTCTGGGACACACAATTTTAATTTCTATGTTGCGTAGCAAATTTTTTTTTAATATGTTTTAAGATAGTCTTTTTGTCACTAAATGGTGCCGGTTACAGTTTAAAAGTCCAATTAGTAATTACTCCCTACCCCGCCTAACAAAACTCCGTAAAATGACTGGGCTACTTAATCCAAAATCCAAGCCCACGACAAAAGAACCAAAATAACTTTTCTTTCAGAAGAAGAAAACACCAGCTCATTTCAAATAACCTGAAACGTATATTTAGACTTGTAGATGATTAATGAGAACCTAAGTTCCCGAGAATTGTGATTTCGTGTACGGAACCCTTGTTATATTCATTAACATGGACTATTAATCCAATGGATTTCTTATACAAACATAAGTAGCAAATGATTTTATGTGTTCTGATTTTGGTTCGTATTGGCAAACAAAGTTATTGATTGTATATTCACTACTAAAACATTATTCTTTAAAATATTACATAATTATGAAGTCTAACAAAATTAGGTGAAACTATTTTAAGGGGATGATCAGACCATCAAACTGAACAACTTTCTCTATGGGACCAATATTGAAATCTCGAAAAAAAAATCTGCTGTCCGATACATTTAAGTCGAATAGGTTTGTATGGAACAGCTGAGTTTTTTCGCGATTTCGATAGTGGTCTCATAGAGAAAGTTGTTCAGTTTGATGGTCTGATCATACCCTTCAAATAGTTTCGGCTAATTTTGTTAGACCTTATGTAACTCTCAAACTAGTTAGCTACCAACTACTTAACTTAAACTAAATACCATTATTTGAACAATAACATAATATGCGAAAAGGGTTTAAACTATTTATATTTAGCAGACTTTAATTGATGTTATTAGTAGATTTTCGTTAAATTAATCAGAATTAGATAACATCTAGTAAAGTCTGCTATAACCCTGATGTAATAAATAGTTGTCACAGATACTACTTACTAGACATTTTCTCCATGTTCGCATTAAAAGTCTTTTAGACTAAAATGTTTGCATTAGAAGTCTATTGCAGTAGACAGTCTGTAAATAACGAGTATATATAACCGGCTTACTGAATCGATATCCAACTCTTACATCAATAATTGTCAACCCAGTTCTCCCCCATTTCGCGAAAGATACATAGCATGGGAGATAACAGTGTATCAACTCATATTAAATCAACTGTTGCCTTATCAACCTAATCATTTTCAAAGTTATACATCATGATCATTATCTACAGCCTAACTTCACCCATAGCTGGGTGTACCCAGCCGGAGGCCTGTAGGCCTCCATTTGTTTAAGCCATCTGCTTCTGTCCTAAGCATCTTGCATCCACATAGCTATTTCTACAATTCTTTTTAATATCGTAATCCCATCGTGCCTTTAGACGACCAACACTTCGTTTCCCTTCCTTCGGCCACTACTCGAATTAATAAATATATAAATAAAATAACTGGCCTCTCCTTCCGTATAGAAACTTCTTCTATCTACTGTTACTGGGATGTGCCGATCCCAAATTTTCCGAAAATTTTGAGCCATCCAGGAATGCGATTTTTGAATCTCATTCGCTGAGCTCAGCAGTTGAAAATGTCAAAATTACTATGGAAATATGCATCTTTCTAATGCTGATTTGACTTTCAAAAATCATACTCCAGGAGAGCGATTTTGGAAAGTCAAATCAGCAGTAGACAGGTGCATATCTCCATAGTAATATTGAAATTTTCAACTGCTGAGCTCAGCGAATTTTGTTATTTTAAATAAAAGTTCCACATCTCTAAAAGTGTGGATTTAAAAGTGAAAATCACAAGTAAAATTGTCAAGTCAGCCGTACAAGCAAAACAGAACTGTGACAGCAATTTTCATTGAATATGATCACCTGTGTATTTTTGGTCGTTAAGGAACGTCTTTAGTTTGGTTGAACTGATAGTGTTACTCATTTCGTTTCCTTCAATTATCACAATAGTATATACGTTTAAATAGAATGCACGAGAACGCAGAGCCAAGATCCTCAAGCTGGTGGAGACGAAGCTTCATAGCTCGGTAGGCTAGCCACCGCCGCAGAGTAGCCTGTTTGTCGGCTTCTACAGAGTGTACTTCCGTGAGTGTGCCCAGAAGCTACATGACCTCATTCCGCCCTCCTCTTCCTACTATCGGACATCCAGGCGCATCGCGGGATATCACTTCTACTTGGTTGACATGCTACATATTCGCACTAAGCGCCTTTCAGCATCCTTTATAATGCGCACAGCCAGGGAGTGGAATGGCTTGCCTGCATCAGTATTTCCGAACGGTTACAACCCGAATTCCTCAATAAATAAATTCTTTATTGTGTAGGAGTGAATAGGCTTCTTCTGGGTAACCTCGCCACATCTTTGACCCCATCTTTGTCCTTAAGACTAGACTGAAGTCAAGAGCAAACCCATATGTAATAAAAAAAAGGAAATACCTTTCCTCAAACTTTTTTGATAGTTTTATTTTACTCTACACTTATTGCTTAGTTTCATTGATGTACGGTTCCTCTAAGACTGAGGCCGAAATAATATGCGCATTTGCCTTTTTTCATTAACCGACCAAAAAGTATTTGAGTGCACTATGGCTTGTTTGGTAGACCGTAGTTTTCTTTTAAACATGTAGCATGGCCACAGTTGCATTCGTAATCGGTAGTTAATGTCTCCCTTAGTGCATCCAACTGCAATCTATTCCAGCTATTTGCATTTCTAAAAGATCCAATACCGTATTTTACATTCATTGCTTTGCTTTCTAGCTTTTTAATATAATTTCTGGATGAAAAGTGGAGTTGGATTTAATCAATAATTGTGTTAGAGCAGAAATTTTATTATTATAAAATGTAAAATGGTGCTTCCACTTTCGTGACTCGAATGTTTAAAACCTATTGGTTTTTAAATTTTGAATTTTTTTAAATTGGTTATGAAATTATGACGTATTATGTCGAGATGGGCATCATCATCATCATCTCAGCCGATGGACGTCCAATGTTGGACATAGGCCTCCCCAAGGATCGCCATAACGACCGGTCCTGCGCTGCCCTCATCCAACGGGTTCCCGCCGCCTTCACCAGGTCGTCAGTCCACCGTGTGGGGGGCCTACCCACGCTGCGCTTTCCGGTACGCGGTCGCCACTCGAGAACTTTTCGGCCCCATCGGCCATCGGTTCTGCGAGCAATGTGCCCCGCCCACTGCCACTTTAGTTTAACAATTCTTTGGGCTATGTCAGTTACTCTGGTTCTTCTGCGGATCTCTTCATTTCTGATTCGATGGGATGATAGATGGGCATAGGAAAGATTTTATGTTATCGATAATCATACTTACATTGTCTTAAAACGAAAGTCTTCGATCAGTGTGTGTTGCCAGTGATGACATATGGAACAGAGACGTGGTCGTTCACTCAAGGCCTCATAAAAAGGCTGAAAGTCACCCAAAGGGCAATGGAGAGGGCTATCAATAAGGCTAAGCTATCAATATGATGTTATTTCGAATTTGATTCTATCTTTGAATGTATATTCTAATCGGTTTTCATTATAAACCACAGGGTCTAGCATGATGTACGTGGAAACGTTATCCCGCACCTTTTTTCTCGCTCTGTTACATGCTAAGTAAAATACATAGTGTAAGGAAAAGTAAGCGCAAAAAAAGCTGTTACATACTAAACTGCAGCGCCTAAGCAACTCAAATGTATGAGAAAACTGATTTTATTTTGTTCTGACGTGTTTACTCCCATAGTAAAAGTTGGTTAGTTTGATGGGTAGAGTATGAGGTTTAAAGGTTAATGATACTTTTCCTTACACTCTGTATAGACATGTTGCTGCATTAATGCACTACAAGATTAGCCCTCCTGAAATTTTAGCAAGGAAGATTTCAGGATAACGCTTCAAGCATACCGAATACCGTTATCTAAATTTTACTGGTAAATTACCAAAACATTTCGATAGCGTTACGTTACTTACGAAATACCGCTATTTATCAAGAAGCGTTACTAAAATATCGATTCTTTATCGTTATTATGATAACGTTATTTTTAACGTTAATTTGCCGGCCGTCACGTCGCTGCCGCATGACCCCTCCCATCCCCCGCCCGCACGGTACGATGTGGTCGGTGTGGCATTATCGATACCGATGACGATATTTTTTACCGTTGTCAGTAACGTTATTTGTATAACGTTAAGTGTAAGGTTATATGTTAACGTTACCAAAAACTTACCGGTATTCCTGTCCCTGGTTTCAAGTGATGATAGGTTAGGTTAGGAGAAGAAGAAAAGGAGAGGAGAGAAAAAGAGAAGGAGAGTAGGAGATAAGGAGAAAATAAGAGAAAGAGAAAAATGGCCAAGGAGAAAAGTGTTGAAAGTAGTTAGATATAATCTAGAATTAAATATTTTAACGGGTTCTTACCGCGTTTTGGTATATTTGAGTTCCCGATATTTCGGCAGTGTTACAACTGCCATGATCACGGGATGACTGAAGAATTGCAGGTAGATTTTTAAGAGCAGACAAATCTGTCTACCCTCACTCTTCGTCGTTTCTTCTGCCCACCACTATCAGAACTCACTCGATTGTCATTGTCAAAATCTACCTGCAGTTCCTCAGTCATCCAGTGATCATGGCAGTTGTAACACTGCCAAAATATCGGGAACTCAAATATACCAAAACGCGGTAAGAAACCGGTAAAATGTTTAATTCTAGATTAAAATATTAACCGCGTAACTCTCAAAAACTGATCTATTTTGTTCTCTGCATTATTTAGTCTATGCGACCAGCCCTTTCGACCATCATTAATCAATTAGCTCGAAGGACCGATATGACCCGTGACGCAAGGGGACCGTTCGTATTATTACATTATGATGTTATGTGTGAATTTACGTTGTGTTAATTATTATTTATTTGTTTTATTGGAAAATTAACATACCATTCTAGTTCGGCTAACAAATTAGATATTGTCCAACTTTTCATGTTTAATCTTTTTTTTAGGGAATGGTTAAAACCTTCAAATTGAAAAAACTTTACTGCGAGACCTTGTTGGCAAAGGACCTTCATAGAACAGAAATGATGTATGAAACTGGGACAAAAGCAATGTTGTTGTTTAAATATGTTATACAGGGTGATTTTGTACACACTTTCCTTTTCAGGGGTGGTTCAGACGATCAAACTTAACAACTTTTAATATGGAAGCAAACCTGAAATATCACAAAGCTCATGGAAGGTTTTTATACATTAATTTCATACAAATAGGGAAAGGGGAGGTCTTTGCCCAGCAGTGGGACGAAGTGGGCTAGTAAAAAAAATTCATACATCGAGTAAGCATTCCAGTTTAGTGTGAAACAGCAGATTTTTTATTTAATTTTTCTGGTTTGGTCCCATAATAAAAGTGAGTCAGTTTGATGGTCTGAAACACCCCTGAAAATTGGGAAAGAGTTCACAAAATCGCCCAGTGTGTATACAAGGTTAACATATTGATCTATACTATTATAAAACGTAACAGGAAGTTTGTCTGTACATTGAAGATATTAACAAAAAAAAAGTTACGATATGGTTTTTAGGTGTCCCTGATTCCATTTCACCAATTTTTGGATTTTTTGTCTGTCTGTTTGTTTGTGTGTTTGTTTGTTTGTTTGAACGAGTGTCACGCAAAAACTACTGAACCGATTTTTATGATCTTTTTTTGTTTGATAGCTTATGATCTGACTTAAAATCTGGTATATAATTTGTGCGGACGAAGTCGCGGGTTAACGCTCGTATTATAATAAAGTTTGAATTATTGCTCGAATTCAAAAATAAATTGAAATTTAATTAGAAGTAGGTTAAAATTGACTTCCTAGATGTGCTTACATACTTACTTAGTTAGTTAGTTACATACAGGTGAAGCTAATATAAGCGTGGTAAAAATAAATGCATATATTATTTCTCTCATAAAAGAAATTATCAATCAATAGCGTGCTCGCTTGATCACGTCATAAAGAAAACTTAAGCGCTCTCATTGGTGGAATATCTCTCACACCACGCACGCAACAGCAACCCTCCTGCATAATACATCATTGACTAAACGCTTACATGACCTCTAACTTACTAATAGTTCTCTATTACTTTCTATTGAGAGCTGGTTAGTGGTCACTTTGACGTCCTAATTGATTCGAGGAGATCGATTTAGAGACCCTTGTCGATTTTATGCTGAAATGAAGCTTAATTTTATTTCATAATTATATTATTACTTAATCAAGAGCTTACAAATAAATTGCCCGAGGAGATGGATACTTATGCGTTCATCGTCACCCTCATTACACCCTATATAGGTTGTAAAATTATAATAGACATTTACTTAAAGGGAGCACCCCTTTAAGTAAATGTTGAATTGGGCACGGGTGGTGGACTTATGCCCATACACTTTCCCTGAGGGTAAGCCTGTGCCCTGCAATGGGACATAGACAGGGTGTAAAATTAAATGGTACACTTACATAAAGGAGTGCTCCAGACCATCAAATTAAACAACTTTTACAATGGGACCAAAAGTGAAATCGCAAAAAAAGAATCCGCTGTCCCATACAAAACTGCAAACATAACTCGACTGAAATGTACGGGACAGCAAATATTTTTTTCAGTTTGATGGTCTAAAGCACTCCTTTAAGTCTTCTTCTTATCATGTGGGCAGAGCCCTGGTGCCAGAGTTTTTTCAGACTGCCTTTTATGGCATCTGACGTGGTTTTTATGTAACGACTACTACCACCAGAGATAGTACTAGGGACCAACGGCTTAACGTGCCATCCGAAGCACGGAATCATTTTTCTTTTCAGACAATCACGTGAATAAGCCTGCAATGTCCTAACCAACTGGGGAAAAACGCACAAAGTGACATATCACAAGGTGTCCCCCGTGGGAATCGAACCCACGACCTCCGTGTCGAGAGTCACTACGCTTAACCATTAGACCACGGAGGCAGTAACTCGAAGACACTCCTTTAAGTAAGTGTACCATTTAATTTTACACCCTGTATGTCCCACACACCGCACAGGGTTACCCTCTGGGAGGGTGATTAGTCCACCACGCCTGTCCAATTCAACCGGATGGGTAGACTTCACATACACATCGGCATTTCTTCTTTAGCATGTTTCCTCACAAATGTTTTCGTTCACAGTTTAAGAGCAGTCGATATTACTTACATTAGTAAAAAAAAACTCATTGGTACATGGATGTTGTCCGTGCGGATTCGAACCTGGACCTCAAGATTAAGTTTCCATAACTCTCCGCAACGCGCCATCGACGATCCTTAACCACTGAAGCTTTTTATATTATGCTTTATACAGGGTCCTTCTTAATATGCTGACATATTTACGGGGATGATCAGACCATAAAAAAAATGAAAAAAAAAAACTATATATTAAAAATATTAATAAATCCCATGTTAAGATTAAAAAAAAAAAAATCTACCTTCACAACTTTTGCTTTGGGACCAACATTGAAATCGGGGAAAAAATCTGCATGGTATGGAATTTTCAGTTGTCATTATTTATTGACCTCCGACAACATATTATTGCAGCATTTCTCAGGGAGCAGCTACTGCTTATTACTACGGACTATTGGAGGGACCACGAAGGGTCTACCGAGCCAGTGAATCCCTAGGGGCAACCAGAGAGGTACGGACCTCGGCATAGGACGTCGCTGGGCCTACGCGGAGGATTGGGTAGCGGCTTTGACTACTTATATGTGTGGACTAGTTACGCGCGTAATTCTACTAACAAACATTTGTGCCACTTTTTGCGGGGGGCGAGGTAACATGAAATCCGCAACTTTGGATTTTGAACGATAAAAATCATCAAAAGTAGTCTCGTGTGATCCCCAAACGTTCTAAGTTCGAAGTTTTGTTTCGCAATTATAGGCTGTCTCGTTTAGTTATAAGGTATAAAATTGAATATAAGTGCACATGATCAATTGTTCTTATACCGTGGCAGAGGGGAAATGCTATTGCAAGGCTGGTTGGGTAGCAGGGATCTGTGAGAAACATCAACATTGTATGTATTCGTTTGAACCTTGTTACTGCGTTGAATTTATAAAATAAAATAAGATATTCTAAAACAACTAAATATTTAAGTTATGCTAAAAGTTAAACAAAACGAGCTTCATTTAATTATCATAGTTTTCTAATTTATAATTTACTTTAAGACTTCAAGTTGAAACTTCGAACTTGACAATTGAATTGAATTATTGTGAAGTCAATTTTAATGTTAACATTTAAACTAATTTTAAATACTTATTTGATCAATTTATTCTTATTCAATAAGTTAGTAATACAATTAATATAATGCTGAATCTATATACATAATGATAACTTAAATGCGTCTTGAAAATCAAACAGAACAACTTTCACATTGGGACTAACATAAAAATTTCTAAAACTCATTTTAATATTGTACACACAGCGACTTATCAAGCTATAAAAAAACCAATATTAGCTGGCCGCGCGACGGTATACGTTACTCGACCTACGCGCGGCCAGCTTATGTTGGTTTGACGTGTCGCCGTGTGTGCCTTTGCCATACTTCGCAGGTAGCCGGGTCAGCCGCAAAGTGTGTGGCACGCTCGAAGCACTCCTGGTATTCGTCCTTGGAGGAAAACTATTTATTCCTGCCGTTCTCAATTGAGACGGTTGGTCCCTGGAGCGCTGAGGCAAAGAACCTGGGAGAGTTGGGTCGCCGCATGCGGGATAGAGGCTGCAATCCCCGGTCTGGTTCGTTTCTGGTCCAACATATTGCTTTAGCCATCCAACGGGGTAACGCCGCAAGCGTCTTAGGCTCGTTTAGGCCAGAAACGAACCGCGGCGGATTCTCTGAATAGTTTAGGTATTTATATAATATTTATGTTTTTTTTACTATTACTGTTAACCATTACTGTCTTTCTCTTCAATAAATATATTTCACCTTTTAATATTTGGTCACACGTAATAAAACATATTTTATTCTGTGAAAATTTCAATTCGCTACCTATTACGGTTCAAAATATACAGCCCTTTAGAGTAAGGACGGACGGACAACGTAGGCTTAATAATAGGGACCCGTTTGCACTCATCGGGTAGGGAACCCTAAAAATTTAATCTTTGATATGCTCTCCTGCAAAATGCTGAAATGAATTTACAATGTTTTTCCTCGGGATAGTAAAAAAAACATGTTTTCTTTACAAACAATTCTCAGGTTTTGTACTTATTTCTTCACTCTTAGGGTGGCAGTGAAGGGGAATACTATTAAATAACACTCGAAAACAGGTGAGAACTTGACTGGTTGCATAAACACCGTAGTGCTTATAACTTTGGCGATCGTTCTCAAGCCCTCTTGCTCAAACTGGGGTACTTTACGTGAGAACTTTCGAAATTGTGTGTGCTGCGACAATTACTGCTTGGTTTATGTTATGAGCGGAAAGATGTTTCAAAAATTATGATAATTTGATGAAAATAAATGACCAAATTAATAGGATGCCGATTCAAATTGCTATGTGGTTTCGTCTTATTTATATTTATTTGCCACAGTTACAAAGCGCAAACAAATACATCGATCTATTTACACCTAAACTATGACTGCAAACAGCTATCTAATATATTCTTAGGAATTTACTACATATGCGTTAAATTAAAAATTTTAACATAAGAGCTAGTTAGGTATGGGAACAAAACAGAAAATTGTATATATAGTTCTACATACAGAACTGCCACCCCCCCAATCCCCCCCCCCCCCCCCCACCCTCTGACTACATATACCCCACCTCACCTCACACTTTCTGGGGTCACTTTAGAGGAGCCGAGCAAGGGAATGCAGTCAGGCGTGTGCGCCCATTGGATTTGACTACATAAAATTGTGTCTTTTCAGTGCATTAAAAACATTTGCGCGGCTTCACACAAACGCTACCCTACACGCAATTGCATGCGCAAGTGCAGACACCATTTCAAAATTAAAAAACTTAGTACACTATTATTCTTTACTCTTAGAATAGGCCATCCCATCTCTTCTCATTCAACTATTACAGACCAACATGTACTTTATGGAAAATCGTAAACAGAAATGCTAAAATAGTCCAGTATTCAAGAACTGGCTGGCCGTCCACTTGAAATATAGAATGTAAATAGCTTGATAAATTTGTCTATTCAAGTCCTCCTCTTTTAAAATTGCTATGCCCTACCTAACAGGGTTCACAATGTTGTACTATTATTAAGATTACACCACCTATTGTATATACCATTGTGAAACGCAATAAAGCATTGAGTCATCATATCAGCCGACAGACGTCCACTGCTGGACATAAGCCTCCCCCGAAATGGGGGGATTTGCCATAATCGCCACGCTTGGCAGGCGGGTTGGCGATCGCAGTTGGATTGTATGTGTGTACTCAGAGGATGCTGCTGCCCATCCTCCGGTAGATCCCTTAGTCGCCTTTTACGACACCCACGGGAGGAAATGGGAAGCAAAAGCAAAAGCATTGAGTATTGAGTAATAAAAGTGTACTGGTCAACAGTTTACGACTTGCACCACTTTAATGTGGCTCCCACGATACAAGGTTTCAATTCTAGGGTACCTAAAGTACTTGTAATATGAACTGGGCTTTAACGGGCTTCGAGTTGCCCGTCATGTCTAGAAAATGGATCGAGACTTAGACCGATGTCTGTAGAAACTTATTTTGCAACATTTTTGTCAATTCTTTTGAATATCTTTTGGGAACACTATCGCTTTGTGATCTTAATGTATTGATGACTAGCTGATGCCCGCGACTTCTTCTGCGTTAACATGTTATTTGGAAATGAAAATAAAATCACAAATATTTTTATTTCAACATGCATAACAGAATAATACAATTGATTATGTGTCGGGATCCTGACTATGTATGTTGGCATGACATATATTTATAGACTTATACTCAGTTGCAGAAACGCTCATTAGAGTTAATCCCCCATTAAATCCCTTGCTAGCTTTTACTACGTCAACGAGAAAAAAAGTGACAGCAAGAGATTTAATGGAGGATTAACTTTAATGAGCGTTTCTGCAACTGACCGTTGGCTAGGTTAACATTGGTCCCCTCACAAGGCAAGCCTGGAAATTGGAGACCCAGAAATATTTAAAAAAGTGCAAAAACACGGGTTTCCTCGTAATAACAGCTTTTACTGGAATTTTTTACACAGGATGTTAGGGTAAACAGTTGTATTAAGTTTAAGGGGTGATTTTTACCCATGATATATAAGGTCTAACAAAATGAGGTGAAACTCTTTCTCTGTAGGACCAATATCGAAATCGCGACAAAAACCTACTCGACGTAAGTGTATGGGAAAGCAGATTTTTTTTTCGACATTTCAATATTGGTCCTAGAACGTCTACAAGGTGTAAGTGACAGCCTAGCAAATACTGAAAGGGTGAACTCAGACAATCAAACTGAACAACTTTCACTATGGAGCCTACCTCAGGAAATAAAAAAAAAATCAGCAGTCCCATACAAAACTGCTGTACCTACCCGACTCAAATGTATGGGACAGCTGATTTTTTTTCGCGTTTGCTGAGGTAGGCTCCGTAGTGGAAGTTGTTCAGTTTGATGGTCTGAGTTCACCGTTTCAGTATTTGCTGGGCTGTCACTTACACCATTTCGGGACGCTCCAACAAAGCTTAGCTACCAATCATTTAAATAACGAGCGTTAATCCGCGACTTCGTCCGCACAAATTATATACCAGATTTAAAGTCAGATCATAAGCTATCAAACAAAAAAAGTTTCATCAAAATCGGTTCAGTAGTTTTTGCGTGATACTCGTTTAAACAAACAAACAAACAAACACACAAACAAACAGACAGACAAAAAATCCAAAAATTAGTGAAATGGAATCAGGGACACCTAAAAACCATATCGTAACTTTTTTTTGTTAATATCTTCAATGTACAGACAAACTTCCTGTTACAGTTTTATAATAGTATAGATAGATTAACTTGAGCTCCCGATAAGCGACTGACTCGTGGGCAAAATCAATCTCTGTTCAAAGCCTAACGCTTTGTAGGTTTAGCACGAAAATCTGTCGTATCTACCTTGTTTCAGAACATTGTTCAAATGCTGGCCGAGTAGCTTCGTTGCAATAGCAAATTCGTGTGGTTTAATTGAGAACGGTACCTCGGGGTAGGATAGGACGGGAGCTTGACTTTATTTTTAGAACGTTGGATCGGTGTAAGCCAGTAGGCTATCGTTTGTTCTAAAAAAAAGTTTACCCGAATAAAACAAAAGGTTTTGTTAACCGATTTTTTGTAAAATTTTACTAAATTTTGGTGTGGTTAACATACAGTTTTTTTAACAAAAGTTCGGTTAGATTAAGCTAAACATTTGGTTAAGTTAATAAAACATTTGATTAAATTTAACAAAACATTTGGTTAAAATCGGTTAGTTATTTTTTCAGTGTGATTTTAGATTCATTAGCCGAATGTACGTCCCTACCTGCGCAAAGTGGATTGTTTCAAAATTCCCATAACACCTTATGAGTTAAAATTCGGAGACTGGTAGGTAACAACCTAATGAAAAATAATAAATTGTCAGTTCTAGTGGAGTCAAAAATGACGTCAGAAAGCTATCCATGTGATATTATTTTGAATAAAACATTTTGAGAATTCTGCAGTTCCTGGACGCACAGTCTAATATTCAGGGTGTAAGTGACAGCCTAGCAAATACTGAAACGGTGAACTCAGACAATCAAACTGAACAACTTTCACTATGAAGTCTACCTCAGGAAACACGAAAAAAAAAAATCAGCTTCCCATACAAAACTGCTGTACCTACCCGCCTAAAATGTATGGGACAGCAGATTTTTTTTTGCGTTTCCTGAGGTAGGCTCCATAGTGAAAGTTGTACAGTTTGATGGTTTGAGATCACCGTTTCAGTATTTGCTAGGCTGTACCTGTATTATTATAAAACTGTAACAGATAATATGTGTCTGAACATTGACAATACTTCCAAAAAGGGTAACAATAGGAGTAATCTATCAATTCCGTACATCAATATGTGTATTTTGTTTGTTTTTAGAATAGAATAGATATAAGCTATCTATGTGATATTATTTTGAATAAAAAAATTTTTTTTTTTTTTATATTTGACAGAATCATAGTAAGGTGGGTTTTTAGTTTAAAGTTATTTGTAAAATGTTTAAAATCTTGTAAAAATTAATCTAAGGAATGATTTTAACTAATTTTATATATTGTTTTACGGAACCATAATTCTTACTAGGCTTACTTCTTTCTTATTCTTCTTAGGCCGTGTGGTGTCGGCTAAGAATAGCACCATCCCATTTCCTCCCGTGGGTGTCGTAAAAGGCGACTAAGGGATCTACTGAAGGATGGGCAGCAGCATCCTTTGAGTACACACATTGATTCGATCCAACTGCGATCGCCAACCCGCCTGCCAAGCGTGGCGATTATGGCAAATCCCCCCATTTTGGGGGAGGCTTATGTCCAGCAGTGGACGTTTAATGGCTGATATGATGATGATGATGATTCTTACTAATGAAAACCTGGGAAGTCGTATAGTGCGATTTTCGAAAATCTCACCTTGAAATCAGCAGTAGTAAATGACAAAATTACAAATGAAATATTCAATCATGATTTTCAATATCACGATTCAAAAATTGCACTCAGCTCCGTGTCTATATCACGCCCGTGATTACGGCAACAGCTAAATAGCGCCATCACCGACAGACGTCGCAGCCGAATGCTGCCAACATCATTAACTAATACTGTTTACTTGTTTATTTAGCTGCAGGGAGACTTCCTGTAATGCTAGATATATTAATTTACGGAGTTTTGTTAGGCGGGGTAGGGAGTAATTGTTAATTGGACTTTTAAACTGTACCCGGCACCATTTAGTGACAAAATTTTAAAGCATATTAAAAAAAATCGCTACGCAACATAGAAATCAAAATTGTGTGTCCCAGAAGGCTTTTAAATTGTTAAAATTAATACCAATGCACTCATTTGACTTAGATTTAACAATATAAATTATTTTTGAGCAATAAAATAGGCATTGAAATTTAAAAAAATTAGGTATTTATTAGAATATACAAATGTATTTTTCAAAACCTTCTAATCAGACAAAAATATTTACACCATGTTTGAAGTATGTAGAATAGTAAAGCCTTAAATATGTGCAAAAAAAATTACCATCAGGTTTTTTAGAACGAGATAATAGCTAAATTTTAAAATTGGAATAGATTTTTTTTTAATTTTGGTACATTTCTATGCTTAAATATGCTCTTCAATATTATACTATAAAAAAATATCAATTAATAATAAGTCCCGGCTCAAACCGTAAAATGACTGGGCTAATGGTGGAATAACGCCCAATACACCCAACTTTAGGGTAGGTGTTTGCCATGCTGATGCTAAAGAATTAAAAATTGAGAGATAAGTGATATTTTCAAACGCTTATTTTACTGAGAAGATAAAACTAAAACATTTTTTATGTAGTCAATTACACTATTCTTTGATTTGTCTTCCTGTTATGAAAGCATTCGACCCAGAAATGCTTAGTCCACTCCTTCTATTAATTTCATTCTCCATCATCATCATCTCAGCCGATGGACGTGCACTGCTGGATATAGGCCTCCCCAAGCATCGACACAACAACCAGTCCTGCGCTGCCCTCATCCAACGGACTTCCGCCGCCTTCACCAGGTTTTCGGTCTACCTTGTCCCCACGCTGCGCTTTCTGAGAACTCTTCGGCCATCGGTTCTGCGAGCAATGTGCCCCAATTATTATCTTATCACTTTAATTTTGAAATTCTTTCAGCTATGTCATTGTTCGTATAAAATTCCTATACCTGCCACTAATTTTCACGGTTTTTAAGCGATACAGAGCTGACTTTTATCATATCTGTAACTTCTATTGTATATCAGTAGCTTCAACGTCAAGTATGTCAACTAGAGCTTTCAACCAATTAAACTATCCCAGTTATTAGACTAGGTGCCAGCCGAATTTTTAATTACACTTTTAATAACCTATATTATTGACGCGTTTCATGTAGCTAATCCGTCCTTCATCATCATTGAATTTTAATCTACAGCCCGAATCAAACTTCTGTAGGTATAAATCTTCATTTCTTTGTCTCCCTATTTAGTCCAGTCGCGTCAGCCTGGCTTCTCTGGCTCTACCACTTCTTAAATAGGAAAAAAATATTCTCAAATCAGAATGCCAGCAACAATAATAGTAAGTTGACTACATCCAATGTTTTCAAATACTGGCATTGCAAGTTTTTAAAAATCTGTATAAAAATGTTCATCACAATATTCACAATTATTACATAGATCGATATCTATGTAATAATTGTGAATATTGTTACATACATACATATATACATGTTAAAATCACCAAAAGTATTATACTCTACAAATCACGGAAAGCTAGAACCTTTCACACTTCATACTTCATAATATCCCAAAATTCCTGAAACTATAATAATCGCATGGATAAAGTAGTTTGGCGGACGGCCATGTAATTTGAGACCAAGATTTAGAGGTTCCGTACATAAATGAAACTTAGTAATACGTGTAGAGTGAAACAAAACTAACAAAAAAGTAACCTGTAAAAGTTGGGGGAAAGGCATTTCTCTCTACGATACCTTTTGTATCAAGTGTTTGAAACACATAATCTTTCTTATTAGATAGTTAATCTTCTAAGCATTCATTGTCTTTATTTTAATGAAAATTCACGATAACCGTACAATATTATAGTAATGTGAGAAAAGGAAATCACACACACTATCAGTTAAATCAAGCCAAATACGTTCCGCAACGACCAAAAAATACCTCAGTGATAATATTAGATGAAAATAGCTGCCGTGGTTGCGTTTTGCAACTGCTTTTTGGATTATTTGTCTATTTTATTTACTAGTAATTTCTAATTTTGAATCCGGATTTCTGGAGACGTGGAAGTTATAAAAAAAAATTCCTGTATGGCTTTTAGTTTTAGTAAAAAATGGCTCGGTCTAAATTTGCCATTCTTTCAAGTAAGGGACTGCACTAAAAGTGTAATTTAAATAAAGGCAGGCGTCAGACCTATAAAGTGCTACTATAGTTGCCATTAGAGACAAACCACAAAAGCCACTTCGCTAGTTCGCGACTGAAGTCTATACAATGACAATCGATTTTATGAACGATGTGATGTTTCGAGAACTATGCAGGTGTATATAGTTTCTGCATAACTAAGGCACTTGTCGGAAATTGTCGGTTGCAAGTTGCGGAGAGGTATGGTCACTCATGAGGGTCTGGGTTCGAATCCGCATGGAAGACATGCCGTATATCTCAGATATTATTGATTTTAAACATGTTACAGCTATGTTGTATCACGTCCCCTTAAGATGCAATAGATTGAAAACTTCGTTCTCTGGGTAGTGGCCTCAGTGGCGAAATTGGATAACGCAATTCCCCGGAAAGAGTGCGGGTTCAAGTCCCGTCTGAGACTTAATTTTTCAAAGTTTATTTTGATGCCATATACGCTGAAAAAGATATATTATGTTTAATCCACCAATCCTCATTAAGCATGAGCATAAGCATATTTTATGCTCACGACTATATTCCACGAGGGGGTAGTCAGAGATATAGGTCGTTCGGTTGGTGGTGTCGGTCTTTTATGTAGAACCATAATGTTGACATAGTTGGCGAAGTCACGGGGACTTCAGTAACGTGGAGTTTTTATACCTATCTGCCAGTTGCACGAACGTTCATTAAAGATAATCCTCCATTAAATCTCATGCTGTCACTTTTTGTTTTGTTGACATAATAAAAGCAAGCAAGAGATTTAATGGGGGATTATCTTTAATGAACGTACGTGCAACTGGCGGTAAGTCCTCGTTACAAAACTGTATCGTCAATCTTCCTCATCCACTCGCCATCCTACTGATATAATAAAATGTTTATGTGACGATGTTTGTATGTTTGTGACTCGAGGCTCTAAAGATTAGCGGACGAAATTTACCACACATATATAATTATATTCTTGATTAACATCTAGGTACTTTTTAAAGTGAACGCGGAAAATAAAAAATAAATAAAAAAATCAGTCAATCCAACTAAATAACCCTTTTTTTATGTATTTATTCAAGATCATTTTCATTTTATTTTTTTAACCGCCTTCAAAAAAGGAGGAGGTTTCTCAATTCAACCGTATATATATATATATATATATATATATATATTTTTTTTTACAAAGGTACAAACCAAGTACAAACTACCATTTTTCTACCTAAATACAATTTACAAAACCTTTTTAAAAACATTTTTTTAAGGTAGACCGCTTTTTAAAATTTTATTCATTAATTGCGGACCCAAACAAATCTTTCAGTTCATTGAACTTTCAGAATTATACGGAGAATTGCGAAGCTGAAATTTTTTATATTTTTTAAATGAAGTCCTTTTTTTTATAATGTAATTTTAACTTTTACTCTTGGTTCAGGTTGCTTATTAACAAATATGTTTTGATGTTATTTAGTATTTCAACTATACTTTTTTCACTCTTAAAAAACCTGGCCAAGAGCGAGTCGGACACGCCTATGATAGAATTCCGTAGCCAATACCATTAAGTACTGTAATTGTAACTGTAAAAAATTAAAGTAAATTAAATTAAAGGAAATAAATTTCACTTTTAACCCATATTTTCTTCAGAAAAGGTATTAACTAAAAAGGTAAATACATTTTTTAATTATCACATTTTTTCTGTATTTTATTAAGTTATCTGCCTTCATGGGAAATTTTTTTTCAATAATTGTAAAACCAGCTAAGAGCGTGTCGGATAGGTACACCTATTATAAGGTTGTGTGGCTTTTTTCAGAAGAGGATTTAAAAAAATGTATATCTGAAATTTATTGCGCAATAGCGTCGGTTATAACGTTTTTAAAGTACTTACTAAGAGCTACGTTACTGAATATTTTCAGGTTTTTGACACCAATAATTCCAAAGTTAGCGTTTAGCTCTATTTTTATAAAATGCAGAAATATATTTTAATAGAACTATTAGAGCGACTCCTTTCAAACGACGACCTTCCAAAGACACCTCATCCAATAAAATAGGGATATTTTTTTCAACTTCATTATTGCATGGACCAATGTTTTTTTTTTAAATAATCACGTTTCTATTTTTTGGTAAAAGTTAGTGTCTACATGCTAAATTTGGTCATAACAGATGCGCAAAATATGAGAAAGTGATTGTGGTGGGACATAGAGACAGGAAGAACGGACTATGTAGAAAATAGGATTCTTCAAAGCGTCATATATCATGAAGTACTAACAGTAGGAGTATGATTTGCGGATATGAGTAAATTGAGCATATAATTGAAGTTCTGATTAGAGCCAAAACACGATTAAGACACATTTTCTTGATAGAAAAAGTAGCCTCCGTCTTTATCGATAAACGCTTGGAACTGCTAAGCGGTGAATAATAGAAACACGAGACTTGCTTTAAAAAAAAAGAGATTGATATTTTACAAATTTTGATTAGAGCAGAATGGAACTTACATAAATAGTACAATCACAATTAAATAAAGTTTGTTTCACGCTTGCGTCGTTTCAATTACGCTTTATTTAGCTATCACACGCCCATTTCGCTTATATAAATATACAGGAAATCATTTGAGGTAAGGCATACAGACAAATGGATTGAGACGAAGTTATAAGGGTCCCTTGTCCAGAGTGCAATTCACTAAGCGTCACATCTCTGTCAAAAACATCGACGAGCTCGCATCCTTCAGATCGTCGGAGGTTTTATATGAGTTTGACACATGAAATTGACAGCTAGCCGATGTTTCAACGACGAATTGAAGGTTGTGACGATGTTTGCGCTTAGTGAATTGCATTGTTGACTATGGAACCCTAAAAAGTTGTTCAGATTCTTCAGACTTAGATATAAAAGCAGAGTTCATTATAATTTCAGCTCTTGTGTCAATACATGAAGGTTCAAAGTACGATATATGAATTTGGTAAAACGTCTGAGTGTACGTATAGAAATTATTAATATTACATATTATAAAACATGTAGCTAACAAAATACCTTAGTAATATTAAGAGCCTATGTCGAAAAATAATTGAAGCGAAATGGGCGTGTGATAGCTTATACTGCCTGATGCGAGAGAAAGAGATGGGGCGGCGCGCGCGCCTGAAACGACGCAACCGTAAAACAAACTTTATTTAATTGTGATTGTACTATTTATGTAAGTTCAATTCTGCTCTAATGAAACTTTATGAAACACCTTTAAATATAAGATAGATTAGAATTATACACCCTGTATTGTGAATTGCTCACGCCATTGACCCACGTGGGTAGGTAATAAACTACGACCTAACTCACGCTACCATGCAGATTCTCTTGCGCCTCATTTCATGCACTTCTGTTTCACTATCACAGAATGTTGATGATGGTGATAAAAAATTTTTTTGAACCTAAAGAACATTGTTTCTTATTTAAGAATGTTATTTTATTTTTATTGCCCTAGGAAAATGCGCCGTGCATTTTCCATGAGCAATAATAAAAACTGCAGATGGCATTACTACACTTCACAAAACACCCTGTGTATTTGAATCATAAACTGAATCTAAAAAAAACTTCCTGTTACCTTAGATTAAATTAAATATTATTGTGAAATTTAATTATTAAGTATTTTGACATCATTTATAATTTAGTTCATTAATTTTATTGTTTATTTTAATATGAAAATTGAATGTGTATACGTCTGCAAAGACAAGATTCGGAGTGATCTTTAAAACGCAACCTGTCATCTTATGTACCTGAATTCTATGCACAATAAAGAATTATATTATTAAAACTATTATAAAATTGTAACTGGAAGTTTGTCTGTACATTGAAGATATTAAAAAAAAAAACTAACGATATGGTTTTTAGGTATCCCTGATTCCATAGTTATCATCAATTTTTTGATTTTTTGTCTGTCTGTTTGTTTGTTTGTTTATTTGTTTGAACGAGCATCACGCAAAAACTACTAAACCGATTTTGATGAAACTTTTTTGTTTGATAGCTTATGATCTGACTTAAAATCTGGTATATAATTTGTGCGGACGAAGTCGTAGGTTAACGATCGTAAATGTGACTTGCTTGTGTGGAGCTCCACAAACGATGGCCCATCTCACATCGTGCCCTGCGTTCCCTAACACCTGCACGCAGGAGGAGCTCATAACCGGTGCAGTATCGGTTGCCCGATTTTGGAGAAGATACTATTTAGCGACTTTGTTCAGAATTTGAAGTCGACACGATAAGACGAAGTACAGTTATTCAATATTTTATTTTAACATCTACACTTGAGCCACGATACGCTTGGAGTTTCGTTGTAGGCCAGGGAGGGGCAACCTATGCGACTCGCGACCACCCAATAGTCGACCTACGCAACGCGATTCCTTAAAGTTTTTTTTTGACTGACTATTTTGTACATAAACGAACATCAACTGCAAAAAAGTACATCATTTTGAAGTATTAATACGTCTTTAATCAAAGATGAAAAAACACGGAACACTATCCATCAATAGTATTTTTGAAAGTCACACGTTGAAATCAGCAGTAGAAAATGTCAAACACAATTAAGGTTTTTACATTTTCAACTTGTGATTTTCAGAAATCGCACTCCTGACAGCAAAATTTTTCACATTGTAGCAGACGGATTTTCTTTTTACCCTACTGCGCGACGCAAAGGAAGCGTAATATGTTTATCAGCCTATGTATTTAAGTTTGTTCCTTTGATGATTTTAATGATTCTTTGGTACGTCAATCTAGTGTCACTAAAGAAATGACAATCTAAAAAGTTTAAAATAAAAAAATAAAAAACAAGACTGCGTAAAAAATTTACTTTAAATCAAAACTGAAAAGAAAAAAACAAGTCCAGTACTTTAAATTTAAAGCGACTTTAACTAACAGTCGAGAACCATTATTTGGAAAATGGAAAAATGTGAACCGGTCTGGAATTTTTATTGGGTTAAAATCGCTAGTCGCAGAAATATAGAGTACTGGCCTTGTATTTTCTTTTCAGTTTTAATTTAAAGTAATTTTTTGAAGCAGTTTAAATTTTGATTTCTTTTAATGCGAGGCGAACCTCGTTAAAACAAAAATTATTAATAACTAGCTGGTGCCCGCGACTTCGTCTGCGCTTCGCCTGGACAATTCACACAATATCTTTATAAATTGCAGCCTATGTACTATTCTGATGTATAAGCTATATTATTGTCAAGTTACATTAAAAACCATTCAGTAGTTTTTACGTGAAAGAGTAACAAACATCCATCCATACTAACTTTCGCGTTTATAATATTACTAGGATCTAATTCAATTAAATATTTAATAGTCTTCAGTAACAAAAATTTTTTATCGGGGACTAAATAATTTTACAAGATTTTCCATATAATTAATCGTTTTTATACAAAACGAATAAGTAGGTAGGTGCTTAACGTAGAACAAAGTTCGAAATTGTAGAATTAAAATGTAGAATTTGAAAAGGCCCTAGCAATAACTTTCGAAAAAGCGAAAAAAGGTGCAAGCAGAATGTCAAATGATAAATTTTTGGCGTGTTTTCTTCGCCTACATTTCCCGCGCTTTCCGCAATACCATACCCAAGCTCCCAGGCCAGTCGCTCGCGAACTGCTGTCAAGAACGCACGTGCCGCGCGTTATAAAATAAAAAATAATAGCGTAAAAAATCACCGCTCTGGATCTACGCTATTTTAGTCGCAGTGACACATTAAAGAGAGTTTCTGTGAAGGATTAATAAATCCGATTTGTGACAGTGGAATTTGATTAGAGTGCCCAAGAAATATAGTGATGTGAATTTGTGAAAAAAAAAGATTTTGAGGTGCTTATTTTTTTAGAAGACCATGGATTTTGAGGTTCGTGTTTAAACTTTTTTTAAATCTAATATTTATTGCCTTAATTGTTTTAATAAAATAAAAAATGTTTTTAATTTTATGTAACAGTAACTAAGTCCATTATTCAAAATATAGAATACATATCGAGTTAAGCCAAAAAGGGTCCATAAAAAGTCAAAAGAGATTACGTACCTTTTTCTTGATATTCTTGAACGATAACGTACTTAGCCTAGGTACTGAATAAGATTACGAATGATTCTAAACGTATGTAAGTAATTGGTCTCTACGATTGCACACAATTGGTGACTATTGTGTTATGCGATGCATCGCAAGTACATATTGCACTATACAGAGCATGTCTCCTTTGTTCGTGAACTATCGCCGATGGAGTAGGTGCCAGTTAAATTTTATTTAACTGTGTTAAAATCAAATGCAAATTTTACATACATACAAATACATATTCTCACGCCTGTCTCCCACTGGGGTAGGCAGAGACAACGGAACGCCACCTGCTACCATCCTGACATACCTCGAAAATACCATGAAAATTTTTATTTATTTATTTATTGGATAACCTATAAAGAAAAAAACACATAATATGTAATAATAAATAAATAGTAAAAACTAAACTCATTGGTAAAAACTATCAATTGTACTTACTAATAAGGATAGTTGCAGTTGCTGTCTATCATTTAATTATTTATTTTATTTTTATTTTATTTATTTTCGAAACCAACAGCGTTACAGTGGGTAATATAAAATTAACAATTTGTGTAAGTAGTATAGCCAATTATAGGTTTCCTTATGTTAACATAATTATAATATTTTGTTATTATAGTAATCTAAACACTAAAATTACTTGATTTAGTAATAAGCTAATGAGATGTGTAATTATATAATCAACATACATACCACAGAATATAAATATATAATGTAAAATTTCGATACAGCATACACATCCTCTGCAACACACATAGGGGGAAATTTCTTGTTTGCTTATATATAAAATTTTATTAATTTTGAGATAAAATTAGTTTTAGAGCCAACAAAAAGATCCGCCACTTATCCACTGAACATAGGCCTCTCCGAAGGCGCACCACAAAACTCTGTTCCCGGCCTTCCTCACCGCTACATTTTTTTTAGGTCGTCTGTCCAGCGGGCAGCACGGCGGCGGCGTCCCTCACTACGCCTACCAATAAAATTCTGATTAGCAAATAATAATTTATTTATCAGAAATATTTACTATCCGAAATATTTATCTTGGAACTAAAGCTGTTCGAATACCTTAGTCATGTCGTGACAGATGACTTGAGGGATGACCAGGACATTGAGCGGGAACGTAGAGCGTTGTCGGTCAGAAGCAATATGCTCGCCCGTAGGTTTGCTCGTTGTACAGAAGAAGTTAAGATCACCCTCTTTAAAGCGTACTGTCAATCTTTCTACACGAGCGGCCTGTGGGTGAGATATACGCAGAAGGCCTACAGCGCGCTACGGGTCCAGTACAATAACGCTTTCAGAATGCTGTTGGGGCGGCCGCGTTTCTGCAGTGCATCATTCATGTTTGCCGAGGCGCGCACAGACGGCTTCCACGCTATAGTGCGTAAGAAAGTTGCATCGTTGATGAGAAGAGTCCATGGCAGCTCCAACGGCATTCTGAAGGTGATAGGAGGCAAGATCGAGTGTCCCATTGCCAGTCATTGGTCCGCACTTATGACTAGGTATAATATATAGATAGGCAAATTAATTTATTTTAAGTTCTAAATTATTCTTCTTCTTGTGGTGCCATCTCCTATCGGAGGTTGGCTATCAATAGGGCTATTCGGACCCTTGAGACTGCATCCCTGAACAGTGAGGTTGTGTCCACATCGAACCATTCGCACAGGTTTTTAAGCCAGGACGTCCTTCTTCTACCAGGTATTCGTCTTCCCAAAATTTTCCCCTGCAGAATAATTTGGAGAAGTTGGTATTTATCACTTCTCATAATGTGACCGAGGTACTGTAATTTCCGAGTTTTCATGGTTTTTAGGATTTCTACTCTCTTGTTCATCCTCTGCAGGACCACCTCGTTGCTAATTCTATCCGTCCATGATATCTTCAACATCCTCCTGTATACCCACATCTCAAAAGCCTCAAGTCGTTTGCACATGGTTTGAGTGAGTGTCCAGGATTCAACACCATACAGGAGGATGGAGAATACGTAGCACCTTACAAGACGGACTCGGGTGGAGATCTAAATTATTCTAAATTATTTCTTTTGAATTGTTATTTTATTAGTAATTGAAATATTGACCTTTAATTTTAATCATCGTTTAATGTTATTTACTAACATAGGGTGTAAGATGACATTATGTAATTACTAATCAAAATTTTATGGAACTTGTTTTCCGAAATAAATGTTTTGAATTGAATTGTTCTAAGAATAAGTGAGAGTAAATGGTTCAAATCTCTGTTTCTGCGATTAAAATTTAGCCTGAAAATTTCATTTCTGTTTGGAATGGAGTATCGGTATACGATATTGAGCACTAAATTTAATGAGCACCTAAATTATTAGGATTAATGCTCAATTTGATTTGTAGCTCAATTGGATTTTAAATTCGTATTGAGAACCTGTTCACAATTCTAGAGACATAATCTTTAATATTGTTAAAAATGTGTATAGGGTTGGTTACAAAATAGAACTTATAGATATTGAAAATAATATTGTAGATGTAGATGTATGCACAGGGACATCTCGGTACAGCATGTCATCGGGGTAGTAACGGATACTCGCTCACAGGCTTCAGTCCCGAATTCTAGCCTAGACGATATTAGCTCTCTCAAGAGCAGCATAAGCGTCCTTAAGCACATTCCTAAGGGTGCGCGAAGTGCAGCAGCAGGAAAACTTAGTACCATTATTGAGAAATGTTTACACTCCAACGGTACAGATGACTGGTTTTCATTCCTGTCATTTGCTTATGTAGCCCTGAGGGTGCCGGATCGTGGCGACCAACGGTCTCTTACAGCAAAGGTGAAGGAAAACGTGGACAGCGTCTGTACTTATTTCCCGGAGCCTGATAGTTCGTCAAGAACATATAACTTTTACAGGGCTGTCGAGTCAAAAGTATATGACGGAGACTTGAGAGGGGCCGTTCGCTTACTGACATCGGAGTGCGCTTTCGCTCCAAAGGATGATGCGACATTAAATTCTTTGCAGGCAAAGCATCCGGTGTTTTGTTTGTTCTAGTATTTTTTACTATTTTATTCGTTAAGATAAAAAATCATAGAACATGTTTTGTCTATAAGTATTATATTTATATTCAATTAAAAAAATCTCAAATTTTTAGCACTTCAAAAAGATTATTTCTTGATTTTTAAAATCGGGCATAGGCCCACCACACATTCCCACCGCTGTAACTCCTGTAAGCCAGGATCAACAGCGGCGACCATTCACAACACTGGACAATGAAGTCCTGCGAGCCTGGGGGATGACTCTAATCTGTCTTGGAACCCGCATTGAATTAATCAAAGAAGATAGGAGGAGTAGGAAAACTAAATATCCGACTTCCCTCCATTGCAAGCGGGACACAGCAATAAGATGGAAAAAACACGGCTACTAGAGAGCCAATTCAAGAGATCATTTATGGCAGTGTTGAAGACACGACCGCAAAAATTATTTCTTGATTGACTAAATTATTTATTTATTATGACTTAAATACTGTTCATGTGTTCATTATCATTCACTTGTCTTTATTTCATTACTTTGGCGTCGGAACAATAATTTCATCTTCTTCCGTGCAATCTCTCTTAGCCGTAGTTTCAGCACTTACTCCTTTCTTACACATATCATCCTTCAGACAATCCATTCATATTTTCTTCGGCCTTACACACATTCATACTTAACACTCGTCTCGTAATATGACACTCATCTCTTGGCATTACACCCATACTACGATAATCTATTACCCGATTGTCAACTGCTACAATTCATCATCATCATCATCAGCCTATAAACGTCCCACTGCAGGGCACAGGCCTACCCTCAGGGAGGGTGCATGGGCATTAGTCCACCCCGCGTGCCCAATGCGGATTGGCAGACTTCACATACACATCAGAATTTCTTCTTCAGTGTATGCAGGTTTCCTCACGACCCGCTACAATTGCAACCTCAAAATCGTTTCTAACCACCGCGAATGTTGGGTTCAAAACATAGTTTTAAGTTTTTTGCTACATAAAGATAATAATTGAATAATGGGTTGGTTAGTTCGTGATATTATAATTAATGAAATCTAAAAACTCAAAGAAGAATGGCGGATGCGCAGTATTTTTTCTATTCTATTTTTAAAAAATGGCTGCTATCTTGCCTAGCTAGCATGCCACCCCCGAGAAAACGACAAAAATCGAGATGTGCCTCCATCTTTATTATTTTACGTAGG
Source organism: Agonopterix arenella (assembly GCA_927399405.1). Taxonomy (NCBI): domain Eukaryota; kingdom Metazoa; phylum Arthropoda; class Insecta; order Lepidoptera; family Depressariidae; genus Agonopterix; species Agonopterix arenella. The sequence continues at coordinate 1,737,914 of OV656711.1, forward strand.
CCAGAAAGAGTGCGCATGACGTTTTTCTCGTTTAAACGCTTTGTCGTGGGTGGCATGGGTGATGATTTTGCCAATATCTAGTTTAAGGAGCAATTAGTGCTTGACATTGTACGGTAATGGATATGGCGATCTCAAAGCCCTGTTTTTTTACAAAAACACACACCCGAAACCGCCATAAAATGGCGGAGCCGCGTGGCTACTTAAATCGCGAGCCGAACGAAAGACGTCTACTCGAGAGACCTCTAGCCACGCGACTCCGCAGTATTTTTTTGTCTCTGCCTTAGATGGAGACCGTACATTAATATAACGTAGCAATACGTGTAGAGTGAAATAAATCTGACAATAAAGTTAATTGGTGCTGTAAAATTTTGGAGGAAAGGTTTTTCAACTTATAGTATCTCTTGAATCTAATGTGTGAAACTCATTGTCTTTCTCATTAGATATTATCCATCCATCATTCCATTAGTCCATCATTCATTCCATTAGTTTTCTATTATTTCATGGCATATATAAGGTATAACAAAATCAGGTGAAACTATTTTAAGGGGACGTTTAGACCATCAAACTAAATAACTTTCTCTATTGGACCGATATTGAAATCGCGAAAAAATCTGCTGTCCCATATATTCAGGTCGAGTAGGTTTGTATGGAACAGCTGATTTTTTTTTCACGATTTCGATATTGGTCCCATAGAGAAAGTGGTTCAGTTTGATGGTCTGATCATCCCCTTAAAATAGTTCCACCTAATTTTGATAGACCTAATATACCGTAGTATAAAACTTATTACGATAATTGCAAAAAACAAAATGAGTAGCACTATCAGTTCAACCAAACCGAAAACGTTCCTTGACGACCACGAAATACACATAAGTAATCATATTCGATGAAAACGGCTGCTATGTTTACGTTTTGCTGCTGTTTTTTTGCTGATTTGTCCAATTTACTAGTAATTTCTACTTTAGATTTAGAGATGTAGAACTATTTTAGAAAATGCCTTGAATTTTTCAGGTTAAAATAATTATAACCAGTATTGGCTTCTAGTTTTCGTAAAATAGGCTGATTGCAGATCCGCCTCCCTTCTTTTATGATTTATCATAGTATAAATACTTTTCAGTACCCATTATAAGAAATATGATCGACAGAATGTCCTAAAACTAACTACTTAAGGTGGTTGCAGAGGGGTCAATATTTTTCAAAAATTTTAGAAAATCTAGATGCCGCGTCACAAATAACATTTGCAATTTATAAAATAGTTACGAAAATATAAAGCTTTGAAATTTTTCATACAAAATTTTAAAAGCTTTATTTCTTCGTATTTATGTTATAAATTGTAAATTTTATTTGTGACGCGGCAACTAGATTATCTAAACTATTTTTCCATATATACAAAGTTACTTATATTAATACCATCTACGCGTATTGTGCGTCAAAGTTTTGTATGGACTGAAACCACCTTAAACGAACAAACTAAGCAAACGGACTTGTTATTTATTCAAAATCGAACTGTTAAACTTTCGTAGTCAAACAAACTTTAAAATCCGACATTAAATGAGTAAATTAGATCAAATTGCTTTGTCTAGGCACTTATTTATTTTACTAGATGCCTTTGTTAAAGTGATGATGGCGTAATCTTTTAGTTTTACTACCTACAGTGAACAGTCGTAAAAATAATAGCTTTCCAGCTGTGTTTATCGTATCGAATATTTCAAAACAATAACGTTACGATACTAATATTAACATTAATTTGTTTTATTAGACTCAGTGCCAAGCCCAAATAAATTACACTAAGGGCGCGAATCGTGATGGCTTGACAGCGAAACACGTAAAATAAATTAATGTTCTTATCAAATACTTTAAGATTAATATAAGAATGTTTTACCATTATACAGAATTGGTTTCTCGAAAACGGCTCTAACGATTTTACTTGTCAAGTTAAAGTAGATGGTTTTCATTCCTGAGGAAATCCGGTCTGGCTGTCAAGCATTGTAGACTACGAGATTAGTGTACTTTTTGAGACTGATCGTATGATATTATTGTAGTATGCACTGTAGAGATGTGAATAGTACAAAATTGACATGGTTCATCGGTCGGTTTAGGAGATACAGCCGTTCAAAGGTAGACCCTTAGTTTAAAAGGATGCTAATGATATCAATTTCATCCTGTATATATGATTTGCAGATTATTAGTTATAATTTTTGTTAACTACCAATATGAAACCAAATGACAAGAGAGTTTTATAATATCAATGATTAACTTGTGTAATGCTGTTGTCAATAAACCATCCATACCATTTGTTGGAAATATACAATCACAGAGTAGGTACTATAATGTCCCATGGACAAGATGGCAAAGCGGCTAAAATAACGGTATTTAATGAACTCTATTTGCGTCAACACTTTTTGTTTGAACGATGCGTTACGTTTACAAATTAGTCAAAATTAAAATACTGACATAGAATAGAATAAAAGTAGTAATTAACGCTAATCGCTTTTTCTATGACTTAGGAAAATTACTGCAGAACAAAAAGGTAAGTTGAAAACATTTTTAGTGAATCTTTTATCAGCATGAAGAAATCCAGATGTTGAAAACAGATTTGGGTATATTATTATTATTGGGGGTTGACGGACAGACAGACATGCGCTTGTGCTGGTCATTCGTGACGCCCCTTTTATATAGTTCCTTATTAATCCATACTGCATTCAGAAATCTCAAAGATTAATTGTACAAATGTATATGTATTATATGTTAATGAATCTGTTGATTTATATGTAGATGTATAATACAGGGTGTAAGTGACAGCCTAGCAAATAATGAAACGGTGAACTAAGACCATCAAACTGAACAACTTTCACTATGGAGCCTACCTCAGGAAACACGAACAAAAATCAGCTGTCCCATACATTTTAGTCTGGTAGTAGTTTTGTATGGGACAGTTGATTTTTTTTCGTGTTTCCTGAGGTAGTTTAGTATATTAATATCATCTACGCGTATTGTGTGTCAATGTTTTGTATAAAATTGACCCCTCTGCAACCACCTTAACTTCATTTGCCTATAATTTTTGATGAATACCAAATCTGTGTATACCTTTAAGTGATGTATTCATAAGACCTGTTGCTCGTGTATTTTTTAAACCTTTAAATTAAATTTGTGAATGTGTCGTTAACTATTAAAATAATTCAGTGTTTTTAAATTCGTTCCAGTAAACAAAAAAAGTATTTTAAAAAGATCATAGAGCTCACAGACTTAGGTATAATGGCAGAGCTTAATTTGTGAGCATTCGTGGAAAAATCTCTGTTTAATTTTAGAATGTGTCCCTTTCACCGAATTAGGTTCCAAATTTAATTATAATCTCGGCACCTGTCGAAATTGGTAATCCAATTACGAAATGTCAACAGACACTGGTTTTGTTTTGTTTGGTTAAACATGATGTTCGACTTGATAATATAATACTTAATACCTAAATATATTTACCTACTGATGAAAAAGACAAACTCATACTTTTTAATTCAAAATAATATCACATAGATACCTAACTAAAAAGATTCTGGTGGCTGATCCCGCTAAATCAATGTTTATTGCATCGCTTGCAAATTTGGTATCGTGCGCAATTTGTGTCGTAGCTCGATCATCACTGAATCGTTACCGCTGTCAGTTAAGGGACTATGTCGAAAAGTAATTGAAGCAAAATGGGCGTGTGATAGCTTATATGACTGCCTGATGCGAGAGAAAGAGATGGGGCGGCGCGTGCGCTTGAAACTACGCAAGCGTAAACAACAAATTTTATTTAATTTGATTCAAAAATAGCACTTCTGAAACAGTCATAACATAAGTCATAACCAAAACTGAATCTTACCTGAATCAGCATCAAACTTTAATATTTTAAGTTAGCGCGATCGACCCCTAGATCAACATAAAAGGTAATTCTGTCGTGGGATAGATTAATGTATGGAAATAAAGCTAAGAAAAAGTATGTCTAGAAAGAACCTTATGCTTTTAACTTATAAAACAAAAGGGGCCAACTTTCTTAGGTTGGTGTGCGTGAGGTTATACAAATTATGTCTGTTTGCGGGTATATGGATAGGGTTTAGAAGCCATTACTGCCTAGCTAGCATGCCACCCCCAAGAAAACGACAAAAATCGAGATGTGCCTCCATCTTTATTATTTTTCGTAGGCTAGAAAGAGCGCGCATGACGTTTTTCTCGTTTAAACTCTTTGTCGTGGGTGGCATGCTAGCTAGGCTGGTTGAAATTTTTTTCTACTCTTTCGTAGCTTTGACTGTCAATCTTTACACATAAATAAAAATAAAATAAAAAGCACTTTATTGCCACACAAAACTACAAAAAAAGCACATAACTTTTCTAAGATAGAAAGGGACAATACGAGTAACCTTCTTATTTCAACTATTATTCTTCTTCTTATCGTGTGGGCAGAGCCCTGGTGTCAGAGTTTTTTCAGACCGCCTTACGGCCTCTGACGTGGTTTTTATGTAACGACTACTACCACCAGAGATAGTAGCCGGGACCAACGGCTTAACGTGCCATCTGAAGCACGGAACCATTTTTCTTTTCAGACAATCAGGTGATTTAGCCTGTAATGTCGTAACCAACTATGGACAACAACTAGGTGTCTCCTGTGGGAATCGAACCCACGACCTCCGTGTCGAGAGCCAATGCTCTTAACCATTAGACCACGAAGGCATTTCAACTATGATTAGGAGCAAAATAAATATTCTACTAAAAAAAAAACTCACAGCAACTTTGTATCACCGTGTTACAAATAAAAACGTAATTTGAATCACGCTCGACAATACAATGAACATCGTAAATATGCTGTAAAAGTCAAGAAGTTGCAGATAGTGACTACTTTGTGAGAAAAAAATAATGTTCTTTTGCTTTGCTTAAAGCCGGTTCTCAACTGGAGCATTTTGTTCGTTTCAGTTTAGGTCGAGATTCATAAACGGTGTATGCCTCCGTGGTCTAATGGTTAAGAGCATTGGCTCTCGAAACGGAGGTCGTGGGTTCGATTCCCATGGGGGAACACCTAGTGAAATGTCACTGTGTGCGTTTTTCCCCAGTTGGTTAGGACATTGCAGGCTAAATCACCTGATTGTCTGAAAAGAAAAATGATACCGTGCTTCAGATGGCACGTTAAGCCGTTGGTCCCGGCTACTATCTCTGGTGGTAGTAGTCGTTACATAAAAGCCACGTCAGAGGCCGTAAGGCGATCTGAAAAAACTCTGACACCAGGGCTCTGCCCACTCGATAAGAAGAAGAAGAACGGTTTAGTTCCTGAATGCTCTTGGTGAGGACGCGTCTTTAAAATTTACAAATGGTGTGTACGTGTTAGAAATACACAATAGAGCTGACACTGTTTGAATGTTACACTAAATTATGTCACTTTATGAGATACGTATTAGCCCAGTCATTTTACGGTTTCAGCCGGGACTAATTAATAATTAATATTTTTTTCGGTATAGTATTTAAGAGCAAATTTGAGTTTTTTTTTTACGTATGGGTTTGCTCTTGACCTCAATCTAGTCCTCAGGACGAAGATGGGGTTAAGCTTAGAAACGTACCAACATTTAAAAATATCACGTAAGCAACAGCCCCAAATTTTAAATTTTGCATTTTTCTCGTTCTAAAAAAAAGATGGTAATTTTTTTTGCACGCTTTTAAGGCTTTACCATTATACATACTTCAAACATGGTGTTAATATTTTTGTGTACTTAGAAGGCTTTGAAAAATACATTAGTATTTTCTATTAAATATCTCATTTTTTAAATTTTAATGCCTAATTGCTTAAAATAGTTATAGAGTGCTTTGGTATTAATAATAATAATTTAAAAGCCTTCTGGAACACACAATTTTGATTTCTATTTTGCGTAGCAAATTTTTTTTAAATATGTTTTCAGATAGTCTTTTTGTCACTAAATGGTGCCGGTTACAGTATAAAAGTTAAATTCATTATAACTCCCCACCCCTCCTAACAAACCTCCTAAAAACTGCCGTAAAATGACTGGGCTATATCTAGAAATAAATCTACAGACTGACAGCCTAAACCACTGAAGATAGTAACTATATCTATTTATCTATCTATCTATAACGTCACACCTCTTTCTCAGTGGGGTAAGCAGAGACCAGGGCGCGCCATTTACTATCCTTAGATGACTACGATCCTTAGGTGCTGTTTATACAGAAGAGACTTGTGGTGGTGGCGGATTGTCAAAGTAACACCAATATAATCCTTAAAGTACGTAGCATAGCGTCATTTCTGTCGTAAAGGAAAATCGCGGGCGTAATTCTCCAAACGACACTATGCTACGTACTATAAGGTTTATATGGCCGCACCCCGACCGTGCCACGCCCGCGCCACGTCTCTTCTATATAAACCACACTTTACATACCTCTTTTGCCTCATGCACATTCATACATCTCTTCTTACATGCCCGTCGCTTTCGAGTACCCCGCACTTCCCCTTTTTGTAGGACGCAACTGATTTGATCAGCACATGTCCTACGAGGGCGCCCTCTGCCGACGCTTCCACTCACATCAGCAACATATATCTCTTTCGTACATCTGCTGTCACTCATCCTCTCCACATGACCAAACCAACGAAGCATACCTTTCTCTATTCTTGTCACAACATCTTCTTTCAATTTACATCGGTCTCTTATTACACAATTTCTCACTCTATCTCTCATCGTGACACCACACAGATGAAGATGAATAAAATGAAGATACTAACATGAAAGGAATATACCTAAACATTCTACAGAATTATGTATGATTGTATTAAGAAAGGATTTTTTGAAAAACAACCCCTAAAGGGTGTCCCAGCGCGGGAACGCAGCTGGTGTGATGGGATCCTTTGTGCCGGGTACGTTTAATGACAAAAGGCTCATTTAGTGTGTGTTAACAACACCCCCACAGATCATTATAAGATGTGCAAAGTAGGCGTGGAACGTGTCTCTACAGGTTATGCAATTATTTGCATAACACCATAAGGCGCGCAGCGTGGTGCGAGCGAAAGGGCATAAGTAATTGTAGCAGCGTGAGCGAAAAGAAAAGTGGCGACAGCCGTCTCCGAAGACAAAGCGATACTTTGCATTTCTAACCCCTCTTATAATGTTCTGTGAACCCCCCTAACTTGCCTTTATTAATCTGCAGTGTGCAGTAGAGTGGGTGGGAGTATTATCCACTCCTCTTATTTATAGGTGGAGGAATTTGCCCTGCAATGGGATCTTACAAGTTACGTCGGCGTAACCGCGTATGAGATAGCGATAGTTGGAGTCGAGATATTACGGAAATATACACAATTTACATACAATTTGAGCATCTTGGCACATGTACCCCAGCCATAGTACTAATACTTAGATGGTTACATTGATAAATAAAGCAATAAGGTAACGACATAGTAGACTAAGAGATAAGTGTACTTTTTCAACCATCAGCTGCAAGGCTGATTCAGTGTTTATCTGGTGTAGAGCATCTCTGTGATGGGGATGGACTCGGTCTGCCTGCATAACTCCAGTCGGTTTAGAAGTTACTGATGTTTAAAGGTCAGTAAAAAATAAACGATCAGCTGATCGGCTGATCGTATGATATTATTGTAGTATGCACTGTAGCTATGTGAATAGTACAAAAACTGACATGAACTGCCAGTCGGTTTAGGAGATACAACCGTTCAAAGGTCGGACCTTTGAACGGCTGTATCTTCTAAACCGACTGATAAACCATGCCAGTTTTTATACTGTTCATATAGTTACAGCCTTGCAGCTGATCCTTAATTGTTTACTGACCTTTAAACATCAGTAACTTCTAAACCGACTAGAGTTATGCAGGCAGACTGGGTCCATCCCTATCACAGCGATGCTCTACACCCCATAAACACTGAATCAGCCTTGCTGCTGTTGGTTGCAAAAAGTACACTTATCTCTTAGTCTATAGGTAACGATCGCCTTTTTTAACTAGAAATGCTATAAGCATCTCTTTTTGTGTGAATAGGACAAAATGTTTTAGTTACCTTTAAATAAGTTAGGTACTGCCTCCGTAGTCTAATGGTTAAGAGCAGTGGCTCTCGACAAGGAGGTCGTGGGTTCGATTTCCACGGGGGACACCTAGTGAAATGTCATCATAATCAATAAGAAGAAGAATAAGTTAGGTAAGTAAGTACATAGTGTGTACTTATATGTGTCGGGTAATCGATTTTGCGTTTATTTGTAATTTTCTATGACAGTTCAATTTCCTACGGAACCCTGAAATAAGGTTAGATCAGATTAAGTTTTTTTTCGTTGTTACGTGAAATAGATTCTGTTTCGGAGATTCGGACGAAATCAATTTGTTTTTTTTTCGGGGAACTAGAAAATCCGTGTGATCCTTTTATAGTGATAGGTGCCAGTGGTTCTATCGGATTTCTTTTTTTACTTTTTTCACATCAAATGAAATCCGATGAAAAACGAACATGTGGGAAATGATTCGAGTTTCTCTCATGGTTTATTTCATTAATATCAACAATGTACGCCGTTTGCTCAGCTTTGTTTTGTATGAGCGCAAATATCATGAGCTAGAAGTATTTCAAATAGCCTAAAGCCCTCTTTCAAGTGTTTGATGGAGGAAATATCTTCAAAGATAAGCTCACCCTTTGTACTTATCTAATTATCCTCTTTTTATTTCCATGAATAGAAAGTAAAATGTATTTTTTTAAATTTACAATTAATGGACTCTTGCTTGTGCGTTAGCACTGCATTTCCGCCAGTGTCAAGTCAATCCCAGGGGTTGTTTTTGGTCAAGAACAAGAAGAGATTGAGGATTGCGGATCTTCGTGGCAGGCAAAAACGCGACGCGCCAAAACCACGCGAGACAAGTGCTCGGGTCAGAACATGCAACATGACTCAAAGTAAAATGTTATTCAATTTTATAAGACTTATCCCACTATATCTCACTAGGTTACTTGCTTTTCATTTTAACCCCCCTTTAGGAATATGGGATCGATAAAAAATAAATTTGCATAGCTATCACACTTCTGTTTTTGGGTTATTTTATTATAATATCTTCATGCTAAACGTTTCAATAGATGCACAAATGAGAGAGTACTTGTGGTGGGGCACACAGACAGATAAAGAAACTGAACAAGCTGTAGTGGCAATGGGCTGGTCATATCTGCCGAAGAACTGGAAACCGATGGGGTATCAGAGTTCTAGAGTAGAGACCACGAACTGCATGGTAGGCGTAATGTGGGACGCTCTGCTGCCCGCTGGACAGACGACCTACAAAAGGTAGCGGGGAGCGACTGGATGAGGAAGGCCGAGGACGGAGTTTAGTGGCGCGCCTTGCGAAAGGCCTATGTTCAGCAGTGGACGATGATAGGCAGATGATGATGTAGGAGTTCTTTGTTTGACTATGAATAAGGGTCAGCTTCAAAGAGGTGATAGGAAGAATACTGAGGTATGGAGGAATACTCCAGGCTTGAAACACTCCAAAGCTCTTATTAAAGGTTATAATAGCAAACTTGTATACAACTTCCTTGCTCTTAATAAAGAAAAAATAGTACAATAGCGAGATCACTTGCAGGATTTGCAGGCCACTGCAAACTGAACAAACATTTATGCACAAACTCGACCAGCTGCAGTTTTTCCTAAGAAGGAAACTCTTTTGCATCTTTTTGGTAAATGAGGTCCATTGATGTACAAAGTAAGTATCTCTCTGGGTCAGGTATTAGCACCAGATGAGATATAAACCGACCCTTTTAGAAACCTACTGCGGTTGGATTGCTGTGGAACGCAGAATTTCCATAGACAGCTTCCGCCATCTATCGGTTATGTTTCGAAGCACTATGTGTTGAACTAGGGTTCATATCGGAATAACAGCGCACTACACCTCACGCGCTGCGCTGTATTAGTGAGAGATTTCGCCCATATCAATTAATGTCTTGTTGGTCTAGCGGTCTAGACAACCGGCTTACGATCCATGTAGCTAAGGTTCGATCCTCTTGTCGGCCGATCGTGTTTTTCAATTATTTTTAATTATTATTATTTATTATATTATTTATTTCATAATGTGGCGCCCCCTAGTGCTAATAAGCAGCAACGCAATTAGGACGTCCTATAATTCAAGGCGAGTTACCTATCTATATCCAATATACATATTAATCTATGGCTGTTGAGATCAGAATTATAAAAAGACCATCCATAATAGACCAGTGACGGTCGCAATAATTGACTACGGATCCCTAAAAAGGACTTTTCGTGCAAAGCAAATGTTCGTTGTCAAAGATGCAAGTATAACAATTACCCACTGTATATAAATATTTGGAAATACCTTGTTGTACACTGCAAAGCACAAATCTCTTAACGCGAAGGATACAAGGGTAAAATGGAGTTAGGTAAATTTCACCCCTCCGGCAGCCTCTGTGCGTAGCATGTAAGGTCCGCCACACACTGACGGAATTGCGATCCGGAATCCTGATTCAGGATTCAGTGTTGTCAACTATGATTACAAAAATTACAAGTGCTGTTTAAAAAATGTGTGAAACGCCAAATGAATGACAATAATTGCATTTTTAGGTATTTATTAAAACAAAACAAACAATTTCTATACGTGATAATTACTATCATGTGATGAGGTCATGACGTTACGAATGTTACGATGACGGTTTCTAAATTGTATTTCAATATTAATGCAACTATATCAAAAGACTATCGATAGTTTTAACATTAGACATAATCTGCATACAAAATGGCATGAACCATTATCACACAAGCGGTTTTTGAGCGTAGGCGATTTTGCAACTATGCCGCAACGACGTCCTAACTGCACCGTCACGATACAGTATCGTTCCATCAACGCCTACGCTCAGAAATCACTTTAAAATATGCCACCTGAGACATAAAAAAAACCCCCTGGATTTAGTGAAAAGAAAGAAAGTCTGAAAGCAGCGGTTTATTCCGTATGTATGTGGCGGACCTAAAGCAATTGGTCTCGAACAGTTATTTTTATTTATAAGCTATGGAGGCCCCGTGGCTAAACACTTCTCCATTCGTACAGATTGCGGTTCGATACCCAGACTAGTACAATAGTAACCTTTTGTACCTGGGTCCGAAGCGAACCTAAAAAAGTTAATAAAAAGAAATGCACGACTCTGGTTCCGACTCGTTCGTTGATGGAGTATCTTTATAATAATAATTGTTTTCCTACATTAAATAAAAAATCTATTTGATGATAATAAATACATAACATACATACAATAATGTCAATAACCTCTTCTTTATTAAACTATAAGTTATTTTGTGACGTGTAGCAGGAAAATTAAACATGATACAGCTGTTTCAATATAAAACGCTTGCGTTATTGTATCTATTTGTAACATACATCAAGTCACGACCTTAGTCCCTCCATGTTAAACAAGTCCTCTGTAAAAAAGGCTACTATAAACTCGATGACTATTTGAATGACCAAAATGTCTGGTCTTGACAATGGTACTCTATGTAATGCAATATTGTATTTTAATTGTACTTTGTATATTTTGTTTTGTTTAAAAGATGTGTGTTGAAGAGTTTCTGGCCGCATCTTCTCTCAACGGAAAACCTTCCGACGCGGTGGTAGAGTCAAAAAAATGACGCCAAAAAGCTATCTATGTGATATTATTTCGAATAAAAAATTGTTGATTTTGATTTTGTGATTTTTCGAGATGGTCAGAAACACGGACACGATCGGGATAAAATGAAATGAGATTTGTTTGCAATGGACTATTGATAATATCGTCAAAAATAAAATATGAGTAATGATCATTAATATTTTGAAATGAAACCCCAGAATTACGGAGCGACCGAAGCGAGCTTGTAATTTTATAACACACCTACCTACACGGTTGTGGTCGGAAAGCTCTTGGTTTATCGATGCAGCGCCCCAATTAAAAAAAAGAAACTTAATTCGAGCAAAGAGCGCACGTTTTCTGCGAATTGTAGCTGTTTGTACAAAACAAAACAAGCAAACAAACACCTTTATTCGTGCGAGAAAACCTTTGCCGAGCAGTGTAATCCTACATGCTTTTTTTCTGTAGTGTTGATTTAATACATAATATATCAAATTAAGAGGCTATGTGAAAAAAATAGGATTCTTCAAAGAGTCATATATCATGAAGTACTAACAGTAGGAGAATGATTAGCGGACTTCAAAAAAGAAGGAGGTTTCTCAATTCGACCGTATATATATATATATTTTTTTTTAATGTTTTTTCGCGGATAACTTCGTCGTTTATGAACCGATTTGAATGATTCTTTTTTTGTTGGCAAGAAGATATCTCAAGGGTAGTACCATGATAAGGAAACCAGGATCTGATGATGGCACCCCAGAGAAATCGAGGGGAACCTTTAAAAATCGTAGTGCCGGCATTCACCACTGAAAATTGTGAAATAAACAAAATTTTAACAAAAAAATTAAAACCGCCTTCAAAAAAAATAAAAAGTAAAAAAATAATATTGCAGCCGATGACTTTTTCGTTCGCATCATACGAACATTAATTTGTTTTATAGAAATCGGTGTCAAGCCAAGCCAAAAAACTAATGCAAGCCCTGTCGCGAATCGTACCGGCTTGATAGCGACTTGAAGGCGGTTTAAATTTTTTTGTTAATAACAAATAAATAACGGGGCGAGCGAAGCCAGCTCTTAATTTTCAGTAGAATTATTCAGGTTGTGATCAAACATCTTTTGGTTTATCCATGCAAACTTGGAGCGAGCGAAGTGAACTCGACTTTTTTCCTCAATATGAATCGGTTTGAGTCAGAGCTTTTTATGTACAAAACATGTGCAAGGTTAAGTATCAAGCAAATCTCAGCATCTATGGATCAAGCAAATAAGCTCAAAATTTCTAGCACATCGTCTTAGCTGCTCTGCGAATTGGTTACAGACGAGCTACTCAAACGGTGAAGGAAAACATCGTGAGGAAACCTGCATACACTGAAGAAGAAATTCTAATGTGAATGTGAAGTCTACCAATCCGCATTGGGCACGCGTGGTGGACTAATGCCCATACTCCTTGAGGGTAGGCCGGTGCCCTGCAGTGGGACGTTTATAGGCTGATGATGATGATGATGAGCTACTCAATCAATCTATATTTTTCCCGTATTTGCCGGCCCTAATCAATAGCCGCCCGGGGCATCTGCCCCCTCCCCCATCATGTTCAGTTTATGTGTTCAATTTCATTCGTAAACACTTTTTGATGACATTTAATTTGATTATTGTTGATTTAACAAATTTGTTTAAAACACATTCATTTTAGTAATTTCACCAATAAATAATGGTACTAGGTACAGTACAAAAGTACAATTTAAAACAAACAAATTACCAAGAGTTTTCAATTAATTTCTCTTTTCAACTGTGAATCGACATTCAATTAAAATTGAAGTGCGGAGGTAAAATTTATATCGAATTGTTTTTTAATGATCGAACGTTAATTAAACATTATTTTCGCCAATTTTTTCTGTAGTGTTGATTTAATACATAATATATCAAATTAAGAGGCTATGTGAAAAAAATAGGATTCTTCAAAGAGTCATATATCATGAAGTACTTACAGTAGGAGAATGATTAGCGGATATGTGTAAATTGAACATATAATTGAAGTTTTGATTTGAGCCAAAATACGATTAAGACACATTTTCTCAATAGAAACACAAGCCCAAGTAGCCTCCGTCTTTATCGATAAACGCTTGGAACTGTTAAACGGTGAATAATAGAAACACGATACTTGATTTAAAAAACAAGAATTGATATTTTAAAAATTTTGATTAGAGCAGAATTGAACTAACATAAATAGTACAATCACAATTAAATAAAGTTTGGTTGTACGCTTGCGTTGTTTCAGGCGCGCGCGCCGCCCCATCTCTCTCTCTCTTGCATCAGGCAGTAATATAAGCTATCACACGCCCATTCCACTTCAATTATTTTTCGACATAGGCCCTTAAGATACTGGCGATGGTGTTGCTCCAATTTTTCATTGATTACTTTTTTGTATAAATAAAAAGGAAATAAATAACTCTCACAGGTACGTATACATACCTACGTTGTCTTCTTCTTGTAGTGCCATCTCCTATAGGCGGTTGGCTATCATTAGGGCGAACCCTGGAGACTGCAGCCCTAAATAGTGTAGTATCGTATGATATATAAATTACATGTTAAAACTATTTACTTAAAAACCTAATCAAGGAGTGAAAACGGAAATGGTAAATGAGTCACGCGCTGCGTCTGCACAATATGACGTAGGTAATTAGTTATTAGCAATACCTTTTTGTATCTAGTTTAAAGCATTCTAAATAAAGACACAAAACTACGAAATATGTCTTTAACTCAAGAACCCCAAAAACCTCTAAGTATACACATTATTACAATAGTGAGGCAGAGTTCATATCGAACCATTCACACAGGTTCTTAAGCCAGGAAGTCCTTCTTCTACCAGGCAAACGTAAGTTACTTTTTATAACGGAAACCATACATCAACAGCAAAAACATATACCTAACATCCATGATTTTACAAACATGGCATAGTTAAAATTCGCATTTTTGTGAAATGCGGCCTACACGAATATATTTGTTTCAAGTTATGGGACGCTACCTGTGTAGATACACTGGCACCGTCCCACGTCCATGCGACCTCATCCAATGCGGGTGCGGCGGCGGCTACCGCGGAAAACCTCAAACGGCGCTTATATGTAAACCTCGGCGAGGCTTACATATTTGCACCGTTTGGGGTCGAGACATTGGGTCCGTGGGGGCCAGAGGCGCGCCGATTATTTAAAGAATTATCGGCGCGCCTAATCGAGGTCTCCGGTGACCAGAGGGCTGGCAGCTACCTCGGTCAGCGCATCGGCCTGGCCATACAAAGAGGTAACGCTGCCAGCCTCCTGGGCACCTTGCCGCCAAGCGGCGGAAATTTCGAGGACATTTTTTATTTGTAAGTAGTATTAGATTTGTTTTTTTTTTATTTTTTTTTTTTATTTTAGGTTAATGGTTATTGATGTAGTGCTTTAATATGTGTATAGTTATGGATAGATCGTATACACCTTTTTTTTGCTTTAAATGCAAAGTCTTTATTTGTTGAGGTGCCCCAAAATGAGATGCCGTATCTCAGGATGGACGCAACACTAACGTGGAATGCGGTCATGTGGGGGGTATCGAACCGGGATTCGAACCCAGGAGCTCTACTTGTAACATCCATACTGGTATCATTGGTAAGTATCATCACAGCTTATGTAAGTCCAACTGTTAGACAAACAATTTTTGTATCACTCTCCTATCCTATCCTACTTCCTACTAATATTATAATTATAAATGTAAAAGTTTGTGACGATGTTTGGATGTTTGTAAGATTGTATGTTTATGGTTTAGTTACGCATAAACGGCTAAATGGATTTGGATGAAATTTGTCTCTCTGCATAGGATAACTTTTAAAGTCAAGAAAGACGAAGTCACGAGCAATAGCTAAAAAGGAGTCAATAAACGGCTAAATGGATTTGGATGAAATTTGTCTCTCTGCATAGGATAACTTTTAAAGTCAACAAAGACGAAGTCGCGAGCAATAGCTAGAACGGAGTTAATAAACGGCTAAATGGATTTGGATGAAATTTGTCTCTCGGCATAGGATAACTTTTAAAGTCAACAAAGACGAAGTCGCGAGCAATATCCAGAACGGAGTTAATAAACGGCTAAATGGATTTGGATGAAATTTGTCTCTCTGCATAGGATAACTTTTAAAGTCAAGAAAGACGAAGTCACGAGCAATAGCTAAAAAGGAGTCAATAAACGGCTAAATGGATTTGGATGAAATTTGTCTCTCTGCATAGGATAACTTTTAAAGTCAACAAAGACGAAGTCGCGAGCAATAGCTAGAACGGAGTTAATAAACGGCTAAATGGATTTGGATGAAATTTGTCTCTCTGCATAGGATAACTTTTAAAGTCAACAAAGACGAAGTCGCGAGCAATAGCTAGAACGGAGTTAATAAACGGCTAAATGGATTTGGATGAAATTTGTCTCTCGGCATAGGATAACTTTTAAAGTCAACAAAGACGAAGTCGCGAGCAATAGCCAGAACGGAGTTAATAAACGGCTAAATGGATTTGGATGAAATTTGTCTCTCTGCATAGGATAACTTTTAAAGTCAAGAAAGACGAAGTCACGAGCAATAGCTAAAAAGGAGTCAATAAACGGCTAAATGGATTTGGATGAAATTTGTCTCTCTGCATAGGATAACTTTTAAAGTCAACAAAGACGAAGTCGCGAGCAATAGCCAGAACGGAGTTAATAAACGGCTAAATGGATTTGGATGAAATTTGTCTCTCTGCATAGGATAACTTTTAAAGTCAACAAAGACGAAGTCACGAGCAATAGCTAAAAAGGAGTCAATAAACGGCTAAATGGATTTGGATGAAATTGTCTCTCTGGATAAGATACCTTTTAAAGTCGCGAGCAATAGCTAGAAATTTGTCAAAGTCTACCCAGAGATCTATTTCTCCAAATTCCAAACATTAAAATGAAAGTAACAGTGGCACTTAGAATGTCTTACTTAATGTCATTTGAGATAAACTCCAAAGATTAGCGCTGTCTCCAAATAAGGAATAAGCAAACTTTTGCTATCTCCGCACATTTCTGTCTTTATTAACAAAGTTTTTTTTTTTTATTAAAACATCTGTCGTATAAAATTGTGAGAGTAGAAGGAACTAAACTACTAGAAATTTTATGATTTTAGGCTCTACTCAGTTTTTACCAGACTGAATTTTTGATAAAAGAAAAAACGGTGTTAAAATTTATGCATAAAATGTTTGCATGTATAATAAGGACCTTCTGAAATAGTAAAATAGTCATCATCATCATCAGCCTATAAACGTCCCACTGCAGGGCACAGGCCTACCCTCAGGGTCCTCCACGCGGGCCCAATGCGGATTGGTAGACTTCACATACACATCAGAATTCCTTCTTCTGTGTATGCAGGTTTCCTCACGATGTTTGCCATCACCGTTTGAGAGCATTCCGTACATAAGTTAGAAAAACTCATTGGTACATGGCATGTTGTCCGTGCGGATTCGAAACCGGACCCCCATAATTGGGTGTCCGCCACCGATGCTCTTCAAACTACACAACTTAATCGAAATTGCAAAAAAAGAATTGGATGTCTCATACATTTTATGGGTCGCGTGGGGTGGCGATGTTTGCAGTTTTGTACGGGACAGCTGAATTGTTTTTTGCTATTTATACCCATTGTAAAAGTTGCTTAGTTTGATTTAATCATCACATTAAAATATAGTTCATTATTCTAAAAGATTCCACTAAGTTTGTCTCAACATAATTAACGCTTAAAGTTGAAATAACGAAAAAAAGTTTTTGTCAATAATTATGTAAAAGGTCTTAAAACCAATCACATATCGTCCACTTAGAGGGAAAAGTAACTAACTGACATGTGTATAGTTTTGAGATATTGAGGTTTCCAGTTTCAAACGTCAATTACGTATTATAGAGATCATCATCAGCCTATAAACGTCCCATTGCGGGGTACATAGCCCAGTCCTTTTACGGAGTTTTGTTAGGAGGGGTGGGGAGTAATTATGAATTAGACTTTTAAACTGTAACTGGCACCATTTAGTGAAAAAAGATTATCTGAAAACATATTTAAAAAATTTCGCTACGCAACATAGAAACCAAAAATACCAATAATAAATAAATACCAATGCACTCATTTTAATTAGATTTAACAATATAAATTATTTTTGAGTAATAAAATAGGCACTAAATTTAAATAAATTAGATATTTAAAAGAATATACTATCGTATTTGTCAAAGCCTTCTAAGTAGACAAAAATATTAACACCATGTTGGAAGTATGTATAATGGTAAAGCCTTAAAAGTTAGAAAAGAAAAAATACCATTTGTTTTTTTAGAACGAGATAAATGCTAAATTTAGAATTTGGGACTGTTGCTGAGAATATTTTTAAATTATGGTACATTTCTAAGCTCAAATTAGCTCTTAAATGCTATACAAAAAAAAACAATTATTAATCCGTAAAATGACTGAGCTATACAGACCACAACATACGCAAGAATTTCTTCTTCAGCGTAATCAGGTTTCCAGACAATGTTTTTCCTTCACCTATTGAGAGCAGTCGATGTTGCCATCGGTAAATGTTATTATGATGAAATATTAAGGTATTTCAACTACAAGGTACTGGTACAGGTACTTCATGGTACTGTCCATTACAAGTGGCACACTGGTGAAACGTGGATGTTCTGAGAATTCAGAATATCTCTGACTACCCCCTCGGGGAATATAGTCGTGAGCATATGCTATGCTATGCTATGCATTAAGGTATTTATAAACATTTGCTCAAGATTTGTATGTGTCACGGCAATAATAATTATATAAATAAAGGTATATCCTAAAATACACTTGTCAAAATATAGTTTTAACAGAAAGTGTCTACTTACGCACATTTATTGTTTTCACAAGTGTCTTCTATATGTAGTATTGTGTACATTAAAGATATTAAAAAAAAAACCGGTTAAGTGCGTGTCGGACTCGCGCACGAAGGGTTCCCATTACCCCAATTAAAGGTTTACCATTATCTATAAAAACCGCAAAAAAATCATGTCTTTTGTATGGGATATTTGTTTTATTTTAATTTAACTATTTATTTTTAAAGAATTTATATCATTAGCATCCATTTAAACTAAGAGTCTACCCATCAAACAGAACAACTTTTACTATGGGAGCAAACCAATAGGAACCGATAGGAAAATAAAATAAAATAAATATTTAAGGGGGCTCCTATACAACAAACGTTATGTTTTAGTTATACAGGGTGAAATTGATATCATTAGCATCCTTTAAAACTAAGAGTCTACCGATCAAACAGAACAACCTTTACTATGGGAGCAAACTGATCGGAGCAAAAAAAAAATCTGCTGTTCTATGCTAAACTCGACTCAAATGTATGCAACAGTTGATTTTTTTTTTGCTCCGATCGGTATGCTCCCATAGCAAAAGTTGTTCAGTTTGATGGGTAGACTCTTAGTATAAAAGGATGCTAATGATATCCATTTCACCCTGTATAACTAAATAATCACGTTTCTTGTATATGAGCCTATTTTATTTGTTAGTATTTATTGTTATAACGGCAAAAGAAATACCATCAACTATGAATGTGAATGTGAATGAATGTTTATTTAACACAAAAACAGCCTAGTACAATATCACTAGATAATGATACTGTTCAAATTTTTTTACAAATCTTATATTATATTGGCTGTCCGATTTCGAACAGGGCGAGCTGAAAGTGAAAATGAAAACAAAAAAAAAATGAAAAATGAAAATTTCAACTGTCTAACTACCACGGTTCATGAGATACAGCCTGGTGACAGACGGACAGACGGACGGACAGCGGAGTCTTAGTAATAGGGGGTTTTACCCATTGGGTACGG
This sequence comes from Agonopterix arenella, assembly GCA_927399405.1. NCBI lineage: Eukaryota > Metazoa > Arthropoda > Insecta > Lepidoptera > Depressariidae > Agonopterix > Agonopterix arenella. The sequence goes on from OV656711.1 coordinate 1,757,378, forward strand.
AACACTAAAAAGGTTACGATATGTATCACTGAGTTTTTGTTTGTCTATTTGTTAAAACTTTTTGTGTTTAAAAGCTTAAGACTTACAAACTGGTAAACAGGGTGTAACAAAAAACACCCTAGTAATATATAAGGTCTAACAATATTAGGTGAAACTATTTTAAGGGGATGATCAGACCATCAAACTGAACAACTTTCTCTATGGGACCAATATTGAAATCGCGAAAAAAAAATCTGCTGTCCCATACATTTAGGTCGAGTAGGTTTGTATGGAATAGCAGATTTTTTTTCGCGATTTCGATATTGGTTCCACAGAAAAAGTTGTTCAGTTTGATGGTCTGATCATCCCCTTAAAATAGTTTCACCTAATTTTGTTACACCTTATATATAAAGGGTTGTTTAAACCATCAAACTGAACAACTTTCAATATGGAGAGAAGGTCACACATTTAAGTCGAGTCAGTACTGCGGTATTGTACGAAACTACCGATTTTTTTTATAGTGGCTCCTTATGCGGGCACTACATTCTCGCCGAGAACAGCCGAGAACGAGAGTGGATGCCCTTCATTGTTCTCGTGGCGTCATAAGTCGTAGTAATTTTCCTTGAAAGTTCTCGCCGAGAATTCTCGCCGAGAAGTTCTCGCGAGAAGTGCCTGCTTTAGTGAAATAGTTGGTCGGCAAAATTACGTTATCAGAACTTTTCATTCAAGTCATCTCGAGTCAGTGTTTCGACGCTGTTGGTCCCATATAAAAAGTTGATCAGTTTGACGGTCTGAAAATCTTCTTACAAAACCATCAACATAATAAGGTTGGATCCATAACAAATACCAGACCTAAATTTATGTTCGTTGATAAAGCGAATAGTGAAAAATCAGTCAGTTATGCTTTTCATATTTATATTTTAACGAACGTTAACCCGCGACTTTGTTCGCACAAATTATATACCAGATTTTAAGTCAGATTCAGATTAGCTATCAAACAAAAAAAGTTTCATCAAAATTATAAAACTGTAACAGAAGTGTGCATTGAAGATATTATAAAAAAAAAGTTACGTTATAGTTTTTAGGTGTCCCTGATTCCATATCACCAATTTTTGGATTTTTTGTGCTTGTTGTTTGTTTGTTTGAACGAGCATCACGCAAAAACTACTGAACCGATTTTGAAACAACTTTTTTATTATAGCTAATGATCTGACTTAAAATTTGGTCAAAGTCGCGGGTTAACTCTAGTTAATTATAAATAGAAAGAAAAACATTAGGTACTGTTAAAATGGAACGAAGTATTCTCGAAGAAACAGTAAATTTTAACGTCTTGCTAATACTTTGTATATTTTATTGAATATAGGTACTTACCTGTACAAAAGACACTCTCGTATAAAAAATGGCGTGGGATCGGACTGCATTGAAATAAGCATGTATTTATGGAGGTGCTACTTGGGAATGTTCCTCCATTGAAAAGGGAAGATCTTCCACCAGGCTATGTGTGAAGCCTGGGGACCGGCCGCGGTCCAACAGTTCTTAGTTGGACCTTGTTTATGTATCGAAACTCTGTGATAATTTCTCTTGCGCGATGTATGTCTTGCATTCGATTGTGAACCTTATTTGTAGTAGGTTACGAGTTACGTATTCACGGTGAACGTTGTCTATGTATGGAGCATATTTCCGAGAGCGACGGTATCGCTGTTGGCATCTTTGCTATAACTTGTGGGTGCTGACATCTGTAGCAAGTCCCCACATATTCATTCGATGTCATATAATAACTATAAAATCTAGGAAGTTGACGCCACTGATAAATTTTTATAAAATTTTGATAGCTATGCATCAATGGCACCTACCCAGACGGGTGTCTATAAGGTGTATCAAAAGACCCTTATCTTATACTATTACTTTTATAAAACTGTAACAGAAAGTTTGTCTGTACATTGAAATATTAACAAAAAAGAAGTTACTAGGCATCTAGATTTTCTAAACTATTTTCCATATATACAAATTTCCTTATATTAATACCGTCTACGCGTATTGTGCGTCAAACTTTTGTATGGACTGAAACCACCTTAAATAAAAATAGAATAGAATAAGTTTGACACATGACATAACCTTAGCGAATAACGAATTGACAGCTCGCCGATGTTTCAGCGAATTCAAGGTTGTGATGATGTTTGCGCTTTCTAATTATTTTGTTATAAATCAGTTAGGGTGTATGAGGTTTTGCGTTTATTCATTAACACGTTGTATTATGACGCTGAAAGCCAGTCGAGATATTTATGTGTACATAGTTTACAATGCTTGCGTAGTACTAAAGATTATTCGAACGTTGAGTTCTGATACCGTAATGAATAATGAGCACATTCAAGCTAACAAAATACTTTCTATCGCGTGGTACTTGGTGTAATGCGACACTAGGTTTTGTACTCAGTGCGTTGGTTGGCATCTCTCTAGAACTCTATGGACATGACCCTTTTTAAGCACGAATCCAATTTGGTCAGTGCATATACGTCCCGGCTATCCCATTCCTGCCTTTGTGTAAAAAAAAAATACATTACTTTAACAACATTTTACCACAATATACATCAAACAGGCAGTGTAAATGTTAATGCAATGTTGGTAACCGTGACCACAAATTTGTGGTCACAAGATCTTAATTTGAAATGGAGACTGACATACGTTGATGACTTGGCTGGTGTAACAGTAACTTTAGATTTACGAATCTAAAAGAAGATACCTAATAATAGTATAATAAATTTCTCATAGACTGCCTTTATTAATCTTTATGCTATTTCCAGAAAGCACAAGAACTGATCGATATCGATAGATATAGATAGATATCTGATAGTCTGATCATCCCTTTGACTACTTATATAGGGACTACCCACGCGTGTAATTCTAGTGACAAACATTTCTACCACTTTTTGCGGGGGGCGAGCGAGGTAACATGAAATCTGCAACTTTGGCTTTTATTCCCTTTCCATACCATTCCATAACTTTAGATTCTAATTTTGAACGTTAAAAATCATGAAAAGAAGTCTCGTGTGAACCCCCAAACGTTCTAAGTTCGAAATTATTGTTTCGCAACTATAGGCTGTCTCGTTTAGTGATCTATATATACTATTATAAAACTGTAACAGGAAGTTTGTCTGTACATTGAAGATATTAATAAAAAAAAAGTTACGATATGGTTTTTAGGTGTCCCTGATTCCATTTCACAAATTTTTTTATTTTTTGTCTGTCTGTTTGTTTGTGTGTTTGTTTGGGTGTTTGTTTGTTTGAACGAGTATCACGCAAAAACTACTGAACCGATTTTGATGAAACTTTTTTGTTTGATAGCTTACGATCTGACTTAAAATCTGGTATATAATTTGTGCGGACGAAGTCGCGGGTTAACGCTCGTAAGGTATAAAATTGAATGTAAATGCACATGATTAATTAATCTTATACCGTGGCAGAGGGGCAATGCTACCGCAAGGCTAGTCCTTATAATTGAGTCTATACAATTTTTTTCCATCTGTTCGCGATCGTCTAGACAAAGCGTGGCTAGAGGTAGATCACTGCGTAGCCCAATTTCTTACTGGACATGGTAACTTTAAAGCTATTTTATTTTCGATTGGTTGCGTCACCTTTATGTGAATGTTCTGTTGACAGTAACGAGTTCGAACAGACCGCTCATCATATTCTTTGGGAGTGTGAGCTCTGGTACGCCGAGCGCCAGACCATGCTTGACTCAATAAAATCGTTTTCTGGTGTCCCTTACTACATGGATCTTGTTGCGACTAGGGATAACTTCCGTGCGTTCAGATGTTTTTGCCATACTTATTACTGGAACCAAAATAGGTCATAGTTTCAGTACAATGTTAGGTTCCTATTGTTTTATTTTGTATTTTTGGAGCTTTTGCTGTCGTGTCTTCAACACTACCATAAATTATCTCTTGCATTGGCTCTCTAATAGCCATGTTTTTTTTCCTTCTTATTGCTGTCTCCCGTTTGCAATGGAGGGAAGTCGGATATTTCGTTTTCCTACTCCTCCTATCTTCTTTGATTAATTCATTGCGGGTTCCAAGACAGATTAGAGTCATCCCCCGGGCTCGCTGGACTTCATTGTCCAGTGTTGTGAATGTTCGCCGCTGTTGATCCTGGCTTACAGGAGTTACAGCGGTGGGAATGTGTGGTGGGCCTATGCCCGATTTTTTTTAGTCCTTATAATAAATAGTCAAAGGATCATTCCCTTAAAATAGTTTTTGCTAATTTTGTTAAAGGAAGATAAGCCGTAAAAAAATCTCTATATCTTATTTTAGAATTAAAATGCAATGTCGAAGACCTTCATTCAAAAATTGTAAAAACACTCAAAAAACAGTACAATGAAACATAAACATTTAAGGCCCACTTGCGCCAAATGCTGGGTTAAATTGCGTTAAATATCTTTAGTAGCACCGACCTAAAGATTGAACGAGTGTTATCGAAGATAGTCTTGCACCAATGAAAACTAGTTCATAGTTAACTAACCTGACAGTTCTCTATCTTTCGCTGGCAACATCCTTGACCAATGACCATAGAGTTTATGTAATCCGACAAAATATGAAAAGTGAATGATGAATGAACATAATATATGCACGTCTCTTTCACACTACATCTCTTTGTATTTGTCTGTCTCATTTGTTTTGTTTTCGCAATGACATTTCGTTTTCATCGTTCATTCATGTTATTAAAGAGCATGTAACACACTACGTTATGAGTCGGGACTTCCATACTAAAAACTGGTCGTGATCGACTATCCAGAATGTATGAAACGTGTGCAACCGTACAAAGGAATTAAATGGCGCGGTGCACGTTTCATATATATTTTTTTTTGTTAGAGAGTTGCGCGAGCCTACAACAAAACTGTAAAAACAGCTGTTGCCTCAATTTTGACATTTAGCACGTAGTTTAGTGACTTAAACCTACCACATCGGCGGTTTAAATATAACACAAGTTTAGCCCCTAAAACAGGATAGTGCAAGACATAATTATAATTTAATTCCAAATTAGCGTCTAGTTCCGAGTTAATAACGATAACCCTGGTAGGCGCAAACGGGCCTAAGTGTCTGGTTATTATTCAGTTTTTATTTAATGATATTCGTGAGAAAAATGAAGCTCATTATTTTTTTTGGCCTAAGCTACAATATAGATTATAGTATAGATATATAGATAGAGTATCTAGTACTACTCTAGTAGAACTAAGTTCCGAGTATCTTTCGAGGCTACTAAGATAAAGACCCCTCGGACATATTCTGACTTTCGATAGTAATCCTTTATCTCGGAACTTCGTTGGATTGTAAAGAGAACTAAAGATACCTTAATAAAAAAAATATGATAAATAATAAAACCTCGCAGAACCGATGGCCGATGGGGCCGAAAAGTTCTCGAGTGGCGACCGCGTACCGGAAAGCGTAGCGTGGGTAGCCCCCCACACGGTGGACCGATGACCTGGTGAAGGCGGTGAAGTCGTTATGGCGATCTTTGGGGGAGGCCTGTGTCCAGCAGTGGACGTCCAACGGCTGAGATGATGATGAGGATGAAAGAAGTTTACTCTGGAATAACCGGCGACTTAATCTAAGAATAAAATTTACTCGCGTTTGGTCGAATCGGGCCTAAGTCATATTCAGTAAACGATTTTGAACAAATTACCTTAGTTTCAGTACTGATGGATCTGTGTATCGTAGAGTGTTGTTTAAAATCATTGTCACGGTGCCGATGCCAATGGAGTTTATCTTGTAAGACCTGTCACCAGGTGACAGAAGTAGTACAACCATGAATTCTATAATGTTGAAGACTTATGAACTGTATCCGGTCGGACTACGTGTACAAAATATAAGAAAGAGTACGAATATACGTTCAGTACGGCACTCGCTGTAATCAATAATAAGGTAAAACACGTTTGAAAAGAAATTATAGCATTCAAATACTATCTATTGAATCTCTATTTCCCTTGGTCACGCCATGCGCCGTCACTCGAGAACGGCTGGACCAATTTGGCTAATTTTTTTTTTTTTTCGTTTTTGTTACTGTATATTTTGGTGTGCAAATAAAGAATATTTATGTTATGTTATGTTATGTTAAATATTTGTGGAAGTCCTGGCAAGGTTTATACGGTAGATAAAAATGGCAAAGTGTGTGTCGGGTAAAAAAGAGGCAGTGCAACGCATGTCGGGCACGGTTAGTCTATCTATATAAACTATTATCAAAACTGTAACAGAAAGTGTGTCTGTACATTGAAGATATTAACAAAAAAAAATTACGATATGGTTTTTAGTTGTCCCTGATTCCATATCACCAATTTTTGAATTTTTTGTCTGTCTGTTTGTTTGTTTAATCGAGCATCACGCAAAAACTATTAAACCGATTTTGATGAAACTTTTTTTGTTTGATAGCTTAAAAAAAAAAAGATACAAAAATACGTTTATTTTAAATGCATAATATTATCAATAACATTTTCAGGGCTTCCTTTTAAATATCTAAAAGTCATTTGTTCCAGAAGGCTCCGCTCTTCCATATCTATGAGTGCATACATTAAATACAAACTAATATTGTAAAAAAGTTTAACAAAAGTTTTGAAATAGTTTTCTTATCTAATAAACAGAGTTTAAGCGTTAGATTATGTTAAAGAGAAAGTGTAACAAACCTAAAATAACAAACCTAAAAGTTATAAAAGTAATAGGAAAATGCATGCTTAGAAGTAGAAGTGTGTGTGTGTGTGTGTGTGTGTGTGTGTGTGTGTGTGTGTGTGTGTGTGTGTGTGTGTGTGTGTGTGTGTGTGTGTGTGTGTGTGTGTGTGTGTTGTGAATGAGTGTGCAGAGGATTGTAGTATCGGGGGTAACATTTTTATCAATTATTATGATGAGCAATTGAGTGAGCAAGTGTGTCAATAACAATTGATAATGGAGTTTTGTTTACCTGCCTTACGACATAAGTCTTAGGATCAGATACCTGTATAAGCAAGTGTCCACAGGCAACATGTACTATTTAAACAATATATTTCAAAAACGACTCCACTTCTGTGTAGTCAAGATCTGAGTTAAAATCTGGTATATAATTTGTGCGGATGAAGTCGGGTTAACGCTAGGCCTAGTACTGTTATAAAAATGTAAATTTAAAAAAAGAAGTTTGTTTTTTCGTTTGATCGAGCATCACGCGAAAACTACTGAACCGATTTTGATGCAACTTTTTTTGTTTGATAGCTTATGATCTGACTTAAAATCTGGTATATTATAATATGTGCGGACGAAGTCGCGGGTAAACTCTAGTACTATTGCAAAACTGTAAATGTTTGTTTGTTTGTAACAGCATCACGCAAAAACTACTAAACAGATTATGATGAATATTTTTTTGTTTGATAGCTTATAATCTGACTTAAAATCTGGTATTTAATTTGTCCAGATTATGTCGCGGATAAACTAGTAATTTATATATTTTGAATAATGCTTTTCACTACCTTTTATTTGATACCTATATAGTTATTTTAATAAAAAAATTATTCGCCCTCCCTTTTTTAATTCGCAGACGCCATACTGATTCGTCCATCGGTGATGGATGATGATGATGATGAGACGCCATATTAAAATTGAATGGCCTATGTAAATCTAACGACACCTCATAATTATGTGAAAATCCATCAAGCCGTTTAGGCTGCAGAGCGTGTCAAAGAAATGGACATACGTACATACATACACTCGAAAAACTTAACCCTACTTCTGGGTTATTTGCGTAATAACGCTAAACTCATTTTCAGTTATTGTCTAACTTGAATAATGAACTAATGAAATGTTGATAACTTCACTTGTTAATAATGATTAGTAACATTTTTGGTACAAACCACGCGTATTTTTAACCCCCGACGCAAAAAGAGGGGTATAAGTTTAACGTGTCTGTCTGTGGTATCATAGCTCCCAAACGGATGAACCGATATTCGTTTAGTTTTTTTGTTTCATAGACAATTTTATCCCGAGTGTTCTTAGCCATGTTTCATGAAAATCTGTTCAGTAGTTTTAATGTTACTTTAAAAATTATGAAATAACATTAAATGACAAATTAAAAAACATTTAAAAAGTAAAAAGTAATTCGGTCACCTATTATTTTTGTGTTATGCAAATGTAAGTATGTTTTACTTTTTAATTCTCTATAATGCCTTCTTGGTGGTACGGAAGGTGAACGACAGTAAACAGATTTATATTCATCTCCCACTCTCACTCACTCAGCACACATATGTGCTATAGGCTCTTATTGTCAGTGCGACCCCGTTTGTATGAAGTGTTGACAGACTGTCATGTAGTATAGAAATACTACAACAAAGTACAACAAAGTTTCTGACCATCCCAAAAACGGTATTTTAATATACAGAAACTTTCCTTAATAACACAACTTATTTAATCCAAGTTTCAACAACATTTCCTACGCAATGCAAGCACAAAACACATGAAACCGCAAAAAGGTCAAATCTGCCCCAGGTCGAAAGGTAAAACGTGCTAAATTTCAAGTTTCACGTTTAGGGTATCAGGTTGTAAATAAACTTTTGGAATAAGTAAATGTGTAGTCCCGGGTTAGAATAGGTTCAACTAATCCTGTGTACTGAGGTGGTTTACTTCTGTTTCCTCGCTTCCTTGAACTCTACCTCAGTCAAAAAATTCCTTCAATCAAATAAGAAAGGTGTTCTATGTTGTAATATTTTTTAAAGATATGAAATTTTATTAAAAAGCATAACTGTAATAACATACTGATCATAATAATTCTGGTAATTGGTAAATTATGCTATTTATAAAAATTAATCTTTTATTTTTGTCGATTAACCAACAAATGAGTCAATTAGCACATCTTGACACATTTTTTGTAATTTTGCTGACTCTAATAAATTTAAAGTAAAAAAAAATGCATTTCTTTGTCCCGAAATCAACAAACTTGTAGTCAACATATCAGTTCTATAGTAATGGTAATAACTTAAACATATTCATTTTGGCGTAACGAAAGAGGTAGGCAGCCAATTCGACCTTCGGTTCAAAAGACAAAAACGGTTCGGCGACAAGCAGTATTATGCAAATTTTCTCTGATTTCTTTACTTACACTGTTTTCGTATTTAAAACATTTTTTCTATTGTTTAAGATATTGGTTTGGTATTTTAGTTTCTGATGTCGGATAGGCCTAGTGTATGTCTCAGACATATTTTAGAATTAGACGAATAACATAGCAGCTAACCGTTTCTACAAACAGAGCCGTTTTTATATTTAAACGAGCGTTAATCCGCGACTTCGTCCGCACAAATTATATACCAGATTATAAGCTATCAAACAAAAAAAGTTTCATCAAAATCGGTTCAGTAATTTTTGCGTGATGCTCGATCAAACGAACAAACAAACTTCTTTTTAATTTTATTTTTTTTAAATTTACAGTCTCATAACAGTACTAGGCCTAGCGTTAACCCGCGGCCTCATCCGCACAAATTATATACCAGATTTTAACTCAGATCTTGACTACACAGAAGTGGACTACAAATCAATGGGCTTATACTTACAGTGTTTTAATACTAAAACTGGGCAGTGTTCTTACTATAATTATATTCCAAACAAATAATGTATTTTAGCCCTTGAACCTTTCAACATAGAGTTTATTACTCAGCTGGGTAAAACTCAAGATTTCTTACCCATATCATTCCTGTCAGGTCATAACGAAGGGTTTGTTCAATTTCGTAGACAAAGGTTGCAATTCAACCTTGATATTCAGATGAGGATATACTCTCTCAGAACGCTGACAAGGAGTTAGGAATAAGTCGAGTTCGTCGGGCTCTGGTGTCAGTGGATGTTCCATGCATTTTAGAGCTGCCTGGTCTGTCCCGCACGGATGGTAAACTCCCTGATGGTCTAATGTTGATCGCCTGGCAAAGGGGCCGTTGTCTCATTTGGGACGCCACGTATGTGAGCACCTTTGCTTCTTCCCTCTCCGAGCCTCGGGTTCAGCGGCGGAGAATGCGGCTAGACTCAAGCGGTCCTGGTACAGTAATTTGGTACCGGCTTACGACTTCGTTCCGGTCGCGTTTGAGACTACGGATCCATGGGGTGCCGAGGCCAACGTTTTTGTGCAGGAGATCGGGCGGCGACTGAGAGCTAAAGGTGGCGTTCCGCGCTCTGGCGCTTTTTTGGTGCAGATAGAGGTCGTCTTTGACCATCCAGAGGGGAAATGCCGCTGTTGTCATGAGGAGGGCCGAGGTTGCGTGGAGCTGGACCTTTGAGTGGGCCTTAGTCTTTATGTTGACGAAGCGTGTTGCAGATTTATAATGTACTAGCGTTAACCCACGACTTCGTCCGCACAAATTATATACCAGATTTTAAGTCAGATTATAAGCTATCAAACAAAAAAAGTTTCATCAAAATCGGTTCAGTACTTTTTGCGTGATGCTCGTTCAAACAAACAAACACACAAACAAACAGACAGACAAAAAATCCAAAAAATGGTGAAAAGGAATCAGGGACACCTAAAAACCATATCGTAACTTTTTTTTGTTAATATCTTCAATGTACAGACAAACTTCCAGTTACAGTATTATAATAGTATAGATAGGATTAAGTTTTTGCCGAAGCATGGTTTTTTTTTAATTCTTTTTTTTTTTTGGAGCTTTTAACCCTGAGGTTAAGTCAGCCCACGAAGCATGTTGCAGATCGTTGAGAATAATAATAGTAATTGAAGGTATTTGTTTCGGAACCGGCTAAATCTGCTCCGATTTGGATAATTTATTTTAATGCCCGTAATACAAAATATTATTATTTCAATCTTTACAGTTTAAAAATTGACGCTTTATTTTCGTATAGAAATCTTTGAGCCAGTGTAACTTTATAACTATATAACATAACGGAAATCTAAAAAAACCACAGACAAGGATATTATTATCTGGATCATGTTAAAAAAATTGAATTTTGTTAATATACAAATTAGATTAAACTTCGTTTGTATGGAGCGCGCTCACTAACAAATAAAACGCCACAAAAGGTTTATTCGTCAGCCAGTCTCAGTTAAAATTGCCTCAATGTAAAGAGATTGCCCTGTTTTTACATGAATTCGCAAGTTGAGCATTTTTTCTTAAAAATTGTTTAGTCGTTTTAAAAAAATATAATTAAAGTCGGAGTAGGTTTGACCGGTTCCGAAACAATATACTTTTTAAACTACCGCTCTTCCACTATAAGGTCCGATAGCTCTTTTGGTAGTGAAGCTGCCTGCTGATCTGAGGATCATGGGTTCCGTAAGGGAGAATCGTGAAAATGGAAGACTTCACATACGCATCAGAATTGAATAGAAGATAAAGAATATTCGAAAAAAATATCCGTGACTCGGGTATAAAATATTCACTATTTTATACCCGAGTCACGGATAGTCGTTAAGGACTTCGGTAAGGTTTGGAACTCTCTCCTTGCGTCTGTTTTCCCGGGCAAATATAATCAGGATATTTAAAAAAAAGAGTTAATAGGTTTTTTCTGGGCGAGCGCGCTATATCCTCGGCTTCATCTACACTTTCCATCAGGTGAGCTGAAGCCAAGCGCAAACGCATTATGAATAAAAAAAACAGCGGAAGATTGGTGACCTACGCATTATGCACTCGAAAAATGGATCTGGTTTTAATGCACTTGCGAGTGAAAAGTAATGCAGTGTGATTTGTTTTTTTTCTTTTTGAATACTTTGTACAACGGTTTTTAAACACGAGAACCCATTGTGGTACCTTTATCCCGCAATCACGCGATATTAAAATAATATTTTTAATTTCATTTTTTCTTGCACTATGGATGGATTGTAAAATATACATTTTCTATAGAGTCATTAGACATCAGTGATTAACGTAGAACAGTTTTTAAAAACCTGTCAAATACCCTTTACTAACATCACTTTAAGGTGGTGGCAGAGGGTTCTATTTTATACAAAACTTTGACGCACAATACTCGTAGACGGCCTAAAAGCTTTATATCTTCGTAATTATATTATAAATTGCAAATGTTACTTGTTAAGGTGGTTTCAGTCCATACAAAAGTTTGACGCACAATACGCGTAGACGGAATAAATAAACGTAATATTTTATATATTATGGAAAAATAGTTTAGAAAATCTAGTTGCCGCGTTACGAAGATATAAAGCTTTTAAAATTTTGTATGGAAAATTTCAAAGCATTATTCCTTCCTAATTATTTTATAAATTGCAAATGTTATTTATTACGCGGCATCTGGATTTTATAAACTATTTTTCCAAAAACACAAAGTTACTTATATTAATACCGTCTCCACGTATTGTGCGTCAACGTTTTGTATTAAATTGACCCCTCTGCAACCGCCTTAACAAGATTTTCTAAACTATTTTTCCATATTTAAAAAGTTACTTATATTAATACCGTCTACGCGTATTGTGCGTCAAACTTTTGTATAAACTGAAACCACCTTAAGGGAGTAGTTATTCAGACTATGAATCTACTAACTTTGCACAATTCCATTCGCTTATGACCTATGCCATCCTATTTTTCGACCCATGTTCCTTAGGGAAAGTTGTTTAGTTTCACTGTCTGAATCATAGAGAAACATGTAACTTGTGTCAACGCCCCGAGAGGAGTCGGTATTGTTCATTTCTCCATAGACCCTTTTTCTGCCATTTTTTGCGGGGGAGGGACCGTTGCTATGACAATAATAGTAAAACGCATCGAATTAAGTAGCCCATCAGGGCTAGGTCGGGGCCGTCGCGGGGGTGAGACTTTGACGGAGGGGAAATTATGCGTAAGGCCACTCCTCTCGGGGTACGAGTCACGTGTTTCTCTATGGTCTGAATCTGAATACACCATAATAGTAATTAAAAACTAGCGGTGTACGTATTTTACTTGGATGGTTAAAGGGAGACATTTTCCCTGCCACTACTGGGCAAAGGCCATAGAGAATTTACGCACTAGCAAAAACCCACTAGACAGCACAGGTTAATAAAAAACAAAACCAGCCAGAAGCGTGTCGGACTCGCCCAAGGTAGGGATCCGTAGTCATTCGGTCATTCCATAATTAGCATTTTTTTTTTTTTTTTCGAATTGACCAATACAGCATTGCTCAGGGAGCATCGACTGCTTATTACTGCGGACTATGGGGGGACCACACCAGTGACGGCGAAGCGCCCTGGTAGGTCTACCGAACCAATGCATGAGCTTAAGCAACCTGCCCAAGGGGCACCCCTAAGGGGTACGGACCTCGGCAATGGGCGTTGCTGGGACTACGCGGGCTACGATTGGGTAGTGGGGATCGGTGAGATCCATAATTAGCATAATAGCTTAAATAACTTAAGAAATTTTCAAGATACAAGCAATAGTGCGATTTAATTTTGTTCAGCGCCATCTATTGATAGACACCAGCCGTTGATTTTTTATTTGATTTCTCCGAAACTAGTTTGGCTACAGCTTCCATTATAATTTTGATTGAAACTACTTACCGAAATTTATATTGTGTATCATGTTCAGATTTTTTACTCCAGTATTTTAGAAGTTAGAGGAGTTTAGAGGTTAAAGTCCTTGTTGGAATACGGAACCCTAAAAATTATTTACTTACGTTGGTATTTTGATGTAATCCAAATTCATCTAATCCAAACATTGTATTTTTAACCTTATTATAATACTCTAAAGGAAGCAATTTGAATAAGCATCCTCTATTAATTCGCCGATGCCTGGAGCTCGGACGTTCAATGATTTCGACCCTGAATGGACAGTACCTAACAACGCAGTAATGGCCACAGATTACAGTAACGTAATATATGAACGTATCAAAACGCCGGTATTTAAGGTTTCATTCCATACAAAAGTTTGATGCACAATACGCGTAGACGGAATTAATAAAGGTAATATTTTATACAGGGTGAAAGTGACAGCCTAGCAAATACTGAAACGGTGAACTCAGACCATCAAACTGAACAACTTTCAATACGAAGCCTACCTCAGGAAACGCGAAAAAAAATCATGTGTCCCATACATTTTAGTCGGGTAGGTACAGCAGTTTTGTATGGGACAGCTGATTTTTTTTCGCGTTTCCTGAGGTAGGCTCCATAGTGAAACTTGTTGGTGGCACAGAAGGCATAGTAAGCTAAGGTTGTTACTTATTAGCATAATTTACATTGTACGATTTGTACATAATTGTTCTTAAGAAGTCTTATGTTGTACATAGAGTTTCTGGCCGCATCTTAGCCCAGTCATTTTACGGTTTGAGCCGAGACTAACTAATAATTTACATTTTTTTATATTGGAAGCTTGGAAATGTACCAAAATAAAAAAATAAAACTCCCGTCAGCAACAGTTCCAAATTAAAAATTTAGCTATTACCTCGTTATAAAAAAAACCTGCTGGTAATTTTTTTGCACATATTTAAGCCATTACCATTATACATACTTCAAACATAGAGTAAATATTTTTGTCTACTTTCTTCTTCTTATCGCGTGGGCAGAGCCCTGGTGTAAGAGTTTTTTTAGACCGCCTTATGACCTCTGACGTGGTTTTTATGTAACGACGTAGTGGTAGTACCACTAGAGATAGTAGCCAGGACCAACGGCTTAACGTGCCATCTGAAGCACGGAATCATTTTTCTTTTCAGACAATCAGGTGATTCAGCCTGCAATGTCCTAACCAACTTTACATGTCTATTTTATTGCTCAAAAATAATTTATATTGTTAAATTTAATTCAAATGTGTGAATTGGGCTTTTTATTAATTTAAAAGCCTTCTGGGACTCAAAATTTTGATTTCTATGTTGTGTAGCGAATTTATTTTTAATATGTTTTCAGATAGTCTTTTTGTCACTAAATAGTGCCGCTTACACTTTAAAAGTCCAATTAATAATTACTTCCCATCTCTTCTAACAAAACTCCGTAAAATGACTGGGCTATCTTCTTAACAGCGACAACACTTTCCAATGTGGTATTAGCTTCAGAAAAAGATTTCAAATTTAATAAGTTAAATAAATAAAATATAAGGTCTAACAAAATTCTAAAAACATCCACACTCTCGTTCTCGGCTGTTCTCGGCGAGAATGTAGTGCCCGTATAATATACATATCTAAACGTCTAAACTGACGCATTTTTCTCTAGGAGGTTCCGCTGAAACTAGACATCCAACGTTCCTGATATTAATGCATGTCATTATCATATTCATAATCTAATATACGTCTCACTGCAGGGCACAGGCCTACCCTCAAGGAAGGTGTATGGGCGTTAGTGCAAATTTTTATATTAAAAGATAAAAAATACCAGACGCGACTGGCGCGAGTTTGAACATGGTATACAATAGGAATGATGACAAAAAAAATGTATTACTTTTTTTTAAGAACTCTGTGATAATTTTAACACTAAAGTAAAATTAATTTTTTAATATATTTAATAATGACTGAGTTCAAAATTTACGATTGTCATAATTGAGTATTGTCATACAAATCATGACGACGTGTCATACAAACACATGTTTTGCATGAAAGAGATAGAAAATGATAAAAAACATTTTTCAATAGCTTATAACCTTTTGTTTTCCATTCAATTGTAATTTCGTTTGAACATTTTGCTCTTAAATTTAGCCTATTTCTGTAATTCGTCACAATACAGGGTGAAATTGATATCATTAGCATCCTTTTAAACTAAGAGTCTACTCATCAAACTGAACAACTTTCACTACGGGAGTAAAAACATTAACAGCTTTTCCATACTAAACTGCAATGCCAACTCGAGTCAAATGAATGCAAAAGCTGATTTTTTATTTGCTCCGATCGGTTTGCTCCCATAGTGAAAGTTGTTCAGTTTGATGGGCAGACTCTTAGTTTAAAAGGATGCTAATGATATCAATTTCACCCTGTATATGGATTTCCAAGATCATCATCCCTATTGACCAGACCATCAAACTGAACTACTTTCTGTATGAGACCAATATCGAAATCGCGAAAAAAAAATCTGCTGTTTCATACAAACCTACTCGACCTAAATGTATGGGACAGCAGATTTTTTTTTCGCGATTTCAATATTGGTCCCATAGAGAAAGTTGTTCAGTTTGATGGTCTGATCATCCTCTTAAAATAGTTTCACCTAATTTTGTTAGACCTTATATGCATTCCCCAGTAGCGTTATGTACCCATCCACCAGGCGCTTCTACTACCTATTGTTCTTTGGACATTACTTTTAAAATATTGTATTAATTTAAGTTTCCCCACTGTAGTAAAGTCTACTGTGGTAAGAGCCATTGACATTTCGAGACATTTCAAGCGAATCCCACGATTATCGGTATATAAATAGCGTAGTAAATAGCAAAACCATTTAATCGGAATCTTAGAGGATATTGCCTGAACATGATTCATTGGACACATTTTTGAGAAATGGTCTAATATAAGCATGAATAAAATATTGAAGGACGTGACTAAACAGTTTATTTTCTAGTGGTTTTTAGACGTGAGACTGGCTAATATACCGGGTGTTACAAAAGTAAAAATTAATTGTTAAAACTTTTAAGGGGTTGTTGAGACCATCAAACTGAACAACTTTTACTAGGGGACCAACATCGAAATCGCGAAAAAAAAATCTTTTGTCCCATACGTTTAGCTCGAGTAGATTCTGTAGTTTAGTATGGAACATCGCAAACGCATCGCATTATGGCGATTATGGGAAATCTCCCCATTTCGGGGGAGGCCTATGTCCAGCAGTGGACGTCTCTCGGCTGATATGGTGATGATGATGATGATGGAACAACACAATTTTTTTTCGCGATTTCGATATTGGTCCCATAGTAAAAGGTGTTCAGTTTGATGGTTTTAACCACCCCCTAAAATGTTTATTTGTATTTTTGTAACACCCTGTATACTATGATCACTTGACACGTTACCAACATAGTCAATAATACAAGATTATATATGTAGTTTTTGCGTGATGCTCCATGAAACAAACAAACCAACAAACAGACAGACAGACAAAAAATCCAAAAATTGGTGATATGGAATCAGGGACACCTAAAACCATATCGTACCTTTTTTTTTGTATCTTCAATGTACAGACACACTTATGTTACAGTTTTATAATAGTTAAGATGAAGATTCAATGGGGCCAAAGAGTTTTCGAGAGGCGACAGCATACTGGAAAGCACAGCGTGGTGGGTAGGCAGTGAGCCCCCATAAGCTGGACCGACGACCTGGTAAAGGCGGCGGGCACCCGTTGGATGAGGGCAGCACAGGACCGGTCGGTGTGGCGATACTTGGGGGAGGCCTATGTCCAGCAGTGGACGTCTATCGGCTGAGATGCTGGTGATGATGAGGGGAAAATATTGTTACAACCAGTACAACCCGACCCTTATATTATTATAGCAATTGTTTCTGACCACCCCGAATAGAATTAGAGTCATGAGTTTATGATGAATATGAACCAAATTCACGTGAAAAAGATATTAAAATATCCCATCCAATATAATAATAATATTTTATTAAATTAATATAAAGAAAGAAAAGAAAGAAAGAAAGAAAAATTATTTATTTGGATCTCCGACACACATACAATCTTTTACATTAATTAAATACTTAATAATAATTTGTACATGTTTTCTCAACTTTGTGTATTATTATTATGTCCGTGTGTACAATAAAGTATTAATATAATATAATATATATTTTATCTCTTAAATTAAATAAACCAATTAAAAATTGTTTAAATCTTAATTAGAACAACGTGATAATTTATCACTAGATGGCATTAGTGATCAATCACGAACGACATTTCCTCAACTTCCCCCATTTTTCCTTCACTTTTGTTATCAAAGATCTTTCTCATGTAGCCGCCTACGCCTCGTAGCATTTGCTACGGTTTCGCGTAGTCCAACGTGACCCGTCGCGTAGCACATTTTAGAGTGCCAATGTAATATTGAACTGTATTAGTATGAAGAATACAGTTTAGAATACTTACTCTTACTCAGGTAAATTGCCGCCGGTCGAAGTAAGATTCCGTGCGCTCAAATATGTACTGTATTACGTTGAAATAAGGTGGTTTTATAAAATGCTTCTTCCCTGAGTTTTCTCCGTACTGAAATGGTCTTTCCTTGGCTCTGTTTATACATATTAATTACTTCGTTGACATAAAGTTTAAATGAAATTTATTGAAACTACAATCAATTTACATTTTCTAAAGGTTGTTTTTAATTATCGGGACCTTTTCTCGGGAATACGACATCTATAATGTCAGAGTTCACAGCATGAGTCCACGAAGTCTGAAGAAAATGGCAAAGGTAACTAAATATGAAATCGCAAACTTCTTTATGTCTGTAATATGTCCCTGATTATTGATTTTTTAAGAGTGACTCTAAAAAAATTCACAGATTTCGTGCCTCACACGACTATCGAGCACATTGGAAAAGTATCTACGGAATTCGAAAAAATATTGTCTCAAAAATGTTAGGCTACGTTTTAAGCTCAAATTGTAGCTGACTAAATTGTCTAGAGGAGTTTTGCTCAAATTTTTGATATCGTTCTTCGATTCCAAAATATCGAGCGCCAAAATCATAAATTCGGATAATTATTTCGGGCTACTATCAACTCGATGACTATTTGAATGACCAAAATGTCTGGTCTTGACAATGTTACTATGTAATGCAATATTGTATTTTAATTGTACTTTGTATATTTTGTTTTGTTTAAAAGATGTGTGTTGAAGAGTTTCTGGCCGCATCTTCTCTCAACGATGGGACTAATATCGAAATCGCGAAAAAAAAATCAGCTGTTCCATACAAACGTACTCGACCTAAATGTATTGGACAGCAGATTTTTTTTCGCGATTTCGATATTGGTGCCATAGACAAAATTGTTCAGTTTGATGGTCTGATCATCCCCTTAAAATAGTTTCACCTAATTTTGTTAGACCTTATATATTGTATTGTAAAGAAAACATTAAACTAGGTTACAATGCTGCCTAGTTTCTATATTGAAAAACATATTTTGACTTGACTCGAAAGGGCAGACTAAAATGACTATTGAACCCTTACTTTCCATAAAAACAGTTAATATTGACTAGCAGATTCAATAAGGCATTATGACTCGCTGCGTTATGTGCAGTGTTGCCAGATCCAATTTTTAGAAATCAGGTCAAGGTTGAAAAATCCTTAGATTAATTACCTCTAGAAAAATCCGTAGATCTACAGACGTTTTTTAAATGACTTATCTGACTCTTTTGGAGTGAAGTGACCCAAAACATCGCTTTTGCATCGCGGAATTGGAAATTTAGACAAGTTTAAGCGAGAATAATGCCCAGACAACATGAAAATCAATAAAATTAACTCTTCCATTTTCTGTTCTAATTTAACTTTCTGTTTCATTATCACTGTCTGTTTGTGTTGGTACTTTTGTTGTAAGTAGTAGTACTAATGTTACAGTTAAATATTTCTGTCGTGTCTGTATTGTCTGTATAGGGACAGAAAGTAGAAGGAAGGAGATGGAAAAGAGTACATAAAACAAACATAAACATAAAAAACATAAAAAAAATCCTTTATGGAAATTTTACAACATGTAAACCAACAATCGCGGTACACAAGCCATAATTTACGAAAAACGGTCGAATACACAAAAAAACTGAACATGAATTGACTTTATGCAGTAAATTGCCATTTATGGGAGGAATTAAGAAAATTTCTAATAATTCGTTGATTTGCCATTGAAATCCGTAGATCTACGGATAAATCCGTAGGTCTGGCAACACTAGTTATATGGGACATTCTGAACATAATAGGCGTCGTGTAACAATGTAATGCCGACGCGGTGTTGTGGACGATTCTGTACTATTGTCAACTCTTTCTGTTTTAACCGACTACGGCGAAGAATGAAGGGTAATGTTTTAACGGGTGATGTATTTAGCTTAGTTTACAGGGTCCAATTGAATTCCTTGGCATCTACACATCAAACTTAACAACATTTACTATGGAACTTTGATTATATTAAAATAGCAAGATAGGTGACTAGCCTATAGCGCAGGGACCGCATAAGTTGAGCCCCGTCGCCTAATTTACTTAAAGCGGCATTGCGTGATTGAGATACTTTTTAGTTTTTAGGCGGGATAAAGGTACCACAATGTATGCCTCCGCTTGCTTAAAACTCATTGAACAAAAATAAAAACATTTTTCGAGTGCGTAATGCAAGAACGTCACCTATCTTCCGCTATTTAATTTTAATCAAAGCTATGGAAGGAAATCATCGAGCATGCATCGAGCATCTGCATGTGTTGTTTTGTTTCTGTGTTAGTCATGCCTATCTTCCAGACGAGCTGATGAAGACAGTTATCGTACCGAAGAACAAAACAGGCGATGTCTCGGACAGGAGCAACTACAGGCCTTTTTTACTGGCTAAGATCATTTAGTCATTTATTCATTTGCTTTCCATGTGACAAAAGGATCTTTACTTAACCGTGGTAGAACATCATGAAACCCTGCTAGGGCACTGCAAATTTATGTTATCAAAAGTAGTACAATAATACAAAACTAATGAAATAATTAAAAAAAAACAATACTCTCAAACTAACAATTCATACAATCCATTTAATCTAAATATTCTAAGTCAGCTTAATTGAATTATAAGATAGGAATACAAACCTATACTAGTGTTAGTTAATAGTGTCTCAATAATTTACATTTCCAAACTTACTAATAACATTATTGTTTTATTTGTTCAATTTGCATAATAAATTATTTTTATATTCGGCATCTCAATTAAATGTCAATAAGTAATTTCCATTCCATTTGTTTATATTAAAGCACTACATACATAACCATTAACCTAAAGAAAAAACAAACAAAAAACAAAACTAATACTACTTACAAATATAAAATGTCCTCGAAATTTCCGCCGCTTGGCGGCAAGATGCCCAGGAGGCTGACAGCGTTACCTCTTTGTATGGCCAGGTTGATGCGCTGACCGAGGTAGCTGCCAGCCCTCTGGTCACCGGAGACCTCGATTAGGCGCGCCGATAATTCGGCGCGCCTCTGGCCCCCACGGACCCAATGTCTCGACCTCAAACGGTGCAAATATGTAAGCCTCGCCGAGGTTTAGGTTTATTAAGTAATTTATATCTCTAGGAACTCTTTTAGAGAATAAAAGGAATTGTCACTCAAATAATCTTTTAGTTTTCGTATAAACATGGATTCTTTCTCTTCGTTCTGAAAAGGTTGTGGTACCTTATTATAAATTTTAGCTAAGATTGAGTGGGGTCCCTTTCTATACATTTCTAATGTAGTTGTTGGTACAGCTAATCTATTAATTTGACGCAAATTGTGCGGTCGAGAGAGTACGGGGAAATATTTCTTATGTTTCCGCACAAATTTGCATGTTTCTAGTACGTATAATGAGGGCAAAGTCAGTATTTGGAGAGTCAGTCAGAGAGACAGTCAGATTCTGGAGAGACAGCTCAGAGCAAACATAAACCTACATGATAACTAGTTCGGGCTTAGGCCCGGACTGTCTACGGAAACTGCTATTCTCTGTCTCAAGCACACTGTCCGGTACTACACTAGTAGGAAGACGCCTGTTTTTGCCTATTTTCTGGATCTGTCCAAGGCATTTGACCTGGTAGATAACAATATTCTCTGGAGTAAGTTGGCCAATGAGACGAATTTACCAACGGATTTAATAAATCTGTTTGGGTATTGGTACGGCAACCAAGCAAACTATGTGAGATGGTCAGGTTCACTTTCGGATGTGTACAGGTTGGAGTGCGGGGTGAGGCAGGGGGGTTTGAGCTCACCTGTAATAATAATAATATTAATTTATTTCCCGTGCTCTTTAATCTGTACATGAACCGGCTGCTCCAATAATATCAGTCTAGGAGTTTGCTACAATAACATCAGCTATGCCGACGACATGATCCTGCTGAGGGCCTCAATCAGGGCTCTAAGGAAGCTGCTGAGAACATGTGAGGTGTTTGCGGATGCTTATGGCCTCAGGTACAACGGAAAGAAAAGCGAAATGATCGTTTTTAATGAAGGTAAAAAGACAATTACAATGACATACCGCCGGTGACTCTGGGTGGTGTAAAGCTAGCCAGAGTTACCCAGTTCAAGTACCTGGGGCACTTAGTCTCCGAGGACATGTCAGATGAGGATGACATGGAGCGGGAGCGCAGGGCGCTGGCAATGACGGCGAATATGCTTGCCCGATGTACTAAGGATGTCAAAGTAACGTTATTCAAGGCATATTGCCAGTCGTTCTACACGTGCAGTCTGTGGGTCAGTTACACGCAGAAGTCGCTCAATGGGCAGAGGAAGTTGTTGGGGCTGCCTCATTTCTGCAGCGCTTCGGGCATGTTTGCTGCGGCGCGAGTGGATAGCTTTGCAGTCATCATACGCAAACAAGCCGCCTCCCTGCTGCGCAGGATACGGAACGGCACCAACACCCTCCTCGAGCCCATTGCAGAGCGGTTCCAGTGTCCCATCATGGGGCATTGGAACAGCCTGCATAGGGGCTCTAGGTGTTAAAGAAGTGTAATATTTTTTGTCACTAACATAGTTTCAAGTCATTGTTACTAACACCACTATGGATCTATGATCTGAAATAAAATAAATGAGTTGAATTGAACTAAAAAATCTGAAAGTTTGCTGATCCATACAAAACTGCAACGCCCATTCAACTTAAATACAGGGTGTAAACTTAAATACGTTATATACTTTGGGGGGATGCTTCAGATCATCAAACTGCAAAACTTTTACAGCTGGTTTTTTTGAGATTTTGATGTTGGTCTCATAGTGAAAGTTGTTCAGTTTGATGGTCTGAACCCCCTTGAATTGTAATGCATTTAAGTGGTCAGTATGTACGATGTACCCTGTAATACAGGATTACAAGGTACATCGTACATACTGATCAACTCATATTAGAATCTGAAATCGCAACTTTTTCTAAGTTATTATCTCTTCAACCAATCCTGAAAACGATTTCACTATAATAAAGTGGTTTGAAGTTAACCTCGTAAGCCTGATGGTCCCATTAAAAGGACCATATTTTTTTAGTCTTAAAGGCAGACACACTAAGTTAAATCTTTATACCACAGAACATTATAAGAGGGTTAGAAATGCAAATTAACGCTTCTGCTTCGGAGACGGCTGTCGCCACTTGTCTTCCCGCTCACGCTGCTACAATTACTCATGCCCTCTCGATCGCACCACGCCACGCGCCTTATGGTGTTATGCGAATCATTGCATTACCTGTGGCGACACATTCCACGCCTACTTTGCACATCTAACCCCTCTTCTAATGTTCTGTATCTTATACCTACTTGAAGTGCTCGGCCTTAAAAGTATCGAATGAGTATGATCAAAGAACGCATACAAATAGTATATGATAGCTAAAATTATACACAAAATAGGAAGAATATCATACTTCCCGAAATTGTCCTTTTCAATCGCAGCATTTATTATAAAACACAAATTTACCAGTTTTGTAGGCGAAACGGGATTGGGCGTTTTCCTTTAGTTCTTTTCATAGTACCTTCCTAATTCTCTCCCTCTTAATTATGATTTGGTCTTACACAATTTGAATACCCAACAGAATCTGTTATACACACAGTATAAGTTCAAGAGCAAAGTAATGCGTCGGAATCATGGAGAAAAGAAAAGAGCGGAGTTGAGGCAAGGCAGTGAGGTCAGTCGCCATTCGATGTGGTCATGACGTCACAGTGGGCGTGGCCTATGCTGCTCAGTTCGAATCGGACCGCCATTGTTTTCGTACGTCATTATTTTGTTTCTGAGAGGTGTTTTGTCAATAAAAAACATCTAGAACGATGAAGTGCGCTGTTCCTGGATGTAAAAATTAATCAGGATCACAGACAAAGCTTGCAGATGGCATAACTTTTCATAGGTAAGTCCAATATAATTTAATAAGAGATGTTTTTTGAAAATAATTCTCGAATTAGAAGGAAAATTGGTTTTGCTACTACCCGCAAGATGCTGCTCTTTAAGATGGTAAAAAAAACGATTTTACAAACTTAAAGCGTAAATGATAGATGAAAATAACGATAAAAACAAAGTGTTTAATTCGTTTATATCGATTTAACTTTTATTTCTTTGTTGAATGGGTCAAGTATTAAAAACATCGTAAACATTTTATGTTCAAATTCAAGACGACATCTACCGGCAAGTAGATAGCGGTCACAACAGACAACTAGTTGGTTGTCATGTTACTGTGCATTTGTTGTAGTTACTCCTTTCGCCGCTAGATGGATTTGGGTTTTTGGGGCGGAGCCTACGCCCATCTCGTACCTCGTCCCCCGGATTTTGGCGACACTTACTTGAATAGAAAAATTGCCTTGCCTCACCTCCGCTCCCTTCTTTTCTTCGTGGTCGGAATATACCAACTAACTTCAACAAACTGCGCAAAATGACTGGATGAGCTAAATCAAGGGTTCTCAAACTGTATTTTTAGGGTTCCGTACTCAAAGGGTGAAAACGGGACCCTATTACTAAGCCAACGTTGTCCGTCGGTCCGTCCGTCCTACCTATTTAGGGCTGTAACTTTTGAACCGTAATAGCTAGATAGTTGACATTTTCACAGAATGTGCGTTATTACGGCGGATTCATCTATACAAGAAACTAGTTTTAATCAACGTTTTTTCTTCTCGCTCTATCGTAAAAACGGTAATACATACAAGCGTCAAACTTGGTGTGATTATCAGAGCTCGGGGTTAGGTAGTGTGAATTTGGTACTTGTAACAAAATGTAAAGATTAATATGGACATACCCCCGGGATAAATCCCGAATCCTGATTGTTGATTTGATTTGTTGATTATTAACTTTACCTTACCTACTTAGAACTACTTATGAACAATTTAGGCTTGTTTTTAAAGAGCATCGTAGCGCACAGGGCTGCCCTCTGTAAAAAAATCTTTTTTAAAGCTGACCAGACTAAAACAACTTAATATATTGTTTTTAATATCACATTTTCGTAAATTTATTCATTTTACATGTATCATTAATACATTACGAGGTTTATGGTAATTTTTATTATTTAATACATTTTATAATACCGTATTTTATTTTAAGGCAATAAAAAAATCCCACGAAAGGGAATGTCCATATTAATTTTTCGTGTTGCAAATCCCGAATTCACACTGCCTAATCCCGAGCCCTGGTGATTATAAAGCAAACTCTACAGTATAACAAAAAATTAATAAAAACCGGCCAAATATGAGTCGGTCTCGTGCTAAAGGTCCTGGAGAATTGTTTGCGATTGTTTATTGTTGTTGGTGTGATATACATATACATAAGTAGCTACAATCCATACGTACATTGGCAATTGGCATGTAAAATATAAAATTTTGCGGCGCGCCCCGCGGCCGACGGGGTGACATCCTTAAGGGCAGGTTATCCCAGTGCAAGCGTCTCTTTCTTACAAGCATACGTTTGCAATTAGCCATCCCACTTTAATTGAAAGCAGGATCACAGGATCTTTTATATAATTTGATATTTAAAAATATTAAAACATTTATTTAAAAAAGTAATCGTTAAATATTCTTTGATATGTTATTACCTATTTTTACATGTGATTATTGTTACTTAAAACCTGATAATCTTCAAGTAAAACAAGAAAAACAATCAAAAACATCCTATCTTTGTGATTTTTTTTTACCGAGGCAAGTTACAAGTATCGTGTTTTGAACCGTTGAATAATCAATAAAGTATATTAACCTAAAACATATATTTATTGCGAATCATAAAAACGAATATTACTATGTTTACAGCTTTATCAAAAACAGGTGGTTCGGGATATCCTGGCCTTAATATCGGCGAGCACCCTGGGGGTGTTACAGCGCACACTTTGAGAACCCTTGCACTAAAGTGTTTCTCGTTTTTAGGCCACGAGATATTGTAGTGAATGCAGCTTTGAAACTGTGCTTCCATTGCGGAAGCATTCATTCAGTGTAAATGAATATTTGATTCTAAAAAAGGAACGTTGATTATTAATGTTTTGTTTTCATGCTTCCCTGTTAGTCACAAGGATCATGGTATGGTCTGTCCGCGGCTTAGCTCAGATACTCATCAAAGGTCGGTAGCGTAATTAAACGTAAATGTAGCATAGCATAGCATATGCTCCCAACTATGTTCCCCGAGGGGGTAGTCAGAGATATTCTGAAACCTCAGAACATCCACGTTTCACTAGTAGTACCGAAACTCTGTCCAGTGTGTCAATTAGGTAACATAAAAAGGTGACAAATTAGATAACAAATATTTATTTATTTATTATGTAAATAAGAATTATATGTTCATCTATTTATGTTAGGTATTTTATATCATTGTTTTTTTTTTAATTTTTCTTTGTAACATCGACCCGTATTCTTAGTTGATGTTTCCTTTACCCCAAGGTTGTCTGGAAGCGATAGCTTTTTAGCGATAAGACCGCCTTATTTGTACCATAATTATTTTTGTAACCTGCTCTGTACTGTATTTATGTGTTTGGTGTAAATAAAGTATATTTCATTCATTCATTCATCCATTCATTCATAGATTTATCATGGGCGTGGACGTCTGCTGAACGCAGAGGTGGCACTAAGGGTTCCTTGTTTGACTACGAAACCCTCATCTCAGTGAACGGACGACCACTGCTGAACCTAAGCCTTCCCAAAGGATCGCCACAACGGCCGGTCCTGCGCTGCCCTCATACAACGGGTTCCCGCCGCCTTCACCAGGTCGTCGGTTCACCTTATGGCTTACCCACACTGTGCTTACCGGTACGCGGTCACCACTCCAGAACTCTTCGGCTCCATCGGTCATCGGTTCTGCGAGCATTGCCAGTTTAGTTTAGCAATTCTTTGGGCTCCGTCTATGCTACTCTGGTTCTTTTACGGATCTCTTCATTTCTGATTCGATCTGACAGGGGCACTCCGAGCATAGCCCTCTCCATTGCCCTTTGAGTGACATTCAGCCTATGCGGCTATGAGTGACCACGTCTTTGTTCCGTAATGTCATCACTGACAATAGACACGAAACCCTAAATTTCAAAATTCAACCACTGACTAATTTTTTTTTTGTTTCAGATTAATGCTGTTTGAAAAATCAACGTTTAAATGGTAAGTGTAACTATTTTTGAAAGCGGTTAAGGTTTTCTTAGGCGTATGGGGCGACCCTGTTATATGGAGCGACGAATAGTGTTGCCGATCAATAGGTGACAATCAATAGTATAGCGATTTAATATCGAGAGCAGACCTATACCTGCCCCTCGCAAAAAGTGATAGAAAAGTTTAGAATTGCACGCGTAACTCGTCCACATTTAAATGGTCTAAGATATTGACAGATTGTATACTATCGATTCCTGCACAAAACACCCAAGGAAACCAATAAATCTAATTAAAATATTGAAAGTATGGTGAAACGAAACGCCACGTCATAAATCGCCAGTCAATAGGAGCGAGCGGCTTACGACCACCCGTGTGTCCATAAGACGCGTAATGCAAAGGTCTAACAAAATTAGTAGAAACTATTTTAAGGGGCTGTTCAGACTATCAAATCGAACAACTTTCTCTATGAGACCGATATCGAAATCGCGAAAAAAAAAATCAGCAGCAGCTTTGAATAGAGTTTTGTTTGCAGTTTTTACGGGACAGCTGAATATTTTTTTCGCGGTTTCGATATTGGTCCCACACAGAAAGTAGTTCAGTTTGATGGTCTGATCATCTCCTTTAAATAGTTTCAGCTAATTTTGTTAGACCTTTGCATTACGCGTCTTATGGACACACGGGTGGTCGTAAGCCGCTCGCTCCTATTGACTGGCGATTTATGACGTGGCGTTTCGTTTCACCATACTTTCAATGTTTTAATTAGATTTATTGGTTTCCTTGGGTGTTTTTGAGTACAATTCTGTGGAAAACAAAACGCAACTTCCATCTCAAAAAAAAAAATCCTGAGTAAGTCAGTGCAACCGCCATTTTTGCGACGTTCATTTGTTTTTTGCGCCGTAACTATTTCAATGTTTGTGGTGTGATTCAATTGTTTTGAAACAAGGTGTTGTTCATAAATAGCTCGTAATATTATGGGCTTTTGTATTATCATATAGGTTTTGTGCGTTGTGAAGTGTAATTACATGTAAAATGGTGACAAAGTTGAGGTGGTGGTTGTAATGTGAAATTATGTGTAAAAATGGAGGCAAAGAACACGGAATATTTTATTAGGTAAGTCCTAGTATAGAAAAATATGTGTTTAGAATGATAGGGCATCTTATTTACTTTTCGTAGACGGGACGGGCGTGTTTGGTCGCAAGCTTCTCTTCCCATTCGTTTGGGTGGTTTAGGAATCAGGAAGGTGTCCGGTATCGCTCTTCCAGCATACTTGTCGTCCGTACATAGTGTGCGACGTCTTCATGGAACTATTATTGACCCATCTCTGGGTACCGTGGAGGTGACGCACTTGTCGGACGCGGAGTCTGCTTGGCGTGAGGCGTGTCCAAACAGTGAGCCTCCGGAAAATCGTGCTTCTCAGAGGGGGTGGGATGAGCCTCTCAGTAAGTTGGTATACCAGGATTTACTCGACGGCAGCGCAGGCTTGCGGGACCGGGCCCGTCTTTTAGCGGTTGCTGAGGGTGAATCTGGTATGTGGTTGCAGGCCTGGCCATCGGCCAATGTGGGGACTTTACTGGACAGAACCACTTTGACCCTGGCCGTGTGTTTGAGACTGGGGGCTAGATCGGTTCATCCGCATGTTTGCCACTGTGGTGAGCGTGTTGGTCAGCTAGGCCATCATGGGCTTTCCTGCGTCATCAGCGCGGGTCGTTTGCCGCGGCACGCTGCCCTAAACGATATAATCCGCAGGGCCTTAACAACTTCCAATGTGCCTGCGGTACGTGAGCTTTCAGGCATTATACGTACCGATGGGAAGCGTCCTGATGGCATGACTGTAGGGCCTTGTAGGTTGGGAAGGTCTTTGGTTTGGGACGCGACTTGTGTGGACACATTGGCGGCGTCACATATTGGTCGGACATCGTTGGGCGCGGGTGCTGCTGCGGCAAAGGCAGAGTCATCGAAGCGCCGGAAATATGTTGATATTGGAGAGGGGTATATGTTTGTTCCCTTGGGAGTGGAGACCCTGGGACCATGGGGACCCGATGCAAAACAGCTTATAAAAGAGATTTTAGCACGCCTTATAGAGACCACTGGTGATAAGAGGGCTGGCAGTTACCTTCGTCAGCGCATAAGCTTGGCGATACAGAGAGGGAATGCTGCCAGCGTTCTTGGAACCGTCCCCCAGGGAGAGGCTTTGGAGGAGTTTTATAGGTTGTAGGTCCCCCCTGACGAAGCTTGTTGCAGATATTCAGGATGTATTTATTGACGAAACGAGTTGTGGATCTGAGTGATGTACTTTCTTTGACGAAGCCTGTTGTGGATGTGAGTGATGTATATACCTATGACGAAGCCTGTTGTATACTCACTCATATCCGAGTGATGTATTTTCTTTTCGTAGATATATAATTTATTTCCATAATTTCATAACATAACCTCGAAAAAAAAAATCTAAAAGGTGGTAAAATTTTTTTCATTTCATCGTTTAGCGACAGCGACCTTTTTGTTTTGGCAGACCCTCCACATGGGACGGGTGGGGTGATTGTACCCATGATACTGACCAACTTTCCCTAAGAAACCTATAGGATATTCCCAAAAAAATGTTTGGACTTACCATACTAAATGCAATCAGCTGATCGACCGTTTGTATGAAAAGTCGAAAAGAATATTGTGAATTTCCTATAGATTTTTAGGGAAAGTCGTTCAGTATCATGAGTACAATAACCTCTTAAAGTAATGCAATGCAACTGTTTACCCTAACACCCTGTATATTGCAAATTATTGCTACAATCAATTTTTTTTTTAAGAACTTCTATAGTATCGTTACTACAGGGTGAAATTGATATCATTAGCATTCTTTTAAACTAAGAGTCTACCCATCAAACTGAACAACTTTCACTATGGGAGCAAACCGATCGGAGCAAAAAAATAATCAGCTGTTCCATACTAAACTGCAATGCCTACTCGACTCAAATGTATGCAACAGCTGACTATTTTTTTGCTCAGATCTGTTTGCATCCTTATTGAAAGTTGTTCAGTTTGATGTGTAGACTCTTAGTTTAAAAGGATGCTAATGATATCAATTTCACCTTGTATAATTCATTTGCTGCAAAAATATTGGTAGTATTGCACTTCGTCAATAATGGTATTCTCATATCAGAATCGATATATCAATCAACAATAAAGGTGTGCTCAAACCCGGGCGACTGCGACGCGGGACGTGGGACGTGAAAGTGGGAGCGTCTACGACGCGAAACTCGGCCTCCAACCGCCGCGACTGCGACACGGGACGCGAACTTTATTTGTTGATGAATAGTCATTGCAGCAACACTTCTTTAAGTATTTTTGTGGTGATGACATTATCGTTTTAACATCGGAGTCTAACAAAATTTTACATCTAGAGTACTTTGGTAGTTTTTATTACTTTTTGGAAGATACAAGAACCTACCTAGTTCTTTTGTATTTGTTAGTTTTTGGTAGATGTTAAGTTTTGTTGTTTTTGCTACCAAAGTCTACCAAAAATTACCAACAAAACTACCAAAAGAACCAGAAATTTCCCAAATCTATAAAAAGAACCAAAAATTACCAACAAGAACCAAAATGTACTGAAATTTTAAATTAGTGTTTTATTTTATTACGAGAGCGTAACAATATACACGTCTGACCACTAGACGCGTGCGTCCCTCTCCGCTGAGACGCTGCCCTCCTGCGTCGTGGTCGCGCCGGTTTGAGCGACTTGGCGTGACGCCATAAGATAACATGGGCAGCGACCTCCGCGCAGGAGACGCTCCCGCTTCACAGTCGGTTTGGTCGTGCGGGTTTGAGCGAATCTTTATAGTGTCGATACGATCGATAGGCCTATCGATAAGCTGGCTGTTTTAGATAACAACTATCGATTATAAAACTATCCATAGTTCGACAACACTAGCGACGATCTGACCAAGAAGGCTAAAAGGGACTGGTTACAAAAATCACAAGACCGTGCGAGGTGGCATTATTTGGGAAAGACCTATGCCCAGCCACCATATACCATCTCGTTGACCAATTTGAAAGTTTTGAATGGAAAGTCATAAAGAATAACACATAATTTAATAATAATATAATACTAAACTATTTATAAATAACATATTTTTATACCTACAAACACATACATTCACATATTTTTATCCATTTCTGTATATAGGTAGGTAATGTACCTACTAAGTATAAATAATACTTTATATCCATTTCATTGACAAACTCGAATACCTTTCCACAGAAATGGATAAAATTATGTAAATGTATGTATGTATGTAAGTTTATGATAAATAGCAAAAAAAAATTGTTTATATAATTGCTAGGATTAAATTTAAGATTTATATGAAAATCTTTGAGTCACTGTAACTTTGAAACAATATATTTTTGAAACTAATTGGACTCGAATCCGGAAAAAGGACCGAGAACCGAAAACGGATTGAACTTTAATCGACTTGCAGGTCGGCGAGTGACGTTTTTATGAATGAAAACGATATTATTTAAAAAATATATATTTTTATAATCAAACAAACTTAAGAGAAAATCATTCGAACTACACGGAGAAAACCTTTGCATACATTAAAAAAACATCGGCATTATCTTTCTTAATATCGAGTTAATTCATATTTACTACGGAGTTTGCAGGTCGGCGAGTGAAGCTTTAATGAATAGAAACGATATTATTTTGATAAAAATATGTATAATAAAAAAAAATTAGATCCTTATTTTCACTACTAAAGTCCTAACACCGTCCGTCCACCTACTCATGTTCTACAAATAAAATGATCTTTTATTGTTCATCTTTAAAGTCTAGTTTCAAAAATTTATAGTTTCAAAGTTACAGTGACTCAAAAATTTTCATACAAATCTTTAATTAATCCTAGCATTGAAACTATATTTAACCAATAAATTAAAGTCAATGATATTTTTTAACACGATCTAGAAACTATTTTCTCTGCCTGTGGCTTGTCAGATTTTAGTTAAAATATATTTTATAAATTTAAGTGACTTTATTTGAATGACAAATGAAGTTTAATCACAATTTTGGAGATTAACCCTTAGATCAAAGTAAAATTAACAGTAAATTAAAGTCACTTAAATTTATAAAATATATTTTAACTAAAATCTGACAAGCCACAGGCAGAGAAAATAGTTTCTAGATCGTGTTAAAAAAATATCATTGACTTTAATTTATTGGTTAAATATAGTTTCAATGATAGGATTAATTAAAGATTTGTATGAACTACATTCAAACGAAGTTTAATCCTTCAAAAGGTTCCAAACAAACGTTCCTTCAAAAAGTTCACTGATGAATTAATTTTGCCCCACAGTTCTTGTATACCAGCACGACGTCCCAACGCACTGAACATTCTTCTACCTCTATTACATGCCCATCCATCTCCCGCGTAAATGAGGTACTCTGAAAAAAAGACAATGCTAATTTTGTATGGAAGGTTGGCCCCTTACGCATGCCTTTTAATTTTTGTCGTTTGAAGAAAAAACACAACTAGAACCTTATAGTACTTTTTATTGTTTTTCTAAGTATTCACCACGTAGTTTAATACACTTTTCTATTCGCTCAAACCAGTTATTATAAAATTTATTCCACTCTAAAGTGGGGGTGTTAAAAATGGCTGACTTGAAAGCGTCGACCGCTTCTTCACCAGACTGGAACCTTGAACCACGAAGACTTTTCTTAATTTTAGCAAATGTAAAGAAATCGTTAGGGCTTAGGTCAAGACTGTATGGAGGATGGTCAAGAGTTTCTACTTTTTCCTGCTTCAAATACTCAATCGTTTGACGTGCGTTTAGGAGCTTGCGTTGTCGTGGTGCACGTGAACATGGCCGGTTTTTCCAACGAACGTGGCCACCATCTTCTTTGAAGTGCTTCGAGAACGAACAACTTTAGTCGGCTTTGGCTCGTCTTGAAAGATCCAGATTGTAGATTGTTGTTTGGAATCAGGATCGTAGGCATAGATCCAAGATTTGTCATCACTGATGATGTCGTAAACGTGATTTGACTCTCCTCGGTTTAACCTTTGCAGAGTTTTCTTACACCATCTGACGCAGGCCGCCTTGTGATCGTCGGAAAGCAGATGCGGTATCCAACGGCAAACTAGCTTTCTCACACCAAGCGCTTCATGCAAAATCTTCTGAATGGTTGTCCCTAAGATGCCTAATAGAGCCTCTATCTCTCGATACGTCACATAACGATCTTCGAGAATTAGTTGTCTCACAGCAATGATGTTATCTTCAGTGAAGGCGGATTTTGGGCGTCCTTCGCGAGATTTGTCACTAACACTAGTATGTCCACGCTTGAATTCTAAATACAAGCGTTCGACAGTCCGCAGACATGGGGCTTTATCACTGAACATAGATGTTAGCTCTTCAAAACACTGAAGCCGTGTCAGGCCTCTTCTAAAGTTGTAGAAAATTATTGCACGAACATTTTCCTTAGAAAGATTCATTTTCGTACGTAACCTGACAGATTCCAATCGACACTGTGACTAAACAATAGCATTAATCCTCATACTTTCAAATGTTTTGAGATTCAAAATTTAAACACATTCGAATATAGAACAGTTCCAAATTCAAAATTGCCGGGAAATATGGAAACGACAGAACTTAAAAGGCATGCCAGGTATTTTTCGCCGTTGTTTTTGGCATGGCCATCAACAAAACTTGAATATTATAGTAAAAAATAAAGTACCAAACTAATCGTATTATTACATATACAGGGTGTAAGTGACAGCCTAGCAAATACCATCAAGACCTCAGACCATCAAACTGAACAACTTTCACTATGGAGCCTCAGGAAAGTTGAAAAAAATACATTTTAGTCGAGTACATTATAGCAGTTTATTATGGGACGGCAGATTTTTTCTATATGATGTGATTATTTAACAACATCACATGCGTTCACTTCACTGACCGTTGTCGGAGCTCATGGGTGGTTCTCACCATGTAACCGTCGTCCTGTCAGTAGGTACACTAATGTTTTTGCACGACCCCATACATGGAAATCAAGTGGCATAAGGTCAGGTCAGGCCACTCAATAGGCCCACCTCTGCCAATCAAACGAAGTCCGTAGGTAGGTACTTATCGTCCAAGTAGGTCCCTACTCTTGTAACTAGTTGACACGTAGTGCGCTGGAGCAATACGTGGTACATCATGCTGGTAAAACATACATACCTACCACTTACGTAACCATGCAAGAGGTCAAGACGCGCACGCGCGATTTCACATTCATAATCGACCGCTCAGGGGTGGTGCCGGCGCGGCGGCGCAAGCGCTACCATGCTATGTTATCTTAGTATAAACTAAGTGGAACGCTGATATTCCATAGACAGCTTCCGCCATCTTTCGGTTATGTTTCGAAGCACTATGTGTTGAACTAGGGTTCATATCGGAGTAACAGCGCACTACACCTCACGCGCTGCGCTGTAGTAGTGAGAGATTTCGCCCACATCAATCACTGTCTTGTTGGTCTAGCGGTCTAGTCAACCGGCTTACGATCCGGGTAGCTAAGGTTCGATCCTCGTGGCGGCTGATCGTCTTTTTCAATTTATTTCATAATGTGGTGCCCCCTAGTGCTAATAAGCGGCCACGCAATTAAGACGTCCTAAAATTCAAGGCGAGTTACCTATCTATATCCAATATCATCATATCAGCCGACAGACGTCCACTGCTGGACATAAGCCTCCCCCAAAATGGGGGGATTTGCCATAATCGCCACGCTTGGCAGGCGGGTTGGCAATCGCAGTTGGATTGAATGTGTGTACTCAGAGGATGCTGCTGCCCATCCTCCGGTAGATCCCTTAGTCGCCGTTTACGACGGGAGGAAATGGGATGGTTCTATTCTTAGCCGACACCACACGGCAACATATACATATAAATCTATGAGCGCTACTAAAGCGAATTAGCGAAGACGTCAAAGCAAGATCACAAGTAAGGGCGGGGGTGGGGTGGGGTGGGCTTTGAGTTCAAAGGAAGCCGCCGCGCACCGCGTGCGTGCGGTGCGGCGTGCGTAAAAGTCTTTGACTATTTATTATAAGGACTAGCCTTGCGGAAGCATTTCCCCTCTGCCACGGTATAAGATCAATTAATCATGTGCATTTACATTAAATTTTATACCTTATCACTAAACGAGACAGCCTATAATTGCGAAACAATAATTTCAAACTTAGAACGTTTGGGGTTAACACGAGTCTACTTTTCATGATTTTTAACGTTCAAAATTAGAATCTAAATTTATGGGAATAAAATCCAAAGTTGTGGATTTCATGTCACCTCGCCCCCCGCAAAAAGTGGCAGAAATGTTTGATAGTAGAATTATACGCGTAACTAGTCCCTATATAAGTAGTCAAAGGTATAAGTAAACAAAACACAGGTCCCTATTCAGGGATGATACAAAAATATTAGTTGATCAATTTAAATAATTATTTCAAAAATTTTTGATTTCGATATGGTCGCTGAAGAAAAAGTGGTTTATTTTCATGAACTGCACCTGCGCTTAAAATAGTTTTACCTAATTTTGTTAGACCTTATAATATATACATAGTGTTATCAGTTTGTGGTCTACGAACTCTATTGGACAACATTCTATAATGTTAGGTACGTTTGGATAATTATTATTTTTTATATTATTATATTTATTTATTTCCTTTTAGGAGAACTTACAGCTAAATAACAATTTTGTAACCAAGACAAATTGATAGTCAGATGCTGACAACACATGTAAAAATACATAAGAATAAAGAAAGGAAAAAAGTCTTATAAATATAGCTAACAATTGTTGTTATTGTTAAACATTGACCGTCTTCCGGTTTCATATTATGTTCTGTGAAGCATAAAATGTCTGTTCGTTCACCACTTTGCTCTATGTAATCCTAACACACTTTAAATATATCAGATTAAGAGATTAAGCCTTTAATTATATAAATTGAGTAATACACGAAAAAAGCTTATCCACCTTGAGTGCCGGTCAACAACTGAGTCGATTCAATTTGTGTAGTATTAAGTTTAGTTATGTTATTAATTAACTCAACCAAGCTATTAAAAATAATCGCAAACGCTGGTCTAATCATGGAACCTTTTCGGTGGTCAAATATGTATGATGAATATTCTAAGTCTTTGCTAGAGTCAAGACATATAGGCATATTGGTATTTAAAGTAATTTAGATACAGTAACTGATTAAAAGTCTCTATCTTCCAGTTAAAAAGGTCAACATATCTACAACACTTATAAGTAGGTAAGCAAATTATTACACTTATGTGCTGAACCTTTTGAATTTCGGTTCTTATATACTCGGCTTTTACAGAATAGTTTTCTGACATTGATTTCAGGCTCACTTACCGAACCTACTCCAATCCGCAGTGAGGATGGTTGGTGATCGGTTTTCACTTTCTTTATATTTCTTGTACGCATCTTGTCGAATGCGGCAATTTGCTCTTTCCATTATGCAAATGGACTCCATGTTATACCATTTACCATCGTAGTAGGAATATGCGCAAACATCTGATGAGTAGGGTCTGAAAATATCAGGGTTCGAAATTATAAAGACATTTATTTTCTTTGATAATTATCATGATAATTATCCAAGTTGATTCTTAGTTTTACGTAAATTTTCTGACAAAAAGTTCTAAAATTGCTATTTTTGCTTTAATGCACTCGTATTCGGACAAACCAGCACTCAGTCTTCGGCATTTTCGTTTCGTATCACAATGAATAACAAAATATTGAGAAAAACAACAGAAAACAGTTATATTCGTGTTTGTGAGCTTCTTTTTTCGCAAATCATGATCGGATACACATGGTGTTACATTGCTAGTACAGTCACCATCAGATATATCATAGCGGGCGAGATACTCAAATATTTCAGAGCAGCATTATATTTCAATAAATTCCTTACACTAGATAAGGTAATAACATCAGGACATACAATTAGTTATAAATATAAGAGCAGCGATATTTCAATAAATTCTTAACACACAACGAGGTAAAAACATCTGAAAGCACAAATCGTCAACGCAGTCAGGGTGTTCATAAATATCTGAACATTTATGGAAAATATACCTTAAGCTGGTACCATACAGTTCAAACTACACTTTATTAAATATTATGCAAGCACACTTGTGTCAATCTTTCATTTTGGCATGCGTTTGTTTTGTTTGGAATTCGAATCTACTCGTGTACAACTTTTAATAAGATTTTATTTTGAAACTTGATATTACAGTCAGCTCATTAGCGAGATAAAAAGTATCATAATTGGGTATATTCGCATTGATAATTATTAATATACAGGGTGGCCCGTAAATAATGATCCGACTTAAGGGGAAGACAGCTTACCTAATTACCTAAAACTAATTTAAATTGTTTTTAAAAAATCCATAGGGTTACCAAGAATTTTTTTTTTCGGAATATGTCCATTTCCTCTAACGGACTTCGAGTTTTTTAAAACGCTGTCCCTGCAAATGATAACTTTTCTAGAATCTGATTTTCGTAAAATATTAATTTACCAATGTATCCAGATAACATTTTTGTTATTAGCTTATAAGAAAGACTTGGACAAAAATCCCGAGTTGAAATAGTAGATTACACACCGAGGGCAGGAAAGTAAGAAAGGGCTCAGATCTCATGTAATTGTTACATGTGATCTTAGGCGTTTTTATTTACTGCCCGAGGTTAGTACACTTTTTTTCTCCCCAACGTAGGCGGAAAGCGGCAACTTCGATTAGCGCAGCGGGACGAAAGTTGACGCTTTCCGCCCGGAGGGGTGAATAATTATTTTCTTCCCCTTCCAATGACCGAAGATTAAAAAAAATCTCCTGTGATTTTCAGTGTCATACATTTGTTATGTATGACACTTAACTGAACAATTATTTTAAAAACTTTTATATTCTGAACACACAACGAGGTTAAATGTAAAAGTTATTAAAATAATTGCCCAGTTCAGTGTCGTACATTTTTTCACAGGATTTTTTTTTAAACTTCGGTGATCGGAAAATTTTCCAACTCGGGATTTTTTCCAAGTCCTTCTTAAAAGCTAGTAACAAAAATGTTATCTGGATACATTGGTAAACCACTCAGCCATATTTTACGAAAATCAGATTTTAGAAATGTTATCATTATGGACAGCGTTACAAACTCGAAGTCCGGTAGACGAAAAATAAAAATCCTTAAAAAAAAAATGTTTTCTCGGTAACCCTATGGATTTTTTAAAAACAATTTAATGTGGTTTTAGGTAATTAGGTACGCTGTCTTCCCCTTAAGGCTGTATCGAGCCTGTTGTGCTGCTCCCAATCGTATTTTTTGTTGCGAGTATGAAAATATGATAACATTATGCTATTTTTATGTGATATAGTTACAAATTCACTATTATCGGATTTTTTCCCTTACTTCTGCTTTGAGACCTTGCTTCTTGTCAAATTTCATGATTCTATGTCAACGGGAACTACCCTATAGGTTTTTGTTTGCGAGCTGCTAATATGAAAATTTGATTACAAATGGCTGTATCTTTTTATTGAGTTGACTTAGAAGCTTGAATTTTTCACACCACCAAGGGACCGTAGACCTTAGTATTTGTTATTAATTTCAATTTTTCAGACACGTTTCAGAAAAAAAGACATACAGAAAGACGGACAACAAAGTGATCTTATAAGGGTTTCGTTTTTTCCTGTTGAGGTACGGAACCCTAAAAATGGATTATAGCTATTACAAATACGAAATAAAGTGCAGTTTCTTGCATAGTTAGTACGTTATAGTGGTGGAGCAAATAATTTTGTGTCTCGTCCTACGATCAGGTGCCGAGAATCTTAAGGTCCGCCACATACATACGGAATTGCGATCAGGAATCCTGAAACATAATCTGCATACAAAATGGTATAAACCATTATCACACAAGCTATTTTTGAGCGTAGGCGATTTCGCAACTATACCGCAACGCCTACGCTTCCAAATAACTTGTTTGATATGACTGTAAATCTTTAAAAAATTCCACTTAAGACTACAAAAAATCACTAGATCTAGTGAAAAAGTCTCTGAAAGCGGCAACACTCCATCCGGAATCTAATTCCGACTTAAGTTTATTGAGTATGTATGTGGCGGACCTAAGTCAAACAATAGATTGTCGTGAAGCAACATTTGATCCAGTAACAATCTGCGGACAGCGAGGGACAAAAGCCCATGCTGTTTCCTCATTAAGTGTTCTAATATGTGTTTTTAACCGACTGCAAAAAAGGAAGAGGTTTCTTATGTGTGTTCGCGCATAACTTCGTCGTTTATGAACCGATTTTGATTATTCTTTTTTTGTTGGAAAGGAGATATTCCAAGGGTGGTACCATGATAAGGAAACCAGGATCTGATGATGGCATCCCAGAGAAATCGAGGGGAACCTTTGAAAATCGTAGCGCCGGCTATTGTTTTTGTTAATTTAAAGCACTAGGTACTATTAAATTGAACTAATGAATTCGCCACTGAAAATTTTAATAAAAAATTGAAACC
This sequence comes from Agonopterix arenella, assembly GCA_927399405.1. Lineage (NCBI taxonomy): Eukaryota > Metazoa > Arthropoda > Insecta > Lepidoptera > Depressariidae > Agonopterix > Agonopterix arenella. The sequence goes on from OV656711.1 coordinate 1,796,934, forward strand.
GCCTTAAAAAAAAACTAAAAAGCTAAAAAATAATATTGCAGCCGATGACTTTTTCGTTCGCATCATACGAACATTAATTTGTTTAGAAGTCGGTGTCAAGCCAAGCCATAAAACTAATGCAAGCCCTGTCGCGAATCGTACCGGCTTGACAGTGACTTCGATAAAACAAATTAATGTTCTGTAATGATGCGAACGAAAAAGTCATCTCTGCTGCAATATAATTTTTTAACTTTTTAGTTTTTTTGAAGGCGGTTTTAATTTTTTTTTATATAGCCTAAGTATCGAACAAATCATTTTTGAATATGTTCAATCCTATTAATATAAATTTGATACTGTGAATTCCATATACAACTACCGTATTCTAGTACACACGGCGACACATCAAGCTAAGTATAAAAAAAACCATCATAAGCTGGCCGGGTGACGTTATTTTGGTTTTGTATACCTTGATGTCTCGCCGTGTTTACACTACGTACAAATGAATGAATGTTTGTTATGTATGACTCCTACCAACACCTGCACAGTCAGCTCTATTGACTTGCAGCCGCTGTGGAAGTTCGCGAGGCATGCCACACAACGTGACCGCTGACCTCATTCTAATTTTAATATTATATAGTGTCACTTTTCGGCCCAGCGTACCTAACTCCGGTCGCATCCAAATTCCTAGATTAAGACTTTAATTTGTAAAATGTAAATATAATTTAGTACCAATCTCTTCTCGTCTTCATTTCACCTCCACTGTAGCCACCCACTATAATATGTTTGTAAATGGTTTGCTAGAGCGAATTACAAAGCCCAGATTTTATAAGATTTATTTACAATGGTTTGAAAGTGTTCGCCAGAAGTCATCTTAGTATCCAAAAGAATGCAAAGGTCCCTTATCACATCCGCTTTGACAATAAAATGTACCATTCATCATGTACTTATTCATCAAATCTTATGAACTGTTATTTTTTTACATTTGTAGTTATATTGTTGTTATTATAATAAACATCGTCCCGCTGCGCTAAACGAAGTTGCCGCTTTCCGCCTCCGTCGGTGAAAAATAGTATACTAACCTCGGGCAGTAAATAAGAAAGCCTCAGATCTCATGTGTTCTTAGTTTCCTGCCCTGGGTGTGTAATCTACTATTGAGCAAAAGAATTATTGAAAATGTAAATTTAGCGTTATTTTTCACCATTTTTTAATGCACTGAAAAGACACAATTTTATGTAGTCAAATCTAACGGGTGCGCGCGCCTGACTGCATTCCCTTGCTCGGCTCCCCTCAAGTTTCCCCAGCCCAGAGAGACTGAGGTGAGGTGGGGGAGGGGGTCTGAAGTCAGAGGGGGCGGGGAGTGGCCGTTCTGAATGTAGACCTATTCTGTGCCAAAGTGACAACTGCCCTAATGTTTACGGTCACTTTTCACACTCACTAGTACAAAAAAAGTGGACAATCGCATCTTCTTCTTCTTATCGTGTGGGCAGAGCCCTGGAGTCAAGAGTTTTTCAGACCGCCTTACGGCCTCTGACGTGGTTTTTATGTAACGACTACTACCACCAGAGATAGTAGCCGGGACCAACGGCTTAACGTGCCATCCGAAGCACGGAATCATTTTTCTTTTCAGACAATCAGGTGATTCAGCCTGCTATGTCCTAACCAACTGGGGAAAAACGCACAAAGTGAAATTTCACTAGGTGTCCCCCGTGGGAATCGAACCCACGACCTCCGAGAGCCAATGCTCTTAACCATTAGACCACGGAGGCAGTTGACAGCCGCATAAAAATATAATCTAAAGTTCCGTCTCCTTCTAATATTAACGGTACGTCATAAGACAAAAGAGAATAACTACAATCGTAAATTGATGCGACTTTATGCTTTAGAATAAAGAGATCTTTCCTGTGAGGAACTTGAAAGCCGCCATTTCTGGAGATATCTTTTGAGTCAGAGTCTGACCCAGGCGGAGGACAGTCGCCTTTTGGAGGCTTTTTCCGATTCAGTTTGCATAGACTGTGCTGCCATCTATTAAATATTTCGCAGAACTATGAAAAAAAAGATTTTATTGTCTATTTCAATGTCAAATTGACTAATTCACAAAATGGCTACCTATCTTGCGTAATGTGCGGGTTGTTTGTAGTTTTCGTTCAATTTCGTGACGAGTTAGTGATGTTCTGGAGTTTCTGTTGTTCTCTTACCAATGTTTAGATTACATGAATAGTAAGGATACTGGAATTTCACTCGATCGGTGCGGGGTTGAACGAAAACAAGCATTCAAAACAATAATATCCATCGGTATGAGTAGATATAAGTAGGTGTGTATAGTATAGGTTGAATTATTGTCGTTGAAACATAGATGGCGCTAGCTAGCCTTGAATTTGACATAAGGTAGATGCATAATGTTGCCACGAGTGGGTTCTCTTTTCTTATATACTTATATTACTCTTTGGTCTGACCTGAGCCATTGATACAGGTTATCAATGTTATCATACAGAACAGCATTTAACTGAACGCGGACCGTAGTGAATTGATCCTCGCCACCAAAATAAGCACTATCGGCAAGAAATTATGCAATAACGCTATAAATATGCCATTATATGCATTTGATTGATGATGATGAGCTCCTGACCGATTTTGGCCATGGCGACTGCTTCAGCTCCGATTTTGGCGCTCATGTGCTCGAATGTGACTCACGAAGCTTATTTTGTGAGTAAAGTTTTGTGAATAATGCATTTGCATTATGTGTCCGCACATTGCGGACACATAATGCAAATGCATTATTATAATCCGATGTCAAATGATGAATGATAGAGAAAGTTGTTGGTGGTCTGATTATTAAAAACCGTCTGCAAATTAAGCTGGACCCTGTAGGCCTCGCATGCCACCCCCGAGAAAACGACAAAAATCGAGATGTGCCATCTTTATTATTTTACGTATGCCAAAAAGAGCGCGCATGACGTTTTTCTCGTTTAAACGCTTTGTCGTGGGTGGCATGCTAGCTAGGCTGATGATGAAATAATTCTTACGTGTTTCTCACGCACTCCACGAACGCATTCGCGCAATCCGTTTCTACCGGCCACCCTGGTATGTTATCGTAGTCAATCCCTTCGAAAATATAACGTTTCATTGTAGTTAGATGGAGCTTTCTGAAGTTTTGACTTCTGGTAACAGTAGTAGTATCTGTAAAGAAAACGGTTATTTAATAATACTCATTGTTAGAAGATACATAAATTACTTATACTCAATTGCAGAAACTCTCGTTAGAGTTAATCCTCCATTAAATCTCTTGCTAGCTTTTACTTCGTCTACAAGACAAAAAGTGGCAGCAAGAGCTTTCTTGGAGGACTAACTGTAATGAGCGTTTCTGCAACTGACACTTAATTGTTACGTCGTTGGATATAGAAAGGGACAAACCTAAAGTTGTATTGGAAACATCGACGACGGAAACGTACGAAAGAAGAATGAATATTACCGACTGCTATAGCAAATTTTCGTGTTTCCGTGCTTGTAAGAAGGATTGGCATTTATTGGAAGCTTCTTGATTATGCGAGAGAAATTTTCTTTGCATTAATTTTACTACTACCTATTATTTCTTTTGATGTACTCTGTTGTTTCGTGTGTGTGCCTTTAATGGTCAATAAAGATTTTTCTTTCTTTCTTTCTTTCTTTCTTTTTTCTTTCTTCTTTCTTTCTTTCATAGAGGGTTCGAATTCTAAACCTAATGTTTAGCCCAGTCATTTTACGGTATGAGCCGGGACTAATTAATAATTGATATTTTTTTTCGGTATAGTATTTAAGAGCCAATTTGAGCTTAGAAATGGACCAAAATAAAAAAAAAAATTTTCGTACTATAAAAACGAATGGTAATTTTTTTACAAGCTATTAAGGTTTTACCATTACATATACTTCAAACATGGTGTTAATATTTTTGTCTCCTTAGAAGACTGAAAAATACATTAGTATTTTCTATTAAATATCTCATTTTTAAATTTCAATGCCTATTTTATTGCTCAAAAATAATTTATATTGTTAAATCTTATTAAAATGAGTGCATTTGTATTCATATTATTAATTTAAAAGCCTTCTGTGAGATACAATTTTGATTTCTATCTTGCGTAGCGATTTTTTTTTAAATATGTTTTCAGATAGTCTTTTTGTCACTAAATTGTGCCGGTTACAGTTTAAAAGTCCAATTCATAATTACTCCCCACCCCTCCTAACAAAACTCCGTAAAATGACTGGGCTAGTTACCGTAAGAAGAGATGAGATCTTTGATTTATATTTGTGTACGAAAATCGCCATTGTTCGGAAGTTACAAAGTAGAGTATGGCGAGTATAACATTTAAAAAAAAGTACCTCGATGTAAATCTACAACAAACTACTGGGTTGAACTTATGATGAAGGAGTCCTCTCCTGCTGCTGAGGATTGTTCTATGACGATCGTACTCAGTCACACACAAGTACACTCACTCTCTCTCACTTCATTCAATAAACTAGTATATTTATTTGTTTATCATTCTTTATAAATATATATATATGTGTATGTATGTATGTATGTATATACCTGTATCTTTATATAATCTTATCTATTTATTAGTGTTAAATACTGTTTTATTTGTTAAATGTGCACACTATGCCTGCATGCCTCACTTAATATGCTCTCTCTCTTTCACGGGTTTGCTGGAAGAAATCTCTTTAGAGATAAGCTCGCCCTTTGTAATTGTCTATTATGCTGTTTTCATTTATATTTCCGTGTGTACAATAAAGTGTTAAAATAAATTAAAATAATCAAATCAAATCAAATCAAATATACTTTATTTTGCACCAAAAACATAAACAGTAAAATACAGAAATAAAATACAAGAGGCACAAAATAAGGCGGTCTTATCGCTAAGAAGCGATTTCTTCCAGACAACCTTAGGGTAGAGGAAACGGTGAAAAGAAGAAAGGTAGGCGGTGTTTCCAGAAAAAAAAATATCAAAAATCAGCAGTTATTAGTAAAAACAAAAAGTAAGTATACGAAATAAATCTATTATAAATACATATATAATATACATATATATATATATATATATATAAATAAGTACTTATCCATACACTCACCCTAACACACACCCCTTCACACACACCTACATACGCACAGCGTCATCATCATCATCTCACGCACATCCAGATATTCGTCTCATTTTTAAATATGCGTTTTAACATTAATTTTATTTCTTTAATTAAGTACAATTTTGTACTATATTGTTTGATTCCCGCGATACAGGCGTAGCCTAGTGCAGTGTTAAAAATGCAATGTATCTTTAGCTGGTAAATAAAAATTACTATTATAACACGATAATTTGATAGCTTACAGACGTTTTAAATGTAATATTATGTATTTAACGTTTTAACGTTACGGTTTACGGTTTAACGTTTATTTAAGTATTTAACGTATTGTGATCACACAGAAGTGGCCGTAGATTAATATGTAGCTACCTACATAATATTAGATATAGATAGGTAACTCGCCTTGAATTTTAGGACGTCCTAATTATTAGCGTTGTCTCTTATTAGCCCCGGGGGGAGCCACATTATGAAATAAAATTGAAAAAGACGATCGGCCGACACGAGGATCGAACCATAGGCACCCGGATCTTGAGCCGGTTGTCTAGACCGCTAGACCAACAAGACAGTGATTCATATGGGGGACATCTCGCACTACTACAGCGCAGCGGTAAGGTGTAGCGCACTGTCGCTCCGATATGAACCCTAGTTCAACACATAGCGCTTCGAAACATAACCGATAGATGGCGGAAGCTGTGTATGGAAAATCAAAGCGTTCCACTTAGTTTGTACTAAGATAACATAGCATGGAAGTGGCGACGGGATCGTTAAACACTTATATCGGACAAGTTTGGGTACCCACTGCACGAAAAACATTATCTAATATTTGGAATCTGAATATCAAAATTAGAAAAAAAAAACTAATATTAGCTAATAGTAGCCAAGTGCCTAATTTGTTTTAACTAAAATTGTTTTGTTAACAAGTACACCTAACACCCTCTTTTGACTACTACCGATTTTAAGTTCACCAAGAAGTTTAAGCGATGAAATCTCATTCAATCAAGTGCATAATTTTCATTCTTATAAGTCTACGAGCGTTAACCCGCGACTTCGTCCGCACAAATTATATACCAGATTTTAAGTCAGATCATAAGCTATCAAACAAAAAAAGTTTCATCAAAATCGGTTCAGTAGTTTTTGCGTGATACTCGTTCAAACAAACAAACAAACAAACAAACACACAAACAAACAGACAGACAAAAAATCCAAAAATTGGTAAAATAGAATCAGGGACACCTAAAAACCATATCGTAACTTTTTTTTTGTTAATATCTTCAATATACAGACAAACTTCCTGTTACAGCTTTATAATAGTATAGATAGATAGATAGATATAATAGATATAGAAGGTTGTAAGCGGAAGCTGGTATACCATACCGGTCTATACCTTGGAGTACAGACTGCCTATCAAGCGGTGAAACATGATAATACTCCTTGGTGGTCGGTAATGATTGTTCTTTTTTTCGTAAATTCCCGTCGTTGTTTTCGACGTTACTTTATCCCTTTCTAATCCAACGATAAAAATTGTAGGTCCTGTCATACATTACGTCACGTCATTGGATAGAAAGGCACACAAAAACGTTGAAAATATCGACGACGGGGACATATGAAAGAAGGTCGAACATTACCAACCGCCATGGCCAATTTTCTTGTTTCTATGCTTGTAAGGAGGAGTGGCATCCTTTATGATTCTCAAAACCTTAGTTTTAAGGTACCTATTGTCTCTACCAGGAAGGTGGCATAAGTATTATCTATACCTGGAGAGCAGACTGCCTTACAAGCGGTAATGTTTGTCCTTCTTTCTTAAATTTCCGTCAACTTTGTCCCTTTCTAATCCGATGACAAAAAATTATAGAATGGGACAAAATAACACGTTAGAAACATCGATGAAGGACACGTACGAATGAAGAACGAGCATTACCGACCACCTTGAAAGGAGGTTATGGACCCATTGGTCATAAATCCATGGTCTCTTCTTTCATTGCATGTTCTCATAGATTAAAAACTTTTCACTTATATGTATAGAAAATTAATGCAAAGAAAATTTCTCTCGCATAATCAAGAAGCACGAAAATTTGCTATAGCAGTCGGTAATATTCATTCTTCTTTCGTACGTTTCCGTCGTCGATGTTTCCAATACAACTTTAGGTTTGTCCCTTTCTATATCCAACGACGTAACAATTAAGTGTCAGTTGCAGAAACGCTCATTACAGTTAGTCCTCCATTAAAGCTCTTGCTGCCACTTTTTGTCTTATAGACGAAGTAAAAGCTAGCAAGAGATTTAATGGAGGATTAACTCTAACGAGAGTTTCTGCAATTGAGTGTAACGTGCATGCCCAGAACAAAAATTAAATAAACCCTTTTATTTCAATGAGGCGTGGTATTTACAAATGGGCTGAGTAAAAAACTCACAATTATTAACAAATTGTTGTTATCAATTTCACCCTGTATGTAAATGTAAACTAGGGACTGAATTTACAATCGTTTACCAAAAATTCAAAATTCCAGTGTGCTCCCGACTACGGAAACGAACGTGATCGATTGAGGGACCACATCAAACATGTCTTTTTAATAAAAATCACACTGTTTAAAGCATTTTGTCAGTCTTTCTACACGTGCAGCCTTTGGACCCGGTATACGCAACGGGCGTACAGCGATCTACGCGTACAGTATAATAACACATTCAGGATACTGATGGGGCTGGCACGGCATTGTAGCGCGTCGGGAATGTTTGCGGAGGAGCACACGGACGACTTCTATGCTATATTGAGAAAACGGTGCGCCTCCATGTTGGGCAGGCTCCGAGCCAGCACTAATGGTCTCCTGAATGTGTTCAAAGACCGGTGGGACTCCCCGCTGTTGCATCACTGGGTGAAGCTCCACACCGGGTTTTTAAAATAAAATGTTTTTGTTGTTTTTTTTGTTACTAACACTAGCTTTAAGATAAATGTATATATTAACACTATATGGACATCTTGTCTGAAATAAATTATTTGAATTTGAATTTACTTTTACAAATTCTTTATTTAGAGAAGCCATTTATAGTTCATGTAAATATTGATTCTATTTCGAGATATGTCCGTCTACCACCCAGCAAACAATTTGGTCGTATTTGGCAACTATTTATATGACTATTTTGACTTATAAAAGTTATATTACTGTAATTTCGTCATATACTGGTGTTTTATGCGTCTAATATTCGACTATACGACACCTATACGACCAAATTGTTTGTTGGGCAGTCACGAATGAGGGACCACCTAAAACTGATTGTAACTATTGAGTGTTTAGTTTTCCAAACTAGGGGTTGGATTTACAATTGTTTGAGAACTTTTATTAAAGCCAAGCGCATTCAGAAACTCAAAAGAGGAATAAGTCCCTCAATGGACACGAACTATTTTAAGGAGATGATCAGACCATCAAACTGAACAACTTTCCCTATAGGACCAATATCGAAAACGCAAAAAAAAACAGCTGTCCCATACAAAACTGCAAAAAATTCGACCGAAATGTATGGGACGGCTGTTTATTTTCGCGATTTCGATATTGGTCCCATAGAGAAAGTTGTTCAGTTTAATGGTCTGAGCATACCCTTAAAATAGTTTTCAGGAATTTTTTTTAGACCTCATTATTATTATTTCTTATTTGTTAACTATGAAACGCAAAAAGACAAGTAGATCAGAATTTTTTAGGCACTTGACCCATTTGTAAATTCCACGCTTTAATTTTCGTCGTTGGATTAGAAAGGAACAAACAACCCCCGACCCAAAAAGAGGGGTGTTTTAAGTTTGACACCAATGTCGGTCTGCCTGTCTGTCGGTCTGTCTGTCTGTAGCGTCGTGGCTCCCAAAGAGGTGGACCCATTTAGATGCAGTTTTTTTTAATGGAAAGCTAATTTTTGCGAGAGTGTTCTTAGCTTGTTTCATGAAAATAGGTTCTGCAGTTTTCAAGCAACATAAAAAATTTATAAATAACGTTAAAGTCTAAAACAAACATTAAAAAAGTGACAAATAATTCGGTCACCTATTATTTTTGATGAAAGCAAATGTATGTGTTACTTTTTAACACTGTAAGGCCGGATTCGACCAAACTTTAATTTATAGAAGAGTAACTGTACAAGGAACAACCTTACTCTTGTTATTTACTCCGAAATAACATCTGTGCTCTACCACACTAAACCCATAATAAAAGAACGAATGTATAATGCACCTAAAGAAAGAGGTCGTTGTATCGTGATCGTCTGAATGGCGGGTCAACGCTCATATTTATATTTGAAACAGAGTTAAATAATTGCTTACCAATTGCTTATATAAATCTGCCATCATGATAAGCAAATATAAGCAATTGGTAAGCAATTATTTAACTCTGTTTCAAATATAAACATGAGCAATTATTTAACTCTGTTTCAAATATAAACATGAGCGTTGACCCGCCATTCAGACGATCACGTTGTATCCGTACTTATTGCATTGTGATGTTATACAGTTTTAATTTGTTAGGTGTCTTTTTTCTTTAGTTTTTTGAATTATGTGACATTGACATTTCATTAGTCTTGGTATAAGCTTTACACCGTCAAAATTGGCCGTTTAAAATTTACTCTCAACTTATTCATAGATTAGGGCTGGTCAAACGCAAAATCAGTTTACTCTAGAGTAATTTACATCTATCTCTTATTACACATTTTCTCACTCTATCTTTCAGCGTCACACCACACATACTTCGCAAAGAACGCATTTCAACAGCATTAATTTTACTTGCATGCTTCTTCTGCCATACCCAGCACTCACTGCCATACATAAGTGTAGGCACCAACAAACCATTGTGTATAGCAAGTTGCGCCTTTTTGGACACTAATTGGCTAGCCACAATGGTATGTAGAGCACCGTTTACTTTGTTTCCCGCTGTTACTCGCCATATATGTGTTTAATAATAATATTTATTTAAAATATTGCTATGTATTGTTCTTGCGTGCTGACATAAACAATAATGTTAATGTCAATGTCTAATAAAACAATGATAAAATAACTTAATTTCAGTTTTCATTATTTTCTTACGGGTTAACATTTTTTTAAATTAATTTTCCTATTTTGTTATAGATTCTGACACACAAATTGAAATATGGCTTGGATCTTGATTAACACCCTGTATAAATGCAATATAATAATCCATGTATTCTGCCGTCTTCCTTACCTACTGGTGCACCGATGAAAGTAGCAACTGAAAAAACAAATTATGCTGTTAATATTCACAATCAAATTAAAGTCACAAGGTGAATTAAAGCCCATTCACCCTCCTTGAAGGGTTCGTACCGTATAAGGACCGCACATACATCCGGAATAAACCTGATTCGAAATTACATTCCGTATGGAGTGTTGCCGCTTTCAGAGACTTTTTCACTAGATCTAGTGATTTTTTTATGTCTTAGGTGGCATATTTTAAAGTGATTTTTGAGCGAAAGCGTTAATGGAACAATACCATATCGTGACGGTGCAGTTGTGACGTCGTTGCGGCATAGTTGCGAAATCACCTACGCTCAAAAACCGTTTGTGTGATAATGGTTCATGCCATTTTGTATGCAGATTATGTCTAATGTTAAAACTATCCATAGTCTTTTGATATAGTTGCATTATTATTGGAATAAAATTTACAAACTATCATCGTAACATTCGTAACGTCATGATCTCATCACATGATAGTAATTATCATGTATAGAAATTGTTTGTTTTGTTTTAATAAATACCTAAAAATGCTATTATTGTCAGTCATTTGGCGTTTCGTACATTTTTTAAACAGCACTCTAGTATTTTTTGTAACTATAGTTGACAACACTGAATCCTGAATCAGGATTCCGGATCGCAATTCCGTCTGTGTGTGGCGGACCGGAAGGACGCGAAGGACAGAAAGTGACAAGATGACGTCAGCACATGAAAAACTGAGCCTAGAGCTGCAATAACTATCGTTTCGTCCGGTACCATTTTTGACGGGTAAATGGCACACATGTTATAGGTACCAAAAATTTATATGAATTATTTTCTAAATTATAAACTAAAATTTTGTTTAACCACCTAATGTTATTTTTACTAAATACCTAGACATTGGAACATTTTTTATTTATTATTGCCCGTTTCGAAAATAAAACGCATTGACACCCGTCTATTCAAAAACAGTTTTTATCTTTCGTCCTGAGATTATTCTCTTTGTTTTGAAAACATAATAAATTCTAGTCAATCTGTGTCAATCTAGGCTACAGATTGACACTATCCTGCCAGAGGGGGTGAGGTAACAATTTTTTTTACCTTGTCGTGAAATTGAGGTAATGTTCTTTTTTTGTCATATTCTGATTAAGTCATGTTAGGAATTGGTGGGAGGCAGGGAGTATCCATACTGTGTAGTACTACCTATAGATATTCTTTCTTTTACAGTGTACCTATAGGATGTAGGTACAAGGTATACTCAGGTAAGATCGGATGTTTTTTCGGTGTGTCGGAAGAAGGTTGCAAACAAATTTTTTTCTCCTGTCTGATAATCGCTTTCCTAAAAAACTATAGTACATAATGTTCACAATAAAACAACGTTTAACCATGTATTTTTTTGCTTTCATTACTACAGTAGTTTCTGCCTGGTACGCGTTCAAAATGATAAAATAATTTTTTTGCGGAAAGACACTGTCGGACGAAGATCGGACTAGTGTATAATGTCGCTTTTAAAGTCTATAATACGATCATTTCTTACGAAAATTTCTATATCGCAGAACTTTCTTCGACGGTTACAATCTACCACTACTACATAGCGAAAAAATGGCTTCTCACGCTTATTTCTAGAAATAAAAAACGGACGCATTTTCGAAATATTTTGACGGCTCCATAGCTCAGTCCCTGTAGCGAACCTGCCTGCTGTGCCAAGGGTCGCGGGTTCGAATCTCGTAAGAGGTAAATATTTTGAATGATGAATATAAATGGGTAATGGTATGATATAATGGGTTTAGGATGCTGATGGGGCTCCCGAGGTTTTGTATCAGGGATGTTTGCGGCGGCAAGAGTGACTTCCTTTCACGCCATAATACGCAGTAGAGTCGCCTCAAGCACCAACAGTCTCCTGAACACCATTTAATACCGGCCACACTGTCCCTTCTGGAGGCACTGGACGGAACTACACCTCTCCGCTGCCCCCTCTATCGGAAAATAGGCTATTTCTAAATTATATGACTGTTATGTATTATACTGTACTAAAATAGTTTTTAGTATATACTAACAATCTATGGACTGTGTCTGAAATAAAATTATTTTGATTTTTGGTTTTGATAAATATTTGTTCCCGAGTCATGGATGTTTGTGTCTACTGGCGGCGGTACTGGGTGGTTTCGCCAAAGAACATGGGTAAAAACGAAAAAAAAAATTATACCTCCCATACAAAAAAGTGGGTCAGCCGATCTACAGGGTGTTAGGGTAAACAGTATCATAAATTTAAGGGGTGATTGTACCCATGCTACTGAACAACTTTGCCTAAGAAATATAGGGTCCTTCTTAATATGCTGACACTTTTTTAAGGAAATGATCACACCGTCAAACTGAACAACTTTCTCTATGGCACCAACATGAAAATCGCGAAAAAAAATCAGCTATTCCATACAAAATTGCAAACTCACTCGACCCAAACGTATGAGACAGCTGATTTGTTTTTCGCGATTTCGTTGTTGGTCCTATAGAGAAAGTTGTTCAGTTTGATGGTCTGATCATTCCCTTAAAAAGTATCAGAATATTAATTAAAAATAAGTATGATAAGTTAAAGTCCCATGTTAAACAAGTCCTCAGTAAAAAACGCTATTATAAACTCGATGACTATTTGAATGACCAAAATGTGTGGTCTTGACAATGTTACTCTATGTAATGCAATATTGTATTTTAATTGTACTTTGTATATTTTGTTTTGTTTAAAAGATGTGTGTTGTAGAGTTTCTGGCCACATCTTCTCTCAACGGAACACCTTCCGACGCGTCGGTAGAGTCAAAAAATGACGTCAAAAAGCTATCTATGTGATATTATTTTGAATAAAAATTTTAGAATTTTGAATTTTTGAATTTTATGTGCGTATCAGATCTTACCCGACTATACCTTTTGATGATGTTAATTACTAGCGTTAACCCGCGACTTTGTTCGCACAAATTATATACCAGATTTTAAGTCACATCATAAGCTGTCAAACAAAAAAAGTTTCATCAAAATCGGTTCAGTAGTTTTTGCGTCATGCTCGTTCAAACAAACAAACAAACACACAAACAAACAGACGGACAAAAAATAAAAAAATTGGTGATATGGAATCAGGGATACCTAAAAACCATATCGTAACTTTTTTTTGTTAATATCTTCAATGTACAGACACACTTCTGTTACAGTTTTATAATAGTACGAGCGTTAACCCGCGACTTTGTCTGCACAAATTATATATCAGATTTTAAGTCAGATCACTAGCTATAAAACAAAAAAAGCTTAATAAAAATCGGTTCAGTAGTTTTTGCGTGATGCTCGTTCAAACAAACAAAAAAATAAACACACAAATAAACGGACAGACAAAAAATGCAAAAATTGGTGATATGGTATCAGGGATACCTAAAAACCATATCGTAACTTTTTTTTTTGTTAATATCTTCAATGTACAGAAAAACTTCCTGTTACAGTTTTATAATAGTTTAGATAGATAACGTTAAATAGTTTGCAAAAAAAAAACTTACTGCATAATGATAGAAATATTACACAAATTAACACTTCCATGTTAACTAAAATGCACTAGTTATTGAAGAATAGTGTTTTAAAACATAACTGTGGTATATATACCCATTTTTAAATGAAATAATTATCTTTCTTAATTATCATTAAGTGGGAACTTCATTAACTCGTTTTAATTAGGTAAGTTGATTATTTTTAGGATTCCATACATAAATGGTACATATTCTTACATAAGCCTACGCTGTCCGTCCGTCCTTCTGTCGCACATATAAAGAGCTGTATCTTTTAAACCATAATAGCTAGACAGTTGAAATTTTTACAGTATTTTTAGGTTTTATGACAGATTTTCTAAAAATAATTTTATTGAAAAAACAAAAAGTTAAAATTTTTACATCATTTATTCAATTTAGCGTTCTTTGTTTTCGAACGCTTGGTGTGATTATAGTGTATACTTTAAGGTAAAACAAGAAAGAATAAAAACTGGTCAAGAGTGTGTCGGGCTCCCGCTAAGAATCCCAAAGAAAAATTGTGTTTTTGTTATAGTTTAATAGTTTATTAGGTACAGTCAGCAGCAATAAGTTGTATACACTTTTGTTCTACGTCGTAGTACTAAAGTGTATATAACTTATTGCTGCTGACTGTACACCGACGACATATTCAAAAGCTTGTAATTGGCCTATAGCTGACTAAATTCGTAAACTATTTGTTTATAGCTGTAAGCTCCCCAAATAAAATAAAATAAAATATAATAAAAATAAAATAAAATATTGTGTCGTGGTACGGAAACTTCTGTGCGCGAGGCCGACTCGCACTTGACCGGTATTTCTTCAGTGTTCTGTTTGATTAAATGTCTGAGGTTTTAATAAAGCATCATATAAAGGGTGTACAATTTTGTGCGTTACGTAATACTTTAGGGGGTAGGTACTTCAGATATTACGTTAAGCGAATGTGACATTATGCATCAAGATGTCATTTTGATCTGGACTGATCCGGATGCTCTAAACATTGACTGACTAACTACTGGACGTAGGGTCCGCGCTCAAAAGTGTCGAAACCTTAAGAGCACCAAAACGTAAAATAGAGAACCAATTACGAGACAGTCTTCGTTTGATTGGCGGACTACGTTAGTTTAACAATAAAAAAATAATTTTTTCTTGGTCTTTCTTTAATTTAAGATAATATGTTGTTTAAAAGAAATTGATCCTTATGAATGAATCTTTCGGTTGGTATCATAAAATACATGATGTTTTTTTTTCACGTTTCACCGGCTCGATTCCCGTCTCAAGCAGATGATTTTTCAAAAATCTGTAAATGCAGTTTTAATCATTTTTTAAAATAAAGGAATGTTTCGTTTCAGTAAAATTGGCCATCATAAATATTAAGGGTACTTTCCCTCCAACCACGGCCTTTTTTTTCCACCCTGTATAATTGACAATAGCGATTAAGCGAGTATTTTAATGTATCAAATTTTTTTTACTTATTGTCTGTAATTTTGTTTTTTGTTTTTTGTTGCTAGTTGTTGATTAATTACCTTACCTACTAATATTTTCACGCCGTTAGGGGCAAAATATGTTGGATGTGCTGAATTTTTGTGAACATTTACACTCTACTCTACTCTACTCTACTCTACTCTACTCTATGTACACTTACTATTGTTCCCACATTTTCGACTCAGTAAGGTCAACACATCTTTCATTGGGCACTGTATACGCTATTATAATAAGATACCAGAGGATATTCTAAACTTTCCAGACAAAAAGTTTAAGTCCCATGTTAAACAAGTCCTCTGTAAAAAAGGCTACTATAAACTCGATGACTATTTGAATGACCAAAATGTCTGGTCTTGACAATGTTACTCTATGTAATGCAATATTGTATTTTGATTGTACTTTGTATATTTTGTTTTGTTTAAAAGACGTGTGTTGTAGAGTTTCTGGCCGCATCTTCTCTCAACGGAACACCTTCCGACGCGGTGGAAGAGTCAAAAAATGACGTCAAAAAGCTATCTATGTGATATTATCTTAAATAAAAAATTTTGATTCTCATTTCTTTTTGACTCTTCTATTCGGTACCTACTGCAATTTTGTATGAGAAACAGCTGATTATTTTTTTCGCAGTTGACTCCATAGTGGAACTCCTTCCGTTAAATAATGGTCTAATAGCCACCCCTTTAAATATTACTAGCGTGTGTTGTTGCACCCTGTATAGGCATATTAGATTCAGATGTCATTAGTCATTACCATAGACCGGAAAGATAATCGGAAAATACTCCATTTTGCGATTACCTTTCATTTTCATTACCAAAAACTTATGTTACCTATTTATTTTTCTCTGCTGAATAGCTAAATAGCATGGATATAATCACTCCGAGCACTTAGGAAGCTTGTGGCGATCTGTGAGTCATATGCGGTGGCCCACGGGCTCAAGTACAATGTCAAGAAGAGTGAGCTGATGATGTATAGCCTCGTAACGCCCAGCATCCTTTTATACTAAGAGTCTACTAATCGAACTGAACAACTTTTACTATGAGGGCAAACCGATCGACGCAAAAAAAAAATCTGCTGTTGCATACATTTGAGTCGCGAACTCGCGCGACGACATTGCAGTTCCCTTAACTAGTTCCCACGCGGACCCAAACCTGCACCATATTTTAGGTTAAGTTAGTTTTAAGCAAGAACATTGTATATAGTATTGGTTTTAAGTTCTTACTAAAAACTTAAGTTTTCATGAACTGAAATGACCACGTTGGAAAAGCGGCAACGTGCCCTCACTCTTGGCGTATATAGCCAGTAATAATTATTGTACAAAACACAGTGAATCTTATACATTTTGTAACACTGTGGAAGGAAAGGATTCATCAACTGAGTTCATAGTTCCCTATAGGAACATCTTTCTCCCGGGCAGAATCAACAATGCAATTTTCTAAGCTCAAACATCGTCACAACTACAGGGTGAAATTGATATCATTAGCATCCCTTTAAACTATGAGTCTACCCATCAAACTGAACAACTTTTACTATGGGAGCAAACCGATCGGAGCACAAAAAAAATCAGCTGTTGCGTACATTTGAGTCGAGTAGGCGTTGCAGTTTAGTATGGAACAGCTGATTTTTATTTGCTCCGATCTGTTTGCTCTCATAGAAAAAGTTTTTCAGTTTGATGGGTAGACTCTTAGTTTAAAAGGATGCTAATGATATCAATTTCACATGGTACCGGCCCAGAGGGTAAAATTTTAGAAAATGAGTCTTAATGCGCTTATCATGTAGCACACTATTTAATATCATATGACACATTCAAATCGAGTGCCTTTTAAATGGTGGTTGGGCGTCTACTGCATGAAATTGGATTTCATCTTGGGGAAGTAACACAATGGAGCTGAAGACCTTTTAAAAAGTATCTGGGCGTTACTTGGTTAAGACGAATACGATCAACTACTCCAATGTACCTGGAGTCTCACTTAGTGGCACTCCCCTAGGATGGGTGACAAAGTTTAAGTACTTGGGCCATTGGGTCACTGATGATCTCAGGGATAATTGCGATATTGGGAGGGAGCGTAGGTCGCTGACAGTCCGTTGTAATTCAAATTCAAATAATTTATTTCAGACAAGATGTCCATATAGAGTTAGTATACATTTATCTTAAAGCTAGTGTTAGTAACAAAAAACATTAAAAAAAAACATTTTATTTTAAAAACCCGGTGTGGAGCTTCACCCAGTGATGCAACAGCGGGGAGTCCCACCGGTCTTTGAACTCATTAAGGAGACCGTTAGTGCTGGCTCGGAGCCTGCCCAACATGGAGGCGCACCGTTTTCTCAATATAGCATAGAAGTCGTCCGTGATATGCTGACGTGCACGAAACCAGTAAAAATCTCATTTTTTATTAACCCTTTTCGTCCATTCTGTCTGTTTGTCTGTCTGTCTGTCTATATGCCCCACATCAATAAATCGCTCATTTTTGCACATATTGAATCGAAATTTGGTATGTAGACAGATAACGGTAACCCAAAACAGAAATGAGTTAGTTATACACCTTTTTGACGACCCGGTTGGTGTAATGGTTACCACGCCGGACTGCAAAACCAGGGTCCTGGGTTCGGATCCCAGTTCGGTCATACGTTTATACGTTTGTGCCGTTGTTGTATGGTTTCCATAATAAACAGCCTGTAGTGCTTGCTTGGGATCATTACAATGTATGTACGTACTAGAGAATATATGCTTCCCAATATTCTAAACTACTTACCAAAGGAAATAGTACATGAAATATTACAATGTAAAAACAAAAAACAATGTAAAAATATTCTTAAATCTCATCTTAGTATGTAACTCATAAGTACCTATATAAAATACAACACGCAGGTACGCTGTGTACAGCGACTCACCTCCTGCGATTAAACCGATCAAGGTTTGCAGTAGGAAGGTTTATACTTGGTAAAAAAATATTGTAACTTTTTTCTTTGTAAAATAAATTAAAAAAAAAATGTGCCTGTGAGCGTTATTTATTATTATGATAGGTACGACGAAAAGTTGGTTAGAAACAAATTTTTTTTTAATAATTCGAGTTAGGTGTCGTTGGATAGATCTTGTCCAATAAAACAAAACATCGACGGCCGGCGTCAGTCAATAGATGGCGCTGAAAGAAATTAAATAAAAGTTATTTATTATTCTAAAACATTTTGTCAGTCTTCCTACCACGTGCAGCCTTTGGACAGGATATACACAGCGGGCTTGCAGCTACGTACGCGTGCAGTATAATAATTAATAACGCATCCAGGAATTTCAGGATTCTGATGGAGGCCATTGGGGCGCCATTGTAGTGCGTCGGGAATTTTTTAAAGGCGCACACGGATGACTTTTATGCTGTAATGAAAAAATGGTGCGCCTCCATTTTGGTCGGACTCCGAGCCAGCACCAACGGTCTCCTGAGCGTGTTCAGAGACCGGTGGGACTCCCCCATAGAGATCTAGAGAGATGCCAACCAACGCGCTGAGTACGAAACCTAGTGTCGCATCACCACCAGTACCACGCGATAGAAAGTATTTTGTTAGCTTGAATGTGCTCATTATCCATTGCGGTATCAGAACTCAACGTTCAAATAATCTTTAGTACTACGCAAGATTTGTAAACTATTTACACATAATTATCTTGACTGGCTTTCAGCCTCATAATATATTAAATCATTACTGTTGCGAGCAATATGTTCCGTTTTTGCGCATATTGCTGTGACACTGGCCCCGCCCCCTTTTCACATCTCCCTTTAGTTTTTGTGATCTGTGGACTCCCCGCTGTTGCATCACTGGGTCAAGCTCCATGTCGGGTTTTTAATGTAAAATAAAATAAAATATTTTGTTACTAGCACTAGCTGTCAGATAAGTTTATACTAACACTATAATATAGATATCTTGTGTGAAAAAATTATTTGAATTTGAATAATGATTGATAATTTATAAAATAATAATACAATTTTTACTTTTATATAAGGTCTAACAAAATTAGCTGAAACTATTTTAAGGGGATGATCAGACCATCAAACTGAACAACTTTCTCTATGGGACCAATATCGAAATCTCGAAAAAAATATCTGCTGCCCCATACATTTGAGTCAAGTTGTGTTTGCATTTTTGTATGGGACATCAAATTTTTTTTTCGCGATTTCGATATTGGTCCCATGGAGAAAGTTGTTCAATTTGATGGTCTGATCATCCCGTTAAAATAGTTTCAGCTAGTTTTGTTAGACCTTATATAGGTACCTACTTCTATTTGTTCTATGTATTTTCGTTTCGCAATTATTTTGAGATGATCTTACTGGACTATAAAACAAATTAATGTTCTTATGATGCGAACGAAAAAGTCATAGGCTGCAATATTATTTTTTAACTTTTTAGTTTTTTTGAAGGCGGTTTTAAATTTTTGTTAAAATTTTGTTTATTTCACAATTTTCAGTGGTGAATCCATTAGTTCAACTTAATAGTAGTGCTTTAAAGTAACAAACGTACTAGCCGGCACTACGATTTTCAAAGGTTCCCCTCAATTTCTCTGGGATGCCATTATCAGATCCTGGGTTTCTTATCATGGTACAACCCTTGGAATATCTTCTTACCAACAATAAAAGAATCATTAAAATCGGTTCATAAACGACGAAGTTATCCGCGAACACACATAAAAAAAAAAAGAGAAACCTCCTCCTTTTTTGAAGTCGGTTAAAAAACAAAACAAACAGAAAAACAAAAACACCTTGGCTACTTAATGGTAAAAAATGCCCTCTAAAGTTTAGTATGGAACAGAACAGCAGACTTTTTTTTGCTATTTAACCTTTGCTCCCATAGTAAAAGTTGTTCAGTTTGATGGTCTGAACCACCCCTGAAAGTTTCGGAACGGTAAAAGAAATCATTCGATATAATAGTAGATCGATTACAGCATAGGTATGATTTGCGTTGAAACGCCATTGTAGTAGTAGGGAATGGTTGCGGAGGCGCATACGAACGACTAATGGACGGACAGACGGCGACGACGAAGGACGCTATAATGAGAAAAAGGTGCGCCTCCATGTTGGGCTATGAATATGTATTTGTTATAGGTATTTATATTATATATATATATTTTTATATTACAGTATGTTTGTATTTGTATAACATTATTTGTGTATGTTATCTATATTGTGTTATTATGATCTACACCGCCTACCAATCTTCTTTTACTATTTCCTCTACCCTAAGGTTGCCTGGAAGAAATCGCTTTTTAGCGATAAGACCGCCTGTTTTTGTGCCTTTTGTATTTCCTGATTGTTTGCTCTCTGTATACTCTGTTTTTTTGGTGTCAAATAAAGTATAATTGATTGATAATTGATTGGGCAGGCTCCGAGCCAGCACCAACGGTTTCCTGAGCGTGTTCAGAGACCGGTGAGACTCCCCGCTATTGCATCACTGGGTCAAGCTCGAACGAATATTTAACGAAGAACCCTTGTCATGTAATAAGAATAACCCTAATCTTTTCTATCTCGTTCCAACAATTTCTTATATACCCACTTACGACTTAGACTACCTGCCTAGTTTCTTCTTTACTTAAGAGGCTCCGCTTCATGCTCTATTTCACAAATAACTGACCACAGGTATCGGGGAAAATTCAATTTCCACTTGGCCATATTGGATTTCCGCTGCCAATAGGAGATATGTACTTGAGATATAATGGTCGATAGGTCGAGATGGGAATATATACTGTAAGCTGAATTTATCGTGTGTTTTAAAGCCATGACTTCGTTACTTGAAAACAAGAAAATAATGTTCAATATTACCTTGTTTTTGCAGCTAAATTGCAATTACCTACCTTCAGCATCATCATCAGCCTATTTAAGGGAGCCTATACAGGGCATTATTGATTTTTAAACATGTTACAGCCGTGTTGTGCTATTCCGAATCAAATTAAAGATTGAAAAATTCACGTCCCCTTAAGGCGGTTGCAGAGGGGTCTATTTTATACAAAACTATGACGCTCAATACGCGTAGACGGTATTAATATGAGTAACTTTGTATATTTGGAAAAATAGTTTAGAAAATCTAGATGCCGCGTCACAAATAACATTTGCAATTTATAAAATAATTACGAAGATATAAAGCTTTGAAATTTTTCATACAAAATTTTAAAAGCTTTATATCTTCGTAATTATATTTTTAATTGCAAATGTTATTTGTTACGCGGCAACAAGATTTTCTAAACTATTTTTCCATATATAAAATATTACTTTTATTAATTCCGTCTACGCGTATTGTATAGGATTGAAGGTGACGAGTGATACACATCAAGTTCGGTAGAATACTGTCCTTTATTCAAATAAGCATATGATATTATATAATGCAATAGGCACGGTGTGTATGTACACCACACCTTGCCATTTAAAAAAAATAAAAGAAATGCTATAGTTTTTCTTTTCTTTCATTAAAATAATATAACATAGTCTTGATTACACATTTGATTAATGTTTGAGAAGATACAATTTTCTCAATATTATGGGTTATAAAATTGATTACAATAATAATTGCGATTACAATGATATATTTATTGATTAACACATGTTGTAGGTACCTACTAGTTTCTATACAGTTTAGTACGGTTTTTATGTATAATTTCTAGTTTACCGTTCTTTATAATTTTAACGTTACAATCTAAATCTTTCACTACTTCATATGGTCCTAAAACTATTGGATCCATTTTATGACCCGTAGTGTTTCTAATTAACAAATAGTCACCTTCCTTATACGATACTGGGTTCATATTACAATCATATTTTTCTTTCCTATTGGTCTTGCTTTTAATTAAATTTTCGTGTGCATCTTTTTGTGCTACTTGGAGTCTATATTTAAATTCTAGTGGGTCACTTTCGTGAGCATATAAGGGATCTATTTTACCATGGATGAAATTACTTGGTAATAGACATCGCTTTCCGAATACTAACTCATGTGGTGTGTACTTTGTTTCACTGTGGACCGTATTGTTGTAAGCGAAACACCAATACGGTAACCAGCTACTCCAGTTACTAGTTTTATTTTGGCAATTTATCCTTAGATACGCACCCATCGTTTTGTGCGAATTCTCCAGAGCACCTATGCTTTCGTGGTGATATGCTGTTGATGTGAGATGATTTATTTTTAAAAGTTGACAAACCTCTTTCATAGTGCTAGAGATGAACTCTGCTCCGCGATCTGTTGCAATTTCTTGAGGGATGCCGAATCTCAAAACAAAATTATCGACTAAGGCTCGTGCCACACTTACTGCTTCCTTGTTGAATATCGGATACGCCTCCACGAACTTTGATAATTCACATTGTAACTTGAGAATGTAGCTGTAGCCGCTGTCATCCTTTTGCAGGGGTCCCACGATATCTAGAAAAATCTTTTCAAGGGCGGAATTCGCTGTGGTAGTAACTACCATTGGTTGTTTCGTATGTAATGAATATTTTTGTTTTTGGCACTGGTCACATTTTGACACATATTCAGTTATATCTTTTCCCATGCTCGGCCAAAAATAGAACTTTTTGATATTATTAGTCATTCGCCTTATGCCTGCGTGGCCACTAGTAGGCAATAGGTGAAAATCGTTTAATATGACTCTCCTGTCATCTAAATTATCAATTTTCTGAACATTATTTACTACACATAGTCGTGGTCCGGACCATTTATCATATTTATTTATTTCTTCTATTAATCCCGCTATAAATTCTTTATTATTATCATTTCTTATTATACATAATTCGCGAATATCTACTCTGTTACAAAACAATGACAAATCCCTCACCAGTCCGTCTCGCGTTACTGGCGATCGAGATGTTGTATTTATGTAAACAATCGATTTTGCGGGCACGTAAACAAAACATTTGTAACTGTTTGTTAATAAAATATTATTCATTATTCTTTCTAAGCTTTTTTGAGTGATTAGTGATAATTCAGCAATATTTCCGGGTTTTTTAAGTATCTCCACAACTCTTGGTTGATCAGGCCTTGAATTAGTGTCAATACCATCCACGGGGGGTATACTGCTGCATTCTCCCTCTTCACTTTCTTTCATTCTTCGATACTGTCCTCTAGTCATTACACTTAACACTTGCTCATTCATACTTTTTAAATGATCTGATGTTATAGTTATACGCGACAATGCGTCAGCCGCGGAATTTGACTGTCCTTTTATGTATTCTACAGTGTAATTATACTCTTCTAACTGTAACCTGAACTTTAATAGTCTACTGGAAGGATCCCTCATACCGAATAAATACACAAGTGGTCTATGGTCGGTCTGTATCTTAAATTTTCTTCCGTATAAATAAGGTCGAAAGTATTTCACACTCCATACTATTGCTAAGAGCTCCTTTTCAATAGTAGGATAATTAATTTCCGCCTTATTTAGACTTCTGCTAGTGTAAGCCACAGGTCGACCATCTCCATTACATAATACTGAACCTATAGCCTTTCCCGATGCGTCCGTTTGTAGTACAAATTCATTTCCTTCCGAAAAATCCGGATACTGTAATACTGGGGATTTTGTTAACGCTGTTTTTAAAAATTGAAATGAATGCTCACATTCTTTCGACCAATCGAATGACGCATTTTTACAACACAATTTATTTAAGGGTAGTGCTTTTTCTGCAAATTTAGAAATAAATTTCCTTTAATAACTGGCAAAGGCTACAAAACGCTTTACTTCGTCTGCATTCTGTGGCCTTGGATATTTTTCTAATACTTTAATTTTCTCTTTGTCTGGCAAAACACCCTTTTCTGATACAACATGCCCTAGGTATATAATTTCCTTTTGTAAAAACTGACATTTAGCTGGGTTTAATTTCAAATTAACACTTCTCAATCGGCTGAAAACATCAATTAAATTTTTATTATGTGACTCTAAGTTCCTGCCGAATACGACTAAGTCGTCCTGATATACTAAACATTTTTCATAATTGAGCCCCGACATTGCAATGGTCATCATTCTACTGAAACTATTCGGACTCGATTTTAACCCCATTGGCATACGTGTCATTTGATACTGATTTTTACCTGTTGTAAACGCTGTGTATGGCGTACTGTTTTCATTTAAATTTATTTGATAGAATCCCTGATAAAGGTCTAAATGCGTAAAATAGACTGCACCTGAGAGCGAGTCTATGATTTCGGTTATATTTGGTAATGGAAATTTGTCATCCTGTATTTGGTTATTTAATTTACGATAGTCAATGACCACTCGCCACTTTTTTAAACCTGTTGAATCTAATTTCTTTGGTACCAATAGTAGGGGGCTAGACCATGTACTCCTAGCTTCCTCTATTATTCCATCATCTAGCATACCTTTTATTTGTGTGTCTATTTCTGTTTTCTGTGAATGTGGTAAACGATATTGTTTAGTGTATACTGGAATACTTTGTGATTTTAAATCAATAGTTTGTTCATACACTGACGTTGTAGATAGTTTATCGCCTTTTAAATAAAACACGTCCGGAAATTTTGCACAAATGTTCTCTATCGACTTTTGCTCTTCCTCATTCAAACCTTTTAAATTTAATGCCGAAAACAAAGATTTCACTCTGTTTGCATTCATTACTGGTCGATTAAACTGACAAATAAAATATTCATTTAACTTACTTGTATTTACCTGAAAATAACTCAATTTCACGTCTGTTTCTCTAGTATTTAGTATACGTATAGGCATTTTCCCGTCTTTCGGTCGACATAAAGTATTAGCTATAAAAATTCCTTCGCATAATTCCTGACAATTAACCACACAATCTTCCTTTGATTTTGTTGTTATAAAATGTACGTATTCGCTTCTAGCTGGCACTGTAATATAAGAATTTGAACTAGGTGTCATGTACTCGAAATTTAATGTTACATTTTTATTTTCCTTTGTTACTAATTGCACTGTACTTAACTCGAAATTCAGAACTGCTCTATATTGTTGTAAAAAATCTTGTCCTATAATACCTTCCGTTTTACAAGGCAAATTTTTGAAAACGTAAAATTTGTGTAAGAAACTGTACCCATTATGATTCAATGTTAAGCAAACATGACCCTCCGATAATACATTTCCACCTATACCTCTGACACTAGTATTCTCTTTATGGAATGGTATTCGTAAACTTTGAATACAACTATACTTTACGGCTGAGATTGAAGCGCCGGTGTCAATTAACCAGTCATATTTGTAGCTAGCAACATGAAATGATACTTTGTTTAAGTTGTTGCATGAATAAATAAAGTCATGCTCGAAAAAAATGATTCAGTGACTCTTTATTTGGATCTTCGGTTTCGGTGTCATTATTATCGGTTGACAAAATATGTATAGTTTTTGGTGGGCCCGACTGACCACGACCTCCATTGTACCTACCACGAGAGTAGTTTGCACGATAGTTATTCCTGGCACCATGTCTCTGAGGATTATGTCCCCGAGTGTACACATTTTGATAGCGCCCTCGCGACGAAGTAAAACTGCGTTGTCCTCTGTTTTGACCTCTCTGCGCTCTCCTGAACGAATTATTTCGATAATATGATTGTTTGTACATACCCATGACTGCAGGTGAGCTGGATGGGGCACTTCCTATCTCTTCATCTTGTGCCGCCTGCACTGCTTCTGAAAGAGACTTAAAATCACGCGCAGCGATTATCGTACTTATTCGACGATTCTGTAGTCCGTCGGCAAATCGCTTTATCGCGAGTTTTTCATTTAAAGATCTTAAAACGGCACTGTTTGCTGAGTTTCCCTCGGACTGCGAAATCGTTAAATCCACAAAGAGCTCCGATATCTCTTTACCAAAATCTGAAATAGACCTGTTGTTTTGTCTACATTGCAGTAACTTAGTTTGCAATGCCATGTGACTTTTTTGTGGTAATAATAATTTTTGCATATCCCTTATAAGCTCATCGATTGTTGCATACGTTTGCTGTAATTTTAATTTTGCTTTCTGAGATAGACGGCTCTTTAATACAAATTGTATTAATTTAGTTTTACATTCTGATTTACTCAACACCGCACTATAGTACTCGATACCCTCGATTAGCTGTTTTGTATTGTTATCATCATCAGTCATCACTGGCAATAGATTTAGCGCAAGCTTTATGTCAAAAGACTCTGCCATTTTTTCGTCTTCCGAAGAAAATTTTTCACTTTCTTCCTGAACTATTTTTTCACTACACAATTGCGTGATCTCTAAATATATATACTGTTAAATTCTTCACAGATTTTATTTATCAGAGAAATCTCTTGTTTTGACAATTGACCTAATGTTGTCTTATTGTTGTATAAATCTATGCTCTCCTTATATTTAACTAACACCTTATCTGCTTCTCTTTTTTTCTCTATAAGTATGTTTCCTACTCTACGACCTGGACCGATTTTGATGAGATACTTCCTTATAGCTTTTAACTCATTCAATATTAAAGCTACCTCTTCTGCCATAATATTTATTTGACGACATTATTTTTGATACACAATAATAGATAGGCTCCAAGTAGGTAAATAAAAGTATATTTGCGAATAAGATGCGATTAAATGACTTACCAACGTAACTAATTAACTATTAAACCTCATAGTGTCTCTACTGTCTTTTAACTTTCACATAAAACCGACACAACACATAGATACCGCACTAAACCACAGTTTTTCACTGTATTTGGTAGGCTATACGGTTTCCTCTCCTTTAGCGTGACGATGACGTAAAAGGCTGGCGTATCTCTTCAAAGTTATTTCATTTATCTGCCGCTGTACCAGATTTTCGTGGTATCTTTTATACATTTTATAAATGACTATTAGTGCTCCACCTGCCAAGATGAGACATATGGCCATCAATATGTAGGTGGTGATCCCGACATGGTACTTGAGCTGCTCGATGTGCGCCGAATTTGCTCCACCTCCAGCTGCGTTTTGAGCAAGCACTAGCTCTTCCTTAAAAGTTGACTGCGAACCACCCATATTTGAAGATGGGATCCAAAATAACTTTTACTTCTGATAATAACTGCAGCGACGTATGTCGAAGTTCTAAGTTGTAGTAATTCATTATTTAAAACTTTGTGCACTAGCAACGGAATGTTTATAGTTCGCGCTCCTTTTTTGGAGTATTGGTATGCGCACGCGCTCCCGGCACTCGTTTTACAGGCAGGGTCGCCATATAGTGTTAGGATTGAAGGTGACGAGTGATACACATCAAGTTCGGTAGAATACTGTCCTTTATTCAAATAAGCATATGATATTATATAATGCAATAGGCACGGTGTGTATGTACACCACAATTGTGCGTCAAACTTTTGTATGGACTAAAACCACCTTAAGACGCAACAGATTGAAAATTACGTTCTCTGGGTAGTGGGCTCGGAAATTGGATAACGCAGTTCCCCGGTTTAGAAAAGTGCGGGTTCAAGTCCCGCCCGAGACAAATTTCTCAATCTTTAATTTGATTCCTATACAGGGTGTCCCTTTAATGATAGTCCAACGTTAAAGGGAAGATAGCTTAACTAATTACCTAAAATTTATTTAAATTGTTTTTAAAAAATCCTTAGGGTTATAAATAAAACAATGTTATTCCTTTCGTCTACCGGATTTCAAGCTTTTTAACACTGTCCCTGCAAATCATAACATATCAAAGATCAGATTTTAGTAAAATATTGCTGAATAGTTTACCAATGTATTCCAGATCGCATTTTTGTTCCTAACTTTTAAAGAAATCCCGAGTTGCTTCCCCTTCCGATGACCGAAATTTAAAAATATCTAATCTAATTAATGAATATTTAATCTAATTAATGTTATTAGCTATTATTACCTATGAATATAATGTTATTAGCTATTACATAAGAATGTATAGAAATGTAAGTCAAGCTCAAAAAGTGGCACCAAAAAGACTCTACCGCGTTCTAAATTTGTTCTTTGAAAACTCAACCTTGCTGCCAAAACTCATTCAAAATGTCATTTTTCATTAGGTGCCATTAAATTACGTGGCTTTTTTTTAGAGTTATTCTTCTGTAGGCTATTACACTATGTTAATATACCTCTCAGCCACCGACGTTCTAAATCGATAGATAAATATATTGTGCCCAAAATATATGGAGTATGGACTGTCAATCAACAATTCACTGTATTGAATGAAACTACCCTAGCGTTCACAAGATCGCTAGTCACAAGTCCAATACCACTCACAGAATCTGTCCATTCCTATCCTCTGAACGATGGTTTGAGGTTTGAGTAACCAGTTGTAGCAATTTGATAGTTATTCGATATTTAAAATTACTTACGAAATTGTGTTTTATTTAAATGCCATATACCAACAAGTCTCTCATCCGCGGCGCGGCGTACAAATTTACAAAAACAATTAAAAGCAATTCAAAATACTTCGTAACTTTTTTTTTTATATTTCAGAACATTGCGGACAATTTTTTCTTCAGTGTCAGCGAAAAAAAAAATGTTATAGCGTTTTTACTTTTACTCTGAATTATTTTGATATTCCAATATTGCTCTCAATACAAAATTTGTAGATTTTTATCGCCCGAACAACCCTTGAAAATTTCCATTCCAATTTTTGTATGCAATTTTCTATGCTTGTTTCGATAGGCAAATTATTACTTTTGAATTCTAGAATTAAAACATATTAATTATTTATTGATTGAAAATAATTAAAACAGTAAATCGGTCAGCACAAGCGTCGTCAAAAACAAAGATACAAAAACAAACATAAATCACACAAAGATACAGAAACAGGCAACATGTTTTTTCAAACAATGAAATACAAGCTCAGTCAAATAACCCGCCCCTGGTCGATCCCGGAGCAAAGGAGCCCATTATGCTAGCACGTTGAATTGCTATGGCTAGCCTTTGCACCAGAAACGACCCGGAACGGGGGTCACAATTTCGCTCCCTCAGTTGACGGCCAACCTCGGATGGAATTAAAATATATTGTATGCATTTCTACATACCCTAAATCTGTTCAAAATATGATTCAAAGGCAATTTCGTAAGCCGTGTTCGTAAGTCTATATTTTTTATTTGTCAACAATCTCTTCTAACCCAAAGGCGTGTCATTCAAAATTCTTTGTATTTTCTCAACCTCAAATCACTACATAGTATAAAACAAAGTCGCTTCTCGCTGTCTGTCTGTCCCTATGTATGCATAAATCTTTAAAAATACGCAACGGATTTTGATGCGGTTTTTTTAATACATAGATTGATTCAAGAGGAAGGTTTATATATCAGCATTGCACCCGTGGGAAGCCGGGGCAGGTCGCTATCTTTTATAACTTAAACCCCAAATTAATCCAGTGCATTTGTGAACTCCGGCTGCCAGCAATCAACGCTTCTGAGTCTATACCGATTGTATGCATAAACTAGTGATCGACGAAGACATTGTAGTATCGATGGAGGCTTGGCTGGACCTATAATTACTAGCCCACGTCAATCGTAGAGACCGTTACAGTTACCGTAACATGGTGGAACTTTGGTGTTTGAAGTTCGATTTTGATAGAACGAATAAACGAATACACCGTGGAATCGGGGTCGTTCCACGGGGTCGGCAGGGTCGGTTTGAAGCCAGAACAAGGTGCTGCAGACCATCAAACTGAACAACTTTTAAATATCTCCCCCCCCCCCCCCCTATAAATAAACAAGATTCTCGTATACAAAAGGAAACGTAAGTAAGTAAACGTAATACGTAAGGAAAAGTATCATTGGGACGGATCCGTAACATACACAGACGAAAGGTTAAACCACAAAACCTCATACTCTATCCATCAAACTGAACAACAACTTTAACTATGGAAGCAATCCGATTAGAGAAAAAAAAAGAATCGGCATTTCCATACTAAACTCCAATACCTACTCGACTCAAATGTATGCCACAGCTGATTTTTTTGCTCTGTTTGTTTTGCTCTATAGTAAAAGTTATTCGGTTTGATGGGTAGAGTATGTGGTTTAAAAGTAAATGATACTTTTCCTTACTACCAGTATAGAATATCTGAAATTTAAGAACGGAATTGCATTAGGACTTTAATTATTTTGTTTTCATTGAATTCCGCAGAGCTTAAATATTCATTTTATTATTGCGGAAACTGTCGAATATTAACAAAATCTGAAAGATTCGATGCTATGTTTGAACTTCAATTAACGGTTTTGTTTTCCAATTTTGATTCACAATTTAATACCTATCTCGAATTCGAAAGAAAATGCCAAGATCTTTTCAAAACAAATGAATAATTAAAACAGATCAAATAACCATTTTCGAGGATTTCAAACGTTTGAAATGATGAGTATTTTACAATTTAAGTCACTATTTGAATAGGTACCTTGAGTTCCATAACACATTTTCGAGAGATTGATCTCTTGAGCATTGTTCCTGCAAATATGATTCTAATAAAGACATTTTAAGGGCGAATACAAGATATGATAATGTTTTTCAAATAAAAGGCTCAATTCTGCTTTTTTGCGAAAGTTCTAAACTGAATTTGTCTACCAATGAGGCATTTTTCAAGAGCAGTAAAAATAAACATCTGCAGTATTAGTAAATTTGACAAAAGGTTAAAAAGGTTCTATGGTTTGTTCATTGGCGTAGCTAGAGATTTTCCCTGAGGGGGCAACTGCCCACCCAGCTCATCGCTACAGCCTCAGTAGCAAGACTCACATTTCTCGTGGCAAGTTCGGATCCAAAAGTTCATTTTCCTAAAGCTCCAAGTTTTCCCTGAGGGGGGAAACCAGCCACCCAGCTCAGCGCTACCGCCCCAGTAGCAAGACTCACATTTCTCGTGGTAAGGTCGGATCCAAAAGTTCATTTTCCTAAAGCTCCAAGATCCTTCCTGAGGGGGGCAACCGGCAACCCAGCTCATCGCTACAGCCCCAGTGGCAAGACTCACATTTCTCGTGGCAAGATCGGATCCAAAAGTTTATTTTCCTAAGGCTCCAATATTTTCCCTATGGGGGGCAACCGGCCACCGAATCATCGCTACCGCCCCAGTACAAGACTCGCATTTCTCGTAGCAAGGTCGGATCCAAAAGTTAATTTTCCTAAGGCTCCAAGATCCTTCCTGAGGAGGGCAACCGGCCACCAAGCTCATCGCTACAGCCCCAGTGGCAAGACTCACATTTCTCGTGGCAAGATCGGATCCAAAAGTTCATTTTCCAAAGGCTCGAAGAATTTCCCTAAGGGGGGCAACCGGCCACCCAGTCATCGCTACCGTACCAGTAGTAAGACTCACATTTCTCGTAGCAAGGTCGGATCCAAAAGTTCATTTTCCCAAGGCTCCAAGATCCTTCCTGAGGGGGGCAACCGGTCACCCAGCTCATCGCTACAGCCCCAGTGGCAAGACTCACATTTCTCGTGGCAAGATCGGATCCAAAAGTTCATTTTCCTAAGGCTCCAAGAATTGGGGGGCAACCGGCCACCCAGTCATCGCTACCGCCCCAGTAGCAAGACTCACATTTCTCGTAGCAAGGTCGGATCCAAAAGTTCATTTTCCTAAGGCTCCGTGATCGTCCCTGAGGGGGGCAACCGAGCACCCAAATCATCGCTACCGCCCCAGTAGATAAACTCACTATTCTCGTGGCAAGGTGGGATACAAAAGTTCATTTTCCTAAGGCTCCGTAACTAGAATTTTAAAAAAGAAACATGTTATAGAGGTGATAGAACGCGATTATCTCATAAACAATAACAGTTGTGGTATGAGTGCTTCAGCTCTTGCATGCCTATACATCTGGAGCGAGCGAAGCGACCTTGAAATTTTGCAGTATTGCATCTGAGTTTTGGCTAGAATTTCACAAGATGATGTGCCGATTACTATTTAATTATTTCTTCTCTAAATTCTAAGGGGCAACGAGCTTTCTGAGGTGAGCGTCGCCCGCCTCGACCTGCACCGCGTGTAATAACGTCGCGTCGCCGTCGCTCCACTATGCTACGAGCATCAACCAAACCCAAACATATCCGCCCCCAAGTAATTAATTAATTAAAATTTCAATTTAAATCATTTGTAGCTACACCGTAGGATGCTGGAATTAATTAACGCCTTTGTGAATGAAGCCTCTTCTAAAATATATCCAATTACGTAACCGATCACAACGTCTAGTTGATTATTCATTGCGTTATTATATACCGCGTCTACAAACTTTGAAGAGGGGTTAATTGTGGATTTATTCAAGCGCTAACCTTAGGCTATACTTTGTGTCCTTTGACTATTTATACAGGGTGTAAGTGACAGCCTAGCAAATAATGAAACGGTGAACTCAGACCATCAAACTGAACAACTTTCACTATGGAGCCTACCTCAGGAGACGCGAAAAAAAATCTGCTGTCCCATACATTTGAGTCGGGTAGGTACAGCAGTTTTGTATGGACAGTTGATTTTTTTCGCGTCTCCTGGGGTAGGCTCTATAGTGAAAGTTGTTCAGTTTGATGGTCTGAGTTCACCGTTTCAATATTTGCTAGGCTGTCACTATGTATAGGGACCGGCCTTACGGTAACATTTCCCCTCTGCCACGGTACAAGATCAATTGTTCATGTGCATTTCATACAATTTTATACCTTATAACTATAAGGTATAAGATTGTATGTTGCACATGAACAATTGATCTCGATTGTTTCGTGTAGTGACACGAGACAGCCTATAATTGCGGAACAATAACTTCGAACTTATGACGTTTGGGGTTCACACGAGACTACTTGTCGTGATTTTTAACATTCAAAATTAGAATCTAAAGTTATGAGGAATAAAATCCAAAGTTGCGGATTACATGCTTAACCAGTCCATATATAAGGTCTAACGAAATTAGGTGAAACTATTTTAAGGGGATGATAAGACCGTCAAACTGAACAACTTTCTCTATGGGACTAATATTGAAATCGCGAAAAAAATCTACTGTCCCATACATTTAGGTCGAGTAGGTTTGTATGGAACAGCTGATTTTTTTTTTTCGCGATTTCGATAGCGGTCGTTATATATATATATATCGATAGTTTGATGGTCTGATCATCCCCTTAAAAAAGTTTCACCTAATTTTGTTAGACCTTAATTATAAATAGTCAAAGTTTGTGTCAGATACATTAGATTCCCGAATTACGGAAGAGCAATTCTATCGATAGTATTCGTGAATACCGAGATTACACGAGTCTAAATATGCAAAAACCATCCGCCATCTTAAAATCAGTTTCCAAACAAAATGGCCGAACGCTGTCACGAAAAGGTGTCATAGTTTAAAATGTTTTTATTGAATGTGACAGAAGTCATGTCGATTTGATAAAAATAGATGGGAAAGAAAAGATAGGCAAGTCGTAATAGCCCTAGTGACCTGATTTTCTTACTCCGCCGCCCGGAAACGAAACTCTGGAGTGATATGAAAAGAAAATCTAGATGTTTTTAATACACAAAACAAGGGGAATAGAAAACTCAGAACCGTAAATGTTTTATGACCAGTTCTTTAGGCTTTGAAATTAATCTTTTTTGTATCCAGTTCCAGATTTATTCTTGGTTCGTGAGGAAACCTTTAATGTAGGAGAGAATTTCGGGTTTTTTAGTGTTCCGTACGTAAATTGACAAAACGGAACACTTATGGAATCAGCTCCATCCGTCCGTCCGTCCGTCTGTCACAGGCATTTTTCTCAGACACCGTTAGCCATATTATAGGAAGCTGAAACTGGGCACAGATATAGCACTTGCTGGTCCAATATCATAAATGGAATAAAAAAGAAAAATTAGTTTTTATACTATGGGGCGATTTGGGGAGGTAGAAAGGGTAAATAAAAAAAATTCTATGGTATGGGGTATCATTTGAAAGCTTATGAATATACGAGTCTAAAAATGTACTTAGATTTTTTTTTATTTAAACTTTGTTTAACAAAATATTTAATTAAATCCGAGAGATTGCTGTCCCCACCTCTGTTTCATAAAATATAGCCGTGTAAGATCGGAAAAAAATCGAGAACATCAGAAATAACGTGTAGGTGGCCGTAAAATTATCAGGGTGGCACTAACTTTGATAGTTTATTTTCTATACCCAAAAAACTAATACCAGTGTAAAATAATCTTCAGTTACTATGTGACATATATACTATCTTATCTTATCTTATCTTGTTGTGGGGGCTGGCAAGCCAGCAACACTTCGACCCAGTGGGATCTTTTGTGTTAGCCCCAATACTTTTTGTTTTCTTCACCCTTCAAATACATGGTCAATGAAGGAGTCAACACCATTGAGGGGAAGAAACCTAAGATCTCCCGGTTTCGGGTATCCATCTCCGAGGAGGCACATGCGTTTTACCGCCAGGACATCACAGTCACAAAGAACATGCTCCATAGTCTCTTCATCCTCTCCGCATGCTCTGCAGCTGGGATCCAGGGTGAGTTTCATTTTGTGCATCATCGCGCCTGTAGCGTAGTGCCCAGTGAGGGCTCCGACTATGGCACGAGGCTTGCTCCTGCTATTATTCAGTATGAATCTTGAGACGCGAGTTGTCACATTGCTGATAAAGTTTTTGGAGTGTTGTAGGCCTACAAGGCTGGACCACTCCAGTTTGTGTGCTTTATCAGCCCAATCCCTAATGGCCATTCTTATACTGCATGCTGGGATTCCCACACTTGGTTCTGGGCATATATACTAAGTAAGTGTCAATTTAATCTGGTTGTTATCAATGACCCATGTTAAACAACTGGTAGTACGGAACACTAATCGCCTGAATCGTTCCGACTCGTACTTAGCCGGTAATTTGTATGAATAGATTCAGTTGGATTCTTTTTTGTCCAGTTTCAAAGACTGCTTTCATTTCCAGAGTTATTTTAGAATTTAGATTTAATCGTGAGATCCGATCTTTTGGAAGAAATTCTTCAAAGATTAGCTTAAGCCCGTGATATATTTTC
This sequence comes from Agonopterix arenella, assembly GCA_927399405.1. Lineage (NCBI taxonomy): Eukaryota > Metazoa > Arthropoda > Insecta > Lepidoptera > Depressariidae > Agonopterix > Agonopterix arenella. Next base: position 1,832,085 of record OV656711.1, read on the forward strand.
AGTAGCTGAAATGAAACATTTATGTAATTGAATATATTTTTAATATTTTAAGTTGGACACTTAAGGGGTTTCCCTCACCGAACGACCTTTACCCTTTCAGAGCCACCTCACCTCTAGTAAACTACATAATTTTAGTAGGTATACCTATTTTTGACTGGCTTTTACTTCATTATGTCACTGTAATGCCTTCTAATTCAAGGTAATCTCATTCGAAAATCGTAAAAATTCGCACCAAATTTTACAATTATTATAATTAGATAAATAATTTGTAAAATTAATTCAATATTGCTCCTAAAAAAATGTCATTTAAAGCATTTTTAGATCTTAATATTGTCTACATAATGGTACACACCATTATGTAGACAATATTAAAGTCACAAGTAAAAGTGACTTCAACTTATAAACTCGGAGGTTCTGGGTTCGATTCCCGCGGAGGACACCTAGTGAAATGTCACTTTGTGCGTTTTTCCCCAGTTGTTTAGGACATTGCAGGCTGTATCACCTGATTGTCTGAAAAGAAAAATGATTCCGTTGTTCGGATGGCACGTTAAGCCGTTGGTCCCGGCTACTATCTCTGGTGGTAGTAGTCGCTACATAAAAACCACGTCAGAGGCCGTAAAGCGGTCTGAAAAAACTCTGACACCAGTTCTCTGCCCACACGATAAGAAAGAACTTATAAAGTAGATGCACATAATACCGATTTTTTCCAATATTTAGGCTTTCCTTTGAACACAGGTTACATTTATGTATTTTAGAGAAAAATAAAGCCAAGATGTTGAAGATCATTGCTATATTGTTCAATAATTTGTATGTCTTTCAAATAACTAGAAAATAGCTTCTAAAAACCAGCAAAATATGACCCGGCCCGAGTTTACCTATAGGGACGATTATAAAGAGATATATATATGCTGACGTTTTTTTCAGATGATTATTTTGTACAGGGTGTAAACTTAAATATTTAAAGGGGGTGCTACAGACCATACAAACAATTTTTTTTTAACGTTAGGACCAATATTGAAACTGGCAAAAAAAAAAAAATTCTCTGGAGCAACCAATATTTATATACTCTGGTTGAGGGCAACAGAGCCGATTGCGATGAAACAAAAACTAAAATGATACTGAATTTTTTTGTTTTTTTTTTCAAAAATTACCAGAATCATTCATTTGTGATATGATGCGTGCACAAACAAATAAACAGACAAACCGACCACCAGACCAAAATTGCAAAAAAGATTTAATCGTATTCTGTCACATAATATTATCCAATTAATTTACTAATTATAATAAGTACGCAAAGAATATAAAGTTTAACAATGTTATTAAACATTTTGGGTAACTTTTATCACATCATCATCATCATCAGCCTATAAATGACTCACTGCAGGCATACCCTCAAAGAGGTACCTATACAGGGTTTAAGGAAAAGTATCATTATCAGTATCCTTTAAACCACATACTCTACCCATCAAACTGAACAACTTTGGAACTATGGAAGCAAACCGATCATGGCAAAAAAAAATGTGCTGTTGCATACCATTTCGTTGGCATTGCAGTAGAGTGTGCATTACAGTTTAGTATTAAACTGCAGATTTTTTGCTACGATTGAAAGAAAGATAGAAAGAAAATACTTTTAACACCACAAAACACACTGACATAATCTATACTATTATAAGACTGTAACAGGAAGTTTGTCTGTACATCGAAGATATTAATCTAAACTATTATAAAACTGTAGCAGGAAGTTTGTCTGTACATTGAAGATATTAGCAAAAAAAAAGTTACGATATGGTTTTTAGGTGTCCCTGATTCCATATCACCAATTTTTGGATTTTTTGTCTGTCTGTTTGTTTGTTTGTTTGAACGAGTATCACGCAAAAACTACTGAACTGATTTTGATGAAACTTTTTTGTTTGATAGCTAATGATCTGACTTAAAATCTGGTATATAATTTGTGCGGACGAAGTCGCGGGTTAACGCTCGTTAAACATAAAACTAAACTAAGATTGGTTACGATTGGTTTGCTCCCATAGTGAAAGTTGTTCAGTTTGATGGGTAGACTCTTAGTTTAAAAGGATGCTAATGATATCGATTTCACCCTGTATAGGTATTAGTCTACCTAATACGTGCCTAATGCGGATTGGTAGAATTTCTTCTTCAGCTTATGCAGGTTTCCTCACAATGTTTTCCTTAACCGTTCGAGAACAGTTGGTATTACTTACCTATTGTACACAAGTTAGAAAAACTCATTGGTACATGACATGTCTGAAGCACCCCTTTAAGTAAGTGTCCCATTAAATTTTTCACCCTGTATACAGATAGGTACATGTATCTACTATCTAACTCTATCTTACTACTATATACGTGTGCTAAGAGTCGGCCGTTAACTCTGATATATGAGGTAGGCTTAAGTTAACGTGACTTATCTGCAAATTGCACCTTATTTTTAGGGAGTTAAATATTAGTCTCCTTTGCCTTTGTTACAAATACGTGACTGTAAGGTTTATTCAGGGCATAGAGAAATTAATCTTAAAATATATTATATGAATTCAATTTTTTTTACACGAAAATATTTAGCGGCAATTTTACAAAGGTAGGTTTTAATTGATTTTAAACTGTTTTGTATAAGTATAAGCTACAAATTCTAAGGCGAGACTTGATCAACAGTTATATAATCATCATCATCAGTCTCTATTATACAAGGTGAAATTGATATCATTGGCATCCTTTTAAACTAAGAGTCTATACATCGAACTGACAACTTTTACTATGGCAGCAAACCGATCGGAGCAAATAAAAAATAAGCTGTTGCATACATTTGAGTCGCCGACACGCATCGACATTGCAGTTTAGTATGGAACAGCAGATTTTTTATTTGCTCCGATCGGTTTGCTCCAATAGTAAAACTTAAGTTCATCCATTGGGCTCGATAGACCCTTCGTGGTCCCTCCAATAGTCCGCAGTAAAAAGCAGTAGTTGCTCCATGAGCAGAGCTGTTATAGTCATCCCCAAAAAAAAAATTACTAGCAAAGTATCTAACTTTTGTTCAGTTATCCGTTCTAGAAAAACCGTTCAGGTTTAACGTTCAATAGAAACAAAAATAAAAAAAAACTAGAAAAACCGATGCGGAACCGCTACAAGTGTGCAAATAGACATACAAAGCTGAAAATAAATTGCACTTTAAGCAACTACTTACTGATTCACTACCCCCATTTTACTAGCTTTGGACTACGATAAATAAAGAGCACTTGCAACATTTTAAACGCTGTAAGGAACAGGAGGTAGCGGTTTGTGAAAAAATGCCAAGGAATAGTTTTTTATACAGGGTGAAATTGATATCATTAGCATCCTTTTAAACTAAGAGTCTACCCATCCAACTAAACAACGTTTACTATGGGAGTAAACCGATCGGAGCAAAAATAAAATCAGCTGTTGCATTCATTTGAGTCGAGTAGGCATTAAGACTATTATTATTAGTTTAGTATGGAACAGCTGTTTTTTTTGCTTCGATCGGTTTGCTCCCATAGTAAAAGTTGTACAGTTTGATGGGTAGACTCTTAGTTTAAAAGGATGCTAATGATATCAATTTCACCCTGCCTAGCTAGCATGCCACCCACGACAAAGAGTTTAAACGAGAAAAACGTCTTGCGCGCTCTTTCTGGCCCACGTAAAATAATAAACATGGAGGCACATCTCGATTTTTGTCGTTTTCTCGGGGGTGGCATGGGAGGGCTACTGTATACATTAATGGCGTTCTACTTGTGTCTACCACTACATTTTTACCACGGTTAAGTAGTTTGTGGAATAATCTGTCCCAATCTCAAGGATTGTTTTTGAGAAACAAGACGGCGGAGCCTCGTGGCAAGCTCAAACGCGAACTGTGACCAAACTTGTGACGTGACTCCAAAGCACTGTTATTAACGGGCATTGTATTGTTTAGAAATACGACATTATCTGTCCGCTGCACGTACGGTCAATAAAGTTAATCTTCCATTAAATATCTTGTTGTCACTTTTTATCTTTTTGACCTAGGAAAAGCTAGCAAGAGATTTAATGGCGAATTAACTTTAATGAACGTACGTGCAACTGACCGTATATCTTTTAATATTTTTGCTCAGAAATAATCTTTACCACGATGTTAAATCAAACTCAATAATATTGTTCTATGGATTCAACAGAAGAACGAGGAACATGTTCCAGAGAAATAGTATATTGACAGTAAGAATTTTAAGATTGACTTCATACAATATCACCTAATGAATGATGTTTCGGAAAGTGATTAAACCTATGATGTAAGGCTGTCGCAAAGAATGTGTAGTAAGCAGGCAGGTTGTGAATGTGTAGTATTAAGGAAGCAAAGAGGTGGTAGCATGGAAAAATCCACCAATAGTTTCGTTGAGCTCAGCTAAGGTAGGAAAAAACGCAATCTATAAAATAGAATGCGGCGATTCATCCCTTTTGAATTTGAAAAGAGTACAACAACAACAACAACTACACCCCAACAACAACTTGGGGACAGAGATTCAGGTACATTAATAAGTTTTTAGTAATTCCTGCCTCATAATCTCACTGTTTACTTTCCGAGCTGAAAAAGTGTAACTGACAAAGGATAATATCCTCAACAACGAAAAAAGTGGAATTTTTTGTTGACAGAGACCAAGATCGAAGATCTCTGCACCAAAGACAGAATTTCTGCAAAATATGTTGTTGTTATAAACTGCTACCGCTTATGACTTGAGCTTCATTTAAAATGGTTTGGTTGAATCTGTGGGTGGAGAGTTTGTCGCAGTCATTTTAAACGTAGCAGCTTCAGAGCTTCGCTACTATTTATACGTTATTTATTTTGTTTTTACTTTCCTCTGTGATGTAAATGCTGAATCTGGGATTCAACATTTAGTTTATTTTAATTCTTAATGAGGTCATTCATCTCATATTTTATAGTATTTCCAGTTGGAATAAATTTATTTTTGGGAGTTTATAAAATCTCTTGTGACTTGTATTTTTTTATTTTCCCTTGCCTTCATTATCACGGTTTCACGGTACTTGGCATCGGATTATATGCATTTGCATGTTTGCGTATGTAAATGCATATAATGTGATTTTAAAGCGTAATGCCAGAGGAGTTTTCTCATTAATATTGAATGCAATATGCATTACATTCAATATTAATGAGAAAACTCCTCCTTTTTTGAAGTCGTTTAAAAATAAAGAATTTAATTTAATATAATTGCTTAATTTTTTTTTAACCATAAACTAATTTTATTAAGGCAAATAAAGGAAGGTAAGTATGTACATGAAAAATAAATAAGAATATTGAGAAAATAAAATTAACTTAACCTAAAATATGGTGCAGGTTTGGACCGCGCGTGAGGGTAGCCAAGATGCTGGCAGCGTTTCCTCGCTGAACGGCTACACTGATCCGTTGAGCGAGGAAAGCGCCCACCAGCCCTTGGACCGGTCGAGTCTACCAGGCGCTTTGACAGATCTTTAATTGTTGCTTAAGTAATATATTTTTGGAAATTTGCCAAATGCATTTATATGACATTTTTACCACTAATAAGTCTGAAGCAGTTCATTTTGATGGTCCGAAGCACACTTCATGACTGAATAATGTATACAGTTAAAATAATAATATCATAAAATAAACTCAACCATCATTACGTTACACTAATCCACAAAACAAAATAATAAAGCAAAGAAACTACCCAAAATCACTTCCACCGAAACTATATAAAAGAGTAATTAATCTTGGATCAAAGTTAACGAGACCGAACTAAGCGCCCTAAAGTCAGAATAATCTAAGTTAATCAGGGATTAGCCTTGATTGAAATATCGACTACCCAGAACTTTCCTACTGGGTTTGATAGGCAACAAATCAACTGATTTTATTAGTTACATCCTTTGACTACTTATATGAGGACTAGTTACGCGTGTAATTCTACTAAGTAACAAACATTTCTGCCACTTTTTGCGGGGGACGAGGTAACATGAATTCCGCAACTTTGGATTTTATTCCCCATAACTTTAGATTCTTATTTTGCATAAGCATATGCTCACGACTATATTCCCCGAGGGGGTAGTCAGAGATATTCTAAAACCTCAGAACATCCACGTTTCACTAGTACTACCGAAACTCTGTCCAGTATGACGGAGAGTGAGCCCGTCGCCACTTGTAATGGACAGTGCAATACATGTCTCGAAATTGGAGCATGCAGGTTTCCTCACGATGTTTTCCGAAATAGCCAGTGGTGTTACAAATCGTACATAAATTCCGAAAAACTCATTGGTACGAGTCGGCCTGGACGGGAATCGAACCATCGCCTCCTGCACGGCAGGCAACGTTACTCGCCACTGGACCACCGCGGCTTCACACGGATTCTAATTTTGAATGATAAAAATCATGAAAAGTAATCTCACGTGAACCCCAAACGTTCTAAGTTTGAAATTATTGTTTCGCAATTATAGCCTGTCTAGTTTAGTGATAAGGTATAAAATTAAATGAAAATGCACATTATCAATCGATCTTATACCGTGGCAGAGGGGAAATACTACCGCAAGGCTAGTCCTTATAATAAACAGTCAAAGGTTACGTCACGATCAATCTCCCCTGGGGGACTCCTGACTTTGACTGGGACTGGGACGGGGACTGGTTATTGTTCAATTGTCAACTCTATTTCAATGAACAAACAACAACGATCATGATAAATAGAATATAGAAATATTTTCAGTTTAATTATTAATATTAAATACAATATAATAGAACAACCGATAGAAAAAAAAACAAACAAAAAAAAACACCTAGGCTACTTAAAGGTAAAAAATGTCCTCTAAAGCCCCTACTCGGGGCAGAGTACCTAAGGGGCTGGCAGCGTTGCCTCTTTATTGAATTTAATACTAGCTGGTGCCCGCGACATCGTCTGCGCTTCATCTGGACAATTTACACAATATTTTTATAAATTGTAGCCTATGTGTTATTCTGATGTATAAGGTATATTATTGTAAAGTGTCATTAAAATCTATTCAGTAGTTTTAACGTGAAAGAGTAAACATCCGTCCATACTTACAAACTTTTGCTTTTATAATATTACTAGCTGTTGCCCGCGACTTCGTCTGCGTTACCCGGATAAAAAGTACCCTATGTGTTAATCCCGGCCATGGTCTATCTGTATGCCAAATTTCATCGAAATCCGTTCAGTAGTTTTTGCGTGAAAGAGTAATATAATATATACAAGTAAGATATTTGTAAGTTTATTTATTTTCGGAATATACGCAAGTTAAATGGACAGTTTTTGAAGGGAATCGCGAAAAATAAGCTTTCCTGTCTGTCCCATACATTATGGTCGAGTTCAGTTTGATGGTCTGATCATACTCTTAAAAAAATATAATTGTTTATTGTCAGACAAAAATAAACCATAGATACATTACAATAACATAATTTAAAAAACCTTCAGCGTATTTATTATGTCAATTTCGCTAAAAAGCTAAGATTTAATGTGAGACTTGGAGTTCATATAATTTATTTCTGTGGTTCTGTCATGCTATGTTATCTTAGTACAAACTAAGTGGAACGCTGATTTTTCATAGACAGCTTCCGTCATCTATCGGTTATGTTTCGAAGCACTGTGTTGAACTAGGGTTCATATCGGAGTAACAGCGCAACTACACCTCAGGCGCTGCGCTGTAGTAGTGAGAGATTTCGCCCATATCAATCACTGTCTTGTTGGTCTAGCGGTCTAGACAACCGACTTACGATCCGGGTAGCTAAGGTTCGATCCTCGTGTCGGCCGATCGTCTTTTTCAATTTATTTCATAATGTGGCGCCCTTTAGTGCTAATAAGCGGCAACGCAATTAGGACGTCCTAAAATTCAAGGCGAGTTACCTATCTATATCCAATATACATATTAATCTATGGGTTCCGTGTCATGCCCGGCGTGTGTCAATAGTCTAAATATTATTCATTTCACATGCCACCGCATCATCAAATCATTACACCTCTCAATAACTTGGTTTAACTACTATTTAAACACGTAGTAAACATACTCTGACCATACTTACACCAGTAATGGGTCACTCTAATGGATGATGCAGTAATTATTTAAATCGTCTACGTGATTTCGGTACAAATGGATATTAATATGTGGAAACCAACTTATGGGTCGCTTTAGCCTTTAGCTGGGTGATATGGCAACATTTTGGGATAATTTTCGTTATGAACATACATACATACATATTCTCACGCCTGTCTCCCACTAGGGTAGGCAGAGACAACGGAACGCCACCTGCCACCTGCTACGATCCTGACATACCTCTCTAGCTAGGAAGCTCTAAGGAGGACCACATTCATAAGTCCTTTCATGCATGCTCGTCGGTTTCGGGTAGATCTGACCTGGCCGTTTTTAAGCACGTCGCCAATTTGGTTCATATATGTACGTCCAGGCCGTCCCCTTCCACTTTGCAAACATTTCCACTTACGCTTGCCTTATAGATTGCCCTCGTCAATCTGCTCTCATCCATTCTTTCCACATGATCAAACCATCTAAACATACCTTTCTCTATTATGTAAGGTGAATTATTTCTCGCCCCGGTTCTGTAATGGTTAGTGCCGAGCCAGGGTCCTGGGTTCGAATCCCGGTTCGGTCAGTTCGTGCCGTTGTTTTATTGGTTTCAGTATTAAAAACCTACAGTGCTTACTTGGGATTATTACAATGTATGTGCGCCTAGAATATTTATAAAAAAAGTATGTACTGCTGCGGTGTAATGTATTTTTATTTAACTTTTTATACTTATTTATTATTAAGATATGAATATTTACCGATATTTATTTTTAACTATCTGACCAATTTCAATCAGCTGGTCGAGCCGTTATATTATAAGACAACATGAGAGTTAAGAGGTTACAACTTTACTACTTAGGGTATCTGATTCTGTAGTTCAAAATAGCTTTACAATTCTAATGCTATCTAGAACAAAGTATAATTGACAATATCACCCCTTTAAGACATTTTCTGGATTAATTAAAATTTTCTAATGACACGGTGTATATTTTTAACTTGCGTGGTGTATTATTATTTTTGACTTGTCAGTATATTTTTGACTTGATATGTTTGATTGTATAACAAACATTTTTCTGACCCGATATTATTTTTATTTTTTTATTTATTAGCTTACTTCATCCCACTGCTGGGCAACCGATATTAATATAGCAAAATTGGCCACCACATAATATCATAACCTGGATTTAAATAATAAATCTTTTAGGCAGTCAACGAATAAATTAAAAGTGATCAAAACAAGATTGGATAGACCTGCCACGGAAAAACCGACTATCAGACTCAATTAATCATCAATTCATTGTTATATTTATCAATGAGACAATTTATAGCTTCAACGAAGCTACGTGCTGCATTTGTTTATTTCTTTCTTTTCCTGTCAATTGCTCAACGATTGTGTTTCTATTTGTCCAGGTATTCTGCGACCCTTATAGAATCCAGTGTAGCTTTATTGAGGTCATCCAGGAAGCTGGCATAGGTATTATCTATACCTTGGAGTACAGACTGCCTAAAAAGCGGTGAAACATGATAATACTCCTTGGTGGTCGGTAATGATCGTTCTTCTTTCGTAAATTTCCGTCGTTGTTTTCAACGTTACTTTGTCCCTTTCTAATCCAACGACAAAAATTGTAGCTCCTGTCATACATTGCGTCACGTCATTGGATAGAAAGGGACGCAAAAACGTTGGAAATATCGACGACGGGGACATATGAAAGAAGGTCGAACATTACAAACCGCCATGGCCAATTTTCTTGTTTCTATACTTGTATGGAGGAGCGGCATCCTTTATGATTCTAAAATCCATGAGATCATCTCTCGTGTATATATTCGGGCATAAGGGTCATTCTAGCAAGTGTACCAACGACTGGATAGGCCTATCCATCTCTGCACTTCCAATTGTATAAATATTGTCTGCAATGACCAACTTGAGTGTAAAGCCGATTTAAGGACTTCACAGATTACCCCCAATAGATACCGCATGCAAGGCCGTCGACGCGCGCCACACATCTATGATTTTGCACTGATATAAGCAACGCGAGTGAGCGAGCTCGAAGTAGTGCGACCTTGAAATAACCAATCATATTGCATTGTTTTGTGCCCCGCTACCCGCACCTACCGCCAAAAATGGTGACTATTGGGGGTAATCTGTGAAGGACTTCCACACTGGCCATTGAAGGTATGCAATTCTCTAAGCGCCTTATATCGCTGTCCAAAACATAGATGAACTTACAAACATCCTTCTTGCATCCTTCAGATCGTCGAAGTTTTTATAACCTTAACGAATACCGAATTGACAGCTCGCCGATGCTGAGACCAGACTACAGTTTAATATCCAGGGTGAAATTGATATCATTAGCATCCTTTTAAACTAAGAGTCTACCCATCAAACTGAACAACTTTTACTATGGGAGCAAACCGATCGGAACAAAAAAAAATCAGTTGTTCCATACTAAACTGCAATACCTACTCGACTTAAATGTATGAAACAGCTCATTTTTTTTGTGCTCCGATCGGTTTGCTCCCATAGTAAAAGTTGTTCTGTTTGATGGGTAGGCTCATAGTTTAAAGGGTTGCTAATGATATGAATTTCCCCCTTAGTTGTGACGATGTTTGAGCTTAGAGAATTGCATTGTTGATTATGCCCGGGAGAAAGATGTTCCTATAGGGAACTATGAACTCAGTTGATGAATCCTTTCCTTCCACAGTGTTACAAAATGTATAAGATTCGCTGTGTTTAGTACAATAATTATTACTGGCTATATACGCCAAGAGTAAGAGCGCGTTGCCGCTTTTCCAACATGGTCATTTCAGTTCATGAAAATAGTAAGAACTTAAAACCAATACTATATACAATGTTCTTGCTTAAAACTAACTTAATCTAAAATATGGTGCAGGTTTGGGTGCGCGTGGACACTATTTAAGAGCAACCTTTTTTTTTTAATTTATTTATTTACGTATACAACTTAGCCTAAGGTACAGTTTTATGACAAAGATTACAAGACTTTAGAAAAAAAATATCTTCACAATGAATCACCTGTTACTTAATAATTATAGGCTAACTACGAATCCTATTTACACTATTCCAGGACTGAGGCATGCGAAAGAACTTGTGACCGGCTTTTCAAACAGACATACCTCGGATGCCATCAATTCAAACCGCAACGACTTAAGGCTCTTAGTACGAGCCTTAACAGGACACTGCAAGCTAAACAAACACCTACACAGAATGGGGCTTGTAGATTCACCCACTTGCAGATTCTGCTGTGAAGCAGAGGAAACGCCCATACACCTCCTCTGCGAATGCGAAGTGCTCATTCACAGCAGAAGTCGCCATCTAGGTGGATACATAATAACACCTACTGACATTAGGGACCTTCCCTCCAAAAGCATAACACGGTTCATGAAGTCCGTGGGCCTAGGAAATGACCTTTAGGTCTAGGGTGACAGCTACAATAGATCTATCCAGGTCGCAGTAGCTTTTGGTCATCGACCAAGCCCTTATAACCAAATAATAAATACACTATTCCTTAGTCAACGTCTAAGCGCCAGCCCCATCCATTCGAATTAGACTTACTTCTTAACCGTACAGTACCCAGAAAAGAATATTAACTATGTGGTGCTTTCGGCGTCGGCGAAGTAAGCATACGCAGCGTTACTATTGCCAATTGTACTGCTGGAAAACAGCGCTGTACCATCGGACTTTGTATTGTCAGTATATGCTGAGAGCCATCATTTTAATTGGTCTGTTAAATTGTTTACTTTGTTCACTATTTTATTTAATTATAATTTTTTTTTTTCCCTATCTCCAAGCTAAGTAGGTAATCTTAGGGCCTGTTTCAACATTTCTGACTAAGTTCTTGTTAGCTTCTATTCTATTCTATTTTTATTAAATGGCGTTTCCTTAAAGATTTCGCCAGTATCAAGTGTTGAAGATATTATTATAATTCCAGTTAACGTTCATTTTACGGTAATTGATATGACGATTTTTTTTTTTTTTTTCGAATTGGCCAGTACAGCATTGCTCAGGGAGCATCGACTGCTTATTACTGCGGACTATGGGGGGACCACACCAGTGACGGCGAAGCGCCCTGGTAGGTCTACCGAACCAATGCATGAGCTTAAGCAACCTGCCCTAGGGGCACCCCTAAGGGGTACGGACCTCGGCAATGGGCGTTGCTGGGACTACGCGGGCTACGATTGGGTAGTGGGGATCGGAGAGAATCGGCCAGCGATGTGCCGGTAGCGTCTGTAGGCGCCAGAAGGCAAAAGAGTGGGCAGAGATCGCGACGAACCCCCCCGGGGACGGTGGGGATTTCGATTTTTACGACGACGACGCAACAAAGAAATGATTGTGTTACCGCCGGCGGTGATCGTGTTGTGTGTGTTTGTGTCGGTGAGTTTGATATGGCGATCTCAAAGCCCTGTTTTTATACAAAAACACACACCCGAAACCGCCATAAAATGGCGGAGCCGCGTGGCTACCTAAATCTACTCGAGAGACCTCTAGCCACGCGACTCCTTGTTAGCTTATCCGACAGATAGTTTGACATATTTTGTATGAAAGATATGTCAAAATATCTGTCGGATAAGCTAACAAGAACTTACTTAAAAGTGGTGAAACAGGCACTTAGTCTAATAGATTAACACTTCCGCGGACACTGAACGAGACACTATAGAACTTTTATTGTTATCACTGCTATAGCCGGTCACTGTCCGCGAACGTGTTCAGCAGTCTTTGTTTCATATTGACAATAAAATATACTATCTATTCTTCTGTTCTATTCTATACAAATTATATGAAATCACTCAAAACTTTGCGTAGACGCGACGGTAAAAGGACGGGACGTTCAATAAGAATAAGAATAACTTCAATGGTAGTTACATGAACAAGCAGATACGTTATCTACCTATTAACCAATAATAATTTTTATTTAAAACAGGAATGAAATTCTCTAAGCGCAAACATCGGTTGCAACATCTAACGCAGTCATTTTACGGAGTTTTGTTAGGCGGGGTAGGGAGTAATTATTAATTGGACTTGTAAACTGTAAACGACACCATTTAGTGACAAAAAGACTAACTTAAAACATATTAAAAAAAAAAACTTGCTGCGCACCATAGAAATCAAAATTGTGTGTCCCAGAAGGCTTTTAAATTAATAATATTAATACTAATGCACTCATTTGAGTTAGATTTAACAATATTAGTTATTTTTGAGCAATAAAATATGAATTGAAATAAAAAAAATTGGTATTTATTAGAATATACGAATTTATTTTTCAATACCTTCTAAGTAGACAAAAATATTAACACCGTGTTTGTAGTATATATAATGGTAAAGCCTTAAATATCTGCAAAAAAAAATTTACCATCAGATTTTTTTAGTTCGAGATAATAGCTAAATTTTAAAATTGGAACTGTTGCTGACGTTATTTTTTTTAAATTTTGGTACATTACGAGGCCTAAATCGGCTCTTCAATATTATACCAAAAAAAAATGCCAATTACTAATTATTCCCGGCTCAAACCGTAAAATGACAGGGCTAATCAGTCGGTTTAAGAGATATAGTCATTCAAAGGTCGGAATTTTGAATAGCTGTATGTCCTAAACCAACTGACAGAACTTGTCAGTTTTTGTACTGTTCACAGAGCTACAGTGTATATTACAATAATATTTTATGTTCAGCCTTGCAGCTGATCGTTTATTTGATACATACCTTTAAACAGCTGTAACTCCTAAACCGACTGGAGTTATGCAGGCGGACCTGTTCCATCCCCATCAAACCTACTGGGCTAATCGGTGATGCGTTGCGTCAAAAACGCAGAATAAATTGACAGCTCGCCGATGTTACAATCAATGCTTGGACTAAGAGATAAGTGTACTTTTTGCAACCATCAGCAGCAAGGCTGATTCAGTGTTTATGGGATGTAGAGCATCTCTGTGATGGGGATAAACTAGGTCTGCCAGCATAACTTCAGTCGGTTTAGCAGTTACAGACGTTTAAAGGTCAGTTAAAAAATAACGATCAGCTGGAAGGCTGATCGTATGATATTATTGTAGACTGCGCTGTAGCTATATGAACAGTACAAAAACTGGCATGAACTGATAGTCGGTTTAGGAGATACAGCCGTTCAAAGGTCGGACCTTTGAACGTCTGTATCTCCTAAACCGACTGATGAACCATGTCAGTTTTAGTACTGTTGACATAGCTAACGTGCATACTACAATAATATGATACGATCAGCCTTGCAGCTGATCGTTAATCTTTTACTGACCTTTAAACATCAGTAACTTCTAAACCGACTGGAGTTATGCTGGCAAACCTGGTCCATCCCCATCACAGAGATGCTCTATACCTCATAAACACTGAATCAGCCTTGCAGCTGATGGTTGCAAAAAGAACACTTATCTCTTAGTCTATTAGATAATTGCACTCCAGTTTCTTCTACACATTTTGTAACACTGTAGTGTAGTAACAAACATATTTAAATCAACGTACCTATATATTTTCAGTCACAGCGTTTTATGACGAGAATGATAATACTATTATTTTGGCAGTCTTCCATGTCGCCGCATTATAAGTGGGGACATACTATTTTTAGATCTTTTCAGTAAGAGAGGAGTTCGTAGATTCAAGGTTTTTAACAAGGTCGTTGTAATTAGAACTTTACTAATTGCCGTTTAAGGTTTTGTTTTGGTTGATTTGATTTGTTTAAATATTTTGTTGGATTGTTTAATTGTTCCTCATTATGATTTTTGTATTGTTATGTTGATGTTCTGTGAATTGACAATCTATATTGCGTTATCGCCGTGTGGTTTAAAATGAACCACCGCACCGCAGTTCTTTATATGGGTGGCTTGCGAAGCGACTATGGGATCGTTTCATAGTTCAGAATTTTATTGGTCGAAGAGAATCAATGAAATAAGAGTATACTTTTTACACAAAACACTATTTCACAAAAGTTTTTACGAGATGGCAACGACGATTTTCAACAAATTACCAAGGTCGTTAAAAGAAGTTGAAAGTTAGTTGGTTTTTAAAAAACTATTTTTTAATAAACTAAAATATTCCTCGGTTCACGAATTTCTAACACCTACTAACTCATTTACTTCATTGACTTATTGACATTATATTGACAGTGGCTCGCGCAACTCTCTAACAAAAAAATGTTGTATGAAACGTGCACCGCCGCCATTAAATTCCATTGAATGCTCGCACACGTTTTATACAATTCTGGATATCTGTCACGACCAGTTTTAAGTATGGAAGTCCCGACTCTCATAGCGTAGTGAGTTACATTCTCTTTGTTGACATATTTTCCTTCTTTAATCGAATTAAGATCCAAAAATGGTCAAGAAAACTTAATCAATAAAATATGTTAATTAATTTATTAATATGTTAGATTAGGTTATCTTAGAAATTTAATTTATTTTTCAATTTTAATGTACTACTTTTGTTTAATGATTTCAATATTTTTATGTTGTATATTCGTACGCCAACTGTGGCAGACCGCAGAGTCCAATTATTTTACTCTAACACCATTTATATTACCTGTGTTCACAAAAAGCCGTGGTAGTCCAGTGGTGAGTAACCTTGCCTGCCGTGCAGGAGGCGATGGTTTGATCCGCATCCCGACCGACTCCTACCAATGAGTTTTCCGGAGTTTATGTACGTTTTGTAACACCATTGGCTTTTCGGTGAAGGAAAACATCGTGAGGAAACCTGCATGCTTCAATTTCGAGGCATGTATTGTACCCACTGTCCATTACTAGTGGCGACGGGCTCACTACCTGTCACACTGGACAGATTTTCGGCACTAGTGAAACGTGGATGTTCTGAGGTTACAGAATATCTCTGACTACCCCCTCGGGGAATATAGTCGTGAGCATATACTATGTTCACAAATAAATAATTTTGTATTTGTATTTGTAATACATAATAGTATGTATCTATCCGTAAATCATGGGCATATCTCATCCGTCAATCTAAAGTTGTCGTTAAAACTTAATGCATATCTTTCAATTTAAATAGAAACCTTTTACTAATCGAGTTCGTTATTCTGATCGGATTGAGTTAGTAATCGATCTATTACCAAAGTAAGCAGTAGATGTTTCCTAAACAATATGAAATTAATTAATGAATCTGAGGTCACGTTATTTCCCTTGCTGTTACAAGGAAAACGAGCAGAGCCTTTTCCCAAAGTTATGATGCATCTTCGAAAGTTCATAATTTTGGTCGGAATAGTACATGAGAGCGAGAGAGGATATAATGTTGTCGTAACGTTTATAAAATATTATACTAGAGTTAACCCGCGACTTTGTCCGCACAAATTATATACCAGATTTTAAGTCAAAAAAAGCTTCATCAAAATCGGTTCAGTATAGTTTTTGCGTGATACTCGTTCAAACAAACAAACAAACACACAAACAAACAGACGGACAAAAAATCCGAAAATTGGTGATATGGAATCAGGGACACCAAAAAACCATGTCGTAACCTTTTTTTTTGTTAATGTCTTCAATGTACAGACAAGCATTCTGCTACAGTTTTATAATAGTTTAGATACCCAATTTTGTATTTATAGTCTTGCTATTATTAATTTTATTAAATACACAAACTTTGTTGATTTCGTCACTGTTACAGTTGATCATCAGAACCTAACTCTAATGACAATCTCATATCAACCTCTAATGAGAATCTCATAAGAACCTAAAGAACCCGAAGGCGAGAAAACTGAAATTTGGTTCTAAGCAGCGCGAGGTTTAGCGAATAAAACTAAATTGAAAACTTAAAAATGAAATGTAATTTTCCCCCGAACCTTTATACAGAGTGTTACAAAAGTAAACATAAACATTTAAAACTTATAAGGGGGTTGTTGAGACCATCAAACTGAACAACTTTCATTATGGGACCAACATCGAAATCGCGGAAAAAAAATCTTTTGTCCCATACATTTAGCTCGAGTAGATCTGTAGTTTAGTATGGAACATCGCAAACGCATCGAATCATGACGATTAATCGGCTGATATGATGATGATGATGAAACATCCGATTTTTTTTTTCGCGATTTCGATATTGGTCTCATAGTGGAAGTAGTTCTGTTTGGTGGTCTCAACCACCCCTTTAAATGTTGTTGTTTTTTTGGAACACCCTGTATAATGGTTTAATAAAAATTAAAATCAATAATTTATTTGTGTGTGTGTATGTGTAACAACATAGCCCACTTTAGCTTTCATTAACCAAGATAAAGACTTGCGCAAAACTTGGCTCTACATAATTGTTTTTTAACCGAGTTCAAAAAAGGAGGAGGTAAAAAATATATATATATTTATTTTATGTGTGTTCGCAGATAACTTCGTCGTTTATGAACCGATTTAGATGATTCTTTTTTTGTTGAAAAGAAGATATTCCAAGGGTGGTACCACGATAAGGAAACCAGGATCTGATGATGGCATCCTGGAGATATCGAAGGAAACCTTCAAAAATCGTAGTGCCGACTAGTGCGTTTATTAATTTAAAGCACTACTATTACATTGAACTAATGAATTCACCACTGAAAATTGTGAAATAAACAAAATTTTAACAAAAAAATATAACCGCCTTCAAAAAAACTAAAAAGTTAAAAAATGATATTGCAGCCCATGACTTTTTCGTTCGCATCATAAGTACATTAATTTGTTTTATAGAAGTCGGTGTCGAGCCAAGCCAAAAAACTAATGCAAGCCCTGTCGCGAATCGTACCGGCTTGACAGCGACATCGATAAAACAAATTCATGTTCTTATGATGCGAACAAAAAAGTCATGGGCTGCAATATTATTTTTTAACTTTTCTTGTAACCTGTTTGGTCTCACTGTTGGGCAAAGGTCTCTCCTAAACTCGTCACATTTTCTTTCTTCAGTGCTACATCTCGCCACTTATTGCAGTAGGCATCCAGCTCGTCACCTTTTCCGGGGTCTGCCTCGACCTCGGCTCCCGTCGTGAGGCACCCATTGTGTGACGATTGATGCCCATAGCTCAGTGTGCATTCTGCAAACATGCCCAGCCCAGTCCCATTTAAGTTTTGCCTACTCTCCTCCACGTTAGCCAACATGCCCAGCCCAGTTCCACTTTAGTTTTGCTGACTTTTCCCCTAAGTCAGCTATTTGAGTATTGGAGCGTATTGTGTTCCGGATACGGTCTGTCCGTTTTATACAGCGCTCCATAGCTCTTTGACATGAGTTGCATGAGATGTTATAATAACTTTTTTGTACACTAGTTATGTCACCACTCGATGGGCCATAGACAAAAAAAATCACTTACGTTAGTAGACGTCATATTAGTGTAACCGCGTATGAGATAGCGATAGTCATAAAATCCAATACAATTCAAATGCAATGATCAAGAAGGCTAACTCACTAACATACATGATCAGGAAAGCCTTCAGCTACATTGACAAGGATTTATTTTTAAAGATTTACAAAACCTATATTCGACCATCACTTGAATATGGCTTCCAAATTTGGAATCCATATTTCAAAAAAGACATTGATCTGATTGAAAAGGTCCAGAGAAGAGCAACAAAAATGGTTGTTGAACTGCGGGACAAACCATATGAGAGACGACTACAAGAGCTTGGGTTAACAACACTTGGACAACGGCGTTAACGTGGTGACCTCATAGAGACGTATAAGATACTTGCTGGATGTTATGATGTCCAAGGAATTCAAGATATATACCGGATGATCCAGAACCAAAATCTCAGAGGTCACTCTCTCAAAATTGATGGCACGTTTTGTACAAGCAACCCCCGGAAACATTTTTTGCCCAACCGTATAGTTCACGAGTGGAACAAATTGCCTGAGACTGTAATAAGTGCGCCTTCAGTGAACTCTTTCAAAATAGACTGGACAAATATTTAAAAAACTAAACAAGTGCAGTGATATACACGCATCAGCTTTGAGCTGCTAGTGTATCATATATAATAATAATAATTTATATAAACTGACTCTGGAGTCAGGTGGCCGTCGTAGTCAGGTCGTTGTACAAAAAAGTGGTTACGTCGATAAGGACTAAGCAATAAGGTAGCGATCTCCTTTTTTAACTAGATCGAATTTGCTATGTGCATCTCTTATTGAGTGACTATGACAATAACCATGCTTGACTCAATAAAATCGTTTTCTGGTGTCCCTTACTACATGGATCTTGTTGCGACTAGGGATAACTTCCGTGCGTTCAGATGTTTTTGCCATACTTATTACTGGAAGCAAAATAGGTCATAGTTTCAGTACAATGTTAGGTTTCTATTGTTTTATTTTGTATTTTTGGTGCTTTTGCGGTCGTGTCTTCAACACTGCCATAAATGATCTCTTGAATTGGCTCTCTAATAGCCATGTTTTTTCCTTCTTATTGCTGTCTCCCGTTTGCAATGGAGGGAAGTCGGATATTTCGTTTTCCTACTCCTCCTATCTTCTTTGATTAATTCATTGCGGGTTCCAAGACAGATTAGAGTCACCCCCCGGGCTCGCTGGACTTCAATGTCCAGTGTTGTGAATGGTCGCCGCTGTTGATCCTGGCTTACAGGAGTTATAGCGGTGGGAATGTGTGGTGGGCATATGCCCGATAAAAAAAAAAAAAATAAACGTGCTTCATTCTATTACTTTATCTTTCTACAAGATGGGATATTCATCCAGAGACATACACTGTGATATTGTTTCGAAAATACGACATAATATTTAAGTAGTTGGAGCAACGATATCTATGTCCTATACAACGTGTTAATGAATTAACTCTAAAAAACTAGACCTAGAAACTAGAAAGTAGTTTGTTTAAAATCGAGAGCAGAATCGAATCATCATGGTTTCAACATAGGCAATTTTTATCAAAATATTAAATAATTCGATTGTAAAATTTAAAATTTACTGAACCCGATGTCAACTCACCGCACGAGCACACTCACCCTACTCACTACCAAAATAAGATTATTAAAATGTATCCATGAGTACGTTAGCGCTTTTATTCATTGCTGAAATGATAACAAATCATTTTTGCCTCTAAACTTAAAATGCGAATAACTTTACATTTTAAGTATCAAAATAATAAAATTATTGTTTCAATATAATTATTTTGTTATAAATCAGTTGAGGTGTATGAGGTTTTGCGCTTATTCATTAACACGTTGTATATACGTCAATAAACTGCCTCCTTGGTCTAATGGTTAAGAGCATTGGTTCTCGACACGGAGGTCGTGGGTTCGATTCCCACGGAGGACACCTAGTGAAATGTCACTTTGTGCGTTATTCCCCAGTTAGAAGGACATTGCAGGCTGAATCACCTGATTGTCTGAAAAGAAAAATGATTCCGTGCTTCGGATGGCACGTTAAGCTGTTGGTCCCGGAAAGAAGAAGAAGAAGAATACGTCAATGGGTTAGATGTGTAAAATTGTATATATTTTTTTCATAATAATCTACTGCTAACAAACTGCAGTACCTACTTTATAAAATAAACAAAATAAATTATGGAAAATTAACCCGCTCATATTTTTTGCCAAAAATTATGAGTTTTGTCACTCAAAGTTTTCAGTAAGTGTTCTTTATTTTGCTGTCATATTTTTAAAGTAACAAGTGTCATTTTGACGTTAGATGTCACGAAAACTGACATACAAGGGCAACTGAAATTAATATTTTATGTATCACAAAAGAATATTAACATAACTTATCTCATTTCTTAAAATTTTTGTTCACGCATTATACAGGGTGGTCCAAACCAGATGGATCTATCCATCATAAATTGTACCTAATATGTATAAATTTTTATGTTTGCTATCTTGAGAATCTATTAGGACCTGCAAGAAAAAAAAATCGGTTCCCACCCGATTACAAGAAATTATTTCTTGTTTTTATCTATCTTGAGGAACATGAACTACATTTTCTTTTAATTTTTTCAACGACAATTTTCGAAATTTTGTTATATGCCTTTGTGCTTAATTAATAACTGTCTGTCTCTCAGCAAAAAAAAAACAGTCCTATATTAGTGTCCGATTGGTTGATTTTAAGTGCACTTTTTTAGGGTTCCGAAGTCAAAAAGGAACGCTTATAGTTTCTCCATGTCCGTCTGTCCGTCCATCCGTCCGTCCGTCCGCGGCTTAGCTCAGAGACCCTTAGTATTAGAAAACTGTAATTTGCAATTTGGATATACACATTAATCACGCCGAAAAAGTGGTAAAATAAAATCTTGAACAATATTTTTTAGGGTCCCGTCTACTCCATGGTGTGGGGTATCGTTGAATAGGTAGTTTAAAAATATTGTGGGTGTGGGAAAACCATTTTTCGATTAACGGATCCGTTAGCGAAATATTAAACTTTAAAGGGAAAATTTTTGTTAGAGTCAAGTATCCCCCCCCCCCCTCTTCCAGCTAAATGGTTGTTTCTGGATATGTGAAAAAATTCATGGCAGTAGTATATAATTATTATATAATGAAATTAAAAGAAAAACTATCAACAATAAGTAGGCTTTACAAGTTAACGAGTAATAGTCGACCAACTAATAAAATGTACTTTTTAGACTTTATTAGCCGTTAGACCGTAGTATAAAACAAAAAGCTTCCTGAGTCCCATATTATATTGTGACGGGCAACTAAGGAACCCTACCCTGCGCGTGGTCCGACACGCACTTGGCCAGTTTTAAATTAATCTAAATAACAAGATTTTACAGATTTTTTCCTGACAGGTCCTGGTTTTGAAATTATATCTATCTGGTCTTGACTACTCTGTATTTCTATAAATGCGTACCGTTATTGATACAGTTTTTTTAAACTTTTTCAGTAGGGACACATATATTCTGATTGCGTGAGCCGAATTGCAACGAAAATTGAATAAAACTTAGACTTGTTGTAATTTTTTTTCATAATTATGTTTTTGTGTACAATAAAGAATCTAAGAATCTAAGAATCTAAGAATCTAAGAATCTAAGAATCTAAGAATCTAAGAAAACTACATGTTAGGCCGCCATCATTTTTTATAGAGCAGCTATTCTATTCTATTCTATATCGTCCGATGCGTTATCACAATTGTGCCAATGTCCAGTTATGTGGAGAGTACACGTAGGAAAATGATTAGTAGCATTTCTGCCAATGTCAAGTAGTTTATTATAATCTCAAGTTAACGTTTTATAGTTCAAACACAAAAGAGTTTACAAAATGGCGGATCCACGTGCAAGCCTAACAGATGCCAATACGCACGCGTCTTATCTCCCCCAGACTTGCAGCGCGTCTCTATAGAGCAGCTAACATATTTTTCGCGATTTCGATTTTGACACTATGGTTAAAAAAATATCAGCTTGATGGTCAGAAGCATTTGCCCTTTGATAGTACCTAACCTAGATACGAGACATACATCTAATCTCTATTAGTGTTCCACTAACCCTAAAATACCAGACGAAAAACATGTTATTCCAAAATCAAAACACGTTTATTCCACTTCATAATATTTTTTCCTACCCTAAATAAAAACTGTCCCATCATATATTTTTCTACGATCCACTATCATTTGGATCTATTTCAGATTCAAACCTTGGACTGGTTCCAGAAGATCCCCCTTCTGGTTCAGTGTCGCGTGTCATACGATAATAAATAGAGAGTGCGGCGGTTACTACATGGAGATTAATACAATACTGTACAATATAATACACCCACTCTATATCTCGCTGGATATGTTTTTCATAGCATAGCACATTGATGAAATTAAAATAGCAGAAGATAGTTGACTAGCCTATAGCGCATGGACTGCATTAATTTAGCCCCCGTCACCTAATTGACTTACACTCAGTTGCTCAAACGCTTATTATTACTTAATTATATAATTATATTTACCTAGCATATAACTGTTTTGGCTGTAAAAATAATGATCCTCGCTTTTCAAAATTGAATTTTCATAAGAAATAATGATAATATGAATTAATATGTATACTTTTCTTCAAAATTTTGAGACTGATTATAAATTCTTTTGAATTAAAATATTCTCCGAACAATTTTATCGGAGACAAAGAGGAATGACAAACTGAGGTTTTTGGCCGGTAGGAGTCCGGCACTATCTGGGTCTCCCTTCCCAGATGTCCATGATGGATTTTCCTCCTTTTGTCACAATGTAAAAAAAAAAAAAACTGTTTTGGCTGACGCTGTAAACTTATATTGTGAATAAATAAATAAAAAAAATAATAAACTAGAGTTAATCCTCCATTAAATATCTTGCCAGCTTTTACTACGTCAACAAGACACAAAGTGACAACAAGAGATTTAATGGAGAATTAACTTTAATGAGCGTTTCTGCAACTGAGTGCCAGTCGCATGGCATTTGTATGAGACGCGTGGCGTGCGTGATTGAGGTACTTTTTGATTTTATGCGGAATAAAGGTACTACAATGCCTAACGTGTGCTTTTACTCGTTGTACAAATCATTCAAAAAGAAAAAGCAAATCACGCGGCATTACTTTTCACTAGTGAGTACATGAAAAACAGATCCATTATTCGAGTACGTAATGCTAGAACGTCATCTATCTTCCACTATTTTAATTTAATCAAAGATAGCACAATGATCTTCTTATTCAGGGTAAATTGTATATCACTGCGGATAATTTCAGCATGTATTCTACTCATCAAACTGACCAACTTTTACGATGGAGCTAACATTGAAATTGCGAAAAAAAAACAGCTGTCCCATACATTTGAGGCGAATAGATAGTTAGGTACTGCAGTTTTGTAAAGGGACAGCTGATTTTTTGTTCGCGATTTCAAAGTTGGCTCCATGGTAAAAGTTGTTCAGTTTGATGAATAGAATACATGCTGAAGTAATCCGCAGTGATATAAAAATTACCCTGTATACAGGATCAGGTGTGCCGAAATAAATTGTGATTGAAAAAAAAAATTCTTGAATATCTATCTATCTATCTATACTATTATAAAACTGTAACAGGAAGTTTGTCTGTACATTGAAGATATTAACAAAAAAAAAGTTACGATATGGTTTTTAGGTGTCCCTGATTCCATTTCACCAATTTTTGAATTTTTTGTCTGTTTGTTTGTTTGTTTGTTTGTTTGTTTGAACGAGCATCACGCAAAAACTACTGAACCGATTTTGATGAAACTTTTTTTGTTTGATAGCTTATGATCTGACTTAAAATCTGGTGTATAATTTGTGCGGACGAAGTCGCGGGTTAACGCTCGTACTATTATAAAACTGTAACAGGAAGTTTGTCTGTACATTGAAGATATTAACAAAAAAAAAGTTACGATATGGTTTTTAGATGTCCCTGATTCCATTTTACAAATTTTTGGATTTTTTGTCTGTCTGTTTGTTTGTGTGTTTGTTTGTTTGTTTGAAAGAGTATCACGCAAAAACTACTGAACCGATTTTGATGACACTTTTTTTGTTTGATAGCTTATGATCTGAGTTAAAATCTGGTATATAATTTGTGCGGACGAAGTCGCGGGTTACCGCTCGTATTTAATAAAAGCTCTAGCTCGCTTTTGTTTTTATTTTATTGTATTGATACTGTAGTAATATAGAAGAGACAATGTTACTCTATGTAATGCAATATTGTATTTTAATTGTACTTTGTATATTTTGTTTTGTTTAAAAGATGTGTGTTGTAGAGTTTCTGGCCGCATCTTCTCTCAACGGAACACCTTCCGACGCGGTGGTAGACTCAAAAAACGACGTCAAAAAGCTATCTATGTGATATTATTTTGAATAAAAAATTTTTGAATTTTGAATTTTTTGAATTTTTGAGTCGTTCCAGGATTCAGATTATAGTATTAATCAAATTGCAATAAAATATCAAACTCGCTTCGCTTGTTCCAGGTTTTAGTTTTTAATGCAACGACCGAAACTGGAACTGGCCATTTCCAGGAAATGAACATTCTTGTCACGCTTGGAGTCAAGTTTTTGCGCCAGTACGAAATCATATGAAATAATAAAAAAAATATTTATTATTTCTCAATAATATAGAATACGAGATTTTAAAATTATATACTTGATTTTAAGCCAGATCATAAGCTATCAAACAAAAAAAGTTTCATCAAAATCGGTTCAGTAGTTTTTGCGTGATACTCGTTCAAACAAACAAACACCCAAACAAACAAACAAACAGACAGACGAAAAATCCAAAAATTGGTGAAATGGAATCTGTGTGAATGGAATGGAATGGACACCTAAAAACCATACCGTAACTTTTTTTTTGTTAAGATATTCAATGTACAGACAAACTTCCTGTTACAGTTTTATAATAGTATAGATAATTCAAATACATTTCACTAGCAGTGCCCAAATTCTGTCTTTCATCAAATAAATATCTTGGATATTGTCAGACACATTTTAATTCTATAACAAAGTTCCAGATTTTGGTCTAGACTTGTGTTGTGTCAGCTAGAATGTATTATTACAGAGTACAATAAATATGACTTCTGGGAAAAAATATTCGTTTTTATCTCATAAATACTGCTCTCGGCTTCGAAGTGAACTCAGCTTATATTATTTAGGTAGGTCCTCGCTTTTGCCTGATCCTTATTATTTATTACAAAATTCAATTATTACATTAAGGCTACCAATAAAATTTCAGTTAAAAAAATACAGCCTAAAAGGTAAGACATGTCCATAAGCTTAATATACTATCCTAAGTATTAGATATACTTATTAAGGTGGTTGCAGAGGGGTCAATTTTATACAAAACTTTGACGCACAATACGCGTAGACGGTATTAATATAAGTAACTTTGTAAAAATGGAAAAATAGTTTAGAAAATCTAGATGCCGCGTGACAAATAAAATATGCAATTTATAAAATAATTCCGAAAATATAAAGCATTGAAATTTTTCGTACAAAATTTTAAAAGCTTTATCGTAATTATATTATAAATTGCAAATGTCGTTGTGACGCGGCAACTAGATTTTCTAAACTATTTTTCGGTATATAAAATATTACTTTTATTAATTCCGTCTACGCGTATTGTGCGTCAAACTCTTATATGGACTGAAATTACCTTAAGTCATAATCAGAATTATTTGTAATATTCATTACATGTCACAAAAAAAAACAATTAACAAAGATAATAATTGTAAATGTCAAGAGTAATAATATCAAATATGAAAATAAAAATACTCAATTTGTGGTTACTTTTAGTAACATAATTATATTCATGATGACTGTAGAAGGATTGCTCGATAAGCCATTTACGCAGCTTGTATTTAAAATCATTAAAGCTCGAGGCTTCTCGTATTTCAACAGGCAGCCTGTTGTACACTGGGGGACCCATCGCATGTATCGTTCTGGTTGCTTTCTCCAATGAATGTGGGATTGAACTAAGCAGTTTTCTTCTTCTCGGATTGTACGTGTGACGTTCCCCTAGCTTCTGGTACCTACTTGTCGAGGTTCGCTCTTACATACGTGGCAACCTGATATATCAGTAGACACGGCAGTGTCATTATTTTGAAGGACACATAAAATGGGCGTGTAGGTATAGCCCAGTCATTTAACGGTTTGAGCCGGGACTAATTAATAATTGATTTTTTTTCGGTATAATATTGAATAACCAATTTGAGCCTAGAAATGTACCAAAAAAATGTTCCAATTTTAAAATATAGCTATTATCTCGTTCTAAAGAAACTGACAGTAAATTTTTTTTTGCACATATTAAGGCTTTACCATTATACATACTTCAAACATGGTGTAAATATTTTTGACTACTTAGAAGGTTTTGAAAAATACATTCGTATTTTCTAATAAATACCTAATTTTTAAATTTCAATGCCTATTCTATTACTCAAATCTATTTTTATTGTTAAATCTAAGTCAAATGAGTGCATTGGTATTAATATTATTAATTTAAAAGCCTTCTGGGACACACAATTTCGATTTCTATGTTGCATAGCGATTTTTTTAAATATCTTTTTAGATAGTCTTTTTGTCACTAAATGGTGCCGGTTACAGTTTAAAAGTCCAATTAATAATTACTCCCTACCCTGCCTAACAAAACTCCGTAAAATGACTGGGCTAGTACGTCTGAAGGCACGCGTGCAATAATTCGAATGGCACGTTTTTGCATTCGGAATATTCTTTCCCAGTCTCCCGGAATAGTCTCTCTCAGTCCCAGTCCTAAGTTTATGGATAGGACAGATAGACAGACGGACGGATGGACGCAAGGGTCATCCCTTGGGGATGACGTAGGTTTAGTAATAGTGTCAACTAAAAAGCAAAAAGGTTAAAAATTAAGGGGGTTCCACCATACACGAAACATTTTTTTTTTCAACTGTTTTTGC
Source organism: Agonopterix arenella (assembly GCA_927399405.1). Classification (NCBI taxonomy): domain Eukaryota; kingdom Metazoa; phylum Arthropoda; class Insecta; order Lepidoptera; family Depressariidae; genus Agonopterix; species Agonopterix arenella. The sequence goes on from OV656711.1 coordinate 1,859,421, forward strand.
TCTATTGCAAAAACGGACAAAATTGATTGATTACAAATCAAACTCTAAAATAATAGAAACCAGCCAAGCGTAAGTCGGGCTCGTGCTATGGATCCCAAACAAAAAAGAAAACTTTTTTTAAAAAATACGTAACATAAATAATCTTCTTCTTATCGTGTGGGCAGAGCCCTGCCCCTGGTGTCAGAGTTTTTTCAGACCGCCTTATGGCCTCTGACGTGGTTTTTTTTATGTAACGACTACTACCACCAGGGATAGTAGCCGGGACCAACGGCTTAACGTGCCATCCGAAGCTCGGAATCATTACATCACATAAATAATAATTATAATATTGTGTGATTCTGATTATACGAGTACATAAACCTCGGTTTGTAATTCCGAATCGCACTTGTCCCGTTTTTTTCAATGTTATTCGACCATACAAAATATTAAATGAGTTATCTGACCCCATGGAGGCAAATTTCAATGAACAATGATTAAGGCAATTAAAATTAATCTAAAGACCAACGAACTTTTGACAATAAAAACGTTTTATGACGAAAACGTTGTAAAAAATACGATATTTTAAATTGTTTGTATTGCTGAAACGTGCCGCTAAAATTAATTGTTGCTGATAAGTTTGTATGTATTAGTACAAACTGTAAAGTGACCTATACTACAAGGTGTTAGAGTAAACAGTTGCATTACTTAAAGGGGTGATTGTACCCATGATACTGAACAACTTTCCCTTAGACGCCTATAGGTAATTGGCAAAATTTTTTTTCGACTTTTCTACAAACGTTCGATCAGGTGATTGCATTTAGTATGGAAACTGAATTTTTTTTTTGCAAATTACCTATAGGTTTCTTAGAGCTGTTCAGTATCATGGGTAAAAACGACCCCTTAAAGCAAGGGCCCGATCGTAAGTTAAAACATCGAAGTTCAATCCTTCCTCAATAATTTCACTTCTAATCAACGCATTCACATTGCTATTCAGTTTCTAATTTAACTGTGCTGAATTCCGTATTGCGCTTATTTTGACTTAAACAGGATGAAAGGAAAAGTACCTATAATTAACCTTTAAACCCCATGCTCTGCCCATCAAACTGAATAACTAGCAAATCTGTCAGCGCAAAAAAGAACAGCTGTTCCATACTAAACTGCAATGCCTACACGACTCAAATATATAAGGTCTAACATAATTAGGTGAAACTATTTTAAGGGGATGATCAGACCATCAAATTGAGCAACATTCTCTATGGGACCAATATTGAAATCGCGAAAAAAATCTGCTGTTCCATACATTTAGGTCGAGTAGGTTTGTATGGAACAGCTGATTTTTTTTTTCGCGATTTCGATATTGGTCCCATAGAGAAAGTTGTTCAGTTTGATGGTCTGAGCATACCCTTAAAATAGTTTCTGCTAATTTTGTTAGACCTTATATGAAACAGCTGATTTTTCACTGAAGTTGTTCTATTTAATGGGTAGAAATGATATTAGATGGTAGTATGTGGTTTAAAAATTAATGATACTTTTCCTTAAAACCTGTATACTGTGTGATTGGCAGCCTGAAGTGAAATTTTTGATGAAATTAACAAAATGAAAACGAATGAAAATTTCCTGCCATAACATGATATGTTTCTTTATAGAATCCTACATCAATATGGAACTAGGAACCTTATTTTTCATTCTGCTATAAATAATCATAGACTGATTTATGTAGAAGGTCGACATAATTAATACGCACGATCGACGCGCACGCATGCATGACCCTGTTAGACTAAGAGATAAGTGTACTTTTTGCAACCATCAGCAGCAAGGCTGATTAAGTGTTTATGGGGTGTAGAGCATCTCTCTGATAGGGATGGACCAGGTCTGCCTGCATAACTCCAGTCGGTTAAGGATTTACTGATGTTTTAGGGTTAGTAAAAAATTTACAATCAGCTGCAAGGCTGATCGTATGATATTATTGTAGAATGCACTGTAGCTATGTGAACAGTATAAAAACTGACATGAACTGCCAGCCTGTTTAGGAGATACAGCCGTTCAAAGGTCGGACCTTTGGATGGCTGTAACTCCTAAACCGACTGATAAACCATGCCAGTTAACCTAACCTAACCTAACCTATAAACATCATTAACTCCTAAACCGCCTGGAGTTATGCAGGCAGACCTGGTCCATCCCCATCACAGAGATGCTCTTCACCCCATAAACACTGAATCAGCCTTGCTGCTGATGATTGCAAAAGTACACTTATCTCTTAGTCGAACTTGCTACTAGATGAAAATGTAAGTGACTTTTCCAGTGATAATGTATGCACGAGTAGTCGTTACGAATGTTATAGCTCTTGTATTTATTTTATTCGCTTACAGATCTATACTATTATAAAAAGTTTTTAGGTATCCCTGATTTCATATCATCAACTTTTGGATTTTTTGTCTGTCTGTTTATTTGTTGGTGTGTTTGTTTGGATGTTTGTTTGAACGAGCATCACGCAAAAACTACTAAACCGATTTTGATGAAACTTTTTTTGTTTGATAGCTTATAATCTGACTTAAAATCTGGTATATAATTTGTGCGGACGAAGTGGCGGGTTAACGCTAGTAAGACATAAATTCATAATCTTACGACCATAAGCAGCAATGATCTGCTACGAACCATGCTTCAAAAGACAGTCGGTAGCAAACCTTCTGACCATCGTCATGCTATGTAGATATCACCCGAGAAAATCCACCGCGGTGTCTAACAACGCTCAATGCCGAGGTGCACACCCCTTCTGGGCAGGTTGTTTAAGGTTTTTTTGGCTCGGTTGACCCTTTGATCACATCAATTGTCTGTCAGTTAGTCACGGATCTGTTTTTTGCTATACAGGGTGAAATTGATACCATTAGCATCCTTTTAAACTGAGAGGCTACCCATCAAACTGAACAACTTTTACTATGGGAGCAAACCAATCGGAATCCATAATAAACTACAATGCCTACGCTACACAAATGTATGCTACAGCTGATTTCTTTTTTACTCCCATTGGTTTGCTCCCATATTAAAAGTTGTTCAGATTTTGATATTGGTCCTATTGAGAACGTTGTTCAGTTTGATAGTCTGATGAAAAACTGTCAGGGTATTAAGTTGGAACATAGACCAGAAGATAAGTACCTAACAGCTAAACAAATTTAAATCAAAATTGAAGATCAGCGGAAATCACGCTTAAGGGACAACAAAACGAAACAATTTCGTAGATCTGTTCTCAGTAAAATACCATTATTCTTATCATAAAACAATTCTATTGTTTACAACGATATGTATCAGCTATTATTACCTTAAGTTCACGAAGCATGGAATTTCAACATTAAACCAATCATTGAACCTGTGAGTATTTTATTATCGTTCCGGATTCTATTTTAGTCTATTAAAAAATAGTGATGCATAAATAAGAAAATTAAACTCGTTACAAACAAAACATAAATCTATCCACAAAACAATAAAAGGTGTAAGTACTTTAATTGAAATTTGCAACAAACCAACTGAATAAAAACCGTACTAACTCAACCGGACACATTCAAATTAGTGTTACTGCATAAAGTGCCTGTTTAATACGAAACAATATACAATTAGCGCTAACAATTTCCTATTTCTATGCCAAGTGGTTAGCCTGTCCATTATGGCTTACACAGGTAATTTAGTCGAGTTAAAAATAACATCTAGACCTGTAATGGTTAGTTATTGACCAGACAATAAGTATTATGTTTATGCTTCTTCTTTTCTATTTAATTTTATTCAATTGTTGCGAATTATTCGTGTTTTAGCTGGTGACCAGCTTCTAATAGCAGCAACCCAGACTGGTGTCGGAAGATGTGTATAATCTCATCCAGTATCGTCAACATCTATGATATACAGGGTGTAAGGAAAAGTACCATTAACCTTTAAACCACATACTCTTCCCATAAAACTGAACAACTTTTACTATGGGAGCAAACCTGTCAGAGCAAAAAAAATTCCAGCTTTTCCATACTAAACTGCAATACAGACTTGACTCAAATAAATAAATAATAAATAACGCTCACAGGCACATACATTGTAATGATCCCAAGATTCCCAAGTAAGCACTATAGGCTGTTTAATATGGAAACCATACAACAACGGCACGTACATATAACATCCATAACCGAACCGGGATTCGAACCCAGGACCCTGGTTTGGCAGTCCGGCGTGGTAACCATTACACCAACCGGGTCGTCAAATGTATGAGACAAGTGATTTTTTTTTTGCTCTGACCGCTTTACTCCCATAGTAAGTTGTATAGTAAGTTGTTCAGTTTGATGGGTAGAGTATGTGTTTAAAACGTTAATGATACTTTTCCTTACACCGTGTACAGTCAATGCATCCTATCCTTTTCCCGTTCCATCAAGAGAGTCAGAAGGAATAAATGCAACCGAATCGAACAGGTAGTAGAGTATGGCTCGTGGTGTCTAGTAGCAGCCCACCACAAACGGATAAACTAGAGCCCCTAGCAAAGAAATTTGAAGAGAAGAGGGTGGCTGATCAGATAGTGTTCTACAGACACAAGAAATCTCCTATTCGTATGAGGAGGTAAATGTCCTACAGCGGGACGTACAAACAATAGCCTAATAATTATGAATTTACCCCACTTTTTTAATTTTTTTGCTCTTGACCTCAATCCAGTCCTCAGGACAAAGATGGAATCGAAGATGTAGCGAGCTTACTTGACAGGCTAATTAGATTGTTAGATATTCTGTAAAAATAAATGCAGCTGCCTATTCCTTGAAGAAATGTTCCTTCTTGTACGAAACCCAGGAGTATACATTATTCTTACAATACAATATGACCATTCCCTGCCCGCACAAAGTCCCCTAGCGATCATAATAAGAACGGTCATTAGTACGCCGGTGTGTTTTTAGGGTTCCGAGTCAAACAAGGAATCCTTATACTCTCGTCCATTCTGTCTTTCTGTCGGTCCCGCCTCAATAGCTCACTCATTTTATGCACCTATTGAATAAAAAATTTGACATGAAGACAGATAAGGCTGAATAAATGAAATAAATAAATAACGCTCACAGGCACATACATTGTAATGATCCCAAGCAAGCACTAATAGGCTGTTTATTATGGAAACCATACAACAACGGCACAAACATATAAACATCCATGACCGAACCGGGATTCGAACCCAGGACCCTGGTTTGGCAGCCCGGCATGGTAAATGAAATGAAATAACAATAACCTAAAATCAGAAATGTAGTAGTAATGAAGAAACTAATTTTTTTCGACCCCTCCCATACAATGAAATTTAATAAATCGAGTGAGTTGTCGTAGGGTAGGGCTTGTCGTCCAATGGGACAAAACTCCAATTGAAACTAAATCATTATGTCGCTTCTGTCTCGAGATATCTACGCTCAGAGTCAAAAATAGAGCTCATAGCATTCATACGGCTTATATTTTCTAATAATAAACTAGATGGCGTTGCAGGAAATTAAATCTCGCTAATGTTGTTTCCAAATCTTTTTTATGTTAAGATACTCAATTATACTGAAAACTTTCATATTCTTCGTATACAATGGCTACGGAACCCTATCATGGGCGAGTCCGACACGCTCTTGGCCGGTTTTTTTATACACATTATTATATTTGTCCGCTCTTCTGTAGTGGCTGGCTATTTACGTTTATTATACGTCAGAAAAGTGGTTTTTAATATCACTATTACGTCAACCATCAGCAGCGACTGTTCATTTTAGAATAGGACCTGTTTTAGTATTTTGTATAATGATGAATGCTTATACAGACAATCAGCTATTCTATAGTCTATATAAAACTGCAATGCCCACTTGACTCAAATTTATGCAACATCAGATTTTTTTCAGCAAACCGTGCTACCATTGTAGTAAAAGTTGTCCAGTTTGATGGTTAGATCTTATGATATCAATTTCACCCTATAGATGGTGATCATGAGGAAGCCTGCATACATTAGAGCTGAAATGCGTATGTCAGGTTCAGCAATCCACATTGGGCGTGGAATGCTAAAGAAAGACAGGTCCCTATTTAAATGGTCTACGCTGTGCTCAGTAGTACAAAAGAGAGTGGCAGTGAGTGATGGTAAATTAATTGCTTAAATCAATCTATCTATCAGTGAAAAACGTATTAAAATACCCACAGAAATATATAAGATTGATGATGATGATGATGATGGATTTCTAGTCGTTTTGAACTAACGCTAGCGATCTTATAGAAAAGCAGAAAGATACGTAGGATATTTTGAAGTGGATAAGTGTATGCGCTAAACACAAATGCACTCTCTCGTCCTCACCCTCTTATGTCTGATGGAACGATGAGATCCAGAAATAAGCCTTAAAGGCAGACATGAAGACCAAAAAAGAGACGGGCACTTTAATCTATAATAGTATGCAGTGAAAACCATTCACAACACTAAACAATGAAGTCCAAGCCCTGCAAAATACACACTATAAACCTCTCCTAAACTCACAAAAGAAGAAACAGGAGAAGAAGAAAAACGCAAGAAGAAGAAGAGAAGATAAGGAAAAACGAGCATCAGATCCTCTATTACAAATTTACAGCTCTAAAACAAGCTTAAGTAGACTTCAAAGTCAAAGATCAGCGTATTTAGTTACAGTGATATCTTTAGGCTTAAATACACATAATATGGGTACATAACACAAAATATAATATATTCTATTACACGAACAACTCATGTGAACTAACTACAGTGTTGTAGTATAGTATAATGAACGCCATACAGTCTATTGTGGCGTGCATACCGGAGAGAACAATAGCGTGACATACTGTTGGGAAGGACTATTAAATTAGAAATACGTTTTAATTAATGTTGTCCTGCTAGTCCAGCCGTTGTTATATTATTTACGAGTATACTTACATATTATTGTTATGTGTGGGATTCCCGACACGTAACATTAGCATGATCATTAAGGAATGGGCTGATAAAAGAAACAGGCTAGAATGGTCTAGCTTCTGTGTTTTGCATCACTATCGTTCCATCGTCGGAGCCCTCACCGGGCACTACGCCACAGGCACAATGATGCATAAAATGAAGTTCACCCTGGATCTCAGCCTACCGAGAGTTCGGAGAGGGGGAGGAGATCATGGAACATATTCTATGTGACTGCGATGTCTTAGCAGCTAAACGCATGTGCTCCGAGCCAGGAAGGGAGACGGTTATCCAAAAACCAGAGATTAAAGGTTTCTTCCCTTAAAAAGTATTGACTCCCTCATTTACCACGTTTTTGAAAGAAGAAGAAGAAAAAGAAGAAAGAAATATACTTTATTTACACCAAACACATAAATACAGTACAGAGCAGGAAGCAGGGAGCGGGCAGTTTTTAAAGGGCGAAGAAAATAAATCATTATAATGGCATCTACAAAAAAGATCCAAGAAGATTGGGTCGAAGTGTTGTTGGCTTGCCAGCCCCAATAATATGATAAGATAAGAATTAAGATACATACCTAATATTGTTATTATTACGACCTTCAAAGTTTGAGAGTTTTCATGTCTGGGTTATGATCATTAATCGCGACTTTTTATGCCTCATTATCATCTTGCATCTCCAATAATTACAAGCTACCTACTTATTTATTTTTTTGGTTACAGGTACGTTTTATTCAACCATGAGTCTGATCCCGACATAATCTGCGTAAGTTTTTCGATTCATTCCCCACGATGTTTTTGTGTTATATCAGCCTATTAGACTAAGAGATAAGTGTACTTTTTGCAACCATCAGCTGCAAGGCTGATTCAGTGTTAATGAGAGCAGTTGTTAGAGCATCTCTGTGATGGGGATGGACCAGGTCTGCCTGCATAACTCCAGTCGGTTTAGAAGTTACTGATGTTTGAAGGCCAGTAAAAAATTAAGGATCAGCTGCAAAGCTGATCGTACCATATTATTGTAGTATGCACTGTAGCTATGTGAACAGTAGAAAAACTGACACGGTAAATTCGTCGGTTTAGGAGATACAGCCAACCTAAACCAACTGGCAGTTCATGTCAGTTTTTGTATTGTTCACATAGCTACAGTGCACACCAGAATAATATCATAAGATCAGCCTTGCAGCTGATCGTTAATTTTTTACTGACCTTTAAACGTCTGTAACTCCTAAACCGACTGAAGTTATGCAGACAGACCTAGTTCATCCCCATCACAGAGATGATCTAGACCCCATAAACACTGAATCAGCCTTGCTGCTGATGGTTGCAAAAAGTACACTTATCTCCTGGTCTATATATATTGTCTCACTGCTGAGCATAGGGGGAGACCTTTGCTCAGCAGTGAGACGATTTATTTACTCTTATATTTACTCATATACTTATTATTTTACTCTTCCACTAGTTGCTCTTAGACAACTTTCGACCTTTCGTTAATTCTTCCAAAGCAAAATTGTATACCAACATAAAATAGTGTTTTCTTATTCAAACTGAATCACGTTTTACTATTTTATTGTTACTAACCCCAAATGGATCAATGTTGTCTGGAAATAAATAACTTTTTTTTTTTATATAAAACAGTTCCGCTCCATTAAATCTCATGCTAGCTTTTACTACGTCAACAAGACAAAAAGTGACAGCAAGAAATTTAATGGAGGATTAACTGTGATGAACGTTTTTGCAACAGAGTGTGAGAGCCAAAACACACAGTCTAAACCACTGAAAAAAGAAAAATTAAAAAAAAGAAATATTATAATAATATAGCTGGTGCCCGCGACTTTGTCTGCGCTTCATCTGGACAATTCACACAATATCTTTATAAATTGTAGTTGTCGTTAAAAGGATTCTACAGAGAATAAAGGGGTAAACTAGGAAAGGATTATTCTTAAACTGAATGCAACGGGGTGCATCGGGGTGTTGAAATTTTCCGAGATCTATACGAACCAAGTCGCGGGCAAAAGTTTGTACATAGACCAAAAGACCACAAGACAAAAACCAAAACTCCAAATCAATCAAATCAGCCCACATCAACCCACTGCTGGGCATGGGCCTCCATTTTATTGCGCCACTCCTCAATATCATCAGAGAATTTGACGAAGTCAATTATCATTTTAAATTGTGATTGCTGATGTTCCAAGCCTCTAGAGTCTCTCAGAATATTAAATCCAAAACACTTATCATAATAAATCCCAGGTTGTCAGATTGTCAACGAACTTTTGGTAAAGTCTCACAAAGGTCACATCTATAAACTTAGGCATGCCCAGGGAATAGTGGCAGTGACCGTCTAGAACTAATTTATTTCTGGTCGAATACGATTTCAAACATTTGGCTCGATCGCAAGTTCGTTGATCTTCAAAGCGGTGTGTGACATATTAAATGATATTACATCCAAATATAGAATGGGTTTAAATTTGCTGGATTTTGATTTATGTTTACAAAAGTTTCATTATTGTGGTTTATTATTTTATGTAATAATAATTTGAAATTATTTTACAGGCATTAATGTACCTACTGATGTGAACACGCAAGTTAGAATGAAACAAACTTTCATTTTAAAATCAGTGGTTCGATTCGAAAATTTGTTGATAGGTATTATCTTTACATCATCATCTGCAGGTTCGAGTCCACTGCTGGAGATAAGTCTCTCGCAATATATGCCTCTCTTGCTTTGTGCTTCTAGCATCCAGTCCCTTACAAACCATCTGTCTCATAATTTGAAAAAAAAGGTCTAATGATTCATCATGAAAATGCCTTTACCCAGCGCAAAACTTTGTGTCTTTTTGTCCTTTAGAAGTGGTGGTGGGCTTATTTGTGACTTTTTTTGTGAAGAAATGTGAATATTCTAATTATGGTATATTTGGAATATCTCTGACCACCTTCTTAACGGAATAATAGTATAACAAAACGTAATTTCCTTCATATACAATCCACAATACGGCCATGTGTTTTGGGTTTTCTATCCTGATGCAATCATTCACATTCATTCTTAACATTTTTCTCTGAATATAATACTTATCTCTCCGCATCACATCTCCATACCATGATAAACAGCCACTGCTTTACCGAAGTGTACAAATAAAGAAATATCTTGGACACAACAATCTCAACCGAAATTCCAGTATTAAATGATAGACAACGACATACCTGCCCCTACTATCCTCCAAAATTAAAGCTACAAACATCCATGACTTGGCTAAAATATTCGTATTTCACGTAGTACTAGTATTTTCCCCTTGTGGGATTCAAACCCATAACCCTCAGCTCAGCAAAGATATCAGCTATTGGGTTATCAAATATCAAACAACAAATAACTCCTTTATACAAAATTAATTCCTATGTAATCTAAAAATTCTAGGGAAAATCTTAACTAAAATTATTCTAACCGCAATAAATAGCCATATTTGACAGGAAAGGTAATAAATGTAAGCAATTGCATGTTACCAGAGATATACGAGCTTAAGATATTGCAATAGACAATAATTATTCGACGAATGCAATTCATCTAATGCATTGCTATTAGTAATTTTGTAAATCAAAATAATAATGTCAGTTTTGCTCATATTATTATGTCATCTACGTAATGCTCAAAACATTATTAATGACGAAAGTGATGATAATATAAATGTTAATCTGAATTTATTAAAACTTTATAAATTAAAAAGAAACATCATAAACTCACGACCCTAATCCCTTTTGGGGCGGTTAGAAACGTTGCTACAACTACCATTTATCTTGTTCCAAGGCTCACGTTTATCACCGGAACATTTTGAAGATGTCATTTGAAGTAACATCACTGTCAAGTCAAGTGGTATTTTAGGGCTGACACAAAAGATCCCACACAAGAGATATAAGATAAGTGATAAATTTAAAGTATAATCTCTGGTGTTATCGTCGGTCTATAGGTAATTAAAATTACCCGTGAAACATGGGTTAAAGGCCGATACGCAGCTAGAGCCCACAGAAATACTATACCTATAAAACTCTCAACTCGAAGCTATTGTTAGACCGCAGCAAAAACTACTCTTTATTCAGTAGATGATCTCGACGGACAAAGGACAGAGTGAATCAATAAAGAAATGCGTCCATGCATCCGAATCCCAAACATTTTATTCATATTCTGTCCGGTAGTTTAATAAACTGTTTAGGCTCGCAACAGCGTTCGACTGACTGCTGCGTTTGGTCGCGTTGTCTTTGTTTTAGGATTATTGTAAGGTATAAGTTGTAACCAGTAGCTCTTTCCAGTGAATCAACATCGTAGAAAATACTTCAAAACAATGTAATCGCTGATATTATATTTTGACGAAAAAAAACTGTTCGATTCAAAGTTGTTGCTTTTGATACACGATAGAGTCCACGAGTAGATTATTTTATACAAAATAATCTACTCGTGGAATAAATTGCGTTCATATTTAAAGGGGTGGTTTGACCATCGAACTGAACAACTTTCACTATGGACCGAAAATCGAGAAAAATAAAACACTCAAATGTTCCATACATTTGAGTGTTTTATTTTTCTGAAGACTTTTTTTTTCTATCTTGTCTCAATAGTGAAAGTTATTCAATAGTCTAAATCACTCATTCAAAATTTCTACGGTGTTACGGTATACCTTGTATAAGGCTGATATTACATACATATTTCTTAGACTATAGTAACAAAGTGTTCATAATACAGGGTGTTAGGGTAAACAATTGCACTACTTCAAGGGGTGATTGTACTTATAATACTGAACAATGTTCCCTAAGAAACTTATATTAACCACGCAAGAAAAAAAAAACGTCTTTTCATACGAACGTTCGATCAGCTGATTACATTTAGTATGGAAAGTCCAAAAAATTTTTTGCGAATTTCCTAAGAAAGCTTAGGGAAAGTTGTTTAGTAGGTATCATAGGTACAATCACCCCTTAAATTGATGCAATTGTTTACCCTAACACCCTGTTGATACCAATATCTAGTAATTCTTTCACCAAGAAGATTCTTCGCAAAAACAAAACGCAGTTAAGCTAAGGAAAACGCAACACAAGTCTCTGTTCGTTGAGAGCCTAACACAGTGATGTTATTCGAGGCATTTCGTTCGGCATCTCAATGAAATTTATAGAAAAATGTCGATGAAAATTTACGGAATTGAGAAATTATTACAGAATATAATGTATTGTGCTTCCGAATTAAATTTCTATTTTATTTTGCTACAAAATAGTTGTGCCAAAATATTTAATATTTGTTAATATTTTATTATTGACTAAGAATTTCTTTATGTTATTCACATGCTTTGTCCTACAGCGTATATTTTTTATAGAGTCTTGGTTTTAGGCAGTATCCAAAGGGAGCTGCCGACGATGAGACCCTATTACTTTGCCTACCCCGTCCTTCCGTCCGTCTCTCGTTTAAAGGGATGTATCTTTTAATTTTATTCATAATAGGTACCCGGTTGACATTTTCACAGAATACCTAATCATAGTTATTATTATAGCGGATTTGCTAACATATAATAAAAAAACACAAACAGAATTAAAATAAAGGGGGTTCTATACAATATGATACCTGTGATAATATATTCCAACAATACTTTGTTTTGTCTATTAAAATCCAATTTATGTTTCAACAAAACCAATGGCTTAACAAATCGTTAAACTAGGCAGCACTCAAAGCAATTATATGAATCAATTCAATTCAATTGTCAAATTGTTAACTTATTCCTTACCCAATAAATCAAAACAATGCCGATGACGTCACGGTTGAAAACGGCAACAAACGAAAAGGAAATTCATTTATTACCTCAACCTCCGAGAGAATTCGGCTGAATGGTCGGAGTTCCTTTGCCACGGAATGGGGAAAAACAAAAGGGCGCCAAAATGGCGACCGGAGCGGACATATTTGTTCGCGCCAGCAGGGTCACCACAATTGTTTTATTGTACAGGAAAATATTTTACAGTTACGGACTTTCTTGCCTTGTAATAAATTCTATTTAGAGGTGACATATTTCTAGACTGCTGTAACTTATGACCTGAAGCTGGGGTAGTAGTATTCTTTGCCCTAGCTTTTCCACCTCTGACGGTACTATCATTTTTATTTCAGTCTGCTTGATGAGCATCCAGATCATCACGCCAATTTGTTACTTGAAAGTTCTTCATTTTTACCCGACTGCGCCGGAAGTAATGTTTTTCGAGTGTATGTATGTCCACGCCCAGACTAAAACGGCTTGATGGATTTTCAAATTACTAAAGAGAAGAACAAGCTCCATAATCTCCTTACAAAGTTTTGTTCGAGCGATATAACTTAAAAGTTGTAAGATATTGCAGGGAACAAACCAATATCCAAATACAGGTAGGTAAGGTAGGTAAGTTTAGTAATTTTTGTTTGTCTCGGACACTTTATAACAATTTGCTAAAACAACATTTTACAAGTAGGTTTTATAATCTACTCGCAAAATTAGCTTGTTTTTCTCTTTTCTTATATCTTTGTCCATTTATCTAAATAGAATTTTGTTTTTATTTGGTATTTGTTAACATTTTTCTGCACATATTTCTATTCTCTCAGCATCATTTTTTTCAATCAGTACATAATTCAATTTCTTAATCAAAATCTAAGTTAGTACCACAACAATTCAGACAATCTTGAGGACTAAGCGGGCGGACGTCTTGAAGCCCCAAGCGAATTTCTGAACCGCCCGATGTAATTACAGGCCTGTTACTTGCAAGGAATTATTTCCAGGAGATATTTCTTCGAGTAAGCAATGGTTTAGGCCAAAATCAGGCAACCATTTTGCCGTATCGTTGAATTTATAGAGTTAGTAATTGGGTACCCTAAATAATGACGAAAAACAGTTTTCCGAATTTGAAAATGTCAATTTTTTTTTTCCGGTTTTTAAAAATCCGAATCAATTACAATTCCCAATTTCGAAATTTAAATTCCAAATTTTCAATAATCCGATTGATATTATTCATTTGATTGAAAGTCTGAAAAACACAATGCCGAAAAAAAATCCGAGAAAAAAACCGAATTAACATTTTTCAAAAATCCAATTATCAACTTTTGAATTTCCTATCAGAAAAACCCTCGGTGAAAAATTACGTTATTTACGTACAAAATTAAGCACTTTGAACGGTTAGGTTCACACAGCAAACTGAATTACATTTCCAATCCAGTATAATTCAATTCAGTACTAATTCGATTGAAACTGTAAAATCTCTTACAGAGAAAACGAACGTTATTCTCTTCTATGGGTTCCATTGTTGAGCAAGGAACCCTTATGATTTGTTTACGGTTAGTATTTTTTGGTTATCAATCGAGTTTATCAAAATAAGGTCGCGAGAAAAACTTTCAAACTAAGTACAATGAGAAAACCTTTGCAGACATTAAAAAAAACCAAGGATTTTAGAATCATAAAGGTTGTCACTGCTCCGTACAAGCATGGAAACAAGAAAATTGGCCATGGCGGCAGTCGGTAATGTACGACCTCCTTTTGTACGTTTCCGTCGTCGATATTTCCAACGTTTTTGTGTCCCTTTCTATCCAATGACATGACGTAATAAATGACAGGAGCTACAATTTTTGTCGTTGGATTAGAAAAGGACAAAGTAACGTCGAAAACAACGACGGGAATTTACGAAAGAAGAACGATCATAACCGACCACCAAGGAGTATTATCATGTTTCATGGCTTGTTAGGCAGTCTGTACTTCAAGGTATAGACAATACCTATTTTCAGCTTCCTGAAAAAAAAAACACAGGACAGAGTAAAGGAAAACGACCAATCCCGTTTCACATCAAAACTGGCAAATTTGAATTTTAATAAGAAATGCTACCATCATAATCATCATCATCATCATCTCAGCCGATGGATGTCCACTGCTGAACATAGGCATCCCCCAAGTATCGCCATTACGACCGTTACTGCGCTGCCCTCATCCAACTGCGTTCACCAGGTTGTCGGTCCACCGTGTGGAATGCTATAATAGAAAAGGATAATTTCTATTTCCATGGGAAGTAAGATATTCCTCATATTTTGTGTATAATTTCACCTATCATTCTATTTGTATGTGTTATTTGATCATACTCTTTCGTTACTTGTGAAACGATTTGAAACGAATACAGTTCGTCACATGGGCAATGTCTTTTCTACTAAATCCATTCTCTATTGTATAGAACCTAATTAATTACTTATGTATTATATTATCTGTGATAATACATACATTATACACGCCTTTGTCCCATTGGGGTAGGCGAACAAGTGATCGCCATCGGTTTCGATTCTGACACACCTCTTTTGCCTCCTCCACAGTCAAGAGTCGATTAATAAACGCTCGTCGGTTTTGGGTCCATTTGATTTGGCCCTTAAGTACGCTACCAATTTAGTCCGCACACATACGTCTAGGGTGACTCCTTTCAACTGTTTCACTCATACACGCATAATATTTCATACATCTGTCTTGTCTACTATCACTCATCCTTTCTACATGACTAAGGCCGGATCATGCTATGTTATCTTAGTACAAACTAAGTGGAACGCTGATTTTCCATAGACAGCTTCTGCCATCTATCGGTTATGTTTCGAAGCACTATGTGCTGAACTAGGGTTCATATCGGAGTAAGAGCGCACTACACCTCACGCGCTGCGCTGTTCACTGTCTTGTTGGTCTAGCGGTCTAGACAACCAGCTTACGATCCGGGTAGCTAAGGTTCGATCCTCGTGTCGGCCGATCGTCTTTTTCAATTTATTTCATAATGTGGCGCCCCCTAGTGCTAATAAGCGGCAACGCAATTAGGACGTCCTAATATTCAAGGCGAGTTACCTATCTTTATCCAATATACATATTAATCTATGGACCGGATTTGACCAAACTTTGATTTATAGAAGAGTAACTATACAAGGAACAATTTTACTCTTGTTATTTATTCGAAATAACTTCATTTGTCTCTACCACACTAAACCCATACTAAAAGAACGAATGTTTAATCCACCTAAAGAAAGAGGTCGTTGTATCCGTACTAATTGCAATGTATTATACAGTTTTAATTTGTTAGGTTTCTTTTTATTACATTTTTTTTAATTGTGTGACTTTGACATTTCATTAGTCCCGGTATAATTTTTACACCGTCTAAATTGGCCGTGTAAAATGTACTCTCAACTTATTCATAGATTAAGGTTGGTAGAACGCAAAATCAGTTTACTCTAGAGTAACCGGCGACTTAATATAAGAATAAAATTTATTCGCGTTTGGTCGAATCGGGCTTAAACCATCTTAGCATTCGATTTTAAATCCTTGTCACTATTATCTATCCACATCTTTCTCTAATAACAGTGTTCCGTATTATGTCATTTAGAGTCACACATACTGCATAAAGGTAGCTTAAAAGACGCATTTCGACAGAATTTACTCTATATAGATTCATTCCTCTTCTGACATACCCAACATTCGCTGCTATACTCTATAATAAACATGAATTTAGAAGCGTGTAATAATTCCTCACTACTAAATTCATAGCCGTGATTAAATGAAGTCCATAGTTTACACGTATATACTTATATAATTCATACAGTTGCATAATGAAACGCAAATTGTGTATTTCCTTTATTACCTAGTATCTGTTATGAGACGAGAGCCTGTTTGGAAACAATGCGAGTTGAATGTGACTGTATTATTATTGTGCTGTCTATGTTGAAACGCCAGTCAATGAAATTTACATAAAAATGTATGCAGTTTTATAATTTGTTTGCATATTGGATTAACTTGTTAATTGATATTAAATGGTAAGGGAATAAATGTTATTTTAATATCCAAGTGTCGAAGATAACAAACAAAAAGATGGAGATATTATAATCTGGATAATAATTAATAATAATAAAGTTAATATAAAGTAAATAATAAACAAACTAATAATAAAGTTTCACATAATAGAGAGATTTGGAGAGAGATAGGGGAGGCCTTTTATAAGTAATAGTGGGGCTTTGACTATTTATTTTGAGGGCTAGCCTTGCGGTAGCATTTCCCCTCTGCTACGGTATAAGATCAATTGATCATGTGCATTTACATTCAATTTTATACCTTATCACTAAACGAGACAGCCTATAATTGCGAAACAATAACTTCGAACTTAGAACGTTTGGGGTTCACGCGAGACTACTTTTGATGATTTTTATCATTCAAAATTAAAATCTAAAGTTAAGGGGAATAAAAACCAAAGTTGCGGATTTCATGTTACCTCGCTCCCCGCTAAAAGTGGCAGAAATGTTTGTTAGTAGCATTACACGCGTAACTAGTCCTTATATAAGTAGTCAAAGTAGTGGGGCAATGGACTGGATTTAAAAAAATAAATATTATGAAGGTATTAATAGATTAACGTGGCCCCACCCCGTTCTTCTGTATACTAAAATACTTCACAGTCAAAAGAAGTCTTCTGCTTTCTCGTGTAAAGGTGATCACACTTTGTCTTTCCAGTACTTGGCCACCACTTTTCCTCGATGAGAAGCCTCTATTAAGTCCTGGGTCCTAGCAAGATACAGGGAACAAGCTACACTGCGATAGATGTCGAGTGGTTTGCACCTGATCCTTTGACTATTTAATATAAGGACTGGCCTTACGGTAGCATTTCCCCTCTGCCACGGTATAAGTGCCCGCATATGTAATTTTAGTTTGATACTTTAGAATTTGACAAAAGTGTAGGTAACTAGTTTTTTATCTGTAATCGAAATATATAATTATGTTTAGCATAACTTAGCAGTTTACAATACTTTTTAATAAGGTATTTTTTATTTATAGTATTAGGGAAAAAGCAACATAATTAAACAAATACTACTTACAAATATTTTGCAGTCCCAATCCCAAATACTATAAATACAAATACAAATACAAATCATTTATTTGCTAATAAATAGGGTGAGTACAGTAAATGTTAGATGTTAATATAGTATAATTATTAAGAACTCCTATTTAGCCATTATAAAGAATAGCATGCAAATATTCAATCATTCCTACAATTAAATTAGTCATTGAATTTATCACAGTCACTTCCTATTGATCTCGATAACGGAAAAGCTTAGGTACATAATCAGAAATAAAAACAGTAATTATCAATGTCACAACTACAATACAAAAACAAACAAATAAAAACAAATAATAAAGTCAAAAGCTAAGCTATGTATTGATTTACAAATTAGTCTGTGTTTTCTAGAAATTCCTCGATTGAGTAAAAGGTATTTTGAAGATATTTGCACCAATATTTGTAACCACACAAATAGGAAATACGACCGTAAATGTGTAGTATAACAACCATAACGTTTAATCATTCGTTGTAAGTGTACAAACAAGTAGCCCGGAGGGACAAGTTAATGTTATTGTTCTTTTACATGAATGGTGCCTGAGGGAATAGAATATGGGACGGAGAGAGGTTGCAAGATACGAGTTTAATTTATCTTTTAACATTAGAGAAAATAGTTGTGGGACGCTTGCCACAGATGGCATCTCCCACAAGCAAGTTATAGCAACGAAGCAAATAGATGGCGCGACCTGTTACACTCGCAAATGAGCACGTAAGACAACTTGCGACGTCACACTAGTAACCCGTCAGCTGCTACACATAAGGTTCACAATCGTATACAAGCCATAAATCGCGCAAGAGATATTATCACAGAGATTCGTATACAAGGTCCAATTTACAACCGTTGGACCATAGCTAGTCCCCAGGCTTCACATCTAGCCTGAAAGATCTTTCCTTTTCCAATGAAGGAACATTAAATCTTAGTTCCTCCACAGTGGTG
The DNA here is from genome assembly GCA_927399405.1 of Agonopterix arenella. Taxonomy (NCBI): domain Eukaryota; kingdom Metazoa; phylum Arthropoda; class Insecta; order Lepidoptera; family Depressariidae; genus Agonopterix; species Agonopterix arenella. The sequence goes on from OV656711.1 coordinate 1,878,122, forward strand.
ACCCTCGACAAAGAACATCGTAACCTGAACACCGCAGACCAGCAGTAACCAGCAACGGAAGTAGAACCATAGTGAAAAACAATAATAGCAGTGAAGCTCATCGCGACAGGTCAATCGAGCGTGGCTTAGCATCTTTGACTATTTATTATAAGGACTAGCCTTGTAATAGCATTTCCCCTCTGCCACGGTATAAGAACAATTGATCATGTGCATTTATACTCAAATTTATACCTTATCACTAATCGGGACTGCCTATAATTGCGAAACAATAATTACGAACTTAGAACGTTTGGGGTTCACACTAGACTACTTTCATGATTTTTAACGTTCAAAATTAGAATCTAAAGTTATGGGGAATAAATTCAAAGTTGCGGATTTCATGTTACCTCGCTCCCCGCAAAAAGTGGTAGAAATGTTTGTTAGTACACTTACACGCGTAAGTTGCGGACTAGTCCATAAGTAGTCAAAGTTTGATATAGACAGCACAGTAGGGATAAGGAAACAGTAAGAGAACTAGACCGTGGCCTTTCTTTGTGCACCCCTACACCCTCTGTAGAATATATGGTCCAAATTTCATGTTTCTATCTTTAGCGGTTTCTGTACGTTCTCTGTCAGTCAGTTAGTCAGTCAGTCAGTCACGGAACTCTTTTATAAGTATAGATAACGCCAAACTTCTTTCCCTAGAGCACCATCTACAATCTTTCTACACCTCTACACCATCTACATATTAAATATATTTTTTATCGCTTTGTTGGGTAAGTTCTTACAGATCTTTCCACATTATCATCTCATGCATGCTCGCTGATTTCGACTATTATCGCGCATTCTAGTCCTTCAATTTTTTCATTCATACATCAAACTTTATTTAGCGGTCGAGAGTGGAACAATATTGAGCCAGATATGCCTGTATTTTTTCTATTCACACTTGATTTGTTGCTGATATTTGATCTTTCATTTTAAATTGATACCCTTATTGAAATTCGATAGCATTGACGCCGAATTGTTTTGATCTAAAATTGGAGGCTTGCTCGTAGTAATAATGCCTGCTATCATGTTTTGTCTCCTAACCACAGACTTGTAAAATGACGTAGGTGTAATGAGAGTTGGAGCTCAAATACGTCGTAAAGCTGCGTCCACACCTCTATTAATTCCCCGAATGATTTACTAAGGTTTACTAGTTGGAGCTAAACCTCTTCGCGAAGCTATATAAACAAATAAATCATTTTCCCTAATCGTTTGCTACGTATCTAGACTTGACCATTACATCCGTCGTATTACATAGTGTACACATTCTCCCTTTTTGGCCGATACTCTAGATATATTTCATTTTATTTCATTTATTTATTTACCATAATTTACATGTAGGTATTCTTATACATAGTGATGGTGTTAGGGTTAAAATAGTTCCAATGTAAATTTGCTTTGACAAAGCGTAGTAAAATAGTAGACATTAATTAATAATTACATCAAATTCGACATTATACATATTAAAAGAAAAAAAAAACAATCACGAATGTCAGGAAACATTAAACCGAAAAATAAATATATGTCTGAAAAAATACAAGTATGAAATTAAATTAAAAAATGTCAGAATACAATTTTTTTTCGACTAAAAAGTAAATGACACAAAGAAAACAAGTAATGTCACACGAAATAATAACGCATTATCAGCAATAAAAAAATTCTGTACTATAAACATAAAATAATTTTAGTGATGTCAAAAGACCTAAGCTATGATATTATTAAATTACTAGCTTTTGCCCGCGACTTCGTCTGCGTGGACATGTAATTTTGTCTAATGTCTCGTCTAAGGTCATGAAGGTCATGGTCCGAACCAAGTCTAGGAATCCTGGCATGTAACGTTAGAATGGATAGATTAAGGAATGGGCTGATAAAAGACACAGGCTAGAATGCTCTGGCCTCTCGGGTCTGCAACACTGCAGGAAATTCATCAGCAATCTTCTTGTTATCGTGTGGGCAAAGCCCTGGTGTCAGAGTATAACAAATATAACAACACGAATCTCACAGTTCATGAGGAAACCATGGAACATTTGTACTGTGTGACTGCGATGTCTTGGTGGGTAAACGTATGTGACTCCTGAGAGATGGTTATTCATTACAGGTTTCTTACCCTGAACGCTATTGCCTCCCTCATTTTCCAAGTTTTTCAAGGATGAAGAAAATAATATGTAGGGGTCAATACAAAAGATACCATTGGGTCGAAGTGTTGCTGGCTTGCCATTTCCCATAATAAGATAAGAAAATCATGAACTTAAGATAAATCAAAATCAGAAAGTACCCCAAGTAAGTCTGTAGGTATCAGATAAAAGTCATTCACTGGATCCATCACTTTAATTTTTCTACTGTTCGTCGTTTATTAGTTTTTTATTTATGTCGATATCAGGGTCCTGGGTTCGAAACCTGGTTCGGTCATTAATGTTATAAATGTTTGTGCCGTTGTTGTATGGTTTCTATAATAAAAAGCCTATAGTGCTTGCTTGGAATCATAACAATGTTCCTGTAAGCGTTATTTATTTATTTAATTATTCAGCCGGTAAGTAACTTTACAATCAAATCTGTAAGATCGAATATCTGAAATGCCTTGAGCGTGAATTAAGTATGGTACTTGCTTCAAAAAAACACCCAACGCCATCTATTAAGATGAAAACAATACTACGATAAAATTATGAACACTAACTTTAGAAAAGGTTAAAAGAAAGAGGATTTTTAGTATTTGCCGACCCGGTTGGTGTAATGGTTACCACGCCGGACTGCCAAACCAGAGTCCTAGGTTCGAGTCCCGGTTCGGTCTTGCATGTTATATGTATATGCCGTTGTTGTATGGTTTCCACAATAAAAAGCCCATAATGCTTGCTTCGGATAATTAAAATAATGTTTGTGCCTGTGAGCGTTATTTATTTATTTGTTTAATTATTTTTCTCGCGTTCTCCGCTGGAGAATACGCGTGCCCGGTGTGGGGCCGATCTGCCCACGCCAAGCTGGTGGATACCGGCACAGAACGAAACGTTTCGGATTATAACTGGTTGCTTGAAACTGGTACAGTTGCTTTACCCACTCGCTGGCATAGCGCCCCCAGATGTAAGTAGGGCTGTGGCAGGTTCCTCAGAGAGAGCCCAAATGGCGGACTACACACGACATCCCATGCATGGCTTTATTCCTGCGCCGCAAAGGCTGCCAAGCCGACGCAGCTTTATGAAGTGTGTCGACCCCCTGAACACTGGCCCAGCGCAAGCAAGGTGTACTCTATGGCGACAAAAAGTGTCCCTCCCAACTCCATTTGTGTCGCCGTCTGAGAGCCTAGATATGACTTGCCTTGGGCGACCTGGAAGTCTTTAAACCGACTTCGAACCCAGGTCGGTCGCAGTAAGGACAACATGGTCAGGTGGGGATACTCGGATGCGCAAAATGTGACTTGCTTGTGTGCAACTCCACAAACGATGGCCCATCTCACATCGTGCCCTGCGTGTCCTAACATCTGCACGCAGGAGGAGCTCATGACCGCTAGCAACGGTGCAGTATCGGTTGCCCGATTCTGGCAACCTACTATTTAGAGACTTTGTTCAGAATTTGAAGTCGACACGATAAAAAAAAAATATTTTTCCAATTCGCCCAGTACCTATACAATCAAATCTGTAAGACCGAATTTCTGAGCCGTGTTGATGATTGAACCACAAACATACAATTAATATTAGTGAGATACCTAGTAGGATGGTAGGATTAAAATTAGAAAAAAGCCAAAAGAAAACATCCTGCGCTAATATTAGATCTGATATGATCTCAGGATATTATTACGATTAAGGTCAGGCCCTTAACATATCAAGCCTAACTGCCTCTGTCTAATCCGGTGAAAAATTTATATAGTTGTTGAATGTATTTAAAAAAAAATAAAAAAAAAGTATTCTCGACCAAGAATCGAACCTCCACCTCATGCACGAAAATCTAACCATATACCAAATATACTACACAGCTGTTGTCAAAACTGTTGAAAAAAGCAAATACTATTTTTATCACTGAAATGGGCTGACGTAACCTCAGGGTTAAAAGCTAAAAAAAAAACAAAAGAATTAAAAAAAAAATCACTGAAATCTACACAAATGCATCTTTCAGCGTCAAATTAGCGCTAGTGAGCATAGAATAAAAACGTAGTACATGTTTCAGCATGATAAAACATTGTAATTTATCCCACAGGAACTCATTACTGGGATAAAAAGTATCCTATATGTTAATCCAGAACACATTCTATCTGCGTGCCAAATTTCATCAAAATCCATTCAGCCGTTTATGCGTGCCACAAACATACAACATTACTACCTTACAAACATCGTCCCAAACTTTCACGTTTATAATATTAGTGAGATTATTAGTTCTTCTTCGTGATGGCATTTTTCATTACTGAAAACAATCAAGTGTACTGGCAGATACAAAATGATTTTTTAAGCATGATTATCACTGAACGGAACGCGTCGGGGCGCATTATATATATATTACTTTATTTTTTATATATTTAACTTAATATGCTGACACTTTTTTAAGAGGATGATCAGACCCTCAAACAGCTTTCTCTATGGGACTAACATCGAAATCGCGAAAAAATCTTCTGCCCCATACATTTTTGTAGAGTAGGATTGCAGTTTTGTATGGAACAGTTGATTTGTTTTCGTGGTTTCGACTTTGGTCCCATAAAGAAAGTTGTTCAGTATGATGGTCTGATCACCCCCTTAAAAAACTGTCTGCATATAAGAAGGACCCTATACATCTTGCAATCCGGTCAGATGCGCGCGAAATCGGTGACGGCCGCATTCTACTGCAACGTCACCGTTTGACGTTTGACAGCAGGGGTCTACCCGGACGAATACTATATACAATGTTCTTTGTTCTTGACCCGGACATTCGAACGTCGAAATTGCATGAAAGTTATCGTTCCAATGTCAACTCTATTACAATGAAGTTCGGACCGGAACCGAAACGGTCGCGTTATATCGAAAATCTAAAGTCCGGGTACATGGCCTGGTCAGCACTCGCTGTCAATTTGCGTGCATTTTCTTCTATCCACTCGATGGCATGTCATGTTATATTTTTCCAGCCCAGTATTTTGCCACGCGGATAGCACTACCAGCAGCGTCCATACGCTCCATTCGCGTGCAAGTTTGCGTTCTCCTTACTCTGGCCGACTTGAGTTCGGAGCCTGTTTAAAGACCTCCAAATCGGCCTGGGTAGTTCATGTCCTGGGGGAAGGCTTTCCGAGGGGGGGGACAAACGGGTCGGGTAGCGTGCTCTTTCTTCGCCAGAGGTCATATCTAGCTCGAGGACCATTACCAATACCTTGTATAGGGTGGACACACTTCAGAATGTTTTTGCGGCTCTTGAGCCTTTGAGGTACTGTGGAGTATCTGAACATAGGATGCCATGGATCAACCTCGAGTTTTGCTCTTTCAATGCATGCATTTGAAACAACGGCTGAGGCGCACGTATGCGCCTGGATTCCAGCGAATAATTTCGTACGGAAGGACGCAGTCGGCTATTGCCGAATGTTACACTAATTAATGTAAAGCTCATATCAAGCGACAGTCCGTAGGGCTGTGGAAGGTTCCTCAGAGAGAGCCCAAATGGTGGACGACACATGACACGGACGGACCGCAGCACGGACTACAAACTTTGAGTTAAGATAACTTTAGAACTAAACATTTAAAAGGAAATCACAGATATTGGTTTCTAGATTGTTTTAAAACCATTCATTTTTTACTTTAATTACTAAATGTTTAAACTAAGCTTCGTTTTGTATGGAGCGCCGTAGAAAAATATATTATCCCCTTAATCGAATCGGGCGCAAAATGCACGGCGGCACATCGCATCGGCGGCATAAAAAACCGACCCTTATTAATTTGTTAGAGTTCGTTCGTTTGTATTTTAGTAATAATTTACGGTATTTCAAAATAGTTTCTTACCTGTCTTATAATTGCTTTAAAATATTAGCTATTATCCAGTCTTGCGTAAAATGTGTATTACATCACACTGTGTGATTACACCGTAAATAAAAACATTCCGAATTAAAAATCGAGTTTTAGACATCTTTCGGCTGCTGATTTGAAATCATGATTATATTCTCTTTGTTTGAAATTGGCGTGCAGTTTTTTTTTTAATAATTACTCCTGCTCATGTACGTGTACGTAGTACTTACTATCTCTATGCTCCTGCTTTGATTGCACTGTATTTCTACAAAATGTCAAGAAATTTGTAGTTCGAAGCTTTTTTTCTTGTGGCCAGTACTAAGGTTTTTTTTGTTATGCAAAGGTTTTCTCCATGGAGTTTGAAAGATTTTATAGCCAAAAAGAAAAACAATGTTATACCAACAATGCACTGGACAATGATAAAATTTATAATTATTGGTATTTATTTTGTAATTTGTTGTTATTTTCGTTATTTATAAATGAAACAGTCTTCAGAATTAGCTTACTTTATTACAAGTCTTTTAATTTTAATTAGTGTTACTTACTTGAAATTGAAATGGCACCGTACATTGGTTGCACTTGCGGTTATATGTTTATATCTCCGGCTCCCGTCAATGTAGCGAGATAAATTATATACCAGATTTTAAGTCAGATCATAAGCAATCAAACAAAAAAAGTTTCATCAAAATCGGTTCAGTAGTTTTTGCGTGATACTCGTTCAAACAAACAAACAAACAAACAAATAAACAAACAAACAAACACACAAACAAACAGACAGACAAAAAATCCAAAAATTGGTGATATGGAATCAGGGACACCTAAAAACCATATCGTAACTTTTTTTTTGCTAATATCTTCAATGTACAGACAAACTTCCTGCTACAGTTTTATAATAGTTTAGAAAACATGTCAGAATAAAATTTGTAGGACTAGAAACTACACAAAACAGAAATTAAAAAATACCTAATAAAATAACGAATGTCACTCAAAATTAAAGTTCACTTGTATGGGCACTTACTAATTAAATATTTTTTTAATTCTATCAGGAATTTTTTGTTCGGCAAATCTTTTAGGTCTGCTGGCAGTTTATTATATGTTTTCGCAGCATTGTACCTAGCGGTGCGTTGAAGGAGTGCGGTTTTTGCTTTAGGGAGTTGTAACTGTGACTGAGGCTCATAAGATACTCCGCGTATTTGTTTCCATTCATTAGTAACGTTCATAACACTCTGTGAAACTATGCGATGGTGCTGTTATGTAGTACAGTACAACCAGGAAAATAATTACCCTCGTCAATCTTCGTTTGCGCAGAGTCCCCCGACAAAACCCGAAATCGTTTAGTAATCAAAGGGTGAAAAGTCAGACAGCAGCGAAAAGGGCGCAATAACAATTAGCCTATAGCCGCAAGGTATTGAAGGTCATTCAATATAATTTCGCGCGCTTTACCGTGTAGTTGGTCAACTGCGCAGTTTACATCGGTGGAACTTATAAATCTGGTACTACTGTACTAGATATTTTTTCTATGGTGCTGTAGCCAAGTTTCTGACCATGTTGACAAGATGAAGAAGAATCATTGAGAATTTACTTAAAATGAGTGAAAGATAATATAACTGCTGAAGAAAACGCTAGTGATTCCATTCTCTTTGTGCTGAAGAATTCGGTGCGAAAGTCAGAGTTCATGAGTGAAGATCACGAAAAGGCAAGCGTAGTGTTGGACGATCTCCAGCTAAGCACGATTACTTATTATTATTTAATGGAAGGCAATTGCAATCCATTGTTTGTAATGCGACCATTTTATGAATTATATTATATTGTGCTCGCCCTTTGATTTTCACGTACCGCGGATTTTCCTCTTTATCGCCATTTGCTGGTTTTCTCACGATGTTTTTCTCCACCGCGCTTATAGGGATAATTAATTGAATTGTATATCATTTACTTCACGCTTCTTTTTTGTCCATATGTGTTAGTAACAAAAATTATCCTGCCGGATAACAATTGTTATAAACTTGTTAAACACAAAACATAAAATTAAATACAATTAAAAAACATTTCATATAAATATTTAAAACTTATTTAGAGGCGCGGCTAGTTAGCACTACATGGGTTGAAGTCCAGTGCCTGAGTATCGGGCCATCCACCATGTTTGCTACAATGGCTACAATGAATGCAAATCTACTGTCCTATAAAACTTAGTGTTGCAAGAAAAGTAATAGAACCGCTGCTGCCTCCTGCAACTCAATTGCAAGCTCTTTCCATATACCTATACCTAGTAGACTAAGAGATAAGTGTACTTTTTGCAACCATCAGCAGCAAGGCTGATTCAGTGTTTATGGGGACGAACTAGGTCTCCCTGCATAACTTCAGTCGGTTTAGGAGTTATAGACGTTTAAAGGTCAGTAAAAAATTAACGATCAGCTGCAAGGCTGATCGTTTTGTACTGTTCACATAGCTACAGTACATACTACAATAATATGATACGATCAGCCTTGTAGCTGATCGTTAATTTTTTACTGACCTTTAAACATCAGTAACTTCTAAACCGACTGGAGTTATGCAGGCAGACCTGGTCCATCCCCATCACAGAGATCTTAGGAAAGGCCTAAGTTCAGCCAACGATAATAGAATCAAATAAAAGAAGTTTTCATCCCGGTTTTCCATATCAGTTATAAAAACATCTCTTTCAATATTATCTCAGTCAACTTTATTGAAATTACTTTTCACAATGTTATAACGCGTCGCGGCGGTGGCTTAAAAGCTATTATTTCGTTAACGAAACAAAAATGTTCATGCTTTTTTCGCTTTATCGATTCCAGATTTAGCCTCTCGCATATTGTCAGCGCAATTTGTGATTCGTTTATCCGGATTATCGGGTACGTCTCTTTATTGTAATTTTTTGGGTAAGTGATTTTAGAAAGATATTTTTGAGTTTAAGGCGGTTGCAGAGGGGTCCATTTTATACAAAACGTTGACGCACAATACGCGTAAACGGTAGTAATATATATAACTTTTTATATATGGAAAAATAGTTTGGAATATTTAGATACCGCGTAACGAATAACATTTGCAATTTATAAAATAATTACGAAGATATAAAGCTTTGAAGTTTTTCATACAAAATTTTAAAAGCTTTATATCTTCGTAATTATATTATAAATTGCAAATATTATTCGTTACGCGGCATCTAGATTTTCTAAACTATTTTTCCACATATAAATTATTACTTTTATTAATTCCGTCTACGCGTATTGTGCGTCAAACGTTTGTATGGACTGAAACCACCTTAACGGGGATTTATAGATTTTTTTTAAAGTGATTTCCGAAAAGAAAATAACGATTTTTTTTTATTTTTATCATCATCATCATTGCTCTTAAAGCTTTTAATCAGCTATAGTCTAGCTGCTTCCAGCTTGTGTTTGTGATTTTAGAATGATTGGTTTTTGGTAAGGAAATCATTTTGTTTTTTATTGTAACGAACCGATATCCACCCTCTGTTAATTACAATCATTGATCAGATATAATCAGAATCAAAGATCGGAATAGATAGTGCAATTAAGAGTAATATTGCGAATATTTGTGTGATGAATATTAATATTTGTATTCGATTCACGGGTGTTTGTAACTACACGGGGCGTGCACCCTGTTTAATATACAACGCATAAAATTGGACGCCCTGTGTAGATATCTAACACCCATGAATCGAACACAAATATTAATATTCATCACTAGTCGGGGAAATCTACGGATCTTTGCATGAAGTAGGTTGCATTAATTGCACTTTTGGTGATAGTTTGAAATATTAGTAGATACATACCTGAAAAACATAAATTCGCAATAATCCCCGATTTTGTGTTGTGTATTATTAAGACACTTACAAAACATTAAATTTAGGTATGAACAAAAAATGGAAAACTGGTGATTTTATACAGGACGGCTTCGTTCAATACGTTTTACTTATAACAATAATAATCCCAGATTAATATCGTAAATTTGAGTAGATATTTAATATTTTGTAAGTGTAAAAAAATTATAACCTCAAAACTTAATTATTTACTGTTTGTTTGTACACAATAAATTTGCCTTGTGATAATTAACTGTCTCTTTTGCTAGTATGCTGGAAGAAATATATTTAGAAATACGCTTGCCCTTTGTACATTTATATCGATTTTAAGGTATTTCTCAGGGCCCTCAGCCTATATAACCACGAAATCTTGACAAAAGTGTTATAAACTAACAGTAATACTTGCTCAAACACAATTTACTAAAGTGTATTTAATGCAATCTCAAACCGTATTTTGCCTAGACTACACCCAAAATATTCGCAACATTACCCTTAGTTGCACTACCTATTCCGATCACTGATTATAATCCAAATAAACAATCTTCTGGATATTCAGATATTATATCTTTTACTTAATAATATTATTTATTTATTATATTTTTTGTCCGTGTGGTGTCGGCTAAGAATAGCACCATCCCATTTCCTCCCGTGGGTGTCGTAAAAGGCGACTAAGGGATCTACCGGAGGATGGGCAGCAGCATCCTCTGAGTACACACATTCAATCCAACTGCGATCGCCAACCCGCCTGCCAAGCGTGGCGATTATGGCAAATCCCCCATTTTGGGGGAGGCCTATGTCCAGCAGTGGACGTCTATCGGCTGATATGATGATGATGATATCTTTTACCTAATTTAAGATTAGGTCAGTGGAAAAATTTTAGTTACAACATACTACCTATTACCCAAGAAACATGTTAAACATCAATTGACATAATCACATAATTATGACACAATTTGATATGTGAAAGCTTAGAGAGAACTAAAAGAGGAAGCGGCGATTGGGAGTCGCGTGGCTAGAGGTCTCTCGAGTAGACGTCTTTCGTTCGGCTCGCGATTTAGATAGCCACGCGGCTCCGCCATTTTATGGCGGTTTCGGGTGTGTGTTTTTGTTTAAAGACAGGGCTTTGAGATCGCCATATCAATTACCGTACAATGAACGTTAACTTGAATTATAATAATATCTTCAACACTTGATACTGGCGAAATCTTTAAGGAAACGCCATTTAATAAAAAATAGAATAGAATAGAAGCGGCGATTGCAGCAGTCTTTTGCGTTCGCATGCGTGTTAAACTGAGTTCGGTTCAGAACGATAATCAGTTTGGTAATTATAATAAACGTTTTTATAGTAAAACAGGTTATATGTTTCTTTTCATATGTATTACATAAATACAAATGCTCATTGATGGTAGTCGCACATGTAATAAGCTATTTCCGTACCGTGTGCGTTTCCGTACGGTGTCTGGTCTCTAGTGTCGTAGAAGGCGTCATCATCTATCCATGACGCCCAGAGCGTGTGGCTGCCGGTTATAGTCGCTGCATCTGACCCCACCTCTGTAGGCCTCGCATGCCACCCTAAAAAAAACGATAAAAATCGGGATGTGCCTCCATCTTTATTATTTTACGTTTGCCAGAAAGAGCGCGCATGACGTTTTTCTCTTTTAAACGCTTTGTCGTGGGTGGCATGCTAGCCGTGCAGGGCGTATTATCGTTCTCTCGTTCCTACAGACAAAGGAGGGTAAGGACGAGAGAATGCATCTGCGTTTAGCGCGTACACTCTGCGTACCTTCTTGACTGCTTACCTATAAATATTAGCAATCGCCGTAGATGAAATCGATAAGTGGTCCCATCATCATCATCATGCTATTCCATTTAAAAACTAAACCAATGCCCAGCAGTGAAATAAAATAGGTTAAATAAAAATCCGACAACACTTTTTTTTAACGCGTGTATAATAAACCAGTCACATCTTCCTCTTCTTGTTTATATCTATGTGCGATGTTACTATTGCTTACTGCAATTAAGGAAATAGTAGCGTCCGTTGATTAACGTAAACATTTTGTTGATTGACCGGTTAAATTAATAGTATTATTGCTCTAGATAAATGATGTTGATGGTGTTGAAGAGGTGTAGAGCATAATGTTCTAAATTGAAAGTTGTATAACATTATGTATAACGAGCATTAACCCGCAACTTTGTCCGCACAAATTATCTACCAGATTTTAAGTCAGATAATAAGCTATCAAACAAAAAAAGTTTCATCAAAATCGGTTCAGTAGTTTTTGCGTGATGCTCGTTCAAACAAACAAACACACAAACAAACAGACAGACAAAAAATCCAAAAATTGGTGAAATGGAATCAGGGACACCTAAAAACCATATCGTAACTTTTTTTTTGTTAATATCTTCAATGTACAGACAAACTTCCTGCTACAGTTTTATAATAGTTTAGATTATTGTGGTTTCTAATACAAAGTAGACAATGCGTGTTTTGTATGGAAGGTTGGTGCCTTTTTTTTCGCCGTTTTTTTTTGGCGCGGGCATCAACCAAACTTGTATATTCTAGTTCAGAATAAAATAACAAACAAAACTTGTTATTGTATGTATATCCCTAAACTTAGTACGAACGCAGATTTAAAGGCGTTGAAGTTGATAATAATATTAATTACGTTTACTTCAAGCCTTTATATTTTTTCGGACTGAGGTTCGAGATCATCCTCATCATCATCATTATCTCAGCCGATGGACGTCCACTGCTGGACATAGGCCTCCCCAAGGATCGCCATAACGACCGGTCCTGCGTTGTCCTCATACAACAGGTTCCCGCCGCCTTCACCAGATCGTCGGTCCAATGTGTGAGGGGCCTACCCACACTGCGCTTTCCGGTACGCGGTCGTCACTCGAGAACTTTTCGCCCCATCGGCCAACGGTTCTGCGAGCAATGTGCCCCACCCACTACCACTTTAGTTTTTAGGCTTCGCCAGTTACTCTGGTTCTTCTGCGGATCTCTTCATTTCTGATTCGATCTCGCAGGGAAACTCCGAGCATAGCCCTCTCCATTGCCCTTTGGATGACTTTCAGCCTTTTTATGAGGCCTTGAGTGAACAACCATGTCTCTGTTCCATCTTGTCATCGAGGTTAGAGATATACTTGTAATAACATGTTTTGTTTGTAACTTTATCCTGTATATAATAAGTTTGATTGATAGCCGCGCTTAAAAAATAGGCGAAAAGAAAAGAGGCGCCATTTTTAGGCATTGGCTTTTACACATAATTACACTGTAAAATCTACAGTATAGATAATATTAGACTGCTTCTGTATGAACTGTAGACAGGCAGTAGATAGTATCTTCCTGATATTTTCCCTTCAAACTACGAAATTTTGTTTAATGTTCATGTTTTTAATTAACAAAGTTTTTTGAAATGCAGTCGTGGAGAGCATTTTATGTGATTCTCTTTGAAAAGCTTTGATAAAAATTGTACTCTATCAAAATAGTGGCAGTAGGTGGAGTCTGATAAAAGTAAATCCTCGGTAAACTCGTTTTTAGAGTTCCGTTCCAAGAAAAGCAAGACCGTTTTTTTTTTTAAAATTACTAGAAATTTTATGTTTATTTTTTTTTATTTAATATAGCACAGTATACATATTTAAACATTTACAATAACATAGGAATGCTAAAAAATCTATTTCTAATACATATACACCTAACTGGCGCGTACAGCATGTTTGCGCGCGTGTTGGTTACTAACTGTTGAGCAGTGATAAAAATTTTCTGAAACAATGACAAACAATCTGTTCCGAACTTTTTTCCAACTGAAGGCTATTAAAAACTGTAAAAAATGAATAAGGTTCTAACAAAAAGGCGAATTGATTATAAATTATTAAATTCAGAAATTTTATGTTTAACTTACGGAACATCTTTCACAAAATTAAAACTCGCACTTGCCCATTGTTTTTTTAAGTTACGTGTTACTAAAGCTGCCACGGCGTGTAAAATATTTCATCTATTTCAGTTTTCAATTTTCACTGGAGAGCAGTTTCCAGAAAAAAAAAGTTAGGCACTATTGCTTTCATGTGTAAAAATTTTTCAGGAATATGAGACCAATTTTCGCCTTCTAGCACTGACAGCAAGTAATTACTTCGTTCTTTGCTGAAAATCTGTTTAGCGGATTTGTTTGCTATCTCTTCTTTTTTTATTCCATCTTTGTACAAGAATTTTTAATGAATGACGCAAAGAGAATTGAAAAATTGTGAAAACGTAGTGTTGGGGTTACCGCAGTTTTTTGGTCCTTTTGGACGCAGGTATTCACTACTGCTTTCTGAATTAGGCGGTTTATATATTTTTCTAATTATTAGCTTCGACGGAACAGTCATCGTTTCTAACCTTACAGGTGTTTGCTTCATCATCATCATCATCACAGCCGGCATAGGTCTACCCTCAGGCAGGCTGTATGGGCGTTAGTCTACCACGCGTGACCAATGCTGATTGTTAGACTTCACATACGCATTCTTCAGCGTATGCAGGTTTCCTCACGATGTTTTCCTTCACCATTTGAGAGCAGTCGGTCGGTATTACTTACATTTTTTTAAATTTATTAATACATGACAATACCCTGTTTACTAAATTAACAAATATCGACACACTATAAACCATAACTGGTTTGTTCGTATGCCGGTAGCATAGCATATCATAGCATATGCTCACGACGATATTCCCCAAGGTCCCCTCGTGTAGTCAAAGATAGGTATTCTGAAACCACCTCAACCTGCTATTATTGTACATAAATTAGAAAAACTCATTTGTCTACATGGCATGTCGTCCGTCCGGCGGATTCGAACCTGGACCTGATTTAATAAATATTTCTGATGAGCAAAATAATAATCCATTTTTTTTTGTTACAGATCAATAACTGTTCGGTCAGTGGTGTAGGTAAGAAAAATGATTGTTTTTTATTCTCATAACCTAACTTTTACAAAAACATCAATTGATACGTAATTCTAGCCCTTGACATCAATATTATAAAAGAAAGAAAGAATGAAAAATCTTTATTCACCATTAAAGGCACACACACGAAACAACAGAGTACATTAAAAGAAATAATAATAATAATTATACGTATTCTACACCTAAAAGTTAGCATTCCTACAATTTCGTTTAAAGATAGTTGTATAGCATACGTAAACATATATGTATATTTCATCAATCATCAATCGAAAGAAATGTCAGAAACATTTCTACAACTACCACCTGTCTAGTATGAAGTTGTAACACAGGCCTTTTAGCGTATCGGTGCAAGGAAAAGGGTGCAGGAAAAGAGCTTGACAAAACCTGAGTTCATCTGGCGCATCCTGGGCAGTCAGCCTCTCTACGACCATTGCTGACTGCCTAATACAATAACATAAACAAATATTCTATCGAGGTATCGACCTCCATAGGGAGGTATGGGAAAAGAATTTCAGTATTTTCAATGTTTTTAGTCGGTTTATACGTACTAGGTAGGTATGTACTGCTTTTTCGAGAATTTTGTACGTCAATGGCTGTACATTTTGAGTCGAGTAGGAACTGCAGTTTTGTATAAAACAGCAGATATTTTTATGGTTTCTCTATTTGGTTCAACAGAGAAAGTTGTTCAGTTTGATTTTTAAACTAAACCGAGCCATACGCCAACCATTTGTTGTAACAAATTTGTAGAAGTTGAAATCTAAAGTCACTTATCAAACCAACAACTAGCTATATTGATGAGTGACGAATCTCTACCTAGGTAGGCCGTACATAGTACATTACAGAATTTGAGTGATATGTAAAATACTGCACTGCGTCTACCGTAGACGAGTAAATGTAACTGCATACCTGCATTGCATTTACGGGTGCATTTCGAGTGGCAGCGGGTTGTCAATTCACACGCTCTGGGAAAAGAATTTTTGGGGTTAATTTATTAGAGTGCGTTTTCGATTGGGTTTTTATTAGATCATTTTATTTAATTAAAAAATACGTATTATAATTGGGAGAGTGACCGGTTAGCATTTGATCAGATTAGTATATGACTGTGAGGAATGACGCTATAAAATGTGGGGTGATGTGGGCTAATTTAACTGATTGACATAAAATATTTATACCGGGTGTTAGGGTAAACAGTTGCATTACAGTCCATACAAAAGTTTGACGCACAATACCCGTAGACGGAATTAATAAAAGTAATATTTTATATACCTATGTACAAATAGTTTAGAAAATCTAGTACTACGCGAGTCCTACTCTCACTTGAAGTGCTATTTTTGAACCTTGAACCGTGAGTTTTAAAATAATGATCCAATAATGCATAATTTCTATACTAATTTTGACATTTTCTACTGCTGATTTGAACGTGTGACTTCCAAAAATATTTCTCATGGCCGGATTTTTTGGTGTCGATGTTGGCTCCGTAGTCGATATTAGTTTATATTGTTTAATTTAATAGTTTAATCTAAACCATACCTTTAAATATTACATGGGTGTTTTGTTACACCCTGTATAAGTATTGTAATGTATGGTTTAGTCAATTCTTAAGAACCACACGGCTACATTAAGGCGAAATAATCACTAATATCTACTAAGAGTAATCACAGCAAATTCATTCTCTAATAGCTTATACTATACCAGAATATATTCCTCTGAGATAGAATAATCCTCATCAATATTCAAAGCCAATATTCCGATCTAAAATCTAATAAGTCATACAAACAACAAAACCTAAGACCAAACTGTATTACAAGAGATCGCACCATTTAATGCATTTTCGTACTAACTGCTAAGAAATAAGAGTGAAGTCAGGGGTCTTTTGGAATTAAGACTTGGATATTTTATAGCTACGGACGTAAACCATTGAGTTTATAACGAGCGAATGCCCTTTATCACCGTGTGAACAGCTGTCGCGGTGGACGCTTGTTACACCGACGCGTAAGGCTTTCAGATTTCAATTTCAATTCAATTTATTTATTCAGAGACTACAGCAGCAAATGCGGTAGCAGCACAGGCTTTAGCTGCGTAGAATATTAAGAAAAAACATAAAGTTTCATAATTGATCATTACAAAAACCACTGAACCGATTTTGATGAGACTTTTTTTGTTTGATAGCTTATGATTTGACTTAAAATCTGGTATATAATTTGTACGGACGAAGTCGTGGGTTAACGCTATAACCAAATAATACTATACATTTTCATATTAAACATTTTAATTTTTATACGAATTAGCGTTGTCATATCTGTTATGGATTTTCAAAACATGATTATTAACAATTGTTATGCAACTTAAGGGAAAACAACATATTGATATTTAATTCTGTGAGGTTTCGGTAAAATGTTTTCAAATATTTTCTTCATACGACGAAAGAAATAGCTATCGTTGCAATAATGACAACCTATAAATTTTTATTCTGAATAATTACGAGGTCGATTCATTAGCGATTCAACGCGGAAATGCAGCCAGCATTATGGGCACCTTCGGGCCAGGTATGACCTGGGGCGGGCTTTTCGACTAAATAGGATTAGTTAAATTTGTAGTTTAGAATGTTTAGAATGGTTTAAGTTTAGGGTAAGTTTTATTTGTGCTTTTACTATTTTATTCCTTTAAATAAATAATTATATTACAGATAAAAAGAAATCAAAACAGGTTTAGCTTAGTAGTATGAGACGGACTATGAAAGTATATTATTACATGGAGGAAAGATATTACGAGGTAGTGTGATAGGCGGTCAATTTTATACTTGAATGGGTTTATAGAATGAAAAATTATGTTATAGGCCGGACGGCGGGCGGCATCTATTTTATGTGTTTATTGGAAATTTTACAGGTTACGCTATTTTTATGATACTGTTTTACAGCTTTTTATTACGCTTGTTAGAAATCTGTCTTTTGTCGTATATCAAATTGTTTTATCGAAAAGATCACTATTTAATATAATTATTATTATATGTCTTTTCCTTATCTCGGGACAAGTGTTTGGACCTTTGGGAGGCGTGCGTGGGGCCGAAACCAACACGTAGAGGCCCGTCAGACAATTTGCTCTAAATAGTAATGTGGCACCAACCGGCAACTATCCCAGTATACACTATAGAAGTGCATCCAAAACAGCCCCCGGTCAGTGTAGGACTATTGTAAGGAGTGGAAAAAAACATAATCTGGGCTATTGGGGTGGGGTGCTAATGGAACACGTAACTAGGATTTGAACGGGACTATGGCGCCTGCCTGACCAATGTATAAACAAGGAAAAACGGAGGTGCTTCTGGACTTTAAACGACCATCATTTCAGTCTCCAACGGCTAATCAGGTGCCCACTCGCCACTTACGCAACACATCCACTCTTCGAGCATATAGCTCTTGCGACTCCAACCTAAGGCCGGCCAATTAAGGCAAGCACATAGGTGGGGGATCTGATCCTCTTGGGGTCCAATCCGACCGGCCAGTAAAGGCAAGTCGGAGACGAGGATCAGGGACTTCCCCCGGGAGCACTCGGGCCCGTGGTGTCGCCACTCACCAACAGCTCGCCACAAGCTGCCCTGCGGGTTATTATTATTACTATTATTTTCTGTAATTCATTATTATAGAGCGTCGGTGGCGCGTTGCGGAGGCTATGGAAACTCAATCTTGAGGGTTGCGATTTTTGAATGTCACCGATGAGCTTGTACGGTTTTTGAATCTCATAAAAAAGCCTTCTTCAATACCATTCTATTTAGAATGACTTGCCATCGACTTGATAGAAGAAGAATACGAGTGGGAAGGGGCACTCGTATTGAACTCATGGATGTGATAATTTAGTCACCGGTGAGTTTAAAAAATGCGAACTTTGGGAAATCTGTACATCTGACATTTTACTGACCTAACTTTACCGGTGACTTTCAAAAATCGCACTCCAGGTTCGAATCCGCACTAATGACATGTCAAGTACAAATGAGTTTTCCTAACTTTAAGTACGTAAGAATGCATTTATAAAGCAAATCTATCTATCTATCTATACTATATGTACATTGAAGATATGTTAACAAAAAAAGTAACGATATGGTGGTTACGGTGTCCCTGATTCCATGTCAGCAATTTTTGGATTTTATGTCTGTGTTTGTTTGTTTGTTTGAACGAGCATCACTTAAAAAAACTACGGAACCGATTTTGATGAAACTTTTTTGTTTGATAGCTAATGATCTGACTTAAAATCTGGTATATAATTTGTGCGGACAAAGTCGCGGGTTAACGCTAGTTAATGATAATACTAAAATATCCTAAAACTAAAAGTACGTATCGACTGCTCTCAAACGGTGAAGGAAAACATCGTGAGGAAATCTGCATACCTGAATTGAGAGCTCGCCGATGTTTCAACGACGAATTTAAGGTTGTTTCGATGTTTGCGCTTAGAAAATTACATTGCTGTAATCAATCAATTTCTTTCAAGAGTTAGGAAACTACCTCCGTGGTCTAATGGTTAAGAGCATTGGCTCTCGACACGGAGGTCGTGGGTTCAATTGCCACGGGAGACACCTAGTGAAATGTCACTTTGTGCGTTTTTCCCCAGTTGGTTAGGTTCACCTGATCACCTGATCGTCTGAAAAGAAAAATGATTCCGTTCTTCGGATGGCACGTTAAGCTGTTCGTCCCTGCTACTATCTCTGGTGGTAGTAGTCGTCACATAAAAACCACGTCAGAGCCCGTAAGGCGGTCTGAAAAAACTCTGACACCAGGGCTCTGCCCACACGATAAGAAGAAGAGTTAGGTATAAGGTTAGGTTAGTTTAGGTTTAAAGAAAAATATAACTTATGACCAGGCTGTAAGGGCTAGTTCCCATTGCCTTTCCGAAAGGATAAATTATATTTAAAAAAATCAAACAATATCAAGACATTCGATGAAGCGTACCATTCATTAATTACAAATCGATACAAAGTGTTCGATGAAGAGACAATAGAGGTGATGATTATCGAGGTAACAATCCCTTATGTTGAATAAATCGTGTTGTTTCTGTAAAAAAAAACATTGAGTTACCAATTACGAATGAATATTTAACTAACGACCTATGTGACACTTGTCAAAAACACGACAAAAGACAACATGCAACCACAGAGTTCTATACTAGAACCAAGGATTTTAGAATCATAAAGGATACAAGCATGGAAACAAGAAAATTGGCCATGGCAGTCGGTAATATTCGACCTTCTTTCGTACGTCTCCGTCGTCGGCGTAATCGATATTTCAAAAATTAAATAAAATCTTTTTTTGTGTTTATTTTTGTCTTTGGATTAGAAAGGGACAAAGTAACGTCAAAAACGTAGACGGGAATTTACGAAAGAAGAACGATCATTACCGACCACCAAGAAGTATTATCACCGCTTGTCAGAGCCGGACCACACGGCGCGGTGCGGCACCGCTGCGGCGCTTGAGCGGTTCCGCTGCGGTGTTATGTGTTCAAAAATGCGGTGCGGCACTGCACCGCCCGTGGGAACGCCTGTGTGGCGAAATTTTTGCTCCTTCCGGCTCTTAGGCAGTGAGCCCTCCAAGGTATAGAATAGACAATACCTATGCCAACTTCCTGACTGGAACGAAAAAACTGTTTGTAAGTCTGTGGTAGAACCAAAGTAATTTTTTTTTACTTCATGAATTTCATAAAAAGTAATTTAAGCGTACTTTCATTTCATTACACAACTTCTCTGAATTCTCGCGATGCACCACATTTACACGTTTATTACATTTGTAATAAGTATTTTTGTATAAGATTTCTTACATAAAGCAGGCATTATAGTCAAATCCACGAAAAAAGTCCTGTAAAATAACCCCTATGGTAATGAAAATATGTTTTAAAGTTGCTCGTTTCAGTTGCCTTCGGCATTCGGAACGGACATTAGTGCCAACAAAGTTTGTAACTCTCTAGACAAACTTTCATGCAATTAAATAGTAATCAACTATATGTAGATAAGTTAATGGATAAAATGAAAATGTAGGTTTTTATTTTTGTATTATTCCTTCTTTAAGTCTCAGGGGATCATTACGATATCAGTTTGATGTATTGTATTGTTTCGTTTAAAAATTAAATTGGATGTTTCACTTCATTGATGGTTATACTCGAAGATTCCACTGTGAGATTTCTACACCATTTTGTTTAGGCAATCATACAATATTCCAGTCTTGGATAAGTAAAGTTATATGTCAAGATTGACAGTCGAAGCTACAAAAACGTAGAAAAAAATTGTAACCAGTGTTTGTTTGCTATATTTTCCTTCACCATGGCGGGCAAAGACTTTTTATAGAGAACAGTTTTTATGTAATAATGTTAATTGTACATCGGAAGCATTGGCTTTTGTTGCAAACGGAGGGTGTTTCAGGAATTTGTTGGGATGGGTTTTGGTAAGTAAATACGTACACAATATTTTTTTTTCTTTTTTTTTTCTTTATACACACTTTTGTAGTTTACAATTGTTAATAACTATAATTTATTTCATATATAATAAGTAGATTGTCACAACAATCTCTCTATATATTTTTCATACAGTTTATTACATTTTATATCTATAGTTGTTTTAATCATTCTTCTTCTTTCATTCATTCTATCTCTGACACTAATTGTAACCAGTATTGGCCTCTAAACCCTATCCATATACACGCACACAGACATAATTAGTATGGCGCCTCACGCACACCAACCTTAGAAAGTTGGCCCCTTTTGTTTTATACGGTAGAAGCATGAGGCTCTTTCTAGACATGTACTTTTTCTAAGATTCCAGTAGATAAGGTAACATTTTAAGCGTCCATAAAAAAATTAGTTCCACCCCCATTCTGTCGCAATCGCCACCCTCTGGAAGCCGAATGCAAAAACTTTGATCCTGTAGATTTTCTATACCCTCATTTATTTAGGCAATAAATTCAACGCAAAATTGAAGCTAAAAATGAGAAAAATGAGGCGTATCAGCTACCCGAAAAAATTCATAATCATAATAGCCACACTATTTTTGGTCATTCGACGACCCAGTATGTGTAGTGGTTACCATGCCGGACTGCCAAACCAACCTGGGTTCAAATCCCGGTTCGGTCATGGATGTTATATATTTGTGCCGTTGTGCAATCTGTAGTGAACCTGCCTGCTGTGCCTGATATGAATATTTGTACCCGAGTCATGGATGTTTGTATCTATATATGTATTCTATATCGTTGTCTAGTCATCATAATACAAGTCCAGGTACTTTAAATGTGACTAGATAATTTGTGTGACAATGTCCAAGATATTTATTATTTACGAGCGTTAATCCGCGACTTCGTCCGCACAAATTATATACCAGATTTTAAGTCAGATAATAAGCTATCTAACAAAAAAGTTTCATCAAAATCAGTTCAGTAGTTTTTGCGTGATGCTCGTTCAAACAAACAAACACCCAAACAAACAAACAGACAGACAAAAAATCCAAAAATTGGTAAAATGGAATCAGGGACACCTAAAAACCATATCGTAACTTTTTTTTTTGTTAATATCTTCAATGTACAGACAAACTTTCTGCCACAGTTTTATAATAGTCTAGATTATCTTTGTATTCTCAGGAAATCAGCTGTCCCATACAAAACTGCTGTACCTACCAGACTAAAATACATGGGACAGCTGATTTTTTTCGCGTTTCCTGAGTTAGGCTCCATAGTACAAGTTGTTCAGTTTGATGGTCTGAGTTCACCGTTTTAGTATTTGCTAGGCTTTCACTTACACCCTGTGTAGGTAATATTAAAATCGACCCAGAAAGTAGGTACCTAAAAATAGAACTACGTTTGTGTGAAGAGCACTTTGTACCTATATGTGCGGATACTAAATATTTTCTTGCATTATTTGCATGATAGCGGGAGGTGCGTCATCATTATCGATTCTTTTTAAAATCACATGTCGATATTCTCACGGATTTTATTTCTGTATATTGTTAGCGCTTTGTGGGGTGTGTGCTAGTGTATTGTGCTTCTTTGCTCATTATCTGATCGATAATCTTTATGAGCCAATCAAAGCCTTAATAAAAAAAATTGTGTTATTTTAGAAACTTATAGGTCAGATGATAATTTTGTTTTTATTATAATTATGTTGGTTATACCTACAGTATTCGTTATTTTCACCACTTTTCGCACGCGTGGTGGACTAACGCCCATACAACCTTGAGGGTAGGCTTGTGACGTATCGTATACAACGTGTTAATGAATTAACGCAAAACCTCATACACCCCAACTGATTTATTACAGAATAATAAGATTGAAACAATAATTTCATTATTTTGATATTAAAATTTTCAAATTATTCGCATTTTAAGTTTTGAGGCAAAAATGATTTGTTATCATTTCAGCAATGAATGAAAGCGGTAACGTACTCATGGAAACATTTTAATAATCTTGTTTTGGTAGTAAGTAGGGTGAGTGTGCCCGTGCGGTGGGTTGACAGCGGGTTCAGTAAATTTAAAATTTTACACGCAAATTATTAAATGTTTTGAAAAAAATTACCTATGTTGAAACCTTGATAATTCAATTCTGCTCTCGATTCTAAATAAACTACTTTCTAGTTTTGCGTTAATTCATCAACACGTTGTATAGGCTGTAATGATGATGATGATAAATGTAAAGTTTGCAGTATAATCCGGGAGTTTCCAACTAGTCAAATGAGCAACTCTTTATCAAACGTCAAAACACGAGCTTTGTATGAAAAGTTGTACTAAATCATGAATAGTGACGTCATTGTTTTTTGTCGTCGTTTCAATACGTTTAATAGTTTATGCAAGCTACAGAATTACTGAAAATGTAAGTTTAGCATTATTTTCAAACGTATTTTTTAATGAGAAGTTAAAACTAAAATATTTTTATTGCAGTCAACTCCCCAATTGCACAAACTTTAACGCTTTTGTACGGATTAACGTTTTTACGATAGAGCAAGAACAAAAAAACACACAAAAAATCTAGTTTCCTTTTCTTTTTTTTATTGTTTAATATTCTGTGAAAATTTCAACTGGCTACCTATTACAGTTTATATCACAGATCACAAAAACTAAAGAGATGTGGAAAGGGGGCGGGGCCAGTGTCGCAGCAATATGCGCAAAAACGGAACACATTGCTCGCGACAGTAATGATTCAATATATTATGAGGCTGAAAGCCAGTCGAGATATTATGTGTAAATAGTTTACAATGCTTGCGTAGTACTAAAGATTATTCGAACGTTGAGTCCTGATACCGTAATGGATAATGAGCACATTCAATTTAACAAAATACTTTCTATCGCGTGGTACTGGTGGTGATGCGATACTAGGTTTCGTACTCAGCGCGTTGGTTGGCATCTCTCTAGATCTCTATGGTTTAAACGATACCGGCATTTGAAGTTAGGACGGACGGACGGACGGATAGGTTTAGTAATAAGATCCCGTTACTATCCTTTGAATACGGAACCCTAAACATCTTCTAGGTAGATTAAAAGCATGAAAACATTTTTCAAGCAGCCTTTTTAATAAACATTAAAAACAGCTGCAGAAGCGAGCATCGGAATAAGAGTACGTACAAATTCCCATATTTCATCGTGAAAGCTCTACCAATCGATGCGTATTGGCCAAAGTCCAAATTAAAAAAGTTTCGTCCTCCGCTTATTAGGTGGAAATGTTCGGAGTTCATTTTATCGTCGAACACTGATGGATTTATCTATATTTGAAAAATTGATAAAGAAAAGGAACTTATTTAAAGGGCTCTAATAATTTTTATCGATATAATTTCCTCAGGATTATCCAGTCCTTCCTAAAAGAGAGAAGGTAATGAGATTATGACTATGTGGTGTCTGACTCAAAATGTATTAAGAATAGGTTTATCTACATTTGAAAACTGGTATATTTAAAAGGCTCTAATAATTTTTATCGACATAATTTATTCAGGATAATCCGGTTCTTCCTAAAAGAGAGAAGATAATGAGATTGTGCATGTGTGGTGTCTGACTCAAAATGAATTAAGGATGAGTTTATTTAAATTTGAATACTGATAAAGAAAAGAAACTCATTAAAAGGCTCTAATAATTTTAAGGTGGTTTCAGTCCATACAAACGTTTGACGCACAATACGCGTAGACGGAATAAATAAAAGTAATATTTTATATGTGGAAAAATAGTTTAGAAAATCTAGTTTTTATAATAATTTATAATATAATTACGAAGATATAAAGCTTTTAATATTTGGTATGAAAAATTTCAAAGCTTTATATCTTCGTAATTATCTTATAAATTGCAAATGTTATTTGTTACGCGGCAACTAGATTTTTCAAACTATTTTTCCATATATACAAAGTTACTTATATTAATACCGTCTTCGCGTATTGTGCGTCAAAGTTTTGTGTAAAATTGACCCCTCTGCAACCGCCTTAAGTGACTTGATTTCTCAGGATAATCCAGTCCATCCTAAAAGAGAGAAGGTAATGAGTTAATAACCGTGTAGTGTCCATCTCAAAATGAATAAAGGATAGGATTTATCTACATTTGAAAACTGATATAGATGAAAAGGGACTTATTTAAAAAGACTATAAATTTTTATCGATATGATTTCTCAGGATAATTCGGTGCTTTCCCAAAAGAGAGAAGGTAATGAGATTATGACCGTGTGCTGTCCGACTCAAAATGAATGAATGAATTTGGGCTAAAGTTATCGATTAGAAAGCGAAAGAACTTGTGACCGGCTTTTCAAACAGACATACCTCGGATGCCATCAATTCAAACCGCAACGACTTAAGGCTCTTAGTACGAGCCTTAACAGGACACTGCAAGTTAAACAAACACCTACACAGAATGGGGCTTGTAGACTCACCCACTTGCAGATTTTGCTGTGAAGCAGAGGAAACGCCCATACATCTCCTCTGCGAATGCGAAGTGCTCATTCACAGCAGGAGTCGCCATCTAGGTGGATACATAATAACACCTACTGACATTAGGGACCTCCCCTCCAAAAGCATAACACGGTTCATGAAGTCCGTGGGCCTAGGAAATGACCTTTAGGTCTAGGGTGACAGCTACAATAGATCTATCTAGGTCGCAGTAGCTATGTGGTCATTGACCAAGCCCTTATAACCAAATAATAATCGATTAGAAAAGCAGTCAGGAGAAATTATCTAGTAGTATATGTTAGTATGAGTGACGTTACTGTATTGGGACAAACCTGATATTGGGTTTATGCTTGTAGATCATACGATGTTTGTAGACGATAAATAAATAAAAAAAAAATGTGACAACTGTTTAAACAGCAGCAGCCCCAGCACATCGTTTCGGATGATCTCAAAATTATTTAAGACGAGCGTTAACCCGCGACTTCGTCCGCACAAATTATATACCAGATTTTAAGTCAGATCATAAGCTATCAAACAAAAAAAGTTTCATCAAAATCGGTTCAGTAGTTTTTGCGTGATACTCGTTCAAACAAACAAACAGACAGACAAAAAATCAAAAAATTGGTGAAATGGAATCAGGGACACCTAAAAACCATATCGTAACTTTTTTTTTGTTAATATCTTCAATGTACAGACAAACTTCCTGTTACAGTTTTATAATTATTTAAGATTTGGAACTGTTTTTTTAATTTACTTCAAGTATAGTTTTTGTTGTAGTCTCATTGCAACTGTTGTATCGTATCGTAATTTCAAACTGGTAAGCGTATTTGTGCCCTCCGCATGGCCAGGCTTAGCCTAGTGAGGGGATACCGTTAAATTGTAGGTACCTAGCTGAGCGGTTATCAGACCCTCAGGCAGGTCTGTTAGGCCAGTCAAATAGCGGTCTGGCCCGGAACTAATGTTATTACTCTTCTATAAATAGACCAACATTAAAAAGAAATTACGTCCGCAACAGCTCTAAATTAAATATTATGCATTAATCCTAACACATTTATGAGCTAACTTACACACTTCAAACATGGAGTAAATGTTTTTTTTTTATGAAACCATTTAAAAATACATAATAATTTGAATTCTAATATAAATTGATTTGTTAAATCTGTTTAAAATTAGCACATTAGTATTATTGCTTAGTGCCTTAGTTGCCTTATGAATTATTTTTAATTTAATTTTAATTTTAGTGATCACATATAGAAAGAAAAAAGAAGAAAGAAAAATCTTTATTCGCCATTAAAGGCACACACACGAAACAACAGAGTATACCCTGGTTTCATAATACCTTGTTTATATTGAAATCTCTTTCCACTTATATTGACAGTGGGACTGGTACATTTTTCCCTATTTGTTTCTGTATTATTTTTCTGTTTGTCACATTACTTTATTTTAGATCAGGATTTTCCTGTTTACTTTTTCTTTTTGTGGAAACTTTCTTTGGAATTAGGTCATTTACGAATTAAGAATTAGGTAGGTACGAATGATTTTATATAGGTTCCCATTTGTACAAGGAATAACAAAATACCCTAGTAATATTTAAAGGGGTGGTGTAGACCACCAAACTGAACAACTTTCACTATGGGTATGGAGACAAAACATAAAATATCTGCTGTTTCATACAAAACTGCAGTACCTGCTCATCTCAAATACAAATACAAATATATTTATTTAATTAAATTCGATTCGGATACATGCGGTATGAGTGATAGTGTTGGGTACAGCTCTGGGCACAACACGCAGGTTGTGTCCGTCTTACTGATACCAAACACACTCCACTTGACTTTTGTTTACATTAAAATTCGTATTTGTTACAGCGACACACAACGGGTAACTAATTGTAGGTACAAATACACTAATAAATTAATAAAATAAAATGTTAATTGCTAATATATAGATATAAAGCTTTCAAAATTTTGTATGAAAAATTTCAAAGCTTTTATATCTTCGTAATTATTTTATAAATTGCAAATGTTATTCGTTACGCGGCATCTAGATTTTCTAAACTATTTTTCCAAATATACAAAGTTACTTATACCGTTACCGTCTACGCGTATTGTGCGTCAAAGTTTTGTATAAAATTGACCCCTCTGCAACCGCCTTAAGAGCCTACGGAGCCTATTCTGCTGCCCTCAATCGTATTTTTTTTATTTCTAAACAATTAAACAACATTTCCCTAAAACAAGAATGTCACATTGTAGCCTTGATTGGCTTTCAATTTATCGAAATATTATGTTTTATGCTCGTAGCTATCATCGTTTTAAAGATAATAACTACAAACATTATAAAAACAAATCCGCAGTGACCCGATAAATTGAAAATCAGAAATGACTACAATGTGACATTCTTGTTTAATTGAAGAAAAAAAAATACGATTGGGGACAGCACAATAGGCTCGGTGCAGCCTTAACCATTAGACAACGGAGGCATATTAAATCTCATATCTCCGATCTTCATAGTGAAAGCTGTTCAGTTTTAAGGTCTAAACTACCCCTTTAAATAGGTTACACCTTGTATAAATGTTCAATTTATTTGGCACCTTTGGGCTAATCTTTTTGATTTTTGAATCGATGACATTGAATTTAAAGTCCATTTTTAGGATTCTTTACGTGAATAGGATAGAATAGAATAGAATCATTTATTGCATTCATGTTGTAACATTTGGTCTTATGCTAGGTTAATAAGTACCAAACATGAACCCTGTAAGGGCATAGCAACATTTAGGTACCAACTTATAACTATATGAAAAATTTTAAAATGTAAGGGAAATCATCATAAAAATAAACAAACGGGTAAATAAAATTAAGTATAAAATTCACATTATTCACATTGCAGATTTAATCCAAGGCAAATCAAAAGGATTTATTAACTTAAAATTAACAAAAAAACAAATTCAATACAGGAACACAGGTATCTACATTCACATTATTCAATTACAAAAACAAACCGTGCCACAAACCCTTATAATTTCATCTATTCTGTCAGCTTGTATGTTCCACCTTGACTACTCTTTCATTTGCAGCTATTCAAAAACATTTGCATGAAGATAGACAAACAACGAGGGGGTCGGAAAAAATATATACGATCGAATTGAGAAACCTCCTCCTTTTTTGAAGTCGGTTAAAAAGTGTGTCAGTGAAGCTTACTTCTAGATACATGAACAAAGACAAAGCAAAAATAATTTATGTCTGTCATACTATGTAGGTATGTCGGAGTCGTAGCGTGTGACATGCCGTAATCTCTGCCTACTCTAGTGGGATATTGGCGTGAGCATATTTATGTATGCTCGTACGTCATACAATTACTAATCATGGATATGTACGACACGCTCTTGGCCGGGTTTCTGTCCAAATACAGCTAAACATTAGATGCAGTAAACACACAACATGTTTTACTGTAAATTAAAAGGAATCCTCAAAAACAACAATATAAACGTGTTAGTCGTATATCAAATGAAAATTATAAATTAATTAACAAAATAATTATAACTTCAAACGTTTTATTAAAACCACGAAACAACCTTTGGCTTATTTAATTGGAAATTAAATTACTGTTAAAATTAATTTTTGATGTTCAGTACAATATAGGGAAAAATGCAAAAACATTACAAAATATATACGGAATTAACAATAACCGTTCTTTACATACCCTAGAAAAGAGAATGGGATACGTATACACTATGACTCTTCTGTAGTTCTTTCTTATCGTGTGGGCAGAGCCCTGGTGTCAGAGTTTTTCAGACCACATTACGGCCACGTTGTTTTTATGTAACGACTACAACCAGACATAGTAGCCGGGACCAACAGTCGTGCCATCCGAAGCACGGAATCATCTTTCTTTTCAGACAATCAGGTGATTCAAACTGCAATGTCCTAACCAACTGAGGAAAAACGCAAAAAGTGAAATATCACTAGGTGTCCCTCGTGGGAATCAAACCCACGACCTCCGTTTCGAGAGCCCAATGCTCTTAACCATTAGACCACGGAGGCAGTCTTATGTAGTTAATGACGAGAACTGATTTTAAATAACACTGTTTTGAATTTTGTAAAATTTTTTGGTAAAAATATTTTATTTCACAGTTTTCTGTGGTGGAATATTGTGGGTTGACATTGATATCAGATGTATTGTACAACAGAAAACCTTTAATCACCGATAATTTCCTATCAACTTTTGAGGAGTTCCATTGTCTATCTCCGAAGCTCTATCAGATTTTCACCTAATTTCAATGGGACCACCTTGTGGGTAACTCCTTCTTATAAGAATATTTGTTTCGTTTGAGTTCGTTTTTTATTATAACTAAAGTGCTAAGCAAAAGAATATGAAACAAGATAAGTCAAAATCAACTACTGGAACCAGGAACAAACTAAACAACTGCAATTTGTGAAATTAACGTAACAATCCTATGTGGATTTACACCGATGCGTAACATATAACGCGTAAAACGCATTTTCATAAATAAAAATATAGTTCACTCACTTCTACCACGGAGTACTTATGCTACAGAGAAACTGGTTCATACAAGCTCGCGGCTGCGATACACCACTACATGCGCAGCAATGATACAAAGCTGCTGCTCATTCATTCTCACATAACATAACATAACATAACATAACATAACATAACATAACATAACATAACATAACATAACATAACATAACATAACATAACATAACATAACATAACATAACATAACATAACATAACATAACATAACATAACATAACATAACATAACATAACATAACATAACATAACATAACATAACATAACATAACATAACATAACATAACATAACATAACATAACATAACATAACATAACATAACATAACATAACATAACATAACATAACATAACATAACATAACATAACATAACATAACATAACATAACATAACATAACATAACATAACATAACATAACATAACATAACATAACATAACATAACATAACATAACATAACATAACATAACATAACATAACATAACATAACATAACATAACATAACATAACATAACATAACATAACATAACATAACATAACATAACATAACATAACATAACATAACATAACATAACATAACATAACATAACATAACATAACATAACATAACATAACATAACATAACATAACATAACATAACATAACATAACATAACATAACATAACATAACATAACATAACATAACATAACATAACATAACATAACATAACATAACATAACATAACATAACATAACATAACATAACATAACATAACATAACATAACATAACATAACATAACATAACATAACATAACATAACATAACATAACATAACATAACATAACATAACATAACATAACATAACATAACATAACATAACATAACATAACATAACATAACATAACATAACATAACATAACATAACATAACATAACATAACATAACATAAATATTCTTTATTTGCACACCAAAAATATACAGTAACAAAAACGAACACTGGCTTGTTATTATTATTATTATAATCAGCGACTGACGTTCCACAGTTGGGCAAAGGCCTCTCTCCGTTCTCTCCAAGAGTCTCAGTTCTGCGCTTCAACAGGCCAGTTCTCAAGGAAACTATCAATTTCTGTCTTTAGGTCTGCCTCGACGCCGATTTTGTTTCGATGGGGACCAGCTGGTGGTGGTTTTGGCCCATTGGTCATCCGGCATGCGGCAGACATGTCCAGCGGTTGATTATGTCTGCCGCATACTCCAGCCCAATCTCATTTTAGATTGGCAGCAGTGGTGGCGACGTCTGTCATTTGGGTTCTGGAGTGGTTCGTTTCCGACTTTTTTAATCAGTTTTATGCCAAAGATACCGCGCTCCATACACTGCCTTAAGGTAAAAAAAGTTCTAGGATATTAGCACCAAATTTTTGTATATTCTCCGGAACCCAAAACTGCCGGAAGACAGTCTCTGATATGTCAATCATCGCCGACGCGTTTTAAAGAATGAAAATTACACCCAAAACACCGCAACGCACATACAAGTGTGGGGAATATGTTAAATATAGGTACTTGTCTTTGAATATAACTGCGTTTACTTAAAAGTTAGAAATAATTAAATACTAACTGGCCAAGTGCGTGTCGGACCACCGGCAGGGTAGGGTTCCGTAGTTTCCCGTCACGGCTTTTTGTTTTATACTAAGGTTTAACGGCTAATAAAGTCTAAAAAGTAAATTTTTTTAGATATATTCGTTAACGGATCCCTTAATCGAAAAATAGAAAAAAATCCATTCCCACTTCGCTTCCCTAAGAAAAAATTATTTTTCAAGATTTTATTTTACCACTTTGTCGGCGTGATTAATGTGTATACCCGTTCCAAATCAAATTACAATTTTCTAGTATTAAGCGTCTCTGAGCTAAGCCGCGGACGGACGGACAGACGGACTTGACGGAACTATATAAGGTCTAACAAAATTAGCTGAAACTATTTTAAGGGGATGATCAGACCATCAAACTGAACAACTTTCTCTATGGGAAAAAATCAGCTGTTCCGTACAAACGTACTCGACCTAAATGTATGGCACAGCTGATTTTTTTTTTCGCGATTTCTATATTGGTCCCATAGAGAAAGTTGTTCAGTTTGATGGTCTGATCATCCCCTTAAAATAGTTTCACCTAATTTTGTTAGACCTTATATAAGGATTCCTTGTTAACTTCGGTGGTAGGTATGGTTTTAATACATATAACACCAAAATATAAATAGTCGAAAACAAATAAGTCGAGAATGGTACATGATTTAATTTAATTTGACGAGAAAATTAAATGGTTTTCCCAAACCCATAATATTATTAAACGATCTATTCAACGATACCCCACACTATGGGGTAGACGAGAAAAAAAAATTCCATTCACTTCACTTCACTTCACTTCACTTCACTTCACTTCACTTCGGGAGGTACCATAAAATTATATTTTGTTAAGATTTTATGTTACCACTTTTTCAGCGTGATTATGGTGTTATATCCAAGCCAAATTACAACTTTCTAGTACTAAGCGTCGCTGAGCTAACCCGTGGACAGACGAACGGATGGACATGGCGAAACTATAAGGGTTCCTTGTTGACTTCGGAACCCTAAAAATCTACAAAATTAAGGCGGTTGCAGAGGGGTCAATTTTATACGAAACTTTGACGCACAATACGCGTATACGGTATTAATATAAGTAACTTTGTATATATGCAAAAATAGTTCGGAAAATCTAGATGCCGCGTAATAAATAACATTTGCAATTTATAAAATAATTACGAAGATATAAAGCTTTTAAATTTTTCATAAAAAATTTTAAAAGCTTTATATCTTCGTAATTATATTATAAAATGCAAATGTTATTTGTTACGCGGCTACTAGATTTTCTAAACAATTTTTCCATGTAAAAAATATTACTTTTATTAATTCCGTCTACTCGTATTGTGCGTCAAACGTTTGTATGGACTGAAAACACCTTAAATAAAAAAAACATATTTGTTCTTATAGCCGGAGCACCATTGACATTAGAGGGAAAAAATGTTTGGAACAAATAATGCTATTTTGTCTTCTATAATATAAAGATTAAAACGCGACCCACCGACCGCGAGTTTATATGAAGCTTTATCTCACAGAAATGCCAACTCGGTGCTTCTAATCTATGTGAATGGAATATCAGATAAGCGTTGTATAGTCGGCCGTCACTATGTACGAGACTTTCAGCCCGGCTTTATTTCAAAGCCTTTTTATACATTCACACTTTCATCTGAAAAAAGATTGCATGCATTGCATTCATTGCGCCCGCGCCCATGATTGGTGACACAAAGGATTGTCTCACACATATTATACAATATACATGGTGTAAACTAAAATGTATTACATACTTAAATGTGTGTTTCAGATCATCAAACTGAGCAACTTTGGAGCAAGTTTGAAATCGCGAAATAAAAGTCAGCCATGTCACACATTTTCGATTAACTATTTATATTTTCTATGGAACAGTAGATTTTATTTTTCGCGATTTCGAAATTGGTTTCACTGTTGTTCAATTTGATGGTCTGAAGGTCTGTAACAGGCACCATTTAGTGACAAAAAGACTATCTCAAAACATATTCAAATAAAAATCGCTACGCAATATAGAAATCAACATTGTGTTCATACCAATGCACTCATTTGACTTAGATTTAACATTGAAATTTAAAAAGTGAGGTATTTATTAGAAAATACAAATGGATTTTTCAAAACCTTCTAAGTAGCCAAAAATATTTACACCATGTTTGAAGTATGTAATAATGGAAAAGTCTTGTTATTTTTATTATATTATAACATATTAATAATATGTGAAAAAAAAATTACCATCAGGTTTTTTAGAACGAGATACTTAATAGCTAAATTTTAAAATTGGAACTGTTGCTGACGTGATTTTTTTTTTATTTTGGTACATTTCTGGGCTTAAATTGGCTCTTCAATATTATGCCGAAAAAAAATATCAATTACTAATTAGTACCGGCTTAAACCGTAAAATGACTGGGCTACAACTCCATAGACTGATATAGGAAGCTCAACTCACGTTCAAGAAACGCCTGAATGTCGGCCTTTTGTATGGCCCATTCGTAACGGTGTGAGAGAATTCGGTGCGTGACACAGTATGATTGTACGTCATACTGTCACGCAACTGTAGCTATGTTTTTGACGCCCCGCTCCGTGACTATTGCGACCCTAATGGCAGTATTGGTTTCGGTTAATAAAATCATAACTGTGATTATTTCCTTTTCTTGCCATGTGGCTTAAAAATGGCGGAACCTGGCGTCGCCGTTCATCCTCTTCAGTTCATTTTGATCCGTATGATTTTTAATTGCGGACAATTTGAAGGTAAACCGTAATAATATTTTATGGTTTTCTCTTAAGGTGGTTTCAGTCCATACAAACGTTTGAAGCACAATACGCGTAGACGGAATTAATAAAAGTAATATTTTATATATGGAAAAATAGTTTAGAAAAATCTAGTTGCCGCGTAACAAATAACATTTGCAATTTATAATATAATTTCGAAGATATAAAGCTTTTAAAATTTTGTATGAAAAA
Organism: Agonopterix arenella; assembly: GCA_927399405.1. Lineage (NCBI taxonomy): Eukaryota > Metazoa > Arthropoda > Insecta > Lepidoptera > Depressariidae > Agonopterix > Agonopterix arenella. Next base: position 1,912,861 of record OV656711.1, read on the forward strand.
ATTCAACGCTTTATATCTTCGTAATTATTTTATAAATTGCAAATGTTATTTGTTACGCGGCATTTAGATTTTCTTAACTATTTTTCCATATATACAAAGTTACTTATATTAATGTCGTCTACCCGTATTGTGCGTCAAAGTTTTGTATAAAATTGACCCCTCTGCAACCGCCTTAAGAGGATAGGTTTGTACCGTTTTTTTCCATACAAACGTATTCCTTTGTTTCCTCCCAGGATAATGACACTAAAACAAACAATTTTTACTATACTTTAATTTTACTTTTTTTATTATCACGGTTATTCGAATAAATAAAATTTATATTATATTATACAATCTATGTTACCTCTGCTATATCTTGCTCTTTTGCATTAATTAATTGCTCCAAGAACTAGGGACCTTCGAAAATGACCAATTTTACCGCAGATGCGTACATAGTTTAATTAAACAGGTAAAATACGTACATCATCCGCGTTTCATACATTTTTGGTCCAAATGTGAAAGTGCCGGCCAACAAAAGCGAAAGTTCTTGTCCGTCTACGAATTTATTATTATGGCATGAAAGCTGTAGCTGAAAGTTTTATTTGATTTTATTGTTATTTTTATTTTATTAGAAAACCAACAGCAATATAATACAGTAGTTACATGAGTATAAAGCAGAAAGCCAATAACAGGTTTTCACTGGTAGATACAGGAGTAGTTGTGAAAAAACAAATGGTTAACAATTTAAAAAAACGCACATGAGTCAGCACACATGTCAGCCTAAAGGTAAATATAAAAAAGCATTGCAAAAACAATAAACAAAATAAAAGAAAAGACCTTAGTCTAACTATAACCTCTACACTTCATCAGAAAACAAATTACGACTTAACAACCTCCTTGTCGACTCGACGCTAGAGTTAAATAGATCAATATTATAAGTATTGCATAGTTTATTAAAATTGTTACGCGCACGCCACATAAACGTATTCTGCCTATAATTAGTGGGGGCAGAAGGGGTCTATAGAGGTGGATTAAATCTTATTAATTTAGCTGGGGCTCGAAGACATATCATCTGATCTAAAGTGTATGCTTTTCATACAGGTTTTTCGAACCCAAATAAATCCAAGGATAAATAATTATAAATAATCCAACAATAAATGTTTAGACGGACAAGTCCTAACATAATATCGAATTTTTATTTGGCCGGCCCTTTCACATTTTGGACCAAATCTGATGATGTTTTTTGACCGAAATGTGAACTTTAAATTAAAAAAAAAATCCTTTTGAAGAGTGGAATATTTTTGTTCACGATTTTTTTTTGTATAATTCACAAATATCATTCATTACTATTTTTAATAGTGCGAAATAAGTGTAACAACGAATGATTTCAATATTAGAGGAGTCTGATTAAAAAACATTATTTTTTTTATCGCATTTTAGTTTTATTTTTTGTTACATTTTTTAAGTTTAATTGTTAAAAAGTCAGATACTTAATAGTATTCATTGCAATTTTGTGAAAAATTATATTTTCTTTTATTTTATAAGCGTTATATCGGATTAAGACCGCCTCATTTTGTGCCTCTTGTATTTTATTTCTGTATTTTACTGTTTATGTTTTGGTGTAAAATAAAGTATATTTGATTTGATTTGATTAAAAACATTCATTTGTTTTTGAGCTAGATTTTAAAATAGGCACTAAACAAAGTGCAGGTAATGTTGACCCAACATGGACCTCTATGCTCCAGTTTTGGACCAGTGTGGCCTTTCCACAGCCACAAAAACGATAAAAATCGAGACCTGCCTCTGAAAGTACTTTGCGTATACGAAAGCGAGCTTTTCGGTTTTCTCGTTTTGTCGCTTTGTCATCGTCGGCATGCTGGCGCTACTGGACAACGCTGCAAAATTTATTGACCCATCTGACATAAAGAAGTCACTTATGATTTCTCTCACAGCGATTATTTTGGTTTCTAAAGCTTTATTCCATCTCTCAGTTTGTTTTGCCACGAATGAAATGAAAGCACCAAAGCGTACATCTAGTTTTGTTGCTAAATTTGAAACGTTATTCTTGTGGTTATTCATTATATTTGTGCATATAATTTCAGTCTAGGATTAGAACAATGGCTTCATTGTATTTTAAATTAAAAGCTAAAGTCTTTTTAGAGATGTTTCAGAAATTTCGAATATGCTTTTATATTATAAAGCCGTTGTATTTTAGTAATAATGTGCGTGAAAGTCCTGGTCACGGCGGAATGGCGAACGAGGTAAGCAAGAGATTCACCTAAAACACAATTCCTAAAAAATTTTCTAATTGAAGTTATGGCGTAACATACCTACACGAGGAGAGAAGATTATCAAATAAGTATTACAAGACGAGTGTTCAATATAAAATGTGGATGGTTGCATAAAGAGAGGACGACCAAAGAAAAGATGAATGGATTGTGTTAAAGATAACATTGTGTGAAAAAGGAGTGATGAATGACGGCTAAAAGAGATTAATGGAGGAAGATGACATATTGCGCCGAAAAGGGAGGAAGATGATTATACATAAGAAATTATGCCTTTTTTGCAAGTCGGTTGAAAGGACTTTCCACCTCAATAAGAACATAAAAACGCTAGCTGAGACATCCCTCGGAAAACTATATCCTTGAGGTAGGAATAAAAGAAATTTCACATTCCCTGGTTCCGAATAAGTCTCACATATCAAACCATTCTCACATTTATATGTAGAGGCAAAGGGGTTTTATCTAGGGATGTTTAACGTGGAATATGATAATATATTATAGGGTATAGTAATGGTTAGCAAAAGGGTATCAATTCAACATCGAACCAAAGAAAGGGAAGGCTATAAAGCAGTAAAGCACTCAATAAATTCAAGTCTCTTTGTTACTGCAATGTTTTCTTTGTCAAAAAGATTTAGTATACAATCACTCTTTTGGAAAGTTAGCTCGCTTCATACAAAAGAAGTTTAATTCTATTTTTGAGATTAACCAATTAAAGTTATTATATGTAAATATTAATGATAGTTATATTATATCAGCAGTCGCTGTCCTATTGTTGGGCAAAGCCCTCCGTCCGTTCTCTCCATGCGTCCCAGTTTTGCACTTTGATAGGCCAGTTTAATTAAAGTCAATAACATTTTTTAAACACGATCTAAAAACTATACTCTGTGCTTGAGGTTTGTCAAAGTTACAGTGGCTCAAAGATTTCCATACCAATCTTAAATTAATATAATAGATATATTATACACTAAATTAATAAATAACATGCCACCGTAAAATGGTAGAGTTTTTTTGCTAGCTGGAGAACAGACAACTGACATGCAATACCCATGCACCCAATAGCATTTTATAAGATAAAGATAACAATTCTTTATTTCTTTATTATTATTATTTTTCTTTTTTTTGTATTTTTTCGTTCTTTTTTTTTATATTTAAAATAATTCGGTTTAGGAATACCATAGTTATCGTATGCGAATCAATCATCCTTTTTTTGTCGAGTTGATGGCATGCCATTCTATATTCTTCCAGCTCTTTGCCACACGGATGGTACTACCGGAAGCGTCCATATAAATCTTCCTTTATTTGCAAGTGTCCGGCCTAGAAGAGCAGGATGAACATAGTCTGAGAAGCAACACCGCATACACGGTAACATAGACATTGAAAAAAATACAGACTTGATAAGCATTTTTTTTTCCAGAAGTCGTAATAAAGGCTTGAAAAACGACGCCTTTTAAATCCATTTAGATAATGCCTGTATATCATTCTTGTTCTTTCGTTTCAGCATAAGTTAAATCGCATGATAATAACTCATGCTGTAGTGTAAAGAATAGCCAGTCAGCAATGGTCGTTTATAGGCTGACTGCCCAGAGTACGGCAGATGAACTCAGATTTCATCACTCGGGGAGGCTCTTTCCTTACACTCCTGTATCACAGCATAACTAGTCATTATAGTACAGCAACGGATGTACTTACGTAGAGCAACGGCGGGGGCCTTGCGGGGAAGCGGGCGGCGGGAGTCGCATTACCGGATGTGTATGAAGGTTTTGGGATTGCCTTGCATATCTGTGCATGACAGCGTAAGTACATGCGGCGGGTGCCGGGGGGCGGTGGCATCACCCGCCATCAAGAACGCCATACTGTGAGGCTTATAGTAATACTGTACCTATATCTTATTGGGGTAGGCAGATACAAGAATAAGTGATGGCCATCCTTTTTTTTTTTTTTTTTTTGACTCGGGGAAATGGGTTACGCACACCTCCCGGGGCGTTCGGGAGGGTGGTAGTGTGGGACTCTTCCGCCCCAAAAAGGGCGGACCCACTAAAACCCCGCGGAGGCCATCCTCGGGCAGTTTATGGGGAGACCTGGTACCGATTACGCTTCCAGGACTCCCCTTCAAGTGATGGCCACCCGGTACACTGACGCAGACACAACTCAACACAATCTCTTGCCACTTCCACAGTTATAAAGCAATTTCATACAAGCTCTTCGGGTTCGGGTACATTTTATCTTTCCCTTTTTAAGGCTTGAATAATTCATTTTCTTTATTAAGTAGGTAGTTTGAAAAACAATTTTCTTATTCAAAAGTTTTTCTTTTAAAAACTTGAAAAATTATGATCCCAGCAAAATTAAATAGCTAAAGTGTTCTGCGAAAAGGTAATATTTAATGGAAGAAAGCTATTAAACGGGATCTCGATGAAATCAAATTGTTTTTAGTGCTTTTTACCGTCGTCGGATATTTTGCTTTTCACTTTGTGAGAGGCTGTAGTTATTTAGATTAAATTTTGAATATTAACTTAGGATGTATTATAAAATAAATTGTGAAACAACTTATTTTTATAAGTTCTTCGTGTATATTATAGGGGAGCAGGGGGGAATTAGAGCCTAATAAGGAAGAAGTTCAACAAAAGGCAAATTTATGGATACTTTAGGAACTTTTTATTAGAAACTGAATCCTTACTTATTTGACTATCATTTAATCACAGTGTCAACGTTACATTATTAGGCATTTAGCAACAAATAAACTTTTTTCAAAAAAACAGAATCGCTCCCATTACCCGACTCTGCGGGAAATGAGAGCCTATAAATTCCCATAATGTGTAATGGGAACTACTTAATTATTAAGTCAGCCTCAAAAATTTCTACAAGTCAGTCTGAAATCTCACTTATTCATATAAATATTAATATAAACATAACCGCATAATAATTAACTTTACTAATAATAATAACTTAATCAGAGCCTAATTAGCTCAAATTACCCGAATACCACCATCTTGAAATTGAATAAAATTATATCCTGAATCTAACTTGTAATGAAATTTTACGCACAGTTACTCAAAATTGATAACATTAGCTATAAAATAAAACAGGTTTGATTGTAACAAATATGTAACTTCAGACTTTGCTGGCCGTTGAAATTTCGTATTTTTTATAAGCGAGGAGCAAAAAATTGACAAGCATCCGTGGTCACATAATGCGTGGCACTGGCGAGCCGAGCGCGGCAGGGGAACACGGCCGCAATGTGACAAAGGCGCCCGTCTGGCAACCGAGTGAATACGAGGTATAGTTTTGTCTCTAGTCGCACCGCTCCCAATACCCGCTGGCTCCCATTACCCCCTTTTCCCTATTAGTTTAGATCTAGATTAGATAATTATTTAGGTTATTTATAATTGTGTAAGTGAATAAATGTTTCTCTTCAAATTGTGGAAAGCTTTTGTTTTTTTCATATACTGTGCCGCTGTAACTCTTCTAAGATTAAGTAAGGATTAACATTGGCGACCTCTCGCAACACCGGGCAATGGAGTCCAACTACCCAGGAGGATGACTCTTATCTTTTTTGGTACCGCATACGGATGGAACAGTCAAAAATATTACGTCACCCATCTAATTTGGTCTTAATTTTGTGCTAATTGAATTTTGGACACAAAACATTTTTTCATAATATTTTCCATATAAGGACAAAAAGATTTTCCGATTCATAATTAGCTTTCTCGCCAATTTTGATAAGCAACTATAAACTTTGTTTTTCAAAAGATATACTGACATGTCTTGGACGTTACTAAAGCTGTTCTAAGAATCAAGTGATACCACAGAGTTCCATAATTAGTATTAATTACTTCCGTAACTGAAACATGGTTACTACCACCAGATAGTAGGCGGGACCAACGTTTTAACGTGCCACCCGAAGCACGGAGTCATCTTTCTTTTCAGACAATCAGTTTGATTCAGCCTGCAATGTCCTAAACAACTGGGGTAAAACGCACAAAGTAACATTTCACTAGGTGCCTCCCATGGGAATCGAACCCACGACCTCCGTGTCAAAAGCCCAATGCTCTTTGCAGTTTTTTTAAGCCCTGTGAAATGACTATGTAATGCATTAATAATTATACCAACTTTTAGATATTTCTAGTAAAAAATGTTACAATCTTTAAATTCTTTCTAATACTTTCCTTCTTAATATGCTGACACTTTTTGAAGGGGATGATCAGACCGTCAAACTGAACAACTTTCACTATGGCACAAATATCGAAATCGCGAAAAAAAATCTTCTCCTCCATACAAAACTGCAAATCTACTCCAGCCAAATGTATGGGACAGCATATTTTTTTTTTTCGCTATTTCGATAATGGTCCTATAGAGAAAGTTGTTCAGTTTGATGGTCTGATTATCCCCTTAAAAAGTGTCAGCATATTAAGAAGGACCCTGAATATAAAATTCTTGGTTACAGTGTTTGTAAAAAAACTCCTCCTAAACGGCTTGACCGATTCTTATGAAATGTTGTGTGTATATTCAGTAGGTCAGAGAATAGGTTGTAAAGTATATTTCAGTGGTCTGCGCGTACGAAGTTGCGGGCAACAGCTAGTATTTCTACATTAAGAATGTACAATAAAGGCACCCGCATAATGACGTGGAGACAGATATGTCATACTTTCATCCAAAATACTAAACTAATTCTGACCAGGCGACGCCACGTGCGAAGCTAGTCTCTCATAAATTGCTTGACGCTCCATGCATAGTAATAGCATGGGGATTCCTCCAGAGGTCGTTTCATATAGGTCGACGTTTTATTAAGGCCAAAGCAATAGTTTTACCACAGAATAGGTTTTGGTGAAGTCATTTTCTTAATATAGGGGTGAAAGATGATAGATAGTAGAATATAAACTGTGAATGTTTGGTCTTAGGTCCGCCACATACATACGGAATTCCGAATCAGGATTACGATTTCGTATGGATTTTCCCCCTCCATAATTGCGTTCGGATTTGCAGGGGTATGAAATGATCTGAAATAAAATAAATGAATTGTATTAAATCCTATACAAAATCACAATTCTGATTCGGAATTCCGTATGTGTGTGGCACGTCTAAATGTAGGACAAATTATCACAGAATGCATTAAATTACAAATTAGAAGACCCCTGACATCAAAAACTAAGTTTATAAAAATTAAAACCGCCTTCAAAAAAACTAAAAAGTTAAAAATAATATTGCAGCCGATGACTTCTTCGTTCGCATCATAAGAACATTAATTTGTTTTATCGAATTCGCTGTCAAGCCGGTACAATTCGCGACAGGGCTTGCATTAGTTTTTTGGCTTGGCTTGACACCGACTTCTATTATACAAATTAATGTTCTTATGATGCGAACGAAAAAGTCATCGGCTGCAATATTATTTTTTACTTTTTAGTTTTTTTGAAGGCGGTGTTAAGTTTTTTTTTAATTTTGTTTATTTCACAATTTTCAGCGGTGAATCCATTAGTTCAATTTTATAGTAGTGCTTTAAAGTAAAAAAAAAACGCACTAGCCGGTACTACGATTTTAAAAGGTTCCCCTCGATTTCTCTGGGATGCCATCATCAGATCCTAGTTTCCTTATCATGGTACCGCCCTTGGAGTATCTTCTTTTCAACAAAAAAAGAATCTTCAAAATCGGTTCGTAATCGACGAAGTTATCTGCGAACACACATAAAAAAAAATATATGTATATACGGTCGAATTGAGAAACCTCCTTTTTGAAGTCGGTTAAAAAAGGTGGCAAACGTTCGTATACTTCAATTTACAAAATGTATAGGGTATAGTAGTGTTGCCGTGTGTATTTTCCTAAAAAATGATATCGATTTATGTAGCCTTTTCAGTGTCCCACTGCTGGGTTAAAGGTATTTTAGTCTCCAATTCTCTCTTTTGTGCGCAACTATCGACCAACTCACCAAGAAGGTATCCATGTCTCTCCACTTTTTTCTGGGTCTACCTCGACGCCGGCGACCGTCCTGGGGAACCCAGTCCGTAGTTATTTCAGCCCATCTTTCCGATGTATGCGCAGACAAGTCCGGTTCAGTAATAAGTATGGCAAAAACATCTGAACGTAGGGATAACTTCCGTGCGTTCAGATGTTTTTGCCATACTTATTACTGGAAGCAAAATAGGTCATAGTTTCAATACAATGTTAGGTTCCTATTGTTTTATTTTGTATTTTTGGTGCTTTTGCGGTCGTGTCTTCAACACTGCCATAAATGATCTCTTGAATTGGCTCTCTAATAGCCATGTTTTTTCCTTCTTATTGCTGTCTCCCGCTTGCAATGGAGGGAAGTCGGATATTTCGTTTTCCTACTCCACCTATTTTCTTTGATTAATTCATTAAGGGTTCCAAGACAGATAAGAGTCATCCCCGGGCTCGCTGGACTTCATTGTCCAGTGTTGTGAATGGTCGCCGCTGTTGATCCTGGCTTACAGGAGTTACAGCGGTGGGAATGAGTGGTTGGCCTATGCCCGATTAAAAAAAAATGTCCGTCCCAGTCCCACTTTAGCTGTCTTGCGGCTCAAGTCCGCTATGACAGTTCTGGAGCGCAGATCCGTGTTTCTAACACGATCTGTTAGTCTTGCATCTAATATACTGCGCTCCATCCCTCTTTGACAGTTTGACTCTTTCTTCATCATCATCACAGTTAACATCTGTTGCAAATGGTTCAATCAGTGTTTTTGAAGAAGCTCTTTTTCTCATCAAGGTTGTACAGTCATATACAACGTCTTAATGAATAAGCGCAAAATCTCATACACCTCAACTGATTTATAACAAAATAATTGGAATGAAACAATAATTTCGTTATTTTGATAGATAAAATTTAGAGTTATTCGCATTTTAAGTTTTGAGGCAAAAATGATTTGTTATCATTTCAGCAATGAATGAAACCACTAACATACTCATGGATGCATTTGAATAATCTTGTTTTGATAGTAAGTATGCCCGTGGGATGTGTTGACATCGGGTTCAGTAAATTTTAAATTCTACAAACCAATTATTTAATATTTTGAAAAAAAAAATACCTATGTTGAAACCATGATAATTCGATTCTGCTCTCGATTCTAAACAAACTACTTTCTAGGTTTGCGTTAATTCATTAACACGTTGTATATACGAGAGTGGCAAACACGTCCGCAGCCTCGAAAACAGAACTGTACGCCGGTGGATGACGGTGGGATTGTGATAGGCTATAGGCATTATGCTTTCTGTCACGTTCTCTGCCAGGTGTTTATGAGTAGTTCTACCTTCTCTTGTTTTCTTTCTCCACTCTCCTGTCTTTTCTGCGAGTTCCTCCCAGTTTGTGTGGCCTGTTTCGGAAGAGATCAGGTCTCTCAGATCCCTCTTGACGTAATCCTTTAAATTGCAGCAATAGGGCTCGTCTTATGTGCGACCATACTGTATGGAAGTAAGGACGTTATTTTATATACTCATCGTATTAACATATATATACTCATATTTAAAACGTTCTAAAGTAACAAACTTAAAGGCGTGACGTGTCTATTTTAACACGAGTGGTATTTTAAAGCACTTCCAAGAGAAAAACAATTAATTTTGCTTAGTTAAACAATAACTCAACTCCATTTGAATTTTAAACAGAAACGGTGCCAAGATTTTTTTTGTTTGCATTTTTCCACCTGTCACTCATAATTTCGTCGCCCGTGTATTTAATTCTCATGTAACATGGCTTTGTTTTTGTTTTCTGACACTTTTTTTTTTATTTCACGTTAAATTGTTATTTCAAACTTTAGTGAAGTTAATTGTTGTGAACATATGCCTTGGAATGGGATTTTTGAAATCTTCACGACAAGACAAGAGAAGCGGAGACAAATTGGGATAGAGTACCTACTTTTAACACGCAGAAAAATATCGAGTATACAGGATCCTTCTTAATATGCTGACGATTTATTAAGGAGATGATCAGACCATCAAACTGAATAATTTTCTCCATGGGTCTAAAAGCGAAACGCAGTTTATAATGGAACAGCAGATTTTTTCGATCTCGATCTAGAGAAAGATGTTCAGTTGGTCTGACCATCCCCTTAAAAATCTGTCAGAAGGACCCTATAATAATATCATCATCATCTTATTTAAGAGCTACGCTCTTGTCGGTGGAGTATTTGCCAATCCTGTCTCTTTTCCGCTCGACACGACATCAACCTTTTCCTTCACTTGGGCTAGATAACTCTGTCTAGGTCTTTCTCTGCCTCTCTTCCCCTCTATCTTCCCTTCCAGTATGGTTTTAAAGAAATTGTCGTTTTGTATCAAGTGTTCGATCATTTTTCCCTCCTGTTTTCGATTGTTTTCGATTGTTTAACACCTCTTCATTTGTTCTCCTCCAACACCACATCTCAAAAGCTTCCAGTCCAAGCTTCCAGCCTATCTCGATCTCGTTTAGTCAATGTCCACGTCTCGCTACCGTAAAGTGCAATACTGTAAAAAGTGTAAGTGTATAATTATATAAGAACTCTAAAATTATATTTGCAGACTTCACAATTTTTTTTGTTATATTTCTAATTCTGGTATATTAAACTGTTAGGTAGACTTCCGTTACCTATCGCAAACGAAAATTCTTGGCCAATGGATTTTACCATCGATTTTTACTAACATGATTGCGGGAGTCGCGACGCTAGAGGATTCATGAGCGGACATGTTTTCAACACACGGGTTAGGTAGCCACGTGGATCCACCATTCCTAACCCAAATGTGTTTTAGTGCATAAAACAATCCTTGATATTACGATTCTCTCAAAACTTACTCGACATTGCATAGGCAGAATGCAGAAATGCAGTATTAGGCATAAGCAAAACGCCATTAATCTTCTGTATACATAAAACCGGCCAAGAGCGTGTCGGTCTCGCTTAAGAAAGGGTTTCGTAGTCATTACATGAAAAGCTTAACATGAGCTTAAATAACAAGAAATTTTCAAAAGCAATAGTGAGATAGACCTATGGAACCCTAAAAATGAAATGCTGTTCGTTGGTAAGCGCATCACTTAAGAAAGACTGGACAAATTTGGGATTGGCTGGATTTTTCTATGGGATATTTGCTACTAACGTGCGCAAATGTCCATTGAACACGAAAACATCTATCGGGTCAGCTAACTTATAAATAATAAAAAATCATGAACTGTGCCTGTAATTCTTTTATTTATGAATTTATGATCGATAATTGGTAGCAATAAAAGAAACCAAAAATTATAAGAATCTCAACTACAACTCTTTATTATAGTAAGTCATTATTACCGTTTGTTCGTCTGTTATAGCGTGTCAGGAACACAAATTGGCTGAATGATGAATTATTGCTGTAACCGAGTACGTTCTTACTTGTTTTAATTAATACGTTGCGAATTGAGTAGGAATGTGCTAATAAGTATAGTATAAATACTATTATATGACCTTTTTTGCACAGATATTGGCGAAGGCGAGGTACTTTTGAAATACAAATGCAAATCGTACAACAACAACATATCCTAATCTTTTGATAAGGGTATGTGATATCAGTAGCATCCTTTTAAACTAAGAATCTACCCATCAAACTGAACAACTTTTACTATGATTGCAAACCGATTGTAGCTATTACCATAAGTTAAAAAAAAAAGAAAATCAGCTATTCCATACTAAACTGCAATGCCCACTCTACTCAAATGTATGCAACAGATTTTTTTTGCTCTGATCGGTGTGCTCCTTTGACTACTTACATAGGGACTAGTTACGCGTGTAATTCTACTAACAAACATTTCTGCCACTTTTTCCGGGGGGCGAGGTAAAATGAAATCCGCAACTTTGGATTTTATTCCCCATAACTTTAGATTCTAATTTTGAACGTTAAAAATCATGAAAAGAAGTCTCGTGTGAACCCCAAACGTTCTAAATATCTAGTTTAGCTATGCTGTGTGTTACGGCTATCTAGATCTGTGTGACCATTCCTATAATATCTAGTTTAACCTAACTAGATCTGTGTGGACTACATAACTACATACTAGCTAAATTAAACTTTAAAACGAAACAAATACCTATTGAAAAGAAATTTTGAGTTCTCCCCATTAGTTACAAGTTTGAGAAAATAAATAATTTTTTATTCAAAGTATACCTATGCAAACAACACTTGACATTATTCTCACTAGCAAAGTTACCACTTAACCACAAACTAACTCAAAAATAAATAAACAGAAGTGGCGCTCACTTAAGGGACGTTGAATGAAGTTCGAAATTACTGTTTCGCAATTATAGGCTGTCTCGTTTAGTGATAAGGTATTAAATGGAATGTAAATGCACATGATCAATTAATCTTATACCGTGGCAGAGGGGAAAAGCTACCGCAAGGCTAGTCCTTATAATAAATAGTCAAAGGTTTGCTCCCATAGTAAAAGTGGTTCAGTTTGATGGGCAGACTCTAGGATGCTAATGATATCAATTTCATCCTGTATAGTCAATTACTTTAGGCAATCGGCAAACCCACAATCCGCTTTTATCGAAGTAGGTTAACTGACCCCTCCTGTAGGAAACAGTACATCACTATTAACGACCCGTAAGGTCAGTGTGTGACCCTTTAGTAAAAGGTCAAACTGAGGTAACATTTTAGTTTTGTGTTATTTTGGAGTCAACATAGAAATCGCGAATAAAAATATTCCACATTTGGGTCGAGTCGCTATAATCTTCTTCTTCTTCTTTCTTCTTCTTCTTAATACTGGGCTGGAAAGATTTGAATGACATGCCATCGATTTAAGAAAAGAAGATATTCAACATTCTTTTTCGATTTCAATGTTCATTCTACTTTTGAAATGCTTTTTTTTTTTCATTTTAAAATATGGGTTTGCTCTTGACCTCAATCTAGTCCTCAGTACAAAGATAGGGTCGAAGATGTAGCTAGCTTACCCAGAAGTAGCTTATTCACTCGTACTCTAAAGGAATTCGGGTTGTAAGCGCTCGGAAATTCCACTCCTTTGCTGTGCGCATTATAAAAGATTCTGGAAGGCGAATATGTGGGATGTCAACCAACCAAATGCTATACCTTCTCACGACACTTAGACCTTTGCATTAAATGACTTAGGCATTAAATTCCAAAAAAATTTTCAAAAAAAAAAAAGAAAAATTTTTTGGAGAGTGAATTTAATGCCTCGTTTGTACTGTGACACATTGATGGTGTATAATTGTTATTGGATAGAGAACATTCGCTTACGTCATCATCATAATCCTTTCCAAGTCGATATGTGTATATTTCATCTAACGAAGTCACTAAAACTAAGCCGTTTTGTACTTTATTACATCGTTATAACAGTTCTACTAGTGTTTTTTTATGTGGAACTAATTGTATGCCATTATTGGCCCATGTTCTTGGCTATTTGCCAACGTTTAATATCTCTATCGATTAGTCTTTTTGTTTATCTGTGGCGTTTATTTTTGTTTTGTCTGTTTAATATCTGAGGAGATGACTTTTTGGTAGGAATTCGTGAGGAGAAAGCGGCCAGCTTATGTTTGTTTTGCTTAGCTTCGTGTGTCGCTGTGTGTGCGTTAATACGGAAACACATCAAGTTATAAAAACCAAAATAAGCTGGCCGTTGCGACGTTATACGTTACTGAACCTATTATAGCCCAGTTATTTTACTGTTTGAGCCGGGACCAATCAAGTTATAAAAACCAAAATAAGCTGGCCGCTGCGGCGTTATACGTTACTGAACCTATTATAGCCCAGTCTTTTTACTGTTTGAGCCGGGACTAATTGATAATTGATATTTTTTATGGTACCTATAGTATTTAAAAGCCAATTTGAGCCTAGAAAGGTACCAAAATTTAAAAAAAAATTATGTCAGCAACACCCCAATTTGAAATTTAGCATTATCTCGTTCTAAAAAACCTGATGATACGTTTTTTTGCATATTTTTAAGGCATTATACATACTTCAAACATGGTGTTAATATTTTTGTCTACTTAGAAGGCTTTGAAAAATACATTAGTATTTTCTAATGAGTACCTACCTCATTTTTAAAATTTCAATACCTAATTTATAGCTCAACATTAATTAATATTGTTAAATCTAATTAAATTGAGTGCATTGGTAATAATATTATGAAATTAAACGTCTTCTGGGAGATATAATTTTGATATCTATGTTGCGTAGCGATTTTTTTAAATATGTTTTCAGATAGTCTTTTTGTCACTAAATAGGTATAGTGGCGGTTACAGTTTAAAAGTCCCATTGATAATTACTCCCTGCCCTTCATAACAAAACTCCGTAAAATGATTGGGCTACTAATGCGCGGCCAGCTTTATTTTGGTTTTGTATCTATACCTTGATGTGTCGTAGTACAATAGTACATACGCCCGAGTGACGGATGTCTGACTATGCTCCCATGTTATAACATACTTTCTGAAACACCCTGTTAAACATCAAAGAACCCTTTAGATAAATTAACCTTCCAAAATACACCTCAGATAAATCTGCTTAATAGATTAAGCAGAGTGAATGACCGATTCAGACAGTCACCTCTTATTTAGGCAGTTCAATTTTCAACTTTAGATTGGTCGAAATTCGGTAGGAAATAGCGTGTTAAGCCATGTCCGGTGGCAAAATGATTCGTAGATTGTAAAGTGGGAAGAATCTCAAATTGATAGCAAGCAAATTGAGTCGTTGCTACGCTTGTTTTTCGATCTGATCTCTTTTCATAGCTGTTCCCGTTTCAATTCATGACGGTAAGGACGAAATGCTTCTGTGCTTATTAAGGTTCCGTAGTACAACAAGGAACCCCTATACTATCGTCCACTCTGTCTGTTTGTATGCCCCACCTCAATAACTCGCTTATTTTTGCACCTATTGAATCGACATTTGGTATAAAGATAGATAACAGTAAACCAAAAACTGAAATGGTCATAAAGAAAATAATATTTTTTAACATTCCTTACCATACAACGAAAAGGTGGTTGGAAAAAAAAAGATTTTTTTAATAAATCGAGTGAGGTGCCGTTGGATAAGTCTTGTCAAATGGAACAAAACTCCTATTGAAACTAAATCGTTATAATACTGGAGTAAAAAATCGGTAAATGTTGTACAATGTAGCTGTCGGTGCACTTTGAATAAAAATTATTACGAAAGCTGTAGCCCAACCAGTTTCGCAGAAATAAAAAAAAAAACCGACGGGCCGCGTCTATCAATAGATAGGGCTGAACGATTAAATCGCAGTATTGTTGCTTCATGAAGATTTCTTAATAGCCCAGCCATTTTACGGTTTGAGTCGGAACTAATCAATAATTGTTTTTTTTTTCGGTATAGTATTTAAGAGCCAATTTAAGCTTAAAAATGTAACAAAATAAAAAATAAAAAATCTTGTCATCAACAGTTCCGAATTTTAAATTTAGCTATTATCTCGTTATAAAAAGACATTACCATTATACATACTTCAAACATGGTGTAAATATTTTTGTCCACCTAGAAGGTTTCGAAAAATGCATTCGAATTTACTAATAAAAATGAAATTTTTTAAATTTTAATTCCTATTTTATTGCTCAAAAGTAATTTATATTGTAAAATTGTATTCAAATGAGTGCATTGGTATTAATATCATTAATTTAAAAGCGTTCTGGGACCCACCATTTTTATTTCTATGTTGCGTAGGGAATTTATTTTTAATATGTTTTCAGATAGTCTTTTTGTCACTAAATGGTGCCGCTTACACATTAAAAGTCCAATTAATAATTACTTCCCACCTCTCCTAACAAAACTCCGTAAAATGACTGGGCTATAAGTTATTTAACCTATATGAAAAGCTTTTTATATTTTACATTTTCAGATTCTTTACTCCAGTATTT
This sequence comes from Agonopterix arenella, assembly GCA_927399405.1. Classification (NCBI taxonomy): domain Eukaryota; kingdom Metazoa; phylum Arthropoda; class Insecta; order Lepidoptera; family Depressariidae; genus Agonopterix; species Agonopterix arenella. The sequence continues at coordinate 1,928,933 of OV656711.1, forward strand.
TAAAAGTTAGATTGGGGGGGGGGGGGGGGGCGCGCGAGGGTTGACTTTGAGCGCAAATATCTCGAGACACAGGCATTATAATGATTTAGTTTCTATGGGAGTTTTTGGTATACCAACCGGTACGGGACAATGTAGGTATCTGACTTGATCGTTGCAGTCGCTGACGACAAAATAAATTGCGAGCATGACAAATCCGAATATTTGATATCCATCATTCATCTCTTCACATGACATGCCCATACCATAATAATAGATTACCGATTTTTTCAGAATTATAATGTAAATGTGACAGTTGAATTTTCTTTAGCAGAAAATCATGGCAACGTTCATAAACGTAACAAGGAAAATACAAATTGTGTAAGTAGATAAATATATAACTAAATCAACGTAATTGTGACACAGGCGCCCGACACGTACAACAATGGTATCGCGATAAAATGTAGTAACTCGGAAAATTTTATTTTTCAGCAATAAAAATATAAGATACATCTTTTTCTAGTAGGAAAAGAATATGGTTTGATCAATCCTAATATAAGCGCAAATATCTTCTAGCGTTCAGATTAATTCATGTAGGTATACGTTCATAAACGAGCTCGAGAGAGCATCGATGGCGCATTGCGGAGAGGTATGGACATAGGACATTCAATCACGAGGGTCCCGGTTCGAATCCGTACGGACGGCATGCCATGGTGAGTTTTTGAATGAGATGAGTTTAGAATTAGTTTTTCTAACTTATGTATGCATTATAATATCGAGTGCTCTCAAACGGTTTAAGAAAAGGCTGATGATCACGTTAATAAAATTATGCCTTAAGTTTTTGGGTCTGGAATCTAGTTATCTACAATAGGCATCATGTTAAATTGGCCCCCTCCTTTCTAGACTTATGAAATAATTTAAATCTGTTCTATAAGTAGTTAGTTTAAGTATAACACAATTAATTAATTACCTGTAAAGACAAAGACATACGAATGGACAGTTCAGTCCCGGCATACGTTTTTTTTTACCTTAACAGGTCAAAAAAAAAAAGGAAGAGATGGCGCGACGACCTGGATGCCCAAAAAGCGAAATTGCAACTGATGGCACAGGAAAGAGAAGGCTGGAAAAGCTTGGGGAGACCTTTGCCCAATAATGGGACAAAATAGGTTAAAAAAAACAGGTCAAAACCTAAAAAACATAGAAACTAAAGTTACTAACATTGTTTCTTATGCCAGCAGTCAGTCGTCAACGAAAGTAACATAACACTGGTCTTATTTGTGTAGCAATAAATGTTATAAAAGCGACACAAAATCTACCACGTACGAATACGTGGCAGGGGTAAAATAAAATGAGTGGAGGCCATGAAACCTGAGGTGCTAGTAAAAAAAAGTGGCCGTCGCGGGACGCCCCAAAAATGTAAAACATCGAAATACAGCACTCTCCCGATAGCGACTGAGGATTTTACATTTATTTTTCACAAAAAATTATTTTTACTAGAAAATTCTAATGTATTTTTCAAAACCTTCTAAGGCCGGCTCTTACTTACACGAAATAGAGACGAAACTAACATTAGAATGTGCCCGAGCCCTCAACCAGCTAGGACTGACAAACTCTGTCACCCTAGGCTGGGTGCCCGGACACTGCGGTATTGATGGAAATGAGGCTGCTGACGAGCTGGCACGAAGAGGGGCGGAAGAGGACGCCATAGGCCCCGAGCCTTATTGTGGCATCTCCCGCAACACCTCTAGACGTGTGCTAAAGGAATGGGCCGTGGACCAAAGCCGTAAGCTCTGGTCGGATACACCAGGACTGAGGCATGCGAAAGAACTTGTGACCGGCTTTTCAAACAGACATACCTCGGATGCCATCAATTCAAACCGCAACGACTTAAGGCTCTTAGTACGAGCCTTAACAGGACACTGCAAGTTAAACAAACACCTACACAGAATGGGGCTTGTAGACTCACCCACTTGCAGATTTTGCTGTGAAGCAGAGGAAACGCCCATACATCTCCTCTGCGAATGCGAAGTGCTCATTCACAGCAGGAGTCGCCATCTAGGTGGATACATAATAACACCTACTGACATCAGGGACCTCCCCTCCAAAAGCATAACACGGTTCATGAAGTCCGTGGGCCTAGGAAATGACCTCTAGGTCTAGGGTGACAGCTACAATAGATCTATCTAGGTCGCAGTAGCTATTTGGTCATTGACCAAGCCCTTATAACCAAATAATAATAAAAAAGGCCGGCTCTTATATAAACTTTGATTTATAGAAAAGTAACTATACAAGGAACAATTTTACTCTCGTTATTTACTCCGAAATAACTTCATTTGTGCTCTACTACACTAAACCCATAATAAAAGAACGAATGTATAATCCAACTAAAGAAAGAGGTCGTTGTATCCGTACTTATTGCATTGTGATGTTATACAGTTTTAATTTGTTAGGTATCTTTTTTCTTTAATTTTTTTAATTATGTGACATTGACATTTCACTAGTCTTGGTATAAGCTTTACACCGTCAAAATTGGCCGTTTAAAATTTACTCTCATCATAAGATAATCACAGAATATATCTGTGAATAATCACAGATTAGGGCTGGTAAGACGCAAAATCAGTTTACTCTACAGTGACCGGCGACTTAATCTAAGAATAAAATTTACTCGCGTTTAACGAGATAATAGCTAAATTTAAAATTTGTTTTGGTACATTTTTAAGCTTAAATTGGCTCTTAAATACTATACCGAAAAAAAAACAATTAATAATTATTTCCGGCTCAAACCGTAAAATGACTGGGCTACGATTTAGCGCGCTTTTTTCTAACTTTGCGATTCAGGAACGACAAACTTATTGCAGGTGTCAAACGTGGTGGAAATGAAGGCGTCTAGCCGTCATTACAAGTATACCGTCTAGTATGACGACAAATTTTGTCGCCACGGTATATAAGACGGCATACTTGTCCAGACGCTTTGCCCTCAAGTTTTAGCTTGAATCTACAATACGCCATGTCCTGAGGGTTGAACCTCATCTGGCAGCACCGCATCGCCTTTTTCTGTCACTCAGGAACATCATTTGCTACAGCAAATAAGGTAAGAAGCACGCCGCAGCACCGGTGGTGTTGGCACCAGCAGTATTGGTGAGATTGTTGAAAGTTCTTCACTTAAACGATCGCGCTCGGCGGTGCTGCGGCGTGCGGTCGCGTTCCGTCTACCTTATTTGCTCTAGCAAATGACTTTCCTGAGTGACAGATAAAGGCCGTGAATCTAAAATACCCTATGTCCTGACGTTTTAGCGTTAATCCAGAATATTCTGGAACAAAAACATCCGAACTTGTATTGGTGAGATTGTTAAAAGTTCTTCACTTATACCAACCTTTATGATAAAATAGCTTAAAAAGGTCAAGTCTCTTGTGTGCCGTTTTCGTAAAGTCGTCCCTTAGGTAAAAACCTTCCTAGGAGGATAACAAGGCAGCTTAAAAACTTAATATTCGTTTAACGATATCTAATTAGCAATTAGATTGAATTAATTTGAATAAGTTAAAAAGTATTCCGGCCTTTTCGGTGAAAATTTAATTTTCGTCGTAAAAATTTGATAAAACTGTTTTGTAGTTGAATAAAATTATTATAAGACTTGTTATTTAGTATATGCTTACGACTACTTTACTTTCTTATAGGGGGTAGTCAGTTCAAATTTAGACAACCGATAATTTTTTTTTGAGAGACTCAACCTTGAGGTCCAGGTTCGAATCCGCACTATTCCGCACGGATGACATGATGACATTTCTTCAACTTAAGTATACGTTATACCTATGGTGATACCGACTGCTCTCAAATGGTGAAGGAAAACATCGTGAGGAAACCTGCCACATGCATATGCTGAAGAAGAAATTCTGATGATGTGAATCGGCATTGAGCACGCGTGGTGGACTAACGCCCATACACCCTCCCTTCGGGTAGGCCTATGCCCTGCAGTGGGACGTATATAAGGTCTAACAAAATTAGGTGAAACTATTTTAAGGGGATGAACAGACCATCAAACTGAACAACTTTCTCTATGGGACCATCGCGAAAAAAAAATCTGCTGTCCCATACATTTAGTTCGAGTAGGTTTGTATGGAACAGCTGGTTTTTTTTCGCGATTTCAATATTGATCCCATAGAGAAAGTTGTTCAGTTTGATGGTCTGATCATCCCCTTAAAATAGTTTCACCTAATTTTGTTAGACCTTATACAGGCTGTGATGAAGATGAGGTGATTATTTATGCACTTTATAATTTTTCAGGAGCAAATCTGAAAACACAAAAAAGAATCTGCTGTTTCATACATTTTGAATCAAGCAGGCATTGCAGTTTAGTACGGAACAGCAGGTTTTTTTTGCGATTTCTTGTTTGCCCTCATAGTAAAAGTTGGCCACTTTGATGGTCTAAACCAATGTTTTACAAAATCAACGAGTATACAATATTATTAAGTTCATTCGTCATCATCTCAGCTGATTGACTCCACTGCTAGACATATGCCTCCCCCAAGGATCGCCATAACGACCGGTCCTGCGCTGCCTTCATCCAACGGGTTCCTGCCACCTTCACCAGGTCGTCTTAATCATATTTTAATGACATTCTATTCTATTATCTATATCTATCTATACTATTATAAAACTGTAACAGGAAGTTTGTCTGTACATTGAATTTATTAACAAAAAAAAGTTACGATATCGTTTTTAGGTGTCCCTGATTCCATTTCACCAATTTTTGGATTTTTTGTCTGTCTGTTTGTATGTGTGTTTGTTTGTTTGTTTGTTTGTTTGAACGAGTATCACGCAAAAACTACTGAACCGATTTTGATGAAACTTTTTTTGTTTGATAGCTTATGATCTGACTTAAAATCTGGTATATAATTTGTGCGGACGAAGTTGCGGGTTAACGCTCGTATTATTATAAAAATGGCTGCCATCTTGGTTGTGATAATTTTGCCAATGTCTTAGTTTATTTCGCAATAGTGCTTGACGTTATACGGTAGATGTTTTGTGGTGACTTCAAGGATTGTTGTATGGAAGAAATCGCTTCCTAGCGATAAGACCGCCTGTTTTTGTGCCTTTTGTATTTCCTGATTGTTTGCTCTCTGTATACTCTGTTTTTTTTGTTGTCAAATAAAGTATAATTGATTGATTGATTGTTTTTCGAAAAGAACACTATCTTGAGCCACCAATGGAGCTTCTTTGTAGGCCTGGGAGGGGGCAACCAACAATCGACGAGTGACACGTGACTACCCAATAGCAGACCTACAACACGACTCTTAGGCCCGATTCGACCAAATGCGAGTAAATTTTATTCGTAGATTAAGTCGCCGGTTACTCTCGAGTAAACTGATTTTGCGTTTTACTAACCCTAATCTATGAATAAGTTGAGAGTTAATTTTACACGGCCAATTTTGACGGTGTAACCTTATAACGAGGATAATGAAATGTCAATGTCACATAATTAAAAAAAAAATAAAAAGAAACCTAACAAATTAAAACTGTATAACCTCACATTGCAATAAGTACGGATACAATGACTTCTTTCTTTAGGTGGATTATACATTCGTTCCTTTATTATGGGTTTTAAGTGGTAGAAGACAAGTGAAGTTATTTCAGAGTAGTGGGACTCTTCTATAAATCAAAATTTGGTCGAATCCGGCCTAAATGACATTCATTCTTATTCTTAATATTACTATGTAGTTCTAGATACTATTTCTTAAAGGTACTGTGATATAAAGTACCTACGAGTATTTCAATAAAAACACATCAGAACCTAAGAGACATTTAAAAGCAATAATATCACAAAACATGCTTTTGCATTTCGGGCCAGTTGTAATAAAAAATGGATATATTTTTAGCACACTACCATATCTCTTTATACCTTTTTTTTTACTAAAAGGTAATGGAAAAATCGTTTTCGTTTGAGGTTTTTCTTTGAGAATAAAATATATAAATCACTTAGAGATTAAGTAGAAAAATGTTTTAGTTAAAATAACATTCTATTTTCGAATCACGTTTTATTTGACGATGTCTAACAAAATACAAGCAGACCCCCGTCATCATTTGTATTATCTTCAACGTAAATATAACACTTAAATATAACAATAACACACGTCTGTTAAAATTTTATAATGGTGCAGTAACATTTATTTCCTTTGTTTCAGATAAGTAAGATTAATCATGAAGGTGAGAGATTACCGAAAAATATGAAAAAACAATAAAAGAAAATGCCTATTGGAAAGATACCACAAAATCTCAGCGCGGAAACTGTTAAGAAAAAAATAAAAACACAAAGAAAGATGACTTGTGTTTTGTAGAAAGAAAAAAAAGAAAGAAATTGTAATAATGCTCGGTGAAAAAGCGTTATTCAAGGATATAAGGAGCATAGTGTACGGTCATGAAAAAGTTTTCGATACGAAAATAAAACGCACGAGATAAAGGTAATGTATTCTAACATTTCTAACCTTCGATTAAATTAAAATAGCGGAAGATAGGTTACGTTCTTGCATTACGTATTCAAACAATACATTTGATTTAAAATATTATTGATTTTTAAACATGTTACAGCCATGGTGTGCTATTTCGAATCAAATTAAAGATTGAAAAATTTGTCTCATGCGGGACTTGAACCCGCAATTTTCCAAACCGGGGAACTGCGTTATCCAATTTCGCCACCGAGCCCACTACCCAGAGAACAAAATTTTCAATCTCCTGCGTCTTAAGGGGACGTGAGCGCCATCTACTGGTAGTTATTACAAACTAACCAACCCGGGTTCAAGTGCGGATTCAAGTCCCGCCCGAGACAAATTTTTCTATCTTTAATTTAATACATTTGATTTTCATGTACTTACGAGTAAAATGTAATCTCATGTGATTTGATTTTTCTGATAACTACAACGAGTAGCACACGAAGGCACAGTGGTACCTTTATAATCAAAAAAGTATCTCAATCACGCAATGCCGCTCGGATTGCGACTAAGTAAATCAGGCGACGGGGGCTCAATTTATATATTCCTTGCGCTATATATAGTTACTTATCTTACGTTATTTTATATTATCATAGATTTTAACCCCCTTTTCGTTTTACTTCTTCTTAATTACTATATTTCACCGCCTTCCTTTCTTCGTTAACCGTTTCCTCTACCCTAAAGTTGTATGGAAAAATCGCTTCTTAGCGATGAGGCCACATTAGTTTGTATATTTTGGTGTAAAATCTATACTATTATAAAGCTGTAACAGAAGTGTGTCTGTACATTGAAGATATTAACAAAAAAAACTTACGATATGGTTTTTAGGTGTCCCTGATTCCATTTCACCAATTTTTGGATTTTTTGTCTGTCTGTTTGTTTGTGTGTTTGTTTGTGTGTTTGTTTGTTTGAACGAGCATCACGCAAAAACTACTGAACCGATTTTGATGAAACTTTTTTTGTTTGATAGCTTATGATCTGACTTAAAATCTGGTATATAATTTGTGCGGACGAAGTCGCGGGTTAACGCTCGTGAAATATAAACTTGATTTGATTCTGTTTTTGGGTGTATTATCTGTCTTCAAGCCACATTGCGATTCAATATGTTCAAAAATGAGGAAGTTATTGAGGCAGGGCATATAAACGAACAGACAGAATGGACGAACGTATAAGAATTCCTTGTTTGACTACAAAACCCTAAAAACATACTTATTTACAAACATTACTTTTCTTTTATCTTCGTGTTATTGTTAAAGAAAATAGATGAACCCTGAACGAGCTTAAAAGTCAATATCTTAGGAATAATGATAGGCGCATGCATCGGGCTTCGCGATTGTATTGAAATTGAATCGAAGTAAAATATAAATAAAACTTATTTCGCGACGAATCAAAGCGAATTTACTTTCAATTATAATTTATTCTTATATCGAGTCGATAGCATTTAGTTCAAAATTTTCCTGTGGAGTATATTCCCACATTCTTCTTCTTATTGTGTGGGCAGAGCCCTGGTGTCAGATTTTTTCAGACCGCCTTACGGCGTCTGACGTGGTTTTTATGTAACGACTATTACCACCAGAGATAGTAGCCGGGACCAACGGCTTAACGTGCCATCCGAAGCACGGAATCATATTTCTTTTCAGATAATCAGGTGATTCAGGCAATGTCCTAATCAACTGGGGAAAAACGTACAAAGTAACATATCACTAGGGTCCGCCACATACATACGGAATGGCGATCCGGAATCCTGATTCAGGATTCAGTGTTGTCAACTATGGTTACAGAAATTATTTAGAGTGCTGTTTATAAAATGTCTAAAATCAAAATGAATGAAATGCCAAATTAATGACAGGTTTATTTTTAGGTATTTATTAAAACGAAACAAACAATTTTTATACCATGATAATTACTACCATGTGATGATGTCATAACGTTACGATTATGATTTGTAAATTGTATTTCATTATTATACAACTATATCAAAAGACTATCAATATTTATTTATTTATTAGGCACATATTTATATGAGTATGTATATTATATATGTATTTATAATAGGTTTATTTTGTATATTTACTTTTAGTTTTTACTAATAACTGCTGATTTTTGATATTTTTTTCTGGAAACACCGCCTACCTTTCTTCTTTTCACCGTTTCCTCTACCCTAAGGTTGTCTGGAAGAAATCGCTTCTTAGCGATAAGACCGCCTTATTTTGTGCCTCTTGTATTTTATTTCTGTATTTTACTGTTTATGTTTTTGGTGTAAAATAAAGTATATATGATTGATTGATTTGATAAAACAGATTACAGTTATAAAAAACCCCAAATATAGACAAATTAAAAGGTAAAGCAAGCCATAATCCTAAGCATATGTGCACATCATGAAATAGATAAACAATTAGCATCGTGTGCGTGTCTCTATACATACTAAAAATAAAATAAAAATAATAAAATAAAGATAATAGTTTTAGCATTAGACATAATCTGCATACGAAATGGTATAAACCATTATCACACAAGCGATTTTCAAGCGTAGGCGATTTCGCAACTATACCGTAACGACGTCGCAACTGACGTCGTCGTCGTACTCGATACGGTATCGTTCTATCAACGCGTACGCTCAAAAATCACTTGTTTGATATGACTGCAAATTTTAATAAAATGCCACGTAAGACACCTAAAAATTACTACATATAGTGAAAAAGTTCCGATTTAGGTTTATTCCGTATGTATATGTGGCGGACATAGGTGTCCCCCGTGGGAATCGACCTCCGAGTCGAGAGCCCAATGCTCTTAACCATTAGACCACGGAGGCAGTTCCCACATGAATAACTTAATTACTCTGAGATAACACTTTATTGGCAGCGTCTATAACAAAGCGAAAATCCATAATCTCCATTGAGTTATGATGACTGACAATAATTTTGAGCCAATAATACCTTTTCTAGCTTCCTGTTTTGAGCACAGAGTAACACTGCTACAATTGTACCTATCATGCAAAGATGGATGTTAACTTTTTACCTATCAAATAATTTTACAACTATTGACATGTATAACTTTTATTCCTCATTATCAAATTAAAAAAAAAAGAGCCAGATAGTCTCTTTCGAGAATAGGCAGGATAAGGAGGTTGAAAGACGCATCCAAAACGCCTGGAAGAGCTACTGGTCCATGAAGGAGCTTATGAAGGGCACCCTTCCCTTAACACTAAAGCGAAAACTCGTCGACATGTGCATCCTGCCCATCCTAACCTATGGTCCTCAAACCTGGTCTTTGACTGAACATCAAAAATCCAGCCTCAAGGTCTGCCAAAGAGCGATGGAGGGCAGTATTTTAGGTGTAAGACTTACTGATCGGATTAGAAACACAGAACTGCGCTCCAGAACTAGTATAGCGGACGTGGGGCGCAAGACAGCTTAGCTGAAGTGGGACTGGGCCGGACATGTCTGTTGCATGCATTCGGAAAGATGGGCCAAAATCACCACAGACTGGGTTCCCCAGGATGGTCGCCGGCGTCGAGGCAGACCCAGAAAAAGGTGGAGAGACAATATGGATGCCTTCTTGGAGAGTTGGCCAGAAGTTGCACACAATAGAGAGGATTGGAGAGTAAAAGAGGAGGCCTTTGCCCAGCAGTGGGCACATATTGAACAGGCTACGGAAAAAAAAATCAAATTAAAATATATTATTACAGATGTAAATGGAATCAACCTATAGTTTGCCTATATATCAATATTAACTGTATACTTCAACCTTTGAGTATTATACGACTTTAACTAAATTCCGTATACCTCTTAAATTATCAGTGGATTATGTTTCCTTTCATGTACCTACCCCTAGTGGTTTAGGCTGTGCGATGTCTATCAGTCAGTCATGGATGTAGGGGTGTACATGGTATTAGAGACAGCTTTCCGCAGACTGAAGATTTTTTTTCTTTTCCTGAGGTAGACTTCATAGTAAATGTTGTTCAGTTTGATGATCTGAGTTCACCGTTTCAGTCTATAGAGGGCTGTCCATTATACCCTGTAATAGATAGATAAATAGCGTTCAATTGGTTCTTCTCTCTCTTTTATCCTATTGGGGTACACATACGCAATTTATTGCCCCTAAGTACAATTCTGATTCACCCATCATGCCTCTTGAACATCCAAAGCCCGTCCATAATTACTTTTACTCGTTGGTTTCGGGTACCTTCTTAAGTATGCTTCTAATTTAATCAGCGTATCTATGGCAATCTCTTTCAAGTATCCTATACTCACTTGCTTTGAGACATTATTGTAATTTACCCTTATTGCCTTACAATTAAAAGGTTTGAAGCTGCTAATTGCTAATCTCCATACAAAAAGCGAAAACGTTTTTTATAACCCCAAACATTAACGTTTTTCAATTACTTTTTATTACAGTATTGGAGGGAGAATCCATTGATATAATAGGAATGAGTTAGGTATTTAAAACGAACAAAAAAAAAACTTGTTGTCAACAAACCGTTATTTTAACAAATATCTTGTCACCCAACCGTTACAATAAATAAATATATTTGTCAACATAACTTTATTTTAAACAAATCTCTTGTCAGCAGACCTGTATTGTAAACAAATATATGAATGTCTTGTTCACATTTTAGACAAACTTGTTGTCAGCAGACCCTTATTTTTAAACAAAAACATATTTTGTCAATAGACCGTTTTTTTAAACAAATCACTTGTCAGACCTTGGTAGGCTTTTATTGGAAACAAATTTCTTTTTAACATACCTTTATTGTTAACAAATCTCGTGTTAGCAGACCCTTGTTATAAACAAGTTTCTTGTCATCAGACCGTTATTTTAAACAAATATCTTGTCAACAGAACACCCCCTATGGCTCTAGAAAACGAATCCGCCGTGAACAACACCGCCTTGAACATCACAACCAACGGGACCACGGCCGAAGATGATGATCATTGGGTCAGATATGTCATGTTCAAGCTGCAGACGTCGGTCCTTCTCCTCATCGTCATCATGGCGGTGCTTGGGAATTTGCTGGTCATCGTCAGTGTCACGAGGCACAGGTGATTATGAACTTTGTTTTCTTAAATACGTATAAGTTCCAAAATATATCTTGCTTTTATCTCTTATAATGCTTTAGAGGATTGAATAGGTATACCATCAAATTGAACAACATTTAGGAACAGAAATCGTAAAAAAGGTCTCAAAAGTTCTGAAAATGCTGATAGAGCTGATACAACCCATTTTATAGTTCCGTCTAAGATAAGACGACCTCAATTATTCATAATCTAAAGATTATGGATGAATATTATGCCTATTATATCCCCTGAGATGATAACAGTTTCTAAAAAAAGTTTACGTTGTACATATCACGAACCCATCAGGTGTCTGCTATTTTGACAAATCGATGCTGTATTGTGCAAAGCAACTAAAATATATTTGATGCAGTTTTTTGTAAAAAAAAATCATAAATATTATGTTGTTTTTTGTGGCAAGATCCTGAAACCTTCAATATACTAAAAGTGAATCAAATTAAAGATTGAAAAATTTGTCTCAGGCGGGACTTGAACCCGCACTCTTCCAAACCGGAACTGCGTTATCCAATTTCGCCACCGAGCCCACTTTCCAGAGAACGAAATTTTCAATCTGTTGCGTCTTAAGGGGGGACGTGAGCGCCATCTACGAAAATGATGATGATTTTGATTCGAAATAGCACAACATGGCTGTAACATGTTTAAAAATCAATAATATATGATACTAAAAGTGAGACTTGCTACTTTCTTAGAAATATGTATTATTGGTCGATGTAGCAAAGCTTAATTTTCACGACTTGAAAAGGCATTATGGTCATGAATTAGTGTTTGAATGAGACCTTCTTTGACCACTAAATAAATCATATTTGCATCTTGACTCATTGCATAATACAAAGGTGCCCCAAAAGGGTCACTAAGGCGATACAACCCTCACATTTGGTTCATGAATTTATAAGCGATAAATTTGTAAATGTCAGCCATTTTGGCCTTTGACCTACGTTTTCTTAGGGTTGTCAAGTTCAATATTAGATTGACCAATTAATTAAATCCCTTTGAGATTTTTATCAAATTGTTATGTTCTTTGTGAAAACAGGTGTTGTCATTTTGCTGGTATCCTGCTTAGCTTATACAAGGTGTAAACTTTAAAGCGTTTTATATTTTCTGATGTGCGTCAAACCATCAAAATGAATAACTTTCATCGGGGAACCAACATTGATTACACGAAAAAATATAGTATTTTATTTTACTGTTTATGTTTTGGTGTAAAATAAAGTATATTTGATTGATTGAAAAAATATAATATCCATTGCGAAAACGTAAATGGCTATCAACCCAATCTTCTTCTTATTGTGTGGGCAGAGCCCTGGTATCAGAGTTTTTTCAGACCGCCTTACGGCTTCTGACCCAATAAAAACCCAATAAAAAATACATATGGAAAAGCTGATTTTTCTTCGCGTTTTTTTTAGTTGATCCCATTATGAATGTTGTTCAGTTTGATGGACTAAACTTAAAGCAACCTCTAAAATATGTAACGCATTTCAATTCTCACCTTGGGTATGCTTCCAAACGTTGAAGGAAAACATCGTGAGGAACCTGCATACGCTGAAGATTAATTTCTGATGCGAGTGTTAAGTCTACCAATCTGAATTGGGCACGCGTGTTGGACTGACGCCCATTCACCTTCATGAGAGTAGGCCTGTTCCCTGCAGTTGATGATGAATTATACGGTTATAAAAGTAGCAGCCCTCATACAAAATAGGTCTTTATTACCCTTTTAGTTGACCCAAACTTATGAATGAATTATTTATCTCACCAATCAAATTCTTTCCACACAATGAACCTTAACTCTCAACGAATTAAGTTCAATATGATTTGTTCTTTACAGAAAACTTCGTGTCATAACAAACTATTTCGTCGTATCGCTGGCGTTTGCTGATATCCTGGTAGCGATGGTGGTGATGCCGTTCAACTTTAGCGTCCAATTCTACAACAGATGGATATTCGGTCAAGTAATCTGCGATCTATGGAACTCTTCGGATGTCTACTTCACGTCGACGTCTATTTTACATCTCTGCTGTATTTCTGTCGACCGATATTATGCTATAGTTAAACCTTTGAAGTATCCTGTTAAGATGACCAAAAAGGTGAGTTGGTATTTTCATCAACACTTCCCAGATTACAATCCGGTCAAATTGTCTGTGCACCTGCCTGGCGACGATACGTTATATCGGCGTTCTGGCTCAGGTTCGGTGTGAAAACGTGTGTACGAAAGTGGTACGAAATTATCGAGATGCATATAATGTGCAATGAAGATACTAACCGTATTGACGCGATTATCAAGATCATACTGACGTGAAGAGGGAAGCGAAAGGGGCATCGTATTCCAGCGAGGTGCAGAGATAATGCAATGGTTGTATGCATCGTTGAGTGGGATTACATGTTTGTTCTCTTCAAACAATCAAAGGAATCGAGCAATAGATACAAGCAAACGCATTGCAGATTTGATAGATAGTACTCATGCATGAGAATGTAGGTAGTTACTATCGATGCACTAAGGGCCGAATCAGACAAGCAATTTTTGAGCGTAGGTGTTGATGGAACAATATCATTGCGATATTTCTGAGATTGATTTGGCTGGCTTCGGAATTTCGGAGTACACATCGCATGTCATTAAAAATCCCGGCTATCAAGTTTCGATGCCGGTCCGGTACAGTCTATACAGTAAAATCGCTTGTTTGATAGGTCTCTTAAACGGACGGCCAACGAACGCGAGCTAACCAAAGGCGAATCTTCATTTGCCTTCATTGGATCGTCTGTAGGCAGCTTAGACTATCTAGCTAGGAGAGAAATGTATCGATTGATTAATATAATAGATGAACTATACCTAGAATAGCTATAGGTATAGATATATGGAACAAAATTTCACTTGAGTGCTCTGATTGGAGAATTCTAAGCCTAAAGGCTATCGATAAATCGGTAAACTGAAGGTAACCGAAGGGCGAGTGTGCACTTTGTACTAAGAAATCAACAAGGTCTCCCCGGGGTCATAGCAACTATAGGGTATTTGCTACTATGGGGTAATTGCAACTGTGGGATACGTTATACGTTTTTTGATTGCATCGCATTTGAACCATGTAGTTTTTTTTAATTTGTCTGAATGGATCATCCCATTCACCATAGTTTAGTGATTTGTGGACATGTTATTATGTTCATATTATAGATTATTAAGTGAAGTCAAGCGATAATTGTAAAAAACAACATCCAGATGTATTGGTCAAACAAATATTCACTCTAAATTGTTCTTAGTCGTACTTTGGCACGGTTTATAGTGTCGTACCTATTCATATAATTACTTCCACAGTGCAAATGCTATTTAAATATTTTAATGAAAAGTTTGCAATTATACAACAACCGAATCGAAACCAGCAAAAATAACAATTCCTATTAATATGGATGCATATTGCATGAAATCATGTAAAACTCCGAGAACAGAACTTTGTTAAAATGTTTTCGAACATTGGAATGTTTTAAAAACAAAATATTATGTTTAAACTGCCCATTGTAAGTAATACATCCCAAACAAAGCAATCGTTTTACATTCAATATTAGAACTGTGCTCTCATTTCAGATGGCGTATGTTATGCTGGCAGCAACATGGTTAAGCCCTATAACAATATCATACGCACCAATATTCACTGGCTGGTATACAACGAACGAGCACCTAGCATCCAGAAACGAAACTAAAGAAGAATGCGCGTGGGTTGTGAACAAACCGTACGCAGTCATATCCAGTTCAATATCCTTCTGGATTCCATGTACCATCATGGTGTTCACATATCTGGCTATATTTAAAGAAGCTAACAGGCAAGAGAAAGCTTTGCACGCTAGAGCTGGCAACGCAATGCTAATGCATCGACATTCAAGAGATGTCAGCGACAAAAACGGAGGAGCTCACATGAACGCTCATACTCCAACCAAAGACAGAAATATCCTTAAAATGAAAAGGGAACATAAAGCAGCCAGGACTCTAGGCATCATCATGGGAGCGTTCATCCTCTGCTGGCTTCCATTCTTCCTCTACTACGTTATAACGACGTTGTGTGAATCGTGTGAGTACCCAGAAGTTGTGACGGTCATAATGTTCTGGACTGGATACTTCAATTCAGCGTTAAATCCTCTCATCTATGCGTATTTCAACAGAGACTTTCGTAATGCGTTTAAGAACACTTTAGCTTGCGCGTTCTGCAGCTTCTGCAAGCGTAGTCCTTCTGATTTGGACGCGATGGAGAGGCTTGACCGCAGAGGGTCCGGTCAACTTAGAGTCCCTATCCAGTCGAGAAGGACGTCTGATTTGACGTCGCTTTGAATATCGCCGAACTCTAGTGTGGTGACAGCCGTTTAGGCCTATTTAAGTGCCAACGAATTATTTAGGACGGTCGTTGTACTTACGCGAATTCCTGATGGACCGATTTGTACAGCGAAATATGAAATGTAACAAATTTTGTGTATTATCTTTGATATTATTAGTGTATAATTAAAGTTAACGTTTGTAAAAAGTTTTAGATGTAATGAAGTGTAATAGTGTTTCATATTTGATGGGTAATTTTTTCTTGATTTGTTTGCATTTTGCCTATTCTTGCTGTATTTTTTTGACACAACAAAAATTGTATGTAAGAACTAATCAGTCTGAAGTAGTATATATGTATTTGTTGCTGTGAATTGTGCAATATTGTTGACCCTTAGTTCGTTGAAAAAATATTTATATCTATAAATTTGATTTGTACATACATAGATGATGTATTTGCGGCCTAAAATTATGATTGTCTTTAAAGAGGCCAAATTTTAATGTAAATATGAGATTAGAATGTTAACTTATTTAATACTTTGTTTAGTGGTAGCATAGTAACATAATATTTAAATACTTACGTGTAAATAATTTAAAAGAATCATAAATACTAAGTCAAATAAAGTTACCTATAGTTTTAAATTGCAAATATTTTCCATTTATTACAAACTAACTTCATAAAGAACTTAAGGTATTATAAGTACTTTGAATTCTAAAATGAATTCAATTTAATTGAAATTCTTCGGCTCAAAAACTGGAATATTTAATTTAAGCCTTTTCAAATCCTTTTTGTAGAAAATGAGAAACTCATAATATCAATAGATTTCTGAAATACGTACCTATTTAAATTGTCTATCAAATGCCGAGGTTTCAAATCTAAAAGAGTTGTTAATACTTTTGACGATCAAAGTAATTACAAACTTTCATAGCTAAATATAACTTTCACTTCACTGAATATTAATTTGAAAATTTACTAAATTGAAATGTTCATTCAAGCCAAATACTATTTAGTCTGTTAATAGTACTTTTGATCTTCTTTATTAGACCACAATTTGAGTTTGATAAAAACATGTTTTGCTTATCGCGATGCATTTGAGACTAGTAAATTCAACCAAGAAAATTATTTATCACTTTTGAAAGATAGTATCGTTGATTTAAAGATAAAAATGGTTCTAGATTTTAATTGAAAAAAGTACTTCAAAGATGTCACTATATCAATTACAATAGCAAGCGAAGAAAGTCCTAGTACAAGATTTATTGATATGACAAATTTTAAAAACAATCCCAAGAAATCAAACAATCCAAAGAATTAAGGATGATCAAATTATTTCTTGGCTGGCTTTACAGTTCGAGAAAGAGTATTATAGTTTATTATACTTATCAAACAAGTCAATTCAATTCACTGCAGCGTTCAGGAGTGCGATTTTTGAAAGTCAAATCAGCAGTAGAAAGATGCATGTCTCCATAGTGATCTTGACATTTACAACTGCTGAGTTCAAAAAATGAGTTTCAAAAATCGCACTCCTGGGTGTTAAACGAATCGATCGGGTCAGAAGCACCACGTTGTGCTCCAAAACTCAAATAGCCAACGTTGGAGAGAAAAGCACAAAACTTGAATGTGAGTGGGCCAGTCATGTCTGAATGCATCTCGACAGATGGGCAAAAATCATCACGCCCTTGCCCAGCAGTGAGATGATACGAAAGACAACAAAAAAATCCTCCACCTATTCTTAAGGTCTTGCTCGATACATGCAAGGAGACCTGACCGAGACGTGTTTTCTGCATCAGGACGGTCTGATAATGATAATAGTTATGAACGAAAGTTGCTTTGAAAATTGAGGCATTTGATACATTGAAAAAAAATTCTAAACATGTTTTGTTAAATTTAACCATAATTTTGCTAAATTTAGAAAAGTTTGGTTTTGTATTATAGTCACTAAAATTCTGTTAAATTAACAAAAATACGGTAAAACTTAATAAAAATTTGATTAAATTTACAAAACATTTCGATAAATTTACAAAAAAAAAATTTAAATTAACAAATCCGTTGTCTATATTAACATAACATTTGGTAAAATTAACAAAACATTGGAATAATTATTAAAAATTTCTGAAATTGAGTTAGTAATTTTTTCCGATGTACGATTGTTAATTTGTTCCACAGATAATAAATTTTCTATAAAACCTGCCCTTTATTTATTTATTCTTAAAACTAATAATAATAAATTAGTTAGATCAAATTGTAAAATCATAGTTTAAATAATTAGTCAACAAAAAAATAGATAATATTTTAGTGTAAATTAAACGTTTAGTATTAAAAGAGATTTCGTTTTTAATTTAATAGAACGATACGTTAATGATATGGGGACAAATAACGCTTCAATAGAGAAAAAAAAAACGATTTTTAAAATAATTATTGATGTGCTACGATTAACTTAAATAACAAACCCGTTAGATTTGGTGTGTCAGTGTTGTGTCGAAAAAAAATCTGTTTTTTAAATAATTGATAGTAGTAAAAAATGACTAACTTAACTAGAAATGTCTAACTCAACTAAAAACTACTAATTCTCTAAAACTGTCTTTGGCTCTGTACCCTAAAATCGTCTTGAATGGCCCAAATGAAAAAAAAACAAAATTTTCTTTTGAATCACCAAAAATTTGATACTGACCCTGGAATTAGGTACCTTAGTAGTTTCAGAAAAAAAAATAGAAATAATTTGCGATGTAGAAAGCGTTATAATTTAGTACAATAATATTATTTATTTACAGATTTAGTTTCTTGCCAAAGAATATTTTTAGCGAGTGATTAGGTTATCTTTGACATTGTCAGTTAAGAATCAAGGCTGAAGCTGCTAAGCTTCAAAACGGCCACAAGGCGAACTTGCACTAAAATAAATAAATTTTTCGCAGTCGCATAACGGAAAGCTCAGTTCTCAAAATGTTTTTATATTATACGCAAACCGTCTAGTTTCCAAAATGTCACATAGAATTTTTTTTTGTTTTTAATATTTTACACGTAAAGGTGCTATTTTGTAGCCGAGTGCAGACTGCAGTCGCCAGTACTAAACTTAAAATCTTTCTACAGATTGTTGTATGGCAGTCGCCATACTACCTGCTGCGTGCAGTCGGCTGCAAACTTGTATCTTGAGTTTTGAAAAAAAAATTACTAACATTAAGATTAGTGCAAATTTTTCAGAAAGTCAAACACGAATTCAATTTTATTTACCTAGTTGAGATTTCTTGCGAATTGAACTTTATCACTAGGATTTAGCAAATCAGACCTTTAGAGAATTTGACAATGGGTCATGGAATGGTTTTGGCCTGGGTCATGATGATATTTTAAGAACATTACCGTTTGCGCATAATCAGATTAAGTGACACTACAATATAGACTAACTGTGTAGTAAAATATTGCATACAAAGCATTTTGCATACTGCGAATATCAAATAAACAGTCAAACCTAATTGCTCGTTTAATTTGTAAGGCGATACATTTAAAGTGTAAAACACAATGTTTTCAAAAATCAAGAAAATATCAAAATATTTCATTTTCGGACTATTCCAAAAAAAATCTTTAAAACAATTGCTATTGTACATTAAATGTGTCTTCCTTTTGAATAAGTATTTAAGGCTCAAAGAAAAAATAGAATTAAACAAATTTTTGACTAAAAATCATAGCCAATTTAGGTGTCTGTTTATAGTGTGTGCCCAAATTTAAATAACGTATTTAAATTTGTCATTTATGTTGTGAAATCCAGGGTGATTGGTCGTATTTATTTATTTGTTTCCTTATTTTTTTCTGATTCCTTGTGTAAAATGAGTATAATTATTTCATGCCAAAATCTGCAATCTGACTAAAATAAGTAATTTTGACGTTACCAGTACACCTACATAGATTATAAAAAATCGTAACACAATTTATTTACACACGAAATAAATTGTGCAAATGTTGTAAGTATCTTAAATTTTAAATTATATTTTATGCTTTTTTCATTCCGTTTTTTTAACTTTTTACCTATAGTTGACTATTCAATCACCCTGTATTGAAAGTGTAAATGTAGGCTGTAAATGTAAAAAAGTAATAATTATATGGTTGTGACAATGTTAGATATTACAACTAACTTGATAACAAAATAATCATATCCCAAATAATTATTCTTGTCATTAGAAAGTATTAATTTTTGTAATTTAGTTTTTTTTTCTGTAAAGAATTCATTTAAGGTGTTTTCAGTCCATACAAACGTTTGACGCACGATACGCGAAGACGGAATTAATAAAAGTAATATTTTATATATGGAAAAATAATTACGAAATAAAATTTTGTATGAAAAATTTCAAAGCTTTATATCTTCGTAATTATTTTATAAAATTGCAAATGTTATTTGTGACGCGGCATCTAGATTTTCTAAACTATTTTTCCATATATACAAAGTAACTTATATTAATACGGTTTAAGCGTATTGTGCGTCAAAGTTTTGTAAAAAATTGACCCCTCTGCAACCATCTTAAGTTGTATATACCTCATTCATTTCAACTGTTACCATTATCTTTCTTTTGAGGTCCGTCCATTTCTGTTTATTATGGTTATAACGTTATGAGATATTTTAAAAACCTAATTGTAATATGTAGCTTGATGTTACTGGTATGTGTTAGATTATCGATCTGTAGTTAAATGAATCGGAGTTTTATAATAATTAAGAGTCTTAGTAATCATTTAAGATTAAGAAAACTTTTAATAACTTTTACTTCTGTTGTCTTGTCATGCCAAAATTGATTAAGTTCAACAAAGATGAAACGTTACTAAAATTAGTAACCAGTAATCAATCCTAAATAATTAGTCAAGACTCTTATTTTGACTCTAAAAATTTTGTAAATAATTATTATCAGATCTTTAACGTTTAGATACTTAATCTAGTTGAAATCTAATTGAGTTTTATTAAAAGTACTAGATAAAAGTAACAAATTACACAGCAATATTTATTTGTAATATCAATAATATTTGTGAAAGTAGATCAGTGTATAGTATAGTCTCTCGACACTGCCTTTTGCATCTTTTCAAAAAACAAAAATTATTATTTCTAACCCATAACTATTTTTATTTACGCACAATTATAATAAAGATGCAATAGGTATATAAATTTATTCGTGATTACAAAATTTTTTCTGCGTCTAAGATTAATTTGGCATTTTTGAAATTTTTGTTTGTTTTATTGTTACATCCTTTTGTGGACTGTGATAGCTTATTTATTTTAAAAATATGATTAACCAAAATATTAATATTATTTATTTTTAAATAAAACGAGTCAATGATTTTTTTAAGTTTGATTACTGAGTGATTTGCAAATTAAAATTTTTTTTTTGTCTTTCACCAATATGGATCAAGAATTATAGTAATAAAAAAATCAGAACACTTTACTATTTGGTTTAAAAGGTTCATGGTTATTTTTATTGAATCACAAAACTAAAATGTATTTAAAAATTATTTTGTTAAGTTATTCAGAGTTTATTGAATGAGTGTTATTATTTATAAAATAATCATTATAGCTTAGCTGAATACAGGTTGTCACGATATCAAGTTCATTGTATACCACGGGTTTTAACTGTTTATTTTCATTAAAAAAAATTTACCCTAATTTAAAAATTGCGTTTGAAATTAGAAAAGTATTGATAAGATTGAACGAATTGACATAAGTACTAAACATTTATGTATCAAATAAATACCGGAGGGAAAATGACATCCATATTTTTTTTTTGACAAGCATGCCTGATAAGGATAGTAAAAGTCTTTTATATTTATTTTATTTTATAATTAGGTATTTTAAAGTAACAAACATTATAATACCTATCTAAGACAGCCTGTTATATACAACCCATTTATTGTAAATATTTCTTTTAATTACCTTGTGATATGACAAAGATTTATTAAATAAATTATTACAATGTATTATTATTAATATTTAATTAAAAATAGAATTCTTTGAATTATTTAAAAAAAAGATGCATGGTGAGATTTTAACCTTTAGGTATTTTACCTAACGTGTAATCAAAATGCTTTTTGCAAAAATAAACGAAAATTGTTTCGTATATAATACTTTGTTTTATTTGAACTCAACCTATGCAAATCTACAGAGTGAAATTGATATCATTAGCATCCTTTTAAACTAAGAGTCTACCTATCAAACAGAACCACTTTTAGTATGGGAGCAAACCGATAGGAGCTCAAAAAAAATCTGCTGTTGCATACATTTGAGTTGAGTAAGCATTGCAGTTTAGTATGGAACAGCTGATTTTTTTTTTGCTCCGATCGGTTTGCTCCCATAGTAAAGGTTGTTCAGTTTGATGGGTAGACTCTTAGTTTAACCTGTCACATCCCGGCGACGCATATCGACCGTCGTCCATTGTTTATCAATTGTTATTTTAAAGTCGGGATGTGACAGGTTAAAAGGATGCTAATGATATCAATTTCACCCTGTATACACATTATAATAACATTTTAAACTTGGTGTGGATGTAGGTACTATCGCGGACTTTTCCGCCTGACCACCACTATTTTACTTTTTGCTACATTTAACTTTTTGCTTCCATACTAAAAAATAAAAGTGTTGTCTAGCCCCACCCTTTTGATGAAAAGACCAATGAATGAGTAGTTTCTAAATAATGAATTTTGTGCGAAATTATGTGATTTTTTTTAAGTGATCAGGCGGAACAGTCCGCGATAGTACCTACATTAAAGATATTTGCAAAAACGATAATTGGGGGCGTTTATTTGTATTTCATGTACTATGTCCCATAACATTAACATTTGATATTAAAAAAATAAAAAATTCAATAAATAAAATTAAATACATTAATAACAATATACACTTATACAAAAAATATAAGGTACTTATAAAATTAATTAATTAAACATAAATAATTAAACAAGCATTTTTTTTAATTGTTATCCGTTTAATTGTGCCCGCATAACTGAAAAACTACAGAACCGATTTGAATGGGGTGTCCACATAAGCATAGGGCTTAGTTTTGATTTATACTTCGGATTTTTTTTCATCTCAATCGGCTCACTCAACCAAAAGTTATGGGTATTTAAAGTTAGTGGTTTGCGCATACGAAGCCGCGAGCGCTGCTAGCACCTAAATGGCATCGATCGAGTCAAACGGTGAAGGAAAACATCGTAAGGAAACCTACAAACGCTGAAGAATAATTTATGTAAAGTCCACCAATCAGCATTGGACACGCATGACGGACATAACGACCTTCACTATGAGAATAGGCCTGTATCCCACTACTGGGAACGAAAGAGGCTGATAATACTTTTTCTAGTAGAATGAAAAAAGAACATTTATGTCATATATTTTAGAGCTAATATTTAAAAGCGTGTTAAAATAAAATAAAAATATGTCTAAGTTATTTTATTAAACATGAAACGGAATGCGTGTGCTAATACCGCACAATACGATATAAGTAACCCGGACTTGCCAGGCGGGTATGACAAATGAGGGTATTAAAAATCCAAGAAAAAATGAAGAGGAAAACATTTTTCCATTCATTCATACATACATACATTCATACTAGGGCCTCAGGGGGTTGCCTGGTTATTTTAGGAGTCTTACTTGAATACGTATCATTGAGACGTGGTCGCTCACTCAAAGCCTCATAAAATTGTTTTTATGCCACCATTCGCAAGAGATGTGGCTCCTTAATCCGCAGGGTACGGGACAGCACCAACAGCATCCTGGCGATGATTGCCGACAGACTGGACGGGCCGTACTTGGGTCATTGTTGTAGGATGCACCTGTCTCGCAAGTAATGATCGTTTGACATATTGAATTGATGTACCTAATTGAATTGAATGTAATTGAAATGAATGGAATTTAATTGTATTTAATTTAATTGTATTGTTGTTTATTTGTATTGTGTAAATTTGACATTGAACCATTGTAATTTGAATTTTATGTACCTACTAACATAGTTTACATATGTGTGTTACTAACAAAATGAATCATGGTTATTCGAATAAATAAAATTTATTATAAAAAAGCTGAAAGTCACCCAAAGGGCAACGGAGAGGGCTATGCTCGGAGTTTCCCTGCGAGATCGAATCAGAAATGAACAAATCCGCAGAAGAACCAGAGTACCGGACAGCCAAAAAGAATTGCTTAACTAAAGTGGCAGTGGACGGGGCACATTGCTAGCAGAACCTATGGCCGATGGGGGCGAAAAGTTCTCGAGTGGTGACCGCGAACCGGAAAGCGCAGCGTGGGTAGGCCCCCCACACAGAGGACCAACGACCTGGTGAAGGCGGCGGGAACCCGTTGGATTAGGGCAGCGCAGGACTGGTCCTTGGGGGACGCCAATGTTCAGCAGTGGACATCCATCGGCTGAGATGATGATCTTCTTCTTCTTATCGTGTGGTCTGCCCACATCCGAAGCACGGAATCTTCTTTCTTTTCAGACAATCAGTTGATTCTACCTGCAATGTCCTAACCAACTGAGGAAATCACTTGGTGTCCCCCGTGGGAATCGAACACCACGACCTCCGTGTCAACGAAAGCAGTTGAGTGAGATGATGATGATAACGTATCATAGCCTAAACAAATACTGTAGAAAACTTAACGTTTTGGAATATAACAAAAGAGTACTCGAGCGTTGCAAAACTTTAAATTGAACATCCATAAATTAGACAACTAAACTTCAAACCCTGAATTCTCAGACAGCATTGCAGATTAAGGCATAAATTTTCAAAACCACAGCCATAAAGTCTCTCCAAATAAAATTAGTCAGTTCAATTTCGGTCAGAGTCTAAAGTTTGGTCAGATAATCGGAGTTTAAAACCTGACTTCTGGAGTTTCTACTTTAGGGACACATTACTCTTTAGTGGAGAACAAAAGGGATTTAAAACTTTATACGGTTGAATATTAGCTCGTAATTCTCTAGAACTCGACGGTGTGACTTTCAAACGGTCGTCGAGAGACATATGCATCGTTTATGAAATAGATAAGTCAAATTAGGTACGAAAGATGACACTAAAACTTAATAATATACTCCAAGATCTATATTCCTACACCCTTTGTTCAGGCATTGGTAAACATTTTAACGGGTTCTTTCCGCGTTTTGGTATATTTGAGTTCCCGATATTTACCCGTAAGAACCCGTTAAAATGTTTAATTCTAGATTAAATAATAACCGCGTAACTCTCAAAAACTGTATTAGGCAATGATACTCATAATGTTTTGCAATGATTTAACGGGTGTAAGGAAAATGATCATTAACCTTTAAACCACATACTCTACCCCCATCAAACTGAACAACTTTCACTATGGGATTAAATCTGTCGGAACGTAAAAAAAATCCATCTGTTCCAATTCTAATTATGCTTCAGTTGGGTAAGTATTGCAGTTTAGTATGGAACAACAGATTTTTTTCGTTCTGACAGGTTTGCTCCCATAGTAAAAGTTGTTTGATTGCTTTAGTGGAAAGATCATAGGAAAGAGGGAGGCGGGAAATTTTAAGAATGGGTTTTTAACAGATCTATTGCTGTCGCGCTGTTCCCGAGCTACCAGTATCATCATCATATCAGCAGATAGAGTCCACTGCTGGACATAGGCCAAAATGGGTGGATTTGCCATAATCGCCACGCTTGACAGGCGGGTTGGCGATCGCAGTTGGATTGAATGTGTGTACTCAGACGATGCTGCTGCCCATCCTCCGGTAGATCCCTTAGTCGACTTTTACGACACCCACCGGAGGAAATGGGATGGTGCTATTCTTAGCCGAAACCACACAGACAAGCTACCAGTATGAAAATTACAAATGATGTGCAGCTCAGACTGATTGTACCCACATCATATGGTGAAATCACGATTTCGTTTTCCCCTGTTTCCTCCTCTAAAACTAATAATATTAGCAAGAATTTGGCTATGTCTGTATGTTTTCCTCCTTTAAATTGGTCAAATTTGCGTGCTGGATGTCTAAACACAGCGTTAAAATCGAGACTTTTTGTCATTTTCAAAGGCATAATTTATGAAAAAAAAAAACATAACATAAATATTCTTTATTTGCACACCAAAAATATACAGTAACAAAAACGAATAAAAAGAAAAACGAAAAAAATTGGGTTCCCACTCTAAACCCGGAGCCCCCTGGCAGCATAATTACATCTCCAGGTCAAAGTGCTGTTTTGTTGAACGAGAAACAGGATGTGCAGAGCTTTCTGTCAACCGGAGATGAACCTTAGAAGAAATGTAAATCAGAAATAATAATAAACTGTGTAGTTTAATTTCTTTACCCTATCTCAACTACTACAGATGCGCTTTTGCTGTCAAAACACCCGGCCCTTACGAATAATTAAATTTCATAACTTAGACTTAACTTTTGACAGCTCCCGCTAAGACTAACTTGCAACGTCTAGAAATTATATTGATTTAAGCTTAACTATTAATTATCTTCAAGTGTTTGTAAATCAAGCTTCTGTCATCCCTATTAGGGCCCACTACTGGGCATGGGCAGTAGCTACAACCGTGAGGATAGGTTTCTGCCGTCTTGGTGAGTTTTTATGAGCGTTAGATAACAGTTCAAAGTGAATTTAGGTACTTAAAAAAATCTAATAGGTAGTACTTTTAACAACAATCCAATACTTTTATTATATAGGTTTAAAACATTCCATTTTTGAGAAAGTTATAGATAGATACTAAAAAAATTAAGATTTTACTATACTAAAAAATTAACTTTTAGAATTTGGTAGCAGTTGTGTTCCACTTTATATATTTAGGTTTTCTTAATTGTGGAATCTTGAATATCCTGATTGTTGCGCTGATTTGCGCTGAGATTGCACTTAACGGTAAAAGGACTTTTAAGACGATAGACCAGTATGGTTTTGTCCATACAAACGTATTCCCCTGTTTTCTCCCTGAATGACACTAAAGCAAATATTTTTACCATACAATCTGTGTTACCTCGCCCATGTCCCAATGGTTTACTTTTTTGCATTAATACTACTGTAAGAACTAGGGACCTTCAAAAATAACCAATTTTACCGCCCGTTTTCAGACATCCAGTAAACAAATTTGACGAATATAAACTAAAAAAACAAAACATACAGACATAGCCAAAGTCTATCTAATATTATTTTTGTAATAATTATTAAAATCGGTTTAGTTTTAGAGGAGGAAACAGGGGAATACGAAATGCCGATTTCGTCGATTTTTTGTATATAAAATTGGTCCGAACTTCAGTTGGCTCTTACAAATACAAATACAAATACAAAATCATTTATTTGTGAAACAAAGGTTACAAAAAGTTGGTACATAAATTAAGGAAGACCTCTGTGATCAGCCTATTAGGCGTACAAATTTACAATCATTATTATGGATATACAATATAATAAAACTATGATTATTTAGGTTTCCATGTCAAGAATTCGTCAACTGAGTAGAATGTATATATTCTTTCGCACTCTAGTCGGCGTATGAGTGGGCGTATCTGATAAATATGTATAATAATATAATAAATAATGAAAATATATGTATTTCTCCACAAATACATTGACATTTCCTTAGGTACTAAAACAAAGATCTTAATAATTAGTTACGCGGAAAAGTAGTAGTAGGTTGTGTGGAGACTGGTATCTGGATTGGGTTGGTATTCCGGTTTTCCAGTCACCAGGTCCTCACTCCTCGGACTTCAATTTAATTTAGGTAAGTTATACAGAATAAGTTTATAGTACGTTACAGATACTGTAAGTTATATCTATTTTTTATTTATTTTTTATTTTTTTTTAGTCAACCAGTCTTATCACATATATACTGTTTGCGTGTCTGTGTGTGTGTGAGAGTATAATCTATGTTTAAAGTTTGTATACAGTCGGAAATGTTCTCTAAATTAGCATTTCAGCCCGCCTATCCTCTTGAAGTCTACGCTATCTTTAACAACATCACAACTAACTTTCCATCTCCATAAGTATTACGTATAGATAGATAGGTAGGTACTCAAGTAAAAATCATACAAAGAGCTAGCCTCCGCGCCGTTCGTACATTTATCACTTGTCAGTGGATAGGTTCTTGCGAGTCTTCCGTTGGTAATAAATCACGAGGACATTTGCATGTGAAACACCCCTTATTCAAATTTGGATCAATGTGGAGACATTTTTTATTTGGTTGGTATAAAAATTTAATACTGCTAACGTTTTTATCGTTGTTAAAAATAATGTTTGATTGATTTTTAGTTAGTATTAAAAAACAGTGCTATACGGAAGAGCTTGCGACTGACCAGGAGGCGGCCGATTAATTCTTAGCCTATACCACTATAAATTTTCTACAGGGCGCTGCATGCATTCCGAAGCCGATTTCTGACTGCAATACTACAGGCTGCAAGTGCAGTTTTCTGTACTATACAGGGTGTAAATGCAAGCTGCAAGTGCAGTTTTCCGTGTACCATATAGGGTATAAATTTAAATGCGTTACACACTTTTTAGACCATGAAACTGAAGAACTTACAATATGGGACCAATTTTTAAATCGGGAAAAAAATTTGATGTGTCATACATTTTACAAAAAGGGATATGGAGCGCAGCATCCTTGGCTTAAAACTGATCAACCGGGTCAGAAATGAGGTCATTCGCGCCAGACGTCGCCACCACCGCTGCCAATCTAAAATGGGATTGGGCTGGACATGTATGCCGCATGCCTTATGACCTATGCGCCAAAACTACTACGAACTGATCCCCAGTAAATCGAAATCGGCGTCGAGGCAGACCCAGAAGAAGGTAGCGGGATCAAATCGATAGCTTCACGAAGAACTGACCTAACGAAGCGTAAAACCAGGACGCATGGAGACAACCGAGGGAGGCGTTTGCCCAACAATGGGACAGCGACGGCAGATATAATAAAAAATACATTTTCGAGTAGCTATTGACATTTTCTATGGAACAGCAGATATTTCGTTTCGTTATTTCAGCGTTGGTCCTATAGTAAAAGTTGTTCAGTTTGATAGTCTGAAGCACCCCATTAAGTAACGCATTAAGTTTACACCATGTATTTTCAATTTTTTAGAGAAAACTGCACTTCCAGCCTGCAGTTGGCATTCGGAATATTACTTCTTTATCTTCACGCTAAAGAAGCGGAGCGTGGGTAGGTAGCGGCGGGAACCCGTTGGATGAGGGCAGCGCAGGACCGGTCGTTATGGCGATCCTTGGGGGAGGCCTATGTCCAGCAGTGGACGTCCATCGGCTGTGATGATGATGATGAAGAAGAAGTTCCAATAATGCGCATAAAGCACAAATACTAAGCATCAAGCTTTTTCAGCCGTGTAAACAAAACCAAAAAAAACACAATTCTTGAAAATAACGAAAACATCAAAAGCAATAAATGAAACAAATTGTATTTCGTTGACGACCCGCGGATACAAATAATACAAAATATACAACAATTGTGACATTTAACACCAAACAATACAAAAGGCAACCCTCTTGTTTGGTAAACTCGTTTCGCAAAGCCTTTATTTACCCGTTTGTAATTATGCGCCAAGCTCTGTAGATATTTATTTATTTTATTCGCATAATTATTTAAATTTTACATTGTTATTTAAATCTTAGTCTCCTATTTTAAATCAGGAAGTATTACAATAGCTGAAATACGCGTTTCCATATGATATTATAATGTATCGAATGAGGGAGAACCGTTGACAGTTTGTTATAAAACTTTTTTTTATAAGATATGATTGAACCCTCGCATATAATTCTATATTTTACAACTGCTGCCGGCCTGCAGCCTTACTCTGTGTGGTCCAGCCTTTCAGCCTTTATAAAAAAAAGAAAGAAGAATTACACAATATCTCGATCATGGTTGTGCTTTACAATTAGGTATATCAAATAATTGAATAAGGCGAAATGTGTGCCAGAATCGTAGCATGTGGCAATCTGTTCTCTCTACCTACCCCAGTAGTGGGACATAGGCATATGTATGTATGTATTCAAATAATTGCACGCTTAGAATAAAGTAATCTACACTGTGTTTTAGAGCGGTGATAGCCCCATACGGAAGAGAGCTAGCGCCTCAATCACGAGGTCGCGGTTCGATTTCTGGCCTACCACTAAGTTCTTCGAAATTTATGTACGGTGGTATTTATCATTTACTAGCTCGGCGGTGAAGGAAAACATCGTGAGGAAACCTGCATTCCCGAGAATGAAAAGAAAATACCATAAGTTCGGAGGTATGCGTAAAATATGGGTGAGCTTGTGGCGAACACAAAAGACCAGCTATGGTCGCAGTGTTACATAACGACCCTTGCGTGCAATAGCCCAATCACAAATAATAATAATCTACACTGCTGTATAATCATATTTCATTTATCAATCTATCTGTTCATAATTCATAATATATTTATTTGTGAAACCTAGTTTAATTGCATATGAAAACACAGATATCACATAGTATTATAAGTAGGTAGGTACGCTATGTTCTGCCGTTGGGCGTTCTGTGTGTGAAAAATTTAAACTACGTATAGAAAAAATTTAGTAAAATTTGCAAATATGAAAAATTAAAAACTTGGCGATACCACTACCGTGCGTTAAAGGGAAAGGATTATCAAAATACAGTAAAAGGATTGCCCTACACGTTGAAATGTGAACACAATTCAAACCCTTGTAATTTCATACCTACTTAAAAGACATTATCTTTGATGCAAGGCGTAGTAACACTTAATTGCTTTCGCTAACGTTAACTAAGTTTAAGTTATTACAAGCTAAATTTCTCTAGAGGTAAATTTTAAATTGAGTTAGGGCTTTAGTGCTTTTAAGTGCAGTTTTTTTTTGTACAGAATTTGATTGGATCGGTTTCGATGTTCGTTTTCTATTTATCGGATTTCTATTCCGGGTATCTATATCTTTTCTATTCTTGTGTATAATTGATTGATTGCTATTGTATATTACAAAATACAAAACGTAACAGTCTTCTGGCGTAGTCTGGTAAAAATAGAATAGGTAGGTAATATCAAATAATATTGATTTTAAACATGTTACAGCCATGTTGTGCTATTTTGAATCGAATTAAAGATTGAAAAAATTGTCCCCTTAAGACGCAACTGATTGAAAATTTCGTTCTAGTAGTGGGCTCAGTGGCAAAATATGGTTTCGAAGAGTGCGGGTTCAAGATCCGCACAAGACAAAAAAAAATTTCAATCTTTAATTTGAGGTAAGTAATAGTTCTAATTTATAACAATTTTAGTAAGTAATCATGTAACATAAATCCAGCATCCCATATTAGAGGCACTATGCGTGCGGCTGGGTCAGCGGCGGAATAAGCGGCTTCGCAAAAGCATATGAGGTACGCGATACTGTAGTCCCAGTGCACTTTTGTGCCGGTGGCAGTGGAGACATCTGGAACGTGGGGGGTGGAAGTTAAGGCGTTTGTGAGAGATCTGGGCAGGAGGTTGGTGGAAAGTGGCAACGATGTCCGCTCAGGGTCGTATCTGGTGCAGAGGATTTCGTTAGCTTTCCAGCGCGGGAACGCAACTAGTGTGATGGAATCTTTTGTGCCGAGTACGATTTATGACGATGCCGTATAGTGTAGGTTTATTTATTATTTTGCTGACGAAACGTGTTGTGGATTTTTATATGTATTCTCTTGTGACGAAGCCTGTTGTGGATTTTTGAGTGTACGTTTTTGTGGACGAGACATGTTGCCAATTTTATAATTAATTCATATGTAATCGTTTTTTTACCAATTGTTAATAAAAGATGTAAAGTCATTATGAAGTCATGTTTATCTATCAGAATATAACCCACTGATTACAATTCCGTCCGAAAATGGCCTATCCCATTCTAGTCAACTGTTGGTCTTTCCCAATACACACCATCTTATTATTATTATTATTATTATTTGGTTATAAGGTCTTGGTCAATGACCAAATAGCTACTGCGACCTGGAAATATCTATTGTAGCTGTCACCCTAGACCTAAAGGTCATTTCCTAGGCCCACGGACTTCATGAATAGTGTTATGCTTTTGGAGGGGTGGTCCCTAATGTCAGTAGGTGTTATTATGTATCCACCTACATGGCGACTCCTGCTGTGAATGAGCAGTTCGCATTCGCAGAGGAAGTGTATGGGCGTTTGCCTCTGCTTCACTACAGAATCTGCAAGTGGGTGAATCTACAAGCCCCATTCTGTGTAGATGTTTGTTTAACTTGCAGTGTCCTGTTAAGGCTCGTACTAAGAGCCTTAAGTCGTTGCGGTTTGAATTGATTGCATCCGAGGTATGTCTGTTTGAGAAGCCGGTCACAAGTTCTTTCGCATGCCTCAGTCCTGGTGTATCCGACCAGAGTTTACGGCTTTGGTTCACGGCCCATTCTTTTAGCACACGTCTAGAGGTGTTGCGAGAGATGCCGCAGTAAGGCTCGGGGTCTATGGCGTCCTCTTCCGCCCCTCTTCGTGCTAGCTCGTCAGCAGCCGTCATTTCCATCAATACCGCAGTGTCCAGGCACACCATCTTATAGTCTCTTCCATTTATGTATGTATGACGATTAGAAAAATCTCTAAAAAAACAAAAACCACACCTTTTTTGTTTGAGAGTTTTTAATTTCAATAATGTTTTAAAAACCCTGCATTCACTTATTACCACTTTGTAGAACTCGTTACGTATTGGTTGTAGAATTCCACTGCCGGCGGATAACTTCAGCATGTATTCTACTCATCAAACAACTTTCACTATGGAGCCACCTTCGAAATCGCGAAAAAAAATCAGCTGTCCCATACATTTGAGTCGAATAGGTACCTACCTACTGCAATTCTGTATGGGAAAGCTGATTTTTTTTCGCGATTTCGAAGCTGGCTCCATAATGACAGTTGTTCAGTTTGATGAGTAGAATACATGCTGAAATTATCCGCAGTGATATAAAATTTACCCTGTATATTATGTCCCACCATTATATCCCTAAGGACTTAAACTAATCTCTCTGGCTCATTGTGGGACGATTACGTAACTGATTGGTCGAGATAAGTACTACATATTATACCATTAGGTCTTCTATTAAGACCTCTATACAACGGAGAGCATGTACAAAGGCTCTACCTACCTTCACTTATTAGTGAAGCTTAGTATGAAAGCTTATGAATAATGCAAAATATATCCGGACAAGAGCGTGTCATACACATACTTGAGAGGGTTCTGTAGGGTAATAATTGTTTTTGATTCCTAAATCTATACTGTTATAAAACTGTAACAGAATGTGTCTGTACATTGAAGATATTACCAAAAAAAAGTTACGATATGGTTTTTAGGGTTCCCTGATTCCATATCACCAATTTTTGGATTTTTTTTTCTGCCTGTTTGTTTGTTTGTTTGCAGAAGTGTGTCTGTACATTGAAGATATTAACAAAAAAAAGTTACGATATGGTTTTAGGTGTCCATGACTCCATATCAAGAATTTTTGGATGTCTTGTCTGTCTGTTTGTTTGTTTGTGTGTTTGTTTGAACAAGCATCACGCAAAAACCACAGAACCGATTTTGATGAAATTTTTTTTTTTGTTTGCTTATGATCTGACTTATAATCTGGTAAATAATTTGTGCGGACAAAGTCGTGGGTTAACGCTCGAATAGGAATAAAGGCATATACACATGGTGTTGATGATGTGGACTCAAAAGCAAACTTCACATAAATGCAATCAGAAGAGGACCCATTTTTTTTATCTTAAAAAATTAAAAATATCTTCCAAGAGATAAAAAAAGTCTTAATTCATATTTCTGGTTTTGAGTCATTATTATATATTTTTTTTATTCATAATGCGTATGCGATATGGTTTGCGCCTGGCTTAATCTCACCTGATTGGAAGTGTAGATTATTAGTCTTTATATAAAATGATTCAATAGTTTCAAAAGAACAAGCATGATATTGAGATAGATACACAGCTTTTCAGCACTAACAGCCCTTTAACAATACGGCTTAGCAGGCGGAACGTATGTCGACGACAAATCCACCTAAGAGGTAGTTAGCCAGTTTATTAGAATAGCATCTTTTCGTAAAGTGGCTGACCAATTCATACCGGATAAAGCCATAAAGATAGCATAACATAATGAGGGTGCAATACAATGATGCTTTTCGCATCCTCATGCGACTGCCACGTTACTGTAGCGCGTCGTATGTTTGCCGGAGCGGGGGTGCCCGACTTTATCGCAGTGATGAGGTCACGCGTAGCCTCGTTCTGGGATAGACTGTGCTGCTCTAGCAACAGCATATTGCGGGTAGTCAGCAGTGGACTGAATCGAAACTGAGAGAGGGAGAATCGAAAGTGAAGACGTAATTTTACAATGTTAAAATTGATTACCATTTTTATCTTTACTTTTATTTTTATTTTATTTTTACATTTTAATTAATATGTATGTTTGTAATTTTTGACGTGATATGTACTGTACAAATATGGGTTTTTTTGCCTGCAAATAAAGAAATTATTATTATTATGTATCTCTGTAAAAAGGTTTACTCACGGGCCATAGCCCGGACCTTTGGAAGGCTTGCGTGGAGACACAGGTCCAACACGTAGAGGCCCCCCTTTGAGACACTTTTATCTAAATGCGATGGGATGCACTAATCGTGGTCTATCTCTGAATGCATTATGCAAATGCACCAGAAGTCATACCACGTTCGGTGCAGAGACAATTGTATTGTATTGTAGGAAGGACAAAATAAAACTACTCGGGTTATGGGGGTGAACTTGGTGGGCCGGGAAATCTGGGTTATTGCGGAGAGACTCGGGACGCCTGCCGTAACAAATGTCTCTAAGTTTGTCAAAAATGGCAGACGGTGACTTGCCAACTCATTTTGATGGGCCCCCCAAAATGGCCGCTCGCAAAGTAGCGACAAGGCGGCAACATCTAGTGAGCGGCTAAGGTTGTAGAGAGGTGAGTCTGCGGGCGCCGGTTCCCGGTGCTAAGCGCACCAGTCAGCAGCTCCCGGCGTTATGACATTTTACACTTCCAACCTGGAGCATAGGTTCCGCTCTTGCGACTCCACTCCTGGCCGGCCGGTTAAGGCAAGACAGGAGGTGAGGGCCAAATCAACCCGGGCCCTCTGGAGAATCGGGTCCGTGGTGTCGCCAATCACCAACAGCTCGCCACAAGCTGCCCTGCGGGCTTATTATTATTATAATTATAAACGCGCCTAAAAACCACGGCAGAAACCGTTAGGCGGTTTGAATAAACTCTACACCAGGGCTTGCCCACACGATAAGAAGAAGAACGCGCCTATTTACAAAAATTAATTCTTTGAACCTGGCATCCCTAGAGTTGCGGCAGACAGAGAGCTGGCAACCCTAGTTTTTCCAGTACTTTAGATCAGTCTTCTTCCGATGGCACCTCATTTACTTCCCAAAGAGATAGGTGGAAAAAGTTATACCAAAAATCATAATGGATGGTACTTGCAGCAAGATTTTTCTAGGCAACTTGGCGGCGTTGAATTAACTCCTATGTAAACATTCAATATAATCCAATTTCGTTCACAAAAGAAATAGGTGCATAATTTTTCAGTCGGATCTCAGTCACTACCCAATTTATAATTCGTTCTCGACCTATTGGTCTTCGACTATTTAACTTTTGGTGTGATTTACTAAACCCATAAATATCAATTTTTTTACCGACGAAAAAGGAGGCGGTTATAAATTCGACTCGTATGTTTTTGTATGTTTAGTACGCGATTGCTCCGCCAATTATCAATTGATTTTGATGATTCTTTTTTTGTTTGGTAGGTAATATGTCAGAGGTGGTTCCATTTTAATTTGGTGAAGATCTGGTGAGGGGCTTCGGAGATATACAATGGAACTCAAAAATGTATAGCATATCACCGGTGATTGAAATAAATGTTTCGTGTTGATGTGCCCCTTGCATGTACAACGGATATATGTCGACTTCACGAACATTATTTTTGTTTATTTGAGTCGGTGTCAAGCTAAGCCCAAAAAAGCCCAATCGCGAATAATATCGGTTTGACAGCGACTTCAAAAAAACAAATTAATGTTATTATACAGGGTGAAATTGATATCATTGGCATCCTTTTAAACTAAGAGTCTACCCATCAAACTGAACAACTTTTACTATGGGAGCAAACCGATCGGAGCAAAAAAAAATCAGCTGTGGCATACATTTGAGTCGAGTAGGCGTTGCAGTTTAGTATGGAACAGCTGATTTTTTTTGCTCCGATCGGTTTGCTCCCATAGTAAAAGTTGTTCAGTTTGTTCAGAGTAGACTCTTAGTTTAAAACGATGCTAACGATATCAATTTCACCCTGTAGATTAGAATTTAAAAAACGCTGGTTACCTTATTATTTTTGGTATTTTATAGTTTTGAAGTCGGTTTAAATTTTTTGTTAAAAAACATTTCTGATAAATGTGTAGCTGCCCTAACGTAGGTATGAAGACTACATTACTGATAAATCGAGGGTTCAGAATAACGACCAATGGCTCGTATGATTAGGTAAATGTGGCTTTGCACGCTTAGTATGTACATATCTAGAATATTATAATTACCTACGAACGTTTTAAGTACGTAATATTTTCATAACTTTACTTCTAAACTAAGTTTTATATCATCATCATTGTCCCCACTGACATAGACTTTCCTCTCCTGCACCCGCGGCATGGCGGCGCGATAAAGCGGTATCGCGCCCTCGCTCTCTTTTTTCTAGCGCGTGAACGAATGGGTTAGCAGGGGCGATAAAACGTTTATCAAGGCTCCATGCCGCGGGAGCTGGTTAGGCTGTCTTTAGGTGTAAGTCCACGATGTGAGCTCAATGCGGAATGCGGCTATGCATAAAATGTTCATTAGCATGTAAGCAGATTTGTCCGTGTGGTGTCGGCTAAGAATAGCACCATCCCATTTCCTCCCGTGAGTGTCGTAAAAGGCGACTAAGGGTAGATTAGTCGCCTTTTACGACAGAAAGGTCAGAAAACAGAAGGACAAAAAGGCGCCTTTTATGCCGGAAGATGGGCAGCAGCATCCTCTGAGTACACACATTCAATCCAACTGCGATCGCCAACCCGCCTGCCAACCGTGGCGTTTATGGCAAATCCCCCCATTTCGGGGGAGGCTTATGTCCAGCAGTGGACGTTTAATGGCTGATATGATGATGATGATGCAAGCAGATTGCCAATTAATTATTTTAATTAATCGAAGAGGCAGGTGGTGCGACATTTCGGGAAAAAAACGATGGTCTAAAGTTTAACTTTTGATTTTTGATATGAATTGTTAAAGTTTTTTTCTCATTTATAAATTAATGGACTTTTGTTTGTGCGTTAGCTCTGCATTCCTGCCAGTGTCAAGTAGTATGTGGGAATACCTATCTATCCAGATACGATTGGGTTTTGAGCAAAGAACAGTTGAGCAAAAACGGAAACGGAACCTAGTGGCAAGCACAAACGATAGCCGTGCTGTAGGCCTCCCCCGAGAAAACGCTAACTGTACTTCTAAACGCTGCATTTTCTACTCAATGCTAAAACCGCTACGGGTGAAAGAATTTCTATGCAGAATTTTCGCGAAAACCACTCAAACCGATGTGAGGCTTTGAATGCGGTATTAGCATTTAGGTACGAATGTACGATACTTCAAAAAGGACAAGGGATCGCCAGGAATCCGTCCTTAATTAAATCCGAAGAGAGATGTCAGGAATTTTAGTCGAGCGGAATTTTTGAAGCTATCCCCTTTCCTTTCAGGCGTTCAAAAATGTAGTCCGACTAGGAATTGGGACGTTAGATATTCCGGTTATTTGGTTAGAATTGAATTTTTAGAATAAAGCTCTTAATTTTGGTTTGTGGGTCAAACCGCCTCATTTTGAGTGTTGTGGACGATTAAGAGAACAGATTTCCCTTGCAGTATTTTTGAAGTTATTAAATCGTATCAACATGAACTACAGGGTGCAAATTGATATCATTGGGATCCTTTAAAACTATAAGAGTCTACCTCTATTTTTAATTTTTGCTACGATCTGTTTGCTCCAATAGAAAAAGTTGTTTAGTTTGATGGGTAGATTCTTAGTTTAAAAGGATGCCAATCACAGAAATAAATCAAGATAGAACGGTTATAATCTTTGACTACTTATATAGGGACGGACTAGTTACGCGTGTAATTCTACGAACAAACATTTCTGCCACTTTTTGCGGGGGGCCAGGTTTCACGAAATCCGCAACTTTGGATTTGATTCCCCATAACTTTAGATTCTAATTTCGAACGTTAAAAATCATGAAAAGAAGTCACGTGTAAACCCCAAACGTTCTAAGTTCGAAATTATTGTTTCGCAATTATAAGCTGTCTCGTTTAGTGATAAGGTATAAAATTGAATGTAAAAAGCACATGATCAATTAATCTTATACCGTGACAGAGGGGAAACGCTACCGCAAGGCTAGTCCTAATAATAAATAGTCAAAGGTTATAAACACAGAGAAATTATAATTATTGTTTAACCTGTTTCGGACCACCCGTGTATTTTTAACTTTTGTTTAATTGTCATTAA
Source organism: Agonopterix arenella (assembly GCA_927399405.1). NCBI lineage: Eukaryota > Metazoa > Arthropoda > Insecta > Lepidoptera > Depressariidae > Agonopterix > Agonopterix arenella. Next base: position 1,967,239 of record OV656711.1, read on the forward strand.
ATAAGATTTTAATTAAAATTAAGTACCAAAACCTTCAGTCACCTCAAAACTTTTATTTTTGCAGTTAGAAACCGCGCAATAAGGCATTTTTTCTGGATTGTCACCGATGTTAATCGATCGCGCAGACTCACGCAACCCTCTAAGAAAAAAAACGTTATATGAAAAGTGCACCGCCGCCATTAAATTTCTTTGAACGGTCGCACACGTTTCATACATTCTGGATCATCAGTCGCGACCAGTTTTTAGTATGGAAGTCCCGACTCTTATAACGTAGTGAGTTACATTCTCTTTGGTAGCGCGACTCAGTGCGAAATGAGTTTGACAAATTGAGAAATTTATTGCTTAATGTTTCCCGCCCGCTTTCCACTAACGTATGTCACTCTCATCTATTTATCTATACTATTATAAAACTGTAACAGGAAGTACATTGTCTGTACATTGAAGATATTAACAAAAAAAATGTTACGATATGGTTTTTAGGTGTCCCTGATTCCATTTCACAAATTTTTGGATTTTTTGTCTGTTTGTTTGTCTGTTTGTTTGTTTGTGTGTTTGTATGGGTGTTTGTTTGTGTGTTTGTTTGTTTGTTTGTTTGAACGAGTATCACGCAAAAACTACTGAACCGATTTTGATGAAACTTTTTTTGTTTGATAGCTTATGATCTGACTTAAAATCTGGTATATAATTTGTGCGGACGAAGTCGCGGGTTAACGCTCGTAACTTAAATAAATCTAATGACATCTCATTATCCTAAAATGTATCAAGCCGCTTTAGGGTGTAGAGCGTCTCAAAGAAATGGACCATCCATCCCATCACAGCTCTCGATTAGTCCGTCTTAGGACATAAGCCTCCTCCATATTTCTCCATGACGTTCTTTCCCTCGCTATCTTGCCCTCTAGACATACATACATACATACGTAAAGCACCAACTTATTACAAAACCTTAATATTTTTTTATACAATAAATAATCTATTATTATTATTATTATAGCCTTTTATTTATTTATTTATTTTTTAATTAATTACAATACTATAAATAGATTAATAACAATTACATTTCATTTCAGGCATGCAAAAAAATTGAATTTAGATAAATTATTAAATTATTATTAAGTTACATTACATATTTTAGTTATTAAAGGACCTCTCATCGAGTAAAGGCCTCCTCCATATTTCTCCAAATGCTTCTATCTTTCGCTTTCAAAATCCAGTTCTTCCAAGCCATTCTGTTTTCTTCGTCTACCCATCTCTCTTTCGGTCTTCCCCCTTTGTTTTTATTGGATAGTCCTGCCCATACAGTCACTTTTCTTGTCCATTTGTCTTCGCTCATGCGTGCTATATGAAAAAAAAATACCTCTTACGTATACAGGGTGAAATTGATATCATTAGCATCCTTTTAAACTAAGAGTCTACTCATCAAACTGAACAACTTTTACTATGGGAGCAAACCGATCGGAGCACAAAAAAAATCAGCTGTTCCATACTAAACTGCAATGCCTACTCGACTCTAATGTGTGCAACAGCAGATTTTTTTTTTGCTCCGTTCGGTTTGCTCCCATAGTAACAGTTGTTCATTTTGATGCGTAAACTCTTAGTTTAAAGGGATGCTAATGATATCAATTTCACCCTCTTATTTATTATTACATACTTATTTACATTTACATACGTTACCTATGTCCTATAAGGTCCTACCTCGCGATTTATCCTTCCACTCGGCGAAACGCACGCCTTCACTCCAAATCCCTCAATTACTAAAGATAAAGTCCTTATTCTTGTCAACGTAGCTATACGTATTGAAGAATTTCCTTCCTCATGGAAACAGCTGTGCTGAATTACTCGACTACAGATAATGTTTGAAAACTTCGCTTCATATTAAATTACATTTTCTTTGATACTGTATCTTACGGAGCTATAGCTACAGGGTGTAAGAAAAAGAATCATTAACCTTTAAACCACATACTCTGCCCATCAATCTGAACAGCTTTTAGTATGGGAGCAAACCTGTCAGAACAAAAAAAATCTGCTGTTTCGTACGATCGAGTCGTAGCCCAGTCATTTTACGGAGTTTTGTTAGGAAGGGTGGGGAGTAATTATGAATTGGACTTTTAAACTGTAACTGGCACCATTTAGTGATAAAAAGATTACCTGAAAATATATATTTTTTTAAATTCTACTCAACATAGAAATCAAAATTTTATCTCCCAGGAGTCTTTTAACTAAATATCATTAATACCAATGCACTCGTTTAAATTAGATTTACCAATATAAATAATTTTTAAACATTAAAATGGGATTTAAAATTTCAAAAATGAGGTATTTCTTAGAAAATACTAATTTATTTTTCAAAGCCTTCTAAGTAGAGAAAAATATTTAAGTTTGAAGTATGTATAATGGTAAAGCCTTAAAAATGTGTGAGAAAAAATTACCATCAGGATTTTTAGAATGAAATATTTGCAAAAAAAAAATGAATTTGCAGCTGTTGCTGAGGTGTTTTTTTTAATTTTGGTATACTTCTAAGCTCAAATTAGCTCTTAAACGTTATACCGAAAAAACATCAATTATTAATTAGTCCCGGTTAAAACCGTAAAATGACTGGGCTATCGAGTAGGCATTGCAGTTTAGTATGGAACAGCAGATTTTCTTTCCGCTCACAGCTTTGCTCCCATAGTAAAATTTGTTCATTTTTATAAATCTTTCAAAAGACTAACTTTAATTTTAAAAGAAACTCATAACTATCTCGATAGCAAATGCGACGAAAAACTTTTCATTTCGGCTCGGATTGCGAACTTGAATCGTAAATTACATAGGTTTTACACTTTAACAGATGACTTGAGATTTATAGGCTTAATGGCTTGACTTCGAGTTGAGATAACATGAATAACATGTTCTTAAAAGTACCTACGAAAGTCACCGCAAAATAAAGAAATAAAACAATATAATGGTTCAGCTCAGCGGTCGTGACAGGTCAATCGAGCGCGGTGTGCGGGGGACCGGAGGGGAGAGACGAGACGCGTACGGTCAGCATCAGAAGAATCTAACCCCCTTATTAAGATTGCGATACAGGGTTCAGGTTTCTCTGATGCTGACTGTACGCGCTCCCGCATGTAGTAAATAAAGTAGTGCTCATACCCGGGCGACTGCGACGCGGGAAGCGGGAAGCGAAGCGGGAAGTGGGAAGGGAAGCGGGAAGCGAAGCGGGAGCGTCGACGACGCGAAACTAGGCCTCCAAACCGGCGCGACTGCGTCGCGGTACGCGCACTTCATTTGTTGATGAATATTCATTGAAGCAACACTTCTTTAACTATTGTTGTAGTTGTGTCATTTTCGTTTTAACATCAGTCTAACTAAATTGAACATCTAGAGTACTTTGGTACTCTTTGGTAGTTTTTAATACTTTTTGGAAGTTTCTATAACCTACCTAGTTCTTCTGTTTTTGTTAGTTTTTGGTAATTTTTGTTGTTTTTGCTACCAAAATGTATCAGAAATTTCCAGAAACTACCAAAAGAACTAAAAATTTCCAAAATCGACTAAAAATAACCGAAAACAACCAAAATCTACCAAAATCTAGGAAAAACTATCAAAAACGATCCAAATCTATCAAAAAGAACCAAAAACTACCAACAAGAACCAAAATTGACTGAAATTTAAAATTTGTATTTTATTTTGTTACGGGAGCGTAACATTATACATCTTTTACCACTAGACGCGCGCTTCCCGCTCCACTGACGCTGCTTTTCCGCGTCGCGGTTGAGTCGGCGTTGGTTTGGGCGACTTGGCGGGACGCCATAAGATTGCATGAGCAGCGACCGACGTGCGGTAGACGCTCCCGCTTTGCAGTCGCTTTGGTCGTGCGGGTCTGAGCACTCCTTTAAATATTTGTGTGAAGAACTCAAACGTTTGTATCCGATTAATGCGTGTCCGTACCATTATAATCTTGAAAATACCAGTTTTTATAATCTTATCCATGATGAGCTCATCAGCAATTTTAATGGACAAAGGATAAAATAATACCAACGTTTTAATTCCTAACGAAGTTTTCCTTTACCAAAACTCTAGACATCGTAACATTAAGAGCTTCAACTTTTAGAAGACCTAATCTAAGTTTCATTTATCTAAAAGGATTACAAAGTAGTGTATAAACGACGCCACTGGGGATACAAATTTCTCAAAAACTCCCTGGCTATCACATCAAAGGAAACGTTACGAAACTTTGATACTCAATTTGAAGAGTTTTTCTTGTTACTGTGCCGTGCCTGTGATTTTTGGCCATGAAATACGCGGTAATTCAATTTAACAATTTTCATCCAAAAACAAGTTCCATAAATTTTTTGATTAGTAAGTAGATACATAATATTATGTTCTTACACCTATGTTAAGTAAGGAAAGATGTAGCGATTTTCTTGTACATAAACTTACGGGACCGGGCTGTGGACCAGAAGAACACTGGAACGGAGACCCAGAGAAACCACGCGGGATATATATAGGCCGCCTACCAGAAAGATGGGTCAATGATATTAGGAATCACGCGGGTTCCAATCGGATGCAGTGGGCGAGGTACAGAAGGCGAGAAACTGACATAGGCGTCCGTCATGAAGAAATATGAAAGAGACGGAGACGGAGACGAAGATCAAAGTGCTCTGATGGATAGATGGAAACTTACAGGGTAGTCAGTCATTTTGTTATAACTACCAACTATTGTTTAAGGGTGCAATTGTAGCAAGGTAGATCTTTCGTTTAGCATTCGCTTCAAGTCGAAATCAGACACTGAACAGAAGTAGTCGATATCATCAAGCGGATTTCGACTCTGAAGTGGAAGTACGCAGGACACCAGGCCACACAGACTAATTGCAGATGAACGAAAGCATTGATGGAATGGCGGCCGTGTGATGAGAGATGGTCAGCAGAAAGACCAGCGGCCAGATAATCGGACGACATTTTGATATTGTCCCGGGTGAGACACTGGACTGAGTAATGTATATACTAGTGAAATGTGGATGTTCTAAATGTGATATCTAAACTATTATAAAACTGTAACAGGAAGTTTGTCTGTACTGTACATTGAAGATATTAACAAAAAAAAAGTTACGATATGGTTTATAGATATGTTCGTTTGTTTGTTTGTTTGAACGAGCATCACGCAAAAACTACAGAACCGATTTTGATGAAACTTTTTTTGATTGATAGCTTATTATCTGACCTAAAATCTGGTATATAATTTGTGCGGACAAAGTTGCGGGTTAACGCTCGTAATGAATATTTCTGACTATCTCTGAGGTGACGGTAAGGCTTTTATGTCGATTTTTTACGTATCTACCCGCCCTTTTCGTACCCCCAAGCTTCCATCCAGTAGACAGTCTCCGATGCTCATTCATTTCACTCAGAAGTCTTTCTTCAGATTTACATTTTTATGAGTTTCCCTGTGTCCGTATAAAATATACGGGGAACACTGGGAAGAATTGAATGTTTCGTCTTTTCTTAGATTGAATACGCTTGAGCCGAGATGAGGTGTGATTGTCAAGGTGAACGTATGTTTTTTAGAGGTCCGCAATATTCCGCATTGAGGTAGATCGGTTCCTCTTGCCTGCCAATTTTGTATTTTTCGAATTTTTTTAGCAATATAGAAGTAAAGTCGGCGACATTATTCGCGACGATAATTATAAATAAGTAATATATATTTTTTTGGTTTCTTTAAAAAATATTTTCTAATAAAGCAAGTGCAAGTGGGTTTTAATATTGTTAACACGTTCCGGAACAGTGACCGGCTATAGACGTGATAACAATAAAAGTTCTATTGTGTCTCGTTCACTGCCCCAGAACGTGTTAATCATTTTTTTAACCCTGTGTGTTCCAAGATATATTATCCCGTCTTGTGAAGTCTACAAATCTGCATTGGGCGGCACGAGTGGTGAACTAACGCCAATACACTCTCCTTGAGGGTAGGCCTATGCTCTGCAGTGCGACGTATAGGCTGGTAATGGTGATCCCGTCTTTAAAAATATTATATTATACATTATGTCAATTGCACCAGAAGACAAGTTGCGTTCGGTGCAGAGACTATTGCAGAAAGGACGGAAAATTATTATTACAGATAAATGTCTATGGAACCCTAGATTACGCCACAGAATATATATTACGCGTAGTCTGACGTAGACTTAATCGGTTTTTGTTTTCGATTTACTTTTAGATTTTTCGACTGAAGTTCCTGATCGAAAAGTTGTATTGTTAGGGCTTGAATGCCGCTAGAGTTGGGGCCCGAAGTTAATAGAAAATCTAGTCTGGAATCGACACCTGAGCTCTAAAGCTACGTTTACACGTGCATGATTGGACCGTATTCATAGCACAGTAGCATGGTTTTACGTCGAGTCATGAAAGCTGGTATAAATGGTAAAAAATACGCGGAATCTCAGATTACAATCTCATCTTATCTTACTAATATTTGTATAAGATTTTACGTTTGTCTCACAATCACGCAAAAACGGATGAACGGATTTGGATGACATTTGGCACGAAGATAGAATTTGTTCTGGATCAACACATAGGATATTTTTATATGGTCCACGCAGACGGAGTCGCGGGCAACAGCTAGTAAATAATAAGGTGCTACGTAACATATACTTATGTACTTCACTTCTATCATGATCATCAATCAATCAATCAAATCAGACCACATCAATCCACTGCAGGGCATGGGCCTCCCTTTTATTGCGCCACTCCCCACGGTCCTGTGCAATCTGATCCATGGCCGACCCGCAACCCTTACAATGTCGTGTGACCACCGCATCGGTGGTCTACCCACTGACCTCCTTCCTTCTCTTGACCACCATTCCGATATTGTCTTGGTCCACTGGCCGTCTTCCCTTCTAGCCAAAAGTCCCACCCACTTCCACTTCAACTTTGTGATCCGGTCTCCAACGTCTTCGACCTTATTTCAGCCTATTATATTATAGGGCTAGGCCTAAAGCCCTGTACAGTATACAGGATATAATAAAACACCCTAGTAATACTTAAAGTGGCAAACACAGAAAAAAAATCTGCTGTCCCATACATTTGAGCTGAGTCGGTACTGCAGTTAAACAGCTGATTTTTATTTCTCGATTTCGAAGTTGGCTCCATAGTGAAAGTTGTTCAGTTTGATGGTCTAAAGCACCCCCTTAAGTATAACTAGGGTGTTTTGTTACACCCTGTATAGGCTGATGATGATTATAGTAGTAGTATACCTACACAATACGGACTCAAAAAACAATAAATTAACTATAAAAACCTAGTCTCTAATTATTTTCGAATATATCCGATGGTTTTCCATTGCTACTTTGCTTTGTGATAGAAACGTGATAAATGATTGACATACAGGCTGGCGTTTATCCAACGAATCTATCATATTACTGTGACAGAGGAGGATTAAAGAACAATTGGGGCCAGCGCTTTGTATGAAACACGATAAGGTAAAGAATGACAACTGGTGTCTATAAAATCGAGCTATGTTGGTAATAGAATTGTAACTGAATCTTAGGACGGTAATATTTTTCGAGTGTATATTTATATGTTGTGTATGTACGATGTACGTATGTATGTCTAGATAATTCTTTGGATGGCCGTGTAGTTACCGTCTGATTCGACTAAAGGCGAACGCGCACAGGAGCCGCATCGCAGCGGACGCAGCGGGGGCGTGGTCAGCAATACGGATTTTGCAGGTGCCACAATGACGGATAATGCGAGTGCAGTGGACGCACTTCCATATAACTACCTTTCCATATAATTACAATCATATAACTACCAAACTACCCGTATAACCTAACCTAACCTGCCTGCCTGTCTGGCTGTTACCTACTGCCTTGTCAGTCACTGTTTATCCCATAGAGATCTAGAGAGATGCCAACCAACGCACTGAGTACGAAACCTAGTGTCGCATCACCACCAGTACCACGCGATAGAAAGTATTTTGTTAGTTTGAATGCGCTCATTATACATTGCGGTATCAGAACTCAACGTTCGAATAATCTTTAGTACTACGCAAGCATTGTAAACTATTTACACATAATAATATCTCGACTGGCTTTCAACCTCATAATATATTTAATCCTTACTGTCGCGAGCAATGTGTTCCGTTTTTGTGCATATTGCGGCGACACTGGCCCCAGCCCTTTTTCACATCTCCCTTTAGTTTCTGTGTTATGTGGTTTATCCTGTATTGTTTTTTTTTTCTCTTTATTTAAGGAGCTTTTTCTTTACAGAAGATGCCGCTCCATACGTATACAATTTGATATCCTTAATCAACACACTGTGATACACTACTCTGATACATTTTATATAGTGCTTTGGCTGTATCCGAAGAGGGGGAAGCCAGAACACTGTTACATACACCTATTTGACTTAAATTTTTAAGGATCTGTCTTCTAAGAGAATCGTTCCGAGCACACTCCATCAACACGTGGTGCACATCTTCAACCACGCCACAAACGTCACAGTTTGGGGAGGGAACTTTGCCCATCATAAACGCGAATTTGTTCATCGGAATGTGCCCGGTGCGTAGTCTCAGAGCTGTTACAATCCTGTATTGTTCTGGTGAAATAAATGAGTAATCTATATATCTATCTATTTAACTTAACTCAACGTGTCTCATGAAACTTCACTGTCTTTTTTACACAAAAAAACACGACAAAGACACAACTAATCCTGCAATAAAAGCGGTCGTTACTTCGTGACGATGCCCTCAGTACCTCGTAACTTGAGTTTAACCGAGTTTTAACTACCCACTTAACAGCGGTTATATTTCCTGTAGAATCTTAATTGACACTTCATCTTATAATGTTATGTACAGGTTAATTTTAGACTACGAAACAATGGTTCTCTCAAGGGCGTTATGGGAGTGACTAAGGGATTAAAGTGAATAACAGTGCTGCACTAATGACTAGGTATAGGTATTGTAAATTGCAGTGACCGTAGACTACGTTTTCTTTTTCTTTTTTTTTAACCTCTTTTGTCCCATTGTTGGGAAAGACTACGCTTACATTAAATAAAATAAATCTTTATTTATTAAGATATTACCGTTCTCTCAGAACGGTAATATATGAATTTTTCAGTAAGCTTATGTGTTTTTCGATGTAAGAAAACATCGCGGGAAAACCTTCATACACTTCAATTTGAAACCGTCTGAAAATAATGTCCTCTATCCCCTTCGATCAACAGAAGGCTATCCCAGTCATGCAAGTAGACATCGAAGTCTAAAAAAAACTAATAAATTTAATGTAATTCGTTGAAAGCAATCGGCTTTTAAAAGATTTTAGTTTTTGTTACAGAACAAAAAATAATGTACTGTAAACGCCCTGTATCTAATATTAGTGGGATCACATACGATAACGGATGTCGGAGCGGCAGACATCAGTCCGTCATTTTCTAAAGCAAGGAGTTGTATGAAACCGCACGTAGAAGCACATACGGTGACGGACTGACGCACCGTGTGTGCTTCTACGTGCGGTTTCATACAACTCCTTGCTTCACAAATGACGGACTGACGTCTGCCGCTCCGACATGCGTCATCGTGTGTGATCGCTCTTAGGAAATTTTAAACACCCTCTATAAAGTAACTTGGTTAACGTAAACACTACACCGTACACAACACAACTCCTGGGAAATCATAACGTGTGGCAAACGCTGTTGTCATTTGCATTGTATTTACGCTTTTGAGACAAAGCCCATGCTAAAATCAATATTTACATTTGTAGGAAAGATAAACTTGACAGCAAAGACAAATAAATGTATAAGACCGTCTAATGCCAAGACGAGATCAAGTGTCGTGTCGTGTCGTGTCGTGTCGCGTCGTGTCGTGTCGTGTAGTGTCGTGTTCAAGATCCCGTTAAAAGGTTTCTACACCCATAATGTTTAGTGGAGACCACCAACTGGCAGGCGTAGTGTGGGACACCCTGCTGCCCGATGGACAGACGACCTAAAAAAGAAGGTAGCGGGGAGCGACTGGACGAGGAAGGCAGAGGACAGAGTTTTGTGGCGCGCCTTGGGAGAGGCCTATGTTCATGCAGTAGAGGATGATAGGCTGATGATGGTGATATGTTTATGATATGTAAGTGTGTGTACGCTCCTGAAGCGACTACTTAAACTCGATTGTATTGTATAGGCGTTAATAAGCAGCTAACCGTGCGCTATACTTGGAAGTCAAAAAAGGGAAGCGCAAGCAAGCCAACTTCTCCGCTTCAAGGATGTACAGAAGAGGCACATGAAGAACTGTAGCATTATGAGCTCAGATTGGGAACGAAGTGCTGGAAACAGAGATGAGTGGAGCTGTTGCAGAATAGCGTATTTGACTTCGAGGAGCGCAGACGTAACGAGCTAGATAGAAAGCGTGACGAGCTAAAGGCCCGCCCACCTGTGGCCTATCATTATAATTATGTGGATGGAGTGCTGACGTATGCTCTGTGCAGCCGAAAATTTAAGGCGAAAATTGGTTACACTAACCACATGAGAGCACATGATCGGGGTCGGATATTTCGTTTTCCTACTCCTCCTATCTTCTTTGATTAATTCATTGCGGGTTCCAAGACAGATTAGAGTCATCCCCCGGGCTCGCTGGACTTCATTGTCCAGTGTTGTGAATGGTCGCCGCTGTTGATCCTGGCTTACAGGAGTTACAGCGGTGGGAATGTGTGGTGGGCCTATGCCCAAAAAAAAAAAAAAAAAAAAATGAGAGCACATGTGCGGCGTGAAAAAGCACAGCGGTCGCCATAACCGAAATCGGTTCCACTACTATATATTTTATGTGGCTAATATAGTCACTCTTCATTGTGCAGATGAGGATCTTTGCATAATAGATATCGTATAGTCCCTGGTCATGCTTTCAATTCATAACGTTTGTTATAGTTTTGTTATAGTTAAGCATCTTAAGAAAACATGACTGCTACCTTTAGGCCTGTCGCAAACGGGTGAAAAAATATTGCAACTGTTTAATTTTTATTCGCTTGTTTGTTTAGACAATAAATGGTACACTAAACAGAAGCATAATTTATCAGCTATTTGATAAAATAAGTTTGACTGCATAAATTCTGTCGCAATATGGGGTTGCCATTGCCACCAAAGGTTGTTAGATTATTTTTTGGTCGTACAACTTCGGAAGATTCACTCAATAACTATTGGATTGATTAAGACGATTCTTTCTCAAACCTCTTTTCTGTGAACGTTTTCAGCACAAAAGGAATTTTTGCGATCGGCTATCGAAGGGTTGCTATAGGCAACCCAAATTTTTTAGGATCCTTAAACCACAACATTTCCACAGCTATGGAATTATATGCGAGGTGTCACACTGAATGCAGTCCGGCGCGGCTGCGGAACAGCTGCGGAACGGTAGCCGCAGTGTGACACCTCGCATATAATTCCATAGTTTACAACTACTGCCGGCCTGCAGCCGGTCTGCACCCGTTCTGCAGCTGCGCTCTGTGTGGCCCAGCCTTAGTACAGACTGTGAATTAGAAAAGTGTCCATACTTTATAAGGTAGATATTTATTGACTAAGATCCCGCTGCATATTTTCTACACGCCTAGGATTAGTCATTGATACTTTTTACCAGTGGAAATGTTGTGGTTTAAGGATCCTAAAAAACTGGGTTGCCTGTTGCAACCTTTCGATAGCCGATCGCAAAAATGTAGTTGGTAATAGGAAGTATGAAAGATTTTGATTATTAACAGTCATGTTATGTTATTTCCAATCAAATTAAATAATAATTATTATTATATCGATTTTTTGTGTCACCACGTCACTTAAAGATGATAGTATTGAAAAATTTGGGCTTCTGACGTAATCAAGCTACCAAGTAGCTTGCTAGCAATTAGTTGAAAACAAAGCCCGCTTTGGCAGGTCCCGAACGACAGAAGTATTTTTATTAACATTTATTTTTTTCAACGTTGATATTTGTACGAATTCCTTTATGTATTATTATCTCAAGTACACGAGCGACTCTCGTTGACAGTCGCAGCATTCCCAAGTGACGAACCACTCAAAGGTCCCCAGGGTTCCGTGCGAACAAGAATTTATTTACCTTTCTCTTGACAAATTCTCTGTAGTTTTGCTTTTATTGTAAATTGTCGCGGGAGTTGTTTTATTAGGAAGTACAAGATGTGTATCTTGTTCATCATCGTCATCCATACAGAGGGTTTTAACTTTAATGCGTTACATATTAAAAGGGATGCCTTGGAACTAGCCCAGTCATTTTATGGTTTGAGCCGGGACTAATTAATGATTGATATTTTTTTTCGGTATAATACTGAAGAGCCAATTTGAGCCATGAAACGTACCAAAATTAAAAAAAATCACGTCAGCTACAGTTCCAATTTAAAAATTTAGCTATTATCTTGTTCTAAAAAACCTGATGGTAAATTTTTTTTGCACATATTTAAGGCTTTACTATTATACATATTTCAAACTTAGTGTAAATATTTTTGTCTACTTAGACGGTTTTGAAAAATACATTCGTATTTTCTAATAAATAGCTAATTTTTTAAATTTCAATGGCTATTTTTATTGCTCAAAAATAATTTATAGTTTTAAATATAATTCGGTATTAATATTATTAATTTAAAAGCCATTCACATCTGGGACACACAATTTTGATATCTATGTTGCGTAGCAAATTTTTTTTAAAGTTTTAAGGCAGTCTGTTTGTCACTAAATGGTGCCGGTTACAGTTTAAAAGCCCAATTAACAATTACTCCCTACCCCGCCTAACCAAACTCCGTAAAATGACTAATGAATAACTTTTAATATGGAGTCAATATCCAAATCAGACACACACGAATACTTAGGTATATAAAATTTCAGTTTTTTTCTTAATATGCTGACGGTATTTGAAAGGGATGTTTAGACCATCAAACTGAATAACTTTCTCTATGGGGCTAACATTGAAATCGCGAAAAAGAAACAGCTGTTCCATATAAAACTGCAAAATTACTCAACCCTAATGTATTGGACACATTGGTGATTGGTCACATAGTTAACGTTGTTCAGTTTGATGGTCTAATCATCCCTTTAAAAACATTTAAAAAAAATGTTTCTCATCGAAAAACCCTATATATAATGGAGAGTCGTTGGCACGTAGTGGAAGGAGAGGTACGTATGAAAACTCAGTGTCAGTTGCAGAAACGCTCATTTAAGGTAATCTCTTGCTGTAAATTTTTGTCATGTTGACATAGTAAAAGCTAGCATAATATTTAATGGGGAGTCACGTTGCAGGTTCTGACCCGAGCACTTGCTCCCGTGGTTTTCGCGCGTCGCGTTTTTGCCTGCCACGAGGCTCCGCAATCTCTTCTTGTTCTTGACCAAAAACAATCCCTGAGATTGGGATAGATTCTCCCATAAACTACTTGAGACTGGCGGAAATGCAGTGCTAGCGCACAAGCCAGAGTCCATTAATTATAAATAAAATTTTTTTTTATGGAGGATTAACTATAATAAGCATTTCTGCAATTGAGTGTCAATCACGAGGGTCTGGGTTTGAATCCGCTCGAATGGCATGCCATGTATAAGGTAACAATGAGTTTTTCTAACTTATGTACGTAATATCGACTTATATCTCAAACGGTGAAGGAAAACATCGTGAGGGAATCCTGCGAACACTGAAGAAGAACTTCTGATGCGTATGTGAAGTCTACCAATCCGCATTGAGCACGCGTGGTGGACTGACACCCATACACCCCTTCCTGAGTGTAGGCCTTTGCAAAGGGATGTCAATAAACGTACAGGTCATAGAGATCTAGAGAGATACCAACCAACGCGCTGAGTACGAAACCTAGTGTCGCATTACCACCAGTACCACGCGATAGAAAGTATTTTGTTAGCTTGAATGTGTTCCGTTTCTGCGTATATTGCTGCGACCCTGGCCCCGCCCCTCCCTTTAGTTTTTATGATCTGTGGTACAGGTGATAATAGTGATTACTAACCATTTTCAAACAAAATCGCTTACTTCCCATCCTTGTTTTAAGTCGAGATCATCATCATCATCTTATTACATACATCATCGTATATCTTCGACCCCATCTTCATCCTGAGGACTAGATTGAGGTCAAGATCAAACACATACGTAATAAACAAAAAAAATTTAAGAGCTACGCTCTTGTTGGTGGAGTATTCGCCAATCCTGTCTCTTTTCCGCTAGTCTCTTGAGTTCTTGATACGACACGACACCAACCTGCTTTAATTAAGTACAATTTTGTACTATCTTGTTTGATTCCCGCGATACAGGCGTTGCCTAGTGCAGTGGTCCATGTAACAATTAGCCTAGTCATTTTACGGCTTGAGCCGGGACTAATTAATAATTGATATTTTTTTCGGTATAGTAGTTAAGAGCCAATTTGAGCTTGTAAATGTACCAAAAAAAAAAAAAAAAGTCGTCAGCAACAGTTCCATCTTTAAAATTTAGCTATTATCTCGTTGTAAAAAACCTGATGGTTTTTTTTTTGCACACATATTTAAGGCATTACCATTATACATACTTCAAATACGGTGTAAATATTTTTGTCTACTTAGAAGGTTTTGAAAAATACATTCGTATTTTCTAATAAAAATTTCTATGCCTATTTTAATGCTTAAAAATAATTTATATTGTTAAATCTAATTCAACTGAGTGCATTGATATTAATATTATTAATTTAAAAGCCTTCTGTGATTCACAATTTTGATTTCTATGTTGCGTAGTACAATTTTTTTTAATATGTTTTCAGATAGTCTTTTTGTCACTGAATTGTGCCGGTTACAGTTTAAAAGTCCAATTAATAATTACTTCCCACCTCTCCTAACAAAACTCCGTAAAATGACTAGGGCTAAAAATGCAATGTATCTTTGGCTGGCACATAAATACTATTACACCCCTCCGGGCGTAAAACGTCAACTTTCGTCCCGCTGCGCTAAAATAAGTTGCCACTTTCCGCCTCCGTCGGGGAGTAAAATAGTGTACTAACCTCGGGCAGTAAATAAAACAGCCTTAGATCACATGTTTATTGACCTCGGCTTCGCCTCGGTCTACAAATACATGAGATCTGAGACCTTTCTTACTTTACTGCCCTCGGTGTGTAATCTACTATTATTACAACTATTACTATTACCTTCAAGTCGAGATCAACGTACCTATATTTAATTATTGGTAAGCACATAAATCACCCCCGAAATTGTTTTCAAACTCTGACGGGTATCACTAACCAGGCTATCAAGGAATGCTCTGTTAATTAAAATTAAAATATCCCATAAATTATAACGTAAACGGCTGTTAGCGGGACGCCTGGAGCTGTGTAGGCACCAAGCTATAGAGAGTTTATTATGCTGAGTTGATTTTTACAAGCGTTTCTATAGGTAAATGACATAGCCTGTGTTTTGTCCCACACAATACACAAAAAGTTCACAAATATCCATAAAATCACACAACATCGTTTTTTAAAAAGTCTTTTGTCAAATATCAACACGTCTTTGCGTTCCATGTTAGCTGGAAACCATCTCCTCAAATTGCCCCTATTTACGCAAAATCAGCAGCTCGACCAGAGTGAAAATGAAATGAAAAATGAAAATGCACTTTATTGCCACACAAAATACAAAAAAAGAAAAGGTACAGAAACAATAGACAGATTAATCAAATAGAAAAATCAAATATATATAAAAACACACATTGTGGCAATGGGTTAGGACTCAGTGTCCGCTGGCAGGACCTAATAAGATCTGCTGCTCAGCACTGATTTGCAGTCCCAACCTGCTCTTATATCAGCATACAGACATCGAGGGTACAGGGTAAATAGGCACTACACAATTTTGACTAAAGTTATACTATATCACATTACATTATCTTCATTATGGTATTTAGGATATTATTATCATCTTAAAGTTAAACTAGGATTATAGATTAAAAAGTGCTTTTCTCATATAGCAGCCAGCACCAGCTGCCCCTTTGTGACGCCTTTGTTAGTGTAGGCAGAAATGTCTATCTCGATTTCTCGACATTCATCGGTCTATTAATGCATGCTCGTCAGTTTCAGTCAGTGTGGATTCGTCTAGGTCATCCCTTTTCCACATTCTCATTCATCAGATCTAACTATAGTTAGTGTTAAGCTATAGCTTGACACATTCGCGGGCACGAATATCATAGCATACGAAATCGGCTGCTCTTTCTGTGACACAGATGCCATAGCGACTGACATGATACTACCCTGCGCTGAGGATGCAATATGACAGTTGCTACAGCAGTCGGCTGCTATAGTACCTGGAAGTTTTTCATACAAAATATACAACATGTTAATGAATTAACGCAAAACTAGAAAGTAGTTTGTTTAGAATCGAGAGCAAGATCGAATTATCATGGTTTCAACATAGGTAATTTTTTTCAAAATATAAAATAATTTGTTTATAAATTTTATAATTTACTGAACCTGATGTTAACCCACAGCACGGGCAGACTCACCCTACTTACTACCTCAACAAGATTATTAAAATGTATCTATGAGTACGTTTTCATTCATTGCTGAAATGATAACAAATCATTTCTGCCTCAAAACTTAAAATGCGAATAACTTTAAATTTTAAGTATCAAAATAATGAAATTATTGTTTCAATCTAATTATCTATACTATTATAAAACTGTAACAGGAAGTTTGTCTGTACATTGAAGATATTAACAAAAAAAAAAGTTACGATATGGTTTTTAGGTGTCCCTGATTCCATTTCACCAATTTTTTGATTTTTTGTCTGTCTGTTTGTTTGTTTGAACGATTATCACGCAAAAACTACTGAACCGATTTTGATGAAACTTTTTTTGTTTGATAGCTTATGATCTGACTTAAAATCTGGTATATAATTTGTGCGGACGAAGTCGCGGGTTAACGCTCGTTTTCTTATAAATCAGTTGGGGTGTATGAGGTTTTGCGCTAATTCATTAACACGTTGTATAATGCTCAACATGGGTAACTTAGTTCTGCTTTGATGATTATGCACAAGAGGAAGCTTACTCTAGACCCCAGCTACCGAGCATGCGGAGAATAGAAAGAAACCATGGAACATATTCTGTGTGACTGCGACCGATGTCTTGGCGGCTAAACGCATGTGCTTTCCGGTTACCATTACAGGTTGCTACCCCTAAACGGTATTGCCTTCTCTCGTTTACGACGTTTTTGAAGCCCGGAGTCTAACCGTAGTATCTTATCCTAATGGATGCACCCCTCACTTCCCCCTTCACCCCTACTCACCCTCTACCCTCTAGCATCCAGAACGTCTACAGAATTAATTTTCTGTGTCACCGCCTACCTTAATTGCACGTTTTGCACTCGCTAGCATTGTTTAGGTAGTTTAGATTACTTAGATATGCTAGATATTGTCGGTACTATCTTATCTTATCTAGGTCTCATTTCAGTATTCCTCAAAAATCACCCTCAAAATAAAGATGTGTTCAGTAGAGACCATGAGTTTTCACTGTATGTTACTATTGTAGTTGCGTCGCCAATTTTGTATGACAGAATTAGTTCTCAATGTAACCACTAGGGGCGCTGTACGAAATTCAATACAAAAACTGTAGTTTACTGCAGTAGTTTTATTGTAGTATACTACAGTATAAACTCACGGTAGGCCTACAGATAATGAAAATAAATAACTTTCCTTCTTTATCCGAAACACGGACGGGTCGAAAACCAAGACAATTGTTTGAACCTCTCATCCCATAGAAAATGGTCGTTGGTGCACCTAATAAACTATTAAAATCGATAGGCTATTTCGCCTTTTCGTATGGAAGAAAGTCCAAACATTTTTCGATTTTTTTGAGCCACGTTTGTTTTGGGAAAAGTTGTTTAGTTTTATTATCTGAATACCTTATTTTGTTGGTAATTAAAATAGGGGCATGCTATGTTATCTTAGTACAAACTAAGTGGACCGCTGATTTTCCATAGACAGCTTCCGCCATCTATCGGTTATGTTTCGAAGCACTATGTGTTAAACTAGGGTTAATATCGGAGTAACAGCGCACTACACCTCACGCGCTGCGCTGTAGTAGTGAGAGATTTCGTCCATATCAATCACTGTCTTGTTGGGCTAGCGGTCTAGGCAACCGACTTACGATCCGGGTAGCTATGGTTCAATCCTCGTGTCGGCCGATCGTCTTTTTCAATTTATTTTATAATGTTGCGCCCCCAAGTGCTAATAAGCGGCAACGCAATAAGGAGTTCCTAAAATTCAAGGCGAGTTACCTATCTATATCCAATTATACATATTAATCTATGAATAGGGGTGTATAGAATAGTGATGATAATGTTTAGGTCTGAGGAAAGTTGTGAAATGATACTTAGGTTCTAATTTAGCGATAGTTTTATGTCTCGGGTCAGCATCTAGAATACTTTTTATCCCAGGATTTAATAGGGTTCCCAGAGATATTCAAGTAAGTGTAATTTCGTTAACAATATTTATTAAGGTGGTTGCAGAGAGGTCAATTTTATACAAAACTTTGACGCACAATACGCGTAGACGGTATTAATATAAGTAACTTTGTATATAGGGAAAAATAGTTTAGAAAATCTAGATGCCGCGTCACAAATAACATTTACAATTTATAAAATAATTACGAAGATATAAAGCTTTGAGATTTTTCATACAAAATTTTAAAAGCTTTATATCTTCGTAATTATATTATAAATTGCAAATGTTATTTGTGATGCGGCAACTATATTTTCTTAACAATTTTTCCAAATATAAAATATTACATTTATAAATTCCGTCTACGCGTATTGTGCGTCAAAGTTTTGTATGGACTGAAACCACCTTAAGGATTAAGTCAAATATATGTTATCGCATATTCATAAGTCGCGAGCACAAGAAGATTAAAATAATACTATTTCACGTCGAAAATGTTTTCAAAACATTTATTAAATTCGGTTTTTGTGTTGTAAAAACGTGTGAAATTTCCTCCCTTTGACAGTTCTCCCAAGTGGGTAAAAGCTGGATTTTTTATTTGAAATGGTAAATAGGTATTTTCTGGGTGAACGCGCTACATCTAAAGCTTGTACACACTTGCCATCAGGAGCATTAAAGTGTCACATTTCGTAAGGTGAACCTAGACAAGTGTGACGCGGGTGTAAGTATGACGCTTGCTAATAACACCGCTCAACGTTATTATACCTTAAACCCGATCTATCAAAACGATAGTGTAATCGTTCGTGCAACGTTTGATACATGACAGTTTAAGGCATGCTATGTTATCTTAGTACAAACTAAGTGGAATTTTCTATAGACAGCTTCCGCCATCTATCGGTTATGTTTCGATGCACTATGTGTTGAACTAGGGTTCATATCGGAGTAACAGCGCACTACACCTCACGCGCTGCGCTGTACTAATGAGAAATTTCGCCCATATCAAACACTGTCTTGTTGGTCTAGCGATCTAGAAAACCGGCTTACGACCCGGGTAGCTAAGGTTCGATCCTCGTGTCGGCCGATCGCCTTTTTCAATTTATTTTATAATGTGGCGCCCCCTAGTGCTAATAAGCGGCAATGCAATTATGACGTCCTAAAATTCAAGGCGATTTACCTATCTATATCCAATATACATATTAATCTATGGTTTAAGGTATAATAACGTTGAGCGGTGTTATTAGCAAGAGTCACACTTACACCCGCGTCACACTTGCCTCGGTTCATCTTAATTGAAAAGTAAAAGTAAAAATAATATAGAGTTAGCTTCATATTATCATTTCTATTCTAGATATTCAAATAATAAACCAACAGAACTTAATATCGTGGCAGTTAACAATTAATTTTCTTTGCGAGCAACTGTAGCAAGATTAAAAATCAACATTTTGGTAGAATGGAAAGTCCAAATTTTTTTAGCTAATTTCCTCTGTTTCTTAAGAAAAGTTGAACAGTATCGTGTGTATAATCAACCCTTAAAGTAATTTAACTGTTTACCTTACCCCACCATGTATACGATTATCTTGCAAAACAATTGTTGCTCGTTTTACCTTCCAAGATAACAAGCTGAAAGAAAATAAAGAGAAATAAAAATTGATATGAAATATAGCGTAGGAAATGATATAGAAGAGTCAATGGCAGATAAACGAGAAAGCCTATTACGTACGAGAATAAATTCAGAAAAGAAATAAGCGACGCGTGATCCGAAACACAACACTGTAACCCATTTTTATCACAATTTCAACAGAAATTGAAAATCGGCTACCAAAGTGCCAGTGCCAGTTATTGTTTGGTTCCCATTTTATAATTTTGTGTGGCAATAAACTGCATTTTTGTAATTATTCACTTGCATGTCGTGTTAGGTAGGGTTCCTTATGTACTCGATAGCCAAGTTGGTAACCTAAGCCTGCCTGCTAAGTCGAGAGTCGCAGGTTCGAATTCTGGAACGGCATATATTTTACGTGATAAACATTTTGTATACGTACTATAGGGTGGACCGACACGACCTGGTTAAGGTAGCAAGAACCCGTTGGATGAGGGCAGCGTAGGAACGGTCGTTGTGGTGATCCTTGGGGGAGGCCTATGTCTAGCAGTGGTTGTCCAAAGGCTGAGATGATGATGATGAGTCAAGAAGTATGTGTATTATCACTGTCTCGCCTAATTGCATTTGACTTATCCATACAAAGTGTAACAAAAAACCCTAGTTATATAAATTTAATGGGGTGGTTAAGAATATCAAACTGAACAACTTTCACAAAGGAAACAAGAACATAATCGCGAAAAAAATTTACTGCTACGACAGAAAATTTTAGCAGCAGTTTTGTACGAACGAAACTGCTGTACCTACTGGACTCAAATGTATGGGACAGCTGAGATTTTCTTTTTTTTGGACTTTGTCTCGTCTGTTTTGTTACAACCTGTATAAGTTGTTAATTTGAATCATGGTCAAACTGAAAAAAAACTATCAATATGGAACAAACACAGAAATCATGAAAAAAGGTTTGTTCCAATAAAAAAGAAAGTCAATATGGAGCTTGGACTTGGAATTTAGAAAAAAATACTTACTTTATTCTGTCATCAAGCCTCCGTTTTGGATTCCAATTAAAGTACACATGGAAATAAATAATTGCGGTTAAAGCCTTTCAGTAGTTAACGAGCAAGATCCTTCGTTCACATTATACTTGGAGGTACTTTAGCTTCACATCTCTTGACTATCTCGCTTTCCGTACTACTTCAAGGGGAGAAGCAATTTATTCACTTACAGAGAAATGCAAAGCATGTGACTTCGTCATATAGAAGGCATTTGCAAATTTTTCAAATTTAGAGCTTAAGGGGATATTATTTGGGAGTGCGCTCCATACAAACGAGGTCTGTTTGTATTTTCAATACTAAACCAATGAAATTTTTCAGAAACAAGCTAGAAACTAATCTCTTTGCTTGTATGTTGTCAGATTTTCGTAAAAATATGCAGTTTCAATGCTAGGATTAATTAAAGAAAGTAAATCAATTTAAGTAACTTTCATACTATACTTATGAAAAGCATAGAGATTAGTTTCTAGATTTTTACTGAAAAATATTCATTGGTTAGTATTGAAAATACAAACAGACCTCGTTTGTATAGAGCGCGCAGCAAAAACTATCCTCATAAGATACATCTAATACTTATTGATTGAAGAGAGCGCTCTTACAGACGCGCGACACTTTGCGGTCGCAGAGAGTCGCGCGACAGTCGCGCTACTCACGGCAACCGTAAACTCTATGAGCGCGACTCTCTGCGACCTACGGCGATCGCAAAGTGTCGCTCGTCTGTAAGAGCGCTTAGAAGTAGTTTTTGTTACGATAGCCTGCGCTAGTGGCGCGTTAAGGAGAGGCGACAGTCAATCATAAGCACTCAGTTGCATTAACGCTTATTAAAGTTAATCCTTCATTAAATCAGTTGCTGCACTTTTTGTCTTGTTGACGTAGGAAAAGCTGGCAAGAGATTTAACGGAGGATTAAGTCTAAAGAGCGTTTCTGCAACTGAGTAAAAGCGAGTCAATGCGACGGATTCGAATCGAATTCGCACAGAAGACAATCACAAATGTCATGCATTGTACTAAATTCGTTTTTCTCAAGAATTTCTTCTTCAGCGTATGCAGGTTTCCTCACGAAGTTAAGATGTATAGCAGAGCTATAATAGGTAGGAATTCAACTGTCTTGTTATATTTTATATCTATAGAAATATACAACCACTACAATGTTAGTCCTAGCAGATTCTAATATAACCTATGTATTGAAATCTCTGTCAAACGAACAAAGAGAACACGCTTGACCACTATACCGTTTATAATGTCAAACGCAATACCTCAAGGTGTGTGGTGTAAGAATTATTTTAGAATCCAATTTATTTATAGGAATATAAGTAGGTAACTCTTATTAAAACCATAAACTAAGCTTGTAAATATTTGCAAAAAATTAATTACATTTAGCTACACTATAGAACAGAGGGTTAAGAGATAAGGGAGAAATGCATAATTCTTCGTTTGTTTATTTCTGAAAATAATATCACCTAAATCGGATGTAGTTTTCTGAATACCAGCCCCGGATTTAGGGGGTAGGCAAACCCTGGCTCCGAAAGTTAGTCTAACGTACTCTTTCTCAATCCAATAGCCAGAATGTGCTGCGGAGGTGGTTGCTGTGGTGGATGCTGTGGGGGCTGCGGCTGCTGCTGCCCCTGCATTACGACCTACGCGTGCTGCACAAAGATTTGCTGGTCCCTTGCGCCATGTCATGCGGACGAGCCATGGCGTCTGCATGGCGTTCAGTGGACGCAACGCTTCGATGTAGTGTCTCGCATAAGTGCCGTTTTGTGGAAATAAAACTATAAGGGGGCGTCAAAAGCATAAATTTTTTTTTCCACGTTCCAGTTTTTTTATTATTGACCAATACACTCAGGGAGCAGCAATGATTTCATTATAATATTGCAGTAAAATCTCTAGCTAGCTTCACCCGCTCCTGCGGGGCTAGTACGCCTACCCGCGATAGCGACATTTAACACATCCATCTGTAAAATTTAGTCTTCTATCCCATTCGTTCGCGCGCAAATAGAAAGAGAGCGGAAGCGTGATAGAGCTTTATCACGCTATAGCGGGCTGGCGGTAGTCTCGCTGGTTACGACTGTATCACAAGTACCTAGACGCATTCGATTCCGATGATCTAGCAGGCTTGAAATGACCTTATAATAATAATAATCATCGTCATCATTTCAGTCGATGGACGTTCACTGCAGGACATAGGCCTCCAGCTTTGACTACTTATATAGGGACTAGTTACAGGTGTAATTCTACTGAACAAACATTTCTGCCACTTTTTGCGGGGGGCGAGGTAACATGAAATCCTCAACTTTGGATTTTATTCCCGACAACTTTAGATTCCAATTTTGAATGTTAAAAATCATGAAAAGTAGTCTCTCGTGAACCCCAAACGTTCTAAGTTTGAAATTATTGTTTCGCAATTATAGGCTGTCTCGTTTAGTGATAAGGTATAAAATTTAATGTTAATTCACATGATTAATTGATCTTATACCGTGGCAGAGGGGAAATGCTACCGCAAGGCTAGTCTTTATAATAAATAGTCAAAGGTCTCCAGGCGCTCGATCATATCAATCTTGAGGTCACTTCGCTCGCTCCAGGTTTTAGATGTTGTTGCAATGACCTAACCTTGGGTTGATTGCTACCTTAATGAACATAATCACTGTCCATTGCCACTTTATGGTCCGCCACACACAGCCGGAATCGCGATCCGGAATCCTGATTCAGGATTCAGTGTTGTCAACTATGGTTACAAAAAATACTAGAGTGCTGTTTAAAAAATGCCCAAAATAAAAATGTATGAAACGCCAAAAGAATGACAATTGCATTTTTAAGAATTTATTAAATCGAAACAAACAATTTCTATAGATGATGAAGATTTGTAAATTGTATTTCAATATTATGCAACTATATCAAAAGACTATCGATAGTTTAAACATTAGACATAATCTGCATACAGAATGGCATAAAACATTATCACACAAGCGATTTCGCAACTATACCGCAACAACGTCGCAACTGCACCGTCACGGTACCGTTACGGTATCGTTCCATCAACGCATACGCTCAAAAATCACTTGTTTGATATGACTGTAAATCTTTAAAAAATGCCACCTAAGACATCAAAAAATCACTAGATCTAGTAAAAAGTCTCTGAAAGCGGCAACACTCCATCCGGAATCTAATTCCGAATCAGGTTTATTCGGTATGTATCATCATCATCATGGGCTTTATTTCATCTAAATTAGATGTTTCAAACAGCGTCTGCTTTGTTAAGGCACCGACGTTCATGGCTGTATAAGCCAATTCGGGAGCGGCAATGCCTGCCACATTAACGGCATTTGTGCTGTGTGTTGGTTGGTGCAGGAGCCTGTTCCTCCCTGTGCCTTTTTGTTTGTTTTACTGCCAGAGATTCGAACCAGACTTCATCGTGGGCTGTTCGACCGTCAGCTATTACTTTCCTCCACTCGTCCCTATCGCTTGCGAGGCATTCCCACTTCGATTGGATGTATGTATGTATGTGGCGGACCTATATAAGGTCTAACAAAACTAGCTGAAACTATTTTAAGGGGATGACCAGACCATCAAACTGAACAACTTTCTCTATGGGACCAATATCGAAATCGCGAAAAAAAATCAGCTGTTCCATACGAACGTACTCGACCCAAATGTATGGAACAGCAGATTTTTTTTCGCGATTTCGATATTGGTCCCATAGAGAAAGTTGTTTAGTTTGATGGTCTGATCAGCCCCTTAAAATAGTTTCACCTAATTTTGTTAGACCTTATATATTAGCAATTCTTCGGGTAATATCGGCTACGCAGCCTCTTCTGCAAATCTCTTCATTTCTCATAGGTATTCATAACACATTGAAAATACTCTTTCCACTCAAATCTTAAACCAACCCCTAAACAGAACACGGTAAGGGAGGACCCGACATCAAAGTTAAGGGTTCAACAAATACCTATTTATATACGACATTATTGGATGTATGCCCACGGACCTTTGTTCTGCATTATTAGTTGTTAAATTAGTTATGCTTGGTTAAATATTGCGACCTGCACCTTCAGTTTAACTACAGGGTGAAATTGATATCATTTGCATCCTTTTAAATTAAGATTCTACCCATCAAACTTAACTTTTAGTATGGGAGCAAACCGATCGGAGCAAAAAAAACAATGGTTTTGTTGCATACATTTGAGTCCAGTAGGCATTGCAGTTTAGTGTTTAGTATGAAACAGCCAGTTGCTTAAGTTCATTCAATTGGCTCGGCGGTTGCTTAAGTTCATTCAATTGGCTCGGTGACCTTCATGGTCCCTTCAATAGCCTGCAGTAAAAAGCAGTAGGTGCTCCCGGAGCAGAGCTGTAATAGTCCCCTCAAAAAAAAAAAATGAAACAGCTGTTTTTTTTTTGGTCCGATCAGTTTGCTCCCATAAAAGAAATTGTTCAGGTAGACTCGTTGTTTGTAATATTATTTTAATAATTTCAGTTTTCAAGTCAGTGTAGATATTAATATTTTTGTTAAGTGTTCTTCTGTAGTTTTAGAACTTAGCTACGTATGAACGTAAACTAATCTATTCAATAAGCAACATTCTTCAAAGGAAAAGTGTTGAAGCACAATTTAATTATTAAAACTGTATTACATAGTTTATCATACTTCAAATACCTGCCTTGGAGTCAGTTGTAAAAGTTATACGATATCGTGGATAACATTTTGTTAATAATGTGCTTGGGTATTGGAAACTACCACCGAAGCCATAAAATATAAAAAAAGCGGAACTCTTTATTCTAAAGGATAGATTCCGCATCAATTTATAGTTAGTCTCTTTTGTCTTATGACGTACGCACGGCGACACATCAAACTATACAAAACCAACATAAGCTGGCCGCGCGTAGGTCGAGTAACGTATACCGTCGGCGGCCAGTTTATGTTGGTTTTGTATAGCTTGATGTGTCGCCGTGTGTACCTTTTATATTAAAAAGAGACAGAACTATAGATATTTGTTTATGCGGCTGTCCACTTTTATTGACGTGCTAGTGTGTTGAAACCATAGGGCAGTGGTCACTTTTGGTCTCTTTTCTCTTACCACTTTACAGAACTTTACACAAACTAGCACGTCAAAAAAGTGGGCAGCCTTACAATAGGTGCCTCTATGATTTATAATAAAGAAATCCTCTCTCAGCTCAGCTCTTAGCTTCATACATAACAAACGAGAAAAACTAGGTGCACGCACACATAGAGCCGATCTCGCATCAAGTCAGTCGAACCGTATGATAGCCCAGTCATTTTACGGAGTTTTGTTAGGAGAGGTGGGAAGTAATTATTAATTGGACTTTTAAACTGTAACCGGCACCGTTTAGTGACAAAAAGACTATCTGAAAACATATAAAAAAAAATCGAGGCTTTTAAATTAATAATATTAATACAATCATTTGAATTAGATTTAACAATATACATTATTTTTGAGCAATAAAATAGGAATATGAATGAAAAAGAAAACGTTTTTTATTAGAAAATACGAATGTATTTTTCAAAACCTTCTACGTAGACAAAAATATTTACACCATGTTTGTATGTATAATGGTAATGCCTTTAATATGTGCAAAAAATATTACCATTACAGGTTTTTTATAACGAGATAATAGACAAATTTAGATTTGAAACTGTTGCTGACGTGATTTTTTTTTTAATTTTGGTACATTTCGAAGCTCAAATTGGCTCTTCAATACTATACTGAAAAAAAAAATCAATTATTAGTTAGTCCCGGCTCAAACCGTAAAATGACTGGACTGTATGACAGCACTGTCTATATATTCATTTTGTGTCTATATGTACGTGCGCGTCTGTGTGCGTCTTTTTTTGCTCGTTGCGTGGAGCCACACTTCTGAAAGCTACTTTGGGCTGCGTCAGGTTTTAGAGTTCTATACCCAATGGGTGACAATGGGATCCCTTTACAAAGCCTATGCCTTTCGTCTGCCTGTCTTAGCCTTACAGCACGGCTAGTATGCCACCCACGACAAAGCGTTTAATTGAGAAAAACGTCATGCGTGCTCTTTCTGGCATACGTCAAATAATAAAGATGGAGGCACATCTCAATTTTATAGTTTTCTCGGGAGTGGCACGCAAGGCTTACAGCACGGCTAGCATGCCACCCATGTTAAAGCGTTTAAACGAGAAAAACGTCATGTGCGCTCTTTCTGGCCTACGTTAAATAATAAAGATGGAGGCACATCTCGATTTTTATCGTTTTCTCGGGGGTGGCATGCGAGGCTTACAGCACGGCTAGCATGCCACCCACGACAAAGCGTTTAATTGAGAAAAACGTCATGCGTGCTCTTTCTGCCATACGTCAAATAATAAAGATGGAGGCACATCTCAATTTTATAGTTTTCTCGGGAGTGGCATGCAAGGCTTACAGCACGGCTAGCATGCCACCCACGATAAAGCGTTTAAACGAGAAAAACGTCGTGTGCGCTCTTTCTGGCCTACGTTAAATAATAAAGATGGAGGCACATCTCGATTTTTATCGTTTTCTCGGGGGTGGCATGCGAGGCCTACAGGGCTGTATCTTTTAAACCGTAATAGGTAGCCGGTTGAAATTATCATGCAATTGTTATGTTATTAGGTTGGATTTGATAACAAATAAAACAAAAAGTAGAAAATTAAGGGAAAATATCAATATACTAAGGTGGAGTCTTGTAATTGCAACTATCTGGTACTTGCAACTATGGAGAATTGCACTTAAAGAATAGAATAGAAAACTATATTTTCGACCAACTGAGATCACAATATTGTTAGTAATATACTTAGCCTTTTGTTAGTTTATACACAGAGACATATTTCTTTTTAATTATAATTTTATTGTTTGTTGGTCAGCAAGTGAATCATACAGCAATGGTTCACGTACTGAAAGTCAAACCTACTTGCAAACATGGTCAGGATGCTGTTGGTGCTGGCGCTTATCTTACGCACAAGGGATGTACACCTTTTGCGCGTAGTAGTGTAAAAACAGTCTACTCGCACATCGGCGAACATCCCCGATGCACTACAGTATCGCGGCAGCCCCACCAGCACCCTGAACGCGTTATTGAACTGGACGCGCAAGGCACTGTACTGTTTCTTCGTATAGTTTAGCCACAGGCTGCTCTGCTAAAGAGTGTTATCTTGACTGGTGTGGAACAACGAGCAATTATAAGAATCATGATTCAGTCCTTCTATTTATACCAACACCTGCCTTCTAGATGACTAGACATTAGTCTATTGAGAAAAGAACTGAATCGTGATTCTTATAAGTGCAATTGCTCCATAGTTGCAATTACCAGATAGTTGCAATTACAAGACTCAACCTTACATAAGAAGCTTTTTTAACGTTTTTCGTTTTTGCTCTGTCGATCTGTTATTAATTAGTTAGAGCTCAATCAATCTCTCGCCGTGTGGTGTCGGCTATGAATAGCACCATCCCATCTCCTCCCATGGGTGTCGTAAAAGGCGACTAAGGGATCTACTGAAGGATGGGCAGCAGCATCCTCTGAGTACACACATTGATTCGATCCAACTGCGATCGCCAACCCGCCTGCCAAGCGTAGCGAATATGGCAAATCCCCCCCATTTTGGGGGAGGCTTATGTCCAGCAGTGGACGTTTAATGGCTGATATGATGATGATGAATCAATCTCTATTTTTCCTCCAATGTGTAGCCCCTAGTAAAGTGCCGCCCGGAGCATTTAATTGTACAATAACCCTCCTTCATGCGCAGTTGGGTAAAACACACTTGAATCACTATAAGTTGGCGTTGCTTCGTGGCAGGCCGAAGAACAGGCTACTAACAGGCGACCGCCCCGTAGCCCCATTAATGCTCAGTTGCAGAAACGCTCATTAAAGTTAATCCTCCATTAAAGCTCTTGCTGTCACTTTTTGTCTTGTTGACCTAGTTAAAGCTAGCAAGAGATTTGATGAAGGATTAACTCTAATGAGCGTTTCTGCAACCGAGTGTAAGGATGTTTATTCCGAGAGCGCAAATGCGCGCTGCATACAAACGGAGTCTCGTAATATTTTCAATACTATCCAATTAAAGTCAATGACATTTTCTAAAAACAATCTAGAAACTAATTTCTATGTTTGTATGAAGTCAGATTTTCGTTAAAATATACAGTTTTCATGCTAGGATTAATTTAAGATTTGTATGGAAATCTCTGAGGCACTGTTTAAAACTATACATTTTAACGAAAATCTGACTTCACACAGGTTAGTATTGAAAATATCACCAGACTTCGTTTGTATCGAGCGCGCTCCGAATTATATTCCCTTAAAAACTTGTATCGCAAATTCAAATCACAAATTAGAACCATACTGTAAGGTCATGTATATTTTTATTTTCTGCCAACAACAGTAGCCGGGACTTTTGACGGCTTAAGTTCTTAACAAAACAAGAGAAGACCATAAATTATACGGGACACCGAAAAAAATGTGATCTTTTCTATTTATTTGGCGTAGAAATAATTCTCCTTTGTCGACGCTATTGTAGACTTTACCTACAGGATGTAATAAATAAGAGATGCAATAAAATTAAATTACAGAATTTTGTCGGTTAGATCATACACATAAACAAACGTTTTAATATTACTTGCTTGTTTTTTCCCCACAAGACATTAACTTACGACCCCAATATTCCTTTTTAACCGACTTCAAAAAAGGAGGAGGTTTCTCAATTCGACCGTATATTATATTTTTTTTTTTTTATTGTCTGTCAGTCTGTCACTATCTCAAACTAATCTTTCAGTCTTTGTGGATAATATATCACAAAGTCAGAGGAGCAAGGGTAAACTTGTAAATAGGATAACCACTGCCCCCCGGATACAAAATGAAATTAACGCCAAAACATCAACCCAAACTTCACCTCCCTGTATATAGGCCGAGTCTTATGCCTCGTTTACACGAGGACAGTCATTTAGTTAGCTGCACATTTAAATTACGTAGCTTATTTACCTATTTTCTTAATGATTAGACGTTTTTAATGAAGTTGGTAATATTAAAATTCGAAAAAACATTTTACATTGATGGTAAAAAAAGAGCTGTTTGTCTATAGTTTGTCATCTGACTGACATTCGACATTACCGGTGCTGATAATAGATTTATAAATGGTTTACTAGCAATAAATACACAATAGCTCCGAACTATTTTATTTTTTATACATAAATAAACATTGACTGCACCAAAAACCAACAAAAGTATCAAAACTTTTTTCACATTATTTATTACCATAATCAACACTTGAACATATAGGGTCCTTCTTAATATGCTGACACTTTTTTAAGGGGATGATCAGACCGTCAAACTGAAAAATTTTCTCTATGGCACCAACATCGAAATCGCGAAAAAAAAAAAACAGCTGTTCTATACAAAACTGCAAATGGGACAGCTGATTTTTTTTTTTAAGAAGGACCCTGTATAATACTTGTATTTCCATATTATAAGCATGTTGAGGAATAAACTGTTTGAAGTTTGAATAAATGGATGAGAAAAATTCTGAAAACATATAAAAACAGAAGCTTAAACCTTTCTTTTCTAGCACTCTCACTTCTCACTTAAAACAAAACCACTAAACCACTAACCTCGAGTAAACAAACACTGAAACCATTAGTTTTGTGAGAAAACAAAAGAAAGTCATATATTACGAGAAAGGTCAAGAAGGTGGATTCGACATGATTTATCGGATTAAACGAATGTTGAGACTTAGCCTGGTTTTATTAAGGTTCTGTTTACTTTGATAAATAGATCTGTAATACAATACAACAATGTTTTATTGCTGTAAAATAGAATAAAATAGTTGAAAGTTCTAAAACTTGCTATGTTCGATATTGAAAATCTCGGGCGTTCTTGCTTCTATCGCGATCTCCATGGCGGAAGCCATGGAGACATTCTTCAATGTCTTTAATTTAGGGTCGGCTAAAGCCTTTGACTATTTATTATAAGGACTGGCCTTGCGGTAGCATTTCCCCTCTGCCACGGTATAAGAACAATTGATCATGTGCATTTACATTCAATTTTTATACCTTATCACTAAACGAGACAGCTTATAATTGCGAAACAATAACTACTAACTTATGACGTTTGGGGTTCACACAAGACTACTTTTCATGATTTTTAACATTCAAAATTAGAATCTAAAGTTATGGTGAATAAAATCCAAAGATGCAGATTTCATGTAACCTCGTCGCCCCCCGCAAACAGTGTCATAAATGTTTGCGTAGAATATCACGCGTAACTAGTACCTATAATATAAGTATTCAAAGGCGAAAGCCCATTTTGTCATACCACTTTCAAATTTCTTGCAGCGCGGCTCGGCGACAGTATTTTATTATTATTTGGTTGTAAAGGCTTCGTCAATGACCAATAGCAACTGCGACCTGGACAGATCTATTGTAGCTGTCACCCTAGACCTAAAGGTCATTTCCTAGGCCCTCGGACTTCATGAACCGTGTTATGCTTTTGGAGGGGAGGTCCCTAATGTCAGTAGGTGTTATTACGTTTACACCTAGATGGCGGCTCCTGCTGTGAATGAGCACTTCGCATTCGCAAAGGAGGTGTATGGGCGTTTCCTCTTCTTCGCAACAGAATCTGCAAGTGGGTAAATCTACAAGCCCCGTTCTGTGTAGATGTTTGTTTAACTTGCAGTGTCCTGTTAAGGCTCTTACTAAGAGCCTTAAGCCGTTGCAGTTTGAATTGAAGGCATCCGAGGTTTGAAAAGCGGTCACAAGTTCTTTCGCATGCCTCACTCCTGGTGTATCCATTAAGGCTCGTACTAAGAGCCTTAAGTCGTAACTTGTGACTTTTAGCATATTTCAGGTGGCAGGTGGCTATAACCTTGTGTTCACAAATTCACTGTATACAAGGTGTTAGGTGAAACAGTTGCATTACTTTAAGAGGTGATTGTACCTATGATACTGAACAACTTCCGGCAAGAAAACTATAGGAAATTCTCAAAAAAATGTTTGCTCTTTCCATACTTAATGCAGATCGAAAATTTGTATTTAAATTCGGAATTGTTTTTGCGAATTTTCTTTTGGTTTCATAGGGAAAGTTGTTCAGTATCATGGATGCAACTGTTTACCCTAACGCCCTGTATATTATACCTAATAGTTTGTGTCATTAGAGTATCAGAACTAGGTTTAGACATTAATCTAGATATAGGTCATATTCTAGACATGCCGAGACATCTGCAGACGTAACCGCCACCTTATCCGATTATCGGTAAGGTAAAAGTGCCAGTTTTAGACTAAAAATGATAATTAATAATAAGAGAAAAATAAAAGAGTAAATAATATTACAAATTATGATCAGTAACTTGAAAGGGGTTGTTTCTGTTATCCACCGAACAGGTGATAGTCGACGGAGGCAAATTAACAGTCAATATACTGTCAAAGTATTTTCAACCTGCCTCAAATAGTTCTTCCTGGTTTAAAAAAAGGTTTACAGGAAAAATTGTGTGACATGCCTTTTGTAGCATACTGCTAAAATATACCTAATTTATGTGGAAGAAAACATCAAACAAACAGAGAAAAGTGACCTACCAAAAATTCAGACACAATAGAAAATCTATTGGTCGTCGTGCATAGATCTACGCTTCAGGCAAGTTAAAGTATTTAAGCATCCAATAATATTTGAGTAAATCTCAGATCTTTTATCGCTGATACTTTAGACTTTACATAGGCCCACCACACATTCCCACCGCTGTAACTCCTGTAAGCCAGGATCAATAGCGGCGACCATTCACAACACTGGACAATGAAGTCCAGCGAGCCCGGGGGATGACTCTAATCTGTCTTGGAACCCGCAATGAATTAATCAAAGAAGATAGGAGGAGTAGGAAAACGAAATATCCGACTTCCCTCCATTGCAAACGGGAGACAGCAATAAGAAGGAAAAAAACATGGCTATTAGAGAGCCAATTCAAGAGATCATTTATGGCAGTGTTGAAGACACGACCGCAAAAGCACCAAAAATACAAAATAAAACAATAGGAACCTAACATTGTACTGAAACTATGACCTATTTTGCTTCCAGTAATAAGTATGGCAAAAACATCTGAACGCACGGAAGTTATCCCTAGTCGCAACAAGATCCATGTAGTAAGGGACACCAGAAAACGATTTTATTGAGTCAAGCATGGTCTGGCGCTCGGCGTACCAGAGCTCACACTCCCAAAGAATATGATGAGCGGTCTGTTCAAACTCGTTACTGTCAACAGAACATTCACATAAAGGTGACGCAACCAATTTAAAATAAAATAGCTTTCCCTTAAAGTTACCATGTCCAGTAAGAAATTGGGCTACGCAGTGATCTACCTCTAGCCACGCTTTATCTAGACGATCGCGAACAGATGGAAAAAATTGGTATAGATGTCGACCCTTTGTAGACCCTTGCCACCGTAGTTCCCAGTCTAATAAAAGTTCATCAAAGATGTTGCAATCAAAGTTAAATAATTTACTAATTCTATTTCGGTCGCGAGGTTTTAAGAAGTTATGACTAACTTTTCTTGAACGAAAGTAATTGGCCGCGCGGCGTTGTATTTCCAAGTCTACGGGAACCACCCCCGCTAGAACGGGGAGTGCTTCGGTGCTGACCGTTCTATACGCTTTACAAAGGAAAATCAAGGCTAAACGTTGACTTTGAAGTAACTTACGGCGCGCAGCGCCAATAGCCGACCTATCTGCCCAAACGGGGGCTCCATAACACATGCACCCGAGGTATGTTGCGGAATATATATTATTTTAAGTGTTTTGTAACAAAGACCCCATGTCGAGGTGGACATACGCGCTAAACTCAAAAAATTAGACTTTACATGCCTAGGTATATAAGGTCTAATAAAATTAGGTGAAACTCTTTTAAGGGGATGATCAGACCATCAAACTGAACAGCTTTCTTTATGGAACCAATAATAAAATGGAGAAAAAAAAATCTGCTGTCCCATACATTTAGGTCGAGTAGGTTTGTATGGAACAGCTGATTTTTTTTCGCGATTTCGATATTGGTCCCATAGAGGAAGTTGTTCAGTTTGATGGTCTGATCACCGCCTTAAAATAGTTTCACCTAATTTTGTTAGACCTTATATATAGTTCATTTATCCAAAAGTGGCCTGAAAATGCTCCCACAACCAGTCTGTCGAGCTTCGAGTCTATCAAATAATAACGCTCAAAGCCATATACATTGTACTAATCCCAAGCAAGCACTAATAGGCTGTTTATTATGGAAACCGTACAACAACGGCACAAACATATAAACATCCATGACCGAACCGGGAATCAAACCCTGGACCCTGGTTTGGCGGTCCGGCTTGGTAACCATTACACCAACCGGGTCGTCAAATATGAAAAGCCTTCTATTCAAACTCGCCTAAAACGATTACATTTACCCTACCAACTGATATGCACCATACGACTACAGCACCAGGCAATGTGCAATGTAGACTGTAATAACAGGGTAAGCTATGACTCTAATCGTTTACATAAGGTTCTGAACACTGGACGACTATTCGCTGCTTTTAATGGCGAAAACTTCAGTTCATATCAAGATTCTAAAGGGGTCACAAAAGAAAGAATTATCACCTTACAATAAAATCAATATTGTGATCCTGAAGTCATCTCCGGGCCTACTTAAGGCCACCTGGTTAGTCGTAATGAACAAAATAGGCGCCGGAGCCAAACGAACACGCTGGCGGGAAGGTGACAAGCGGAAGTAACCGTTTAGTGTTCTATTTATGAAATCTAGGAAAATTACGACGAAAACGGTCAATTAATGGGCTTTTGAGGCAAAAATGTAATAAAATCAAACAAATACTTAGCAATTAAATAACGCTCACGCTAACATACATACATACAGCATCAAGCTTGTAATGTGCAATGTAGACTATAATAACAGCGTTAGCTATGACTCTGATCGTCTAGATAAGGTTCTAAACAGTGGATGACTATTCGCCGCTTTTAATGGCGAATACTTCAGTTCATATCAAGATTCTAAAGGGGTCACAATAGAAAGCAGATTCAATTATCACCTTACAATAAAATCAATATTGTGATCCTGAAGTCATCTCGGGGCCTGGTGAGTCGTAATTTAACAAAATGGCGCCGGAGCCAAATGAGCACGGTGGCGGGAAGGTGACAAGCGGAAGTGAATATTTATGAAATCTAGGAAAATTACGACGGAAGCGGTCATAGAATGGTCTTTTGAGGCAAAAATGTAATAAAATCCAACAAACACTTAGCAATTAAATAACGGATAAATACCTTGTAATGATCCCAAATCCAAGGCTTTTTATTATGGACACAATACAATAACGACACAAAAAAATAATAGCCTAGCCGGGAATCGAACCCTGGACCTCTGCTTTGATAGTCCGGCATGGTAACTCTTATACCAACCGAGTCCTCAAATTACAATAATATTTTTCAAAAAGATTATACTTCGTAATTGGTAGTAGTCTGTGATTAATGATTATACTAATAGATTGGAGAATCAAAATGTTGATTCATGATAATCTTCAAAATGCCAATGCCTAAACATGGTGCATTTTGTTTTCCCGCATATTTTTTTGATGTAACAATCAACCAAACTTAAATATTTTAGGTCCGGATAAAGTATCAAACAAAACTTGTTATTTAAAAGTATATCTCTTAACTCAGTCCGAACGAAGATATAAAGGCTTGAAGTAAACGTTATGAATAAATTTTCAAATTCAAGCTTTTATATCTCTGTTCGGACTGAGTTTAGAGAGATAAATGTAATAACAAGTTTTATTTGTTATTTTATTCTGAACTAAAATATTCAAGTTTAATTGATGGCCGCGCCCAAAAATTAGGCGAAATATAAGGTCTAACAAAATTAGGTGAAACTATTTAAAGGGGATGATCAGACTACCAAACTGAACAACTTTCTCTATGGGACACATAATTAAATCGCGAAAAAAAAGTCTGCTGTCCCATACATTTAGGTCGAGTAGGTTTGTATGGAACAGCTGATTTTTATTCGCGATCTCGACTTTGATCCCATAAAGAAAGTTGTTCGGTTTGATGGTCTGATCATTCCCTTAAAATAGTTTCAAATAATTTTGTTAGACCTTATATAAGGCGCCACCTTCCATACAAAATCCAACATTGTCTTTTATCTGGAGCAAATAAGGAAAGTATACCTTACGTTTTTTATTCTATTTCATAAAACCTACTCTTTTTCAGGTTTTAACTTTAAAACTATTTAAAGGCTAGGATTAAATAGCGTTAGAAGTTAAGTTAGACTGTCACCCAATAAAAAATAATTTATAGAAATTAATATATTTATACGTAATAAGTACACAATTTTTATTTGGATTTCATGAAGTATGTAATTCAATGTCAGTAGGTATACATGGACAAAAATTGTAAACAATTAAAAATAAAATAGTTAAAAGTAGTAGGCTTCATCTCTAGCGAGGCACGTTATTCCATAGAAAAAACTTAAAGCTAATATGTCAATAATAGTAGATTACACACCGAGGGCAGGAAAGTAAGAAAATCTGAGGCTTTCTTATTTACTGCCCGAGGTTAGTACACTATTTTTCTCCTCGACGAATGCGGAAAGCGGCAACTTCGTTTAGCTCAGCGTGACGAAAGTTGTCGCTTTCCATCCGGGGAGGGGTGAAAAATAGTCTTATACAATACTCATAAATACAGTAATGTATAAATGATTCCAAACACAAAACTGAAACTACTTTAAGGGGATGATCAGACCATCAAACTGAACAACTTTCTCTATGGGACCAAAATCGAAATCGCGAAAAAAAAATCAGCTGTTCCATACAAACCTACTCGACCTAAATGTATGGGACAGCAGATGTTTTTTTCGCGATTTCAATATTAGTCCCATAGAGTAAGTTGTTCAGTTTGATGGTCTGATCATCCCCTTAAAAAAGTTTCACCTAATTTTGTTAGACCTTATATAATAGGAACAAAAAGTCGAAAAGTACATTTCAATTTTCAATACACCAGGTCGCATAATAGGTGAAACCCTTAGCTATCAAGTTCTAACAACAATTTGGATGTAAATGGATGTATAAGTATTTCGTTTGTGAATACAATGGGGTTCGCTGTAAAAGCAATGTTGTTGTAATTATGTGTTTTTTTCAGCGGTCTCCGATATTTTTACAAACTTGATAATGTTAGGATGCAAGATACGAAAATCTTACGGTTATCTGTAGAAAATAGCTTATAGTGATAATATCATTTTCTGTACCCTATTCATCATCAACATCAGTATAAACGTCCCACTGCAGGGCACAGGCCTACCCTCAGGGAGGATGTATGGCTAATGTATGGGCATTAGTTCACCACGCGTGCCCAATGCGGATTGGTAGATTTCACATACACATCAGAATTTCTTCTTTAGCGTATGCAGGTTTCCTCGCAATTTTTTCCTTCACCGTTTGAGAGCAGTCGGTATTACGTACATAAGTTAGAAAAACTCATTGGTACATGGCATGTTGTCCGTGCGGATTCGAACCCGGACCCCCATAATTGGGTGTCCATACCTCTCCGCAACGCGCCTCCGACGCTCTTTGATGACCCTAATAATCATTTTATTTTTATTATCATGCAAATAAAGAATCATAACGATTTTGTAAGGCCAACCGAAGTAAGTGGGGCTAATAATTATAGATCTATTATTTGACGTTGAGGGCCTAGACAGGCTATCACTTGTGATAGGAGATCATCACTGGTCTTTTATAAACACCAATTTTATAGGAAGTCGGGCTAATAACTGCTGCGAATTATACAGTAAATACATATAATATTCTTTAAACCACCATCTATCAGGCAAAAGCGTAAAGTGTAAGTTCCTGCGTTGTTTGATAGATGGCGGTTTAAAGGATAGTTTAACCGTTTAAGAATCATTTATTGCATTAACATTGCATTTTTATTTTGAATCGCACCTAGCAACGTAGCAACGGAAACGTTTTTGTAACATTTTTCCTGGAGTCGCGTGGCTAGAGGTCTCTCGAGTAGACGTCTTTCGTTCGGCTCGTGATTTAAGTAGCCACGCGGCTCCGCCATTTTATGGCGGTTTCGGGTGTGTGTTTTTGTATGAAAACAGGGCTTTGAGATCGCCATATCCATTACCATGTCAAGTCAAGTACAATGTCAAGCACTAATTGCTCCTTAAACTAGATATTGGCAAAATCATCACTACCAAGAAGGCAGCCATTTTTTTAAAAATAGAATAACATTTTTCCTTATATTCCAACGCTGGAAAGTTATATGCCGGTACTCGATGACGTAGTATTACCGACCGTGTCTCTCACTGTCAGTTGCAGAAACGCTCATTAGAGTCAATTCTCCATTAAATCTCTTGTCAGCTTTTACTACTACAACAAGACAAACGCTCAGTTGCAGAAACACTCATTAAAGTTAATCCTCCATTAAATCTCTTGCTGTCACTTTTTGTCTCGTTAACGTAGTAAAAGCTAGCAAGAGATTTAATGGAGGATTAACTCTAATGAGCGTTTCTGCAACTGAGTGTTAGAGTGACAGCAATATATTTAATGGGGGATTAACTTCAATGAACGTTTCTGCAACTGAGTGTTAGTCTATTTTGTAATGTACCGCAAAAAATAGTTTCATGTGAAAATATTAAATTTTATATAATATTGAACTCTTTGTTCCTGGTCATAAGGTAAAATATTCTCAGTAACATACACATTATTAATTTGCCCTAAACATAATCGAGCAGCGAGCTATGGAGAGAGCTATGCTCGGTGTTTCTCTGAGAGATCACATCAGAAATGAAGTGATACGTCAGAGAACGAAAGTGGTTGACATAGCTCACAAAATTAGCAAGCTGAAGTGGCAATGGGCTGGTCATATCTGCCGAAGAACAGACAACCGGTGGGGTGTCAGGGTTCTGGAGTGGAGACCGCGAACTGGTAGACGTAGTGTGGGACGTCCCGTTGCCCGCTGGACAGACGACCTAAAAAAAGGTAGCGGGGAGTGACTGGATGAGGAAGGCCGAGGACAGAGTTTTGTGGCGCACCTTGGGAGAGGCCTATGTTCAGCAGTCGACGATGATAGGCTGATGATGATAATCGAGTAAAAGTCAATATTGTTATTCTTTTAAGATTCGTCATAAACATAATCAAGTAGGCAAGTAAAAA
Organism: Agonopterix arenella; assembly: GCA_927399405.1. NCBI lineage: Eukaryota > Metazoa > Arthropoda > Insecta > Lepidoptera > Depressariidae > Agonopterix > Agonopterix arenella. The sequence continues at coordinate 2,006,407 of OV656711.1, forward strand.
TAAAATTTGTTCCTTTGATTCAAGGAACGAATTCTTAAAATAACACACTAAACATCTTTAAAAATAAAATGGAATGGCCCGGTAAAATAAGTAATAGATTTCATAGCAACTTTAGGCTTCGGTCCGTCCCACTCGACGCGGAAATTCTGGATCAGCTTAGAAAGAAAAGTTTCCATTTCCAACTCTGCTATGCGGCGTCCTGAAAAAGGAGGAGTTTGTTAAACTTTTTTATCCACTTAGTTCTCGTTAGTTTCAACATAGACGTAGGTACCTATGATTATAGTAGATTTTGATTACTAGCCCAGTCTTTTTACGGAGTTTTTGGTAAGTTGGGGTTGGTTTGAGGTGGGAAGTAATTAAGAATTTGACTTTTAAACTGTAACCGGCACCATTTAGTGACAAAAAGACTATCTGAAAATATATTGAAAAAATAAATTCTACGCAACATAGAAATCAAAATCGTATCTCCCAGAAGGCTTTTAACTAAATAATATTAAGGTGGTTTCAGTCCATACAAAAGCTTGACGCACAATACGCGTAGACGGAATTAATAACAGTAATATTTTATATATGGAAAAATAGTTTAGAAAATCTAGTTGCCGCGTAACAAATAACATTTGCAATTTATAATATAATTACGAAGATATAAAGCGTTTAAAATTTTGTATGAAAAATTTCAAAGTTCTACGTAATTATTTTATAAATTGCAAATGTTATTTGTTACGCGGCATCTAGATTTTCTAAACTATTTTTCCATAGATACAAAGTTACTTATATTAATACCGTCTACGTGTATTGTGCGTCAAAGTTTTGTATAAAATTGACCCCTCTGCAACCGCCTTAATGCACTTGCTATATTTGATTTAACAATATAAATTATTTTTGAGCAATAAAATAGGCATTCATATTTCAAAAATGAGGTATTCCTTAGAAAATACTAATTTATTTTTCGAAGTCTTCTAAGTAGAGAAAAATATTTAAACCATGTTTGAAGTAAGTCTTAAAAATGTATGAAAAAAAATTACCATCAGGTTTTTTAGAACGAGATAAATGCAAAATATTTGCATTTGGAAAAATTTTGGAGCTGTTGCTGAGTTATTTCTAAGCTCAAATTGGCTCTTAAATGCTATACCGAAAAAAAATTATTAATTAGTCTCAGCTCTAACCGTAAAATGACTGGGCTATACATCGAATTCATTATTCCTAAAGCAGTTTAGGTACGCAGGATATACTATTAAATAATAAATTAACAGAGTGTAAGGGACAGCCCTCCGCGAACTGAAACGGTGAACTCAGACCATCAAATTGAACAACTTTCACTATGGAGCCTACCTCAGGAAAGGCGAAAAAAAATCATCTGTCCCATACAAAGCTGCCGTACCTACCCGACTCAAATGTATGGGACAGCTGATTTTTTTTGCGTTTTTTGAGGTAGGCTCCGTAGTAAAAGTTGTTCAGTTTGATGGTCTGAGTTTGCGGAGGGCTGTCCCTTACAACCTGTATTATTTAAGAGTCATTTTACCGTTCTGTGGTGCCCTCATCACAATATAAAAAATTTCTCAATCATTAAAACCCAAAATGATAAAGTGCTACTCCAACATAAGTCTAAAAGCAACTTTTTTTACAGAATGCTTTAATAGTTTCTAAATATTCCCTTTTGAGGTGGTTTCAGTCCATACAAACGTTTGACGCACAATACGCGTAGACGGAATTAATAAAAGTAATATTTTATATACGGAAAAATAGTTTAGAAAATCTAGTTGCCGCGTAACAAATAACATTTGCAATTTATAATATAATTACGAAGATATAAAGCTTTTAAAATTTTGTATGAAAAATTTCAAAGTTTTATATATTCGTAATTATTTTATAAATTGCAAATGTTATTTGTTACGCGGTATCTAGATTTTCTAAACTATTTTTCCATATATACAAAGTGACTTATATTAATACCGTCTAGGCGTATTATGCGTCAAAGTTTTGTATAAAATTGACCCCTCTGCAACCGCCTTAAGAATATCGAAATAAATGTTTATGTGGCTGTGACGTTTCTTCAAAACCTATTTAAAACGTATTGTATAATAAAAATGGCTTTTAGGCTTTGTAATAAGTCGAAGAAGCACTTTTTTAATTTAGGTTTTCTAGATTGAGAAATATTAAATATTGCGTACCTTTTATGAATCGGCAGTGCCTATAGTCTAAACGTACTATGAGAAATCACCATCTATTATAAGAGATAAGTGTACTTTTTGCAACCATCAGCAGCAAGGCTGATTCAGTGTTTATGGGGTGTAGAGCATCTCTGTGATGGGGATGGACTATGTCTGCCTGCATAACTTCAGTCGGTTTAGGAGTTACAGACGTTTAAAAGTCAGTAAAAAATTAACGATCAGCTGCAAGGCTCGTATGATATTATTGTAGTGTGCACTGTAGCTATGTAAACATTACAAAAACTGACATGTTCGGTTCGGTGACATTCGGTTTAGGAGATACAGTGGTTCAAAGGTTGAACCTTTGAACGGCTGTAACTCCTAAACCGACTGATAAATCATATCAGTTTTTGTACTGTTCACATAGCTACAGTGCATACTACAATAATATCATACGATCAACCTTGCAGCTAATCATAAATTTTTTTCTGACCTTTAAACATCAGTAACACCGACAATCTACACCGACTGGAGTTATGCAGGCAGTCCTAATCCATCCCCATCACAGAGATGCTCTTCACCCCATAAACACTGAATCAGCCTTGCCGCTGATGGTTGCAAAAAGTACACTTATCTCTTAGTCTAATCAGACTTAAGCTAGGCTTAACTTCTCTTAGATTCTATTACTTAGGTGCTTAAAGTGATTAATTTAACACTTGTCGTGATAAAATAAATAATTTTGGACATTTATTACAAGTATAAGCTTATTCAAGAGGTCAGACATGTACAAGGGTAAAGTAAGGCCTCGGGTAATGGTCCTAAATTGTAAACAAAATCTTCTGCTGGATATTTTTATAATTTTGATACTAAGATAAACTGTGATATTGTTTTTTCTATTGTATTGTTCTATGTTTCAGAAAAACGTACTCAGGATGAGGCATAGTGACATCTAGGAAGCGAAACCATGTGAAAACTTTTTGATGTTTTAGTTTTCCGATAATTATTCTGTGAGCTTAGGTCCTGTTACACCACTTCTAAGTAAGTTCTCAGCTTATCCGACAGATAATTTGACATATTTTGTATGAAAGATATATCAAAATATGTGTTGGATAAGCTAACAAGAACTTACTAAGAAGTGGTGAAACAGGCCCTTATTCTTCTATTTTTCTTTTCTCTGTCAGATAAAAAGTAACGCTATTAACTATCGAACGATCAAAATCGGAAATTTTGCTCATTTATTTTCCGCTGATAGTTGAACAAATATTATTATTAATAATTGCGTCCGAGGACATCCGATATTTTCTGTAATATGTTGAACGACTCAGCTATTTTACGGTATAAAGTTAAAAAAAACATGCGTATTTTCCAAAACACACCATGCACTCGATTTTAATAATTTATATTCTTCTGTATGACATTTCAATCGTATTGGGGCGTGTTAAGCCACGAAGGTGTAATGTTTACGTTATTTATCACACCTACTAGACCACACTTTAGTCAATGTCCCTGCGACCTCAAAAGGTTAAACAACGATATTTTCAGCGACAACTTTGAGGTTTTATGCTAATGTAAGTTTATAATCTTAAAAGTTAAATTTATGTTATGAATTTTTGAATTGCTTATGTTATTCACGCTGAGTATTACGGTGCTTCAGCAAATAATATGATACACTGGGTAGGGTGTAAATTTAACATGGGTTTCATACTGAAACTGCATATTCAGTATCTGGATCACCTGATTGTCTGAAAAAGAAAAATGTGTTCGGATGGCACGTTAAGCTGTTGGTGTCGCTGTCTCTGGTGGTAGTAGTCGTTACATAAAAACCACGTCAGAGGCCGTATGGCGGTCTGAAAAAACTCTGACACCAGGGCTCTGCCCACACGATAAGAAGAAGTATCTGGAAGAGATATGAAAAATGTTATTATACGCTCTGTTTTTCTCTTTCTAGCGCATATATCTCGAGATACAATCATTGTAACGACTTATGCTGAGTGAGCGTTTTATTCCACATTAAAAGAGCTATCCAACGACATCCTACACGATTGAGCTGAAAAAAAATTTCAACCCGCTTTTCGTTGTAGATATTGGATCACGATCCCTTAAAAAAAATGGTTTACTGTTATCAAATTCTTGACAACTAATTTCAATTTTATAGGTTCCAAAATGAGCGAGTAATTGAAGCGGGCCTGACAGACAGAATGGACGAAAGTATAAGGGTTCCTTGTTTGACTACGGAGCCCTAAAAAATACAAATTATTACCAACTTGCGTCCTGCTCCATAATGTAGGTAATAATTAGTCTTATAGCATACCAATGCAACTCCGAACGCCAAATCCAAAAGGACTGTAAGCAAATGGATGAGCCTGCCCGTGGTAAACTGGTGAATCCTTATCCAACCATCGTTCTGGTATGAACTGTTTCGACCTTGGGAACTGGCTCTCCCACGATGAGAAAAACTGATGTGGGAAAGACACTAGCATCTGAAACATTAAAAGAAGTAGGTTGTAGGATGTTTTTTAGTAAGTATCCAAATACACGGTTTTCCAACTTTTAGAGTCAGGGACTCAATCATTTGTATACCACTAAATTGAAATCAAATAAAAAAAAAATTATTATTTTTTTTTTGTTTTCCATACCCAAAGGGTGCCGACGGGGACCTAATTCATAAGCCTATACGCTGTCCTAGCTCTAAAAGGTTGTATCTTTTAAGAGGATATGTGAAAAAAATTGGATTCTTCAAAGCGTCTTAGTATATCATGAAGTACTAACAGTAGGAGTATGAATTGCGGATATGCGTAAATTGAACATAGAATTGAAGTTTTCATTAAAGCCAAAACACGATTAAGACACATTTCCTCTATAGAAAAACAAGCCAAAGTAGCCTCCGTTTTTATTTATAAACGCTTGGAACTGCTAAACGGTGAATAATAGAAACACGAGACATGATTTAAAAAAAAGAGATTGATATTTTACAAATTTTGATAAGAGCAGAATTGATCTTACATAAATAGTACAATCACAATTAAATAAAGTGTGTTTTACGCTTGCGTCGTTTCATTCGCGCGCGCCGCCCCATCTCTTTCTCTCGCATCAGGCAGTAATATAAGCTGTCACACGCTCATGCCGCTTCAATTATTTTTCAACATAGGCCCTTAAACATTATAGGTATCGTGTTTAATTTTCAAAGATTGTATTTTTACAGATTTTTTATTTACATCTTTTGTTTAAAATTCATAGTATGATTTTGGTTATTCTTTTAGGAACTTGGATTTTTAAGTTACCCTATTGTTAAGGTAATAACTATTGTGTTTTTGTTGGAGTGTGATTAAATAGAATCTGGGTTCTTCAAATACAAAAATGAAACCGCAAAAAGAAGAAGGTTAAAACATTACTACATATAAATCAATTCTGAATCGCTGATTGACTGACAGACAACCCCCAACCTAAACCGGTGAAAGTAAACGAGTTTGGAAGTAATAATTTGTTCAAAAGAAGATGTAGGGGTGCACAAAGAAAGGATTTTTCTAAAATCAATTCTAACGGGGTGCAATCATTTGTTATCAACGCGGACGAAGTCTCGGTTAAAATTCTTAGTTAAAGGTTATTGCAAGTAATCAAAATTTGGTTGACTGTTTTGAATGGTATTTCATCTCGAGTGACTCCGTGCTTTGGAAGGAACGTTAAGCAGTTGGTCCTGAATGTTCCATCAAATGACGATGTAAGTAACTATTATTTAAGCCAGGTCAGAGGCCTATAAAGGCGGCTTGAAAATTTTCGAACAGAAAGTAGCCTCCACTAATCCGCACTGGAACCGCGTGGTGGAGTATTGTTCATTTCCTCTCACCATAACTCGTGAGAGGAGGCTTTTGCGTTTCAGTAATAAATAAATAATAAATAACACACGCAGGCACATACATTGTAATGATCCCAAGTAAGCACTATAGACTTTTTTATTATGGAAACCATACAAAAACGGCACAAAGATAATTATAACATCCATGACCGAATTTGGATTCAAACCCAGGATCCTGGTTTGGCAGTCGGGCGTGGTAACCATTATGCCAACTGGGTCGTCCACCAAGTAACACCAAGAATGATATTATTACTTACATCCTTCGGGATTTTGTATCCCATAATGTTGTAGTCCCTGTTCAACTGACGTAAGTTCCCTGAAACTGTTGGTAACAACCTCAGGGCCTCCTTCAGGCATGCCTTCACATATCTATGATTTCCTGATTTGATTTCCTCACGGAGTTTGTTTTGTTTTTCTTGATTCTTTGCGAGGTAGTATAATGTTGTAGTCATCGTGTTTGCGGTCTGATGAATTAAAATATTACAAATGAATATCTTGGGATACATTTTTGAGGAGATCATGACATGGTGCCTACTTTGATACATAGTAAGCCACCCAAGACGTCGAGTAATTTTGAAATTGGTTTAGCATTTAGCACAAGCATAATGCTCACGACTATAAATATTTAGAAAGAAATTGGTTTTCTTCACCATTAATTAGGTATTACGTTGTTTTAACAACAGAACCTCTAGAGATTTGATAAGTCTAAACAAAGACGTTAATGGAAGGAACTGCTTCTGACCATACCTCTGATTGGATCAGATTCGCGATCCAGTACATCAGAAGGGTAAGGACGAATGTGTTTAGTTCACACACCTTCATTATCATCGTCCACTGCTGAGCATCCTCCCCAAAGGATCGCCACAACGACCGGTCCTGCGCGTCCCTCTTCCAATTACCAGGTCATCGGTCTTCCTTGTAGGGGCCTACCCACGCTGGGCTTTCCGCAATGCGATGCCTACTTGAGAATTACTTCCGCCACTCGAGAGCCCACATGCAAAGACGGAGGCTACTTTGGCTGTTTTTCTTTCCAGAAAATGTGTCTAAATCGTGTTTTGGCTCTAATCAAAGCATCAATTATATATTCAATTTACACATATCCGCAAATCACACTTCTACTATTAATACTTCCTGATATATGACGCTTTGAAGAATGCTATTTTTTTCACATATCCTCTTCAGGTGGTTTCAGTCCATACAAAAGTTTGACGCACAATACGCGTAGACGGAATTAATAAAAGTAATATTTTATATATGGAAAAATTGTTTAGAAAATCTTGCCGGCGCGTCACAAATAACTTTTGCAATTTATATATAATTACGAAGATATAAAGCTTTTAAAATTTTGTATAAAAAATTTCAAAGCTTTATATCTTTGTAATTATTTTATAAATTGCAAATGTTATTTGTGACGCGGCATCTAGATTTTCTAAACAATTTTTCCATATATACAAAGTTACTCATATTAATACCATCTATACGCATATTGTGCGTCAAAGTTTTGTATAAAATTGACCCCTCTGCAACCACCTTAAGTGTGTTAATCGGCTTAAAAGAATTCGTCTTAAATAACAAAAATTAGGTTTACATTGTGCGTTAAGTATTTTAACCTCGTATTTCTCCATTCATGCCAATTCAACGAAAAAGTTAACGTGATTGATATTCTTTTTCAGTACGTACGACATTCAAGCTTTTTCAATTACATCAACAGAGAGAATAGAAATTGTAAAATGTTTGAGGACTTATTTACTTACTGTATCAACGCCAGCAAAGAGCATGTCAGATGCCATTATAACAGCAATCTCTTCGTTTATTTCTAACAATTTTTCCAATACTCCTTTTTGATCGTCACAATTTTTGTCTTTCGTTTTTAATTCTGCCATGGCTTTCTTCACAAAGTATTTCGCTATGCTGAAAATAATGAGGAGAAAATGAATACTTTTTGACGTTACTTATCGAGGATTAGATTTCAAGACTCATTTTTTAATTGAGATAAAATGATTAAGATAAAAATATGAGTTTTGAGTCTGTTACAGTTCCAGATGATTTAGGAGATAATAGTGTCCTCCGTGTTTGCCGTGTGGTGTCGGCTACGAATAGCACCATCCCATTTCCTCCTGTGGGTGTCGTAAAAGGCGACTAAGGGATCTTTCGGAGGATAGGCAGCAGCATCCTCTGAGCACACATTCAATCGAACTGCGATCGCCAACCCGCCAGCCAAGAGTGGCGATTATGGCAAATCCCCCCATTTCGGGGGAGGCTTATGTCCAGCAGTGGACGTCTGTCGGCTGATATGATGATGATGATGATGAGTGTCCTCCAGCTCGCTCCATACAAAGGAAGTTTAATAATATTTTGGATATTAAACAATTTAAGTCAATCACATTTATCAAACGCGATCTAAAAACTAATCTCTATGTATGTGGTTTCTTCTATTTGCGTTAAAATATATAGGTATATTATATAGTTTCAAAATTATAGTGGCTCAAAGATTTCCATACAAATCTTAAATTAATCCTAGTATTTGAAACTGATTATTTTAAAGAAAATCATTCAAACCACAGGCATAGAGATCAGCAATGCAATTCACTAAGCGCAAACATCGTCACAACCTTAAATTCGTCGTTTAAACGTAGGCGAGCTTTCAATTTCATGTGTCAATATGAAATCTCCGACAACCTGAAGGATGCGAGTTCGTCGTTTTTCAAAATCAAATCAAAATCAAAATACTTTTATTTCAAACACAGTTCATAGATTGTTAGTATATACTTCAAAACTTTGTTAATACAGTATAATACAAAATATCTACAGCGATGTAACGCTGAGTGAACTGCACACTCCAGTATCTAGTCCGTGTTTAAAAATTGGCACTATTGAAAATAGGGTCTAGCTTCGTTTGAATGCAGTTCGCTCGGGCGCGTTGCAAGGACTAACCTCTTGAATTACCAAAATTAGCACATCTATTTGAATCCACAAAATTTTCAAAAATTCGCAATTTCTTACCTCTCCTGCTCCTCGTACAGTTTCATAGCCATCTTAAATTTCCTTGTAGGATAATATCTCCACAAGCTAGGTTGAAAATCTAACTGGTTCGCCACTTCAAATAATTGGTGAATACATTTTATTAGTCTTTTTGCTGGTGAGTCTTCAGTGAGATTTAGATCAAAACAGTTGATGCGGCCTCCAAGGGCTACGACCCCGATCGATTCGAGAGCCCAAAGGTTCATTTCGTTGTCAAACTGTGTTTCAAGTTTGTTGTCTTTGTTGCGGACTGATTTCATCCTGGAAAGATTTATACACATGATAGATGATAAATAATGTCTATCAAAGAATAGGCGCTTGGAAACGAGGAGAGGGGCTTTGGGGTGGCCCAAATAAAGAGATAAGGCAATGAAGAAGAAGAGTTTTGCAAAGAATACATTTGAGGCGTTTGTGAAGTCTGTCAATTCGATTTGGATAGCGTGTTGCAGGCACGTATCCAGGGGGGGATAGGTGGTTTTATCTCCCCTCCCCCCCGAAATCCGAATATTTGTATGAACAAAGCATGTATGTACCTTTGAACCATGTCTTCGGAGACTTCTTCTAATACACCACTGTATAGTTTGACGGTCTTAGGCTGCATCATCACATGATTAACAGTCGAACGAAACATCTTCCAGTTGTCGCCATCGCTGTAAAATATTCAAGAAAATGTGAACCACTGTTCTTTAGGGTGAAGCCAAACGAGCGTAATTTTGTGAGTTGTCGTATACAACTGTATAAAAATAACACATCGTTCTATAATCCGATCGTGAGAATGTGTAGACTACTTAATGATGTTGCCCACGATAACCCAGAGTTTGATATATTCAATTACAGAATTGGTGTAGTTCAAAATAATATTAAGAGAATCCTTAAGTAACATTGTTATTATTATTACGTTGTTATTAATTACTAGTGTTAAATGTTCAAATGTTTATGTCATACTTAATATATAAGGTCTAACAAAATAAGGTGAAACTATTTTAAGGGGATGATCAGACCATCAAACTGAACAACTTTCTCTATGGACCAATATTGAAATCGCGAAAAAAAAATCTGCTGTCCCATACATTTAGGTCGAGTAGGTTTGTATGGAACAGCTGAATTTTTTTTCGCGATTTCGATATTGGTCTTATAGAGAAAGTTGTTCAGTTTGATGTTCTGATCATCACCTTAAAATAGTTTCACCTAATTTTGTTAGACCTTATATTAAGGTTAAATTATAATCAAAGATTACAGTTTAATAATTATATCCAGGTTTTAAGTCGCAATTGTTAATGTTTCTGTGCATGCATGTTGAGGGTTGCAATCTAGATTTAAGATATATTTCTTATGTGTTATTATTTCACTGAATGTTTCCTGTTTTGTGTGTCTAATAAATAATATAAAAAATAAAAAACTTGTGAGTCGCAAATTTTGAATCCGTTTCATATAAAATCCGGAAATGTATTGTCTATGACCTCAGTCTTTATATGAAACTGACTCAAAATACGCGACTCACAATTCACAAAATTACGCTCGTGTGGCTTCACCCTAAAGGAAGAATCTTTTCAACATGTTTGGCAATGGGAAGGGCTAAGCTTGGAGTTTCCCTGTGAGATGAAATGAAGAGATACCAACCAGAGAAGACGACATAGCCCAAAGAATTGTTAAACTAAAGTGGCAAAGGGACGGACACATTACTCACAGAACCGGGAACCGAGGCGGGGTATACAGACAGTCAGATAGACAGAATGGACGAAAGTATAAGGGTGAAGTCAAACGAGCGTAATTTTGTGAGTAAAAGAGAGAGGACGCGACTCACATCGCGTATTTTGAGTCCGTTTTACATAAAATCCGGGAATGCATTGTCTATGACCTCAGCCTTTATATGAAACGGACTCAAAATACGCGACATACCAACTCACAAAATTACGCTCGTGTGGCTTCACCCTAAGGGTTCCTTGTTTGGCTATGGAAACCTAAAAATAGGGGTGTGTTTATGCAGTTGCTCACAGATGAAGCTGAAATATGGCAATTGGTGAAATTCGTCAAGTAAGGGTTCAAGTTCGCTAGTTGGGTGAATTTCCTTCATAAAAAATACCTTTTTAACTTATTTAAAGACTTAAAAATCTTACTCAGTAAGCATTCCAGTTGGCTTTAAAGATTGCTCTTTAGTTTTGTTGTGAAACTGCCTGTAATATCTCAGAGATTCAAAACCTGGTCTTCTTGGCATCCAATTCTCACCCCGAAGAATCTGAAAACAAAGACTAATTAAATTTATTGTTTTAGCCCAGTCATTTTACGGTTTGAGCCGGGACTAATTAATAATTTATATTTTCTTTTGGTATAGTACTAAAGAGCCAATTCGAGCTTAGAAATGTACCAAAAATTTAAAAAAAATCCTGTCAGCAACCAAATTAAAAATTCTGCTATTATCTCGTTATAAAAAACCTGATGGTAATTTATTTTTGCACCTATTTAAGGCATAGCATTATTCATACTTCAAACATGGTGTTAATATTCTTTTCCACTAAGAAGGTTTTGAAAAATAAATTCGTATTTTTATTGCTAGAAAATAATTTATATTTTTATGAAATTAAATTAAATCTTTATTTATTCAGATAACTATGTGATCAATACAGGGTTAGTACGAACAAAATATAACAAAATAAACTCACAAACTAAGTTAGTACTTAACAACTAATTGAGATTTGGTTATCTTGACGAAGTGCTTTAAGTATAATTATTATATAAAACTTAAATTAGGTACTCTCATCAAAAAATTTCCAAAACCTAAAAATGTCGAATTAGGTAAGAAGATTTCTCTTAGCTTTCGGGTGCTTGCTAAGAAAGTTTAATTTAACCCCTAAGATGTGAAAACGGGGATGTAATTTTGCATGGGAATTTCGTACCAGAGCACAATATACACCATGGAATCGGGGTTGTTTTGAAGTCGGAACTGGGTGTTTCAGACCATCAAACTGAACAACTTTCAATATGGAGCCAATATCGAAATCGCGAAAAAAATCCACTGTTCCATAGAAAATATCAATAGCTTCTGACAAAAATGTATGAAACAACTGTTTTTTTTTGCCATTTCAAAGTTGGTCCAATACTAAAAGTTATTCAGTTTGATGGTCTGAAACAACCTGTTCTCGTTCCAAACCGACCCCGATTCCAAGGTATACAGTGTAAAATTGATATCATTAGCATCCTTTTAAACTAAGAGTCTACCCATCAAACTGAACAACTATTACTATGGGAGCAAACGTTAAATCGTCCTTGGAGCGAACCGATCGGAGCACAAAAAAAATCAGCTGTTCCATACATTAGAGTCGAGTAGGCGTTACAGTTTAGTACGGAACAGCAGATTTTTTTTCTCCGATCGTTAGGCTCCCATAGTAAATGTTGTTCAGCTTGATGGGTAGACTCTTAGTTCAAAAGGATGCTAATGATATCAATTTCACCCTGTATACAACAAGTATCCTATCTACAAATTTTATCTGACTTCTGTATGATTTACTGTTTGCTCATTAGGTATATACTCCAAAATGTGTCAAGTGTGCGATAAAACACCTTAAAACTAGACTAGAAAGTTTTAAAAAGAAAACTTCTTGAAAGTACTCACCGTAGCACAACTTTCCGGATCATATATAAACAACATAGGTGCTTGACCAAACATTCCGTTCAGCCTCACAATAGGACCATATAGTTTGTACAAGTTATCCTGGAAGTTTGTAGTATCGGACAAAGAACCTATAACAATGAAGAAAAATAAAGTTAGGTAAACGTGTAAACAAAATTCTGAAATATATTTTTTTCTCTCTTAAGTGTGTTGACGTCGTATGACACGCGTGGGTGATGGTAATTACAGTCTCGGCTCGTTTACAGCACTCGACTGCGGCTCGTGCCGCCTCGACTGTACTCACTTAACACGTTCCGGGACAGTGACCGCCTATAGCAGTGATAACAATAAAAGTTCTATTGTGTCTCGTTCACTGTCTCGGAACGTGTTAATGTACTATTAATAATGCTCATATGCGCATACTTTTCACTGATTCCAAGCTAAAGCAAGAAGTCATTTATTATGGAAACCAGGCAATACAAATAGAACACCTATGACAGGACCGGGAGTCAAATCCAGGTCCTCTAACTTGGCAGACCGTTGCGTGGTAAGCCAATTGGGTTTACGGTTGATAAACGACGGAGCAAAAAAATGAAAACTATTAATCTTATGCAAAGGGTCCTATCTTGCACAAGGTTTAGAGGTATGCATAACCAACCACTCCACAATGGACGTGCTGCGAAAGTATAGTCACGCCGCTTTAATAAGCCTCTTATGTAACTTAATGACACTACCATCTAATGACACCTATCCAACTCCTTGACGTGCCTTCTGAAGCATGGAGGCACTCGCGATGAATTACGAATAAAAATGTCTGTACATGGGAGATCTTTATGCTTCTGAATGCAGAAAACAAAATCGTGCAGTCGAAAAATTTAACTGATCTTCATAATTGCCATAGAAAATACAGGGTAATCAGTTGCACTACTTTAAAGGGTGATTGTTCCCATGTTACTGAACCACTTTCCCAAAGGAGCAAAGAGAAATTGGCAAAAAAAATCATCTTTTCATACAAACTTTCGATCTGCTGATTTTTATAGGTTTCTTAGGGAAAGTTGTTCAATATCATTGGTTACAATCACCCCTTATAGTAATGCAATTGTTTACCCTAACACCCTGCATTTCTTGAAAGAAACAGTCGCATACAAACCTCCAGGCAAGAAATGGTGCAGTTGTCCAATAAAAGGCAGTGAAGAAGGTCCAGGGATATCCTGCCATGGCTTCAGCTGTGATTCTTCTGTCGCGTTGATGGATGCACTGTTCACTGTTACACTCCTAAAAAAAAAGACAAAGAGTTCAGACTTATGTATAAAAGTTAAATTATAGGCTGTTCATGTTCAGGTGTTCCATATAGGTGGATCAGAATCCGATTATTTGGTATTATTTGGTAGTGTATTTATTATTTGGTTATAAGGGCTTGGTCAATGACCAAATAGCTACTGCGACCTAGATAGATCTATTGTAGCTGTCACACTAGACCTAAAGGTCATTTCCTAGGCCCACTGACTTCATGAACCGTGTTATGCTTTTGGAGGGGAGGTCCCTAATGTCAGTAGGTGTTATTATGTATCCACCTATATGGCGACTCCTGCTGTAAATGAGCACTTCGCATTCGCAGAGGAGATGTATTGGCGTTTCCTCTGCTTCACAGCAAAATCTGCAAGTGGGTGAGTCTACAAGCCCCATTCTGTGTAGGTGTTTGTTTAACTTGCAGTGTCCTGTTGTCCGTTGCGGTTTGAATTGATGGCATCTGAGGATTTGGTAGTGTAGCGATTCAGACAAGCGATGGACAAACGCGCGTTTTGATCGCAGCAAAAAGGCTAAGTCTGTACAGGGCCTACATAGACTAGGCAGATGACATTTTGACACTAACTACCATGTGAAAATCTATATTTTGTTTACTTTTTTTTGCCATGAGATTCTGGTCGACCTATACTAAACTGCAATGCCTACTCGACTCAAATGTATGCAACAACAGATTTCTTTTTGCTCCGATCGGTTTGCTCCTATAGTATAAGTTGTTCAGTTTGAGTAGACTCTTAGTTTTAAGAGATCCTAACGATATCAATTTCACCCTGTATACAGGGTGTAAGTGACATAAAGAAATACTGAAACTTTCACAATGGAGCCTACCTCAGGAAACGCGAAAAAAATTTGCTGTCTCGTACATTTTATTCAGGTAGGTACAGCATTTTTGTATGGGACAGCCGATTTTTTTTCGCGTTTCCTGAGGCTCCATAGTGAAAGTAGTTCAGTTCGATGGTCTGAGTTCACCGTTTCAGTATTTGCTAGGCTGTCACTTACACCCTGTATAAATAATGATCTATGATGAATTGCCCTAAATTCTAATGTCAATGACCTTAACCAATTTGGAACAAACAATAGATAATTAATTGCCGCTCTAACACGTTTACTTAATAGATAACTAATTGTATACAAATATTTAGATTTGAACAAGAATTTAGCGTAAGCTAACGACTTTATTCGCCAAGGGGGTGGTCAGATGCATTCCCTATATGATGGCAATTAATATACATGTTATTCTAAAAAATACCTTAGTTTTAACACGTCTGTTCGATAAATGGGTCATTATTTTATTCAGGGTGAAATTTGGATAAAATTTTATTTTCTTTTATTGTATAAATTCTATAAGCATTTTTTACCGTTTTATGCCGATTTTTGTTCATCATTGTTTTTTGAAATCATTAAAGACATTTGCAGCGATGTTTTCTTGCTACTTCTTACATTTATTGAAGTTTTTTCAGCAAAATAACCACTGCGTTACCGTCCCTCAAAATTATATTGCGTTGCTTACACAAACAACTGACTGTTACCGTAATTTCCAAAAAAGTATAGTATATTTTTAAATTTTTTTTTTTGTTTTTTTTTTATTTTTTTTTTTGTTTTTTTTTTATTTTATTTTTTTTTTTTTTTTGTTCTGAACTTTCAGAATATCTCTGACTACCCGGGGACTCTCGGGGAATATAGTCGTGAGAATATGCTATGCTATAGTATTTTTCTTTAAATTCAACGTTTTTCTAAGACTGGTTTCTTATTCGGTAGCTACCGATAACAGTTTTATTTTGGAATTTACCTACTTTACTAACAAAATCGCCTTTACACCGTTACCTTTGAAGGGGACCGGATTATGGTACCCTAAACAAAATAATGACCCAAATTATCTTTCTAAATAAATAACATCATTAATTTTATAGTAATGCCCAAATTTTAAGCACCATGACCGGTAGTGTGCACATCCGTCGCTTTGCAGAACGCCCGAGCGAGCTGAATACAAACGAAGTCAGATCCTATTTTCAATACTAACCAATTAAAGTGAAAATTTTTAAACACGATCTGGATCTAAATACTCAAGCTTGTGCATAATTGTAAAGTTTAAAGTTTCAGTGCCTCAAAAATTTCCATGCAAATCTAAAATTAATCCTAGCATTGAAACTGTCAGCTTCAACAAAAATCTGACTAAATAAAAGCACAGAGATTAGTTTCTAGATTGTTTCTGAAAGGTTCAGTGACTGTAGGTAATTGGTTAGTATTGAAAACATAACCAAACTTCGTTTGTAAGATACCTATTACTTATGTATTAACATAGGCTAATGCATAGGATGCATAATTATTGTTACGAGCGACGGGTTTCGGGATTGGAGTGAAACGCTAAGTCCAATTTATTTACAGAGTTTATTGGGTTACACACTTACACACGGTCCACCTCGCAGAGGTTTCCCCTTACACCACTGTCCACTACGTCACTACTATGACGTCACGACGCTCGACACTATGACGTCACGCCACGCGACACTATGACGTCACGACACGCGACACTATGACGTCACGGCACTACACTGACACTTGTCTACTCACTGTTCCACTTTACTTTGCACTTTACTTTTCACT
Source organism: Agonopterix arenella (assembly GCA_927399405.1). Classification (NCBI taxonomy): domain Eukaryota; kingdom Metazoa; phylum Arthropoda; class Insecta; order Lepidoptera; family Depressariidae; genus Agonopterix; species Agonopterix arenella. The sequence continues at coordinate 2,022,947 of OV656711.1, forward strand.
AGTACTTTTCCACTTTTACTTTTCTTCCTTTTTGTTTCGCACTTTTCACTGTTAAATCAATATTTAACAGTGAAAAGTATCCACTAAAACAATAATTTTCATTATATGTACCTACCTACCTATCATGATAGCATATGAATAGATACGACTAGAAGTCAAGCTTCGGCACGCGTGCACAACGGCGCTAGACTCGCGAAAACCACCCCGCAAGTCCAGCATTACAACTGGAATTCATACGATATAGATGACACACCCTGTTGCAATTTCAAATATTATTGATTTTTAAACATGTTACAGCCATGTTGTGCTATTTCGAATCAACCCCCACCCCTTAAGACGCAACAGATTGCAAATTTCGTTCTCTGGGTAGTGGGCTCGGTGGCGAAACAGTTCCCCGGTTTGGAAAAGTGCGGGTTCAAGTCCCGCCCGAGACAAATTTTTCAATCTTTAATTTGTTCCTTCAGACTGTTACCTAATTTCTTCTTGAGATATTTTAATTTGTTATTATCTTTTCACTGTCCATTTTTGTACTACTGGTAAAAACTTTTAATTAACTCATATTGTACTATGACATTAAAGTAATTTTATAACTTATTATTGTGATTTTAAGATTGTAAGTTTTCCGAATCAAAATAAAATATGTGAAAAACTTACCTTAAAATTGTCCTATTCACAGTCGTCAAATTGAACAACGATCTAACTTTAGACGACTGCATGTTGATTCTTCTAACAAACAACTGCACTATTGTCTGTATTTGTCAATACTGATTATGTTTTTATCATTATACTGTAAGCTTCCACGGTAAAATATATTATTTACATAAATCACTCTTATTTTGTTTAATTACAATGTTACACAGCATTGCGCACTGACTGCCTTTCAACGAATGTTATAAAATCGAATATTTAAGTGTCAGAAAATTGTTACATCGTTTTTGCATACTACCCTAGTTCACCAAAGAAGATTGGAATTAAAATAACTTGTTATAACAACCTATTCTACAAATTGCATCCGATTATAGCTAACTGATATATAAGGTCTAACAAAATTAGCTGAAACTATTTTAAGGGGATGATCAGACCATTAAACTGAACAACTTTCTCTATGGGTCCAATATCGAAATCGCGAAAAAAAAATCTGCTGTCCCCTACATTTAGGTCGGGTAGGTTTGTATGGAACAGCTGATTTTTTTTCGCGATTTCGATATTAGTCCCATAGAGAAAGTGGTTCAGTTTGATGGTCTGATCATCCCCTTAAAATAGTTTCAACTAATTTTGTTAGACCTTATATACATAGAAACAAACAATACGTACACACGGCGACACATCAAGCTATACAAAAACAACATAAGCTGGCCGCGTGCAGGTCGAGTAAGGTATAGCGTCGCGCGGCCAGCTTATGTTGGTTTTGTATAGCTTGATGTGTCGCCGTGCGTACATCGTACGGTACATCTTTTCCTATGTCTGTAGTTCATGTTTTCCTTATAGTATTTTGTTGTGTAGTACGCGTATTTATGTATGATGTATGTGTGTGTATATATATATATATGTATTTATATGAGTATGTATATTATATTATGTATTTATAATAGGTTTATATTGAATACTTAAAATTGTTTTTGTTTTTATTTACTGATAACTGCTCATTTTTGATAATTTTTTCTGGAAACACCGCCTACCTTTCTTCTTTCACCGTTTTCTCTACCCTAAGGTTGTTTAGAAGAAATCGTTTCTTCGAGATAAGACGGCCTTATTTTGTGCCTCTTGTATTTTTAACTCGGTATTTTACTGTTTATACTTTGGTGTAAAATAAAGTATATTTGATTGATTGATTGAATACTGACATACATGGCCTCCTGAAAGGGATTACAGTTCTTTGATTGTGTGTACTTCTTCTTCTTATCGTGTAGGCAGAGCCCTGGTGTCAGAGTTTTTTCAAACCACCTTACGGCCTCTGACGTGGTTTTTATGTAACGACTACTACCACCAGAGATAGTAGCCTGGACAAACGGCTTAAAGCGTCATCCGAAGCACGGAAACATATTTCTTTTCAAACAATCAGGTGAGCCTGCAATGTCCTAACCAGCTGGGGAAAAACGCACAAAGTGACATGTCACTATAGGTGTTCCCTGTGGCAACCGAACCCACGACCTCCGTGTCGAGAGCCCAATGCTCTTAACCATTAGACCACGGAGCATTTCAAGGTTATTGTAAACACTGTATGTAAGCATATTATTCTATTATACTACAGAACTATAGGCTGAAATCTCAGTCTATAGAAAGTTACAACTGTCAAACAAAACATTAAATTTTTCACAAGGTTACCTACAGCGATGGGATCTTGCACTATAATGATATCTATTTTGATATCATTGGCTCGATCAGAGTCACGAGCACGTGTGCAAGTGTACGGCAACGTTGACAACATTACCGGAATAGATCTAATACCTACCGATTTGATAAAACATTTATAGTAAACTAGCGTTAGCCCGCGACTTTGTCCGCACACATTATATACCAGATTTTAAGTCAGATCATTAGCTATCAAACAAAAAAAGTTCATCAAAATCAGTTCAGTAGTTTTTGCGTGATGCTTACTGTACTTTACAGAGTACAGAGATGGTAAACAATACGAACAGGTGGTATTATTTTTATTATTTAGGGGGGTGAGCCTGTGCCACGTAGACCATCGCTGGTCCTTTGTGAACGCCCTTTTTAAAGTTTCTTACCAATCCCCACTGCGGCAACACGCAGTAGATTCTTGATCGGGATAGTTTGTATCTCATCTGGTGTCAGTACCTGCCTACCGTTGCCTACCTGTAGATGAGTTCTACGTTTGTACACACGGCAACACATCAAGCTATACAAAACCAAAATAAGCTGAACAGGCGTAGGTCGAGTAACGTATAGCATCGCGCGGCCAGCTTATGTTGGTTTTGAATAGCTTGATGTGTCGCCGTGTGTACATCAGTGGGCCACAGTCACATAGGACAATGGTAAGGTGGTGAGTAAAAATAAACAAATTGTCTAGGCATGGGGTCGGTTTTATTTTTTTTTCGATTAAACTACAGTAATTTTATATTCTATTTAAGTATCATGGTATTAACACAAGACATACTAATATACAATTGAAGTAAACCTTCGCGCACCGTTGGTTACCTATAAGTATGTGGTCCGAAAAAATTAGCTGATACTATTTTAAGGGGACGATCGGGCACTTAAAAGGCAAGATCAAAGTCGAGAAAAAAAAATCTGTTGCTCTGTAGAAAAATGCTGAAAACTTACTTGACCCGAATGTAAGGGACATCTAATTTTATATTCGCGATTTTGATATTGGTCCCATAAAAAAAGTTATTCAATTCGATGGTTTTTTTCTTCTTATCGCGTGGGAAGAGCCCAGGTGTCAGAGTTTTTTCAGACCTACGGCCTCTGACGTCATTCAATGGTCTGATCACCACCTTAAAAAAGTTTTAGCTATCTTGTGTCGTGTATCTTTTAGTTTGATTGTTTTCAGAAGTCCGACTTCTACATACTGTTTTAATTATTCTTATAATATCCAGCTAAGAATTATAACAGTTTCCTTATTTTATCCAATTCACCATAAGTTTCACTTGTTGGATTTTACAAATTAATTAACTGCTGACCTCCGGTCATTACCACGAATAATGCACTTTTGGTTGGAAGCTATTTGTATACTTTAAAGTTAATTTGATTACCTAATTAATTAATTTTGTATCGAACACAGCGACCACACTGTGGCGAAGTACAACCAAGTCTTTATCACTGCTTCTAATAACTATGACTACTCATATGTTTATATGTGTATTAAAAATATTGTGCTTTTAATTTCGGATCCGGACGTATAAAAGGTTCTTTAACCCTGACCTTTATCAATAAATGGTTGTACGTTTTAATTTGGTGTACCACATATTTTGTCGCAGTGAATCTATTTTATACAGGGTCTTACTTAATAATTATGCTTACGATTTTTAAGAGGATTATCAGACAATCAAACTGAACTGAAACAGTGACGTTCATAATTACAATACAAGAAATACTAATAAATTAGTATTCCCACTGTTTCGTACTGAAACAGAGTTGCATTGGTTCAGCTAAAACCATTTTCTAAATTTGAAATAGATATTTTGAGACCATGAGACAACACTATTTTGAGGTATTAATTTGCATTGCTTTAATAAGTATCGTACTTGGCCTAGTGATTTGCTTATGATCTAAGCTTGAAGCTAGCCCCCTTCCTCGGAGCTGCGACACTAGCGCCAACCACCGGCGTTAAGAGAAAACTTCACTTCGGTTTTCTCCGATCGAAACGTATCGATACGTGCTCCGCGAAAAAAAATAAAAAAAGGTTAAAGGGTTACATATTAGAAGAACTAAACACAGTCTAACTATTTTCGACATAACTACGGTCGAATCACATATGTTTATAGCGCATATTGGTCGACTCAAGTACTATTCAACTTACATAGTTTTAATTAAACTAAAATTAAATGCACTATCGAACGTTTATTCTAATGGTTTTTTTAGCTATTGGATGTTTCAACTACGTTTGAAATACCTAATGGACGACTCGCCTACGTACGGCTTATCAGTACTGCGCGCCGCGCTGGATTGTTTACTAAAACACGTCCGTACTCTGGTGCCCGTACGCGCGTTAGGTTAGCGAGGAGCGAAGCGACGAGCATGTTAGGTATCTTGCGACCCACAGCGCACGAGCCGAGCGAGCGGAGCGAGCGTGCCGCGGCAGCGGCCGGCGAGTGCCAGAACCGAATTGCTACTATTTACCCAGTCTACCCAAAAACATTCCCTTTAATTAAACCCTCCATTTCATGTTCAAGGTCAAATAAAAATAAGGTTCAAGGGTAAATAGTAGCAATTCGGTTCTGGCACTCGCCGGCCGCTGCCGCGGCACGCTCGCTCCGCTCGCTCGGCTCGCGCGCTGTGGGTCGCAAGATACCTAACATGCTCGTCGCTTCGCTCCTCGCTAACCTAACGCGCGTGCGGGACCAGAGTACGGACGTGTTTCGCAGAGCTCCATAGAAATTTTGATTTTGATCGTAGGTTATGCCACTTTAATTTTTTTTATTTTAGACATTCAAATACGTACCCCAACAAACACCTTTGGAATTGGGCTTCAGGTGAATCGTCGGTTACTTCAATAAACCTTAGGTCATTTCATTATAGTTGAATACATCGTAGATGAGTTAATTGTAGTTGAATAAATCGTAGGTGAATTCACCTTTATGGGTATCGATCAGTATTTTAAACAAAAATCTGTGAAACGGTCTTTAGTCATTTAAACCAGTATGTGATTCGACCGTAGTTATGTCGAAAATAGTTAGACTGTGTTTAGTTCTTCTAATATGTAACCGGTTAAAGACTAAGTGAAAGTCCCGAAATATTAGACAGTTACAACCCCCGGGGGGATAGGAAGAGACCTAACAAACAAGTGGATGATGTGCATGTGAAGATCGCAGTGCTGCTTCCCGATTTACGTGCATCCAGCTGAGCTCTCCAAATCCTAAGTGTGAAGCAGTGGATGGTGCGGAGATTGGGTGAGTCGCTAGGCATTTATCTTTACGGTACACCCACATTTTCGACTCAGTAAGGTCAACACATCTTTCATGGGGCACTGTATACGCTATTATAATAAGATACCAGAGGATATTCTAAACTTGCCAGACAAAAAGTTTAAGTCCCATGTTAAACAAGTCCTCTGTAAAAAAAGGCTACTATAAACTCGATGACTATTTGAATTACCAAAATATCTGGTCTTGACAATGTTACTCTATGTAATGCAATATTGTATTTTTTTTTGTACTTTGTATATTTTGTTTTGTTTAAAAGATGTGTGTTGTAGAGTTTCTGGCCGCATCTTCTCTCAACGGAACACCTTCCGACGCGGTGTTAGAGTCAAAAAATGACGTCAAAAAACTATCTATATGTGATATTATTTTGAAAAAAAAAATTTTTTTTGAACAACTTTCTCCTCTTTTGGGGCCAAAGTAAAAAAGCGAAAAAAAAAATTTTCGAGTAGCCTTCGACGTTTTGTATTGGACATCACTTTTTTCACTGGATGATATTAGCTCCATAGTGATAGTTATTCAGTTTGATGGTCTGAAGAATCCCCTAAAATTATTTAGATAAAGTATTTAAGGTGGTTTCAGTCCATACAAACGTTTGACGCACAATACTCGTAGACGGAAGTAATAAAAGTAATATTTTATATATGAAAAAATAGTTTAGAAAATCTAGTTGCCGCGTAACAAATAACATTTGCAATTTGTAATATAATTACGAAGATATAAAGCTTTTAAAATTTTGTATGAAAAATTTCAAAGCTTTATATCTTCGTAATTATTTTATAAATTGCAAATATTATTTGTTACGCGGCATCTAGATTTTCTGAACTATTTTTCCATATATAAAAAGTTACTTATATAATTACCGTGCGTCAAAGTTTTGTATAAAATTGACCCCTCTGCAACCGCCTTAAGTTACGGTCTAATTGAGAAACCTCCTTTTTTGAAGTCGGTTAGTAAAACCGGTATAAATTCAAACTAGATGTCACCATTCGAAATACGAGTCCAATTTTAAAAATCTAAATCATACCGCTTTTTAACAAAAATACCCTGGAGTATAACACTAATATAGCTAGGTATATCATGGCATGCAATATTCTCGGCGACGCGACGCAGCCCCGTCTGCTATTCAGCCTGCGAAATCGTCTACCTACATTCACAAAGGCCGTGATGCTCTACTTTGAAATTAAACTAGTTCACGTTAAGAGCTCTTTTTTAAAAGCAAACTTTTATCTTTGTTGATGATGCTATTTGAGTGGTTTATACGTTTGTCGGAGTACAGGCGCTTGCAGCACAAATAGATATACGTAAACCACAATCACGTTCTGAGCAATTCATTCGTGATTTCAGTGTTGGTCCCATGGTAAAAGTTGTTCAGTTTGATGGTCTGAGCACTCCTTTATGTAAGTATCCCATTTAATTTTACACCCTGTATAAGGTCCTTCTTAATAAGCTTTTTTCAGGGGATGATCAGCCCATCAAACTGGACAACTTTCTGTATGGGACCAACATCGAAATTGCGAAAAAAAATCAGCTGTCCCAAACATTTGAAGTTTTGTATGGAAGAGCAGATTTTTTTTCGCGATTTCGATGTTGGTCCCATACAGAAAGTTGTTAAGTTTGACGGTCTGATTATCCCCTTAAAATAGTGTCAGCATATAAAGGAGGACCCAATATGTCGCAGAGATATGATAAAAACAGACAAACACACATACAGGTTGTTAGGGTAAACATTTTCTTTAAGGGGTGATTTTAACTATAATACTGAACAACTTTCCCTAAGAAACCTATAGAAAATGCGTAAAATTATATTTTGACTTTTCATTCAAATGTTCGATTAACTAATTGCATTTAGTATGGAAAGTCCAAAAAATGTTCAGTGTAATTGGTACAATCCCCCTTTAAAGTATAGCAACTGTTTACTATTAACTTACGACCATAATCGCTTTCGGGGTTAAAACAAAGATTTGGTCAAATCATGGAGGATTAAAGATCCAGCAGTGGACGTCCATCGGCTGAGATGATGATGATGATGATGGAGGATGTTAAAATATCAACAAAATTTTATCATTTAGCCCAATCATTTCACGGAGTTTTGTTATGCGGGGTAGGGAGTAATTATTAATTGGACTTTTAAACTGTAACCGGCACTATTTAGTGACAGAAAGACTTTGACTAGGTTTAACAATATAAAATTATTATTGAGCAATAAAACAGGTACGGAAATTTAAAAAAGGAGGTATTTATTAGAAAATACGAATATATTTATCAAAACCTTCTTAGTGGACAAAAATATTACCACCATGTTTGAAGTATGTATAATGGTAAAGCCTTAAAAAGTGCAAAAAAAAAAATTACCATTAGGTTTTTTAGAACGAGGTAATAGCTAAATTTTAAAATTGGAACTGTTGCTGGCGTGATTTTTTTTAATTTTGTTACATTTCTAGGCTCGAATTGGCTCTTCAATATTATACCGAAAAAAATATCAATTACTAATTATTCCCAGATTAAACCGTAAAATGACTGGGCTAATTTCCCTAAACAAATCTAGTGATTTGATGTTATCCCAAGACTGGTTCAGTGAAAAAAATACGATTGAAAATACGCAAGAAAAATATCTGTAAAAATATTCATCCTTAGATTTGACGAAACCATTAGCATTTTGACTAGCCATTAATATTCTATGGATAACTTTTAATTACAGCCAAAATTTCTTACGACAAAAAACTTTTCATAATTTTAAGATATTTCGGGTCAATTCAGAAGAAAAGCGTTAAACTTTGTTCAATTTACAAAGTTATATTTTTCCATAATATTAATGAATATTTTCGCTTTCGGGTATTTCTTACAAACTTTGCCTCTGACTCTTCGTTATGCCATTTTAATGCCGCGGCTACCGTATAATTTAGAAACTACAAGTAACATTTTTTTGTATACAGCGTGTAAGTGACAGCCTAGCAAATACTTATGATACAAATACAGGGTGTTACAAAAGTAAAAATAAATTTTTAAAACTTTTAAGAGGGTTGTTGAGATCGTCAAACTGAACTACTTTCACTATGGGACCAACAAAGAAATCCCTAAAAAAAATCAGCAGTCCCATACAAAACTGCAAACATAACTCGACTGAAATGTATGGGACAGCTAATTTTTTTTTGCGTTTGCGATATTGGTCCCATAGAAAAAGTTGTTGAGTTTGATGGTCTGAAGCACCCCTTTAAGTAAGTGTCCCATTTAATTTTACACCCTGTATGATAAAATTTTTAACATGGCGTGGATTTACATTGAAGATATGTTTGTTGAGTTGTTTGGGATCAAAAATGGACATAAAATCCATCCATCCATACAATTGATCCCAAACAACTCATTTGCAAAAAGTATTAATTGGGGGCGTTAAGGATACGTAGTTAAATGAAATTGACACAATTTTTTGTATGTCTGTCCGTTTGTTTGTGCACGCACGCATCACCATTAACAATTACTGAACTAATTCGGATGGCGTTTTCACAAAAGTATGAGGCTTAATCTGGATTAACATTTAGGCTTTATTTCATTGCAATTGGTTCGTTTTAATAATAGTTATAAGTATTTAAAGTCAGTGGTCTGCTAGTAGTCTCTGGTAGGCTAGTTTCGAATCTTGGATAAGTTATATGTCTATGTCCATGTGTTATATGTCAAAGCTGATGAAGCTACAAAAACGTAGAAAAAAATTGCAACCAGTATTGGCCGCTAAACCCTATCCATGTACACGCACACATACAAAATTTGTATGATACCTCACGCACACCAACCTAAGAATGTTGGCCCCTTTTGTTTTATACGGTAGAAACGTGACGCTCATTCTAGACAATATACTTTTTCTATGTTTAGAATATAAAGTGGAGCATACATCAGGCCAGCATCCCTCATATGTCTGCCGCTCTTCACTTTAGCGCACTGAATGTATTCAGAGAGGCCTCCTCGAGGTCATAGCTAAAAATATGCTAGGTTCATGCATAGACCTGCATTCGTTTAAATATACTTTTCCTTGCTTACTTTAAGGTTTAGATTTGAATAAGGTTTTTTAGGGATTTTATAAAAGGTTTACTGTTTGAAAAGTTTTATGGAATCATGTATAACTATCATGAAAAATTAAGCGAAGTTTTGTATTTAAAAAAATGTTTCAAAAAATACATAACCCTCCTTCTGGCGCAGTCGGGTAAAAAGCCGCGGGAGTTCGAATACGCAAACAACGCGTTTTTCAAACATGTTGTGTCGTGTAAAAAAATATTTATAGGCGCGCGGCTGGCGCATGGTAGGTCTTTGAGTTATTAACCTACTTCAAAAAGGAGAAGGTTTTTTGTTCGACTGTATTTATTTTTTTATGTATGTCATTGGTGCGTTTTAGTAGAAAAACACAAAAAAAATTAAGACCAATAACATTTTGGAAACACCGCCTACCTTTCTTCTTTTCACCGTTTCCTCTACCCTAAGGTTGTCTGGAAGAAATCGCTTCTTAGCGATAAGACCGCCTTATTTTGTGCCTCTTGTATTTTATTTCTGTATTTTACTGTTTATGTTTTTGGTGTAAAATAAAGTATATTTGATTTGATTTGATTTGATTTTATTTTGACGAAACATTTTCTCAATTTGTCAACGTGGATGTTTCTCTCTGACTACCCCCTCGGGGAATATAGTCGAGACCTTATGCTTATGCTATTTTCTCAATTTTCCGGTCTGTGGCGCGGCCTCCTATCCGCAGAAGCGCGTTTTCCGACATTTTGACTTCTACTGCTGAGGGTTTACATATATGCTCACGACTATATTCCCCGAGGGGGTAGTCAGAGATATTCTGAAAGTTCAGAACATCCACGTTTCACTAGTAGTACCGAAACTCTGTCCAGTGTGACGGGGAGTGAGCCCGTCGCCACTTATAATGGACAGTTTACAAACTAAATAATTTAATTAACATTACCAAGCAAGATAGATATGACTATAGGTACTCCTTCACGGATTACTCGGAGATATTCCAAAATAAAGAACAAGTTTAGAATATCCACATTTCACTAAAAAGTTAAAAAAAAGAAAAAAAAATGTATATTTGGATAATATGTATATCAGTATTCCAACGCATTCATTCTATTGTTATGTTACTTTTGTATGAGTTTAAGAAAATAAATAAATACAGGGTGTAAGTGACAGCCTAGCAAATACTGAAACGGTGAATGTGCGATGGTCTGAGACCATCAAACTGAACAACTTTCACTATGGAGCCTACCTCAGGAAACGCAAAAAAAATCAGCTGTACATACATACATATATTTAAGTTGGGTAGGTGCAGCAGTTTTGTATGGGACAGCAGATTTTTTTTCGCGTTTGATGGTCTGAGTTCACCGTTTCAATATTTGCAAGGCTGTCACTTACACCCTGTATATTATTATTATTAGGACCGATTCCTATATTGAACTATTATTCTAGTGTGTCAGGTAACTAGGAAACCCATCGCCGTTTTGCTTTTATTGGACACTAGACACAATATCTACGAGACTCGAAATTCATACTTGCAGATTTTCGAAACACCGAAATTCCATTATTTTTCCAATCTGTAATAGAGAGCTCTGCCTGAAACAAAGGAAAACATCGATGTTACTAAATGAAATGTTGCCAACACAGTTCGGAATCTCTGGTTCCTGTCAAAACTAGATTAGAAACGCAAATTTTCCTTCCGTAGAAAGAAAATCTACTTACCTACTAGAGGCGACCCGGACTACATTTTTTGTAACACTCCATTTAAGATAATTGGCTCAATCTTACTTAGCATGTGCCGGGTGCGTGCTGCACCGCGACGCCCCAGCTCCCAGTGCGCGCCCCGCATTGCTGATCGTAGTGCACAGATTTTGTTCGCGTTGACTAATAAGTAATAACTATGATAAAACTGTAACAGAAATGTGCCTGTACAGGTCTGTTAACTAAAGCTGGCGCGTTCAACACATTTACACATTGCGCTTGTGTAGTGTCTGTGAATAAGCGCGCGGCGTGACGTCGTACTGCATACGCATCATGAAAAGTCTGCCCGTCTCTCTCGCGCGCGGTCTATCTTATGAGCGTGAAGGGGACAGTTATTGTTTTTCTTTTGCTACTGTTTATAAATACAGCGTGATGTTAAATGTTAGCGTCAGTCAGTCACGTGTGATGTAATAATCATAATAAAAACAAGTAACACATATATTTGTATTTATTTATCTACAACGCACCCATTTTACTAAAAACTAACTCTAGTCTACACTTATGAATCAATTATTTGAAAATCATTTATTTTTAAACATCCTGTATAGTGAAATTGCATAAGTGTGAGTACTGTGAACGCGCCAGCTTTAGTTAACTGACCTGTACACACGGCGATACATCAAGCTATACAAAACCACCATAAGCTGGCCGCGCGACGCTATACGTTACTCGACCTACGCTCGGCCAGCTTATATTGGTTTTGTATAGCTTTATGTGTCGCCGTGTGTACATTGAAGATATTAACAAAACAAAGTTACAATATGGTTTTTAGGTGTCCCTGATTCCATATCACCAACTTTTGGATTTTTTGTCTGTCTGTTTGTTTGTTTGTTTGTGTGTTTGTTTGTTTGTTAGAACGAGCATCACGCAAAAACTACTGAACCGATTTTGATTAAACTTTTTTTGTTTGATAGCTTATGATCTGACTTACAATCTGGTATATAATTTGTGCGGACGAAGTCGCGGGTTCCCGCTCGTACTATTATAAAACTGTAACAGAAGTGTGTCTGTACATTGAAGATATTAACAAAAAAAAGTTACGATATGGTTTTTAGGTGTCTCAGATTTTTTGTCTGTCTGTTTGTTTGTGTGCTTGTTTGTTTGTTTGAACGAGCATCACGCATAAACTACTGTACCGATTTTGATGAAACTTTTTTGTTTGATAGCTTATGATCTGATTTAAAATCTAGTGTATAATTTGTGCGGACGAAGTCACGGGTTAACGCAAGTCTATTATAAAGGTACATAATTAATTATTTACATTTTTCATCATTTTTTCTGGAAACACCGCCTTACCTTTCTTCTTTTCACCGTTTCCTCTACCCTAAGGTTGTCTGAAAGAAATCGCTTCTTAGCGATAAGACCGCTTTATTATGTGCCTCTCGTATTTTTGTTTCTGTATTTTACTGTTTTTGTTTTGGCTTATGTTTTCGACCAATCTTTCACCATTCACTCCAGGTTCTAAATAAAGCCGATATTTCTAGTAACCGAAATCAACATAATAGAAGGAGTAATTACTAGCGGAAAATATAAGGCAAAAATACGCGGAAGCTGTCAATACTGACAGCTGGCACTGCTCCCCGCGCTCCGCACTGATGCGCATACGCAATTCTGAGCCGCTCCGATAGTTTTATATAATTATTGAGGAAAAGTCTATTAAAATGTATTTACCAGTACCCCGAGAGTTTCAACCTGATAATTTTTTTATTTTATTTTAAAAGGCACAGTAACAAAAGACAATATAAAACATATCTATAGTATTATAAAACTGTAACAGGAAGTTTGTCTGTACATTGAAGATATTAACAAAAAAAAAGTTACGATATGGTTTTTAGATGTCCCTGATTCCATTTCACCAATTTTTGGATTCTTTGTCTGTCTGTTTGTTTGGGTGTTTGTTTGTTTGAACGAGCATCACGCAAAAACTACTGAACCGATTTTGATGAAACTTTTTTTGTTTGATAGCTTATGATGTGATGATCTGACTTAAAATCTGGTATATAATTTGTGCGGACAAAGTCGCGGGTTAACGCTATAAAGGTACATAATTATTCAATGATCAAAGCTTAAGTTTTCGTCCAATCTTTAACCATTCACTCCACGCCGATATTTCTAATAACCGAAATCAACATAATAGAAGGAAAATGTTATGCCAAAAATACTTATTAAATTATGGATTCCTCGTTATCACCTCAACATTGAAATACATGATTATTCAAAATAGTTCATACCGAAGTTTCAAACTAATTACCATAATTTACGGTTCAATTCTCATTAATATCCATAACTAGGGTAGGTATTTCGAAATTCTTGCCGTCTAGTGGTGTCAGATTTTCGAATAGCACCAAACCCGACCGATGTCGTAAGAGGTGATTTATCCTTTTAGTCATCATTAAAATTTGTTATACAGGGTGTAAGTGACAGCCTAGCAAATATTGAAACGGTGAACTCAGACCATCAAACTGAAAAAAAATCTGCTGTCCCATACATTTGAGTCGGGTAAGAACAGCAGTTTTGTATGGGACAGCTGATTTTTTTTCGCGTCTCCTGAGGTAGCCTCCATAGTGAAAGTTGTTCAGTTTGATGGTTTGAGTTCACCGTTTTAGTATTTGCTAGGCTGTCACTTACACCCTGTATGAGGTCAAACCAAATTAGGTGAAACTATTTTAAGGGGATGATCAGACCCGCATTGGGCACGCGTGGTGGACTAACGCCCATTCACCTTCCCTGAGGGTAGGCCTGTGCCTTGCAGGAGACGTTTATAGGCTGATCATGATGATGATCAGACCATCAAACTGAATCACTTTTTGTATGGGACCAATATTGAAACCGCCGAAAAAAATCTGCCCTCCCATACATTTGAGTCGAGTTATGTTTGCAGTTTTGTATGGGACAGCAGATTATATTTTTCGCGATTTCGATATTGGTCCCACAGAGAAAGTTGTTCAGTTTGATGGTCTGATCATCCTCTTAAAATAGTTTCAGCTAATTATATACGCAAAAGTAGTAACTCCGTGGTCTAATGGTTAAGAGCATTGAGCTCCTCTCTTGACACGGATGTCGTAGGTTCGATTCCCACGAAGGATACCCAGTGATATGTCACTTTGTGCGTTTCTCCCCAGTTGGTTAAGACATTGCAGGCTGAATCACCTGATTGTCTCAAAAGAATGATGATTCCGTCGTGCTTCAGATGGCTCGTTAAGCCGTTGGTCTCGGCTACATTCTCTGGTGGTAGTCGTTAAATACAAACCAAGTAAGATCCTGAAACTCTGACACCAGGGCTTGCTGCCCACACGATAAGAAGAAGAAGACCACATTGTATGGCTATTTGTTAGAATCACTGCATCTGCTTTCTCTTTTAATCATAATGTTTTTCTTCACTTAAAAGCCAGTGGTATAACAAATCATCCACACATTTCTAAAAACTCTTTGTTGCCAGTCCGCCTGGATGAGGATCAAAATATCGCCTCCTGCACGGCAGGCATGGTTACTCAGCACTAGTCCATCACGGCTTCACGGGAAAAAGGTAGTCAATAATAATAAAAATATCGTTAATACAGTAAAGTCATGATCAACAATGGAACCTGCATGTGGTTAGCCAGAATCTCGGCAATCCTTTACGATTAATCAGGCAAAAATTATAAGGTTAGGTAGCTAAAGACCACAGATCACAAAAACTAAAGGGAGCTGTGAAAAGGGGGCGGGGCCAGTGTCGCAACAATACGCGCAAAAACAGAACACATTGCTCGCGACAGTACGGATTCAGTGTATTATGAGGCTGAAAGCCCGTCGAGGTATTATGTGTAAATAGTTTACAATGCTTGAGTAGTACGAAAGATTATTCGAACGTTGAGTTCTGATACCGCAATGGATAATGAGCACATTCAAGCTAACTAAATACTTTCTATCGCGTGGTACTGGTGGTAATGCGTCACTAGGTTTCGTACTCAGCGCATTGGTTGGCATCTCTCTAGTTCTCTATGCTAAAGACTTTTTAAGTAAACGCGGCGACACATCAAGCTACGCAAAACCAAAATAAGCTGGCCGCGCGACGTTATACGTTATTCGCCCTACGCGCGGCCGGCTTATGTTGGTTTTATCTTCTTAGCCCTGGCGGCAGTACTGTACTTATTAGGTACGTGGCTCTGTTTAGAATTGTTAGATTTAAGTTTGGGGTAAGTTTGGTTTGTACTAGTGTTTTCAAGATTTAAAAAAATTTAAGTCCTTATTATGGAACTAGGCTGATGGTGATGATTGTCGGTACGCCTTCGTAGTCCTTATACTATGAAATTCAGGCAAATAAAAATGTAAATAGAAAATAAACGGAAAGCCGCAAATGGTCCGTCTTATGAATTATTTAGAGGGAGTGAATAAAATTACCCACCACTTCACCTGGGGGATAAGAATTTATATATTTTTTGCAGAGGATAAATTAATTTTTAAGTGATTCAATGGGTTTTTTGACTAAAATGTTTAAGGCGTTTTATTTAAATTAGAAACAAATTACTGAGGAGTAAGGTTTAAAATTAAATATTAATCGGTATTTAACATGGGGTTACTATCGCGGTCAGGCGATATCACAACTGCACCGCAACCGCGATTTCGCTGCGACACTGGGGGTCTACCCGGACATCGATCTTCGCAATTGCGTGAACGTTTTCGATCCAATGTCAACTCCATTACAATGAAGTTCAGACCGAAACGGTCGCGATATTTCGAAAATCGAAAGTCCAGGTTCAGGGCCAGAAATATCGCGGCGATATCGCTCTTACACTGTGTCACGCCCTGGAGAGCAATCGCGCTAAATAAATCGCAACTGAACCATGATTGGACTGCGTGCAAACCACAACTTTTAACACATTATTCATTTGACAGCCGTTAGAGCCTTTTTAACAGATCGCTGAGACGTTAAATGCTGTCAGTCTCATAGAGTTAGCGCGATGCGAAATTCAGCACATGTTGAATAGTAATTGGATTGCAGTGTGATTAGAACTAAAATTGGATTAGAATTGAACTTGAACGTTTTAAATTAGCGTGATCGCCCCATGGACATTTTAAATAAACGGGGTCGCAATAACAGGAAGAGGTAAGCACGTGCGATACTCAGTGAGTGCGAGGGAGAAAGGACTATACCAATGCATACTGTAAAAATTTTCGCCTCCTGTATAACAACGATATGGGGTGAGGTCAAAATTGTAAATCATTATGTTACCACTTTTTGGGACTCTCATCAGTCAGGTAATAAGTCTACCTGCCATAAAGCTATAATAATAGGTCAACTATACTAAAATCATCAACATATTTGTGTATTCTGTATACACACAAAAACTAACAACAAAGTTACATTTGCGGTTGAGATTATGGCTGTTATTCTAAAATACATTTACACGTGACACGTTTTATATCAACACGTGGGTTTGATATCAGCAAATTGATGTTGTAAAGATAAAATTAGGCGGCACAAGTGCGTTCCAAGGTTGCTAGTCGAAGCAGTTTGTTTTGGTCGGTGTTTGAGATTGTTGTGTTTTGAGTTAAATTCTAAAAACTTAAAACTAAAACTTAACTATAAATTGAGTGAGAGTGAAATTAAGAGGAAATGCGGTCTGCAAGAAATTTGAAGAATAGGTATTTAGGGAATTAAGAAAACTGTCGCGCTGTTCCCGAAAACCGGGCTACCAGTGCGAAAGTGACAACTGGAGCTCGGACTGATTTTACCTACATAAATATAACAAAAACCGGGAACTCAAATATACCAAAACGCTGTAAGAACCCGTTAACATGTTTATTTCTAGATTAAATATAACGAAATCACGATTTTGTATTCCCTCGTTTCCTTCTCCAAAACTTTTATTTACTTTTATTTCAAGAATAAATTATGAGAAAGACTTCGGCTTTGTCTGTATGTTTTCCTATTATTGTTGTTATTATTCGTCAAATTTGCTTGCTGGACATCTGATCACAACGTTAAAATTTACCAATATTTCGCCATTTTCAAAGGGTCCTAGTTCTTATAGTAATTAATTCATGGAAAAAAAAGATAGGGACATTGCAAAGGTAACATAAATTGTATACCCAGTAAAGAAAAATATGTTGGTCTAGTCTAGTCTCACTATCCGAGGACGAAACAGGGGAATACATTTTGTAAGGACGAAACGGATCCCGCCTCGGAACTCTCCTTTTATTCCTCCACGTAGTGATTCCATTCTCTTTGATTCCTCCAACTCTGAAAAAAATCTTTGCTTTCCGCTTATTTAAGCAATACCTTAAAGAGACCTTAAAGGAATAAAATAAAAGCCAATGCCTAAAACGGGCGCCTTTTTTCTTTTCGCCAATTTTTTTAGGGCGGCCATCTATCAAACTTGAATATTATAGTTCAGAATAAAGTTACAAACAAAACGTTATGACAAGTATATATCTAAACTCAGTCCGAATGGAGATATAAAGCCTTGAAGTAAATGTAATGAACATATTTTCAAATTCAAGCCTTTATATCTCCGTTCGGACTGAGTTTAGGGAGATACATGTAATCAAACTTCAATAGTATAGTTCAGTATAAAGTTACAAACAAAATTTGTATGACAAGTATATTTCTGAACTCAGTCAGAACGGAGATATAAAGGCTTGAAGTTAATCGTTACGAATATATTATCAACTTCAAGCCTTTATATCTCTGTTCGGACTGAGTTTAGGGATATACATGTAAATAACAAGTTTTTTTTACTTTATACTGAATTAAAATATTCAAGTTTGGTTGATGGCCTTCCATGCTGCATTGTCTTTTTATTTACGTAAAATATATTTGAAAATTTTATTTGATTTGGTACAACATTACGTCAGAGAACTTGTCTTTGATCTATTGTCCAATAGATTTAAATTAATAAATCGGGAAATGTTTCATTTTGGATAATTTTGGATATTTATTTGAGTAAGAAAAATTTCGATTTTATAGTTATTTTTTAAACACGATCTAGATCTGTGTCTGTCAGGTCTTTGTTGTTTATCATTTCAAAGTTAAAGTGGCTGAAATATTTCCATACAAATCTTTAATGCATCCTAACTTAATTATGTAGGTATTATTTTTATGGAAATCTGATAAATGACTTTATTTGGTTTATATTTAGAAACTAGCTGACCAGACAAAGTTTGTCCTGTCTAAAGGGTGTATGCAGCCTTCATCAGGAAACGCGAAAAAAAATCATCTGTCCCATACATTTTAGTCGGGTAGGTAAGGTACAAAAGTTTTGTATGGGACATCTGATTTTTTTTCGCGTTTTCCGAGGTAGGCTCCATAGTAAAAGTTGTTCAGTTTTATGATCTAAGTTCACCTTGTCAGTATTTGCTAGGCTGTCACATACACCCTGTATATTTTTTGTGCAATTTCCTTAACTTTTCTTTTCGTAAGAATCTACAGAGTATAAGTAAACTTTGCAAAAAAAAAAAAGAATTGAATCGGTAAAGTCTGCAGTGAGCTTGATCGACGTCGCGGATGCACCTGCAGCCTTGTATGATTTCTCTACTCGCGCGAGACGCGCCTTCGCTGCATAGAAAATTTTTGTTCAGTATCATTCTGTTTACCCTAACTCCCTATATTATTATTTAATTGAAACATAACGTCACTTTATCATAATAATTATCATTAGTTATTTGCATCATAATATGAATAAACACTAACTCTCTCACTTCATTGAATTGAATTGAAACACTTGTTTATTTTCAGGATTATCTTATCAGTCACTCTTTGGAATTAGATAAAGAATAAGTGGCATTTGTTCAACATGTTAAAAACAATAGTGATTGTGAAGACTTCCGTCAATAAGACTTTCTTAAGGTGAGTTCATACAAAGAGTTAGGTACTTTTTTGAGCTGAACTTAAAAAAAGATTGGATTTCGTTCACGCTTCTTTTTATTATTAATTTATTATGTATCCCCATAGCTATACAGGGTGAAATTGATACCATTAGCATCCTTTTAAACTAAGAGTCTACCCATCAAACTGAACAACGTTTAACTATGGGAGTAAACCAAACGGAGCAAAAAAAATCTGCTGGTACATTACATACATTTGAGTCGCAAACTTGCGCGTCGAGATTGCAGTTTAGTATGGAACAGCTGATTTTTTATTTGCTCCGATCTGTTTGCTCCCACAGTAAAAGTTGTTCAGTTTGATTAGTAGACTCTTAGTTTAAAAGGATGCTAATGATATCAATTTCACCCTGTATATGTGGATGTAGGTATATCCCTTCCCTTGCATGTGCTAAGCTATATCTGAGTCTAACTGATATAAGTTATTACTTACCCAATTTTTCTTTTAAGAGCCAAACAGACAAATTAATTATCTATTCTGTGGGGACTTGCTACTGATGTCAGCACCCACAAGTTATAGCAAAGTTGCCAACAGATGGCGATACCGTCGCGCTCGGAAATATGCTCCATACATAGACAACGTTCACCGTGAATACGTAACTCGTAACCTACTACAAATAAGGTTCACAATCGAATGCAAGACATACATCGCGCAAGAGAAATTATCTAATGTTTTACCTATTCATATTCATAAAAGCCAATGACTAAAACTGGCGCCTATTTTCTTTTCGTCTCTTTTTTAAGCGCGGCTCTCAATCAAACTTGAATATTATAGTTCAGAATAAAGTTACAAAGAAAACGTTATGACAAGTATATATCTAAACTCAGTTCGAACGGAGATATAAAGCCTTGAAGTAAACGTAATGAACATATTTTCAACTTCGAGCCTTTATATCTCCGTTCAGACTGAGTTTGGGGATACGAAGTCATGTACTTTATTCTGAACTAAAATATTCAAGTTTGGTTGATGGCCACGCTAAAAACAACCATTCAAAACCCACATTGTTATTCGATTCGAATTTTTTATAATTAAATCTTAAGAATCAATTCATATCAATCAATCATACATGATTTATATTAATCATTGTTATCAATTTTGTAGAAACCATAGAGATCTAGAGAGATGCCAACCAACGCGCTGAGTACGAAACCTAGTGTCGCATCACCACCAAGCGATAGAAAGTATTTTGTTAGCTTGAATGTGCGATAATGAGCACCTGCGGTATCAGAACTCAACGTTCAAATAATCTTTAGTACTACGCAAGCATTGTAAACTATTTACACATAATATCTCGACTGGCTTTCAGCCTCATAATATATTGAATCCTTACTATCGCGAGCAATGTGTTCTTTTTTTGCGCATATTGCTGCGACACTGGCCCCGTCCCCTTTTCACATCTCCCTTTAGTTTTTGTGATCTGTGGTAGAAACGGTTACCTATTTAGAACTTTTTTTCTTCTCTAAGGAGCATTTCAGTAAACAGTACAGTTGTAAATGAGGAGAAGCTGAAGCCATGGACAGAGATCCCTGGACCTTCGTCACTGCCGGTCATTGGACAAATACACCACTTCCTTCCAGGAGGTTTGTTGTTAATTATATTATCCTTTGAGAGGAATTCCGTACCAAAATTGGCTCTTATTGGAATCAGATCGGCGTCAGGCATTTTTCTCAGAGACTGTAAGACATAGGAAGCTGAAACTTGGCACGGATATAGAAATTAATGGTCCAATACCTTATATGAAGTCAAAAAAGCTAATTTGTAGGGAGGTAGAAAGGGTAAACATAAAAAAAATCTACAAACTGGTGTGGGGTATCAATTGAAAGGTTATGAAAATGCGAGTCTAAAAATATATTTTTTATTTTATTAAATAAAACATTGTTTAACAAAATGTTTAATCGCCTAAACATCGTTAAGTCCCCACTTCTATTTTAAATACATATACAGGATGTAAGTGACAGCCTAGACCATACTAAAACGGTGAACTCAGACCATCAAACTGAACTACTTTCACTAATGTCCTACCTCAGGAAACGCGAAAAATAATTAGCTGTCCCAAACTTTTGAGTCGGGCAGGTACAGCAGTTTTGTATGGGACAGCTGATTTTTTTTCGCCTTTCCCGATGTAGGCTCCATAGTGAAAGTAGTTCAGTTTGATGGTCTGAGTTCACTGTTTCAGTATTTTCTAGGCTGTCATTTACACCCTGATAGCCATATAAAAATCTGAAAAAAAATCATAAAAATGTGCAATAACTTGTAGATGGCAGGAAAATTGTCAGGCTGACACTAACTTGTATAGTTTTTTTCTATAGCCAAAAAACTACCTTCATTGTAAAATGATCTTCCGTTACTATGTGACCACATACTAAGTAAGTGTCATTTTATAGTGGTTGTCATCAACGACGAATATTAAACAACTGGTAGTACGGAACACTAATTGCCCAAGTCCCAACTTGCACTTGGCCGATTTTTTAACATTGGTCCATCTCTCTATATTGGTAAAATTTTAGAATTTAATACTTCGCCATTATTGTGAACTCTTTTATTTATTATTAAAACAAATAATTGTATCTTCCAGGTACGTTGTCGCAATCTAAAAACATCCAAGAAGTCTTTTTTAATCAATTTGGACATATTTCAAAGCTAGATTCTTTATTAGGAAGGCCTGCGCATATATTTCTGTTTGATCCTGAAGCCTGTGCTCAAGTGAGTTTCATCTTTAAAACTATAACTTTAAGTTTCTGTATAGATTACGTAATGTGTACCACAAAATAAGAATTTACAGCAAAATCAACAAAGTACAAGCATTGACTTCCTTAACTATTGGACGTCGTCGTCGTCGTTGGTCCGCGCTGAAAAGTGTCCAAACCAAAGAGCATCAAAACGTATTAAGGTGGTTTCAGCTCATACAAAAGTTTGACGCACAATACGCGTAGACGGAATTAATAAAAGCAATATTTTATATATGGAAAAATAGTATAGAAAATCTAGATGCCGAGTGACAAATAATATTTGCAATTTATAAAATAACGAGTGTTAACCCGCGACTTCGTCGGCACAAATAATATACCAGATTTTAAGTCAGATCATAAGCTATCAAACAAAAAAGTTTCATCAAAATCGGTTCAGTACTTTTTGCGTGATGCTCGTTCAAACAAACAAACAAACACCCAAACAAACACACAAACAAACAGACAGACAAAAAATCCAAAAATTAGTGATATGGAATCAGGGATACCTAAAAACCATATCGTAACTTATTTTTTGTTAATATCTTCAATGTACAGACACACTTCTGTTACAGCTTTATAATAGTATATACAGGGTGACTGGTAATTCGACCTATTCCTTGAAAGGGGTTATACTAGAGTTCATTTGCAACAATTTTGCCCCAGTTAACTGGGGGTCGAAAATCGCTTGTTTTCGAGTTATCTCATTTTTAAGATTTTTTTGAAAAAATCCATTTTTCCACCTAAAACTGACAATTGTGAAAAAAATACTCCACTCTCTGCACTAAGTAAGCATTTTTCTAATAGCTGATGAATGAGCGACTACATTAAACTAAAATACATGTGTAAAATACCCGAAACCACTGAAATAAAAGGTTATAAACCGCACGACAAAATTTTTTTATTTGGATTTCGTTTCAATCCAAAGAGGATTACTTAAAAAAAATGTATCACACTTGGCGTACAAATTACGGAAATAACTTCCTCAATTCCTAAACTTTCCAAAAAGGTGCAAATGTTGTCTACTTTGACAAGAGTTTGAAAAAAATTGTTAACAATGGCAGAGCAGGTAGCGGATTTCCTAGAAGCGAACCTTACAAGATGCCGATTTGCTTTTGTCTCTTTCATTTTATTGCTTACATTGTTTCTCTTTTGTAAGTATTCGGGAATGTTTGTACTAAGGTTCACAATCGAGGCCCACTCATTCGCTCAATTCATTAAGTAATCAGTTAGTTTCAACCATCTTGGAGTTCGGACGTGTCGTTGTTAACTAACTTAAATTCTGCGCTAAAACAGCTTCCTTTTCAAATGGCTGCTTACCAAAATGAAGAATACGCGGATATCATGTATTGTTACGGGTTTTGTGATGGTGACGCTGCTGCTGCTCGAAGAGACTATCAAAGACGTTTTCCTACCCGCCGTTTACCTGATGTCAGCGTGTTTGGTACGACATATCGGCGCATTCGAGAAACGGGATCGGTTCGACGTCGCCAAACCGACGCTGGTAGACCTAGCGTTAGTGATCCAATCGAAGAGGAGCAAATTTTGCAGTGTTTTCAAGCAGACGGCACTACTTCAACAAGAATTGTGGCTAGGCAGCTTGGTATGTCTCAGTGGAAAGTCTGGTTCACTCAGCACACAGCACGGCAGTATCCATTCCATTACACGCCAGTACAAGCTATCGAGGAGGGAGATCCTGTCAGAAGGATGGATTTCTGCAGATTTCTAATAAATGCAGACATTGAAGACCCTGAGTATCTAAAAACAATCTTGTGGACAGATGAATCGAACTTCGACCGTGATGGTATTACAAACTATCATAATCTGCATTTTTGGGCCCCTAAAGGTCAGAATCCGAGAAAATCTAACGAAGGAGCTCACCAGCACAGATTCTCACTTAATGTGTGGATGGGAATCGTGCACAATAATTTAATCGGGCCATTCTTTCTGCCGGCACGCCTAACCGGCATCGCCTATGAAAACTTTTTAAGAGAAGAGTTACGTCCGCTGCTGGAGGAAGTGCCGCTTACCACAAGAACAGCTTTGGTGTATCAACATGATGGCTGCCCAGCCCACTATTACCGGGGTGTGCGACAGTGGATGGATGAGAACTATCCACTGAGATGGATTGGTCGAGGCGGCCCGATCCCTTGGCCGGCTAGGAGTCCCGATCTAACCCCATGCGACTTCTACATTTGGGGTCATATGAAGACATTGGTGTATCGTACACCTATCTCTTCTCAAGAAGAATTAAGAGAGAGGATTTTGGCAGCTGCCCAACAAATTAAAGACACGCTTTCAACTCGAGTGACAGTAAGCGAAGTACGTCGCAGGCTTCGTGCTTGCATACGTAACGGAGGAAGACAATTTGAGCAAGACTTGTGATTTTTAAATGTAAAACTTTAAAACAAAATTTGTAATTTCATATGATTAGGTACTAAACATTATTATTTTACTCTTTTTTTTATTTTCACCAAACCAATAACTTTTTGAATAAAATTCACATCTGCGTGTTTAATAAGGTTTATTTTCCAAACTTGAACTAAAGTACACAACTTTTGCATCTTTTTGGAAAGCTTAGGAATTGAGGAAGTTATTTCCGCAATTTGTACGCCAAGTGTCATAAATTTTTTTTGAGTAATCCTCTTTGGATTGAAACAAAATCCAAATAAAAAATTGTTGTCTTGCGGTTTATAACCTTTTATTTCGGTGGTTTTGGGTATTTTTCACATGTATTTTAGTTTAAAGTAGTCGCTCATTCATCAGCTACTAGAAAAATGCTTACAGAGTGCAGAGAGTGGAGTATTTTTTTCACAATTGTCATTTTTAGGTCGAAAAACGGAAATATTCAAAAAATTCTTAAAAATGAGAGAACTCGAAAACAAGCGATTTTCGACCCCCAGTTAACTGGGGAAACATTGTTGCAAATGAACTCTAGTATAACCCCTTTCAAGGAATAGGTCGAATTACCAGTCAACCTGTAGATTACGAAGATATAAAGCTTTGAAATTTTTTATACAAAATTTGATGTTGAGAAGCACCCTTCCCCTAACTAAGTAAGTATCGTATTTACTTAAGTTTAACTCTTACATACAAATCTCTTTTATAGATTTCGTACAATATGCAGTGCGAGCGAGAAAGAAATACAATTCATGGTTTCGTTGTGATCTTTTCCTGTCAACGACACACGTCTGCTAATCTTCAATTGTTGAATTGGATGTAATATTCCTAAATTAGATCCAATATAAAGGTTACCCATTGAGCTATTTTTGTACTACGTTCAAGATGTGACGCGACAAGAATAAAGCATGCGCCACATGTGGGTATGGAACAGCGGTGAAACAGAATTTAGCGATTTACTGAGTAAAGTACGCCGATATCACTGCACTTGAATTGATAAGTGTAGGGTGTCTGTTTTAGTTTGCAATAAAGTATAATTGAAAATAAAAAAATAAAATAAAAAAAAATTAAATAAATTAAAAATAAATAAAAAAATAAGTAAATAATAATAATAGTAAGTAAATTTCATTCTCTGGGTAGTGGGCTCGGTGGCGAAATTGGATAACGCAGTTCCCCGGTTTGGAAGAGTGCGGGTTCCAGTCCCGCCCGAGACAAATTTTTCAATCTTTAATTTAAAGTATAATTGAATTGAATTGAATTGTACTCTCTCCTCTAGTACCTATGTTGTTCATAATAGCTCATTGTGGTTATCAAGGTTTTCTTTTTAGGTGTCTTATCATTGATATTTTTCTTTATATTATTACTAGCGACCCACCTCTGTTTTTCACAGGTTGGTACACAAGTATAATTCGTCAATCAGTCTATCCATTAGTCAAAATCCATTGATATAACAAGTAATGGACGCCGGATCTAATACAAAATTATTGTAAAGTGTCCCAAACTAGCCTACATAAACGTTAGCAATATGAAGTCGTTTTATTTGTTGGTAGTTGGTAAATCGATGTGAAAATCCTAGCAAAATCTCTTTAAATGTTTCAGCACAACATGACCCATTGTTTACGTATTTTCTCTGTGTTATAAAGGATTTGCCTGAATAATTATTTATTGGTGTTTAGTGATGTAAATGATACAGCATGAATCATCAAATAATTTTTTTTTCAGATACTCCGAGGTGAGAATTGGATGCCAGTACGACCAAGTTTTCATTCGCTCCAATATTACAGAAAATATCACAATAAACCCAAGGAACAAGCGTTAAAGCCTACCGGATTGATAACTGAGTAAGCTACAACATTATAATAAAATTATATGGAGATGCGAGGTACTCTAAATGTTAGCGGGGGGCACGCGGGGGGGCAAGTTATATAGCGGGGAGGGGAAACACCAACTACTGGACGTAGGGTCCGTGCTCAAAAGTGTTTGAACCAAAAGAGCACCAAAACGTAAAAAGAAAACCAAATAAGTAACAGTCTTCGTTTAATCGGCTGACTATGCGCATTCGCGGGTGTGCCGTGCGCGCTGTGCCCCGATGGGGGAGTGGGATGGAAAAGAATTTCAGCATTTTCAATGTTTTTAGTTGGTTTATATTACTACACGCAGTAAAGTTTGTGTAGTTTAGTCTCGGACACTTTTTTCGAGAATTTTGTACTAGACCCGGCGTCCATAGTATTCTACGTCAATGCGCCGCTCAAAAGCAATTGAACGTGCTACATCGCCTCCTCCAATGTCTATCTACATATACAAGAAGACGCTTTTACATTATAAGCTCTCTCCCATTTCAAATGCAGTATTGTTAATGTTTCAGTCATGGAGATAATTGGAAGCAATTCCGTTCAGCTGTGAATCCTGTAATGCTTCAGACAAAGACTATTCGACTGTACGGCAATGCGCTGAACGAGGTTGCTGAAGACATGGTTAAAAGGTGAGTATTACAAATCAATGACAAAAATAGCGAAAAAAGACACTTCAAAATCAGCTAGGTTACAGTTATTTGGATCAAACAAATCGGGGCGTATTTGTTATGTATAAATATATACTTAGAGCATTAATAATTATATTATAGGTAACTCGCAAATATTTTCGGGTGCACCCTAGTTGCACCGCCATTATTCAGTTCGCTATTAAACGGCTTACGTGTAACGTCTGTCTTTTCTTTGTAATATTGACTAGGAGTAAATGGAAATTAGCTGATGATATTCATGACTCAGGATCAGCACCTTAAAATGCCTTTCAAAGCAAGGCGGTGCTCGAAAATATCAAGAGCTTATTTTTTAGGTCTGGTTCAAGATCGATCTTTATTTGATATGAGCATTGCTCAACATCGATGGTAGTTGCGATACTTCCCCAATAGATGAAGGTAAGAAACAAAAATACTTTACCCATCTCGTACTGCAACATCTCCATTTATTTCAGAATG
Source organism: Agonopterix arenella (assembly GCA_927399405.1). NCBI lineage: Eukaryota > Metazoa > Arthropoda > Insecta > Lepidoptera > Depressariidae > Agonopterix > Agonopterix arenella. Next base: position 2,050,280 of record OV656711.1, read on the forward strand.
AGATCAATCCGCAACGAAGACAATACAATCCGAACTGAATTTGACGTGGAAATGAATCTATGGGCTCTAGAATCAATAGGAGTTGTCGCACTCGGAAGTCGACTCAATTGCTTCGACCCTAACCTTCCAGAAGATTCACCAGCTAGGAAGCTGATCCGCTGTATCCACGAACTCTTCCGTATTATGGAATCACTGGACTTTAAGCCGAGCTTATGGAGATATTTTGCCACTCCAGGATTTAAAAAAGCTATGGCATTATATGAAGAACAGGAACAGTGAGTGCTTTTCTTTTTGCGATGGTTATTTTATTAAGATCAGATAGAATTCTGATAGATTATAATTAATTTATATTTAAAAAACTGTAGAAAAACAAATGTCCTATTACAACCCGCCCCAGGTCGTGTCTGTACCGTACGTACTCATTACGCTGGCAGCATTGCCGCCCCAAAAAACGCCCCAAAGCGAGGGTAATTGCCCCTCCCCATAATCTACAGCCCAAGGTTTCCACTGCCACTGGCAAGAACGGATACGGGCCTTCTAAGGCTTGATACCTGGTGTGCTTGAAGCGAGCTGGGCATTATGCCGCTGATACAGCCACCCGCGTGGTACTCTGCAAAAGTCTGATTATGTCCTTTCTGACTGATGAGGCATCCAGTAAAGATCTGTAATAGTGAAAATACCTTTTGTCAAAACAGACGCTGCTTGAAACATCTGGTTAGATGAGATTAGGATTATGAATACCTTAGAAGGCGTTTTGTGAGCTGCATCCAAAAAATCAATCGATCCACATTTATATTTCATTAACCTTGCAGATTAACAATGCACTTTATTCGTAAAGCAATGAAGCAACTCGAGACAAAAAGTAGATCGGACGATGAAAAAGGTATAATGGAAAAATTGCTTGAAATAAACGAAGAGGTAGCAAACATTATGGCCTGCGATATGCTTCTCGCCGGTGTTGATACGGTATTATACTTTATTATCCACTTTACTGAAATGAGTAATAAAAACACCGATTGGAAGTTTATTTGTTTATTTCAATAAGCACTTTGCTGCATTTACTCTAACGAAATTGGCGTTTTATTTATTTTGGGTCTTTTATTGGATCTGAGAGTTTGGGGAGTTTGGGGAATTCTGCTACTAAAATGAGCATTTCAGCCCCCATGGCAAGAGTTTCTCTTTTTTTTTAGTATGTAAGAGTGTTTTTCCCTAATACTCAGACTGCCTATAAAATGACACTTTTGCCACAATCGCAACCGGTTTCGATTGAGAAGTAGTAATTTTCATTCGTTTTATACGTTTTTTTGGCCCCAAGCCTTACTGCGGCATCTCTCGCAACACCGTAGACGTGTGCTAAAGGAATGGGCCGTGAACCTAAGCCGTAAGCTCTGGTCGGATACGCCAGGACTGAGGCATGCGAAAGAACTTGTGACCGGCTTCTCAAACAGACATACCTCGGATGCCATCAATTCAAACCGCAACGACTTGAGGCTCTTAGTACCAGCCTTAACAGGACACTGCAAGTTAAACAAACACCTACACAGAATGAGGCAGCGACTTGCAGATTCTGCTGTGAAGCAGAGGAAATGCCCATACACCTCTTCTGCGAATGCAAAGTGCTCCTTCACAGCAGGAGTCGTCATCTAGGTGGATACATAATAACACCTACTGACATTAGGGACCTCCCCTCCAAAAGCATAAAACGGTTCATGAAGTCCGTGGGCCTAGGAAATGAACTTTAGGTCTAGGGTGACAGCTACGATAGATCTGTCCAGGTCACAGTAGCTATTGATCATTGACCAAGCCCTTATAACCAAATAATAATAAAATAGTTTTTTCGTGATTATTTTTTTTTCTACCGAAACAGAAGCTATCTTTAGGATTATTCAAACTCAAGGTACTTCCTAAAATAAACAAAATCTTTCACAGGCTGCAAATACAATGACAGCAATATTCTATCTTCTTGCAAAGAACCCTGAGAAGCAAAACAAATTGAGAGAAGAACTACTATCAAATCAAGAACAGAGAAGATATTTGAAAGCGTGCATTAAAGAGGGGATGAGGTTATATCCAGTAACTTCAGGAAACATACGGATGACAACCAAAGATTATAGTATTCTTGGATACCATATTCCTAAAGATGTAAGTTATGATTTTCCCAGTTTAAAATAAACTGTTGCAAGCTGGAAAGCTCATTTGGTACGAGTGCGAGGTCAGGTACTGCTTTCGGAAATTGTTGGTGGGTTTCTCCCACGCTGTTTTGAGATGACAGTGCAAGAATATCTTAAAATAAACAAGCTGCTTATTGTTAGTCAATCAATACATCATCCAATGAAATACCTACTCGAAGAACCGAATAGGTATTCACTTTTTAACACCAATTATTCGAAACTACTTTTATCACTGGGGAAATGTTATATCTGTGACAAAAAATTGTTATTTTCAATTTTTGGATCGAATGAACGCATTTGTATTTAAGGTGGAGTCTTGTAATTGCAACTATCTGGTAATTGCAACTATGGAGCAATTTCACTTATAAGAATTACATTCAGTCCTTCTCTTTATACCACGCCTTCTAGATGACTAGACATAAGTCTATTGAGAGAAGGACTAAATCGTGATTCTTATAAGTGCAATTGCTCCATAGTTGCAATTACAAGACTCCACCATATGTATTTTAATTAATTCAAACAAATGAAAACTAAAATAAATTGTTAGCAAATAATTTAGGAGGTATTAAATAGTATATGAAATACTTTTTATTTGAATAAGCTAGCATTCTTAGTTTTCGAGATATTGAGGTACGTTGGTGACCTGTTTTCAATGCTGTCCAGTGTACTTATTGGTCGACTCATTTTATTGCAAATAAATCCGTTTATTACAATTTTTAGAATTCATTAGAGATAGACCTTACAAATATAACTTTATAGTCATGACAATGTTGTCAAAAGTTTCTTCAGTATTCGCATAAGAATAATTATTATCCTGTGGAATTCGCTTTGGCGCAAATGTGAATGATTGTTCCTCTCCCACTGTATGTTACATTTCTGTTTCAGCTGTACATAGTACTAAATCATCAGTTTATGGCAACAAGAGAAAATCAATATCCCAAACCATTCGAGTTTATACCAGAGAGGTGGCTTGAGAAAGATAGTCCCATTTATCATGGAAACGCTCATCCTTTCGCCTACAGCCCATTTGGTTTCGGAGTTCGTAGTTGCATTGGTAAGTAGTTCATTTTCAGTTATTGAAAGAAAATGTAAGTAGCTTTATTCATGTATTTGGACAGCTCGATAGCTTACTCGGTAATAAAATTGGGTACCTAGACAAAGTGACATTCAAATTGGCGTAGACGCTAGTAAAAATCACAAAATGTATGGATTTGAGATTTGAGATCGAAACATTTTGACAATTGCTTTCGCAGCCAAACATCAAGTCCATACAAGGTGTCGTTTCTACTAACGTCGACGCCAATCAAATGTCACTTTGTCTAGGTACACTGTATTCGGGAGTCGCGGGCTCGAATCCCATAAAGCTAGGAGCAAATTTTTTTACAGTGAAAACGAATATTTTTACTAAAATTATATGGAGTTTTGTATCTATTGTCAGCGTAAAGGAAAAAGTTTTCGTCTATGATCTATTGGTTTCATATACAGGGTAAAATTGATATCATTAGCATCCTTTTAATCTAAGAGTCTACCCATCGAATTGAATAACTTTTACTATGGTAGCAAACCCATCGGAGCAAAAAAAAATCTGCTGTTGCATACATTTGAGTCGCGAACTCGCACGTCCACATTGCAGTTTAGTATGGAACAGCTGATTTTTTATTTGCTCCGATCGGTTTGCTCCCATAGTAAAAGTTGTTCAGTTTGATGGGTAGACTCTTAATTTAAGAGGACGCTACTGATATCAATTTCACCCTAAAGTTATACATAGGGTGTAAACTTAAATACGTTACACACACTGGAAGAGTTTTTTTTCTCATAATGAAATTTTACTTTCGTAGCTTGCATTTGGGATCATTACAATGAATGTGCCTGTGTGCGTTATTTATTTTTAACCGACTTCAAAAAAGGAGGAGGTTTCTCAATTCGACTGTATTATATATTATTATGTACCGTATATATATATTTTATATACATTTCAATACTAACTGAAATTTTCTATGGAACTACAAATTTGCATCTATTTGGTAATTCACAATTGTTATTTTTATCTATTTTGTTTGTAATCTTCTGTTATTTTTTTAAGGTCGTCGGATAGCAGAGCTGGAACTTGAAACATTCCTCGCGAAAGTAGTCGAGAACTTCCAAATCGAGTGGTCCGGACCACCGCCAGATATCAAACAAATAGCTCTGAATTACATTAAGGGTCCATTCAATTTTAGATTTAAAGATATTTAGATAACAAAATTATTATTATTATACACTGATTACGAATTAAACTTAAACTTGTTCTTTCTATCCTAACCCACGCTGCTCAAAGGGGTATGTGTAAAGTTGGCGTTGTTTTATACTTTCTCGGCCACTGATGAAAGTACTGAAATTTAGAAGAGAATACTAAAGGAAACCAACTTACTATGGAGCACATATAGCTAAGTAATATCGGGGCTGAGATATACAGCGTAGAATATTTTAGACTGAGTAGTACGGTAGGTACCTTAAAACCAGGCCAAACAGAGGCGGTTTTGCGAGAAAGCGGGCCGAAGGCGGACCTGCGGGAAGCAAATATCTCCGGACCCGCGCGTATTTCTATGTGGTAGGGTACATACAAACTCGAACGTTACCACCACGCCACACCATACACAACAAAACATACAGAAATCTGAGCGGGTCCGGATATATTCGCTTCCCGCAGGTCCGCCTCCGGCTCGCTTTCTCGCAAAACCGCCTCTGTGTGGCCTGGCCTTAAATGTTGTAAAAAGTTGAGGATAGCCTTCTAAGAACGTTTTCCTGTAGCTACACCTGCTACATACTGCCCCGTCGAAAAACATTCACCCTGTATATCTCGGCTCTGATATAACTTAGAGCAAATTTTATTTCTCATACAGCTTTGTTTGAGGTAATGTTACAAAACAATAATAAAATTATCGGTGGCCGCAACAAAATAATGTGACGCCATTGGTTCGTATAAAGTTACACAAACCCCTTTAGTCACTTACGAAGTCTCAGATATCCAAAGTCCAGGTTTTCTAGAGAACAATGGAGCGAAGCATATCAGCCTAGCTAGCATGCCACCCACGACCAAGCGTTTAAACGAGAAAAACGTGATGCGCGCTCTTTCTGGCCTACGTGAAATAATAAAGATGGAGGCACATCTCGATTTTTGTCGTTTTCTCGGGGGTGGCATGCTAGCTAGGCAGGTGTCAGAAACGCGCTCCAATACCCGCATAGCTGATGCAGTTGTCAAGGCAGCAATATAGTAACTATTTACCTGACATGTTTAAAACAATGAACTTACAAACATTTAAAAAACGTTTACATGTTTATCTGCTGGATAACTGTTATTACTCAGTAAACGAATATTTTAATGATATACTGTAATAATTAATTTAATAATTTTGCTGTTCTATTAAAATGTATAGATAATTAGAAGATGACTAAATTTGTAAACGCATTGACCTTAAAATTTGCACGTCGCCATGTGTGGCAGAATAGTCTTGCTTCATGTTTACATACGCACAAGCATTCCCCCAGCTCACATATATACATGCATCTTTAGCACACTATCTCTCTCACTCATACACACACATATACACACACACACACACCAACTCACGAAATATACGCACAGACCACAGAATTAATTTTAAGAATTTATAGTTGTACTTTTATCTTTTTATTTATAACTTTGATCTTCAAAGGGACTCTTACTGATTGTGACACAGTTAAGATGTGGTACTACTTTCGGAAGGAGGGACCAGGTCTTCCAAAACAAGGGCACTGCCTAGTTTGGACTCCTGTCTCCCTTTCCAATATTAGTTCTTTTTCTGTATTTGTTGTAATGGGAGAACAATAAAAAATTATCTTATCTTATCTTATCTTATCTTATCTTATATCTTTAAGATCTTAATGTACCATATTCTGGCAAATAAGTAAATCTATCTATCTAGTATTTGCGCAACAGATTCTATGAAAATATTGAATAATAGGCATCCCGCTACAAAATCAACTGAAGTGGGACTGGACTGAACATGTGTTGATGTGTGTCGTATGCATACAGAGCGGCAACGATCGCGCCCCAATGGGAGCCCGACCATGGAAGCTGTGGTTAAGACAGAACAAGAAAGATATGCCCATGAAAAAAAAAGATAAATAATGGTACGGGACAAAGAAAAAAAGATAAAATGTATCATTCCTTAGTAAATAAGATGCTATGATGCTATGAAGAAGAAAGGCAAATAATGGAACAGGATCAAAAGATCCCATTGGGTTGAAGTGTTGCATAATGAATTAAAATATGTATTTTCAGATTTTTATATGGCTATACAGGGTGTAAGTGACAGCCTTGGAAATACTGAAACTGTGATTTTTTTTCGCATTTCCTGAGGTAGTCTACATAGTGAAAGTTGTTCAGTTTGATGGTCTGAGTTCACCGTTTCCGTATTTGCAAGGCTGTCACTTACAACAGGGTAAAAAGGGTTTAATACAGGGTGTGTAAGGAAAAGTATCATTAACCTTTAAACCAAATACTCTACCCATCAAACTGAACAACTTTTACGAGGGGAACAGACCGATCGGAGCAAAAAAAAATCTGCTGTTGCATACATTAATTAAAAGAAAGAAAGAAAATATTTGTATTTGCATATACAGCAAAACACACTCACATAAGTACATTTGAGAGGTTAATGATACTTTTCCTTACTTCTCCTTCCTTACAGCCTGTATAATAATAATTATAAAATAATTTTTTTTATTACAAACTAAAGCTATAAACATAAAATTAATCATTTTGTCAACGTTTTTATAAAACATTACATTGCATTTAAAAATATTAGAGTTAGCAATAAATGTTGTAAACAAACAATAAACAATAATACAGGCTGTTACAAAAATACAAATAAACATTTAAAGGGTGGTTAAGACCATCAAACTGAACAACTTTCACTATGGGACCAATAGCGAAATCGGATGTTCCATCATCATCATCATCATATCAGCCGATAGACGTCCACTGCTGGACATAGGCCTCCCCCAAAATGAGGAGATTTGCCATAATCGCTTTGCGTTTGCGATGTTCCATACTAAACTACAGATCTACTCGAGTTAAATGTATGGGACAAAAGATTTATTTTTTCGCGATTTCGATGTTGGTCCCATAGTGAAAGTTGTTCAGTTTGTTCGTCTAAACCACCCCCTTAAAAGTTTTCAATTTTTTTTTACCTCTATAACACCCTGTATAATGCTATCTAAATTTATTCAGAATATTTAAAAATACAGTTTTAAGTAACCTCTTTCATTGTGTTCATTTACCAAACGAATTCACAAAAGTATTGCCCAGGGACAGAAAAGTAAGTGATATAACCAAATAGCCCAGTCATTTTACGGCGTTTGTTTAGGCGGGGTAGGGAGTAATTATTAATTGGGCTTTTTAAACTGTAACCGGCACCTTTTAGTGACAAAAAGACTATCTTAAAACATATTAAAAAAATAGCTACGCAACATAGAAATCAAAATTCTGTGTCCTAGAAGGCTTTTAAATTTATAATATTAATACTAATGCACTCATTTGACTTAGATTTAACAATATAAATTATTTTTGAGCAATAAAATAGGTATTGAAATTTAAAAAATATGGTATTTATTAGAAAATACGAATGTATTTTTCAAAATCTTCTAAGGAGACAAAAATATTTACACCATGTTGGATGTATGTATAATAGTAATGACTTAATAACTATGCATAAAAAAATTTCCATTAGGTGTTTTATAACAAGATAATAGCTAAGTTTTTAATTAAGAACTGTTGCTGAAGCGATTTTTATTTAATTTTGGTACATTTCTAAGCTCAAATTGGCTCTTAAATACTATACCGAAAAAAAATATCAATTACTAATTAGTCCCGGCTCAAACCGTAAAATGACTGGGCTAAAATGTAAGCTGCTTGAAAATTCATAATGGACGCCAATAAAAAGTTACATCACGTTTATTGTACGTTTCAACATTCATTTTATCTGATGGACTTTTACGAATCGTGTTTCAGAAATTTTCGTGTTAAAATAGCATTTGGGAAGTAAAATTATGATTTAATATTTAATTTTCGCATGGGTTACTTTTGTTAACAATATTATTAAATATTGTTATATTATTAAAGTGATTTCATCATATTATAGTACAATAATTATTTAGGTTGAACAATAGTATAGTTTTTATATGAATTAATTTGAATTTATCGTTAAAAAGTTGTTGTATTGATTTTGAATTGTAACGAGTAACGGCGGCCATATTGCAACCGACTAGTATAAAAGGCATAGGGCAGCCGTCACTCGAGCTCAGTTGTGCTTTGTCTACCAAGGTGATAAGTTGTGTGAAGTAAATAAATTATTGAATTACTGTATTCGGGATTTCATTTTGACGCTTTCATAGTTCAGAAAGCGGGATCAAGTCATCCATTGCTCGTTGGTCATACTTACACTGAGAGACCTACAATTGAAATAACAAAAACTTCTACTGATCTAATAGTAAAGCGATCTAAATCCGACTCAGAGGAGTTTAAGATACCTTTAATTTCAATAGATGATGTTAATTTAAAACCTGATGGGATATCGGCACTAACCGTTAAGACTGAATCGGGTCATTCAGGTCCAATTTACGTGCATGGAACTGTCAGAGGTTCCTCTGGAAAGGAACATTTTTTGTTACCCGGCGAGTACGAACTGGTTAACGGTGTAGGAACTCTATTAGTACAAAACCTTAGTGGTGGTGATTTAAATATACCTGAGAGCACATTAATTACGCGTGCACGTCAAGTACCAGGGAAAGATGACGGGTTTGCATCAATTATGAACATTAACTTTGAGGATGAATCATCATTACAGTGCGGGGAGATAAGTTCAGAACAAAAGAATAAACTTAACGATCTTTTAAATAAATACAAAGAATGTTTTTCTTCTAATCTACATAACCTGGGGTTCACATCAGTCGCTGAAATGGTGATTCATCTTAAAGACGCCGAGCCAGTGGTATATCGGCCTTACCGACTTTGTTATTCTGACAAGCAACTTGTTAGGGGTATGATTAACGAAATGCTAGATTGCGGAATCGTGAGAGAGTCTTCTTCGCCATATGCAAGTCCAATAGTCCTAGTTCAGAAAAAGACAGGTGAAAAACGACTTTGCGTGGACTACCGAGCTCTTAATAACAAAACCGTTAAGGAACATTATCCCATTCCACGAATCGAGGACCAACTGGATCTATTAGCTGGAAGCAAATTATTCATCTCTCTAGATATGGCTTCAGGATATTACCAAATCCCTATAGCAGAAGAATCTAAAGAGAAAACAGCATTTGTGACGCCTGATGGCCAATTTGAATATAATCGCATGCCTTTTGGCCTCGTCAATGCTCCATCAGTGTTTCAACGCGCGATTAACAAAATTCTCAGCAAAGCAAAAGTTAAGTACGCGTTGATATACATGGATGACATTTTGATTCCCGCACGTTCATTTGAGGAAGGTCTGTCGCGTTTGGAGGAAGTCCTAGAGTTATTAAAAGACGGCGGATTGACTCTGAAATTAAGCAAATGCAGATTCTTCTTCGACAAAATCGATTATCTGGGATTTGAAATTGGTTCTGATGGACTGAGACCCGGCTCGTTGAAAACTGATGCTGTATCGAGATTTCCAGTACCAACAAGCCAGCACGACATTAGACGATTTCTTGGCCTCGCAAGTTTTTTCCGGCGCTTCATCAAAGGGTTTGCTCTTTTGGCAAAACCACTTACTACACTTCTAAAAAAAAATGCTCCGTGGCAGTGGGGTACGGAAGAGCAGGAATCATTCGACACACTGAAAATCAAACTAGTTCAGAGACCCGTGCTAGCACTGTATGATCCCAAAGCTGAAACACAATTGCACACAGATGCAAGCAAAACAGGTGTAGCTGGGATACTCATGCAAAAGAATGAGGCTGGAGTTCTCCAGCCGGTTGCGTATTATAGTCGTCAGACCAATTCAGATGAACAAAAGCTACATTCTTACGAATTAGAAACCTTGGCCGTGATCGCATCATTGAATAAATTTCGCGTTTACTTATTGGGAAAACATTTCAAAATTTGTACCGATTGCAATGCTCTTCGCACGACGTTGACCAAGCGAGATCTGATCCCCAGAATCGCCCGCTGGTGGATACAGTTTCAGGAATACGACTGCTCAATTGAACACAGACCTGGTGAGAAAATGTTACATGTTGATGCATTAAGCAGACATGCTATACCAGGTTTTGCATCAGAAGATAGGGTTCTGGATATTCTCCCGGTAAATTCTGAGGACTGGATTGCCACAGTCCAAGACAATGACGACGAGATAAAACATATTAAAAATGTTTTATCTGATCCTGACTCTGAAAAAGTCATGGACATTATTAAGAACTACAAATTAAAAAATGGTAGAGTTTACCGCATTGTGGGTCCTGAAATGCTCAGATGGGTGGTCACAAAGGGTGTTCGATGGGAAATACTACGAGCTAATCATGATAGCATCGGTCATTTTGGGTTCGAAAAAACATTGGAACGCATTAGATCAACTTATTGGTTCCCCAAAATGCGGAAATTTGTGAGAAAGTACGTTAGCTCTTGTTTAGAGTGTGCACATCACAAAACACCAGGCGGTGCAAAAGCTGGTCTACTGCATCCGATTCCAAAAGTGGACGTACCTTTTCACACCATCCACGCGGACCATCTGGGACCATTCAACAAAAGCAAGCGTAGAAATACTTACATCCTTGTTATTGTCGATGCGTTTACCAAATTCGTGAACCTGACTCCCGTTCCGAATACAAAGTCCGTAACAAGCGTACGCGCCTTTAAGGAGCATTTTAGCTATTTCGGAATACCGTCTAGACTTGTAACAGACCAAGGTACAAGTTTTACTGGGAAGAAATTTCAAGAGTTTGTGAAATCTAGCGGTGTGAAACACGTATTTAACGCAGTGGCTACCCCACGAGCAAATGGGCAAGTGGAGCGGTACAACCGGACGATATTAGCTGCTCTTGGGGCAAGTACTCACGATAAGCCTAAAAATGTATGGGATGAATATTTATCTGATGTTCAACTCGGTATAAATACCACGATTCATGCAACAACCAAAAAAACCCCTACAGAATTAATGTTCGGCCGGAGAGTCACAAATCCGTCTGAAGGAATCCTGAACGACATAATTGAGGACACTGGGAGTGGGCTGATTCATACAAATCTGGATGAAGTAAGACTAAATGCTAAAAGCCTAATTGATACACAACAAAACAAAGATAAAGAACGATACGATTCTTCTAAACTTAATAAATGCTACAAAGCTGGCGATCTTGTAAGGGTATTGAGAGCTATTCCCAGTCAAGATGGACAGTCCAGAAAATTAGAATCAAAATTTCGTGGTCCCTATCGTATAAAAAAGGTCTTGCCCAATGATAGATACGTAATCGAAGACACTCCTCTGACGAAGAAAGGCAGATGCTATGAAGCTATAGTTGCCATTGATAAGTTACAACCCTGGTTGAGTTTTAGAAATACTTGTGAAGATAGTGATGACTTATCTGAGGGTGACAACAACATTAGCGAAAATAGTAGTAATAGCGATAATGATAAAGATGACTAAACTATAAGTAAATGCTTGTAATAGATTGATTTCATGATTTCAATGCTAAACCTTTAAAACGATGCGCATGATATTCAGGGTGTGCATCGAATTGAGTGTGTACATGATATTCAGGGTGTCCACACAGCCCGGTCACCGATCGGCGTGGTGTGATTATCTGATTGTTAGGTATACGTTGTTGAGTTTTCCATATAATACCTGGTAATCAATCAGTGATCACCATGACGTCGGTTGTGGGGTATGACAAACAAATGTATATTTAATAGATATCAATGAAATTACTGTTATTCAGTATAATTTTTTTTTAATGATTTGTTGTAAGTGAAACTATTGTTTAAGTTTATTCATGAATTGTGTAACTCAACTACCAACGAGAGGTCTCGCTGTTAGAAATGGATGGCCGAGTTGTTAACAATATTATTAAATATTGTTATATTATTAAAGTGATTTCATCATATTATAGTACAATAATTATTTAGGTTGAACAATAGTATAGTTTTTATATGAATTAATTTGAATTTATCGTTAAAAAGTTGTTGTGTTGATTTTGAATTGTAACGAGTAACGGCGGCCATATTGCAACCGACTAGTATAAAAGGCATAGGGCAGCCGTCACTCGAGCTCAGTTGTGCTTTGTCTACCAAGGTGATAAGTTGTGTGAAGTAAATAAATTATTGAATTACTGTATTCGGGATTTCATTTTGACGCTTTCATACTTTCATCACTTCCATTTATTGACACCCGCAATAAGTCGCCTCGTCATTAGATTAAAGATTTCTCAATAAAGAAAGTCTACATTAAAAATTTTTACTCCAATAAACTTTTTTTGTACAATGCTTTTAAGGCGGTTGCAGAGGGGTCAATTTTATAAAAAACTTTGACGCACAATACGCGTAGACGGTATTAATATAAGTAACTTTGTATATATGGAAAAATAGTTTAGAAAATCTAGATGCCGCGTCACAAATAACATTTGCAATTTATAAAATAATTACGAAGAGATAAAGCTTTGAAATTTTTCATACAAATCGTTAAAAGCTTTATATCTTTGTAATTATATTATAAATTGCAAATGTTATTTGTGACGCGGCAACTAGATTTTCTAAACTATTTTTCCATATATAAAATATCACTTTTATTAATTCCGTCTACGCGTATTGTACGTCAAACTTTTGTATGGACTGAAACCACCTTAGGTACATTTATTTCGATTCTCTTAAAAGTGTGTAGTTTAGAACCTTTAATAGTATTATATAAAAATAGCTCTAAGGCTTTTTTAACCGACTTCAAAAAAGGAGGAGGTTTCTCAATTCGACCGTATATACATTTTTTTTATGTGTGTTCGCGCATAATTTCGTCGTTTATAAACCGATTTTGATGATTCTTTTTTTTAGTTTATTAGAGTAGCACTTTTTTATGTAGGCTTTCTTGAGAAATCTTTTATAATATTGCAATGAGGGCGGTAAACGGAGCCTTAACAGGTAATATTTAAGATCCTACAATTACAACAATACAAAATTATTTGGTTTAATCTTTATTTTGTGAAATGTCTTATAATTTGTAAAATAACGAACTTTAATAGACTCACTACCTTCAGACTGTAAAAACTGTAATAAAGCAACCCGTTCTCTAAATTTCGTAATAGTTAGTTTTATAGCATCGGTTCGGTATAATTATTTTTAACCATTTTGACAGAGATCGTACTGTCGTCTCCTGCATTAAAGGCTATGTTATTCGTTGTATATCTATAATCAGAGACTGTACGCTAGTAAATAAGACATCCAGAACTTGGTAGCGAGATGATGTGATCTAATAAAATGCGCCTTCATTACAAGTAATTTATCCAGACCTCCATTTACAAGATGAGTCGTACGAATTATCCTCTGTCTGCTGTTCGTTGTAACAGATGGCATTTTATGTAGGGATGTGATTAGGTGACTCAGAGAATTGAATCAGTACAGCGATTTAGTCAGGAATTTTGCGGGTTTTGGTTTTGGTTCACCAGTGCGTACATTCTATTCTGATCTTAAAATTGAGGCTCCAGCTTACAGTTGATGATTTTGTTAATATCTAATTTAAAAAAAAAAAAAGTGCTTGGAAATTTGTACAAATATTGTTTTACGAAAGCATAAAATACAAACTCAAGCCACCACAAAATGGTGGGGCTTCGTTGCAGGCCAGGTAGCAGGCAACCGAAACGCGAACACCCAATAGCAGACCAGCTATGCGACTCCTTCCTACAACTGCCATATCTTTTTGGATACTAGCGACTCTTAATTGACTGTACTACAGGTTCTAAATTGTACGATCTTGTTTCGTGAGCATGCTTGACCCACTAAAAATTTTGCTAAAACGTGTGAACAAGCTCTTAAATGTAATCTCAAGATAAACTTAAAATACTGGCTCTAAACTCTAGTAACTCTAAACTCTAGCCTGTGTATTATTGGCAATGAAATCAGTAAAAGGACACGAAAACAATTAGATAAATTTATCTTTTATTTATCACAATTCGACGACCACCGTAACTTTTGAAAGGACCCAGGCATAATTAAGTCCAAGTCATTTATAAGTTACAATAATTAATTCGAGTAAAAGTTTTCAGTTATCACTGTCTGAACATGTTTTATGTCTAAAGAACTATAAACAATGTATTTAGATCTAAGACAACCATGTGGCTGTGCAATAAATGAATATAATAATAATATATCTTTATTTCAGAACCAGGTTCCATTTTACATTACATTTATATTTATATTTACATTTACATTTTAGCATTCCACCCTTTACATTTTTACAATTTTGATTTTAAATTCAACATTATCAGGTACAGAATAATATACAATTTATTACATTATGTGCAACGCAAGCCTGTACATATCACAAAAAGTAAATCGCAAATAGCCATTAGATTTAAATTTACAAAAATTTAAAAGAAAAAAAAATGGAGACACATAATGAAATGTGATTGGATGTCATCTACCAACAGTCAAGCAGCCAGTTCAAGCCAAAATTTGTACAATGATGTCGTATGGATATGAATATGAATATGAACCACGGAGGACAGAAAGGAGCGGAGGTGTCGCAAGGCAATTAGGTCTGTCACCATCATATTAGGTCATGAGCTATTAGACGACGACGATTAGGTGACGACGTTTTTTTCTGAGATTGGTTTTGACGATAAAAAAACATCTAAAACGATGAACTGCGCTGTTCCTGGATATGGTTTTAGGAGTAGAACCTTGTCTTGTCCCCCGTCCCTGCATTTTATACACTTACTTCGGTAGAAATGTTGAGACACCTCCGCTCCTTTCTATCCGCCATGGTTTGATCCCACTTCATAGTTTAATTATAAACTAAAATTATACACAAACTGAATAACATTCACAATAAAACCAATATTGAGATTTTAAAAAAAATCTGTTGTTTCATACAAAACTGTAGTACTGACTCTACTGAAATTTACGAGACACGTTATTTAAAAAAAAATCCACGTTGTCTCCACAATGAAATTTGTTCAATTGGATGGTCTAACCCACACGGGTGTTTTTTTATACTCTGTAGACATGAAATAAATTATTTGCTTTTGAAAACAATAATGATGACTCTGCATTTGAATTGTAAATGTCAATAATAAGACCATCGAATCTACATCAATTAATAAGTTCAAAATCAAATGATTCGTAATCAAATGTTCCAATTACTTTCGCATCCCATCCCTACCAAAGAACTGTCCTAACTTCAAGCGTAAATAATTAATTAGCAATCAATTTAGAGGGTCCAGAGATTGCAGAGGTCTTAGGACTGGCAACTTGGGTCTGTTGAATCAACAGAAAACATGATTGCGTCAGGGATAGGAGACACTTAAGTGCTGGAAATGTAATTCATAGATTTTTGCAATTTGCGGTTTTTTACTTCAGAAGGAAGAAAAGGTACCAACTTTAAATATACGCCTACCTTTATAGGATTGATTTGTTGTCCATCCTTCTGTCCGTTTGTCTATAGAATGTAGAATTATGGTGGTTAAAATACAGGGTGGTCCAAACGGAGACGTCCAAATTTTTTTTTTAATTTTTCGCCCCTAGGTGTATCCAAAAATACCCCATTATATGTTCCGCGATTTTTTGTAGTTTAGAAGTTATGATTTTTAAAACGTGCAATTGGGGATTTTCTACCGGAGCGGCTTATAACTTTTTCGATAGCACACATTTTTTTAAATTTTATTTTTGCGTCATGATTATCTGAAAACACTTATCCATACGTAAAATAATCAGTAACACAACAAGCATACAAGTTACCGAAAAAACGGTCGAAAGAAAAAATTTTTGGTTTGACTTGAAAGGAGCAAAATGTTCAAGATTCTCTTAAAAATATGAAATGGATGTTTCATAGGTTAAAACTTATTTTAAAAACTTCAATGATAAGAATAATATTCAACTTACCAAATAAAAAACAAAAAGTGGATCTTAATAGGCTTTAAAGTTAGGTGAAAAACAAAAATTTATTCGAAAGAATTAAAGTAGATTTTTTTTATTCTTATGGCTAACAGTAGGCAAATATTATCAAAAACTTAAAAATAAACTGAAATTTAACGTTCAATTAATTAATTATGTTAGTGACTATCTCGTGGTATTTTTGCGTTATCTTAAAATATTTCACTGTTCGTTGAATTTCAGTTCATTTAAATGTTTTTGACCATATTTGACTTATAGGTATAAAAAGACTTATTCAAAATATTTCTGATAAAATTTCGTTAAGGTGGTTTCAGTCCATACCAAAGTTTGACGTACAATACGCGTAGACGGAATTAATAAAAGTAATATTTTATATATGGAAAAATAGTTTAGAAAATCTAGTTGCTGCGTCACAAATAACATTTGCAATTTATAATATATAAGATATAAAGCTATTAAATGTATGAAAAATTTCAAAGCTTTATATCTTCATAATTATTATGTAACTTGCAAATGTTATTTGTGAAGCGGCATCTAGATTTTCTAAACAATTTTTCCATAAATAAAATATTACTTTTACTACTTCCGTCTACGCATATTGTGCGTCAAAGTTTTGTATAAAATTGACCCACCCACCCAGTCTGAATATTAAGTTATTTCCATTTGAAATAGCGAATAAAACTCTCACATTTGCAAGTGACACGAATTAAGTATCAAAAGAAAAGTTAGCCGTCAACTTGTTACAACTTTTCCGGAGCTTAAAGGCTTTCAGAGTCTAAAGCAAGAGTTGGTAAAAATTCGTATTATTTATGGTCGAAAGTTTGAGGAAGAGATAATTTTATTATAAGCTCTTTAAGTATGAAAGAAAGAAGGCAAGTAAATATTTTCAATTTGCATACACAACAAAATACACTGACATAACAATCAGCAAACAGGGTTACGACTCAGCATTATGCTGTGCTGAACGAGCTCTAAATACATTTGAGTCGAGTTATGTTTGCAGTTTTGTATGGGATAGCTTATGTTTTTTTTGCGATTTCGATATTGGTCCCATAGAGAAAGTTGTTCATGGTCTGGTCATCCCCTTAAAAAGTTTCGGCATATAAAAAAGGATCCTGTATATTCTTTGTTCACTACCAACCGAGCCGTAATACAAGTTCTAGTATATAGTACTCGGTGATAAAAGTTTCTTATGTAGTATTTAATTTACTCTACTGTACTTTATATTGACAAGCTTTATACTGTCGCTATTTTCTTTTTCCAAGATCCATATTGAAACTCATGAATACATTTACAGACTTTTCTTGATTCATTTCTCTGAGACGATAGACCACCTGTGAATGTGACAGATGCGATCTTATCTCATTTCAGAACTTAAGCATTGAATTATCATATCGAGAGGCTCAAAACCACAGAATAAAGGCGACATTTCACCAGAGCTGTACGGGGAAGCTAAGCTGTGGACGAGGAAAAAAGCCACCAATAGCATTGCTGCGTTTTCTTAGCCTCGCACAACGCAACTCTGGTGGAAAAGCAGAGTTCAAAATTATCAAGATTTTTTTTATGATTATCATGATAATTATTCGATGTTTATCAGATAATTATCGGATGGTTATCAAATAATTTTCGGATGATTATCAGATAATTATCGGATAATTTATCCAAGCTAATTCTTAGTTTTGAGTTCGAACTAAAAGTTCTATGCTTGATCGGACGGCGTCTTTGTTCACGAAGGGGTTCCGCCTAATCTAGAGTAAAATAAGGATTACAAATTGTGTAGTATTTTCTCTACGCCATTTATTCTCATAATCCAATATTGTTTGTAACTTAGCAACTAAGAACCACAGAGTCAAACCATAACAAGTTCTAAAATTATTGCTGTCCTTGCTTTAATGCACTTGTCAGATTATAGGGAGAGCTAGGGGCTATAATATTCATGGCATATTGTCAGGATTAGGTTCATAAACTAGTCGACCAATTTATCATATAATTTAATATAATTAAAGCACATCAAGGCTAAATATATTCTGATAGTGTTCCTACATCGTATCGAACCTATCATATTATGTGTATGTGTATGTTGTGTATGTTGGACCAGATGCCCCATAAGAAAAGGAAAGGTTATCATAATACCATCGTCATCCCATCTGCCGTCCCCAGTTCAGGACACTGGTCTACAATGAGGATGAGGAAAGTATATGTACAGAAATGATTTCAAATGAAAGGCCAGAATAAGAATAGTCGAATATTATTTAATTCTTTGACTATCCTTAATATATCTTTGAATATATTTTATATCTTTGATTCTACATTACTTCTGGTTCACTAGTGTCCTCCTATCTAAACCATAGGGCATATGGAGAAGAACCAGATAAAGAAACTCCATATAGGACAACCAAAACACATTATAGAAAATCACACATAAGAATTAGGTATTATAAATTAACCATAATTATACGGTAGCAAACACAAGTTACTTAAACTGAACAAATAATAAATATGGCGTAACACTTACACTTGGGCAGCGTGACTACCTCTGTGATCTTTGGTAGAATTCCTCCTTTTATGACAAACCACATCTTTTATAGATTTACCACCACACTTCACGATGGTTCGGAATGGCGGCAAATCCATCCAGGAAATGAAGTTTGTTTACAGTATTATAATACGTACTTAATCATTTCTAAATTATAATTATTACTTCACAAATTATACTATGATTTTAGGATGATTATAACTGTATAATTAATATCACAATTACAACAAGATTCACCAAAATAAGTTACTAAACATTGTCAACAATGGTTTGGTTTTTAATAGATGTTGCCAGTCTAAAAATGAAACGTAGATGACTAGATTAATATTAATAATTTAGATTCAAACTCATGATACGACTCATGACTCGACTCACGAATCATTCAATTAAATAAAATCTAATATTCTAACACGGCCATACTGACAAATACTTCGTTCTCGAAGTATATAATTAAAGAAAGATAAATATATACAATGACCATATTGATTCTAATAAAAAATATTGTCAACCAAAATATAAACTGATAAAATAATTGTAAACCAAAGCATAACAAAACAGCAATACCAAACATTACCAAAAAACTTCTTATCTAAAACATTTAGAGAAATAAGCAAGACATAATTAGCCACATTACTAATTCTATAACAATGTTTCGTAAGTTACGATATCCAAAAAACAGTAATTGAAATTATTTGAATTTAAAGTCTGTCATTGCCCAGTTGGCCGTAAACGGAGGTTTTATCATTAAAAAAAGACCGCTTTATACCAAGAGGGTACTAGTCAGTTAAGTCACTTAATCAGTTCATGATCAAATCATAATATAGCTAATTATCTACCACATAGCATTGTTATTGTCATAATAGCTTTTGTAATTTACTGTAATCTTAAAGCAATGTATATCATTTTAGCATTGCTACAGCCACACATCTTACATTATGGTGACAAGTAACAACGGTCAATTTGGGCATCTCAGAACATTGGGTCATCTCACACCATTGGGTCAACTCACGTCATTTGGGCCAATTCACACCATTTGGGTCAACTCACACCCTTGGGTCATCTCACACCCTTGGGTCTACTCACGCCCTTGGGTCTACTCACGCCCTTGGGTCTACTCACGCCCTTGGGTCTACTCACACCCTTGGGTCTACTCACACCCTTAGGTCTACTCACACCTTAGGTCAACTCACACCCTTCGGTCAACTCAAACCTTTCGGTCAACTCACATCATTTTGACAACAGACCGCTTGAAAAACATGGAACAGCTTGGACATATTAAGTCGGTATCACTTTTAAACTAATTTGACTACCAGTCGTGATCAAAACAGAAAGCTAGATTAAAATATACTCGAATCCTTTCAAATTACAAAATTTTAAGATTGAATTACGCAAGTTTTACGATTATCACAATCGTAAAACTTAAGATTTAATAAAATTACTAAAAAAAACCGCTCGGCCATACTGATTTATAATCTAACTAAAGTACCCACTTAAGTTTTTTTACAAACAAAAATCTTATTCGGCATTTGTCGTTACCTCGCAAAATTTTCAAATCTTCATCTTGGATTCTTGTGGTTTTCAATGGTTTCTGGATGGTTCTTTGCGGGTTGTCTCCAGACGACCAGAGTTATCATCGTGATGCTTTTTCCTTTTGCAGCTGGAGCAGCGGTCCTCATGATGATACCATGAAAAACAAAAAGTATGTGAGCATGGAAGTCATGGTCAAGATCCTAGACCGGATCCCACTTCTGATGTCAGATTATAGGGAGAGCTAGGGGCTATAATATTCATGGCATATTGTCAGGATTAGGTTCATAAACTAGTCGACCAATTTATCATATAATTTAATATAATTAAAGCACATCAAGGCTAAATATATTCTGATAGTGTTCCTACATCGTATCGAACCTATCATATTATGTGTATGTGTATGTTGTGTATGTTGGACCAGATGCCCCATAAGAAAAGGAAAGGTTATCATAATACCATCGTCATCCCATCTGCCGTCCCCAGTTCAGGACACTGGTCTACAATGAGGATGAGGAAAGTATATGTACAGAAATGATTTCAAATGAAAGGCCAGAATAAGAATAGTCGAATATTATTTAATTCTTTGACTATCCTTAATATATCTTTGAATATATTTTATATCTTTGATTCTACATTACTTCTGGTTCACTAGTGTCCTCCTATCTAAACCATAGGGCATATGGAGAAGAACCAGATAAAGAAACTCCATATAGGACAACCAAAACACATTATAGAAAATCACACATAAGAATTAGGTATTATAAATTAACCATAATTATACGGTAGCAAACACAAGTTACTTAAACTGAACAAATAATAAATATGGCGTAACACTTACACTTGGGCAGCGTGACTACCTCTGTGATCTTTGGTAGAATTCCTCCTTTTATGACAAACCACATCTTTTATAGATTTACCACCACACTTCACGATGGTTCGGAATGGCGGCAAATCCATCCAGGAAATGAAGTTTGTTTACAGTATTATAATACGTACTTAATCATTTCTAAATTATAATTATTACTTCACAAATTATACTATGATTTTAGGATGATTATAACTGTATAATTAATATCACAATTACAACAAGATTCACCAAAATAAGTTACTAAACATTGTCAACAATGGTTTGGTTTTTAATAGATGTTGCCAGTCTAAAAATGAAACGTAGATGACTAGATTAATATTAATAATTTAGATTCAAACTCATGATACGACTCATGACTCGACTCACGAATCATTCAATTAAATAAAATCTAATATTCTAACACACTCGTATCCAGACCAAACAGCGCTTAGTCGTCGGCATTTTCGTTGCGTATCACCATCTTATAACCAATTTATTATAAGGACTAGCCTTGCGGTAGCATTTCCCCTCTGCCACGGTATAAAATGAATTAATCATGT
This sequence comes from Agonopterix arenella, assembly GCA_927399405.1. NCBI lineage: Eukaryota > Metazoa > Arthropoda > Insecta > Lepidoptera > Depressariidae > Agonopterix > Agonopterix arenella. Next base: position 2,072,016 of record OV656711.1, read on the forward strand.
GAATTTACATTCAATTTTATACCTGATGAAAATTAGAATCTAAAAAGTGGCAGAAATGTTTTTTCGTAGAATTACACGCGTAACTAGTAGGGACTAGTTATATATATATAGGGATATAAGTAGTCAAAGCTAGGAACAAACAAATAAAAATAATGAAGAAAAACAATAGACAACTGTAAAAATATTATTTCATGTTTCTGAGCTTCTTTTTTCGCGAAAAGTGATCGGATACGTATGGCGTGACATCGCCTGCGCTAGCTTTTTGTTCTTCAAATTAATTTTATAAATTATCAAGATAATTATCATGATAATTATCGTGATAATAAATTATCCTTTTGAACCCTGTGGAAAAGGGCTTAGCAAAGATAAGATAAAAAAAGATAAATATTACAGTTTTTGAGAGTTACGCGGTTATTATTTAATCTAGAATTAAAAATTTTAACGGGTTCTTACCGCGTTTTGGTATATTTGAGTTCCCGATATTTCGGCAGTGTTACAACTGCCATGATCACGGGATGACTGGATCCCGTGATCATCTCAAATATACCAAAACGCGGTAAGAACCAGTTAAAATGTTTATTTCTAGATTTAGATAAATATTCTTTATTTGCACACCAAGAACCGCGAGGTTTTCTACATACAATGCAAGCAACCTTCTGCTTCTGATCTAACTAATCTCTTTCGGGGTAATCAGAAACATTGCTACAACTACAAACAATTCGGCAGATATCGAAAAATTAATGTAACCATTGATACTCAACAAATTAGCTTCTAATTCAGCGCAAAATTAGTTAGCACATTGCATTAGTGTTGCGAAACTTAGTATCGATAGTTTAGATATCGATAATTATGCTAAAATGATATCAAAAGAACTAAGTTTAACAACATAATAACATAACATAAAATGGTTTTTAGCATAATTTCGTTGAATTATTACCATCTTACTGCTGGGCAAATTAGGCCTCTCCTTTAATCCTCAAATAAAGCAAGATCTGGGCAAACTCCGGCCATTTGTCATCGAAAACATGCGTAAACGTGCGTTTGTGGGTATTGTAGGGGCTGTTAATTTATACTTAGTATCTACCAAAATTGCAAAGCAAAGTAGGTAGCAAAAATATTAAAACAACGATTTGTGACTCAAAACAGTAGCTTACGTAATAACAATTCCACCCCATGTAAGAAATAATAAGACATGCTCGGACCCCAAATCTTCTTACGTAATAAATAAGTACAAACGGCGACAAATCAAGATATACAAAATCAAAATAAGCTGGCCACGCGTATATGTGTCGCCGTGTGTACAGTTTCTACTGCTATACGTTCAACTGCGTTGAATGGTAGGTTGAATGTGATGATGAATTTTATTGGCGCGGTTTGGTGAATGCATATTCTTTACGTAGTAATAATAAGTATTATTTGGCAAGATTTACTGGGATCCAGGGCGTATTTGATCCATCTATTGACATTGCTTGACAATCGACAAACTATCGATAGTCGTTTATCGAAATATCCATATGTTTGTATAAAAGACTATCGATAGCTTGTCGATAGTCGTTTATCGACCGGCAGCACTATATTGCATTCCAATTTGTTTGTTAACGTCCTCTGAGTAAGCAAATATATGCATCAGTACTCAGCTCCCTTGCACAGTGCACTTTGTGATCAAAGTGAATTTTGACAGAGATTTTAGTTAGCATTCCAATCAATGAATTGAATTTACCGTGCGCTCTGGTACATTTTCAGTGAAGTAGGTACATTCGGAGTGAATAAGGAAAGTTAATTGAAAGGAATAGTTTTTAACGAGGAAAGTAGATTTCTAACGTAGGTCTAACCTATCGTGCTCAGCACAAACCTTAGGACTAGCCTTGCGCTAGCATTTCTCTGTCACGCTATAAGATCAATTAATCATGCGCATTTACATTAAATTTTATACGTTATCACTAAATGAGACAGCTGATAATTGCGAAACAATAACTTCGACCTAGGAACGTTTGGGGATCACACGAGACTTCTTTTCATGATTTGTAACGTTCAAAATTAGAATCTAAAGTTATGGGGAATAAAATACAAAGTTGCGGATTTTGTGTTACCCCGCCCCCCGCGTATAATATTCATTATAAGTAGTTTATAAGTAGTCAAAGGCACAAACAAATACTTACGGCGAAGCAATCCTTGGCCAACATCTACTGGGAAGCAGTGACAGGACATTTTTTGATTCTTAATTTTTTTATGGGGCTTTTAGGCATTTGGCAATATCAGCCCCATCGTGATTTCACCTAAACACACAAAAGAAAACAATAAATAAATAAATTTAATTGGAATGCCGAAAAGTTTAAAATCGGTATGACACTTTTGTCTGCTACAAATTGGTTTGGAGCTAAATTTTAATGAATGTGCAGCGGATCTTCTTCTTCCAGCCCTTATCCCATTATTTGGGGTCGGCGCAATATGTCGTCCTCTTCCATTCATCTCTTTTAGCCGTCATTTCTGCGCACACTCATCACATCATACATCTTTCACACAACCCATCCATCTATTTTTTGGTCGTCCTCTCTTCATGCAGCCATCCACATTCATATTCAACATTCGTCTTGTAATATGAAACTCATCACTCAATCAATCAATCAAATATACTCTATTTTACACCAAGACATAAACAGTAAAAATACAGAAATAAAAATACAAGAGGCACAAAATAAGGCGGTCTCATCTCTTCTCATCACATGTCCATACCACGATAGTCGATTACCGCGTAGCTTTTCATTCACTGGAGCCACTTTCAAACTTCCTCTAATTATACTCATTCCTAATCTTGTAAATTCTAGTAAGCGGATATTAACTGAAAAATACTTAGTAACTTGTAATATAATTAACATCTTGTGTCACCGACATCACATCCTTCCCAAGATAAGGATGAATTTGATAAGAAGAACTGGTATAATCTTATAATTATAAGTTAAAAAATGTGTAAGTGTGTAAGACTAAATGCCAACCTAAAAATATTTCCAGAGATGCTCTCGAAAATGGTGAAATCTTTCTTGAGACATCAGAGATGAAGGTGTTCAAGTAAGTCGCAAACGTACATGCGGGTCAATCATAGAACCTCTATTTTCCAAGTCTGTAAGAACAACTATACATTGTTACCGTTCACTACAAGAAGGAAAGTTTCGCAAAGCAACAAAGAAGTTGGTAACATTTTCCGAGATGTTACAGTTTTCTGACGCACTCGCTACATTCTTGCACGAGGCTGCTTACAAAGTTCCATGAGAGAGTTTCCGATAAGTAATAGATGTTGTTTTGTACTTACATGTTTTTAAACTTGTTTCGAAACAAAATGTAATTATCGTGTTACGTTGAAAATTTTTATAACTCTTTGTCTTTGAATCGGAACCTACAATGATGAAAATGAAAGATGATTTCGAGAGCGTCGGTGGCGCGTTGCGAAGAGGTGACACCCAATTATGGGTTCCGGGTTCGAATCCCCACAGACAACATGCTATGTACCAATGTGTTTTTCTAACTTATGTACGTAATACCGACTGCTCTCAAACGGTGAAGAAAAACATCGTGAAGAAACCTGCATACACTGAAGAAAAAATTCTGATGTGTATGTGAAGTCTACAAATCCGCATTGGGCACGCGTAGTGGACTAATGCCCATACACCCTCCCTGAGGGTAGGCCTGTGCCCTGCAGTGGGACATTTATAGGCTGATGACGATGACGATTTCGTTTTAGATGTAGTGTCCGGTTTCGAATAGCACCAACCCAGTCGGTTAATGATAAAGGATACCAATCCTTCGTACAACCATGGAAACACGAAAATTGGCCATGGCGGTCGGTAATGTTCAACTTTCTTTCGTACGTCGATCACCCACACTAGGTTTGTCTCTTTTTGTCGTTAGATTAAAAGGGGACAAACCAACAACGACGATCAAAGCAGACGAAAGAAGTTCAACATTACCATAACTTACAGTGTAAGATGACATCTTAACTATTATAAAACTGTAACAGGAAGTTTGTCTGTACATTGAAGATATTAACAAAAAAAAGTTGCGATATGGTTTTTAGGTGTCCCTGATTCCATATCGTTTGTGTGTTTGTTTGAACGAGCATCACGCAAAAACTTTTTTTGTTTGATAGCTTATTATCTGACTTAAAATCTGGTATATAATTTGTGCGGACAAAGTCGCGGGTTAACGCTCGTTTTTTAATGAAACTGTAACAGAAGTGTGTCTGTACATTGAAGATATTAATTTCATGGATTTATGGTTTTTAGGTGTCCCTGATTTCCTGATCAGCAATATTTGGATTTTTTATCTGTTTGTTTGTTTGTATGTTTGTTTATTTGGTCGAGCATCACGCAAAAACTACTGAACCGATTTTAATGAAACTTTTTTGTTTGATAGCTTATGATCTGACCTTAAATCTGGTATATAATTTGTGTAACTCTAGTTACTAATTAAAATTTTATGGAACTTGTTTTCTTTGTTTTCATGACAAAAGATTTTTTTTTCGCGATTTCGATGTTGGTCCTATAGTGAAAGTTGTTCAGGTTGTTCAACCCACTAAACCACCCCCTTAAAATTTTTTTCAATTTTTATTCATACTTCTGTAACACCTTTTATAATAATATGTAACTGCAATAGTTTGATATGCACCGAAGAGTTTGTAAAGTGTAAATGCGTTCGAGATATTCCAATAAACTTATATGATGGAACTTTTTGAGTGCTCTTAAGATGTCGGAAATATTTATTGCAGCTTCACAGGAAACTTTTTACAACTTACTGAAGAACGAATTGAGATTCAACTGACAGTAGGACCATAGTGTAATAAAAACTAATAGTGGTGGAGCTAAGATGTCGCGGCGCGGTAGGCCTATGCTCGCGCGGTGCGCGAGGGACAGGCATACGTGGGCGTACAATAATTGAATTCGCTTTGAGGATACGCGCGAAAGCAGATGGGGCCGGGACACACCGTCATCGATTGACCTTGCGCGACCACTGAGCTTCTCCACTGTTGTTTTTATTACACTATGGTGGAACTTAATGTTCTCATAGGAAAATGTGACGACGTATAAGGATCCTTCTTAATATGCTAACGCTTTTTTAAGGGGATGACCAGACCGTCAAATTGAACAACTTTCTCTATGGCATCAACAATGAAACCGCGACAAAAAATCTGCTCTTCCATACAAAACTGCAAACCTACTCAAGTATATTCCGGCCATTGACGTAGAATACTATGGACGCCGCGCAGGGTCTAGAACAAAATTCTCGAAAAAGGCGTCCGAGACTAAACTACGCAAACCTAAAGTACGTGTAGCAATATGAAACGACAAAAAACATTGAAAATGCTTATATTCTTTTCCGTCTCACTACTCTGTCGGGGCAAGGGGCGCGCCGTGCGCCCGCGCGTGTTCGTAATCAGCCGTTCAAATGAAGACTGGCATAATTGGTTCCCTTTTTACGTTTTGGAGCTCTTTTGTTTCGGAAACTTTTGAGCGCAGACCTCACGTCCAGTAGTCGGTAAGTCAATGGTCCCGGCCCACTCTGCCTGCACGCAGGGTAAGCGTGAATCGAATTCAAGTAGCCCGCCCCGGCACATCGCACCAGCATAGACCCGCCGCGCCGTGACCTTCACCACTATACATTTTTATTACACTATGCCTACGCATTGACTTATAGTAGCGGTATACTCGAACAAGGTTTTCCGAAATAGCTCTCATGGGGCATAATTAATGCAGTTAACTACGTTTTCTCATTATCCAGACAAGTTTATGGCAGAATTTTTAATGTCGGGTTATTTACTTCGCTAGTTGTTTGACTTAGATCTACAGGGTGTTAGGGTAAACAGTCACATTACTTTAAGGGGTGGTTGTACCCATGATACTGAACAACAGAAACATATAGAAAATTCCCAAAAAATCGTTTGGACTTCCCATACTAAATGCAATCCACTGATAATATTGTAGCCCAGTCATTTTACGGAGTTTTGTGAGGCGGGGTAGGGAGTAATTATTAATTGGACTTTTAAACTTTAGCCCGGCACCATTTAGTGACAAAAAGACTGGTGGTTTCAGTCCATACAAACGTTTGACGCACAATACGCGTAAACGGAATTAATAAAAGTAATATTTTATATATGGAAAAATAGTTTAGAAAATCTAGTTGCCGCGTAACATGTGATGTGACATAGAGCGGGAGCGCAGGGCACTGGCGATGAGGGCGAATATGCTTGCCCGCAGGTTTGCACGATGTACTAAAGATGTTAAAGTAACGTTATTCAAGGCATATTGCCAGTCGTTCTACACGTGCAGCCTGTGGGTCAGTTACACGCAGAAGTCGCTCAGTGCGCTGCACGTGCAATACAACAATGGGCTGAGGATGTTGTTGGGGCTGCCTCGTTTCTGCAGCGCATCGGGCATGTTTGCGGCGGCGCGAGTAGATAGCTTTGCAGCCATCATACGCAAACGAGCCGCCTCCCTGCTGCGCAGGGTGCGGGGCAGCACCAACACCCTCCTCGAGCCCATTGCAGAGCGGTGTCCCATCATTGGGCATTGGAATAGCCTGCATAGGGGCTCTAGGCCCCCTTTTGTTAATGTTAAATAAGTGTTAAAAAATGACGTCACTAACATAGTTTTAAGTCATTGTTACTAGCACTATGGATCTATGATCTGCAATAAAATAAATAAATTTGAATTTGTAACAAATAACATTTGCAGTTTATAATATAATTACGAAGATATAATGCTTTAAAAATTTTGTATGAAAAATTTCAAAGCTTGATATCTTCGTAATTATTATATAAATTGCAAATGTTATTCGTTTCGCGGCGTGTAGATTTTCTAAACTATTTTTCCATATATGCAAAGTTACTTATATGCAAAGTTATTAATACCGTCTACGCGTATTGTGCGTCAAAGTTTTGTATTTAATTGACCCCCTTGCAACCACCTTAAATGAATAATATTAATACTAATGCACTCATTTGACTTAGATTTCACAATATAAATAATGTTTGATCAATAAAATATGCATTAAAACTTAAAAAATGAGGTATTAATTAGAAAATTCGAATGTATTTTTCAAAACCTTCTAAGTAGACAAAAATATTTACATCATCTTTCAAGTATGTTATTACTAATAATAATATCTAATACATATGTAATTTACCATCAGGTTTTTTAGAACGAGATAAAGGCAAAATTTTGAAATTGGAACTGTTACTGACGTGATTTTTTTTTAATTTTGGTACTTTTCTAAGCTCAAATTGGCTTTTCAATATTATACCAAAAAAAAATATCAATTATTAATTAGTCCCGGCTCAAACCGTAAAATGGCTGGGCTAATTGGCCGTTTTATGAAAAGTCGAAAAAAATATGCCAATATCCAGATATTCTACAGAGGATAGAGTAAGAAAGGATTTCTCAACAATCGATCCCTAAAGAGTTAATAAAAGCACATGCAATATAAAAAATTTGAAGATATTCGTGAAAAAAGAATCCGCTGTTCCATACAAAACTGCAAACCTATTAAAACCTAATTGAACAAAAGAATTTTTTTTTTTGCGATGTCATGTTTGCTGCCATTGTAAAAGTTGTTCAGATTGAATGACTTAGATTTCACCCTCATCATCATCATCTCAGCCGATGGACGTCCACTGCTGGACATAGGCCTCCCCCAAGGATCGCCATAACGACCGGTCCTGCGCTGCCCACATTTAACGGGTTCCCGCTGCCTTCACCAGGTCGTCGGTCCACCGTGTGGGGGGGCCTACCCACGCTGCGCTTTCCGGTACGCGGTCGCCACTCGAGAACTTTTCGGCCCCATCGACCATCGGTTCTGCGAGCAATGTGCCCCGCCCAGTAGATTTCCCCCTGTATACTTCAATTACAATCTCTATGTATGCACTACCCAAATACAAATGTAATTAAAGTGAGAGCTAAGCAACACTCAAGGCACCGCGTCCACGATGCAGTTAACTCGAACTGTAAAGTAAACACAAAGTTAGTGTCCCACTAACTATGTTACGAACTGCCCGTTCTGGTGAAAATGCATGTTTGAACATGTCGAAGTTCACATATGTACGCTTTCGTTAGTATCCCACGGGGGTAGGCAGAGATTAAAAGAATTTTGAGGCTGGTAGTCTCTATACAAAAAATGCTTATTTTATACTACAACATTCTTCTTCTTCTTCGTATCGTGTGGGCAAGCCCTGGTGTCAGAGTTTTTTCAGATCGCCTTACGGCCTCTGACGTGGTTTTTATGTAACGACTACCTACCACCAGAGATAGTAGCCGGGACCAACGGCTTAACGTACCATCCGAAGCACGGAATCATCTTTCTTTTCAGACAATCAGGTGATTCAGCCTGCAATGTTAGGACATTGGAAAAACGCACAAAGTGATATATCACTAGGTATACCCCGTGGGAATCGAACCCACGACCTCCATGTCGAGAGCCCAATGCTCTTAACCATTAGACCACGGAGGCAGTGATTATTACATACACTGAGACCAGCGCTGGTTATTTGTGTTCGCCCCAAGCTCACCCATATTTAACGCATACCTCCGAACTTATGGTATTTTCTTTTCATTCTCGGCAATGCAGGTTTCTTCACGATACTTCTTCACGATAACTACTAACTTATGACGTTTGGGGTTCACACAAGACTACTTTTCATGATTTTTAACATTCAAAATTAGAATCTAAAGTTATGGGGAATAAAATCCAAAGTTGCAGACGCAAAAAGTGGCAGAAATGTTTGCAGTAGAATATTACGCGTAACTAGTCCCTGTAATATAAGTATTCAAAGGCGAAAGCCCATTTTGTCATACCACTTGCAACTTTCTTGCAGCACGGCTCGGCGACAGTATTTTATTATTATTTGGTTGTAAAGGTTTCGTCAATGACCAATAGCAACTGCGACCTGGACAGATCTATTGTAGCTCTCACCCTAGACCTAAAGGTCATTTCCTAAGCCCACGGACTTCATGAACCGTGTTATGCTTTTGGAGGGGAGGTCCCTAATGTCAGTAGGTGTTATTACGTTTACACCTAGAGTGCGGCTCCTGCTGTGAATGAGCACTTCGAGACAGCCTATAATTACGAAACAATAATTTCGAACTTAGAACGTTTGGGGTTCACGCGAGACTACTTTTCATCATTGTTAACGTTCAAAATTAGAATCTAAAGTAATGGGAATAAAATCAAAAGTTGCGAATTTCATGTTACCTCGCCCCCCGCAAAAAGTGGCAGAAATGTTTGTTAGTAGAATTACACGCGTAACTAGTCCCTATATAAGTAGTCAACGTTTCTTTCCGATTTCATACGGCTATATTTTTTGAAATAGAGGTGGAGACAGCAATAACTCGGATTTAATTGAAAATTTTGTTAAAAAAAGTTGTAATAAAAAATTTGAAAAATATGATTTTAGACTCGTATTTTCATAAGCTTTTGATTAATATCCCACACCATAGGGCAAAAAAAATTTTTTTTTACTCTTCCTACCTCCCCAAACTGCCCCCGAATATAAAAATTAAGCTTATTTTACTTAATTTATGATATTGGACCAGCAATTGCTATATCTGTGCCATAGTTTCAGCTTCCAATGTCTTACGGTCTCTGAGAAAAATGCCTGTTACAGACGGATGGACCGACACCGAGCTGATTCCATAAGTGTTCCGTTTTGCACATTTTTGGTACGCAACACTGAAAAACTGTTACTATTGGACCCTGTATAGCTTTCAAAATAACCTGGCCAATTTGCGCTTGCTTGCAACTTGTATGACTGCACTATCTAAAACCGGGGCGTGTTTCGGACTTTTGCTCAAACTTTGTTCGTAGTTAGGGTTGTCATCTCTGGTTCGCGTTCCAGTTTCGAACAATGCGGAGATGACAGTTTATTTGGGTTGTTTATTGTACCAGGTCTCACAATGGGATAAAGTTTATTTTACAGTGTTTTTGTGGGAATGCTAGATAACTAGATATGTAAAACGAGAACCTTTTTGCCGTTGAGACCACGGGGGTTTGGGGTGCCGAGGCTAAGACCTTCGTTGCGGAGGTTGGCCGTCGACTGAGGGAGAGAAATTGTGACCCCCGTTCCGGGTCGTTTCTGGTGCAGAGGCTAGCCATAGCAATTCAACGTGGAAACGCTTCTAGCATTATGGGCTCCTTTGCGCCGGGATCGACAAGGGGCGGGTTATTTGACTGAGTTTGTATTTCATTGTTTTGACGAAGCATGTTGCTGATTTATGTCTGTATTTTTTTTTTTTGTAACTTTATATTTGACGACGCTTGTGCTGACCTCTTTTTTGTGATTAATAAAAGTAATATTTTTAAAAACAAGTTTGCTTTGTTAAGAATTAAATTTAATTATCGTTGGACGAGCAAGGAAAGAGCCTACCGATTGGCGAAACCTGAGTTTGTCTGGCGCACCCTGGGGAGTCAGCCTCGATACAGCCATTGCTCACTGGCTAATTTGTCCATTACAGCATGAGTGATTGTCATACTAATTGGGAAACCTCCTCCTTTTTTTAAGTCGGTTAAAAAGAAAGATCGTTGTATGTCATCGAAGTATATAATACATACACTGGGTGATTGACGACGACCCGGTTGTCGTAATGGTTACCACGCCGGACTGCCAAACCAGGGTCCTGGGTTCGAATCCCAGTTCGGTCATGGATGTTATATGTTCGTGCCGTTGTTGTATGGTTTCCATAATAAAAAAGCCTATAGTGCTTGCTTAGGATCATCAAAATGAATGAATGAATTAGTTAATTTACAGGGGTTTTAAACTGCCTCCGTGGTCTAATTTAAGAGCATTGGCTTTCGACACGGAGGTCGTGGGTTCGATTCCTACGAGGGACACCTAGTGAAATGTGACTTCGTGCGTTTTTTCCCATTTGGTTAGGACATTGCAGGCTGGATCACCTGATTGTCTAAAAAAAAGAAAAATGATTCGTGTTTCGGATGGCACGTTAAGCCGTTGGTCCCGGCTACTGTCTTTGGTGGTAGTAGTCGTTACATAAAAACTACGTCAGAGGCCGTAAGGCGGTCTGGAAAAACTCTGACAACATGGTTCTGCCCACACGATAAGAAAGAAAGAAAGAAAGGGGTATGTTTAAACCATCCAACTAAATAAAGTTTTACTGTTGTGTTTTTTTGCGATTTGATGTTTGCTTTTATAGCAAAAGTAACTTCATTTTGATGGAACACACCCCTGATTTGGAAAGTTTTTACAATATCACCTAGTATAGTATAATAAGGTCTAACAAAATTAGCTGAAACTATTTTAAGGAGATGATCAAACCATCAAACTGAACAACTTTCTCTATGGGACCAATATCAAAATCGCGGAAATAAAATTAGCTGTCCCATACATTTCGTTCGGTCGAGTTATGTTTACAGTTTTGTATGGGACAGCTGTTTTTTTTCGCAATTTAGATATTGGACCAATAGAGAAAGTTGTTCAGTCTGATGGTCTGATCATCCCCTTAAAATAGTTTCAGCTGATTTTGTTAGACCTTATATACATAAAAATCCATGTCTATCGTTTGTAGTTTAGGTAGGTACCCGTTCCTAAACCGATAGACCGATTGCGATGAAACTTTGATCGGTTGCTTGTTATGAACATGCCAGCAAAGGTTTCTGACAAAAAAATTACGCACGCCGGGTAAAATAGTACAGTAGGTATTTAAATTTCTTTGTTGTCTGTCAGCGAAAAATCATCATCTTGCATATCTACAACTTAGTCGTATTTATTATGATTATTGTCATCATCATCATCACTGGCCTTTCCATCTTTGAAAGATAAATTAAGCAGCGTCTTGGCGGCACTTACGCTCGGCTCGTGACTATAAAGCCGGATACGTGAGCGACAGGTACGGCCGCATATACGGCAATTCAAATTTGAGTTTGCTGTGTCAGTTGGGTTTGATAGCCGAACATGCCTCTTTTCCTGCTTTTCAGCCATGGAAGCAAACCAGGCCCTGTCGTGAACAGCTCTTCCCTCCGCTAAATGTTTCCTCCACAAGTCGCGGTTCTTAGCGAGATCCTGCCAGCCGCTGGTGTCGATTTAGAACGTGGATATGTCTCGCTTTACGCAGTTCTTGAATCGGAGACGTGGTTTCCCGAAATTTCTCTTGGCATGCGCTACTTAACCTCGAAGAACTTGACGCGGCACGCTTGATGCGATGAATGCGATTACTGTCAACTAGTACAAAAAAAGAGGTAGGTACTTGGTAGCACTTTCGAATCTGTCATTTGTGCAGCGTTGATTGTGTATCTAGTTCAGTTCTATATAATTATGTAATGAATATAAATACAAGGTTCTCTCTCTCTCTGCAGAGCGCATACCATAGAGATCTAGAGAGATGCCAACCAACGTGCTGAGTACGAAACCTAATGTCGCATCACCACCAGTACCATGCGATAGAAAGTATTTTGATAGCTTGAATGTGCTCATTATCCGTTGCGGTATCAGAACTCAACGTTCGAATAATCTTTAGTGCTACGCATGCATTGTAAACTATTTACACATAATATCTCGACTGGCTTTCAGCCTCATAATATATTGAATCCATACTGTCGCGAGCAATGTGTTGCGTATTTGCGCATATTGCTGCGAAACTGGCCCCGCCCCCTTTTCACATCTCCCTTTAGTTTTTGTGATCTGTGGCGCATACCATTGTTTTGGAACTGGGCATATTCTGAATCTTTTTGACCAGTACAGTGTCATTTGTTTTATATTATTTATCTCCTCTAAAAGTGGCAACCCTTTCTAGTTTCCAGTAAATGGTAAAGTTTAGTTCGTTGTTCGGGAATATCGTATAGTAAAGGAAGCGCTATAATATTGGAATATTAGATTACATGATACCGTGCTCGTAGGTAATCTAGTTAATTATTAAGTGAAAGTATGAATTTCCTCGTAAACCCGAGCGTTTCTCTTAGCAAGTAGATTATTATTTGACAGACAGACAGATTTCTAAAAAAATAAACAACTTTTCCAACAAAAAACAAGAATTTCACATAGTAGTCATTGCTGTTTCAAATATTATTGATTTTTAAACATGTTACAGCCATGTTATGCTATTTTGAATCAAAAGATTGAAAAATTTGTCTCGGGCATTATAAGCTGTGTTATCCAATTTTGTCACCGAGCCCACTACCCAGAGAACGAAATTTTCAATCTGAAATATTTGAAATTGGAACAGGGTGTATCATCTATATCGTTTGAATTCCAGTTGTAATGCTGGACTTGCGGGTTGGTTAGTTTGTAATAACTGCCAGTAGATGGCGTTCACGTTTTAAGACGCAACAGATTGAAAATTTCCTTCTCTGGGTATTGGGCTCGGTGGCGAAATTGGATAACGCAGTTCCCCGGTTTGGAAAAGTGCGGGTTCTAGTCCCGCCCGAGACAAATTTTTCAATCTTTAATTTAGTCATTGCTGATTTTTAATTTATCGGGTCACTGCGGATTTGTTATTATTATTATAACACTTTATTGTACACACGGACATAATAATACACAAAGTTGAGAAAACATGTACAAAGGCGAGCTTATCTCTGAAGAGATTTCTTCCAGCAGACCCGTAGAAGAGACAGTTAACAATTACAAGGCAAACTTATTGTGTACAAGCAAACAGTATAAATAAATAAATAAATGTAATATACAGGGTGACTGGTAATTCGACCTATTCCTTGAAAGGGGTTATACTAGAGTTCATTTGCAACAATTTTGCCCCACTTAACTGGGGGTCGAAAATCGCTTGTTTTCAAGTTATCTCATTTTTAAGATTTTTTTGAAAAAATCAATTTTTCCACCTAAAACTGACAATTGTGAAAAAAATACTCCACTCTCTGCACTAAGTAAGCATTTTTCTAATAGCTGATGAATGAGCGACTACATTAAACTAAAATACATGTGTAAAATACCCGAAACCACTGAAATAAAAGGTTATAAACCGCACGACAAAATTTTTTTATTTGGATTTCGTTTCAATCCAAAGAGGATTACTTAAAAAAAATGTATCACACTTGGCGTACAAATTACGGAAATAACTTCCTCAATTCCTAAACTTTCCAAAAAGGTGCAAATGTTGTCTACTTTGACAAGAGTTTGAAAAAAATTGTTAACAATGGCAGAGCAGGTAGCGGATTTCCTAGAAGCGAACCTTACAAGATGCCGATTTGCTTTTGTCTCTTTCATTTTATTGCTTACATTGTTTCTCTTTTGTAAGTATTCGGGAATGTTTGTACTAAGGTTCACAATCGAGGCCCACTCATTCGCTCAATTCATTAAGTAATCAGTTAGTTTCAACCATCTTGGAGTTCGGACGTGTCGTTGTTAACTAACTTAAATTCTGCGCTAAAACAGCTTCCTTTTCAAATGGCTGCTTACCAAAATGAAGAATACGCGGATATCATGTATTGTTACGGGTTTTGTGATGGTGACGCTGCTGCTGCTCGAAGAGACTATCAAAGACGTTTTCCTACCCGCCGTTTACCTGATGTCAGCGTGTTTGGTACGACATATCGGCGCATTCGAGAAACGGGATCGGTTCGACGTCGCCAAACCGACGCTGGTAGACCTAGCGTTAGTGATCCGATCGAAGAGGAGCAAATTTTGCAGTGTTTTCAAGCAGACGGCACTACTTCAACAAGAATTGTGGCTAGGCAGCTTGGTATGTCTCAGTGGAAAGTCTGGTTCACTCAGCACACAGCACGGCAGTATCCATTCCATTACACGCCAGTACAAGCTATCGAGGAGGGAGATCCTGTCAGAAGGATGGATTTCTGCAGATTTCTAATAAATGCAGACATTGAAGACCCTGAGTATCTAAAAACAATCTTGTGGACAGATGAATCGAACTTCGACCGTGATGGTATTACAAACTATCATAATCTGCATTTTTGGGCCCCTAAAGGTCAGAATCCGAGAAAATCTAACGAAGGAGCTCACCAGCACAGATTCTCACTTAATGTGTGGATGGGAATCGTGCACAATAATTTAATCGGGCCATTCTTTCTGCCGGCACGCCTAACCGGCATCGCCTATGAAAACTTTTTAAGAGAAGAGTTACGTCCGCTGCTGGAGGATGTGCCGCTTACCACAAGAACAGCTTTGGTGTATCAACATGATGGCTGCCCAGCCCACTATTACCGGGGCGTGCGACAGTGGATGGATGAGAACTATCCACTGAGATGGATTGGTCGAGGCGGCCCGATCCCTTGGCCGGCTAGGAGTCCCGATCTAACCCCATGCGACTTCTACATTTGGGGTCATATGAAGACATTGGTGTATCGTACACCTATCTCTTCTCAAGAAGAATTAAGAGAGAGGATTTTGGCAGCTGCCCAACAAATTAAAGACACGCTTTCAACTCGAGTGACAGTAAGCGAAGTACGTCGCAGGCTTCGTGCTTGCATACGTAACGGAGGAAGACAATTTGAGCAAGACTTGTGATTTTTAAATGTAAAACTTTAAAACGAAATTTGTAATTTCATATGATTAGGTACTAAACATTATTATTTTACTCTTTTTTTTATTTTCACCAAACCAATAACTTTTTGAATAAAATTCACATCTGCGTGTTTAATAAGGTTTATTTTCCAAACTTGAACTAAAGTACACAACTTTTGCATCTTTTTGGAAAGCTTAGGAATTGAGGAAGTTATTTCCGCAATTTGTACGCCAAGTGTCATAAATTTTTTTTGAGTAATCCTCTTTGGATTGAAACAAAATCCAAATAAAAAATTGTTGTCTTGCGGTTTATAACCTTTTATTTCGGTGGTTTTGGGTATTTTTCACATGTATTTTAGTTTAAAGTAGTCGCTCATTCATCAGCTACTAGAAAAATGCTTACAGAGTGCAGAGAGTGGAGTATTTTTTTCACAATTGTCATTTTTAGGTCGAAAAACGGAAATATTCAAAAAATTCTTAAAAATGAGAGAACTCGAAAACAAGCGATTTTCGACCCCCAGTTAACTGGGGAAAAATTGTTGCAAATGAACTCTAGTATAACCCCTTTCAAGGAATAGGTCGAATTACCAGTCACCCTGTATACCTACAACATACAATATATATTAATATATGTATATAATTATATATATGAATATCACTTAAGATCGAGAAAGGTAGTGCTCTTTCGTTTTCTTTTTAAATAGAGCTAAAGTCTTGGAGTCGCGAATGTCGGCGGGGAGTGAGTTCCACAACCGAGCAGCATGAATGGTGAAGGAGTAGGAGTAGAAGTCGGTGGAGTGGGATGGGATACTAAGTTTGTTTTTATAATGTTTCTTAAGTGGCCACTTTTGGCGGTATTATCGATACTAGCTGCAAGCTTAAAACATAATAATCCGTAATATTTCGATAAATTGAATCCCAATCATGACAAGGTACAATGTGAAATTCCTGTTTTTTGGAAATGTAGTTTACTTGTTTAGAAATAAAAAATGCTATTGAGGGCAGCACAATATGCTCGGTATCCTCTTAAAGAGCGATGATAGACCATACGGAACAGAGCTAGTGCCTCAATCACGAGGCCGCTGTTCGATTCCTGGCCTGTACCACTAAGTTCTTCGGAATTTATGGACGGTTGTATTTATCATTTACTAGCTCGACGGTGAAAAGAAAATACCATAAGTTCGGAGGTATGCGTAAAATATGGGTGAGCTTGGGGCAAACACAAAAGATCAGCGATCGATGGTCGCATAACGACCCTTGCTTGCAATAGCCCGACCACAAATAATAATAATAATCCTTTTAATAACAAGGCAAGGTATTTGCAATAAGTTGGTTTGGATCAAATACCTTCGCTGATACTAAATTTTGAATCTATAGGTACTATTCAAAATGTATTTTAATCGCGTATCAAACTTCGGTAATTAACAGTTAAACTTAGTTAAATTGTGGTCTAACTTGCTAAAAGTGGATTCAAGATTAAGCTTTGATCAAATTCCCTTTATCAAGCGAAAAGTTCGAGGTTCTTTGTTTTAATGGAAAAAAGTTTTTGTTTTGTAAACATAGAAAAGTTTTTCATTGGATTATTTAAATTGTTTTACTGAAAATATTCAATAGGTATAATATAATTCCAGCCTATCTCGATCTTATTATTTTATGTTCGTTTTATTGACAACATTATTTTCGTTCACAACTACCAACGAGCAAGTGACAATTTAATACCTACATGAAAAAGACATCTTGATCTCGTTTAGTCATAATCTTCATATTAAAAGCAACAATAAACAATAACGTCATAGCGAAACCTTAAAAAAAACCAAGTGCGAGTCGGCTTCGCGCACCGAGAGTTCCGTAGAAGCACACACAAATTAATATGTATATTGGATATAGATAGGTAACTAGCTTTAAATTTTAGGACGTCCTAATAGCGTTGCCGCTTATTAGCACTTGGGGGCGCCACATTATGAAATAAATTGAAAAAGACGATCGGCTGCCACGAGGATCTAACCTTAGCTACCCAGATCGTAAACCGGTTGTCTAGACCGCTAGACCAACAAGACAGTGATTGATATGGGCGAAATCTCTCACTACTAAAGCGCAGCGCGTGAGGTGTAGTGCGCTGTTACTCCGATATGAACCCTAGTTCAACACATAGTGCTTCGAAACATAACCGATAGATGGCGGAAGCTGTATATGGAAAATCAGCGTTCCACTTAGTTTGTACCAAGATAGCATAGCATGGAGCATACGGTGCGTCAATCCGTCATCATGTGTGCTTCTACGTGCGGTTTCATACAACGTCTGCCTCTCCGTAAATGCGTCATCGTGTATGATCGCACTAAGAGTACACTATGGGAGCAAACCTAACGAATCAAAAAAATCTGCTGTTGTTCACACGAAACTAACTGTTATTATTATTACGTTGTTATTAATTACTAGTGTTATACAGGGTTTAGATAGTAAGTTTAACAATAAAAAAACCATTTTTTCTTGGTCTTTCTTTAATTTAAGATACTATGTTGTTTAAAAGAAATTGATCCTTATGAATGACTCTTTCGGTTGGTATCATAAAATACAGGATTTTTTTTTCACGTTTCACCGGTTCGATTCCCGGCTCAAGCAGATGATTTTTCAAAAATCTTTTAATGCAGTTTTAATTAAATTTGAAAATAAAGGAATGTTTCCTTTCAGTAAAATTTGCCATCATAAATATTAAGGGTACTTTCCCTCTAACCACGGCCTTTTTTTTCCACCCTGTATGTTCAAATGTTTATGTCATACTTAATATATTAAGGTTAAATTATAATCAAAGATTACAGTTTAATAATTATATTCAGGTTTTAAGTCGCAATTGTTAATGTTTGTGTGCATGCATGTTTAGGGTTGCAATCTAGATTTAAGCTATATGTTCTTATGTGTTATTATTTCACTGATTGTTCCCTGTTTTGTGTGTCTAATAAATAAAAACACTACTTTTATCCATGTTTTTTCTTCTTGCTCTATCGTAAAAACGGTAACTTAGTGTGACTTTAATAAAAGTGACGTCTGCGGCAGACGGTCTGCCACTCCGTCATGAGTCATAGTTTTCCCTGCCCATAGTAAAAGTTGTTCAGTTTGATCGGTAGTATCTTAGTTTAAAATGATGGTAATGATATCAAAGAATTATTGGGATTATATATAACGAGCGTTAACCCGCGACTTCGTCCGCACAAATTATATACCAGATTTTAAGTCAGATCATAAGCTATAAAACAAAAAAAGTTTCATCAAAATCGGTTCAGCAGTTTTTGCGTGATACTCGTTCAAACAAACAAACAAACACACAAACAAACACACAGACAAAAAATCCAAAAATTGGTGAAATGGAATCAGGGAAACCTAAAAACCATATCGTAACTTTTTTTTTGTTAATATCTTCAATGTACAGACAAACTTCCTGTTACAGTTTTATAATAGTATAGATATATATGGGATTTAATAGAAAACCTATACAGGGTGATATTGAATATTACCCTGTATACGTTTTCTTTTAAATCCCTGAAAATAGTTTAATTCGAACTCAAACAAGAAATTGGCTTTAAGAAAGCTTCAACGGTAGCTACGAAAGCCACGTCAAAGATCCCCTTACGTAGTTTTCTAGCTTACCGTACATACGTATGAAGTTTCCTGACAAAACTTCTAACCCTTAAGTTGGTCACTACGTGAAATCATGGTTATTGGAGTACAATATAAATCCAGGGGCTCTTACTGGAGTGCATTTGCACTCCCCAAATTGCTGAGATATTTCAAAAGATCTATTATGTTTTGTTATTACCTAATAATAATGAATTTTATAAAAAGTCTTAATAATGTTAGCGGAAATGTGGTTTTTGGCGGACTCCCCCCCTGCATGCTCTATGGGTCGCCCCTTTGCGCAATACTGGCAGCTGTCACTGCTCCCCGCGCTCCGCACTGATGCGCATACGCAATTCTGAGCCGCTACGATATTTTTATATAATTACGAGCGTTAACCCGCGACTTCATCCGCACAAATTATAATATAAGGTTTAGACCTTAAAAACCGCGAAAAAAAAAATCAGCTGTTCCATACAAACCTACTCGACCTAAATGTATGGGACAGCAGATTTTTTTTTCGCGTTTTCACTATTGGTCCCATAGAAAAAGTTGATCAGTTCGATGGTCTGATCCCCTTAAAATAGTTTCACCTAATTTTGTTAGACCTTATATACCAGATTTTAAGTCAGATCATAAGATATCAAACAAAAAAAGTTTCATCAAAATCGGTTCAGTAGTTTTTGCGTGATACTCGTTCAAACAAACAAACAAACACACAAACAAACAGACGGACAAAAAATCCAAAATTTGGTGAAATGTAATCAGGGACACCTAAAAACCATATCGTAACTTTTGTTTTGTTAATATCTTCAATGAACAGACAAACATCCTGTTACAGTTTTATAATGGTATAGATTGAGGAAAAGTCTATTAAAATGTATTTACCAGTACCCCGAGAGTTTCAGCCTAATAATTTATTTATTTTATTTTAATAGGCACAGTAACAAAGGACAATATAAAACATATGTTATATACAAATATTATATCTACGATAGGGCTAAAATTGCCTCTCAACAACAACTGCAAATCTTAAAATCTAAACATATAATAAGTATATTTTTTAATTTATGTTTTCAATCCAATCTTAATACTTAATTAATAATTATAGATTAAAGAGTAACCTTTAACCGGCTTTTTAGTAAGTATTACTATTTAAATTTTGGGGTGCTAAGAGAAAGCCTCACCGAGTGACGAAACCTGAGTTCGTCTAGTGCACTGGGCAGTCAGCCTTGATACATAGTCGGGGAAATCTACGGATTTTTGTATGGTGTAGGTTGCATTAATTGCACTTTCGGTGATAGTTTGTAATATTAGTAGATACATACCTGAAAAACATAATATCTCAATAATCCCCGATTTTGTATTGTGTATTATGGAATAATTAAGACATTTACAAAACAGTAATTTTAGGTATGAACAATAAATGGAAAACTGGTGATTTTATACAGGACGGCTTCGTTCAATACGTTTTACTTATAACAATAATAATCCCCGGTTAATATAGTAAATTTGAGTAGATATTTAATATTTTGTGAGTAAAAAAAATTATAACCTCAAAACTTAATTATTTACTGTTTGTTTGTACACAATAAATTTGCATTGTGATACTTAACTGTCGCTTTTGCTGGTATGCTGGAAGAAATATCTTTAGAAATAAGCTTGCCCTTTGTACATTTATATCGATTTTAAGGTATTTCTCAGGGTTCTCAGCCTATATAAGGTCTAACAAAATATGTTGAAACTATTTTAAGGGGATGATCAAACCATCAAACTGAACAACTTTATCTATGGGACCAATGTCGAAATCGGGAAAAAAAAATAGCTGTCCCAAACATTTGACTGGTGTTTTTTGTATGGGACAGCTGATTTTTTTTTCGCGGTTTCGATATTGGTCCCATACAGAAAGTTGTTCAGTTTGATGGTCTGATCATCCCCTTAAAATAGTTTCAGCTAATTTTGTTAGACCTTATATAACCACGAAATCTCAACAAAAGTGTTATAAACTAACAGTAATATTAGTTCAAACACAATTTACTAAAGTGTATTTAATGCAATCTCAAACCGTATTTTTCCTATACTAACAACCCACAGAGAAATTACGCGCTCGTCTAAGATACAACCATTGCTGACTGGCTAACCTTTACACTACAGCATGAGTGATTGTCATGACATGAGTGATTAAACTCATGTTCATAGAAAAAAAGAAGATTTAGTTTTTTGTATTCGTAAAATGGACTGAGATTGGTCTCATCATTGTGTCAGACCATTCTCAGCAATGAAATTCTCTAAGCGCAAACATCGTCACAACTTTCACAACCTTTAAATTCGTCGTTGAAACATCGGCGAGCTGTCAATTTGGTATTCGCTAAGGCTATATCATGTGTCAAACTTATATAAAAAAATTCGATGATCTAAAGGATACAAGAAGAATGTTATATTTGTGAGCTCATCGATGTTTTTTACATCGATGTGAAGCTTAGAGAATTCCACTCCAGTCCATACAAGTTAACAGATTGAACTTAAGGTGGTTTCAGTCCATACAAAATTTTGACGCACAATACGCGTAGACGGAATTAATAAAAGTAATATTTTATATATGGAAAAATAGTTCAGAAAATCTAGTTGCCGCGTCACAAATAACGTTTGCAATTTATAATATATTACGAAGATATAAAGCTTTTAAAATGTTGTATGAAAAATTTCAAAGCTTTATATCTTCGTAATTATTTTATTAATTGCAAATGTTATTTGTGTTGCGGCATTAAGCTTTTCCAAACTATTTTTCCATATATAAAAAGTTACTTATATTAATACCGTCTACGCGTATTGTGCGTCAAAGTTTTGTATAAAATTGACCCCTCTGCAACCACCTAAATCGTATTTTTTGCAGCAATGGAGTACAAATGCACAACATTCACGTACACCAGGTTAAAAACTATGTCTTTAGTATAAAAATGGCTTGATTCGCTGGACTTCGTGTATATGAAAAATACTGCACATATTTCTAAAATATGTGCATCCGCAGCAAGCTCAAGCAAAGCTTCTTGGCTTTGTTGGAAAGTTCAGATTTCGTTGGAGAAAGGTCATGTGGCTTACATTTGGTACAGAAGCTACTAAAAAATACGTAAGGAATTTAGGCGATATCAGAAATAGTGTATTATACAGGGGGTTTAATTAAATGCGTTCCTAATCAAACGTGGCGATTCAGACCAATAAACTAAACAACTTGTTTACTTATTACCACTGTTTGTTATTCCGTAGAAAACGTCAATGGCTATACGACCCAAATTTATGAAACAGAAACAGGTATTTTTTTAACAGACTTCAAGAAAGGAGGAGGTTTCTCAATTCGACCGTATATATTTTTAACCAACTTAAAAAAAAGGAGGAGGTTTCTGAATTCGGCCGTATATATTTTTTTTTTAACTGACATAAAAAAAAGGAGGAGGTATCTCATTTCGACCGTATATATATATTTTTTATGTGAGTTCGCGGATAACTTCGTCGTTTATTAATAGATTTTGTTGGAAAGAAGATATTTCGAGGGTGGTACCATGATAAGGAAACCAGGATCTGATGATGGCATCCCAGAGAAATCGAGCTGAACCTTCAAAAATCGTAGTGCCGGCTAGTGCGTTTGTTAATTTAAAGCAATACTATTAAAATGAACTAATGAATTCACCACTGATAATTGTAAAATAAACTAAAGATTAACAAAAAATTAAAACCGCCTTAAAAAAAACGAAAAAGTTAAAAAATAATATTGCAGCCGATGACTTTTTCGTAAGCATCATTAGAACATTAATTTGTTTTATGGAAGTCGGTGTCAGGCCGGTGCAATTCGCGACAGGGCTTGAATTAGTTTTTTGGCTTGGCTTGAGTATTAGTAGTAGTAAAAGTCATCGGCTGCAATATTATTTTTTAACTTTTTAGTTTTATTCATACTGATTGAGTGCGAGCAAGACAGTAATAGGCCATTGACTACATTTTCCGCATTGACTTACAAACTAATGGACGTCGGGTATAATAGAAAATACTCTTAAAAAAAGTGTCCTAGACTAAATTACATAAACGAAAGTACGTGTTATAAACAAGCTAAAACATTGATGATGATGATTATGATGAAGGTGGTTGCTTAGACCATAAAACTGAACAACTTTCAGTATAGGACCAGCATCAATCAATCAATTATACTTTATTTGACACCAAAAAAACAGAGTATACAGAGAGCAAACAATCAGGAAATACAAAAGGCACAAAAACAGGCGGTCTTATCGCTAAAAAGCGATTTCTTCCAGACAACCTTACATTCCAACATCTAAATCGTGAAATAAGAAACCAGCTGTCCCATAACATTTAGCTCGAGCAGATTTGTAGTTTAGTACGGAACATCCGAATTTTTTTCGCTATTGCGATATTAATCCCATAGTGAAAGTTGATCAGATTGATTGTCTATTATACCCCCTTAAATGTTTATGTGTATGGTGGTGCTGTTGGTAAAAAAAAAAAAAAATTTGCCTTTCCATCTTTGAAAGATGATTTAAGCAGCGTCTTGGCGGCACTTACGCTCGTGGCTATAAAGCCCGATACGAGAGCGACAGGTACGGCCGCATATACGGCAAGTGAAATTTGAGTTTGCTGTGTCAGTTGGGTTTGCTAGCCAAGGAAGCAAACCAGGCCCTGTCGTGAACAGCTCTTCCTTCCGCTAAATGTATCCTCCACAAGCGGAACACATTTAGCGGAAGGAAATTTGTATGGTGGTGCTGTTGGTACGGTGGGTCAAATAAAGACTGACGCGTAACTGTTAAGGTGAAAACAAACTGGGCTTATGTGATGCCACGCAACGTTATAAAAACTACTATAATTCAGCGACGTCACGTAAGATGAATGTGTTTCTAAATAATGATTTTTCATATATTTACTATGAAAACTGATGTCTTCTGATGGACGTGGCATCACGTACGTAAGCCCAGTTTGTTTGTACCTTTACTCTTTATACGAATTGTTACTTTGTTGGTTCGGACACTTTTGAGTGCGGAGCCTACGTCCAGTATATGGTAAGTCAATGATTTTCCGCCACGCTTCCTGCCAAACGGGGTAAGGTTCAAATCGGTGTCCATACTCCATGTATCACTAGATAAGATACCTCATTCTTATATACTGTGCTACAGTCGTGCATGAAGATAAAATTACGGACTTCTATTGCTCCCTTAGGAGTACTTGTACTCTATTGCAATGTGGTACGGTATACTATCCCGTATTTTATATTTCGAATGCGAGTTCCAGAAATGAATAAAATAGAATTAAAGGAAAGACAGTAATAGTCAAGTAATTTCATTTTAAACCAGGTTTGCCGACGACTTCGTACGTGCAGTCCATTTGTAATACGAAGTCGTCGATCAAGGATAAAAAATCTTATTGGATCTACGATAGACGCAGTATTATTTGAAAACTATCATCATCGTCTCAGCTGATAGATATTCGCAGAAGTTTGATGGGGAGTGAGCCCGTCGGCACTAATTTTAATAATTACTAGAGTTAACCTAAATTATGTACTTACTTACCAGATTTTAATTCAGACAAAAAAAGTTTCATCAAAATCGGTTCAGTAGTTTTTGCGTGATACTCGTTCAAACAAACAAACACACAAACAAACAGACAGACAAAAAATCCAAAAATTGGTGATATGGATTCAGGGACACCTAAAAACCATATCGTAACTTTATTTTTGTTAATATCTTCAATGCACAGACAAACTTTCTGCTACAGTTTATAATAGTTTAGATAATGTATTTATATCAATAAACTCGAATAATAGCAAAAAAAAAATTTTTTTCCAATTCTATTTTTAACGACCCACGTTAAAAATAGAAAATAAATACAGAAACAACTTGACGTACCGAATTATTAAATACTTAAAACTAGTGATGCAACGATATTTCTATTACGATACCGATACGAATACAGATAATATCGTATAAGCTATTACGATCACGATATATCATTACGATACAGATACGATACGAATAAATTACGATACTTTAAATAAAAACTAAAAATCTACTAGAAATCAACATCTATTATAATTTTTAATATACTTTTTTTTATGTTTAACATCAGGTAACTTACCAATTATTCATTCTATCTAATAATACTAGTAGCGAACACATAAGTGTCTTATTTCAGTCTGTTTCTGATATTGCCTACTGAAGTGCCTACATAAGGTACACTTAAGTATACTTAAACCTACATACATACTTTATGAATTTTAGTATTTAAAATTAATTCTGACAAATTTTTGTTGAGAAAACATAACATGTTTAAATTATCTGGCTTAAGGCGGTTGCAGAGGGTTCAATTTTATACAAAACTTTGACGCACAATACGCGTAGACGGTATTAATATAAGTAACTTTGTATATATGAAAAAATAGTTTAGAAAATCTAGATGCCGCGTAACGAATAACATTTGCAATTTATAAAATAATTACTAAGATATAAAGGTTTGAAACTTTTCATACAACATTTTAAAAGCTTTATATCTTCGTAATTATATTATAAATTGCAAATGTTATTTATTACGCGGCAACTAGATCTTTTAAACTATTTTTCCATGTATAAAATATTACTTTTATTAATTCCGTCTACGCGTATTGTGCGTCAAACTTTTGTATGGACTGAAACCATCTTAAGTCGGTTTCTTATATCTGTATGAATCAACCCAGCTGTAGAAAACAATCTCTCTGAGTCCACAGTAGCTGGCTTAACAGACAAATACTTTTTTGCCAATTTCGTGTTTTTTGTTTCAAATATCGTATCTTAAAAATCGTATAATGTGCTTACGATGCCGATTATCGTAATAAAACACGATAATCGGCGGTATACGATAATCGGTATCGGTAGCGTTGCATCACTACATCATGTATCATCATCATCATCATCTTGTTTCATTCACTACTTAAAACGAATACTTGTCCTTACATCTATACTCCATTCAGGAATTAGAGAGACAAAATGTAAACAAAGAAACGTCATTGTTTCGTTACGTTTCGTGGTCAGAAACCGTTTTGCATTGATATTACAAAGTTGTCTATCTATAAATAACAACAACACTCGTAACAATTTGAATGTAATTTTTAAATTACGTTATTTAGCCCATTCATGGACTTTTTAGTGCTATATGAGTAGCGTCCGCGCGTAGCGTACGTACTGAAAGCGTTATTAATTAATCAAGAGACGCGTTTACATTACTGTGTCCAGTACATAATCTATTTCTTTAAGAAATTTGATAAAACAAACCAAAGATCAAATACATCTGATTGTTGCCAGACCACGAAATAAAATATCTCTCTTTCTTTTATTCTCAAATAAGTATAATATGATGACTTGCGTATTTTTTATTATATTGCATACAAAATTTGCATATATATATATATATATATATATATATCATTTTATCCAAATACATTGTGAGTAGAATAGATAATTTACTGCTTTTCATTCCAGAGATAAGTTTTTTTTTAATGTATTTATTAGACAAAAATAGTACAAAGAAGTTTGTTTACAATATGATAATATGTAATTTGTTCCGTCTCGATATGTAATTTCCGTCTCGAGATGGTTTACACTACTGGTACTACCGTTGTTTACATTTTCTCTCTCTAATTCCAGAATTGAGTTTAACTGTGATCGCCTACTTGCTTCAACTTTGCTGTTTACTCGAGCTCCCCCTATTCAATTGGCCCTCGAATCCCTCCATTGCGTGGGCTCTAATACCACCCAGTATATTAACTGTATGTTACTCATCATACATTTTCTCTCCCAACTCAATTCAATATCACCCACGTCATTTAGGCGCAGACCTTTTCTCATAACACGGTCTATAACTTAGAACTTAAAATGGCATCAGTATTCTATGCAGCGAAGCAATTTCGGTCGACTTTATTACTTAGTATAAAGGATTTGTTCTCTAAGAGTAATTGCTTTTGGCTTATAGACTTAAGTTCTTTAATTGCATTGTTAGTTGGAGTAAGAACAGAAATTGCAAAATCCACTTAAAATACAGAGTATGAAGGGTGTTTGTAACAACTTGTCTTGAGCTTAAGGATGCTAGCTGGAAGTGGCAAAATATTAACTTGGAAAAATTCTTAATGTAATGCCACTGACTCGATAGTAAAACAAGACGATATGGAGTGTAATTTTCTAAGCGCAAAAATAGTTGTAACATTGGCGAGCTGTCAGTGAGCGTTTTTATTTTCTTTTTTAAATTTAGTTCCTAAAAAACTCGATAGATGACATGTTTATCGCTCCATAGAGACGTAGGTGAGATCCTGTCAAAATCACGTCAAGACTGTGCCTGACTTCTTTTTAAAGGCCAAGGGATCGAGCCCATACAACCATGTCAGACGTAAACAGTTTCATATTTTCGATTAAAATTATTCGTAAATAATGAAATATTCAATCAAAAGATGCGTTGGCATCTCTTTGATCATCTTCTCCCTCTTTATTATTTTAAAGAAACACTTTTTGAAATTTTGACTTTTATTCGCACAGACTGTAGCGCCATCTATCGATCTACTAGAAAACCACACACATTTTTGACACAACGCATGCTCGCTGACAGCTCGCCGATGTTACTATTGCACTCACTCCAGATTGTCCATGCCAATTTTTTTGAAAATGGCAACGATGTACGCCCAGTCTCTGTTCAGTCCAGTGTGGCGGGCGTGTATATTCCATGCATAACAAATGCACAACCCATAATATCATCCTGAATCAATGCTTGATAAATTTAAACTTTTCGATATAAAACGAATCTCTGAGTGGACACTGATAAGGTTGCTAAAAGTACCTCAGTTTGATATGTATAGACATTGATTCTATAAAATGGCTTTCAAGTTTTTGTATTCAGCCTCGTCATTGCGTATAGACTAAGAGATAAGTGTACTTTTTGCAACCATCAGCTGCAATGCTGATTCAGTGTTTATGGGGTGTAGAGCATCTCAGTGATAGGAATGGACAAGGTCTGCCTGCATAACTCTAGTCGGTTTAGAAGTTACTGATGTTTAAAGGTCAGTAAAAAATTAACGATCAGCTGCAAGGCTGATCATATGATATTATTGTAGTATGCACTGTAGCTATGTGAACAGTACAAAAACCGACATGGTTCATCAGTTAGGAGTTACAGCCGTTCAAAGGTACGACCTTTGAACGCATGTATCTCCTAAACCGACTGGCAGTTCATGTCAGTTTTTGTACTGTTCACATAGCTACAGTGCACACTACAATTATACCATACGATCAGCATTGCAGCTGATCGTTAATTTTTTACTGACCTTTAAACGTCTGTAACTCCTAAACCGACTGAATTTATGCAGGAACATCTGGTCCATCCCCATCACAGAGATGCTCTACACCCCATAAACACTGAATCAGCCTTGCTGCTGATGGTTGCAATAAGTACACTTATCTCTTATAATAGTACTATCGTGTACTGATGCAAACGCAAGCCCATTTTATAAAGAAAGAAGAAAATATTATACTATTCCCAGCACCTTTTGCTCAATATTCCAAAGCCCAGCCTCCGATAATCCAAAGTAAACATATATTTCTCGGATCTGTGTAGTATTCGGCAAACCAAATCTATGAAAATACGTCCAAATCCATTACGAGGCACTTGTCGAATACTTGTACAAAGCTCTTGGATTGAGTAATAAAATCACTTGTAAAACTTTGTTTATTTCGAACTTTTACACGTATAGAAGTCTTAGCAACAAAAAAGAATTTCTTCTTTTATTCTTGAATTATGTATATCTTAAAGCCTTTCTATTTCTTCTTTATTCTTCAAGCATGCAAGTTACCTCTTATACTAAATTCTCAAAAACTTATGCCGTTGCCGAACGTGTGTAGAATATGAAAAATACTTTTGCTGCAAAACGAAAGTAGCATTTAATAGTTGATATATTTATAGTGTGGATACAGTAACGTAGTTTGTTGTTGAGCTGTATCGCTATTCAGGGTTCCTAGTATACTTTGAAATCTCCCGTATAAAATTACGTGTTTGTCAATCAAATGTAATGCTAGGCACATTATGCCCTTTTTCCTTAATCTTCTTTTTTCCATGTGATTCTCCATTGATGGACTTGTCTAGTAGCTCTGCAAACTTTTCTCTATCCATCCCTAGGGTTTTTTATTGCCCTTTTTATCACGGTCATTTTTATTTTATTTATAGTTAATGGACTCTTGCTTGCGCGTTAGCACTGCATTTCCGCCAGTGTCAAGTAGTGGGAGATTCTATCCCAATCTCAGGGATTGTTTTTGGACAAGAACAAGAATAGATTGAGGATTGCGGAGCCTCGTGGCAGGCAAAAACGCGACGCGCAAAAACCACGCGAGACAAGTGCTCGGGTCAGAACCTGCAACGTGACTCCACAAGGTCATTGTGTAGACCTGACATCTTTACAATATCATGTCGTCTGACGTACAAAGTTATGAAAGGCAACAGTTTCTAGGTATAAAAAAATAAAGTGCATAGGTACAAAATACTAAGAATTTGTTGACTACCGGTAGGTAGTAGGTATACTACTTACTTAAAAAAAATTGGCATTTAACACAAGTAAATACAACTATACTGTTCTCCTTTAAACTGCGGTCACATACATTATATTAACTTCGCGATCCTATTATATCCCATTCTTTTAGCTTGTCCATGAACCAATACAATTGGGCCAGTTCTATCCAACTGATCATGTTTAATAATAAGGTCTAAAAGCGTCAACGTTTCACTTTTCATAAAATCATTATCAGCTTGGTAGACTCCACCGCTGGATAAAAGCTACATCATTTTCACGGTAAGTATCACTGTAGTCTTATCCACCTTTGACCGGCTGCTTAATAGATTTTGTTCGACCGACTGGCTGCTGACCGTCTCCCCTCCCACCAATCGCATCAGCAATGCAATTCGCTACGCGCAAACATCGTCACATCCTTAAATTCATTGTTGAAACGTCGGCGAGCTTTCAATTTCATGTGTAAAACTCATATAAAACCTCAGACGTTCTGAAGGATGCTAGCTCGTCGATGTTTTTGACAGCGATGTGACGCTTAGGCCCACTTGCGCCAATTGCTGGCTAAATTGCGTAACCCCGTCTTTAGTAGCTCCGACCTAAAGATTGAACGAGTGTTACGAAGATTGTCTTGCGCCAATGAAAACTAGTTCATAGTTAACTAACCTGACAGTTCTCTGTTTTTCGCTGGCAACATCCTAAATGACCATAGAGTTTATGTGATCCGACATAATATGAAAAGTGAATGATGAATGAACATAATATATGCACGTCTCTTTCACATTGCATCTCTTTGTATATATCTGTCTCATTTAGTCGAGTTAATAACGATAACCCTGCTAGGCGCAAGCGGGCCATAATGAATCGCACTCATGTAACTTCTCTCGTGAATATGCCATCATTTCTAGCCAAGTATACCAGCCCACCCATTCCAAAGTCAAAATCTTCCCTTACTTCAACATTTTGCTTAAGTACTTCCTTTGCTTACCACAACAGTTTTCCCATCTTATCGGGGAACAATCCAAAACTAGCAACACTAATACAATTCAACGTAGATTTTCGATATCAGTGTGTCCAGAATGTAGGTCAAATATTGCTTGGAGATGTGTTTACTATATCGACCAAACAAACTTCCTTTATAGGGTAAACTTTATTGAGTTTGTGACAAGGAAACGGGACAGCGCAAAGTTATAGAGATTTCTCTTACAAATAATTTTCTTTATACTTTACGAATCGCAGGGTTGCTACTTACCATGCTGTTATATTATTATGGTTGCTACACAGTAAACTGAATATCTAACTTACTTAATGCTAAAATCATATACAGGCTCCTTCTTAATATGTTGACACTTTTTTAAGGGGATGATCAGACCATCAAACTGAACAACTTTATCTATGAAACCAAAATCGAAATCGGGAAAAAATATCAGCTGTCCCATACATTTAAGTAGGTTTGCAGTTTTGTTTGAAAGAACTGAATTTTTTTTCGCGATTTCGATTTTGTTCCAATAGAGAAAGTTATTCAGTTTGATGGTCTGATCATCCCCTAAAAAAGTATCAGCATGTTAAGAAGAACCCTATATGTTTAGTCGATGATGATACCATCAGTAAGATGGTCTATAGTGATCTATTTCAGATTACATTTGAAGGCTTTATCCCACTATAAAAGATACAATCATTGGTTCTGCGTCTGGCAGCCCTTGATTAAAAAGCCTCCTTACAATTGACTTATTTTTACTGATGAGAGTTTTAAGGATTGAATAAAGCTTTGATGGACCGTTTTGCCTTGATACAAACCGTTTAGAGTTTCTATGCCTTGCTCGGTTTTGTTATCAATTTAGGTTTGTTTTTTAACCGACTTCAAAAAAGGAGGTTTCTCAATTCGACCGTATATATATAGAGGGTGGAAAAAAAAGGCCGTGGTTGGAGGGAAAGTACCCTTAATATTTATGATGGCAAATTTTTAGATCCGGGGATCTTTTTTCTTGGTCTTTCTTTAAATTAAGATACTATGTTGTTTAAAAGAAATTGATCCTTATGAATGACTCTTTCGGTTGGTATCATAAAATACAGAATGTTTTTTTTCACGTTTCACCGGTTCGATTCCCGGCTCAAGCAGATGATTTTTCAAAAATCTTTAAATGCAGTTTTAATTATATTTGAAAACAAAGGAAAGTTCCTTTCAGTAAAATTTGCCATCGTAAATATTAAGGGTACTTTCCCTCCAACCACGGCCTTTTTTTTCCACCCTGTATATATATATATATTTTTTTATGTGTGTTCGCGGATAACTTCGTCGTTTATGAACTGATTTTGAAGATTCTTTTTTTGCTGTAAAGAAGCTATTCCAACGGTGGTACCATGATAAATTAAATTAAATTACATGCTCAGAATTGTTTATTCGAAAGATCCATAAAATAGTAACATTAAATAAAATTATAAATAAAGAGACTTAAAACTAAACTAACCTAGGATGTGGTGCAGGTTCGGTCCTTGTGGGAGGGTACCCAGAACGCTGGCCGCATTTCCTCGCTGAATGGCTATGCTGATCCGTTGAGCGAGGAAAGTGCCAGCTCTTGGGTCCCCTGTCGAGTCTATCAGGCGCTTTGACAGGTCTTTAAAAAGCGCCTGCGCATTAGGTCCCCACGGCCCAAGAGTTTCGACACCAAAACCCATAAAATGGTATTGGGGGCCGATATCCCGGTACCAGTAGGCCTTTCGTTTTTCGGCCGCCTCCGCCGCTGCGCCAGCCCTTCGACTCGTGCCCTGTAAGTGAGACGGGGCCAGTGTGTCCACGCAGGTAGCGTCCCACACTAGCGCCCGACCCATCTTCCAGGGGACGAGAGACATCCCGTCTGGTCTCTTGCCATCGCTCCGTATGATGCCAGTCGGCTCGAGAATGGCAGGAACGTTGACTGTGGCAAGAGACCTACGTATGATGTCGTTAAGGGTGACATGGCGAGGGAATCTGCCGGCACTCTTTTGACACGAGAGTCCGTGGTGACCCAAGCGATCGACGGCCGCACCACAAGGACATTGGTGGCGGATGCAAATTTCTGCGCCGACTCGAAGCCCGATTGCCACGCGCAAGGTGTTGGAGTCCAGGTAGGTTCCTGTGTTGACCGAAGGATAGGCGTGTAGCCAATACCCGGACTCCTTTGTGGTCGATGCTAGGAGTCTGGCGCGGTCGTGGCCTTCTGTGTTGGTGACAAGTGTTTCAAAGGTGATTTTGCTAGTAATGTCGTCCCAGCTCCTCTGTATTTTCGGATCGGAAGGGAAATTTTGATTCGGGCCAGCAGTAACCCAGGCTTGTCTTGCCTCATCCAAACACGCGACCTCATTAAATTAAATTAAATATTATTTATTTCAGATTATTCATCCATAAGGAAACCAGGATCTGATGATGGCATCCCAGAGAAATCGAGGGGAACCTTTGAAAATTGTAGTGCCGGCTAGTGCGTTCTTTAATTTAAATCACTATTATTAAATTGAACTAATGAACTCACCACTGAAAATTGTGAAAAAAACAAAATTTTAACAAATAAATTAAAACCGCCTTCAAAAAAACTAAAAAGTTAAAAAATAATATTGCAGCTGATGACTTTTTCGTTCGCATCATAAGAACATTAATTTGGTTTATAGAAGTCGGTGTCAAGCCGAGCCAAAAAACTAATGCAAGCCCTGTCGCGAACCGCACGAATCGTACCGGCTTGACAGTGACTTCGATAAAACAAATTAATGTTCTTATGATGCGCACGAAAAAGTCATCAGCTGCAATATTATTTTTTACTTTTTAGTTTTTTTTTTAAGTAAATTACAAGACACTTTTAAGAAAATTAATTTATTACATATACATAACAGTCCCAGTAAGATAGTCAACATAAACAGAGCGTATTATCAAAAATATTCCGGTTTCACTAGCAATGTAAAGTCGATCCAGTGTGGTGGATCCATAGGTGGTGAGGTACCGAGGTAGTTTATTTTGATGTTTATGTACCTATTGTAAAACAATATTATTAACTAAAACGAAGAGATCTGGCGAAATGAATGAATTCAGATTCAAATCTCGTTTCACTACCTAATACTATAAAATGTATAACATGTATAATAATAAATACTTCTTATGTGTTGTAGGTATTATTAAAAAAATTAAAACCGCCTTAAAAAAAAACTAGAAAGTTAAAAAATAACATTGCAGCCGATGACTTTTTCATTCGCATCATGAGAACATTAATTTGTTTTATCAAAGGCGGTGTCAAACCGGTACAATTCACACCGACAAAGTCACCACATTAAATTTTTTTTGAAGGCTGTTTTAATTTTTTGTTAAAGTTTTGTTTATTTTACAATTTTCAGTGGTGAATTCATTAGTTCAATTTAATAGTAGTGCTTTAAAGTAACAGACGCAATAGTTGGCACTACGATTTTCAAAGGTTCCTCTCGATTTCTCTGGGATGCAATCATCAGATCCTGGTTTCCTTATCATGGTACCACTGTTGGAATAGCGTCTTTCCAACAAAAAAAAAGAATCATCAAAATCGGTTCATAAACGATGAAGTTATCCGCGAACACACATAAAAAAAATATATATATATTTACGGTCGAATTGAGAAACCTCCTCCTTTTTTGAAGTCGGTAAAAATGTCTGTATGATACAAAATTGTGACTGCCTTATAGATATTCTGTTTAAATTACACCCACTTAAACTGATAAATAAACACTCTGAAATACAACATCATTAACACCCTAAACAAAACGTTATAAATATAAAATAGCATTTAACCCAAAGTAAAATTTTCATTATTCGTGTAACATTCGAATTTTTACGATCGGCCAAAGTGGAAATCTTCTCACGAACGTTTCTAGTGTAGTACCGTCGTAAAACAGGGGGTGAATGAGTCCTGAGGAATTTTCTTTTATTAAAATCTTACGTTTTGCTAATACGAAATGAGGGTTTTGTTTACTATAAACTTTTTTGAACAGTTGAACAGTCGAGGGAACTTACCAAGATAAAATAAATGTTTTGGCCTGAAAAAGACAAGGTGCGTAGCTGACGAAAGAGCATGGAGATTTTATGAACGTGGATGAGACAGGAAAAGTATGCCACAATGATGATGATGATTATGGGATTCCTAGTCGTTTTCGACTACAACGACAGCTTATCTTTATAGAAAAGCAGTTAGTTACCCAGGATATTTTGGAGTGCATAAGTGTACGCATATCATGATCAAATCAATGATCTTTTCCGAAAAGGACAAATGCGTACCAACCTCAATCGACGGAAGTGCATGAAAAGATGTAAGTATGAATGTCAATGAGGCTATGAGAGGTGTGTCGGATCCGTAGCGTATGGCGGTCCGTGGTCTTTGCCTATCCCCATGGGACAATGGCGTGAGCTTATGTATGTATGTATAAGTGTACGCGCTAAACACAGATGCAAACTCTCGTCCTTACCACCTCTGTCTGATGAAATGGGACCGATACGATCAGGTAGGTTCAAATGCAGTGGTTTGGGCGTCAAAGATGGGCACGACGCCAGAAGGAATTTAGGCACCTTATGACACCGATTTCATCTTTTACGACAGCGGAATTGGTTGAATGGTTGGTCATAATAATAGCGCCTGGCGGGCGGAGGTCTCTGTTTACACCCGTGGTATGATGGCGTGAGTATATGTTATTGTTTAGCTCTATGGTCACACTGGGAAAGGCCTCGCCATTAAACCTCCTTGTTTTCCTTTCTGGGAACAGCTCCATCCATCAACGTATCATTTTTCCATCTCTTTATCATTCAAACCGCTCAAAAAAGTTCTCAGATCTAATAAAAGTCGTATGGAGCCTTAGAATAGAACAGTCCAATTCTATTAATGGAGCGCTCAAATATTTGTGGGTGTCCACATAAAAAGGGTCCAGATGTCGGCATTTTAACCCAGCCTTTTTATTATTCCATATGATCATGTGACTGATTTAGATGCCGAATCTAACCTTAACTCAGAACCCGATAATTAGACCCTTTTTGCCCACATTTGCAATCACAACAATTTTTTTTTAGTTTTGATGTTTTCTCTCATAGGTATTGAAGGAATCAACGAGTCGCGTTGTAGGTCTATTATTGGGTTATCGCGTGTTGGTTGCCTGCTTCTTGGCCTGCAAAGAAGCTTCAATTGTATAGTAGATTAATATTTTGTAAAGTGTGTGAAACAAACCTTGAAGTAGCCTAATATTTTTAACCATACAACGTCAAGCACTTTTAGTTAAATAAACTAAATATTAGCAAAATCATCAATATACATAGATGAAGCCACAATTTTAACATTAGAATAGAATTGAAGGAATAAAAAAAAACATTCTCTCCGGTTTTGGATTCAATTTGACATGACCCTTTTTAAGCACATCATCGGTTCGGGCAGTCCCCTTCCGACACTTCCACTGAAGCATGAAGCGACAAATGTCGAGGAAGTTAATGTGGTGTGGCGATACTGTAGCAGGTGTGGATCTTGGTTCTACCTTAATTTTATGTGCCTTTCTTAGAGTATATGCAAGCTATAAAGTGCGCGCGTCTTTCACTGCCCTTAGCGCCGAGCGTGAGCAAAATATGGGGTCCTTGCTATGCTATGCTGACACATTTTTTTTTCGCGGTTTCGATGTTGGTCCCATGGAGAAAGTTGTTCATACCCTTAAAAAAGTGTCAGCATATTAAGAAGGACCCTGTATTGTCTAATTTCTTAGCGTTTCAATAATGCTAGTCTGCTAGAATAGTAATTTTCTTTCAAATTTCCGTGATAGACAAGATGTTTATGCGAATATACAGGGTGGAAAAAAAAGGCCGTGGTTGGAGGGAAAGTACCCTTAATATTTATGATGGCAAATTTTACTGAAAGGAAACATTCCTTTATTTTCAAATTTAATTAAAACTGCATTTAAAGATTTTTGAAAAATCATCTGCTTGAGCCGGGAATCGAACCGGTGAAACGTGAAAAAAAAAACATCCTGTATTTTATGATACCAACCGAAAGAGTCATTCATAAGGATCAATTTCTTTTAAACAACATAGTATCTTATATTAAAGAAAAACCAAGAAAAAATGATTTTTTTATTGTTAAACTTACTATTTAAAGAAAATTCTTTACTTAACTTATAAATTGCTCAAAATGAGATCCATTTTCACGTATGCACTTTATTAAAACAGCCAAGTGCACAAATAATAAAATGCAATTACATTATTTATTATGTTCTATTTACAGAAACTTTGAACTTGATATTTTAAATATTCAATCAATTCGATATAAAAGACGACTCGTAGAGAATTCAGTCGTAGAATACATACTTTAAAGTATTTTCTTTAGATAGTGAGTAAGTTTAACAATGAAAAAATCATTTTTTCTTGGTCTTTCTTTAATTTAAGATTATATATTGTTTAAAAGAAATTGATCCTTATGAATGACTCTTTCGGTTGGTATCATAAAATACAGGATGTTTTTTTTTTCACATTTCACCGGTTCGATACCCGGCTCAAGCAGATGGTTTTTCAAAAATCTTTAAAAGCAGTTTTAATTATTTTTGAAAATAAAGGAATGTTTCCTTTCAGTAAAATTTGCCATCATAAATATTAAGGGTACTTTCCCTCCGACCACGGCCTTTTTTTCCCACCCTGTATACAGGGTAAACAGTTGCATTAGTTTAATGGGTGATTGCACTCAGAATAGAGAACAATTTCCCTAATGCAAAATAAGGGGAAATGTCAAAAAAAAAGTTAACTCTTCTTTGAAACGTTCGAGCAGCTAATTGCATTTAGTATAGAAAGCCCACATATTTTTTTGCAAATTTCCTATAGGTTTCTCTAGGAAAGTTGATCAGTATCATGGGTACAATCAACCCTTTAAAATAATGCAATTGTTTACTCTAACACCCGGTGGATTGTTGAATATTGCTTTTGAATATTCTCACTGAAACACTAATGTACTAATTGAACAAGACATTGTTACATACCTGTGCTTACGGTTCATATTTGAGCGATGATAGCCTATACGAAAGAGAGCTGGCGCCTCAATCATGAGGCCGCGGTTCGATTTCTGGCCTGTACCACTAAGTTCTTTAGAATTTATTTACGGTTGTATGTATCATTTACTAGCTCGGCGGTGAAGGAAAACATCGTGAGGAAACCTGCATTCCCGAGAATGAGAAGAAAATACGATAAGTTCGGAGGTATGCGTAAAATATGGGTGAGCTTGGGGCGAACACAAAGGATCAGCGCTGGTCTCAGTGTTACAACGACCCATGCTTACAATAGCCCAACCACAAATAATCATAAGCTTCATACTTGAAGCGCACTCTTCAGCTTACTTAAAGCCGTCGAAAGCCTTAGAGTCAAGAACTCGTAAGTGCAAAAGAGAAAATTTTTCTGGAGGAAAAATAATCTGCGTCCTGTAACTTTTTTTTTTAAGTTCGGGAGTATTTGCGAGGTTGTTAAAGTATCCGATTACGTTTTAAGTGAAATCAGGACATGGTTTGCTGATGGTTTTTGAGATTTTCTTCCCAGAAATGTAATTTTAAAAAAATAACAAAATTATATTATATATATATATAATTCCCGAGGTTTTCACTCTAAGGCGAATATACTCTAAGATGCCTTCACTCTGGTGTTTGTCCACAAAGCATTCATATCAGTTAGATAGGTAGGTACATAATTTTTCTTTCTTAAACTGTGACCTAGTGCCAAGAATAAAAATTTCACAAAAAACCTTTAAGAATAAGAACATTTATTGTTCAAACTGTGTACAAAAGATGTAATAAAATAAAACAGAATCAACAGTTTGGTCCACAGCACGGACGTAAAATATTTAGGTGGCTTACATTGTAAACCAAAATAAAATATTTGAATGTCAACAACTATGCTAAGTAATAATATTACAATAAATGTATTTAGGCTGCGATCTCTATGACTATGAAACTATTACATATATAGTAGGTAGGCTCTATTGACATGAAGTTATTATTCATCAAAATAATCGTTTAACTTATAGTAGCACTTAGAAGTAATAGCTTAGGCAATAAATAATTGTGGATGGAAAAGTCGAAAGTAGAAAATTTGACTTAGGAACTTTGTTTGGACTAGTTAGGAGATAAACATACTAAAAGTCCTTACCCCTCCGAGGTGCGCTCGAGGGGGGGGGAGGGCAAAGAAGGTCCCGTTTTTAGGTTTTTTGCTTACAACTCGAAATTTATAAGTCGAATCGAAAAGTTTTGTATATACAAATTAAACCTGATAAAATTTCCTATAAAACTAGTTGTATGTACTTTTGTCATAGGACTTAACCTTTGAGAGCTACAGGGCCGCGAAAGTAACAGCATTTTAAAAATTATGACATTTGTATGGTGACCCTCATGAAAGTTGAAGATAAAAAGAAAATGATTTAATATTCTTGATTTGCGACCCCGAAAACCCTCGGATACAAATTTTCAGTCCATTCGGTGAACCTTTAAAAGCGTTTGAAATTTCCATGGCAGCCATCTTGGATTTCGCTATTTTGGATTTTTTTTACCGCCAACCAAATCTTGCGAGCACTCATTTACTGAAGCAGAAGCCATATTTTGAGTTTATTTGAAAACTGCTTGCCATTGTATGCTTTAATAGTGTTTGGTAATTTATTAAAAAAGCTATCTATGTGATATTATTTTGAATAAAAAATTGTTGACTTTGACTTTGATTATAAATTTTTGTAAACATGTGATAACAATTATTTCTGTATAGACTAGTATTGGGGCAGTGGTCAAAGACAATCCTTTCGGGGTCTCTTATAGCTCTTTTACAAACATTCCGATTGAATCTGAAAAACTGCTGGTGTTTCTTCACAAATTTACACACCTTTCTTCCTCCATAATTTTTACTAACAGTCATTTAGGTCATAATCATGTTTTGGGAACTTCTCGTATATTCAGAGAGTAATTAGCACTACCACTATTAAGACATATGGGACCTCCATTAACCAGCCTTAAGTACCTCTTAAGTACCTTATAAACAACATCGTTGTAAGCTTTAGTATTGGATGTGGCTATTATTTTGCACGTGCTGACTGATGAATAAATAGTCATCATTTTGACGTAATCTTTATTATTATTACCTACGAGCGTTAACCCGCGACTTCGTCCGCACAAATTATATACCAGATTTTAAGTCAGATCATAAGCTATCAAACAAAAAAAGTTTCATCAAAATCGGTTCAGTAGTTTTTGCGTGATACTCGTTCAAACAAACAAACACACAAACAAACAAACACACAAACAAACAGACAGACAAAAAATCCAAAAAATGGTGAAATGGAATCAGGGACACCTAAAAACCATATCGTAACTTTTTTTTTGTTAATATCATCAATGTACAGACAAACTTCCTGTTACAGTTTTATAATAGTATAGATAGATCACTAAACGAGACAGCCTATAGTTGCGAAACAATAATTTCGAACTTTTGGGGGTTCACACGAGACTTCTTTTCATGATTCCGTAGTCAAACAAGGAACCCTTATACTTAAATCTAACTATTGTTTTCTTTTGAAGGTGTAAACCTACGAATGTAATTTCAAAATGGGAGGCAGAGGGTGTAAATGTTATAGAATCAATACGATAAATACATAAAATCCTGGTTCAGTGGTACCTGTCTTAGTAGGAAGCTGGTTTAAATAGCTTTTAGGCTGAGATCCGGACACATTCCACTAAACAAATTTGCGTTTTTAATGAAAAAGGCTCCCTCACCTAATTGCGAGGTATGCGGTACTGTGGAGGATGTTCAGCATTTAATAGCGGAATGTGTCCGGTATCAATCGCAGAGGCTATTATTGTATAATAGTTTAAATCTAAATATTGCGAATGTAGGCTCTTTTGTCACCATTTTAGCCGCCCCTACGTCGGGAGAGGCTAAAATGGTGTACCTTTTTATTTATAGTACTAGTGTTTAATATGTGTGTTTGTTTGTATATTCGTTAGGTAGTGTTAGGTTTTTATTTCATTGTAAAATTGTTTTATTTTGTAGAGTCTTAAGGGTTAAGGCACGATGGGGCTGACGTAACCTTTGGGTTAAAAGCTCCAAAAAACAAAAGAATTAAAAAAAAAAAATAATAATTAAATGTGTTATTAACTACTTAACCCTTTAACAACCGCGGATGTGATATTATTGAACCAACTATTGCTTGTCTATTGTTACCTAAAAGTCGGATGCTTCAGACCATCAAACTTTCCCCTACGGACACCTAGATTAGAAACCAACATAGAAATCGCGGAAATAAATAATGTTTTATTCTAAACTATTAAATGAAACAGAGAATTTTAGTTACCTACAAAGTGTGTCTCGTCCACACATTATATTTGTACCCTAGTTAGAAAGCGATGCAATTCTCTAGTTTGTCTTCCCTTGCACGACGAATCTTTATATTTACCAAAGTTCATGCTTCGTTCTTTATCATTCAGTCGCTCCCAAGCCACCTCAGGTTATCTTTCTAGTTTGCCTGGGGCGTCCCGCAATCCACCAGCTAGTTTTTTTAGCCCTTTTGAGTAGTTTAAAATCCCGTTCTTTAAAAATCAATTCATATAAATCTGTAGGTACTTTAAGGTGAAAATCGTCCAAAATAGCAAGAAATTCAAGTCGGAATGAAGCGTAATTCACACATTTACCGTGGCCTATCGTTTCACAGTCTGATTTATGTTCCCTTTTATCTCTACGGCACACGACTGTTTTAGTACAGACACTTAATTACCGCTGAAAATGCAATGGTGGAGGTTCTGAATGAATTACCAAGGCTATTTATTCGGATTAAATTGAATTTTCAGGTAAGTTTTATATGGTTTGGAGTGGATCATCATAATTACGTTCACGCTATAAATAGGCCTCTCCCAAACCGCGCCACAAAACTCTATCCTCATCCAGTCGCTCCCCGCTTCCTTTCTCAGATCGTTGGTCCATAAGATCCGATCCCATCTTATACGCCTGCCTGTTCATGGTCTTAATTTTATAACACGGGAGTCCCCATTGTTTGTCACTTCTCACTGATCCCCGCTACCCAATCCGCCGCGTAGCCCCAGGAACGTCCTATGCAGAGGTCCGTACCCCTCTGGGTGTCCTTAGGTCGGT
Organism: Agonopterix arenella; assembly: GCA_927399405.1. Lineage (NCBI taxonomy): Eukaryota > Metazoa > Arthropoda > Insecta > Lepidoptera > Depressariidae > Agonopterix > Agonopterix arenella. The sequence goes on from OV656711.1 coordinate 2,113,776, forward strand.
TGCGTAAGTTCATTCACTTGGTTCGGTAGACCATTCGTGGTCCCTCCAATAGTTCGTAATAAAAAGCAGTAGTTAATCCCTGAGCAGAGCTGTAATAGTCATCTCCAAAAAAAAACATTGGTTGCTGAGTTGTCAGTTCTTCGGCAGACATAATCGCAGCCCATTACAACTTCAACTTGCTAATTTCAGAGCTATGTCAATCATTTTAGTTCTCTGACGTATGACTTCGTTTCTGATTGCGATCTCAAAGGATACACACCCACCGTGGCATTACATTTCATCATAATTGCACCAGCTTTACAAGGTTTTAACAAATTGATGCGGAAGCCGACAACTGTTTGAACAAAATTCACAACATAGTCTGTAATTGGGAAATTTGCAAAATCTAGCTTTTTGTACTAATTGGCGGCGGTATTCGAATTTGTATGGCATAGGAAAAGAGCATTGTTTTATTTCTCTGACGATGAGCGAGGACTAATAGATGTAGGCATTACCTGATATTATGAAAAAAACTGTGGTGGTCCAGAAAAAAGCCGTGGTGGTCCAGTGGCGAGTAACCTTGCCTGCCGTGCAAGAGGCGATGGTTTGATCCCCGTCCAGGCCGACTCGTACCAATGAGTTTTTCGGAATTTATGTGCGATTTGTAACACCATTGGCTTTTCGGTGAAGGAAAATATCGTAAGGAAACCTGCATGCTTCAATTTCGAGGCATGTATTGTACCCACTGTCTAGTGGCGACGGGCTCACTCCCCGTCACACTGGACAGAATTTCGGTACTAGTGAAACGTGGATGTTCTGAGGTTTCAGAATATCTCTGACTACCCCCTCGGGGAATATAGTCGTGAGCATATGATCCATTAGCGAACTAGGTCTTTTATACACGTCATTTTAGAGCGTTGTCATTTTCTTTTCAAGACATTTTCTGAGTAGGTCATTTTCTAGGTAGAACATTACTGCCTTTTTATTTTTGACATTCAGCAAAAGGTGGGATAGTTAAATTATTATTGGTCTACTGGGTACCTACTCAGTGATGGATTTGTTATGCTCCTGATAGATTATCCTGCGGACGATTAGTGATGATGATAATGATGCATCGAGAATTCCAGACCTTTAAAGAAATGTTTTCATGAATTAAATTGAATGTAGAAAAAATATCAAAGGTGACTAAAGAATCATTAACAATTTATTCCACGAAATCGATAGAAATATCCAATAAAATTTGTGTCGGTAAACAAGACACGTATCTTATAAGTTTTCCTGGAAAAGATACAATTTATTTTGATGTATTGTTCTTATTCAATAAATTCCAGGGATCAATAGTCTAATAAAGGAACAACTTTTATTCTTTGTATCCTATTTGTAGGGTACCCAAAAACTTTGCAGCTGAAGCTTAGACTAAGACTTAGACTAGTACTTCCTATATCTATGCTTAAGCAAGGCTCGATTTTCCACCTCCGCTTTTCGCTTACTGATGTTTTCAGAATGCTTTTGCTCATTAAAACATTACAATATCAGTAAACCCATCCATCCTTACATTTTGATGCCGGTCCGCAAGTAATCTGTTGTAGAATTTTTAGTGATGTGACAAGAAACCTATCTATCTAAAATATTATAAACTTGTAACTGAAAGTGTGTCTGTACATTGAAATTATTAACATAAAAAAGTTACGATATGGTTTTTAGGTGTCCCTGATTGCAAATCAGCAATTTTTGGATTTTTTGTCTGTCTTTCTGTTTGTGTGTTTGTTTTTTTGAACGAGCATCACGCAAAAACTACGAAACCGATTTTGATGAAACTTTTTTTGTTTGATAGCTTATTATCTGACTTAAAATCTGGTATTTAATTTTTGCGGGTGGAGTCGCGGGTTAACCCTAGTACTACTATAAAACTGTAAATAAAAAACATAGTTTGTTTGATCGAGCATCACGCTAAAACTACTGAACCGATTTTGACGAATCTTTGTTTGTTTGATAGCTTATGACTTAAAATCTGGTATTTAATTTGTGCGGATGAAGTTGCAGGTAAACCCTAGTTTTTTATAAAATCAAATTCCATTGCAATGTAATTTAAAAAAAAATGTGCGTATCCACGACAGGCTCACACTCGGTTGCAGAAACGCTCATTAGAGTTAATCCTCCATTAAATCTCTTGCTAGCTTTAACTACGTCAACAAGACAAAAAGTGACAGCCAGAGATTTAATGGAGGATAAACTTAATTGAGAGTTTCTGCAATTGACCGTTAGTCACTAAAATACTACAAACGACAAGTTTACTAAATTCCATTTGATACTATTCATATTATGCTATAAAAGAAGCATGACAATAAAGAAATTAAAAGGCAGCAGAATATATAAAAATCATTTCTTATTCTAAAAGGAAAAGTAAAATAGAATTTCCCGCTTCCAACTGTTTTACATTTATTTTAATGTAACAATTTATAAACCGACACTTACTTCGGCTTTTTATAACAGTATCTTATATGTTGTGGAATATTTCGTCATTCGTTAAAAATCTGGTTTTGAATCGAATAATATGTAAAATTAAATTCTAATAGTTCTTATACAGGTTTTAAATTTAAATGCGTTACATATACTACTTGCGCTACTTCACAGGGTGCTTTAGACCATAAACCTGAACAACTTTCACTCTGGGACCAACATTTAAATCGCGACAAAATATCAGCTGTTTGGACCAAATCAAAGCAAACTTTTATGGAACAAAAATATCTTTTTTGTGATTTTAATATTGGTTTCGTAGTCTAACTTGTTCAGTTTAATGGTCTAAAGCAATAGCCTATGCCCACGGCTTCATCTGCGTTGATTTTAAAAAAGTATCTCATTTTAATCCAGAACATATTCTGCGTGATAAATTTCATTTAAATCTGTTCCGTCCGCATCGTGTACCACAGATATCCGATATTACCCAGAATATAATACTTGCTCCTTGTTTCCTGAATCAAAAATATTATGTAAAAAAAAACGTATCTGCCTATGTAAGTAAAACGAGCGTGTCACATCACACCAGTGCGGATGTTTACCAAATAATTTCTAAATCACTGAGCCGTTACACGTGTAATTTGCATCAAAGTGAGCAAAGTGTACAGTCATGCTTCTTCTCATCTGTACGACATAAATACAGACGAAATACGTTTAAATACAGGGTGAAATTGATATCATTAGCATCCTTCTAAATTAAGAGTCTACCCATCAAGCTGAATAAAGAAATTAATTTTAATTAATTTTTATTCGGGAAACCAACAGTCAAATTACAAACAAATTGTCACAAACTATGAACATAGAATAGACCAATTACAGGAATCCGCTAATGATAATTTAAAATTAAATGAAAAAGTGCTTGTAAAGCTTATACAATAATAGCTACCTATAAGAAGGTAGGCTAAAATAACAATAAATGGTTAGAAGAAAGTATATTGCGAGGTAAAGACTCAGTCTAAGTTAAACTGTGCCAAAGATAAACAAAATGGATCCAAATCAAAGTATTTAAGGTTGTATAATACAGTAGCTCTATACATATATTATTTTGCGTATAATTAGTGTATGCACAGCGGGTTGAGCGAAGAGAGCCTTTCTGCCATTTACTAAGTCAGGGCAGTCCAGATGGTTTCAACAACAAACAACGTGAACAACTTTCACTATAGGAGCAAACCGATCGGAGCAAAAAATCTGCTGGTGAATACATTTGAATTGAGTAGGCAGCGGCGGCGGGTGCAGTTTAGTAGGGAACAGCAGATTTTTTGTGCTCCGATCTGTTTGTTCCCATAGTAAAAGTTGTTCATTTTTATGGGTAGACTCTTAGTTTAAAAGGATGCTAATTATATCAATTTCACCCTGTATAGCTGCCTCCGTGGTCTAATGGTTAAGAGCATTGGGCTCTCGACTCGGAGGTCGTCGGTTCGATTTCCACGGGAGACACCTAGTGATATGCCACTTTGTGCGTTTTTCCCCAGTTGGTTAGGACATTGCAGGCTGAATCGCCTGATTGTCTGAAAAAAGAAATGATTCCGTGCTTCGGATGGCACGTACTATATCTGGTGGTAGTAGTCGTTACATAAAAACCACGTGAGAGGCCGTAAGGCGGTCTGGAAAAGATTGAAAGTTTGAAAAATGGCTGGATATGCACGATATCTGCTATTATTTGCATGTAAGATAAGAACATAATGTCATGTATGGAACCAATTCCAATGTTGGTCCAATAATGAAAGTTATTCGATATGACGACCCGTGTAATGGTTACCACGCCAGACTGCCAAACCAGGGTCCTGGGTGCGAACCCCGGATCGGTCATGTGTTTTATTTGGATGCCACAGAGGAACTCATTAACAAATTAGAGAGGCTCCAAAACTTGTGTATTCGGTTTATTTTTGCACCAGGGCTCTGCCCACACGATAAGAAGAAGAAGAGGGCAGCACAATAGTCTCGGTAGGCTTTTACGCTTTCCGTACAGAATTATGTGCTCCCATGTATCTTATCGTATTTTATTACTAGGGCTGGTAAGCCAGCAACACTTCGACCCAATGGGATTCCTTGTGTTGACACCTACCTCCTACACATTTATTTTCGTCACCCTTCTAAATCGTGTTAAATGATTTTTTGGTATTACCATGCAGCGCAAGAAATCTGTAATCTCCCGGTTTTGTGTAACCATCTCTCAGTGTGGTGTCGGCTAAGAATATCACCATCCCATTTCCTCCCGTGGACTGCACTGAAAGATGGGCAGCAGAATCCTCTGAGTACACACATTGATTCGATCCAACTGCGATCGCCAACCCGCCTGCCAAGCGTGGCGATTATGGCAAATCCCCCCATTTTGGGGGAGGCTGATGTCTAGCAGTGGACGTTTAATGGCTGATATGATGATGATCTCCCAGGAGGTACATCCGTTTCGCCGCCTAGACATCGCAGTCACACAGGATATGTTCCATAGTTTCCTACTTCTCTCCGCACGCTCGCCATCTGGGATCTAGGATGAGATTCATCTGGTGCAACATCATCATGTGCAATAAAGTAGGTACACTAGTTAGCCCACTCATTTACGGAGTTCTGTTAGGCGGGGTAGGGCGTAATTATTAATTGGACTTTAAAACTGTAACCGGCACCATTTAGTGATAAAAATACTATCTTAAAACATATTAAAATAAAAATCGCTACGAAACATAGAAATCAAAATTGTGTTTCCCAGAATTTCAGCATTGGTATTACCAATGCACTCATTTGACATAGACTTAACAATATAAATTATTTTTTAGCAATAAAATAGGCACTGAAATTTAAAAAATGAGGTATTTATTAGAAAATACGAATGGATTTTTCAAAACCTTCTAAGTAGGCAAAAATATTTACACCATGTTTGAAGTATGTAATAATGAAAAAAAATTACTATCAGGTTTTTTAGAACGAGATAATAGCCAAATTTTAAAATTGGAACTGTTTCTGATGTGGTTTTTTTTTTAATTTTAGTACATTTCTAGGCTTAAATTGGCTCTTCAATATTATACCGAAAATAAAATTCAATAATTAATTAGTCCCCGCTCAAACCCTAAAATGACTGGGCTAACTAACAATTTTTAGCACTAACATCTGTCCACAACTATGCTGATATAAACCTATTCTTGGATTATGTATGCAGCAATTAAAGCAGAAACTTAGAGCAACCGGTGCAAGCGCAACTTTTCTTCATAATAATATACGAATCAGTTGTAGCCAGAACTCTTTCGGAATAAAGATTAGTTAACCTAGTGGAATTTTATAAATGTTGATTCCTCGAATGTAGATTATTTATTTCAAAGTGTTTTGTTTGAAATTATTTAAGTGCCCATCTTAGTATTTTGGATTTCATAACCCAGACAATTATGTTATGGTTCGTTATGTTATGTTCATAGAGATCTAGAGAGATGCCAGCCAACGCGCCGAGTACGAAATCTAGTGTCGCATTACCACCAGTACCACGCGATAGAAAGTATTTTGTTAGCTTGAATGTGCTCATTATCCATTGCGGTATCAGAACTGAACGTTCGAATAATCTTTAGTACTACGCAAGCATTGTAGACTATTTACACATAATATCTCGTCTGGATTTCAGCCTCATAATATATGGAATCCTTACTGTCGCGAGCAATGTGTTCCGTTTTTGCGCATATTGCTGTGACACTGGCCCCGCCCCCTTTTTACATCTTCCTTTAGTTTTTGTGATCTGTGGTTATGTTACAATACTATCGTATTGTATTTGTTCCGACTTGTCCATTACAAGTGGCAACTGGCTCACTCCCCGTCATACACTGGACAGAGTGTCTGTACTACTAGAGGAACGAGGATTCACTGAGTTTTAAGAATATCTCTGACCTACCCCCTCGGGGAATATATTCAGCATTATACTTACTTAGTGTCCAAAAAGGCGCGACTTGCTATACACAATGGTGTGTTGGTGCCTACACTTATGTACGGCAGTGAGTGCTAGGTATGGCAGAAGAAGCATGCAAGTAAAATTAATGCTGTTGAAATGCGTTCCTTGCGAAGTATGTGTGGTGTGACGCTGAAAGATAGAGTGAGAAATTGTGTACTAAGAGATAGATGTAAATTAAAAGAAGATGTAGTGACAAGAATAGAGAAACGTATGCTTCGTTGGTTTGGTCATGTGGAGAGGATGAGTGATAGCAGATGTATGAAAGAGATATATGCTGCTAATGTGAGTGAAAGCGTCGGCAGAGGGCGCCCTCGTAGGACGTATGCTGATCAAATCAGTTGCGTCCTACAAAAAGGGGAGGTGCGGAGTACTCGAAACCGGCGGGCATGTATGAAGAGATTGTAACCCAACATAACGAACAATTTTCACTTCTATAGTGCATTAGTTATTCTGATGTTACATGTGCGAGTAACGAACGTAGTTCAATCCTGTATTGAGTTAAGTTACTTCACCAGTGATTGTATGGCATTGTATTGTTACATACTGATTTTGATGTTTGTTACCTTGATAATAGAGCTCAATTTGAGGTCGACTTCCTGATTGAAATATTGTGAATTGAGATATATTTTATTTGATGGTATATTGTGAATCTAACGGGAATACATGCTATTAGCCCTGTCATTTTACGGAGTTTTGTTAAGAGGGATGGGGAGTAATTATCAATGGGACTTTTAAACTGAAACCGGTACCATTTAGTGACAAAAATACCTGAAAATATCTGAAAACGTATTTAAAAAAATTGTATCTCCCAGAAGGCTTTAAACTAATTAATAGTAATACCTATGCACTCATTTTAATTAGATTTAACAATATAAATTATTTTTAAACAATAAAATAGGCATCGAAATTTTAAAAATGTGGTATTCATTAGAAAATACTAATGTATTTTTCAAAGCCTTCTAAGTAGACAAAAATATTAACACAATGTTTGAAGTAAAGATAAAGACTAATGGTAAAGACTTAAAAATGTGTTAAAAATAAATTATCATCTGGTTTTTTAGAACGAAATAAATGCTAAATTTTTAATGTGGGGCTGTTGCCGACGTATTTCCTTTTTTAATTTTGGTACATTTCTAAGATCATATTGGCTCTAAAATACCCGGCTCAAATCGTAAAATGACTGGGCTATATTCTGTAGGTGGTTTTTTGGATGTGTGTTGTCTGTCATTCCATCACAAAACAATTTTACATGTACAGATGATAAAAACCTAGTGCTCACAATAAAAAATAATACTAGCTTTTATACTACTCGTAGAGCTGCATAGGTCTGCTTGTGAATCCAATTTGCTGTCGAGAAACTGTGGTGCGGTAGTGTTGCCCATCGATAAGCATCGACAATCGATATTAAATAAATTTTCTATCGATAGCAGACCGATAGCAAGACTATCGATAGTATCGATACTATCGATAGACAGACCGAAACACTGAAACTCAAAAAAGAAATCCGCTGTCCCATACAAAACTACAAACATAACTCAGTAGTGTTGCCCATCGATAAGCATCGACAATCGATATTATATCAATTTTCTATCGATAGAAGACCGATAGATAGCAAGATTATCGATAGTATCGATACTATCGATTGTTTTCAATTTTCTATCGATAGCAGACCGATAGCAAGACTATCGATAGTATAGTCTTGCTATCTATCGGTCTTCTATCGATAGAAAATTGATAAAATATCGATTGTCGATGCTTATCGATGGGCAACACTACTGAGTTACGTTTGCAGTTTTGTATGGGACAGCGGATTTCTTTTTTGCAATTTCAGTGTTGGTCCCATAGTACATTGTTCAGTTTGATAGTCTGAAGCACCCCTTTAAGTAAGTGTCCCATTAAATTTTACACCCTGTATAATAAAGACAATAGGTACTATCGATATTAGCAGGGTCGATGACTTCTTTGCTGTCATGAGGAGGCATAAGACCTCATTTGATACTAGACTGATGGAAAATAAAAATTTGATTGTGACGGAAGTGTTTCGCACCATTTACTCTGTATCAAAGCACTACAATATGACAATGATTGTATATAAGGTCCTGCTCAGATTTATTTTTTATTTATTTATTTGATTCACTTACAGTTATTACACTCATACAATCATTGTGATACTTAACTACGTCTTAAGCTAAATGTATAACCACTTAAAAGTGAACACAACATGCGTAATGTACAGTCACAAAAGGAAAAAAAACAGAACGTTTCAGCCAATGAAAGAGAAACATTGACCTCAGATGACAAATAACTTAGGTACTGTTTATTATTGTATTTTAAAAAATTAAAAAGTAAAATAAAAGAAATGAGAAAGTGACAAATAACAATTGCAGTGATAACTTGGTGGAGACAATACAGTGAGCAAACTCCCTTCCGTTATCCTTCTCCTATTTTCCCCTTTCTTCCTTCAAACTATGTTCCTTCTGAACCTATTGAGAGAGTCAGAGTAGATGTCTGCCGACTTATCGCAATTGTCATTATACAGTCTACAAAGACGTGCCACGACAGAAACAAAGCCCATGACTGTTCTTCGGAATGAATGATTCAGATGGTTATAGAATGTAAATGTAATGACATGACATGAAAATTTGCTAGCTCCTATGTAGGTGTTTGACATAAAATAATCTAATAATAATTCTATTTCTATTTTTAATTTAACTATACTTGTATATTAAAAGTGTAAACCTGTATGGGGTGTTTTACCTGAACTAAAAGTGATTTATTTATTTACGAGCGTTAACCCGCGACTTCTTCCGCACAAATTATATACCAGTCAGATCATAAGCTATCAAACAAAAAAGTTTCATCAAAATCGGTTCAGTAGTTTTTGCGTGATACTCGTTCAAACAAACAAACACACAAACAAACACCCAAACAAACACACAAACAAACAGACAGACAAAAAATCCAAAAATTGGTTAAATGGGATCAGGGACACCTAAAAACCATATCGTAACTTTTTTTTGTTAATATTTTCAATGTACAGACAAACTTCCTGTTACAGTTTTATTTTATTATCGGTAGTATTGCTGCTTATAAATTGCAAACTATCGATACCTAAGTTTTGAAAAACAATAGTATCGACAGTGTCGATACTATAAATAGTTCAAAATAAACGATAGCATCAGTACTATCGAAACTATCGATTTATCTATTAAACTAACTGATGCATGGAATTGAATCTTGGGTATGACAGAAGACGCATATAAGTAGAACTAACGCCGTGAAAATGCGCTCATTGAGAAGTAAGTGTGATGTAATTGTAATGGACAAATTGTTTAATTAGAGAACTTTGTGGTCTGAACGAGGATGTAGTTACAAAGATAGAGAAAGGTATGTTGAGATGGTTTGGTCATATGGAAAGAATGGATGATAGCAGATTGAGTGCAATCTATAAGGCAAGGGTAAGCGGGAATGTTGGAAGGGGACGGCCTAGGCGTACATATACGGACAACAAATAGGCGACGCTTAAAAAGGGCCAGGATAAGATCCAGGCCAGAGAAAGGATTAATTAATGTGGAGGAAGCTAGAGAGGTTTATGGGGATTTTAGCAGGTGGCGTTCCGTTGTCTCTGCCTACCCTAGTGGGAGACAATAAGTAGACTAGAGAATATGTATGTATGTACGAGTAAAACTATCGATAGCTCCGCAACACTTAACGGTGGCTGATAGAGCTCTCTGATTATGGATGTCAATTCTAATTTACTACTTTGTCGGTCTTCGCTGTTGAATTCCATTTATTTTAAATTGAATGTTGTTCTGTAGGGGTTCAATAGATTGCTATTGAAGTTTGCGAAGTTAACACATCGAAAAAAATAATAATTATTAATACGATTCAGGGCTGTAGCATAAGAATGGTTACCTAATCGCTAGCTAGATCTTAACTTAAGGTAGGGCATAGGAATTTCAAGTCAGGGCCCAAAAAATGTACCTTGTGGGAACGAATGTAATGTAACTCAGCTGATGGGAAGTGTAGATGAAGCCGAAGATGTAGCGCACTCACCCAGAAAACATGTTACCTAAATAAATTAAAAGGCTATGTGAAAAAAATAGGATTCTTCAAAGCGTCATATATCATGAAGTTCTAACAGTAGGAGTATGATTAGCGGATATGTGTAAATTGAACATATAATTGAAGTTTTGATTAGAGCCAAAAAACGATTAAGACACATTTTCTCGATAGAAAAACAAGCTAAAGTGGCCTCCGTCTTTATCGATAAACGCTTGGAACTGCTAAACGGTGAATAATAGATACACGAGACTTGATTTAAAAAAAAAGAGATTGATGTTTTATAAATTTTGATTAGAGCAGAATTGAACTAACATAAATAGTACAATCATAATTAAATAAAGTTTGTTTTACGCTTGCGTCGTTTCAGGCGCGCGCGCCGCCCCATCTCTTTCCCTCGCATCAGGCAGTAATATAAGCTATCACACGCCCATTTCGCTTCAATTATTTTTCGACATAGGCCCTTAAGCATGCCAAACCGAGCAATGCTCAATCGGTCGTGAACCTTTCTGCTGTGTGCCGAGGATCACGGGTTCAAATCCCGAAAATGACAATCCCTTCTGGCAATGGCAACGTAGTAGTGAGTTTATGCTACAATGCCCTATTAAGAGGTATCCCCCACTGAACGACCTTGACCCTTTCAGAGCCGCCTCACCTGTACTAAACTACGTCATTTTAGTAGGTAAGCCTATTTTTGATTGACTTGTCTTTTATTATGTCACGGTGGTGCCTTCTAATCCAAGGAAATCAAATTCTAAAATCATAAGAATTAGCACCAAATTTTTAAATTATCGAATTAAATCATTAAATATTGGTCCTAAAAATTTTTTTATTCACAGCATTTTTAGATCATAATATTGTATACACAATGGTGTCATGTCGCAAGTAACAGTGACTTCAAATTAAAAATTAGATTCACATAATACAGATTTTTTTCAAATATTTGTATTTTCCTTTGAAAAAAGTTTTATATAAAGTATTTTATAAAAAAATCAGAAATATACTTCATAGCAACTTCTACAAACTTCTTCTTCTACTTAATACAAACTAATACTAGAATGTGTCCAAGAACATAACCGGCTAGGATCGGCAAACTTTGTCATCCTAGGCTGGGTGCCTGGACACTACGGAATTGATGGAAATGAGGCTGCTGACGAGCTGGCACGAAGAGAGGCGAAAGAGGACGCCAAAGACCCCGAACCTTATTGCGGCATCTCTCGCATCACCTCTAGTAGTATGCTAAAGGAATGGGCCGTGAACCAAAGCCGTAAGCTCTGGTCGGATACACCAGGACTGAAGCATGCAAAAGAACTTGTCACCGGCATCTCAAACAGACATACCTCGGATGCCATCAATTCAAACCGCAGTGACTTAGTACAGGACACTGCAAGTTAAACAGACATCTACACAGAATGGGGCTTGTAGATTCACCCACTTACAGATTCCGCTGTGGAGCAGAGGAAACACCCATACACCTGCGAATGCGAAGTGCACATTCACAGCAGGAGTCGCTATCTGGGTGGGTACGTGATAATACCTAGATACTGACATTACGGACCTCCCCTCCAAAAGCATAACAACGGTTCATGAAGTCCGTGGGCCTAAGAAATGACCTTTAGGTCTTGGGTGACAACTACAATAGATATATCTAGGTCGCAGAAGCTATTGGTTATTGTTCATGCCCTTACAACCAAATGATAATACTTCATAGCAAATAAAGCCGAGATGTTGAAGATCACTCACTACTATATTTTTCATTAAATTGCATTTCTTTCTAATAACGAGAAGATAGCTTATAAAAAACAGCAAAATGTGGCCCGGCCCAGCGGCGTTTACGTAGTGGGAGCGTCTTAATAGGGCAAAAGCATAAAACTTGAGCACACCTACTCAACTCTTATTGATCCAATACATAAAAACTGTTCCCCATCTAAAAATAGCTAATTCGATTTTGTACAAGCCCATTTATTCCCGGCAACGTCCCTCGTCCATTCCAGATGTCCTAAATCACTTCTCTAATGCCAAGGGCAATAAGAGTAAAAATCGCTTGATTTATAGGTATTCTATATTTATAGCTTTATTTTCTGGAAAAACCGGTCATGAGCGTCTCGGACACGCGTAATAGGGTTCCTTAGCAAGTGTACAATCACTGTTTAACTATTTCTTTGTATGAAAGTAATCTTCACTAACACCACAGCATAACTATAAAGTCCTTATAGTACGGCATCGGATGTACTTGCGCAGAGCAACAGGGAAGCGGGCGGTGGGGGGCTCAACATGAGATCTGTATGAAGGTGTCGGGATTGTCTTGTATATCTGCGCATGACAGCGTAAGTACAAGGGCGAGGCGCCGGGGGATGGCAGCATCGCCCGCCATCAAGAGCGTTGCCATACTGTAAGGCTTAATAGTAATACTGTGCTAACACTCTTTGCTTAGAAGAAGTTTTTAATTTTTATTTCAGACTCTAATTGCGTTACAGCAACAGCATCCATTGGCCTTGATCATCATCATCATATCAGCCGACAGACGTCCACTGCTGGACATAAGCCTCCCCCAAAATGGGGGGATTTGCCATAATCGCCACGCTTGGCAGGCGGGTTGACGATCGCAGTTTGATTGAATGTGTGTACTCAGAGGATGCTGCTGCCCATCCTCCGGATCCCTTAGTCACCTTTTACGACACCCACTGGAGGAAATGGGATGGTGCTATTCGTAGCCCCACACGATAGACACCACACGGCATTTGCTTCGATAGAACCAATAAAATGTTTGAATTTTAATTTTGTGTCATTTTATAGGACCTTTCTAACGACACCTCACTCGACGGGGTACGCAAAAAGATTTTTCGTTGACACCCATATTTTTGGTGTACCGTACTTTAACTTTTGTAAACCTACAAATTTATTCAAAATGTAAAAGTTGCCAAGACAAACCCATTCATTATTAAAACACGAATAGCCGATGTTGGGAAAAAACCGACGGATTAAAATAAGGATTGGGCCGGCCATGTCTGTCAAATGCACCAGGAAAGGTGGACAAGAATTGTCACGCCCTGGATCCCAGAAAACGGTAATCGGCGTCCAGGTTGTCTTAGGACGATCTGGATGCTTTTAATGGCGCGTGGCCAGAGCATGCCCAGGACAGAGATGGTTGGAGGATTAAAGGGAATGCCTTTACCCAGCAGTGGGATGAAGTAGGCTAATAAATAAAACATATTGAAGTCAATAAGACAAAGACAAGATTGACAATGTAAGCAGAAATGTTAATTAATAAAATAATTAAAATTTAATTAATTATCACATTTCTGTTTTCCTTTTATTATTATTGTCTGTCTTCATGCCAAATTACATTTCAATTAGCACAGTAATTGAGGTAGGGTTCCTTGTCTGACTACGGACCCCTAAAAACGTTTTATTTTCTATGTCCACTCTTGTGTTACAAATCGCATAGATACGTCACGTCAGCACCACGTTATTGGGACAGATTTGGTGGGATAACTTTGTTAGATCCAGGCCTGGTAGGAATAATTCTGCCATTTATTGAGGGTTTGTTATTTTTACGTGACTGGTACGCCAGATAAAATTATTATAGTTTTTATTTTTATATACAGGGTGTAAACTTAAATGCGTTACATATCTTAAGTGGGTGCTTCAGACCAGGGTCTGAAAATTTTCGGTAACCTTTATTTAAGTGTTACCTTTATCCAGGTAACAACCGATTTTAATAACGGTAACCTAAATATGACCTTCAAGAGAATGTGAGTAAGTGCGGGTAAGGGTCAGTATAGACGGAGCGGCAAAAAGCGCGCCTGGTTTTTAATAACACTGAAAAATGAACTTTAATTTCTACTAATCAAAAGTACAGAATTGATTGAACAACGTCGTTGTTGTAGCGGGTGACCAAAATTTTGGAGCCGCGCGCACTATTTTCAGTGTTGCTACCGTATTGAAGTCGAGATTATAAAGGAGATGATTATTTACATTTTATTGAATCCAAAAGCATAGAATGGTTTAAGTTTATGTTCACGTTTGAGTTAAGGTTTGTTATTATAATTGAATCTTCCGATTACAAATTCGTATAGAAATTGAATACGTTTTTAACACGTTCCGGGACAGTGACCGGCTATAGACGTGATAACAATAAAAGTTCTATTGTGTCTCGTTCACTGTCCCGGAACGTGTTAATACGACGGTAAATAAAAGAACAAATTCAACAAATATTATAACATCTCGGAATCCTCTAAAAAGTTTTATCTTTTTAGTAAAAAAAGCTCGAATCGTGATGTGAATGTGATATTGATTTTCAAAAGCCAGCACCTTTCTGTTGGTTTCACACGCTTTTATTGTGAAAGTGGTGACTAGCGACTTTGTTCAGAATTTGAAGTCGACACGATAAGCAAGCAACTAGTGTTGAAAAACTATCGATAAGCTTAGGGTGAAATTGATATCATTGGCATCCTTTTAAACTAAGAGTCTACCTAACAAACTTTTGCTATGGAATAAAGTTGTTCAGTATGAGAGTCTGAAGCACTCCCTTAAGTATTACTAGGGTGTTTTTTATACCCTGCACATGAGGACAGTAGCGGTAAATAAATCGCCACTGAATTAAGTAGTAATAGATACTCTTTCTTATACTGTGACTGAACCATGATAGGACCGTGTGCGAACCACAATATCGGTATTGTGCTATTAATTTTACAGCCGTTAGAGCCGTTTTGACAGATCGCTCAGACGTTAAAGGCTGTGAAGTCACATAGAGTTTAGCGCGATACGGAATTCAAAACATTTTTTTTTTCAATTTATTTTATTTCAGAACAGTAATACAGTTTTATTACACTATTTATCTGCCAAACTGCCATTTGAATAGTGATTGGATTGCAATGTGATTAGAACAGAAATTGGACTTGGATTGAACTTGGATTTTTTAAATTAGTGCGATCGCCTTTCAGTACAGCAACTTCATGCAAGCGCACGAATCAAAGCACGAAAAACAATATATATACACAGTCGAATTGAGAAACCTCCTCCTTTTTTGAAGTCGGTTAAAAATAGACAAGTGTCATGTACACGGCTCGCATAGGTACTTCGGCGTGCAACAGTACTTTGCTATTTTTTAATAGTCATTCAAAATCATGATCAAATGATGCATAAGCTCCATAGTAATAAAAAATCGCGCTATTGAAGTACGTTACAGTACGACCAGGAAAATAATTCCGCTCGTCAATCTTCGTTTGCGCAGAGCAGGACCGAGTCCCCGACCAACCCAAAGTCATTTAGTAATGAAAGGGATAGCAGCGAAAAGGGCGCAAAAACCAATTAGCCAATAGCGTAAACGGATTAAAGGTCGCACATCCAGATTGGTCAACATAATTTCTCCCGCTATTAATATAAATTTGTCGACTGCGCAGGTACATGGTAAGACTTATAAAACTGGTAAGTTTTTTTACTGTATATCTCTTTCCTCCGCTAATGGTTTATTTATTAGATAGATGTTACATCAAACGTAATATCATTGATGCGTGACGAACAGACAATACTATTTCTCTATGATGTGTAAGTGTAACTAACCGTACAAATTCTTTGTTCTCTTTGAATTGAATACAAAAACATAGATTGATGAGATTGGATAACAAAAGCTATTAGGCAATGTACGATAAAGTTTTGTCAATAGATTTGTAAATACTTATAAAGGGTGCCAGCGTTAACGAATTGGGCCACCACGGTTTGTCATGCAAGAAGAGTGCTGGTCGTATTCCTCGGCATTCCGCTTTGAACGAGATAATTAAGTGGGCCCTAGCTTTAGTAAACGTACCCTCTGCACTGGAGCCTCCGGGTTTGCTCCGTTCAGACGGGAAAAGACCGGACGGCCTGTCCCTCATACCCTGGTCCCGTGGAAAGTGTTTGGTTTGGGACGCCACCTGTGTCAACACTCTGGCACCCTCACATGTTCGTGCGTCTTCCTGCCGCGCAGGTGTAGCTGCTGCCTTAGCGGAATCAGAAAAAAAAGGATCTACCAGGGATTGGGTGACAGCTATATTTTCCTGCCCTTCGCCGTGGAGACCCTAGGTTGCTGGGGTCCTGAGGGGCAAATGTTCCTTAAATGCCTCTCAAAGCGCCTATTCGAGGCTACAGGCGACAGGAGGGCTGGCAGCTATTTTGCGCAAAGGATCAGCCTTGCAATCCAAAGAGGCAACGCTGCCAGCCTCCTAGGCACTCTGCCCCGAGTAGGGGCTTTAGAGGGCATTTTTTACCTTTAAGTAGCCTAGGTGTTTTTCTTTTTTCTGTTTGTTTTGTTTTTTCTTGTTCTATTAATATTAATTTATATTGTTACTTATATTGTTATTAAAGTTTTATTACTTATAAAGGGTAAAATAGATATCATTAGCATCCATTAAAATTAAGAGTCTACCCGTCAAACTAAACAAATTTACTATGGGAGGAAACAGATCGGCTCAAAAAAAATCTGTTGCATACATTTGAGTCGAGTAGGCATTGTAGTTTATTATGGAACTGCTGATTTTTGCTCCCATAATAATTATTTTCAGTTTGATGGGTAGACTCTTAGTTTAAAAGGATGCTAATGATAAAAATGTCACCTTACCGAACCTAGGGTGTAACAAAACACCTTAAAGGGGTGGCTTAGACCATCAAACTGAACAACTTTCACTATGGAGAAAATATCAAGAAACAAAAAATCTGCTGTGCTATTCATTTGAGTCGAGTAGGCAAGCTACTGCAATTTTGTATGAAACATCAGATTTTTTCGAGATTTAGAACTTGGCTTTGTAGTGAAAGTTGTACCTATTCATTATTGTCCCTGTAATTTATGTATGTTTAGAAACATATCCTCAATCATCATCATCATCCTATCAGCCGACAGACGTCTACTGCTGGACATAAGCCTCCCCCAAAATGAGGGGATTTGCCATAATCGCCACGTTTGGCAGGCGGGTTGGCGATCCCAGTTGGATTGAATGTGTGTAATCAGAGGATGCTGCTGCCCACCCTCCGGTAGATCCCTTAGTCGCCTTTTACGACACCCACGAAAGGAAATGGGATGGTGGTATTCTTAGCTGTCACCACACGGCACTAAAATATAAGGTCTAACAAAATTAGGTGAAACTATTTTAAGGGGATGATCAGACCATCAAACTGAACAACTTTCTGTATGGGACCAACATTGAAATCGCGAAAAAAAAATCTGCTGTCTCATACATTTAGGTCGATTAGGTTTGTATGGAACAGCTGATTTTTTTTTCGCGATTTCAATATCGGTCCCATAGAGAAAGTAGTAAGAATAGTAAGAATTAACAATAAGAAATTTTTTCTAGTTACATATGGTGAAAAAACTAAAATTAAACCATGGAATAAACTGTGCGGCATCAGGATAAATGATAAAAAAACCATATACAATGCGTAGTCCAACACGCTATTGGCGAAATTGTTTTTATCGTGCATCGTGATGAAGTGCATCGTTCTCTGGCTGATGAAAGTGATGAAAAAAATTGGCTTCCACGGGACGCCCGGCGGAAGTGGAACCTAAAGTGAAACATCCGCAGCTGTCAAATTTAAATTTCAAACTTCCGTCACACGAAAAGGTTGCGGATCCGAATTTCAAAGCCCTCCCATAAAAATTTCACTTTAACAAAAACACTTATGTAATTGGAACTACAGCCAAATTACAGCCAATCTAAACTAAGCCGGTCATTAATTAAGGAGGAGGCAGGGGTGAGAAGGGACAGTTAATTTTTCAGCCAACTCATTACGTCAACACAGATAATTAAGTTTCGCTGTCTTTAGAAGTGACACAGAGTGAAGGAAAAACAGTGTGACAATGTAGAAAGTCACCCAAAGGGCAATGAAGAGGGAGGGAGCTCGGAGTTTCCCTGCTAGATCGAATCAGAAATGAAGAGATCCGCAGAAGAACCAGAGTAACTGACATAGCCAAAAGAATTGCAGAACTAAAGTGGCAGTGGGCTGGGCACATTGCTCGCAGAACCGAAGGCCACTTAAAAAACTGTTTTTTTTTATACATTTGAGTCGAGTAGGTAGGCAAATTATTGTAGTTTTATATGGAATATTATTTTGGTCTAAACAACCCCTGTAAATTTGGAAAATGTTTCACAAATACGCTTAGTATCCCTGGAGGGCGATTGTGCTAATTTAAAATATCCAAGTTCAATCCTTATCCAATTTCAGTTCTAATCACATTGCAATCCAATAACTATTCCTCTGTTCTGAATTCCATATCGCGCTAAACATGACTTATTTACTACGTAACTGACAGCTTTTAACGTTTGAGCGATCTGTCAAAACGAATCTAAAGGCTGTCAAGTAAATAGCGCAATACCTAATGTTAAGTTGTAGTTCGCACGTGACAGATTAAGTAAGTTTTAAACAGAGTATTTTTAAAATTTACGTTTGCTAATTATGTTTCTGATGATTTGTAACTATATTCGTAAATGCACCTCTTGTAGTAATTTATTTCTGAACGAAAACCATGGCAACACAATCAAGTAAAATATTTTATTTGAATGTGTTGCCATGGTTTTCGTTAACCGTAAATTTGAAAAATACACTTTTTAAAACTTACTTAATCTGTCACACGCGATCCAATCATGGTTCTATTGCGATTTATTTAGCGCGATCGCTCTAATGTAGACAATTTTTACACTGTGACGCTTGATGCTTGTCCCTCGTTATGAGCCCCACTAAGAATTATTTCTCTCTTGTCTTTTCTTTCACCTTCGCTTCGTTTACAGTCATACTAACAGATTAACTTACTTTGTTTATTGTGTTTATTGTATAAGTCATATATTAACACGTTCCGGCACAGTGACCGCCTATAGCCGTGATAACAATAAAAGTTCTATTGTGTCTCGTTCACTGTCCCGGAACGTGTTAATATGTATATTGGATAAAGATAGGTAACTCGTCTTGAATTTTAGGACGTCCTAATTGCGTTGCCGCTTATTAGCACTAGAGGGCGCCACATTATGAAATAAATTTAAAAAGACGGTCGGCCGACACGAGGATCGAACCTTAGCTACCCGGATCGCAAGCCGGTTGTCTAGACCGCTAGACCAAAAAGACAGTGATTGATATGGGAGAAATCTCTCACTACTACAGCGCAGCGCGTGAGATGTAGTGCGCTGTTACTTCGATATGAACCCATAGTGCAACACATAGTGCTTCGAAACATAACCGATAGATGGCGGAAGCTGTCTATGGAAAATCAGCGTTCCACTTTGTTTGTACTAAGATAACATAGCATGGTATAAGTCACAGAACTGGGTACGTGAGGAGAGTATAATTATTTTCTGCGTAGATATCCCGAATATTTTCTTATTAACACGACGTGGGAAATGTTCGAGACATAATACATTGATAGTCTAGGAAAAATACGGTTTGAGATTGCATTAAATACACCTTAGTAAATTGTGTTTGAACTAATATTACTGTTAGTTTATAACACTTTTGTCGAGATCTGGTGGTTATATAGGCTGAGGACCCTGAGAAATACCTTAAAATCGATATAACTGTACAAAGGGCAAACTTATTTCTAAAGACATTTCTTCCAGCATACTAGCAAAAGAGGCAGTTAATTAACCTCATACAAATTTATTGTTTACAAACAAACAGTAAATAATTAAGTTTTGAGGGTTTAATTTTTGAATACTTACAAAATATTAAATATCTACTAAAATTTACGATATTAACCGGGAATTATTATTGTTATAAGTAAAACGTAATGAACGAAGTCGTCCTGTACAAAATCACCAGTTTTCCATTTTTTTGTAAGTTTCGTAAATATCTTAATTATTCCATAATACACAATAAAAAATCGGGGTTTATTGAGAATTTGTGTTTTTCATGTATGTATCTACTAATATTTCAAACTATCACCTAAAGTGCAATTAATGCAACCTACTCCATACAAAAATCCGTAGATTTCCCCGACTATGAATAATTATGTATAGAACAGACAACGCGAACAAAATTTGTGCACCGCGATGAGCAGTGCGGGGCGCGCACTGCTCATCGCGGTGCAGCACGCGCCCGGCATATGCTAAGTAAGTTAGAGCCCATCAGCTCAAACGAGTGATACAAAACATTCTGTCTGGGTGTCACCTCGAGTAGGAAGGTACTTCAATGACATAATAGAACTTTTATTGTTATCATATTATAGCCAGTCACTGTCTACGAACGCGTTAAACTACACTTTAATGAACTATGAGAATAATAGATATAAAAATAGCGATAGACAAAGTCCTTGTCATAAAAAAATACCAGTGGGCCTGGCATGTCAAACTTTTTTTTTTATTATTAAAAATGGGTAATCTCGACAAAACGAGAAAAATCTACATTTCCATGCATGTGCCTCAGTCTTTGCTTTATGCAATACCTCCTGCCTTTCTCTGTCACTGTTTATCCTGTATTGTTCTGATGAAATAAATCTATAAAGAAAATAGCAACTTATGAAATGAGCGCTTGACGGTTTTTTTTTTCGTTTTTGTCACCTTGGCTTGTGTGGTATGCTAGGCCTAGAAGTTCTTCAGTCATCCCGTAATTACTGAAAACGTGACAATGCCGAAATGTTGAGATCACAAATTATGATTATAAACACTTAAATTGTGCATCTTTAGGAGGTGCAACTCTTCATAAAAATTAACTATATTTAGAATAGTATACTTATTTATTGCAAGAACCATTATAAGCATATGCTCACGACTATATTCCCCGAGAGGGTAGCCAGATATATTCTGAACCATTATAATCTTACTAAATCTCTCATTAATAACACATATTTTGAAAAAATCGTAACCGGCTAGTAATTGCGGTTCAAGACATAGAGCCTTTTAAAGGTAGCACGGACGGACGGACGGACGGCATAGGTTTAGTAATAGGGCCCCGGTAGCACTATTTTGGGTACGGAACCTGACTGCGATTCTAGAAAGTATAAAATTTTACGCGTTTCTATTCCATTATATTTAAAAAAAAATGGCTACCATCTTGGTTGTGATGAATTTGCCAATGTTTAGTTTATTTAGCAAGAGTGCTTGACGTTGTACAGTAGTTTATCTTTTTTTTGTGACTTCAAGGATTGTTTTTCGAGAGAACACTATTTTGAGCCACCACTGGAGTTTCATTGTAGGCACGGGAGGAGGCAACCAACAATCGACGTGACTACCCAATAGCAGACCTACAATGCGCCTTCTCTACGCGTTTCAAAAACATGCATTTTATATAATAACGTAGGTAAGAAAAAAAATACAGATTCTGCAAAAAACTAATTTCAAAATTGTGTTACCTATTTTTAAAATTGCAAAAGCTAAACTCGAATTATTAAATTAATCTCCAGTTAATTTAATAATTCTCAAAACAAACCAACGCCGCTGTAGCTTTAAAAATCTCAATTTTGATTATTTGCAAAAAATGCTGCAACTTCAAATTAAGTTAATTGAGAAACTTGGAGAGCGGTTCGGTATAGAAATGGTTCCCTTAGTGATTGCCGTTTAGATTATGAATTCCATTTTCAAGTTTCATTTCAGATTTTTTCCAACCAAGACAATTAATGAAATGAGTCTGTAGTAGCTGGTAGAGACCTTTTCTACGAACCGAAAATCCCATGATATGAGACCAACATTTTGTATGAAAATAAAAAAAATAAAATATATAAAATATGGAACTATATCATGAAACAAATGGCTAGATGTGATGAAACGAAATCTATGTGTCGTAAAGGTTTTTCGTTTATTTCACAACCAGATATCACACCATTTTTTTATTCTAATAAAAAGGTACATTCATTTAAAAAAAATGTTTTAGTGGCACTAGATTGATGTCATTAAAATAGGTAGTAAAAATTTAGCTGTCAGATTGATGGTGTTCCTCGTTGTTGTCAATTCCCCAATCTTAGGATGCAATTTACTAATTTATTAAAAGGATTATGATTCCAACAATGGAAAGACATTGATTTGATCAAGTTTTTGTGCAGTAGATGTCCGTTTATGTACAACAAACAAATATTTTCAGTGTTATGTCGTGTTTATTGGTAGTGAAAAGATTATCCATTGGCAACACAGAGCTGTCAAAATGATGATGTCACAAAACATAGAAAAAAAGCCTTATTTTACCTTCAATGTGTATATATTCTATATCGTTGTCTAGTCATCATAATATACATAGACGAAGAATTTTTCGCTTACGCTTATCTCCTTTTTTAACTAAAGCGAATTTGCTATGTGCATCTCTTATTGAGTGAATATGACAGAATATGTGCTTCCTGCTAGTAACTTCTCTTTCTACTATAATACAAGTTCAGGCTAGATTCTGGTACTTTATTCTATTTTTATTAAATGGCGTTTCCTTAAAGATTTCGCCAGTATCAAGTGTTGAAGATATTATTATAATTCAAGTTAACGTTCATTGTACGGTAATTGATATGGCGATCTCAAAGCCCTGTTTTTAAACAAAAACACACACCCGAAACCGCCATAAAATGGCGGAGCCGCGTGGCTATCTAAATCGCGTGCCGAACGAAAGACGTCTACTCGAGAGACCTCTAGCCACGCGACTCTCTGGTACTTTAAATGTGACAAGATAATTTGTGTGACATTGTCAAAAAGAAAAAAGTGACCGTTTTTTTTACTTTCGACATTGCCATCTAGTGATTTTCTGTCTAGGAAAACGCGTCGTTGAAATTACTGTCATGCCTCATTAACAACCAGATTAATTAAAAACAAAACTAAACAAAAAATCCAACATTTTTAATTCGTTTCAATATCCTTTGCACATCTCTACTAACTTTATTGGAACTCTTTCAGAGTGGCTTTCAAATTAAATTGGATGTTTCTAGAACTTCTCTCTTTTCATATTGTAGAACAGCTGTTAACGATCATTAAATTAAATTTATATCGTTTAATAGATATAATGGAATGAAAGACAGATAAATGACACAGACAATTTATAGATTCTAGATTTCTGTAGGTATTGTTTCAAATATTATTGATAAGTAACGTGTTACAACTGTTGTGCTATTTTAAATTGACGGTCCACAGAAGTGGAGTCGTTTTATACATATATTAATACATATATTAAGGAGTCGTTTTTAAATATAATATATTGCTTAACACGTTTCCGGGGCAGTGTACGAGACACAATAGAACTTTTATTGTTATCACTGCTATAGCCGGCCACTGTCCCGGAACGTGTTAAATAGTACATGTTGCCTGTGGACCCATGCTTATGCAGGTGTCTGATCCTAAGACCTATGTCGTAAGGCAAGTAAACAAAACTTCTTTATCAATCAAATTGTTATTGACACACTTGCTCACTCAATTGCTCATCATGATAATAAATAAATAATACCCCCGATACTACAATCCGCAATCCTCTGCACACTCATTTACAACACACACACACACACACACACACACACACACACACACACACACACACACACACACGCGCGCACGCACGCACGCACTTCTACTTCTAAGTATGCATTTTTGACAAATTTGTCTCGGATTGTTCTTGTATATGCAACTTAAATAAGTGCTTTCGTACAATTAAGCTACCGAGCCATATGAATAGATACTATACTAATAATAGTACACTATATTATCTATTCATATGCCACTACTTCAGTAGCACAAATTGGTGGTGGTTCCTATTCCTATACATGTGTTAAAGATATTAGAAGACAACAACTACTTTCTCGTTTCGTCTCGAAAAAGTTTAAGTCCCATGTTAAACAAGTCCTCTGTAAAAAAGGCTACTATAAACTCGATGACTATTTGAATGACCAAAATGTCTGGTCTTGACAATGTTACTCTATGTAATGCAATATTGTATTTTCATTGTACTTTGTATATTTTGTTTTATTAAAAAGATGTGTGTTGTAGAGTTTCTGGCCGCATCTTCTCTCAACGAAACACCTTCCGACGCTGTGGTAGACTCAAAAAATGACGTCGAAAAGCTACGTGATATTATTTTGAATAAAAAATTTTTGAATTTGAATTTGAATTTTGATGGGACCAAGGTCGAAATGACGAAAATAAAACAGGTGTTCCAAACATAACTTAAAAAAAAAATTATATGCGGATGAAGTCTCGGGGAAAATGCGAGTATCTTAATACAAAAGTAGAAAAATATTAGAGAGAGAGATGAATAGAACCTTATTCCACCATAAATAAAACGAATTACCTAAGAAAGTTTTTTTATCCTAAATTGATATTTGGAATATTTGGAGTAAGTTCAAAGTAAAAATGATTATCCTTCCGTCAAAGTCACACATTTCATCTACATCAATGGAGTACTGTAATATTTTTTTTGTCTTTCCTTCATTCACATTTCTCTTTTCACTGTGAGAACCTTATCAAAGAGTTGCAAGCACTTTGAAAACATATTTTACTTGAAATACTCTTATTTATTCGTTCTTGACATTGATGAAAAAATACAGGTAAATTGGACTAGACACTAGACTTTATATCACATGGAATACTTTTCTGTTAGAAAAAAAAAAAGAAGAAAAGTGCGAATCGAGACTACTCAGGCAATTAGTGTTCCGTACTACAAGTTTGTTTAACTTGGGTCATAGGTGATAACTAGGTTATACATAGGTAATAATTGCTAAATTAAAGTGGCAGTGGGCGGGGCAACATTGCTCGCAGAACCGATTGCCGAAAAGTTCTCGAGTGGCGGCCGCGTACCGGAAAGCGCAGCGTGGGTAGCCCCCCCAGACGGTGGACCGACGACCTTGTGAAGGCGGCGGGAACCCGTTGGATGAGGGCAGCGCAGGACCGGTCGTTATGGCGATCCTTGGGGGAGGCCTATGTCCAGCGGTGGACGTCCATCGGCTGAGATGATGATGATATCCCATCTTAGTTAAATGGAAGGAAACTTTTACCATGTTTCTGTTAACAGTTATTGTAACTGAGCTCTGTATATAGTTAATGTACTGTTTATTGCTTACCTATTATAAAAACTGAGCAGAATTTTTTTATGTCACCTAAAATCACTTGGTTTATGTGATGTATTATTTAAGTCGTGTAATAAAATAAAATAAAATAAGTATATTTATCGTAAGGCAAAGCTTTCTCCAATTATAACCAGCCTAACAATTCATATCTATTAGGAGTATTGAAAGTAAATAACTAGGGGAAAATAATTTGTGTACGTATAAATGGAATTGAATTCTCTTTGAGTTCTCTTAGCTGTGCTGCTCGCTTCAAGATACCTATGTTAGTGATGGGAAAAGTGTAACGTTTACATTATCGGTTCACTCGCAACTGATGGACGTCCACTGCTGGACCGCCACAACGACCGATCCTGCGCTAAATGCTAAATATGTCTTAATTATTCTACAAACTTATCTTGCAAACATTTATCTTAATGACGTTATAAGTCATCAACGTCCGATTTTGTATTTGAACTTCCGATTGAATTGAATTCGAAAAGGTTGCGGATCCGAATTTCAAGGCCATCCCATTAAAAGTTTCACTTTAAAAGGCTTTACAAGTTGAGTTGTAGGTATCCAATTGTACTTGTACCCTTTTTACTACAGGCACAGAATTTTAGATAATAATTTTAATGAAAATAGACATTTATTATGTCTCCTGTACCTGTTTTTGTCTAGAACGATTAATCTATAAAACACTATAAAAAGTTGAATCATCGATAAGAACGATTCACGGATGGCACATCACTACAGTCTTGTAATAGAAGGAGTGAGGGTGTTTATTATCGTTAACGGAGACAATTTGTAGTGTAAGTTGTTCCCTTTGAGTGGCGCAGCATATATACCTAGGTAAAGTTGCATAGTATAGCACAATTTATGCACAGGATAATATTCCTCACGGGTAATGAAATGACAGCAATATTTCAAATTAAACTAACAAAATTAGCTGAAACTATTTTAAGTTCGATCAGACCATCAAACTGAACAATCTCTATGGAACCAACATCGAAATCGCGAAAAAAAAGTCAGCTGTCCCATACAATTTTTTTTCGCGACTTCGTTGTTGGTGCCATAGAAAAAGTTGTTCAGTTTGACGGTCTGATCATCCCCTCAAAAAGTATCAGCATAATAAGAAGGACCTTATATATTACGAGCGTTAACCCGCGACTTCGTCCGCACAAATTATATACCAGATTTTAAGTCAGATCATAAGCTATCAAACAAAAAAGTTTCATCTAAATCGGTTCAGTAGTTTTTGCGTGATACTCGTTCAAACAAACAAACAAACACCCAAACAAACACACAAACAAACACACAAACAAATAGACAGACAAAAAATCCAAAAATTGGTGAAATGGAATCAGGGACACCTAAAAACCATATCGTAACTCTTTTTTTGTTAATATCTTCAATGTACAGACAAACTTCCTGTTACAGTTTTATAATAGTATAGATAGATATATTATTTTTATTGCAGAGACAACAAGATCAAAAACGTAGCACCATATAATCAGCCTATATTCGTCCAACTGCAGGGCACAGGCCTACCCTCAGGGCACTCACCCTATGGACGTAAGCCCACCACGCGAGCGCAGTGCGAATTGGTAGACTTCACACGCGCATCAGAATTTTTTCTTCAGCGTGTAGTTTTCGTCACGATGTTTTCCTTCACTGTTTGAGAGCAAAAATTTTACAAAAATTTACACTGTGGGTGTAGGCCTCTTCTCAAGAATAAACGTTAATATTTTAAATAGTTGAAAATAATAGGGTCACTTATTATTTTTATTGTAAGCAAATGTATGTTTTACTTTTTAACTCACTTTAGGATATTTTGTTTTTGGCGTTGGAGGTTTTTTAAATTTGTAATTTAACGTTATTTCGTAATTTTTAGAGTTGCTTGAAAAATTTTGGCTACGATGTCACACACAGACAGACCGACAGACAGACAGACCGACATAGGCGTCAAACTTATAACACCTCTCTTTTTGCGTCGGGGGTTAAAAAAAGGCTTCCCTTGTTTATTTTTTCAGTAACTTAGCAATCAAACCAATTAAAGTGACCATTGAATTTTCAATTAAAAACTTTATCAAAGGAAATTGTTAAGGCGCTTAGAAGGCTTCCACAATGGGTAAGAAGATTATTTTTTGCCACCGCACCGCTGAAACAAAATGGCGGCAATAGTCTATGTTCATTATTTGTTAGGAGTAAAGTAATTAATTGTATTAAAACTTTGAAAATTGTTGTTTTTAACAGAAGCTGTTTGTTTTTTAGACGTTTGATAATTTTTTTTAATAGGTAGGATAATATAGTTTTCAAACGCTCAGTTGCAGAAACGCTCATTAAAGTTAGCGCAATAAAGCATTGAGTATTAATCTTTAATTAAATCTCTTGCTGTCACTTTTTGTCTTGTTGACGTAGTTAAAGCTAGCAAGAGATTTAATGGAGGATTAACTCTACTGAGCGTTTCTGCAACTGAGTGAAAGACTATCAGGAGTACGATTTATGAATATCACAGGTGAATTTTAAATCCGCCGATGAAAATGAGGTTTTTATTTCGAGTTTCGTTTTGTGTTTCTGTATTTTTGATATCGTTTGAAAGTGACATAAAATATTTCGTTGCACTCAAAAAACGTTTCAATAATTAAATGACTGAATGATTTTATATTAGTTAAAAGTTTTCCGCTAAAATTATGGTGTATTGAAACATAGAAAAAAAAAGGAGAAATCTGTCGATGTCCACTACCAATGTCAGGGAGGGTGCATGGGCATTGGCCTAAAACGTAGTGATTAGTTGTTCAGTGGGCCTGTGCCCTATAGTGGGACATATATAGGCTTATGATGATGATGATGAAGAGAGTAGCATAGCGAGGGGTGGGGGGGGGGGGGGGGGGGGGCAAATGCACCGGGTAGCACTTTACTAGCGGCGGCAAATTCGGGAAAAATAAAGATTGATTGATCGAGCTTGCTTCGCTCGCTTAAAGTTTCTGTTTTAATAATAGTTTGTATCTATACATAATCCACAGTTCTGACCACAGTTAAGACGTGGTGCAAAAATTTCGAGTTTGCTTCGAGGTCACTTTGCACGTGTTTTGTACGTTAAAATCTCTGGCTCCAACTGATTCCTATTTAGGACAGAAGCCGAGCTCGCTTCGCTCGCTCTAATTTTCTATTTTTAAAATTATAAACTAAAAAATGTCTGAGATTACTACTTGAATAGTTTTCCTAATAAAACTAAACTTTACCATAAAGTCGCTTCGGACGATACCCCCTTTACATATAAAAGGTGTTGTGCATTCTAATTCGGAACAACACAAAAAAATATATAAGCTGATGTACAACTGAGCCTCCTTATAACTTTTCAAAGAACACTAAATACTACTTCGTGAAAAAGACTAGCTTTATAAAATACCAGAGCATCGGATTAAAAATCCTCAATTGTCTTTACCCCGAGAGCACTTCTCACTTATAAAGTCTTAAGTTCATAGCTGCTTTTCCACTTAAGTATTACTTAACTCGAGGGTTCGACGTCTCGTTTCCTTTTGAGACAAAACTTGTGCTGTGTTGATTCTTCATAAGTTTTTTATGTATTTTAAATTATTTATAGTATTGATACCGTTGAATGAGGGCAGCGCAGGACCGGCCATTGTGGTGATCCTTGGAGAAGGCCTATGCCCAGCAGTGGACTTCCATTGGCTGAGATGATGATGATGATTGAGAATAACTAAGTGCCTACCCTGACGCAGTGCTGAAGCGCTACATGGGAAAAGGCTCAAAATGGCTAAATATTTTCAAAGCAACATGATTACACATACTTTAAAATGTCAAGTAAGTAACCTATAGGCAAAAAAAATAGAAATCTTCTGTTCTTCAAACTGCTACGCCAAATTGCCAACTCGACTGAAATGTATGGAACAGCAGATTTTTTTTACGTTTTCCGGTTTGCTTTAGTAAAAAATGTTCAGTTTTGTGGTGTTTAACTATAATTAATTATATTATATCAAGTAATAAGATCATTGCAATAAATAATATTGGTTGTTGTCTTGATCTAAATAAATGTATGCATTGTAAGTGGTTGGGGCAACACCCACCATCATTACTAATCTACTCCTTGTACCGAGCGGATGTTGCATCCACCAGTTGCCGTGTGTAACAACTAGTGAAATACTGTATTGTTATTTACCCTCTGAAGAAGTGTACACCACAAGTATAGTGTGTAGTCTTACTTGAAAAGGATGCCAAAGATTTAAATGTCATCCAGTATATTCATGCTTAATCTTATACAGGAATACATTAACTTCTTATAGACAAGTAATCTGAATACATTTGCTATCAGTTTCGCTGAATCAAGCTTAATTTACTTCAGTTTCTCGTTATCTAAATTGATTCAGTAGTACAATTTAAACAAAACAATTTCAGCGCAATGAGGAGATTTCGCTACGAATCCGTAACGATTTAACTTAGAGAAAACGATAATAAAAACTTTGTATCTCAATCTTAATGTTTATGTTTAGTTAAATTTATATTAACCTTAAGTAGTAAATTAATTATTAAGGACTTTAAACGTTTACATTAATTATTACTACTGAAAATGGGTATTAAATAGTCACAAAAATAGATAGAGTCGGTGGCACGGTGCAGAGAGGAGTGGATACTTAATCATAAAGGTCCTGTTTCGATTCCGGACGTACGTCATACCATGTACTAATGAGTTTTTCTAATGTACGTAATACCGACTGCTCCCAAACGGTGAAGGAAAACATCGTGAGATACAGATTTAAGATACTACTGAAAATATGGTTTATTGAACATGTATTTTACAATCTGCGATAATTTCACATTGAAACTTGGACTTATGTTAATTTTGTTCAAATTTAATAAGAGTCAAATCGGCAGCTCCTTATTGAGCGTATAAACGCTAGCTTTGTTTGAACATTGTACTAAAGTGTTATGACGTCATTTTACTCATCATACTTTTTTATGGTTTGTCTAGCTAAAATAAAATTATAAAGACTGTATCCAACCTAAATAATCACCAGGAAGATTGACATTATTGTATTGAATTCATTATTATTGTTTGACGTTTATATTATATTGTATTAAGATAATTAGTATCGTGACAAATAGTAAAATAACAAGAAGGTGATTATGTTTAAAAGATTTTTTTTAAGCCTATTTCATCCCACTGCTGGGCAAAGGCCTCCCCTTTTATCCTCCATGTAACCCTGTCCTGAGCCAGTTTGATCCATTCTTTGTCGAATGTATCCAGGTCGTCTCTCCATCTCTTTCGGGGTCGACCCTGACGGCGACGCCTATTCTCCGGGATCCAAGGTGTTAATACTTTGGCCCATCTTTCCGAGTGCAATCGACAGACGTGGCCGGCCCAATCCCATTTCAACTTGGCGGTTTTCTCACCGACATCGGCTATTTTCGTTTTTTGGCGTATTGTGGTATTTCTGACGCGATCTGTCCGTTTGATTTCTAATATGCTACGCTCCATACGCTCCATCGCCCTTTGGCAAACCTTGAGTTTGGACTTCTGTGATTCTGTTAATGACCATGTTTGAGCACCGTAGGTTAGGATAGGCAGGATACACATGTCGACGAGTCTGCGTTTGAGTGATAAAGGATTTAATTTTATTATTAGTAGCTAGTGTAAAAACAACCGCCAAGCGCGCCTTTTTTTTTTTCTTTAAATATATCTAAAAAGGCTCGCTTGGCGGTTCACGACGGTGTGTTGGCACCAACTTTAATGTATGGAAGTGAGAGTTGGGTATGACAGAAGAAGCATGAATCTAGAATAAATGCGGTTGTAATGCGCTCCCTGCGTAGTGTGACTGTGAGTGGTGTGACTTTAAAGGACCGGTTACGGAATAGTGTGATTAAAGAAAGATGTGGTCTGAAGTATGATGTGACTAGGATTGAAAAAGGTATGTTGAGGTGGTTTGGCGTAATGAGCGAAAGTAGATTGACGTATGAAATTTACAAGGCAAGTGTGAATGGGATGGTTGAAAGGGGTCGCCCTAGGCGCACGTATGCTGACCAAATTGGATGAAGGGCCAAATAAAATGTACCCGGAACCGACGAGCTTGTATGAAGAAACTTATGGATGTTGAGGAGGCGAAAGATGTGTGTCAGAATCGTAGCATGTGGCGATCTGTTGTCTCTGCCTACCCTAGTAGGGGGACATAGGCGTTAGCATATGCATGTATGTATGTAGTGTAAAAATGTTATTCACCTATAATTGCATACCTGATCTAGGTACGAACTGTGATTCGAAAGTATTCTTCAATAAAGACCTAAGGCCATCTGATCACGCGCCGACCGACTGACAAAGAACTGCCTATGCAGTTTTTTTCGATGCAAGTAAGCGATAAGAACTTGTAACTGGCCGGTGCGATGTACGAGTGTACTGTAGTTATGTACCTATCTACCTGTTTGCCTACTTTTGCTATCGATGTTATTATGAGTGATGTTTCTGCATTGGGACAAACCTAATATCAGGTTTATCAATGCTTTTAGTTCATAAGATGTTTGTTTATGTATTTGAAAAATAAATTAAAAAAAAAAAAAATTTTTATCTGTAACCAGTTTCGCAATAAAATTTCTGATTTCTGAAACCTGTATACGCCGAAGAAGAAATTGTGATGCTTATGTGAAGTCTAACAATCCGCATTGGGTACACGTGGTGGACAAACGTCCACACACCCTCTCTGATGATAGGCCTGTACCCTGCAGTGGGACTTATATAGGCTAATGATGATGACTTGGATTTAGCTCATTTGTTGCTTAACAAGGTTGAGGTGGAGATGGGCAGGATACTTGGCTAGACGGGAAGACGGGTGGTGGACCAAGTCAGAGTGGCGGCCAAGAGAGGAACGGAGGTCAGTAGGCGGAACACCAGCACGTCAGCCCGATGATGTTGTGAGGGTGTGTGAAATGAGGGCGCGTGGTAAACTAACGCTAAAACACCCTCCCCGAGGGTAGGCTTGTGTCTTACAGTGGGATGTACTCATGTCCTCTCGCTCTCACCACGCCGCACGCCTTATTGTGTTATGCAAATCATTGCATAACCTGTGGCGACACGCACCACGCTTACTTTCCACTTCTAACCGGGTGTTTCTCTTCGGCGTTTGAACGCCGTCATTACCCTCACCAAATATTTTCGCTTTGTTTAAAAGAAAATGTATACAATTTTATAACGTTGTTATAAAGCCCACTGGTCCCTTGTAGCAGCGCTAAAAAATATACCTTTTTTTTATAAACATGGCGAAAATATTTGGTGAGTATCTTATCTTATCTTATCTTGTTGTGGGGGCTGGCAAGCCAGCAACACTTCGACCCAATGGGATCTTTTGTGTTAGCCCCAATACTATTTGTCGTCTTCACCCTTCAAATACATGGTCAATGAAGGAGGCAACACCATTGAGGGGAAGAAACCTAAGATCTCCCGGTTTCGGGTATCCATCTCCGAGGAGGCACATGCGTTTTACCGCCAGGACATCACAGTCGCAAAGAACATGCTCCATAGTCTCTTCATCCTCTCCGCACGCTCTGCAGCTAGGATCCAGGGTGAGTTTCATTTTGTGCATCATTGCGCCTGTAGCGTAGTGCCCAGTGAGGGCTCCGACTATGGCACGAGCCTTGCTCCTGCTATTATTCAGTATGAATCTTGAGACGCGAGTTGTCACATTGCTGATAAAGTTTTTGGAGTGTTGTAGGCCTACGAGGCTAGACCACTCCAGTTTGTGTGCTTTATCAGCCCAATCCCTAATGGCCATTCTTATACTGCATGCCGGGATTCCCACACTTGGTTCTGGGCCAACCATCTTTCGTTCTGACCCGGCCCTCGCCAGCTCGTCAGCATTCTCATTACCCTGGAGTAAATGACGGCGTTCAAACGCCGAGGAGAAACATCCACCCTCTCTTATAATGTTCTGCGAATAAAACCTCCTGTCAGAGTCACGTGTTTCTCTGTGGACAAAACATTTCAACTTGTCACAGTAAAGTGAAATAATGTGACAGTCCTACTTGATTGTATACACTAGATTCGTCCGTAGCCTTAGGTCCCAGACAGACTATACTTTCTTAGCCCATCTTAATGTTAAACTTTTGTTGTTGCAACGCAAGGAAGATTAATATTACAACTAATGTTGCCGAATTTTTTCAGTAAAATTATCGATTGTTGGTCTTGAAAATCACTTACACCATTGATACTGTCGATAGTTTAAAAAGTGGCAATACTATTTGGCATACTAAGTGACGTGGTTACATGATATCGATACTATCTACACAGTACTGATACGTGATAATACTAAAAAATGAAGCTATAATCGATGATTCTGAACTGTAAAAACAAAATGATGGGCAATACAATGTTTAATAATATCGATATTAGTGCCACTTGTATATCGATAGTATTTCCACTTCTAGTGCCACATCCTTAACCATCAATCATCAACATTATAGGCCTTGCCATCTGTTACAGATGATTCGGAGCGCGCTCCATACAAACGAAGTCTGAAGGTTTAACAATTAAAGTTAATGAAATTTTTCAGCAACAATCTAGAAACTAATCTCTACGTTTGTATAAAGTTATATTTTCGTTAAAGTATACAGTTTCAATGCTAGGATTAATTTGACATTTGTATGGAAATCTTTGAGGCACTGTAACTTTAAAACTCTACATTTTAACGAAAATCTGGCAACATAAAAACATAGTTTTTAGATAGAAAAATTGTATAGACTTTAAACGGTTCGTATTGAAAATATAACCAGACTTCGTTTGTATGGAGCACGCTCCGAATTATATCGATATCGTCTTATAAGGCAGCGCCGTGTGGTGCCGGTCAAGAAAATTGCACCACCTCAGCCCATCCCGTGGGTGTCGTAGGGGACTAAAGGGATTAACCAGAGTATTGGGCAGCAGGTTTCTCAGAGTATATCGCCAATCCGCCTGCCAAGCGATTATGGCAAAACCTCACTTTTGGGGGAGGCCTATCTTCTTATCGTGCGGACAAAGCCCTGGTGTCAGAGTTTATCGATTTTACTAAATTTTTCATGCAATTAACATTTTATTTTATAATTTATTTTTTGTAAACAAACGTCAAGAGGAGTGTGTTTGGTATCAGTAAGACAGACACAACCTGCGTGTTGTGCCCAGAGCTGTACCCAACACTATCACTCATACCGCATGTATCCGAACCGAATTTAATTGAATAAATATATTTGTATTTGTATTAGTAATTCTCGACTATCGATATCGATTATTAAATTGCAACTCTAATGCCAACTGTCTCTTCCCAAGATTGTTATGAGGGGTAAATATGTAAAAAGTTTCCCTGTTGTTGTCATACAACTTCGGGGAAGAAAGTGTAATACAATTTTAGCAATGACCATCGTTCGCACAATGTAATTGTTTTTGTCATGTTAGAAATCGTGTATGACGCTTGTAGTCACTTATTTACTCAATTGCGGCCAAGGTAACACTTTGATTTGATTGATCCTTAGGCGCGGTTTATACAGAAGAGAAGTGTGGCAGTGGCGGATAGTAAAAGTAACAGAATATAAACCTTATAGCACGTAGCATAGCGTGGTTTTTGTCGTAAAGGCGAATCGCAAGTCTCCAAACGACGCTGTGCTACGTACTATTGTGTCACTTTGACTATCCGCCACCACCTGATGATACACAAAATGAAACTCACCCTAGATCCCAGCTGGCGAGCGGAGAGGATAAGGAGACCATGGAACATATCATTTGTGACTGCGATGTCTTGGCGGCAAAACGCATGTGCCACCTTGTAGATGGATACCCGAAGCCGGGAGATCTTAGGTTTCTTCCCCTCAATGGTATTGCCTCCTTCATTGACCATGTATTTGAAGGGTGAAGAAAGCAAAAAGTATTGGGGCTAACACACAAGTGTTGCTGGCTTGCCAGCCTCCACAACAAGATAAGATAAAATAACTACTTTTTACACCAACCCCTCGACAATTGCTAAGTATGGGCGTCCACGCAAGAAGGGTCCAGCTGTCGGCATTTTAACCTACCTTTTTTATAATTCCATATGATCATGTGACTGATCTAGATGCCAATTCTAACTTTACACAAAAGATCCCACTGGGTCGAAGTGTTGCTGGCTTGCCAGCCCCCACAACAAGATAAGATAAGATAAGATCCGCCACCGCCACACGTCTCTTCTGTATAAACCACGCCTTATATCTGAATTTTTATCTGTATTAAAGCCAGTCCGAAATAAATGCCGTACCCAACAATTCTTTCACGAAAATTTCTCCTTATTTCTTGAGGAAAAGATAAATTTTATTAGAATAAATGCGCTATGGAAATAAAAATGAACAACGTGTGTGATTCGGTGAATAAATAATAATGACGGAGTAAGCGACGCAAGAACATATTTTGGGTAATATTTTGTTATTACTGTTCATGTAATAATTCTAAATGAAAAGAAGCATTGCGTATTAGCTTAATATGCTGATACGCAATGCTTCATTTCACGGCCTCGGGGAATATAGTAGTGAGCATATTATATTATCCCCCTCAGCGTTATATTTATGCTCACGACTATATAGTCGTGAGCATAAATATATCGCTGAGGGGATGGGGAGGAGGAATATTCGTATTTTTTAGACCGCCAGGTATATCTCGACCGTAATGTAGACGGCATATTAAATGAAAAGTTTGACCACCCCTGATATCTTTACAGGAGTACTGTTTTTCGCTCTCAAATACACTTTTTTTTTGTTCTTATGTTTGATAGGTAAACATTTGACCCCAATCTCACCTGATGTTAAGTGACGATGAGGCCGAAGATATAGCATGCTTACCTAGAAAAATGCCTAATCACTCTCGCCTTGAAGAGGCCCAAGTTGTATTGCTCAGGGTACAGGCAGTGCGTTCCACTCCTTAGTCGTGCGCATTATAAAAGAAGAAGCAAACTTTTTCGTGCGAATTGCTGGTAGGTCAACGACATAAGGGTGGAAACCCAGTCTGCGTCTCGTCCCTCGCAGATGAAAGGGAGACGGAGGTAATTCCGTCGCACACTCTCCGAAATGTATCCTATAAAAAACAGACAGACAGGCTAACTTGCGACGATGCACCAGACTTTGCAGCTTCGCCACCGAGGTTGGATCACCTATGAGCTTCCTGGCACGCCTGTCGATTGAGTCCAACGCGGCCAACTGGTATTGGGCAGACCCGTCCCAGAGATGGCAACAGTACTCCATACACGATCGAACTTGTGCTTGATAAAGTTGTAGAAGCTGTCCCGGTGTGAAGTACCGTCTGACCTTCGAAAGGACGCCCAATTTTTTCGCTGCGGTTTTTGCCATCGACTCAATATACCGCCTGAAATTCAAATCGGATGATATGTTTATGCCAAGGAGCTCCAGGCGATCAGCTATCGGTATAGACACATTTCGGAAAGTCGGAGTCAAAGCGAAGGGACTACTTTTTGTGGAGAAATGGCACGCCTGTGTTTTGTTTGCGTTGAAACTGACCCGATTAGCGTTACCCCAGTTGGACACAGATTCAAGGGCTAAGTTTAATCGCTGCACCATGGCATCTCGACAAGACTGAGTAACATCCAATTTGACCCCTGCACCGGTCAGATATCTGTCAGCAACAATGCTGTCGTCAGCATACCCAAAGGTACACTGCGGAAGAAACCCTTTCTCTTTATGAAAAAACTCTTCTCTTATTTTTTGACAGGTGTCGGAGTCACTGACAGCTGTCAATTACTTTTTGTTGCCACGTTTCAAATTGTTACCGGTCGGTCGTGTAAAGATTTTCACTCGCTTAGAATAAATAGATTATATGGAGTCGCGCTGCAAGTCTGATTGTTGGCGGTCGCGAGCGTCGCATATTGTGTGCTTTTCAGATTGCACGTGGCTCTGCCATATTGTGAAACTATAATGACTGTGTTTTTGAGTATAAAACAATACTTGAGATTACATTCAACTATGTATGATGGTCTTGGGGGGAGGGGGTCGGGGGTTCAAAGTGAGGTTTGCCAGTCGGTCTTAGGGGTACGTGGAAAGATTTACATTACAATATTGCAATTTGGGAGAAAATGCAGGCCCTACATACAAGCGTCAAACTTGGTGTGATTATAGTGCGAATTATGATTTTTTTTCTTAATCT
Source organism: Agonopterix arenella (assembly GCA_927399405.1). Lineage (NCBI taxonomy): Eukaryota > Metazoa > Arthropoda > Insecta > Lepidoptera > Depressariidae > Agonopterix > Agonopterix arenella. The sequence goes on from OV656711.1 coordinate 2,151,372, forward strand.
ATTTCGTCCCATTGTTGGGCAAAGGTCTCCCCAATTGATAAAAACCAGCCAAATCTGATTCGAGCTGGCGCTAATCTTTTTCTTATTTTTGTATGGTAAGTCTTCTGGATAATTTAATAGGGGTCCGTAGGGCTATAAATAAGTTTTGAGAAACCCTGCCCTAAAAAAGCACCCCATAAAAATATTAAACGTATTTAAGTTAACACCGTGTATTTCTTGAAAATTAAGAGGATATGTGAAAAAAATAGGATTCTTCAAAGCATCATATATAATGAAGCACTAACAGTAGGAGTATTATTTGCGGATATGTGTAAATTGAACTAATAATTGAAGTTTTGATTAGAGCCAAAACACGATTAGGACAAATTTTCTCGATAGAAATACAAGCCAAAGTAGCCTCCGTCTTTATCGATAAACGCTTGTAACGCTAAACGCTGAATAATAGAAACACAAGACGTAATTTAAAAAAAAGAGATTGATATTTTATAAAGTTTGATTAGAGCAGAATTGAACTTACATAAATAGTACAATCACAATTAAATAAAGTTTGTTTTACGCTTGCGTCGTTTCAGGCGCGCGCGTCGCTCCATCTCTTTCTCTCGCATCGGGCAGTAATAATCACACGCCCATTTCGCTTTAATTATTTTTCGACATAGGCCCTTAAAGAAAAGGCAATTTTTAATTTTATACCTACGTTTCAATATCAAAGATCTTTATTTTGTCTTATTTACTCAAACGTCTATTCACTAACAGAACTCGTCTAAAAGTTTTTCTATAAACAGAAGAACAAAGTAGATTACCTAGTTCTTTTGACATAAAGGAATGAACGAATGAATAGAAAGAACAACCTTGTTTGTACGACCTTTGATTCTGTCTTGAGTGGAACAAAAGTTAATTCAACTATTGTCATAGAAAGCTCTTTGTACCCTCTATTTCACTTGAATAGAATAAATAAATAGTAAGATACAGGGGGTGGTAGAATAAGGGTGGTCCGAAGGAAAATCTGGGACTTTATTCGTTGGACCATTTTGATTCCATACAGGGTGATCTAAAAGTTAACGGCGATAAGAAAAAAAATCAATTTGCTCAGAATTTCGTGATTCACGTTATGTTATACGATAGTTATATTACTGCAGTATATTTGTGCCGAATCACAGCTCAAAATAGTAACTAGTTTTGACACAGTGACCAGTTTAGTGGGGCAAGGTCACAAAAACTTCAATAACTTTGAAACCGTTATGTTTTGGATCACCTGTATGGGGTCAAAAAGATTGACAATGATGTCCCCTTATCTCCGATTTTCATTTGAAATACCTTGACTGCATTAAAGAAACATATAACTGATTGAATTTTGGCTCATTTTCGAATTAACAAGCGAGACAAAAAAATCCTGATGATAATACGATAATTTCCCTTATAAAAATGCATACGTATGTTACAATTATGCTGTTATATAATTGCGTACATGTTTAAGACTTTATTTCCCAAGGGGATTGTTAATTTGATTCTAAATACGGCATAATAGGGTGAAATTTTTTTGTGAGTTGAAGATTCTAACCACCCTCATAAGAATTATTTAGCAGTTATTTTAGTTGTGTAAGAATATCCGTATTCCAATTGCGACACTCTAACTCTATCCACATCACCACTTTTGTATCACTCAAGAACTCATAAAAAGGCTGAAAATCACCCAGAGGGCAATGGAGAGGGCTATACTCGGAAGTTTCCCAGCGAGATCGAATCAAAAATGAAGATATCCGCAGAAGAACAAGAGTAGCTGACATAGCCCAAAGAATTGATAAACTAAAGTGGCAATGGGTAGGGCACATTGATCGCAGAACCGATGGCTGATGGGGGTGATGAGATCTCGAGTGGCGACCGCGAACCGGAAAGTGCAGTGCGGGTAGACCCCCCACACAAGGTGCACCGACGACCTCGTGAAGGCGGCGGGAACACGTTGGATGAGAGCAGCGCAGGAGCGGTCGTTATGGCGATCATTTGGGAGGCCTATGATGGTCATCATCATCTCAGCCGATGGAAGTCCACTGCTGAACATAGGCCTCCCAAATGATCGCCATAACGACCGGTCCTGCGCTGCCCTCATCCAACGGGTTCCCGCCGCCTCCACTAGGTCGTCGGTCCGCCATGTGGGGGGCCTACCCACGCTGCGCTGATGATGATGATAACTTAATACTTATAATAATACGTAATATGCCATCGATCTCTGCCCTGTGACGTTTCATTTCAACCCCATAGCAATCTTATTATAACTTCTGATTAGTTTCCTTATGTCAATAGCAAGTTAAACTCAAGGGAATAACTTTGTGCTATTCTATTAGAGTTAATGCTATTGGAAGAAAAGCCTTCTCTTATTTATAGGTAAATGTGTACACAGACATATACATGCTGTGTGGAATATACATGGTGTAATATAAAGTGGGACAGTCACTTAAAGGGATGCTCGACCATCAAACTGAACAACTTTTGCTATGGGACCACCTTGAAATCGCGGAAAAAAATTCCGCTGTGCCATACAAAACTGCAAACATAACTCTATTGAAATGTATGTGACAGCTGATTTTTATTCGCGATTTCAATATGGATCCCGTAGAGAAAGTTGTTCAGTTTGATGGCCTAAAGCACCCCTGAAGTAACTGTCCCATTTTATGTTACACCCTGTGTATAATATATGTAGCTACCACCAAAATGTTATGTAGGATATTTATATTTATCATCATCATCATCAGCCTATATACGTCCCACTGCAGGGCACAGGCCTTCACTCAGGGTGTAAAGGCAACAGGAAAACCACTCGACCAGGAAAATAATTCCGACCGTCAATCTTCGTTTGCGCAGAGCAGGCCCGAGTCCCCGCCAAAACCCGACGTCATTTAGTAATCAAAGGGTGCAAAGTTGGATAGCAGCGAAAATGGCTCGAAAACATAAACGGATTGAAGGTGGCGGCTCGCCATCCTGATTGGTGAATATAATTTAGCGAAATTGCGCAGGTACATCGATAAGTGTACAAGTGTCAAACTTAGTGTGATTATAGTACAAACTCTACAGTATAAAAACAAATACGGATTAAAAAAACCGCTCGTGAGTCGGGCTCGCGCTAAGGGTCTCGGTGAAATCAATTTTCGAATCAAATTAAATCAAATAAAAACATTGAAAAATTTGTCTCGGGCGGGACTTGAACCCGCACTTTTCCAAACCGAGGAACTGCGTTATCCAATTTCGCCACCGAGCCCACTACCCAGAGATCGAAATTTTCAATCTGTTGCATCTTAAGGGGACGTGAGCGCCATCTACTGGAGTTATTACAAACGAAAAAGTGCGGTTTCAAGTCCCGCCCGAGACACATTTTTCAGTCTTTAATTTGATTCGAAATAGCACAACATGGCTGTAAAATGTTTAAAAATCAATAATATTTGAAATAAATTTTTTTTTGGAAAGTTAATTTGTGATACTATGGAACCCTCGTTCTAGTCCGACTAGCACTTGGCCGGTTTTTTTTCTAATAATATGATCGCTTTTGTCAAAATCGGCTAAGAGAATTCAATTTTTTTTAGATGGTCTAGTTTTCAGCACATTATGCGAGTTCGAAAGAACGCATTCCATGTGCTGAATCGTTTTTATCCGGTCCTGAACGGGCGTTCTAAATTGTCACTTAGAAATAAGTTGACAATTTACAAAACCTGTATCAGGCCGATATTCACGTACGCCGGAGTGGTATTCGCGCACCATATCCATAAATTAGAGGTCATCCAAAACAGATTCATGCGTACCGCGACTGGCGCACCTATGTTCTTACGTAATAAGAACCTTAACATCGATCTGGAGTTGTCTACCATCAAGCAACTACTCAAATCTATGGTTACGGACTATTTCACCGCCCTCCCACGTCATTCTAACCCTCTTATTAGGAAAAATGCCACCTACCGGTGCTGTAGGCACAATAAGCCTCGAAAGCGTCGGCCTCGGAACGCCTTAGACGAACCGGACGACCCGATCACGGTCGCTATGATAGCGGCCCTCCAATCACGACTCACCGACACAAACACACACAACACGATCACCGCCGGCGGTAACACAATCATTTCTTTGTTGCGTCGTCGTCGTAAAAATCGAAATCCCCACCGTCCCCGGGGGGGTTCGTCGCGATCTCTGCCCACTCTTTTGCCTTCTGGCGCCTACCGACGCTACCGGCACATCGCTGGCCGATTCTCACCGATCCCCACTACCCAATCGTAGCCCGCGTAGTCCCAGCAACGCCCATTGCCGAGGTCCGTACCCCTTAGGGGTGCCCCTTGGGCAGGTTGCTTAAGCTCATGCATTGGTTCGGTAGACCTACCAGGGCGCTTCGCCGTCACTGGTGTGGTCCCCCCATAGTCCGCAGTAATAAGCAGTCGATGCTCCCTGAGCAATGCTGTATTGGTGAATTCGAAAAAAAAAAAAAAAAATGGTCTAGTTTTTTATAGTCAAGACTAACGACATTGGATAACACCAGCTTTGTAAAATAATGTTAATCCTTTGACGAAACTTTCAACATTTTTGCTCCTAAACTTTCAAATTTCAGGGAAGTTTACTACAACCTGATGCTTTAATCGAAAACATGACAGCTTTTCAACTAACTAAGTAACTAGAATTCCTCTTAATTATAAGTTTAAACTTTACTGTTTAGTTTCAGTAGGTAACGTTTAAGTAATTTACTATTTGGAAAATGTTTCGCTATTTAAGCGTTTCTGTTAATATTTAATAATTTTGTAACTACAAAAGTGAATTATTATAACAATGTTTAATTACAAACATACATACATCGACAGATCGTCTCAGAAATAAAGAGATCCGCAGAAGAACCGGTAGCTGAAAGAATTGCTAAACTAAAGTGGCAGTGGGCGGGGCACATTGCTCTCAGAACCGATGGCCGATGGGGCCGAAACGATCTTGAGTGTTAGAATTTTGTTTTGTTTAAAAGATGTGTGTTGTAGAGTTTCTGGCCGCATCTTCTCTCAACGAAACACCTTCCGACGCGGTGGTAGACTCAAAAAATGACGTCAAAAAGCTATCTATGTGATATTATTTTGAATAAAAAAATTTAGAATTTTGAATTTTTTGAATATTATGTTAGCCCCAATACCTTTTGCTTTCTTCACCCTTTAAATACATGGTCAATGAAGGAGGTGATACCATTGAGGGGAAGAAACCTCTATGACATTATATTTCACATTCCACTATGACATTAAATTTTTTTTTAATAATTTTATTGTAGCTGATGATGATGGCATTTAGCTTAATCAAATTGCTTGTAAATTAAAGATTAGATTTTATTACAATTGTATTCTTGTGTAAATGCCTGTATAGGTAGAGTATAATAATACTAAATTGGCATGACTTCACATCCACAATGTATATTGTAAATTCTTATAACTCATGAGGCTCATGGGTTTTGCCGCCATGATAGTCACAAAGGATATGTTCCATGGTATCTTCCTCCTCTCCGCACGCTAGGCAGTTCGGATCTAGGGTGAGTTACATCTCAGTAGTTATTTAATATGCGAAACTATTTTACGCTTCAACCTCTCTGTAGAACAGAAAAGTCGTACGGGGCAAAAAGCGTCATGCCGTGAAATTGAATCGGCATACTTGACAGCGAGAGGAAAAATTACGCACGAGTAGTAACTCTTACTTTCCTCGCTGCCTGATATTATTATTTTCACAAATGGACATTCCTTACCTACATACTTCATGACGCTACTTATACACTTCAATTTGAAAGCGTATGTTTGTGATAATATATCTGTGGGGACTTGCTACAGATGTCAGCACCCACAAGTTATAGCAAAGATGCTAACAGATGGCGATACCATCGCCCTCGGAAATATGCTCCATACAAACACAACGTTCACCGTGAATTCGTAACTCATAACCTACTACAAATAAGGTTCACAATGGAATGCAAGACATACATCGCGAGAGAATACATACAAGACATGACATAACATGCACATGGTACATATTTATTCAAATGTTAATAGATTATAATGATGTCTTCAAACTAATTGCATTTTTGGAAAAAAAAAATCAATATGCTGTAGGTATGAAATAATGCTCTGTGTAAAAACGTACCTACAATCTTCTTGCTTAAAAAAACCATAAACTTCAAAGATAAACGTAGAGATGAACAAGTTATTGTAAGTATTCTCTTTGGATATGGATACTTAAGTCAAAATAAAACATAGCTATCAAAGGATTATTTAATTTTATCCAAGGATTGTTTTTGTGATTTAAATCAAAATCCTGTAAAACTGAGATAAGGAAATTAAATTTCTAGGCAAGTATGTAAAGGCTTAGTGCATTAAAGTGCCTGTGATAATGAATAATTTTAACGCGGTCCTGCATGTACAAGTTACGATAATCTAGATTTGTTTATGTTTAGTTTGTTTTGTTAACATCGAACAGCTGATTTCACAGGATGATGTAAATAATGTTAACCAACTACCAAAAAAGTGGATTTTACTAAATGTGAGTGAAATAAAAAAAAGTTTAAATACAACAGTGTTTTAACTATTAAGATATCCAACATAAACATACAACCACTGTTTGAATATTTTGTTTTGAATAAAATACATGTTTCGACCCTATACATTAACGGGTTAAAAGGTTTGCCTTTAGTTACTCAACCTAAATGTATGGGACAGCAGATTTTTTTTCGTGAATTCAATATTGGTCCCATCGAGAAAGTTGTTCATTTTGATGGTCTGATCGTCCCCTTAAAATAGTTTCACCTAATTTTGTTAGACCTTATATAAGGTCCAACTAAGAACTGTTAGACTACGGCCGGTCCCCAGGCTTTACACATAGCCTGGAACATCTTCCCTTTTCAATGGAGGAACATTCCCAGTAGCTCCTCCATATATCTATAGCGTCCTTCTTTGTATTCAAATGGTTTTTCAAAGGGATTAATCGATCATTCCCTATACTGGTACTCTTTCTAAATGGGACCAAAGTCGAAATCACGAAACAAAAATCTGCTGCTCCATACAAAACTGCAAACCTACTTGACCTTTCTAAAAATAACACTTTTGACAATGCTTAAGATAGTCAACTTAGATGATCAACTCAAATCGCTTCCAACTTACCAGTCTTCATACTCTATATTTTTGATAGCATAATATATTTCATCCATATCTCACTACTAATAGGGATGGGAAGAGATATAAAAATATTTTCAACACACTTGCTCATAAAATGGCCCTTATTTCACCGCAATTAGGCACATAATGACACCTATAATCAAACTGTGACTTTTTCATTACTATTATTCACAAGTGAGTTATAGGTTTTTTATAGTAGGTATCTAAACTTCTTTGTTGAGTTCTTGAGTTGCTTTGTTCTTAAAAAAGTTTCGATACAAAAAAGATCATATTCAATAGTACAAATAAATTCTCTAAATAAACTTTTTATTTACTAAATAAAATGATTTTTTATTATTATTTTCTTCACAAGTGTGTTGAAAAACGTCGTATGATACACGTGTGTATTGATGATTACCGTCCTCGGGTCTCAATGGCGCCTCAGCGGTAATCACCAACATTACACACTTGTACCATAATGTAATATTATTACAATCCATCAGGGAGAACTCCCGCTCTCGCTTAAACGTAGACTCATCGACATGTGTATCCTGCCCATCCTAACTTACGGAGCTCAAACGTGGTATAAGAATAAGAATCATTTATTGTTGGAGCTGGTGGTATACAAAGATCTTAGAGTAAACAAAGTGAGCAAGCAGCTCTTACCATATCAGGCATACAATAATATTCAAAAATAATATATTTTACATGCGATGTCTGAATAAAATTAAACCTAACCCCATATATACAATTTCCATGGCATGCAAAAAGAAAAACCATTTTATAATACAGTCCAAACACAAATAGACAATTCAACAATACAATAATCTAGTCATGTCAAAGTAGCCAAAGAAGGGAGGTACAATAATTATGTCAAACAAAGATAACTATAAGGTATTTACTGCATTTACGTAAGTATTCGATTTTGCATAAAATTCATCTAAGTTGTAAAACACATTATCATTTAACCAGTTTTTAAGCACATTCTTAAAACTAATATCATTTACAGATTTAATGTCCTTTGGAATCTATACTATTATAAAACTGTAACAGGAAGTTTGTCTGTACATTGAAGATGTTAACAAAAAAAAAAGTTATGGATTACAATTTTTGGATTTTTTGTCTGTCTGTTTGTTTGGGTGTTTGTTTGTTTGTTTGTTCTAACGAGTATCACGCAAAAACTACTGAACCGATTTTGATGAAACTTTTTTTGTTTGATAGCTTATGATCTGACTTAAAATCTGGTATATAATTTGTGCGGACGAAGTCGTGGGTTAACGCTCGTTAATTTAAAAGCCTTCTGGGACACACAATTTTGATTTCTATGTTGCGTGGCTAATTTTATTTAATATGATTTAAGATAGCCTTTTTGCCACATGTTACTGTTTAAAAGTCCAATTAATAATTACTCCCTACCCCGCCTAACAAAACTCCGTAAAATGACTGGACTATTGAGGGTCGGTGTGATTGGTGGGCCTGGGTTCAAATACTGATTTAATGGATGTTTATTTTATTTCTTTAGGATCGTCGACAAGGTGAACACATTGTATTGTGTTATTGAATATTATGGTCTGTGTCGTTTTTAATATGGCATAGTTTAAAAGATTTCATACAGCTATGAAAACTACTATATATTTATTCACTTTATGTACGTACAAGTGCGTCTATTTGTAAGTATCTAAGAAGTTTAGTATTCTCCTAATAAAATAATAATTATTATTTTTCTTGCTGTATTATGATATTGATTTTGATTTCCATAGTAAAATTTGACGACCAATGGCCTGAGGGTGTCCAAAACAGGAACGAGTGGATGAGTAAGCCTTTGGCCAGCAGTGGAATGACATAGGCTATAAAAAAAATATTGTCTCTGGCCAGTAAATAGCATTAAAAATTACCAGCTCAAGCTGAGAAATTAAAACAACTAAAAAAAATAAAAGCAAGGTAGCTTCAGTTTGGGATCAGAACAATGTATACTTTATCTTGCCAGACAAAAATTTTAAGTCCTCTGTTAAACAAGTCCTCTGTAAAAAAGGCTACTATAAACTCGATGACTATTTGAATGACCAAAATGTCTGGTCTTGACAATGTTACTCTATGTAATGCAATATTGTATTTTAATTGTACTTTGTATATTTTGTATTGTTTAAAAGATGTGTGTTTTAGAGTTTCTGGCCGCATCTTCTCTCAACGAAACACCTTCCGACGCGGTGGTAGACTCAAAAAATGACGTCAAAAAGCTATCTATGTGATATTATTTTGAATAAAAAAATTTAGAATTTAGAATTTTTTGAATATTATGTTAGCCCCAATACCTTTTGCTTTCTTCACCCTTTAAATACATGGTCAATGAAGGAGGTGATACCATTGAGGGGAAGAAACCTCTATGACATTATATTTCACATTCCACTATGACATTAAATTTTTTTTTAATAATTTTATTGTAGCTGATGATGATGGCATTTAGCTTAATCAAATTGCTTGTAAATTAAAGATTAGATTTTATTACAATTGTATTCTTGTGTAAATGCCTGTATAGGTAGAGTATAATAATACTAAATTGGCATGACTTCACATCCACAATGTATATTGTAAATTCTTATAACTCATGAGGCTCATGGGTTTTGCCGCCATGATAGTCACAAAGGATATGTTCCATGGTATCTTCCTCCTCTCCGCACGCTAGGCAGTTCGGATCTAGGGTGAGTTACATCTCAGTAGTTATTTAATATGCGAAACTATTTTACGCTTCAACCTCTCTGTAGAACAGAAAAGTCGTACGGGGCAAAAAGCGTCATGCCGTGAAATTGAATCGGCATACTTGACAGCGAGAGGAAAAATTACGCACGAGTAGTAACTCTTACTTTCCTTGCTGCCTGATATTATTATTTTCACAAATGGACATTCCTTACCTACATACTTCATGACGCTACTTATACACTTCAATTTGAAAGCGTATGTTTGTGATAATATATCTGTGGGGACTTGCTACAGATGTCAGCACCCACAAGTTATAGCAAAGATGCTAAGAGATGGCGGTACCATCGCCCTCGGAAATATGCTCCATACAAACACAACGTTCACCGTGAATTCGTAACTCATAACCTACTACAAATAAGGTTCACAATCGAATGCAAGACATACATCGCGAGAGAATACATACAAGACATGACATAACATGCACATGGTACATATTTATTCAAATGTTAATAGATTATAATGATGTCTTCAAACTAATTGCATTTTTGGAAAAAAAAAATCAATATGCTGTAGGTATGAAATAATGCTCTGTGTAAAAACGTACCTACAATCTTCTTGCTTAAAAAAACCATAAACTTCAAAGATAAACGTAGAGATGAACAAGTTATTGTAAGTATTCTCTTTGGATATGGATACTTAAAGGATTATTTAATTTTATCCAAGGATTGTTTTTGTGATTTAAATCAAAATCCTGTAAAACTGAGATAAGGAAATTAAATTTCTAGGCAAGTATGTAAAGGCTTAGTGCATTAAAGTGCCTGTGATAATGAATAATTTTAACGCGGTCCTGCATGTACAAGTTACGATAATCTAGATTTGTTTATGTTTAGTTTGTTTTGTTAACATCGAACAGCTGATTTCACAGGATGATGTAAATAATGTTAACCAACTACCAAAAAAGTGGATTTTACTAAATGTGAGTGAAATAAAAAAAAGTTTAAATACAACAGTGTTTTAACTATTAAGATATCCAACATAAACATACAACCACTGTTTGAATATTTTGTTTTGAATAAAATGCATGTTTCGACCCTATACATTAACGGGTTAAAAGGTTTGCCTTTAGTTACTCAACCTAAATGTATGGGACAGCAGATTTTTTTTCGTGAATTCAATATTGGTCCCATCGAGAAAGTTGTTCATTTTGATGGTCTGATCGTCCCCTTAAAATAGTTTCACCTAATTTTGTTAGACCTTATATAAGGTCCAACTAAGAACTGTTAGACTACGGCCGGTCCCCAGGCTTTACACATAGCCTGGAAGATCTTCCCTTTTCAATGGAGGAACATTCCCAGTAGCTCCTCCATATATCTATAGCGTCCTTCTTTGTATTCAAATGGTTTTTCAAAGGGATTAATCGATCATTCCCTATACTGGTACTCTTTCTAAATGGGACCAAAGTCGAAATCGCGAAACAAAAATCTGCTGCTCCATACAAAACTGCAAACCTACTTGACCTTTCTATAAATAACACTTTTGACAATGCTTAAGACAGTCAACTTAGATGATCAACTCAAATCGCTTCCAACTTACCAGTCTTCATACTCTATATTTTTGATAGCATAATATATTTCATCCATATCTCACTACTAATAGGGATGGGAAGAGATATAAAAATATGTATTACAATCGATTAGGGAGAACTCCCGCTCTTGCTTAAACGTAGACTCATCGACATTTGTATCCTGCCCATCCTAACTTACGGAGCTCAAACGTGGCATAAGAATAAGAATCATTTACTGTTAGAGCTGGTGGTATACAAAGATCTTAGAGTAAACAAAGTGAGCAAGCAGCTCTTACCATATTAGGCATACAATAATATTCAAAAGTAATATATTTTACATGCGATGTCTGAATAAAATTAAACCTAACCCCATATATACAATTTCCATGGCATGTAAAAAGAAAAACCATTTTATACTACAATCCAAACACAAATAGACAATACAACAATACAATAATCTAGTCATGTCAAAGTAGCCAAAGAAGGGAGGTATAATAATTATGTCAAACAAAGATAACTATTAGGTATTTACTGCATTTAGGTAAGTATTCGATTTTGCATAAAATTCATCTAAGTTGTAAAACACATTATCATTTAACCAGTTTTTAAGCACATTCTTAAAACTAATATCATTTACAGATTTAATGTCCTTTGGAATCTATACTATTATAAAACTGTAACAGGAAGTTTGTCTGTACATTGAAGATGTTAACAAAAAAAAAAGTTATGGATTACAATTTTTGGATTTTTTGTCTGTCTGTTTGTTTGGGTGTTTGTTTGTTTGTTTGTTCTAACGAGTATCACGCAAAAACTACTGAACCGATTTTGATGAAACTTTTTTTGTTTGATAGCTTATGATCTGACTTAAAATCTGGTATATAATTTGTGCGGACGAAGTCGTGGGTTAACGCTCGTTAATTTAAAAGCCTTCTGGGACACACAATTTTGATTTCTATGTTGCGTGGCTAATTTTATTTAATATGATTTAAGATAGCCTTTTTGCCACATGTTACTGTTTAAAAGTCCAATTAATAATTACTCCCTACCCCGCCTAACAAAACTCCGTAAAATGACTGGACTATTGAGGGTCGGTGTGATTGGTGGGCCTGGGTTCAAATACTGATTTAATGGATGTTTATTTTATTTCTTTAGGATCGTCGACAAGGTGAACACATTGTATTGTGTTATTGAATATTATGGTCTGTGTCGTTTTTAATATGGCATAGTTTAAAAGATTTCATACAGCTATGAAAACTACTATATATTTATTCACTTTATGTACGTACAAGTGCGTCTATTTGTAAGTATCTAAGAAGTTTAGTATTCTCCTAATAAAATAATAATTATTATTTTTCTTGCTGTATTATGATATTGATTTTGATTTCCATAGTAAAATTTGACGACCAATGGCCTGAGGGTGCCCAAAACAGGAACGAGTGGATGAGTAAGCCTTTGGCCAGCAGTGGAATGACATAGGCTATAAAAAAAATATTGTCTCTGGCCAGTAAATAGCATTAAAAATTACCAGCTCAAGCTGAGAAATTAAAACAACTAAAAAAAATAAAAGCAAGGTAGCTTCAGTTTGGGATCAGAACAATGTATACTTTATCTTGCCAGACAAAAATTTTAAGTCCTCTGTTAAACAAGTCCTCTGTAAAAAAGGCTACTATAAACTCGATGACTATTTGAATGACCAAAATGTCTGGTCTTGACAATGTTACTCTATGTAATGCAATATTGTATTTTAATTGTACTTTGTATATTTTGTATTGTTTAAAAGATGTGTGTTTTAGAGTTTCTGGCCGCATCTTCTCTCAACGGAACACCTTCTGACGCGGTGGTAGAGTCAAAAAATGACGTCAGAAAGCTATCTATGTGATATTATTTTGAATAAAAATTTTTTGAATTTTTGAATTTTGAATTTCTTTAAGCGTTATTTATTTATCGATTTTGAAATTAACAAGAAAAGAATCGATAATTCATATTGCGGTTTGTCACATCCCTACTCCACTACTCTCTAAATCCAACTCGACTAGATACGAGCGGCGAAATATTGCCGGGCTTACGGGCCTTTGCCTATTTTATATAGATGTATGGAGTTTCTACATGATACTTTGCATTGAATGTAGAACGTAATAGAGTGTAGATATGGATGTGGTATTTTATAGCAGCTACTTAGCCCAGTCATTTTACGGAGTTTTGTTAGGGGGGTGGGGAGTAATTATTAATTGGACTTTTAAACTGTAACCGGCACCATTTACCGACTGCTTTCAAACGGTAAAGGAAATCGTGAGGAAACCTGCATACACTGAAGAAGAAATTCTGATGTGTATGTGAAGTCTACCGATTAGCATTGGGCACGTGTGGTGGACTAATGCCCATACAGATCCTTGAGGGTAGGCCTGTGCCCTACAGTGGGATGTTTATAGGCTGATGATGATGATGATGGGGCTAGAGTACTAGGAAAGGTTAGAGGCTTATCTGGCGTGGGATTTTCACTACTACAATGTATTAGTTATTCTGACTACACTATTATTATGTATACTTAAGGTGGTTTCAGTCCATACAAATGTTTGACGCACAATACGCGGAGACGGAATTAATAAAAGTAATATTTTATAAATGGAAAAATAGTTTAGAAAATCTAGTTGCCGCGAAACAAATAACATTTGCAATTTATAAAATAATTACGAAGATATAAAGCTTTTACAATTTTGTATGAAAAATTTCAAAGCTTTATATCTTCTTAATTATTTTATAAATTGCAAATGTTATTTGTTACGCGGCATCTAGATTTTCTAAACTATTTTTCCATATATACAAAGTTACTTATATTAATACCGTCTACGCGTATTGTGCGTCAAAGTTTTGTATAAAATTGACCCCTCTGCAACCGCCTTAAAGTGAGCGATGCCACAACCGCACGCTTCAGAAAATGATTGGTAGTTGTAGCAAGGTTTCTGACTACTCCGCAGGGGATTATGGTCATGAATTTAAGTATGTATATAAGGTCTAACAAAATCAGCTGAAACTATTTTAAGGGGAGTATCAGACCATCAAACTGAACAACTTTCTCTATGGGACCAGCATCGAAATGGCGAATAAAAAATCAGCTGTCCCATACAAACTGCCAACCTAGCTCAACCCGAATGTATGGGAAAGCTGATTTTTTTTCGCGATTAGGATGTTGGTCCTATATAAGGTCTAACAAAATTAGGTGAAACTATTTTATGGGGTGATGAGACCATCAAACTGAACGACTTTCTCTATGGGACTAAAATTGAAATCGCAAAAAAAAATCAGCTGTCCCATACATTTAGGTCGAGTAGGTTTGTATGGAACAGCTGATATTTTTTTTCGCGATTTCGATATTGGTCTTATAGAGAAAGTTGTTCAGTGTGATGGTCTGATCATCCCCTTAAAATAGTTTCACCTAATTTTGTTAGACCTTATATATTTAATTAAAATAAAATCACATGTTAAATCAAAGCTCAGTACAAAAAGCCACATCAACCCACAATATTTTCAACATCACATCACAGCACTGTTTTTTCACGCATCCTCCCTTGAGAGTCAATATTTTCACTTAGCCCAAACCTCGGCCAACTTTACGATCCCTGATAAAACTACCAGCATTTTGTATCGGACCCCTGACGTGTGCAGAACGTGCCTACTTGTTTTATGTTTTGATGTGAAAAGTGTAGGAAGTATTATATTAATATACATAAAGTTTTCTTTCGTATGCTAACATAACGATTTATATTAAAACTATTGACAAAGACAAGCAATTTTATAATAGTCTGAAACAAATACTAGCTAATAAATGTTATTATAAATCAAATGACTATATTAATGACAACTGTATTACTATATTACCTGTGTGACATCAATATTGCATTTACATTAGATGAATTAAATTAATTATATTAAAAACATTTATTATATTCTAAATAAACAAATTGATATTAATTAACAGTACAAATGTATAGACACAAATCCATAATAAAACTGAAATATCCTAAAACTAAAATATAACTAGACTAAACAAAATAATCAGTCAAAGAGCCCGCCTCGAGTCGAACCCGGTTGAAATGTGCCCATCACGCTCGTGGCGTTTCCACGCTGTATGGCTAGGGAAATGTGTTGAACCAGGTACGACCCGGAGCGGGGGTCTCGGCCCCTCTCCCTCAAACGACAGTCAATGGATTTTATGAAGTTTTTGGCTTCGGCACCCCAGGGCCCTGCGGTCTCGACCGCCACTGGCACAAACAGGTACTTTGCCTCTAAAAGTGAGTACGTGGTGTGTTTTACCCGTGCAGAACTTTCCGCCGCCGATCCTGGCACCCGCGTAGTTCCCTGAAGATGCGATCGCGCAAAGGTGCAAACGCAGGTCGCATCCCATAGGAGGCAGCGGCCCCTTTCCCATGGGTAGAGGGTTAAGCCGTCCGGCCTTTTGCCGTCTGTGCGGCTTAAGCCGGTTGGTTCAAGGATGTTCGGGACGTTTGCCGACACCAGCGCTCTGCGGATTATGTCATTAACACGTTCCGGGGCAGTGAACGAGACACAATAGAACTTTTATTGTTATCACGGCTATAACCGGTCACTGTCCCGGAACGTGTTAAAAGTGTAATCTTCAATTGAAATTGTGTAATTAATAACTTTGTATAAATTTTGCATAAATTAGGTAATTTTGTATAAATATTTAAAAATTTGATTAATATAATATATGTAATACGTAGTATCAAATTGTAATTAGATTCAATTTTGTTAGTAATAAGATGTAAATACCTATCTATGTTGCCGTGCCCTTGCAGGGCTCATGTACCCACTTTTGCTACTACCTGATAAGAACTATGCTGTATCGTACATGAATGCAAATAAATATATAAATAAATATTTTGATGTACAAAAAAACAGGTTTTCACTTCTAGAAAACTTGACTCGTTATTCCTTATATACAATTGGTGTAAAATTATATGCATTATGTACTTTGGATTGAACAACTTTAACAATGGGACAAATAGAATCAGCTGTTTCATACATTTAGTGGTCAATTGGTCATTGAAAAATGTTCCATGGAACAACTAACAATTTTTTATAATTTCGTTCCTGGCTCCATATTGAAAGTTGTTCAGTTCGATGGTCTAAAGCTACCCTATTGATTTTGTAACACATTTTATTTTACACCCTGTATACAGGGTGTAACAAAACACCCTAGTAATACTTAAGGGGGTGCTACAGATCATAAAACTGAACAAATTTAAATATGGAGACAACATCGAAATCGCAAAAAAAAATTCCATTTCATACAAAACTACAGTACCGACTCCACACAAAATATATTAGACTAAGAGATAAGTGTACTCTTTGCAACCATCAGCAGCAAGGCTGATTCAGTGTGTATGGGGTGTATACCATATCTGTTATGGGGATGAACTAGGTCTGCCTGCATAACTTCAGTCGGTTTAGGAGTTTCAGACGTTTAAAGGTCAGTAAAAAATTTACGATTAGCTGCAAGGCTAATCGTATGATATTATTGTAGTGTGCACTGTAGCTATGTAAACAGTACAAAAACTGACATGAACTGCCAGTCTGTTTACGAGATACAGCCGTTCAAAGGTCGGACCTTTGAACGGTTGTATCTCGTAAACCGACTGATGAACCATGTCAGTTTTAGTACTGTTCACATAGCTACAGTGCAGTATGCACATAATTCATACAGCCTTGAAGCTGATCGTAAATTTTTTACTGAACTTTAAACGTCTGTATCTCGTAAACCGACTGAAGTTATGCAGGCAGACCTAGTTCATCCCCATTACAGAGATGCTCTACATCCCACAAACACTGAATCAGCCTTGCTGCTGATGGTTGCAAAAAGTACACTTATCTCTTAGTCTATATGGGACAGCGGATTTTTTTCGCGATTTTGATTTTGGCTCAATAGCGAAAGTTGTTCAGTTTGATGGTCTGAAGCAATCCCTGAAATTTACTAGCTTGTTTTGTAAGACTGTATACCATAAATTATAGGTGGAGGGAATAACGTGTCAATTGGAGAAAGCTAAGCTAAGCCTGAATGCTTGTGTACCTTTGACTATTTATTATAAGGACTAGCCTTGCAGTAGCATTTCCCCTCTGCCACGGTATACGATCAATTAATCATGTGCATTTACATTCAATTTTATACCTTATCACTAAACGAGACAGCCTATAATTGCGAAACAATAATTTCGAACTCAGAACGTTTGGGGTTCACACGAGACTACTTTTCATGATTTTTAACGTTTAAAGTTAGAATCTAAAGTTATGGGAATAAAATCCAAAGTTGCGTATTTCATGTCACCTCGCCCCCCGCAAAAAGTGGCAGAAATGTTTGTTAGTAGAATCACACGCGTAACTAGTCTCTTTATAAGTAGTCAAAGTTGTGTACTAAACTTTTAGATGTTTAATACGACATTTAACTAAAAGTTCTAAACTTTTATTGAACTGCCACCAAATTGTTCTACAGTTATTTGATATTATTTCAGGAGAAGAACCATCAAAATTGATTGGGAACATTTGTAGAAGTGAACCCCGAAACATTATTAACAAAGTTGCAATAATAATTTAATACACCCTTGAAAACAAAACTTGTGAACGCACAAAGGCAATTTTGTTCATTATTTTTTTGTCTTTTTTTTTTTAATTTTAATTTTAATTTTTTCTTTTTTAACTTTTGCTTAAAACTATTACGTCTACTTTTAGGGTTTCGTGAGAAGAATAAAAAACCTAATATTGATAATCAAAATGTTTTCTTCGCGTATGATTAGTCCACCATTCACTTTGGGCACGCGTGGTGGACTGATATATGGCCCATACAGCCACATATCCTCCCTAAAGACAGGCCTGTGCCCTGCAGTAGGACGTACATAAGCTGTTGATGATGATAGATAATCAGAATCATTTTCTGTCTCATTCCCTATCTATCTGTCACTGTTGATAATCTTTTAAATTGTCTGACGAAATAAGTAACGAAATACAGTAGGCCTCGCATGCCACCCCCAAGAAAACGACAAAAATCGAGATGCGCCTCCATCCTTATTATTTTACGTATGCCAGAAAGAGCGCGCACGACGTTTTGCTCGGTTAAACCCTTTGTCGTGGGTGGCATGCTAGCCGAGCTGGGTGCAAAATAAAACAGGACAGTTACTTAAAGGGGTGCTTCAGACCATCAAACTGAACAACTTTCTCTATGGGACCAATATCGAAATCGCGAAAAAAAAATTTATTGTCCCATACATTTCAGTCGAGTTATGTTTGCAATTTTGTATGGGACAGCGGAATTTTTCGCGATTTCAGTCTTGGTCCTATACTAAAAGTTGTTCATTGATGGTCTGAAGCGCCCCTTTAAGTAAGTGTCCCATTTTATTTTACAAATATACAGAGTGAAACTGATATCATCAGCATCCTTTTAAACTAAGAGTCTACACATCAAACTGAACAACTTTTACTACGGGAGCAAACCGATCGGAGCAAAAAAAAAATGTTCCATACTAAACTACATGGCCGTGCATTTCCGACTCGACTCAAATGTATGCAACAGCAAATTTTTTTGTGCCCTGATTGGTTTGCTCCCATACTAAAAGTAGTTCAGTTTGATGGGTAGATGCAAATGATATCAATTTTACCCTTTAGAATTAGGGCGGAATAACTTGACGATCTGAAAGCAGTGTTTAGTCTAAAGTAGAGAAATGATGAACTGTACTTACCGGGACATTTTATTAAAATACAAATAATCCACAACAATAAATTCGTTAAAGTCTACACAAACCAAGCAAACAGCATACGCTCCGTCAATCAGCACACAACAACGAAACTAACCTGCCTCCTAACTTTTTGTACTCATCTACCTTTTTCGTTTCATATATTAAATGCTTTCACCTTTGTAGAGAAATAGGGAACACATTATTTTAGACTATAACTTAATATATATAAAACTTACCAGGATATCAAAGAAAAAAAAACATCACCCTAACCTTTCGAAGCACAAAGCAACCGATATTAAAAACCATTATTAACGGCCACCACATCAAAAACTTACCCGACCAAGCGATATTTTACTTCGGTGTCCGATATCGAGTCTCTACAACACAAACGAACACCCTGATTTAATAAACATATTATTTAACATAAGCATAGCAATGCTCATGATTGTATTACCCGAGGTAGTCAGAGATACATACATAGAGAGAGATATGTTTTTTACATTCTCGAATAATACCTATTAGCGCTCTTACAGACGATAGGCCGACACGAGGATCGAACCATAGCTACCCGGATCGTAAGCCGGTTCTCTAGACCGCTAGACCAACAAGACAGTGATTGATATGGGCTCTTATCTGAGGATATGGGCGAAATCTCTTACTACTGTCACTCCAATATGAACCCTATTAGTTCAACACAAAGTGCTTCGAAACAAAACTGATAGATGGCGGAAGCTGTCTATGGAAAATCAGAGTTCCACTTAGTTTGTACTAAGATAACATAGCATGGTCGCGCGACTCACGGCGACGGTGAACTCTAAGGTGCTGTTTGTACAGAAGAGACGTGTGGCGGTGGCGGATTGTCAAAGTAACACAAATATAAACCTTATAGTACATAGCATAGCGTCGTTTTTATCGTTAAGGAAAATCGCGCCCGCGCCACCAGGCGAAGACGTCGCCTGGAAGCGCGGGTGTATTTCTCCAAACGACGCTCTGCTACGTACTATAAGGTTTATATTGCCGCACCCGGCGCCACGTCCGGTCCGCGCCATGTCACTTCTAAAGGGTGAAATTGATATCATTAGCATCCTTTTAAACTAAGAGTCTACCCATCAAACTGAACAACTTTTACTATGGGAGCAAACCGATCGGAGCAAAAAAATAATCAGCTGTTCCATACTAAACTGCAGACTACCAAACGACTCAAAAGTATGCAACAGCTGATTTTTTTGCTCCGATCTCTTTTATTTTATTTTTATTATTTATTTATTAGACACACAAAACAGGAAACAATCAGTGAAATAATAACACATAAGAACATATATTAGCTTAAATCTAGATTGCAACCCTAAACATGCATGCACACAAACATTAACAATTGCGACTTAAAACCTAGATATAATTATTAAACTGTAGTCTTTTTTTTTTTTTTTTTTTTTTCGGGCATAGGCCCACCACACGTTCCCACCGCTGTAACTCCTGTAAGCCAGGATCAACAGCGGCGACCATTCACAACACTGGACAATGAAGTCCAGCGAGCCCGGGGGATGACTCTAATCTGTCTTGGAACCCGCAATGAATTAATCAAAGAAGATAGGAGGAGTAGGAAAACGAAATATCCGACTTCCCTCCATTGCAAACGGGAGACAGCAATAAGAAGGAAAAAAACATGGCTATTAGAGAGCCAATTCAAGAGATCATTTATGGCAGTGTTGAAGACACGACCGCAAAAGCACCAAAAATACAAAATAAAACAATAGGAACCTAACATTGTACTGAAACTATGACCTATTTTGCTTCCAGTAATAAGTATGGCAAAAACATCTGATTAAACTGTAGTCTGTCTTTGCTCGCATTCTAAAAGTTGTTCAGTTTGATGGGTAGACTTTTAGTTTAAAAGGATGCTAATGATATCAATTTCACTCTGTACTTGACTCTCTGCGACCCACGGCGATCGCAAAGTCTCTTCTGTAGCTCTTCTGTAAGACCGCTTCCAACGGATAAGGAACACTAAATTTCCAAAAACAACTAGTGCTTAGCCATGGCTGGTATTCTTACGAAGCTCTAAGTAACAACAGTGTTCGGAAAGTACAGGATGTTTCGAAGTGCCTTTAATGTAAGTACCCTTCGAGGATAATGTTTCTTTTTTCAGTTAAACATGTTTTTTTAGGGAAAGAAAACGAAACAAATCCTCTCAGGTTTCTCTAGAAGATTTTTTCTTAACTTATTTTAAGATTAACATTATTTTGTATACCTACATTTCGTTCGAGCCGTTGGCATTTTATATGGAACAACTGAATTTTGTGACACAACTGACAGTTGTTTAGTTTGATGGTCTGAACTAGTCTGAAGCACCCCGTTTATAATTATTTAAAGCATTTAATTTTACATTTTATTACAACACAACATTACAATTATGTTATGTATACAGGGTGTAACAAAACACCCTAGTAATACTTAAGAGGGTGCTTCAGACCACCAAACTGAACAACTTTCACTATGGAGCCAACACCGAGAAAATATTTAAAAAAACAGCTATCCCAGACATATGTATGGGACAGTTGTTTTTTTTTCTCGGTGTTGGTTCGTTTCTATCGTTTCTAATATCGATACTCCACTACTACCAACAAGCGCCACAAATAATAAAATAGAACGAAAATATCGGATATTAAGTAATAACATTCGATAAATCCGAAGAGAGAAGGTAATCTGCGATATGCAAGACACCGGTAATAAATCCTCTTACGTAATATTCCCCATATATTCCAAGATCCCGCTGCAAGTTTTCTACAGCTATATGTTTATACAATGTAATAGTTTAAGAGTCCTGAAAAAATAAGGGTTACCATTCATAGGCTTGCCGCAATCCCCTGACAACCGGGTGCAAAAATTTTGTTCCCGTTGTCTATTTATGCATTTGTTCAGGCAATTAGATCTCAAATTAAATTGAAACTTAAACTGATCAGACACCAACACAATAGGGTTTCCTGCATAAAAATGGTCGCAACATAGAATGCTAATGGGGAACTTGGACTATCTATCTATCTATAACGTCACGCCTCTTTCCCAGTGGGGTAGGCAGAGACCAGGGCGCGCCACTTACTACGATCCTTACATACTTCTTTTGCCTAAACTTGGACTGATTTTTAAAATTATTTCACATGTGAAATTTCTCTGGTCTGGAAATATTTAAATGTATGATACAAGTAACATCACAACATGAAGATTTTTTTTATATTTGTTATTTTATGTTTTGAAATCGAATGGTTGAGTGCGACAGGCAGCTCTATTTTTTATTAGGATCCTTAAACTATTATGTACGCTTTCTCTGGTATTATGTATCACTGTCTAAACATATGGGTGTAGTGGTATACAATCGTCTGCCGCTAGATGTCACAAATGCACAGAGTCTACCTATTTTAAAAAAAAGACTGCGCCTGTGGCTTGTCCAGCAAGCATTCTACTCATATAATGAGTTCTTGTCACGCAAGATTGAATAATTTCTGACATTTATTTAATTGAATTTCAATGTACATTGTAATAAAGTATAATTGACTGTATTTATTATTGCTAATATATATATATATATTTTTTTTATTGTTTAAAAAAGAAATATTTACCTATGCATATAGTGTATACAATAAAATGACCTGTAATGAAAATTATCAATAAATATATGTCTATATCTATGTCTATGTCTAGAAAATGCGTAACTGGATCCTAGTCTAATATCCCACACATTCTCAGCTACGTTGAAATAAATCCTAGTATTAAAATATCTTTCGCATTTTCACATTTCTGATACAAAATCCGCAGGTCTGGGATTAAATGCACGAGATTTTCCCGGAGGATTTGATGTGAAGCTTTATCAAAATTAGGTTTTACTCGTGCTTCCACCATATATGTAGCATGAGTTATTCTAGCATATTGCCATTCATATTTAATGTTATTTTCTCCTCGCCTACCCTCATCATCAGCATAATAATATAGGGTCCTTCTTAAGGTGGTTTCAATCCATACAAAAGTTTGACGCACAATACGCTAAATTAAAAAATAAATTAATTAATTTCAAAGCTTTATATCTTCGTAATTATTTTATAAATTACAAATGTTATTTGTGACGCGGCATCTAGATTTTCTAAACTGTTTTTCCATATATACAAAGTTACTTATATCAATACCGTCTACGCGTATTGTGCGTCAAAGTTTTGTATAAAATTGACCTCTCTGTAACCACTTTAATATGCTGACACTTTTTAAGGGGATGATCAGACCGTCAAACTGAACAAATTTCTCAATGGTAACAACATCGAAATCGCGAATAAAATCTGCTGTTTCATACTAAAGTGCAAACCTACTCGAGCCAAATGTATGGGACAGTTTTTTTGCGCGATTTCGATGTTAGTGCCGTAGAGAAAGTTGTTAAGTTTGAAGGTCTGATCATTCCCTTAATAAAGTATCAGCATATTAAGGACCCTGTATACATTCCACTGCATGGAAGAGATATGCAGTACAGCAACTTCATGCAAGTCCTCGAATCGACGCACGCACAAAGATGAGCGCTACGCAAGGTCGTGTCGTTGTCTGTGACCGTGCGTCATCGATTCAAGCGCTTGTATGGAGTTTCTTTACTGTATATCTCTTTTCTCTGGCACGGTTCTACCTTCAGGGTCGTCACACCACCACCATGCGTGCCGAATGCGGTTCGGTGTAGATATGCAATTTATTTTTCAATACTCAATACTCAATGCTTTATTGCGTTTCACAATAGTATATAGTTAGGTTAGGTAGGGCACAGCAATTGTCAGCGTATGCAAGTTACCTCACATGTTTTCCGTCACTATTTAAGAGGCGACTCCTCTTAAATAGTGTATAATCCTCCTCTTAATAATTCTTAGTAGTGTAATGCGTACCAACATAATTTAGAAAAGCTCATTAGTAGGTACTATAGGAACATCAAACTAAATTTGATCTGATTGAAAATACAATAGGGAGTCGCGTGGCTAGAGGTATCTCGAGTAGACGTCTTTCGTTCGGCTCGCGATTTAAGTAGCCACGCGGCTCCGCCATTTTATGGCGTTTTCGGGTGTGTGTTTTTGTATAAAAACCGTACAATGTCAAGCACTAATTGCCCCTTAAACTAGATATTGGCAAAATCATCACTACTAAGATGGCAGCCATTTTTTAAAAATAGAATAGAATATACAATAAACTAGAACTGATTTGAATCGCAAACTAATTAAATAAAACACATATTGTCTTGGTAAAAACAATCTCATCTAAAAAAGCCGCCAGCTTAATGTTCCCAAAGCCAAAAAACTGAAAATTTTGTTTAAATTTATTAAAATTAAAGATCTTTGTAAATATAATATTTTACAAAGTTAAGTAGGATAGCAAAAAAGGGTTAACACGTTTAATTAAACAAACACAGAAAAAAAATCAGACCATTTTTAATTAACCCCTGTTTGTCCTACCCTTAAAACAATGTACGGGGCGAAACAAAGGTGTTTGTTATTTTATTTCAATTGAATCTGAGTTCTCATTTGTATGTTTCGTTGATTCGGGTTCCGTACCCAAATGGTGCCAACGAGACACTATTACCATAGCGTAAGTTTAATACAGGGTCCTTATTAATATGCTGACAATTTTTTAAGGGGATGATCAGACCATCAAACTGAACAACTTTCCCTATTGGACTACCATCGAAATCGCAAACCATCGCCGTAAGGCGGTCTGAAAAAACTCTAACACAAGGGCTCTGCCCAAACGATAAGGCTTAAGCACTAGCTGAAATTGAAATTAATGAAATTATCAGAATGGCACGCTCAAGTTTGCCTTATGCGGACGTACCTTCACCGTAGAGATTGGCCACATTAGCCACATCCGGGCACTTTAGCAAAGCTCGCTATACCAGCAGTCCCGTATCGGCGAGGAAGACATAAATTACTAAGCCTGCGCTGTCCGTCCATCCATCCTAAATC
The DNA here is from genome assembly GCA_927399405.1 of Agonopterix arenella. Taxonomy (NCBI): domain Eukaryota; kingdom Metazoa; phylum Arthropoda; class Insecta; order Lepidoptera; family Depressariidae; genus Agonopterix; species Agonopterix arenella. The sequence continues at coordinate 2,176,489 of OV656711.1, forward strand.
TGAAGGGCTGTATTTTTTGAACCGTAATAGGAAGACAGAGAGTTGACATTTTCACAGAATGTGTGCAATTACTTATGGTATTCTAACAAATAATAAAAAATAATTAAAGAGTGGGGAAATGAAACGTGTTTTTTTCAAAGTTTTTTATTCGTAAAAATGGCAATACGTGTACAAGCGTCAAACTTGGTATAATTATAATCCATATCTAAACTATTATAAAACTGTAACAGGAAGTTTGTCTGTACACTGAAGATATTAACAAAAAAAATGTTACGATATGGTTTTTAGGTATCCCTGGTTCCATATCACCAATTTTAGGATTTTTTGTCTGTTTGTTTGTTTATGTGTTTGTTTGTTTGAACGAGCATCACGCAAAAACTACTGAACCGATTTTGATGAAACTTTTTTTGTTTGATAGCTTATTATCTGACTTAAAATCTGGTATATATTTGTGCGGACGAAGTCGCGGGTTAACGCTCGTTTTATATAAAAACTGGTCATGTGTGTGTGTCGGGCTTGCGCTAAGGATCCCGGAGAAACCACTTTCTTTTTTGAATAATATTATATTTTGGTACGGAACCCTGGGTGCGCCAGTCTAAAACGCACTTGGCCGGTTTTTGTGAAAAAATTAAAACTCCCAAAATACTAAATGCAATATTAGATTAATAATTGTTTGAAAAGAAAATAATTCAAACATGAATTTTAGGTAATTAAATTACAGTGTTTACAAACTATATAAATATTATATACTTTACTACGTTTGGATAGTATTATAATTATTTTTTCAACACACTTGCTCATAAAATGGCATTTATTTCACCGCAATTAGGCACATAATGACACCTATAATCAAACTGTGACTTTTCATTACTATTATTCACAAGGGAGTTATAGGTTTTTTATAGTAGGTATCTAAACTTCTTGGTTGAGTTCTTGAGTTGCTTTGTTCTTAAAAAGTTTCGATACAAAAAAGATCATATTCAATAGTACAAATAAATTCTCTAAATAAACGTTTTATTTACTAAATAAAATTATTTTTTATTATTATTTTCTTCACAAGTGTGTTGAAAAACGTCGTATGATACACGTGTGTATTGATGATTACCGTCCTCGGCTCTCTTAAGACCCTGCGGTAATCACCAACATTACACACTTGTACCATAATGTACTATTATGTTTCGAAAGTTCTACCAAAGCCATCCATATTTAATACCTCGTCTTGTAAATGACATTCGTCTGTTCGCATCACAACGTACCTACCTATTCATAACAAATTAATTATTTAATTCTATTCTATTCCTACAGCCTAAAAATTACAGTCATTATGCTGAATCTGCGAAACAAACACACTTGTTGCCTTTCATCGCCTCTATCTTTTAAGTTTCTATCATCTAGATTGCTAAAACCAAACACTTCGTTTCTACTCGTAATGCCATTCGCTGAGTGAGTTTGTTCAGCTCCCACCTCTATTTGCTTTTGCAGTTTCAACCCATCTCTGAATGCATTTACTTGCCAAGTTGAATAGTTAGTTATAAATGTTGTGACACATTAATTAACCTATATTTTTGTGTGTTTCGGTACCGCTGGTGAAATGTAGTTCAGAAGTATAGTTCTGAGTTTTTAAAATATCCCTGACTACCCACTTTAGTTGAGAGCATATGCATGCATTTTGATAAAAAACGCTGGAGTTTTCACTTAAAATAAACCAGTAAATTTCTTACTGTGGGTGTTTAACGAGGCAACAAAGGGAGAAGGTTTCTATACTGATTTTGTAAGGCTCAGGATCAATAATTAGAAAAGACCCCTCCTACTAGGTTCTACTATTACAGTTCGCTATTCCATTTTCAGAATTTTAAATTGCACAAAATAATTTTTCAATTTTTCCGGAATTTTTGATATTATAATCTATTATACTTCAAACCACTTTCTTGTTTGACTAAAACTACTAAAAATTACAATGCCGTTTCCTTGGATTCAGGATGTATACGTACCTAAATAAAAATAATAATTACAATCCTAAAGAATTTCCTCAAAAAAATTACGAAAGAATTTTTCAAATAAAATTTTTCGCGAAAATAATTATGTGTATATACTTCAAATCACTTTCTTGTCTGAATAAAAATAACGATGTGGACTCTATGGATTCAAGATATAAACGTAAACGCAAAGAGCGTGAAAATAGGCAGGAATAAAAATAATCATTAGCAGCCTACAAAATTTCCTCACAAAAATCACGAAGAAACCAAAAGTTTAATTATACCGACCCTCCCTTCACACATGAGGTAACCCAATTTATTTCTTGAAAAAAAAATTGATTAGCCACCCCTGAGATTAAAGGGTCCAATCTCGTCAAGTGGTCCTTTTACCGTCCTTGTTTGTTAAAGACCACATTTGGGCTTATTTTGGGCCTAAGCCTTGAAGAGGCTTTTACACTAAGAGGCTATTTGCCACTGGGTCTACCTTTAAGATTATTGTGTGTTGCTAAGGTTCACAATGTAGATCGACTTTTTGGGCAATTGTAAAGTCGCGTTTTATATATTATATGGTAGAAAAAAAAATTAATAAACAATTTTTTTATGAAATAAAGTTGATCGTGTGTTAAACAGTAAAGTTGGGTACGTTAATAGACGTTTCTTTCGACAGCGCAAATGCGCGCTGCATTCAAACGAAGTCTGGTGATATTTTCAATACTATCCAATTAAAGTCAATGAAATTTTAAAGAAACAATCTTTCTTTCTTTCTTATCGTGGGGGCAGAGCCCGGGTGTCAGAGTTTTTTCAGACCGCCTTACGGCCTCGGACGTGGTTTTTATGTAACGACCAAATATAGTAGCCGGAATAATTATCGCCTTAACGTGCGATCCGAAGTACGAAATCATCTTTCTTTTCGGACAATCAGGTGATTCATGTTTATATGAAGTAAGATTTTCGTTAAAATATTCTGTTCTGTTAATTACTTCAATTTAATTTTAATTATATGATTATTGTCGCCGTGGTGGTCCAGTGGCAATTAACCATGCCTGCCGTGCAGGAGGCGATAGTTCGATCCCCCGTCTCGACAGACACGTACCAATAAGTTTTTTGGACTTTATGTACGATTTGTAACACCTCTGGCTTTTCGGTGAAGGAAAACATCGAGAGGAAACCTGCTTGCTTCAATTTCGAGGCATGTATTGTACCCACTGTCCAACATAAGTTGCGACGGGCTCACTCCACGTCACACTGGACAGAGTTTCGGTACTAGTGAAACGTGGATGTTCTGAAGGTCTAAGATATCTCTGACTACTGCCTCGGGGAATATAGTCATAAGCAAATGCTTTATATGCTAAGCTATCTTTATGATTAATTATTCGCAATAAATAAATCATCATACGTCATCTCAACAAATATTGCACACATTGACAGTTACAGCTTATACAGGATGTTACAAAAATACAAATAAACATTTAAGGGGGTGGTTTAGACCATCAAACTGAACTACTTTCACTATGGGACATATATCGAAATTGCGAAAAATAAATCTGATGTTCCATACTAAACTACAAATCTACTCGAGCTAAATATATAAGGTCTAACAAAATTAGCTGAAACTATTTTAAGGGGATGATCAGACTATCAAACTGAACAACTTTGTCTATGGGACCAACACCAAAATCGCGAAAAAAAAATCAGCTGTTCCATACAAACCTATCCCGACCTAAATGTATGGGAAAACAGTTTTTTTTTTCGCGATTTCAATATTGGTCCCATAGAGAAAGTTGTTCAGTTTGATGGTCTGATCGTCCCCTTAAAATAGTTTCACCTAATTTTGTTAGACCTTATATGGGACAGCAGATTTTTTTATTTAGTGATTTCGGTAGTGGTCCCATAGTGAAAGTTGTTCAGTTTCATGGTCTAAACAACCCCCTTAAAAGTTTTAAATTTTTATTTTTACTTTTGTAACATCCTGTATAATTTATTCAGGAACCCAGTTGTAAGGAGGTTTATTCATGCAAGACACGTATTCTACCCACGGTAACATCTGAAATTCTTAACGTTTAGGGGAAATTAGTTGTATAAGTTCTTGCATACCATTTTGAAGCAAGGGTTACATTCTTGTCATTAGACTCTGTCATAAACATATCTCACAAACTTACATTTAGTTATAGTACCCCAATAGTTGAGTAGGTACTTATAGGTGTAGCACAGCGCATTCGCTAGTATCATCATCATCATCATCTCAGCCGATGGACGTCCACTGCTGGACATAGGCCTCCCCCAAGGATCGCCATAACGACCGGTCCTGCGCTGCATTCATCCAACGGGTTCCGCCTTCACCAGGTCGTCGGTCCATCGTGTGGGGGGCCTATCCACGCTGCGCTTTCCGGTACGCGGTCGCCACTCGAGAACTTTTTTTCGGCCCCATCGGCCATCGGTTCTGCGAGCGATGTGCCCCGCCCACTGCCACTTTAGTTTAGCAATTCTTTGGGCTAAGTCAGTTACTCTGGTTCTTCTGCGGATCTCTTAATTTCTGATTCGATCTCGCAGGGAAACTCCAAGCATAGCCCTTTCCATTGCCCTTTGGGCTTCCTTTCAGCCTTTTTATGGGGCCTTGAGTGAACTACCATGTCTCTGTTCCATATGGCATCACTGGCAACATACACTGATCGAAGACTTTCGTTTTAAGACACTGCAGTATTTGGGACGTGAAGATACTACGTAGCTTCCCGAAAGCTGCCCAACCGAGTTAGATTCGACCGTTGATCTCTTTCTCGAAGTTGGACCTACCTTACTGAATAGTTTGTCCCAGGTCAACATAATGGCTATGGTACCTACAATCTTTGACTATTTATTATAAGGACTAGCCTTGCGGTAGCAATTCCCCTCTGACACGGTATAAGATTAATTGATCATGTGCATTTACATTCAATTTTATACCAAAACGAGACAGCCTATAATTGCGGAACAACAATTTCGAACTTAGAACGTTTGGGGTTCACACGAGATTTCTTTTCATGATTTTTAACGTTCTAAATTAGAATCTAAAGTTATGGGGAATAAAATCCAAAGTTGCAGATTTCGTGTTACCTCGCCCCCCGCAAAAAGTGGCGGAAATGTTTGTTCGTAAAATTACACGCGTAGCTAGTCCCTATATAAGTAGTCAAAGATTAAAAAGCATATTTCATTGAAATAGATTCAGTCCAACAAAAATTATGAGCATATTAGGAGGTACGTATAAGGGCGCCACTATTTTCTGTTTTTGTGTTCTGTTTTCTGTTACTTCATCCAAGGACTTATTAATATGTTCATCAATACAAGAAAAGTCGCATAACAACCAGAGCTTTAAAGAAACGAGTGCAGCTGTTCTAGAAATGTACGAGCATGTGAATGTTGTGGAGTCATTTGCATTTAGGAGCTTCAAACGTGTACTATGGTAATAAAAGTTTACAACCCTCGCTTAAGTATTTACTTCTTACGTTGAAATAGAACCAGGGTTGAAGACGTTGGTAAGAAGATCGTTTAGGTTGAAAATTAAATCAACTTTAAAACTGAAAATTAGAAATTTATAATATAACGAGCGTTAACCCGCGACTTCGTCCTCACAAATTAGATCAGGGTCAGATCATAAGCTATCAATCAAAAAAAGTTTCATCAAAATCGGTTCAGTAGTTTTTGCGTGATACTCGTTTAAACAAACAAACAAACACACAAACAAACAGACAGACAAAAAATCCAAAAATTGGTGAAATGGAATCAGGGACACCTAAAAACTATATCGTAACTTTTTTTTGTTAATATCTTCAATGTACAGACAAACTTCCTGTTACAGTTTTATAATAGTATAGACGAAGTTTGTTTTGGGTTTACATTTACAACACTTTTTCTCACTGTTCGTTATACTGTAACACAATTGGTGTCCGTAAAATAAATATATATCTATTCTATTCTATACTATTATAAAACTGTAACAGAAGTGTGTCTGTACATTAAAGATATTAACAAAAATAAAGTAACGATATTGTTTTTAGGTGTCCCTGATTCTATATCACACAATCTATATCGAGCATCATGCAAAAACTAGTGAACCGATTTTGATGAAACTTTTTTTGTTTTATAACTTATGATCGGACTTAAAATCTGGTATACAATTTGTGCGGAATAAGTTGCGTGTTAAAGCTAGTATAATTATACATATTTATTTATTAAATATTAGAAAAATTTTAAATATTCAGATTGAAAATTTCGTTCTCTGGTTAGTGGGCTCGGTGGCGTAATTGGATAACGCAGTTTCCCGGTTTGGAAGACTGCGGGTTCAAATCCCGCCCGAGACAAATTTTTCAATCTTAAATTTGATTCGAAATAGCACAACATGGCTGTAACATGTTTAAAATCAATAATATTTGAAGTAATTATAGTACTCTGTGATGAAACTAAATATCTTTCCTTAGGGAAAGACGGAATAACGAAAAAAAAAATAGACCTATCATACAAAAGTGTAGTATGCTTAAAATAAATAAATAAATAAAAAAGCCATTTATTTCCCAAAAATTAGCGTACAATAAATTGATTATAGGTAAAGGATTAAATTTCAAATATACAAAAATCATATTAGTACATTCGCACACAAAATAATTTAGCACACTTACAAATTTCCAATTTTATTATATAAAGTACGACCTGACAGTAAATGTAGATAACATCCTATCATATTTGGGACACCCAAAGTCGGGTATAGGCCTCCTCCATCCGTTGCCACGTCGGTCGGTCTCCGGTCAGGCGGGTCCAAGTGCGGCCCGCTACGCGCGCTATGTCGTCATCCCAGCGGCGCCGCGGCCTGCCTCGCGGCCTGCGCGCCTCGCCAGGGTGCCAGTGCAGCACTCGCTCACTCCATCGCCCGTCCTTCGCCCGTGCCACGTGACCAGCCCATCTCCACTTGAGACGGCATGTCATCTTCAATGCATCAATGAGTTTAGTTTTACATCGAATTTGTTCATTTCTAACTCTATCTTTTAATTTCAGTCCTAGCATGCTCCTTTCAGTGGCTCTCTGGAAGACCTGTATTTTATTTGTGATTTCTTTTGTTAGTGGCCAGGTCTGGCAGCCATATAGAAGAGTAGGTAATATAACAGAGTCATATGCTTTCTTTTTATGTAGTATGCTTACCATGGAGTAAATTAAAGTAGTTTAACTCCAATTTCCGTATAGCGCTCCTAATGATTACTTTGAGAAATGGAGTGCAATTCTCTAAGTTAACATCCTTCTTGCATCCTTCAGATCGTCGAAGATTTCATATTAAGTGACACACCGCATACCGAATTAACAGCTCGCCGATGTTTCATCCGATGTTTGCGCTTAGAGAATTGCACTCCTGATTTTAACTAAATTCGCAGCGTAACTGCAATAGTTAAGGGCCTAAGTCGAAAAATAATTGAAGCGAAATGGGCGTGTGATAGCTTATATTACTGCCTGATGCGAGAGAAAGAGATAGGGCGGCGCGCGCCTGAAACGACGCAAGCGTAAAACGAACTTCATTTAATTGTGATATAATTCTTAGTTTATTATACTAATGATGCAGTATAAAATCGATTCCAATAGATATGAAGTTTCAAGATGTATATTGTGATTGTACTGTTTATGTAAGTTCAATTCTGCTCTAATCAAAATTTATAAAATATCAATCTCTTTTTTTTTAAATCAAGTCTCGTTTTTCTATTATTCACCGTTTAGCAGTTACAAGCGTTTATGGATAAAGACGGAGGCTACTTTGGATTGTTTTTCTATCGAGAAAATGTGTCTTAATCGTGTTTTGGCTGTAATCAAAACTTATCATACTCCCACTGTTAGTACTTCACGATATATTATATGACGCTATAAGAATCCTATTTTTTTTTACATAGCCTCTTAAATACTAACTATAGTGTCAACTCATTGTAGACGTACGGACCAGCTGACAGATTTTCAATGGGAAGCCAAAAAAAAATCTCATTTTTCAGCAAATGTTCCTTTGGACAAGTTGTTTAGTTTCATTATCTGAATAAACCCTTAACATTTTTGTAATAATTAAAAAGAATGGGTTGTTTGATAAATATGATAATACACTTTACCAGACGCTGTCAAGCTGGTACATTTAGCAACTGGGCTTGCAGTGGTTTTATGGGCTTGGCTTGACACCGAATCCAATAAAACAAATTAAAGTTTTTATCCAGGGTTTTAGGGTAAACAGTTACTTTAAGGGGTGATTGTACCCATGATACTGAACAACTTATCCTAAGAAACCCATAGAAAAGTAGCAAATTTCGACTTTTCATACAAAACGTTCGATCAGCTGATTGCATTTAGTATGGAAAGTTCAAAAATTTCTTTGCGTATTTCCTCTAGGTTTCTTAGGGAAAGTTGTTCAGTATCATGGGTAAAATCATCCCTTAAAGTAATGCAATTGTTTACCCTAATTTAAAAGACCTCGGTTGTGTTATTATTTTCTACTTTTTAATTATAATTTCGTCCTTAATTTTCTTAAACCTTTCAGACAATTTAAGCGTATGAAACAATTTTTACTTGCTTTTCAAATAACATACGATTAAAGATCATTACTCCCCACATTCTTACGTAACTCTACCCCCGACTCGCTACTAATAATATCAAACGAGGCACCTAATGAAACGATGCCTCGTTCACACGTACCGACAGTCTCATATCCACGTTGTATGTGAATTTGTAGATTAGTTTCATAGGGCCTTATTATACAGGCTGCTTGGGAAAAGTTACATTATAATTATGTATGTATGCATAATTATATTGTGAGTGTCATGATAGCGGGATGGGGTCAATGCTCCATATCGAAGATTACCAATACCAATTTAAGGCTTCCTAGCTCTTAAACAAATTATTTGTTTTACTTTTTATGGGGGCCGAAGATGACTGTTGAATAAAAACCTAAATAATAATATAACCTATTTATAGATATCTTTTTTCTACGCATTAATTTTAGAGACCAAATATTTTAAAGAGAGTTAAAAAGTAATATATTAATTTGCATATATCACAAAATAATAGATGCTCGAATAATTTATTACTTTCTAAATGTTAATTTTTTTAGCATTTGGGGCATTGATATCGCGTTACTTTGCGGAAATCCATGACTAATATGTAGATGACACGATTATATCAAGACCTCCGCTTCTAAGTACCTAGTAGACAAAGTTGTATTACGTTATGCAACACAACCTGCCCACCAAATAATTTCTACTCTACAAGTGTTTCGCTCCACCAAGGAGCATCCTCAGGAGTTAGACCAACGATCGTTCGAAACAGAGTTGTTACTCCGCGATATCGATATTGGTCCCAAAGAGAAAGTTGTTCAGTTTAATGGTCTGAAGCACCCCTTTAAGTAAGTGTCCCATTTAATTTTACAGCCTGCATGAAAAAATTTTAATTTTTATGACTGCAAACAGTATAAAAACACACTGTACATTCTGGCACATGTGAGTTTAACTATAGGTTTAGGTTGTAGTGCAGTAGACCACGTAACGTTATGTTATCATCTAGTTTCATGTAGAGCTCAAAGCTTGTTACACAGGGTGTTACATTATTACATTTTGTATGCACAACTTAACTTAACTACAACGAGAAATGAATTTTCTTGTTATTAAGTTTTCCTAGCGGAGGAAATTTTGAATTTTCTATCAGAATGAGTAAATATGCTGATAATGATGGTAAGTTATGAAAAAAAGAAGTATATTCTTTAAACTTTCCACCGCTATTGACTTGGTATGAAGTCATTATAGATTAAGTTCCCAATACAGCCCGTACGCCAACGACTTTATAAAATTTTGGTTACGTCATGTTTTTTTCCAATACCATCTACAGGGTGAAATTGATATCATTAGCATCCTTTTAAACTAAGAATCTACCCGTCGTACTGAACAACTTTTACTATGGGAGCAAATGGATCGGAGCAGAAAAAAATCTGTTGGTGCATACATTTGAGTCGCGAACTTGCGCGTCGAGATTGCAGTTTAGTATGAAACAGCTGATTGTTTATGTGATCCGATCGGTTTGCTACCATAGTAAAAGTTGTTCAGTTTGATCAGTTTGATAGGTAGACTCTTATTTTAAAAGGAAGCTAATGATATCAATTTCACCCTATATACAGTGTCCAACTTAATATGCTGTAAGTTTTTTAGAGGATGATCAGACCATCAAATTGAACAACTTTCTCTATGGGACTAACATCGAAATAAAGAAAAAAATATAAGCATACATTTGGTTCGAGTAGGTTTGCACTTTTGTTTGGAACAGCTGACTTTTTTTTTTTGCTTTTTTTCTTCTTTTTTTCTTTGTATATATGGAAAAATAGTTTATAAAATCTAGATGCCGCGTCACAAATAACATTTGCAAGTTATAAAATAATTACGAAGATATAAAGTTTTGAAATTTTCCATACAAAATTTTAAAAGCTTTATATCTTCGTACTTATAATATAAATTGCAAATGTTATTTGTGACGCGGCAACTAGATTTTCTAAACTATTTTTCCATATATAAAATATTACTTTTATTAATTCCGTCTACGCGTATTGTACGTCAAACGTTTGTATGGCCTGAAACCACCTTAATCGTGTTTTGGCTCTAATCAAAACGTCGATTATTTGTTAAATTTACACATATCCGCTAATCATACTCCTACTGTTAGTACTTCATGATATAAGATGCTTTGAAGAATCCTATTTTTTTCGACGTGGGCCCTTAATTATTTTCCTGGTCATACAGTATTTATTCTGTTGTCGTACTGAATCTGGCTTGACAGTAGCATGCATATTACCTGCCGTACTGTGGCTCGGACGACCCCATCTAAAACACGTAGCTTTATACCTTCATACACAGTTTATTAATTATCTAATCCGAAATGCGATTATCTTCCACGGCGACGAAGGTTTAATTAGACACCTATATTACAGAAACGAGATAATCCGAAGCTAATTTTGATATTATTAACGTGTGAAGGAAGGGGGTTATTATACAGTTTATTATACAGGGTGAATTTGTAATCAGCATCCTTTTAAGCTAAGACTCTAAACATTAAACCGAACATCTTCTATTATGGGAGCAATTCTGAAAAGAATATCAACAGATTTATACTATAAACTGCAATGCAATTTCAGATTAGCTTAGAGTTGTCGAACTATCGATAATTTAAAAATCGATAGTTTTCATCTAAAAAGCCATATTATCGATAGGCCTATCGATAGTGGCAATACTTTTGACAGAGTGAAATACTCACGAATCTAATCTCTAATCGTAAATACGTATCAATATAATCGATACTATCGTTAATATACACGGTGTAGGGGAATTGCTTCCGAAAACTCAATGGGGTGAAAGTACTCATCAATATGAACAACTTTTACTATAGAAAGAAACAGCTCCTCCATATATTTTGCGCGGTAGGAATTTAATGTTAGTATGAGGTAGTAGATTTTTTTTAGATATCATAGTTGATGCTATAGTAAAAGGTGTTCATATTGATAGGTACTTTCACCCATTTGAGATTTTGGAAGCAATTCCCATACACCATGTTTTTTCTTCAGAACTTCTGTAGTATCTATGTAGTATAAATTCTTGCGGCTAAAATCTCTGGTGGTAGTAGTCGTTACATAAAAAACACGTCGGAAGCCGTAAGGCGGTCAGAAAAAACTCTGACACCAGGGCTCTGCCCACTCGATAAGAAACAGATAAATTCTTGAGAAGCAATACTATGGATTGTTTTGCATGATTTCTATAGTATTACCCAGCGATCTTGATCGAGTTGGCCAATCGATAGTCTTGCTAACGGTCGGCCTTCGATAAAAAATCGATATAATTATACTATCGATAATCGCCTATCGATCGAGAACACTAGAGTAGCCTTTCCTTACGATATTTTCCTTCACCGTTTGAGAGCAGCTAGTATACTTACATAAGCAGTGATCGAAATAGGTAATACAATTAAGGGTAAAGGCGCAAATATTTGTGTGATGAATATTAATATTTGTATACAAACAAATAGATACAAACACCCATGAATCGAATACAAATATTAATATTCATCACACAAATATTTGCTCCTTTACACTAAATTTCATTATCTAATCCGATCACTGTACATAAGTTAGAAAAACTCATTGGTACATGGCATATCGTCCTTGAACCCGGACCCGCATAATTGAGTGTCAATACCAGGCGGAGGACAGTCGCCTTTTGGTGGCTTTTTCCGATTCAGTTTGCATAGAATGTGCTGCCATCTATTAACTATTTCACAGAATTATGAAAAAAAAAAAACATTTTATTGTCTATGTCAATGTCTAATAGACAGATGACAGATTCACAAAATGGCTACGTATCTTGCGTAATGCGCGAATTGTTTGTAGTTTTCGTTCAATTACGTGCCGATTTAGTGATGTTCTGGAGTTTCTGTTTTTCTCTTACCAATGTTTAGATTACAGGAATAGTAAAGATACTGGAATTTCACTCGATCGGTGCGGGATTGAACTAAATCTAGCATTCAAAACAATAATATGCATCATTATGAGTAGATATAAGTAGGTATGTATAGTATAGGTTGAATTATTGTCAGTGAAACATAGATGGCGCTAGCTAGATGCATAATGTTGCCACGAGTGGGTTCTCTGTTCTAATATACTTATATTACTCTTTGGTCAATACCTCAGCACAATGCGCTACTAACGCTTTTCATCGCGTTCCAACGACGTTTTCTCGGTCTATACGATACCACAGAACACATATTACTAGAAACTTCGTAACAAAAAGGGTACCTACATCACTTCCTTAGTAAACGATAGAACGAACGGAACTTATTTCGGTATCTATAGGTCAGTGACGAACGCCTGACGATACCTACTTCACATCGTAGAATACTTTCAATAATAGCTCAGTCATTTTACGGTTTGAGCTGGGACTAATTAATAATTAACATTTTTTTTCGGTTTAATATTGAAGAGCCAATTTTAGCCTAGAAATGTACAAAAATTAAAAAGAAATCACGTCGGCAACAGTTCCAATTTTAAAATTTAGATATTATCTCGTTTTAAAAAACCTGATGGTAAACCTTTTTTTGCACATATTTAAGGCTTTACCATTATACATACTACAAACATGTTGTGAATATTTTTGTCTACTTAGAAGGTTTTAAAAAATACATTCGTATTTTCTAATAAATATCACATTTTTTTAAATTTTAATACATATTATATGGCTCAATAATAACTTATATTGTTAAATCTAAGTCAAATGAGTGCATTAGTATTAATATTATTAATTTAAAAGCCTTCTGGGATACACAATTTTGATTTCTATGTTGCGTAGCACATTTTTTTAAAATATGTTTTAAGATAGTCTTTTTGTCACTAAATGGTGCCGGTTACAGTTTAAAAGTCCAATTAATAATTACTCCCTACCCCGCCTTACAAAACTCCGTAAAATGACTGGGCTATAATGTTGCCATATTGAAAACCTTTCGTGACAAGTAACAAATTCTTAACAATTTATCGAGCTAAAATATCTTGCATGTTTTATGTACAGGAAATAGAGCAAATTCGTTCATGTCTGCATGATCGAGACGTCACATTTTATTCTATCAGTCGTGTCTTTTGTTGTTTTCTTAACATTTTTATTTGAATTATTGAAAGTTCAAACTGCCTCCGTGGTCTAATGGTTAAGAGCATTGGGCTCTCGACACGCAGGTCGTGGGTTCGGTTCCCACGGGGGACACCTAGTGATATGTCACTTTGTGCGTTTTTCCCCAGTTGGTTAGGACATTGCAGGCTGAATCACCTGATTGTCTGAAAATAAAGATTATTCCGTGCATCGGGTGACAGGTTAAACCGTTGGTCCCGGCTAATATCTCTGGTGGTAGTAGTCGTTACATAAAAACCACGTCAGAGGCCGTAAGGCGGTCTGAAAAAACTCTGACACCAGGGCTCTGCCCACACGGTAAGAAGAACATTGAAAGTTTGAAAAATGGCTGGATATTATTTGCACGTAAAATAAGAACATAATGTCATGTATGGAACCAAATCCAATGTTGGTCCAATAATGAAAGTTATTCGATATGACGACCCTTGTTATGGTTACCACGCCAGACTGCCAAACCAGGGTTCTGGGTGCGAATCCCGGTTCGGTCATGTGTTTTATTTGGATGCCACAGAGGAACTCATTAACAAATTAGAGAGGCTCCAAAACTTGTGTATTCGGTTTAGTTTTGGATTGCGTAAATATGATCACGTATCCGAATGAATGAAATGAATGAATGAAATATACTTAATACGAATACAGGAAGCAGTTAAAATGGCTTCCTATACGTGATCGCAGGAACTCTCATGTCGTCTCTCTCCTGTACAACACCCTCCACAATCCGTCCGCTCCTAGTTACCTCCGCGAACGCTTCTCCTTCTCCCGTCCGTCAGACAAACCCTGTAGATCCCACATCCCACACTACTGACTTCTATTCCTATTCCTTCACTGTCCATGCAGTCCGGCTCTGGAACTCTCTCCCATTTTATATACGAGACTGTCAAACAATTGCTTCATTTAAAAAGCAAGTCAAAGATTACTATCTCTCTCTTCATTCAATAAACTACACTGGCCTGCAAAACTAAGTATCACACTTTTAAAATTGCAATAACTTTTTAAGTACACAAAATATACTTTCGAAATAAAAAGGTCTCCAAAAGAGTCTAATTTACAAAGAATAGTAACAAAGAAAGTTGATAACATTGGCTTTAAAACGTTTTTTTGTTTAAATCTCGAATTTCTAATAGTTCAGAAAAAAATATAAAAAGTGTAGTACTTAGTTTTGCAGTTTTGTGTAGTATATTTATTTGTTTATCAAACTTTATATATATGTATGTATGTATGTATATACCTGTATCTTTATATAATCATATCTATTTATTAGTGTCAAATACTGTTTTATTTGTTAAATGTGCACACTATGCCTGCCTCACTTAATATGCTCTCTCTCTCTTTCACGGGTTTGCTGGAAGAAATCTCTTTAGAGATAAGCTCGCCCTTTGTAATTGTCTATTATGCTGTTTTCATTTATATTTCCGTGTGTACAATAAAGTGTTAAAATAAAATAAAATAAATGTTATATTTTTGTGCCGTTGTTGTATAGTTTCCATAATAAAAAGCCGGTAGTGCTTGCTAGGGACCATTACAATGTATGTGCCTGTGAGCGTTATTTATTTATTCACTTTTGATGGTCTGAACCACTCCTTCAAACGCGCTGCAAACAAACTAAGTTTGTTCCTTTTTCCAATACTCACCTATTAAAGTTAATAATTTTTTTAACACGATCTATAAACTAAGGCTCTAGACAGACAGACTGCATTCCGACTGCAAAATTACAGTTCAGATGCAGTTTGAATGCAGTTGACACGACAGCAATAGAACTGCAAGCCAAACGCGCAGTCCGATTGCAGTTTAATTGCAGTCGTGTCAACTGCACACCGACTGCATTGAAACTGCATCCGAACTGCACGGCGGAGCGTGCGGGCGGGTGGGTTTGGTTTGCAGTTCTATTGCAGTCGTGTCAACTGCATTCAAACTGCAATTTTGCAGTCGGAATGCAGTCTGTCTGTCTAGAGCCTAATACCTGTGCCTGTTGTTTGACTTTTGACTACTTCTACAACGTGTTAATGAATTAGCGCAAAACTTCATACACCCCAACTGATTTATAACAAAATAATACGATTGAAACAATAATTTCATTATTTTGATTGTTAAAATTTAAAGTTATTCGCATTTTAAGTTTAAAGGCAAAAATGATTTGTTATCATTTCAGCAATGAATGAAAGCGCTAACGTACTTATGGATACATTTTAATAATCTTTTTTTGGTAGTGAGTAGGATGAGTGTACACCCGTGCGGTGGGTTGACATCGGGTTTAGTAAATTTTAAATATTACAAACAAATTATTTAATTATTTGAAAAAAATTACCTATGTTGAAACCATGATAATTCGATTCTGCTCTCGATTCTAAACAAACTACTTTCTAGTTCTGCGTTAATTCATTAACACGTTGTATAGGGACCAGTTACGCGTGTAATTCTACTAACAAACATTTCTGCCACTTTTTGAGGGGGGCGAAGTAACATGAACTCCGCAACTTTGGATTTTATTCCCATAACTTAAGATTCTAATTTTGAACGTTAAAAATCATTAAAATTAGTCTCGCGTGAACCCCAAACGTTCTAAGTTCGAAATTATTGTTTCGCAATTAAAGGCTGTCTCGTTTAGTGATAAAGTATAAAATTAAATGTACACACATGCACATGATTAATTGATCTTATACCGTGGCAGAGTTAGTCCTTATAATAAATAGTCAAAGGGTTTGACAGATTTTGATTAAAATTTATAGTTTCAAAGTTACTGTGGCTCAATGATTTTTGTTGTGTCGTGTGAATGCGCCCTTACAATAAAGACCTTTTTCCAGTGGGTGTTCACTTGCGTGAGTCAATCATGCGTGTAGTGTAAAAATATATGCATGCGGGCGCCCCAGCTGCCTCAGTCCCGCATGCGGACGCAAACCCGTATTACTGGAAGAAGACCCTAATAGGTACTAGGTACCGTACCTAAAATTATACACCCGCACGCACGGCGACCCATCAATCTATACAAAACCAACATAAGCTGGCCGCGCGTTGGTCGAGTAACGTATAACTTCGCGCGGCCAGCTTATGTTGGTTTTGTATAGCTTGATGTGTCGCCGTGTGTACTTATAATAGGCGTATACCGTATCACAATAATGTATTATAATATATTGTCACAGAATACCTCGAGTAATTAGAGTAAAGTAGCTCGTTTAGGTTGTAATGTATTCGTGGGTCTTAGTTAATTAGGTATGTTAAGTTCATCTTTGAGACAATGGAACGTAAGATGAGAAAATATGGTTCAGAGGTACTTTTTGTTTGATTTTGATGTGAAAATAATAGTAAATAATGCAGCTGAGCCAAATTGGTGATTACAGTCGAGACTGGATTGCAACCCGAACCATAGCGAGAGCGGTAAACGATCATAGACTATATTGAAATGACCCACGGTCACGCTTTCCAAACGACGTTTTTCAACACACACTGAAAAAAATGTTTTGTTAATATAACCGAACTTTAGTGACTGCCAAACTGTTTTGTAGCACATAACCAAACGTTTGTATATAATAGCAAAAAGTTATGCTATTTTAACCAAACGTTTGGTTATGTGCTACAAACAGTTTGGGAGTCACTAAAGTTCGGTTATATTAACAAAACATTTTTTTCAGTGCACGTGCGAGGAACAAAATTAATAAAATGTTGTAAAACACAAACATTTATTTGTCATAACCATAATTAAACTAGGTATATGTTATATATATATACAGCATTGTTAAATTTTTAAACTGTTTAGTTTATTTTATTTATTAACAACAATGTTTGAAATTTTTGGACAAAAATGAGATTCTAAATAAAACTGTAAAAAAAACACTCACTAGTGAGGTAATTTAAAGCCAATATAAAGTAAAACACACGTGTTTTATAAGCTGCATTATGTATCTAAAACCGGTGCAATAAGTGCCACTTTAAATACAAATACAAATATTCTTTATTGCACAATTACAGGTATAATAGGTTATTCATTACAAATATTACAATACATTAATTTTACTGTAACTTGCCAGTGTCAGCATGCAACAATTATTCTCACAGAACATTATTCTATTATTCTTCAATATCTTACTCCAGTTCACAATTTTTATCCAAGTTATATGAATCATAAATTACATTTATAGTCTTATTGAGAACTACTTAAAAAATACATCTATTGATGTCTGTACAAAATTTACTTATTAGTCGTCGCAACCATTTTTTTTTTTAATATCAAAGAAATCTCTAATGTCATCCATTAAGTATTCATTTAGGAGAAAGTGTGATGAAAAATGCTTTTCTTTTATTATTCTGTTACACGCACATATTATACGTAAAAAAGTCCTGCGTACTTGACTCCAACCACAGTCACTACAGATAGCCAGTGAGAATTTTTTTTCTGTAGCAATGTGTCTGGCCACCCGGAAATCAAAAGTGTATACATATAAATGAAGTACTACTAATAGAACTTGTGAAGGCGGCGGGATCCCGTTGGATGAGGGCAGCGCAGGACCGGTCGTTATGGCGATCCTTGGGGGAGGCCTATGTCCAGCAGTGGACGTCCATCGGCTGAGATGATGATGATGATGATGATACATATAAATATTAGAGATATTATCCGGAGGATAATAAGGGATGATTAGATCGTTTGAAGTGGAATGTGGAGTATCTTGTCTGTTAATCAACTCCCTTTGTCATTTAAGTCAAATAATTAGGTTACGTTAATCTTGACTAAATGCTCGCGAACTATGTCTTTGAACCTAATTATGTGAAATCGACACCTATACATTTAAATAATACATGTAATACCCAAGCGTATCACATGTGATACACCACACATTGTTTGTCTATTGTTATCTCAATTCCGGATTACAGAGTTGTCGAAACGATAATTCAACTAGGCTGGGTTCTGGTACTACAATTAGGACAATTATATAATTTATGCCAATTATACAGGATGAAATTGATATCATTAGCATCATTTTAAACTAAGAGTCTACCCATCAAACTGAACAACTTTTACTATGGGGGCAAAACAATCGGAGCAACAAAAAATCTGCTGTTCCATACTAAACTGCAATGCCTACTCGACTCAAATGAATACAACAGCAGATTTTTTTTTGCTCCGACGGTTTGTTCCCATATTAAACGTTGTTTAGTTTGAAGGGTATACTCTTAGTTTAAAAGGATGCTTATGATATCAAATTTACCATGTACAAGGTATAACACAAATTAGTATGCATCTTAATTATAGGTATGCACTAAATGATACCTGCTTCTGTGGTCTAATGGTTAAGAGCCCACGACCTCTGTGTCTCGAGAGCTCTCGATACAGAGGTCGTGGGTTCGATTCCCACAGGGGACACCTAGTGATATGTCACTTTGTGCGGTTTTTCCCCAGTTGGTTAGGACATTGCAGGCTGAATCACCTGATTACCTGAAAAGAAAAATGATTCCTTGCTTCGGATGGCACGTTAAGCCGTTGGACCCGGCTTCTATCTCTGGTGGTAGTATTCGTTATATAAAAACCATGTCAGAGGCCGTAATTGATTAAGAGATAAGTGTACTTTTTGCAACCATCAGCTGCAAGGCTGATTCAGTGTTTATGAGGTGTAGAGCATCTCTGTGATGGGGATAGACCAGGTCTTTCTGCATAACTCCAGTCGGTTTAGAAGTTACTGATGTTTAAAGGTCAGTAAAAAATTAAAGATCAGCTGCAAGGCTGATCGTATGATATTATTGTAGTATGCACTGTAGCTATGTGAACACTACTAAAACTGACAAGAACTGCCAGTCGGTTTAGGAGATACAGCCGTTCAAAGGACCGACCTTTGAACGGCTGTATCTCCTAAACCGACTGATGACGCAAATCTCCTCATTTTGGGGGAGGCCTATGTCCAGCAGTGGACGTCTATCGGCTGATATGATGATGATGATGGAAAACCCGATTTTTTTTTTGCGGTTTCGATATTGGTCCCAAAGTGAAAGTTGTTCAGTTTGATGGTCTTAACCACCCCCTTAAAAGCTTTCAATTTTTATTCTTACTTCTGTAACACCCTGTAGACATTTGTAACAGTAATATTACAAATGTCTACAGGGTCATTACACATCGAGGGCAGGAAAGTAAGAAAGGTCTCAGATCTGCCGAGGTCAACAAACATGTGAATTTAACCCTTAAATGTTTATTTGTATTTTTGTAACAACCTGTATACGTTCGAAGTTGCGAGGCACAACAGCAGTGAATAAAATGCACGAGAAAAATATGATTCAATTTCTTATAAGTATATTACAGTTGGCTATCACGCGATTAGGAGATTTTCCTACGACACGTGTGCTAGCGAAAGGAAGAGAAAAATGTTGGCAAAGCCGGCTATTGTTATTTTTTAGAGTTCCTTAAGCGAACGAAGGAATCCAGCAATGCTTTGTCATGGTTATCATAGTACATAAAATGACATTTTGTTTATGTTATTAATTAAATCAATCGAATTAATTGGAATCCAAAAGCCATGGGTCCATTTCAGTGCCAGGTTTACACAGACAGACACACGGACAAATGCTTAGATTAGAACTTATATTACAAGTCTTGTATCAGAAGTACATTTCGTATTAATAAAATTTCCCATTGGAGTGTACATTAGCAGTTTTTATCAAACTAAAAATTACGGAAATAATTCCGTGCCTATTTATAAAATTTTGATTTATCTGAAGGTCATGTGTTGAAATTTAAGATGTAAACATAATTAATATCTTAAATTTCATTATCTTAAAGGACAGTAGGCAGAAGTGGTCCAAGTGCTCCCCCATAAGTGGCATACTACGCTTTAAAGGGGGCTTAATATAGAACATTTTTTTATATGCGGCACCAATATCTTTTCGAGAGAAAAAAAAATAAAGGGTGTTTTCTTTAGCGGTTTTTCATACAAATTTTAGCATTTAGCCGCTATTTACAGCTGTTGTTTGAATTTCTTGTGCCATGTGGATAGCACTATTGTTTTTGATTATTATCAATGCAAAATAATCTTTAGCCCTAAAAACACACAACACTCGCCCTTTGTAATAGTCTATTATGCTGTTTTCATTTATATTTACGTGTGTACAATAAAGTGTTAAAATAAATAATAAATAAATAAATAACACTTAAAAGCTTAAAACGAGAAAATCGTTATCTTATCTTGAAGTTGCTGAAATAGTAAACGTGAGCCTTATTATTTTTGCACGCTTAATACTTTTAGTAGTTTTATCTAAGTGTCTGATTACCCCGAAAGACATTATACGTTTCGGGGCCATAATATCAAAACGAATATCCCATAAAAAGACTTCGTCAAAATAAAAAACCCTGTATCTTTTTTTCCCTCGAAAGTATTTTGATGCCCCTTGGGTTCCGTGTACGTTTGGGTATCTTCTACCTATCCCTACCTGTGTCATAGCGAGGGGCTCTTGGACCAGTGGCCATATAGTTTTGCCCAGTGTCCTTTCAACACTTTTGCCATTGGAATACATTATTTTTCTTAATAAAAATGTCTAGAACCCTCAAAGTTAAAGTGAAAAAAATTGCCCTTTCTTCTTATTTTTTCTTTGTTTGTTCCAGTCACGGAAACTGAGAGAAATTAATCTGTTTGTTTTGTTTCAGCATTGAACACAGCAGGTAAACGACCTCCCGATTTCGTAATAAAATGAACACGGCATTTTTACACAGTGATTTTGTCTATGTCTTGTCGGGCATCTTCAATATTAGCCCAGTCATTTTACTATTTGAGCCTAATTAGTGATTGATATTTTTTTCGTTATAAAATTGAAGAGATAGTTTGAGCCCAGAAATGTACCAAAATTAAAAAAACATAACGTCTGCAACAGTTCCAATTTTAAAATTTAGCTATGATCTCGTTCAGAAAAACCTGATAGTACAATTTTTATTTTGCACATATTTAAGGCTTTACCATTATACATACTTCAAACATGGTGTAAATATTTTTGTCTACAACAACCCAACGTTCCCCTCCCAAAGCGTTGGTCCATACCACCTTAAAACAATGCAAATTCTATGCAGCCAGTGTTACAACGCGCTTTATAACGTTATTATAAGACGTCATCATCATCATCTCATCCGATGGATGTCCACTGCTGGACATCGGTCTCCCCCAGGGATCACCATAACAACCGGTCCGGCGCTGCCCTCATCCAACGGGCTCCCGCTGCCTTCACTAGGTCGATGGTCCACCGTGGGTCCCACGCTGCGCTTTCCGATACGCGGTCGCCACTCGAGAATTTTTCGGCCCCATCGGCCGTCGGTTCTGCGAGCAATGTACCCCGCTCACTGCCACTTTCGTTTAGCAATTCTTTGGGCTATGTCAGCTACTCTGGTTCTTCTGCGGATCTCTTCATTTATCATGCTATTACACCCTTTTTATTTCAAATTTCAAACAAGCTACAAAGTTTGTATAACTTATAAAGATATTATAATTATGAGGGACAAGTCTAATCTCAAAATTAATGGCATTAAGTTCGTAAATAAAGTCAATATTGGAAAATTCGATTAAGCAAGATACGGTTACGAGGCTCTCTTACCTAATTTGATTTTCTTAATAATTAATATAGTCTAGGAAAAATACGGTTTGAGATGGCATTCAATACACTTTAGTAAATTGTGTTAGATCTAATATTACTATTGTAGCGAGAGGCGCACGGACCCGAATGCTTTCTCGCTCGCACACATCTAGCTGCCCTTGTCACCGCCCTCTCTATCGTTATGCACGCGGCACGCGCTCCGAGGATCGTATATAATACCCGACGCGGCCAGCGAATGTCACTCGCCACCACCCCCCGCCACTCCAACCCTCTAATTAGGGCAAACGCCATCTATCCTTGTGATACTACTAGGACGAATAGACGTCGACCCCGCAATGTACTGGTCGATCCAGACGATGAGATCACGGTTGCCGTACAGGCGGCCCAACAGACACGACTAACAATCGCAAATTCACAACACACGACAACAACACGCCGACACAGTAATCGACGTCCCCGCCGGCGGAGACAGCCGCGACCACTGCACACTCCCTTCAATTCAGGCGCCTACAGACGCTATAGGCCAATCCCAGGCCGCTTCTCACCTATCCCAGCTACACAATCCGCCGCGTAGCCCCAGCAACGTCCTTGGCCGAGGTCCGTACCCCGCTGGGTGCCCCTAGGTCGGTTGCTTAAGTTCATTCAATTGGCTCGGTGACCCTTCGTGGTCCCCCCAATAGCCCGCAGTAAAAAGCAGTAGTTGCTCCCGGAGCAAAGCTGTAATAGTCACTTTCAAAAAAAAAAAAAAAAAAGCGAATGTCACTTAGCTAGGCGGCTTCGCCTGACAGATAGCCACTGCAGTCCTCAGGTGCTGGCCAGGTCGAGGATCGAGATAGCCACGCAGTCCGTTCCAAAACCTATGTCTTCTAAGCAGAAGAGTGAGATAGCCACGCAGTCCACTCTGATGCATAGCTAGGGATGTTTGTATGTGTTTTATGTACCAATATTGTATGCTCATCAATAAATAGTTAAACCATCACCCTCTTTCTCTCAGCCACCCTACACTATTAGTTTATAACACTTTTGTCGAGATTTGGTGGTTATATAGGCTGAGGACCCTGAGAAATACCTTAAAATCGATATAAATGTACAAAAGGCAAGCTTATTTTTTTCTAAAGACACTTCTTCCAGTATACCAGCAAAAGAGACATTATCACAATGCAAATTTATTGTGTACAAACAAACAGTAAATAATTAAGTTTCGAAGTTATAATTTTTTTATACTTACAAAATATTAAATATCTACTCAAATTTACGATATTAACTGGGGATTATTATTGTTATAAGTAAAACGTATTGAAATCACCAGTTTTTCATTTTTTGTTCATACCTAAATTTAATGTTCTGTAAATGTCTTCATTTTTCCATAATACACGATACAAAATCGGGAATTATTGAGAATTTATGTTTTTCAGGTATGTATCTAATAATATTTCAAACTATCACCTAAAGTGCAATTAATGCAACCTACTCCATACAAAAATCCGTAGATTTCCCCGACTAATAGGGGAAGGCACTTTGATTAATGTTATTTTGAATGACACCAAGTTATTGGTCTAGGATGTTTTAAGTAGAATTGTTTTTTTTTTGGAGATGACTGTTACTGCTCTGCTCAGGGAGCAACTACTGCTGATTACGGACTATTGGAGGGACCATAAAGGGTCTACCGAGCCAAATGAATAAACTTAAGCCCCGACCTAGGGGCACCCAGAGGCGGACCTCGGCATAGGACGTTGCTGGGGCTACGCGGCGGATTGGGTAGCGGGGATCGGTGAGAAGCGGCCTGCGATTGGCCGGTAGCGTCTGTAGTAGAATTGGTTATTTTGTATATTCTCTTTTAAAAAATGGCTGCTATCTTGGTTATAATGATTTTGCCAATGTCTAGTTTATGTTGCAAGAGTGCTCGACGTTGTATGGTAGTTTATGTAGTTTTGGTGACTTCAGGGATTGTTTTTCGAAAAGAACACTATCTTGAACCACCAATGGAGCTTCGTTGTAGGCCCGGGAAGGGGCAACCAACAATTGACGAGCGACGCGACTACCCAATAGCAGACCTACAATGCAACTCTCGGTTATTTTGTCAATCTTTTAATAATATAAATTGGCTGTGCTCAAAATAGGGTTACTCAAGCAAGTTGAGCACTAGCTTGCCCTCACCATTCCAAGGGAGTATGAAAAAGGCCGTTTGGGCACTACATGGAATTTTTCGGAACTACAATGCCAGCTTTATTTTGCCCACATTTTTTGTCACAAATTTTCGCGGACACACGCTCAGTTTCATCTCAACCTGACGTACAGTAGAGGAATGCCAACACAAACCTACAGACGGACTTGTATTGATTTGTGGTCGATTTTTTTATTGTTTATTTTATATATACACTTATTTAAATTAGTTTTTGTATAATTAAACTTATTAACTTGCATTTATTAAAATAGTATTTGTGTATCTAGAAAACCGTAACCTCAGTTTACGCCTAAGACAATATTCTGCTGAAATGCTATCTCGTTACTTGTTAGTATTCAGTCAAATGTAAATTTGAATTTACGTTCTGTTAACTATGCTACACCCACAGAACATTTAATAATAGGGTAGAAATACCTCGTGAAGATTTTAAACCACGAAGGAATGTTAATACACGTATCTAAGTAATGTAAAAATTCATAATAGTCTCGCATATTTTGTGGAGTATAATTATAATAAAAATGTAGTTATTGTCGCTATGATACATGCAAAACTCAACCGTGAAGCAACTAAAATAATAATCTAGTAGTATAGTAGTCTAATCTTTGTAGTCTTCTAGATTTTGGATTTGTGAATGTTTTTGTGAGAATTCAGCGATACTGGTTATAAACACTCTTTTATTTACGCACCAAAATGCACAGAAAATGCAACAAAATAAAAAGTACATGTACATGGGCGGCTTTCTCATTAAAAGTTCTTTCTTCCAGACAACCATTGGGTGGAAGAAGTGTTTATTGAGGTCGTTTGTAAATGGAGCCATTATAAATGTAGCGCTGCAGTCTATAAATCAATTCAGAAACTATAATTTTTTTTGACATAGAAATGTTTTTTTACTAACTATAAATTGAAATATCTTTGATTAAGCATTATGTAGGTACTCTACCGTGTTGTTTTTTTAATTGGTTTTGCTGAAGAACCGACCGGTGCCATCAAAGATCCCATTCATCTGTTATTCAGTGCTTCCTCCTTTCAAATGCATTCATCTTTCACACAATCCAGTTTTATTTTAATTGGTCTTTTTTTCTGCTCATGCAGTCATCCTCATCCATATTTATAGTTTATACTTACTTTTCTTTTCCTGAAATAATAATATGATCCTCAATAATATTTACAAAAGCTAGTTATAAAAAATAAAAAAAACTATGTAACTATTTTTTTTTATTTATTTATTTATTTATTTATTCACTTATTCATCCATTCATTCATTCATTCATTCATTCATTCATTCATTCATTCATTCATTTATTTATTTATTTATTTATTTATTTATTTATTTATTTATTTATTCTATGTTTACAATACACAATATCATCATTACAGGTTTTTTCCTAATTCGATGACATTGACAACAACATTTTTGTTATTGACTTAGGTACACATAAATGTTTAATCGTCAATGTAGTGGTGTTGTTGTTTTGTTGTATGTTGTGTGTGGTATATGATCTACGAATACAAAATGAACATAATTTTTGGCACCTAATGAAAAATTACATGTTGTATTAGTTTTCGCGGCAAGGCTCTTATTCATAGGCTATGTATGATAGTTATGTAATAAATGAAGTCGAAAAATTTTTGTAGAAACGAGTGAATGGTAATCAATCAATCAAATATTCTTTATTTTACACCAAATCATGAACTTGATTGCCTGTCTTTTAATGGAATAAAATTATGTCTCTTTATTTATTTAAAATAACCAACAGTCTAACAACGCTTTAGCTTCGGTACCTAGAATGCCGTTCCTAGGATGTAATTTTATCTAGCTTTTAAATTGGATATTTGATATGATCCTGAAGTTAAGATCTAGTCTTCGTTACACAGCTAAAGTGTTATGTTTCATAAGCTAACTAGGCTAGACTTAAACTGAAAATGTTGACCGAAAATGTTTGGGTCAACAAATTATAAATATACAGGGTGTAAACTTAAGGGGATTGCGTAACATACTTTAAGGGATAGTTCAGACCACTAAACTGAACAACTGTCTCTAAGAGAAAAGAAATCTGCTGCCTGATACATAAATGGGTCGAGTAGCGATTAAAGTTTTCTGGAACAGTTGTTTAGTCTGATGGGTCTTACACACCACCATATAATATAACTGCATATTATTTTAAGTTTACACATTGTATAATATTGGTTCTCGTATTCGGTTAAGGACACTTGATTCTGACAGTTTTGGAGATTTAGTAACCCGACTACGTCAGAACGAGGGTATTGTTTGTATGTGTAGTGATCTACAATTGCATTAGATACATTGTCAATATATAAGTAGATAACTGTTGCTTTTAAATAATAATCATTTTTATCATCCATAACCGACGGCCGATGGGGCCGAAAAGTTCTCGAGTTGCGACCGCGTACCGGAAAGCGCAGCACGGGTAGGTAGAGTCCCCACACGGTGGATCAACGACGGTGAACCCGATGGATGAGGGCAGCGCAGGACCGGTCGTTGTGGAAATCCTTGGGGGAGGCCTATGTCCAGCAGTGGACGGCCATCGGCGGAGATGATGATGATGATGATCATAACTTTTGAAATAATAATACTGCAAAAACCGGCTTCATCTCTCCATCGAGTGTGGTGGGTTGTGGTGGTGTGTGGTGTGGTTTTGTTTGTTTTTGCAATTCATCATTTTGTTTTTCTAATAAATCCTTCGGTAAGTGTGAGCGACAAAAACTCATAACATAAGAATATGCTCACGACTATATTCCTAGAGGGGGTAGTCAGAGATATTCTGAAACCTCAGAACATCCACGTTTCACTAGTAGTACCGAAACTCTGTCCAGTGTGAGGGGGAGTGAACCCGTCGCCACTTGTAATGAACAGTATGTACAATACAAGCCTCAAAATTGAAGCATGCAGGTTTCCTCACGATGTTTTTCTTCACCGAAAAAGCCAGTGGTGTGTGCCAAAGCCAGCCAGCCAATTTTAATACAGTTATTTCAATTCTCCGATAACATTAAGATAAACGTGTCTCCATCAATTCCGGAGTATATCAAGAACATCTGCCTTCCCTCGCCACAAAGTTATTACGTATGTAAATTAAAATTAACGGCAATTCATGGCGCAGCTTCTGTTTTAGGGTGCGTGTGCTTGTTTTTGTCTGGTCTATAAAAGTTTTAGAATATGTTTAAATGAGACCAGGGCTTGAAATGCCGGTATTTTTGGAAACCGGTACCATTGGCCTTGGTGTGATACCGGTACTATAGGTACTGGATGTAAGTGGTAGCCTATCTTAACAAATACTAAAACGGTGAACTCAGATCATCAAACTGAACAACTTTCACTATGAGCCTACCTAAGGAAACGCGAAAAAAAATCAGCTAACCCATACATGAGAGCCAGGAGCCGAGCGGAGCCGTTAAGTCGGCTCGGTACAGAAGCTGATTTTTTTTTGCGTTTCCTGAGATAGGCTTCATTTTGAAAGTTGTTCAGTTTGATGGTCTGAGTGCACCGTTTCAGTATTTGCTAGGCTTATAAAACTGGAAACTTTTTTTTGTTTGATTGCTAATAATCTGACTTAAAATCTGGTATATAATTGGCGCGGACAAAGTCGCGGGTTAACGCTCGTAAATTATAAACTTATATCAAGTGTGAATGACGTATCAAGTTATCACAGAGTTTCGGCAACGACAAAATGGGACGGTCTACCAGACATCATAACAGAAATAATCTTGACAGCATTTTATCAACCTACGTCAACGTCATGTCAAACTGTCCAAAATCCACCTCTCTACCCTATAAAGAGATAAGCAATTAGGTAACTCCTTAAGGAGCAAGTCGAGGCATAATGAAGGCCCCACGGCTGTATAACTGACTTACAGCAGTTAATGTAACGCAAACAACAACTCCGATGACACTCCCTTGTAAATTATAAAGTTATATCAAGTGTCTCGTTCTATATTTCAGACAGAATGTTAACGACGATAATTTTGTGTGTAGACTGTTTGATCAAGATTAATAAAATTGGCCAAGTGCGAGTCGGTGCACACCAAGGGTGCCGTATACGCACAACTCAATATAGGTTGTAAATTAACCGTTCTAAAATAACTGTTTCATACATTTTGATCGAGTTGCCATCGACGCTTTCTATTGGAAAATCGATTTGTTTGCAACTTCTTTTTGGCTCCATTTTAAAAGATGTTCAATTTGATGGTTTGTGCTCCCCGGGGTATCTGTGATACGATAGTGGGATTCCACGTTTTTGGTACAATATTTGTTTATCTCACCTTAACTATTATGAAACTGTAAAAGAATGCTTTTTATGGGTGAGCGCGCTACATCCTTGGCTTCATCTACACTTCCCATCAGGTGAGCTGAGCCAAGCGAAAACCCATTATGAAAAAAATAAATATATATCTGTACATTGATGATATTTACAAGAAAAATATTACGATATGGTTTTTAGGTGTCCCTGACCCAAAATCAACCTTTTTTTTTAGAATTTTTGTGTGTCTGTTTGTTTGTTCCAACATCACGCAAAAACTACTGAGCCGACTTTGATGAACAATTTTTTTATGATGGCTTATGACTTGACTAAATATCTGTGTATATAATTTGTGCGGACGAAGTCGCGGGTAAACTCTAGTTTTAAAATAAAATTGTTATTTATTGTCTCTGGTCCAAGGTCCCTCCCTCCCAAAGCCTTGGTCCGTACCACCTTAAAACAATGTGCTTGATGCAGCTTAGGGTTTCTATACAACCAGTGTTATAAACGTGTTTTATAACGTTATCGTAAGACGCCATCATCATCAGCCGATGGACGTCCACTGCTGGACATAGGCCTCCCCCAAGGATCGCCATAACGACCGGTCCTGCGCTGCCCTCATCCAACGGGTTCCCGCCGCCTTCACAAGGTCGTCAGTCCACCGTGTGCGGGGTCTACCCACGCTGCGCTTTCCGGTACGCGGTCGCCACCCGAGAACTTTTCGGCCCCATCGGCCATCGGTTCTGCGAGCAATATGTCCCGCCCACTGCCACTTTAGTTTAGCAATTCTTTGGGCTATGACAGCTACTATGATTCTTCAGACGTACTTATGTATAATTCTAATGGAGGAAACTAACAAGCGTTCTACTTTACAGTTATAATAAGGAACTGCAATAACAAAACTTTGGATCCATAAAGTCCAATTTAACTTACACTTAATTCTCTTGTTCTGGAGTTTTGATCATAGTTTAAGTTGAAATTAGAGGTGTCTGGTATTTTGGATACGGATATGGATCTTACGTTAGTCATTTATTATGAGTCATCTCCCAATAGCCTATCTTATATATACAGATTACAGAGTGGTCCAAACCAGATAGATATAACAATTTTTTTTCAGATTGCTGACTCACTAAGGGGGTCTCCCTGGACTCGTCAGGAATAAAATAAGAAAAATCTTTTATTTCGTATTTATATTTAAAATAATATGTATATATTATTCTAGTAGCTAAATTAAAAGACTCACGTTTCATAGCGTGCATGCAACGGTTCGATTCCAGCCTTGATCAGACTCGTA
This sequence comes from Agonopterix arenella, assembly GCA_927399405.1. Taxonomy (NCBI): domain Eukaryota; kingdom Metazoa; phylum Arthropoda; class Insecta; order Lepidoptera; family Depressariidae; genus Agonopterix; species Agonopterix arenella. The sequence goes on from OV656711.1 coordinate 2,206,446, forward strand.
GTATAGAAACAAACATGCTATTACAAAGGGTGTAACAAAACATTTAGTTGTTATACTTAAGGAGGTTCTTCAGACCATCCATCCATCCATACAGTCCTATACATTTAAGTCGAGCCTGTACTGCAGTTTTGTATGAAAAAGCTGATTTTTATATCAAAATCGAAAGTTGTTCAGTTTGATGGTCAGAAGCACCACTTTATAATTATTATTTAGGGGGTTTTTGGGCCTTGACAGGCTTGCTGAGCCTGTACCACGTAGACCATCGCTGGTCCTTTAAGAACGCCTTTTTTAAAGTTCCTTACCAATATCCACTGCGGCCAGAAAACGCAGTAGATTCTTGATCGGGATAGTTTGTATCTCATCTGGTGTCAGTACCTGTCTACCTAGATGAGTACTACGTTTGTACATCAGGGGGCCACAGTCACATAGGAGGTGCAGAGGAGTTTCCATCTCCTCCTTGCAGAATCTGCAGCAGGTCTTGTCACTTAAAGTTCACCTTAAGTTTCAATGGTGTTTTGTTACTCCCTGTATATCCTTTTTTAACTTAATGGACTCTTGCTTGTGCGTTAGCACTGCATTTCCGCCAGTGTCAAGTAGTTTGTGGGAGTTTCTATCCCAATCTTGAGGATTGTTTTTTGAGGAAAAAACTGTTGAGAAGAAATGCTCGTGGTAAGCTCAAACGCGAATCGCGCCAACACCAAGCGAACTGGCAAAATGCCATATTCGCAAAGACACTCAAATAATAGCACAAGTGTCAAAATGTCATAGTGGGGGTGTGTTTGTGTGTACGGTTTCAATATCACAAAAAAAAATTTTTATCTTCGATCCAACTTTGTATTTTTTTTTTCAAATATCCGATAGTTTTTGGGACGGAGCTCTAGTATACATCTAGTTTAAACTAGTTTCAAGAACGAAGCCAAACTAACTATTGGTTGCAGCAATCCAAAACCACATCCAATTTAGTGTTAACAAATTGAACTGAGTAACTGGAGACGATGTTAGAAAAAAATAGTAGATGAGCCATCTTATCGTACTAGCACAGAATAGGTAAGTTGAAATTGATATCCTTTTAAACAAAGTTTCTAACCATCAAACTGAACAACTTTTACTATGGAAGCAAAACCATCGGAGCTAAACTGGAATGTGTACTCGACTCAAATGTATGCAACATTGATTAATATGTATATTGGATATAGATAGGTAACTCGCCTTGAATTTTAGGACGTCCTAATTGCGTTGCCGCTTATTAGCACTAGGGGGCGCCACATAATATGAAATAAATTGAAAAAAACGATCGGCCGACACGAGGATCGAACCTCAGCTACCCGGATCGTAAGCCGTTTGTCTAGACCGCTAGACCAACAAGACAGTGATTGATATGGGCAAAATCTCTCACTACTACAGCGCAGTGCGTGAGGTGTAGTGCGCTGTTACTCCGATATGATCCCTAGTTCAACACATAGTGCTTCGAAACATAACCAATAGATGGCGGAATCTGTCTATGGAAAATCAGCGTTCCACTTAGTTTGTACTAAGATAACATAGCATGGTATGCAACAGCAGATTTTTATTTTGCTCCGATCGGTTTGCTCGCATACTAAAAGTTGTTCAGTTTGATGGGTAGACCCTTAGTTTAAAAGGATGCTGATGATATAAATTGCACCCTGTATACGGTACTAGGTAATGTGTCCATGTGCACAATAAAGTGTTATAATTGAAGAACAGGTTTTAGATCTGTTACAGCAGGTCTGTCCCGAACAACCGAGCTACCAGTGCGAAAGTGACAATAGCAGGTCGGACTGATTTTACCTACATAAAATAGATGAAATACATTCTCTTATTCCCTGTTTCCTCCTCCAAAATTGGCTGATTTTAACAGTTTCATGAATCGAATCGAAAATGAAAGAGTCAGATACTGACATACAGTATTTTTTACATTTTGTTTTGTATAAATTCATCAAATTTGTTTACTGTGTGTTTGAAAATGGTGGTGTTATTGGTAAATTTTTGTAATTTTAGAACGTTCCTTGTTATTATCATAGTAATTTATTTATGGAAAATAACAAAACTAAAAAGTAAAAATATAATATTGCTACCGATGACTTTTTCGTTCGCATCGTAAGAATATTAATTTGTTTTATCGAAGTCGCTGTCAACCCGGTACGATTCGCGACAGGGCTTGCATTAGTATTTTGGCTTGGCTTGACACCGATTTCTATAAAACAAATTAATGTTCTTATGATGCGAACGGAAAATTTGTCGACTGCAATATAATTTTTTTTACTTTTTAGTTTTTTTGAAGGCGGTTTTAATTTTTTGTTAAAATTTTGTTTATTTCACAATTTTCAGTGGTGAATTCATTAGTTCAATTTAATAGTAGTGCTTTAAATTAACAAACGCACTAGCCGGCACTACGATTTTCAAAGGTTCCCCTCGATTTCTCTAGAATGCCATCATCAGATCCTGTTTTCCTTATCATGGTACCACCCCTTCAATCCAACAAAAAAAAAACATCAAAATTGGTTCATAAACGACGAAGTCATCCGCGAACACACATAAATAAAATAATAATAATATATATATACGGTCAAATTGAGGAACCTCCTCCTTTTTTGAAGCCGGTTAAAAACATAGGAACAATGCAAAAGTAACATAGAATGTATGGTAAAAAAATGCTTTAGAGTATTAAAATTATTATCCAGGGAGGAAACAGGGAGTTTCTGAATACGTCTCTATGCTAAACTTGACTAAACGCTGCCCGCATTTCCTCTTAATAAATACATTACAAAATATGTCAATTGTCAAGCATGCTTTTTAACCAATGAAAGGACTGGAGTGCCTGCGGCAATGAATAGACAAGAGCAGTTAAAGCATAATAATGTGATATCAAAGAAATGTGCCATGTTTAGTACTTTGTTATTGTATGATGTGATGAGTCCATAGGTATACAGGGTGGAAAAAAAAGGCCGTGGTTGGAGGGAAAGTACCCTTAATATTTATGATGGCAAAGGAAACATTCCTTTATTTTCAAATTTAATTAAAACTGCATTTAAAGATTTTTGAAAAATCATCTGCTTGAGCCGGGAATCGAACCGGTGAAACGTGAAAAAAAAACATCCTGTATTTTATGATACCAACCGAAAGAGTCATTCATAAGGATCAATTTCTTTTAAACAACATAGTATCTTAAATTAAAGAAGGACCAAGAAAAAATTATTTTTTTCATTGTTAAACTTACTCACTATCTGAAGAAAATACTTTAATGTATGTATTCTACGACTGAATTCTCTACGAGTCGTCTTTTATATCGAATTGATTGAATATTTAAAATATCAAGTTCAAAGTTTCTGTAAATCGAACATAATAAATAATGTAATTGCATTTTATTATCTGTGGTCTCATTTTGAGCAATTTATAAGTTAAGTAAAGAATTTTCTTTAGATTGTAAGTTTAACAATAAAAAAATCATTTTTTCTTGGTCTTTCTTTAATTTAAGATACTATGTTGTTTAAAAGAAATTGATCCTTATGAATGACTCTTTCGGTTGGTATCATAAAATACAGGATGTTTTTTTTCACATTTCACCGGTTCGATTCCCGGCTCAAGCAGATGATTTTTCAAAAATCTATGCAGTTTTAATTAAATTTGAAAATAAAGGAATGTTTCCTTTCAGTAAAATTTGCCATCATAAATATTAAGGGTACTTTCCCTCCAACCACGGCCTTTTTTTTCCACCCTGTAGAACGTCATTGTTTTTAACCAACTTAATTTTAACTCGACATTTACAAAATCGTCTACTGTGTAGATTCTACATCAAGAGGGAGGCATTTTTTAAAAATTAGAATTGAATAAAATAAATACCACATCACACCACACCATTAAAGAGATTTCAGCCCGCCTTGTAGATACCACTGGTGATAAGAGGGCTGGCAGTTACCTTCGTCAGCGCATAAGCATGGAGATACAGAGGGGGAATGCTGCCAGCGTTCTTGGAACCGTCCCTCAGGGAGAGGCTTTGCAGGAGGTTTATAGGTTGTAGCCCCCCCCCCCCTTTTTATATGGAAGTTGACGAAGCTTGTTGCAGATATTCAGGATGTATTTATTGATGAAACGAGTTGTGGATCTGAGTGATGTATTTTCTTTGACGAAGCCTGTTGTGGATGTGAGTGATGTATATACCTATGACGAAGCCTGTTGTGGGTACGAGTGATGTATTTTGTATAATAAATTCAATTTTTTGTTAATACCACATCTGAGTGTACATAGAATCTGTGACAATATCAAGGCTTCTCTTTAATTGGGATGCGGCGTGTTACAGCAACCACTTTAAAGCTATAATGATCGTGTTCCCAGTTAAAAACAACATTCAATTGAACCCTTAACATTCGTTTTTATTTTATTTTAACTTTTCCTATAAATAAATGTTAGTTTTCTAAACTAATATTTATTTAAAGGCAAAGTTATTTGTATTTTACAGGTGATTTTTTTTACCGTTCCAAAATTTTCAGCGGTGATTTGTGAGACAGCGGTCAAACTGAACAACTTTTACTATGGAAGCAAACCAGGGCCTCAACCCGGACATGTTCCAATGTCAACTCTATTACAATGAAGTTCGGACCAAAACGGTCGTGATATACAACGTGTTAATGAATAAGCACAGAACCTCATACACCCCAACTGATTTATAACCAAACAATTGGATTGAAACAATAATTCCATTATTATGATTGTTAAAATTTAAAGTTATTCGCATTTTAAGTTTTGAGGCAAAAATGATTTGTTATCATTTCAGCAATGAATGAAAGCGCTAACGTAGGTACTCATGGAAACATTTTAATAATCTTGTTTTAGTAGTAAGTAGGGTGAGAGTACCCGTGCGGTGGGTTGACAAAGGGTTCAATAAATAAAAAAAATTCAAATAAATTATTAAATACTTTGAAAAAAAATTACCTATGTTGAAACCATGATAATTCGATTCTGCTCTCGATTCTAAACAAACTAATTTCTAGTTTGCGTTAATTCATTAACACGTTGTATACTGTATAGACTTATTACTGATGTTTTATGTGACAATAGATACCTAGTCTAAATAAAGAACGGCCGCAGTAGGCCTACGGCGTAGTTGTAACGCTACGACCTAGTTGAATACGCTACGGCGTAGTCAATTGAAGGAAGCCTATTCTTTTTTCTTAGTCTCCTTTGACGCAATTGATATGATGATACAAAAGGTCTTCCTAAAGTGATCATGCAATCACTCTGATCTTAGACCATACTAGCGCTAACCCGCGACTTCCTCCGCACAAATTATAATATACCAAATTTTAAGTCAGATTATAAGCTATCAAACAAAAAAGTTTCATCAAATTCGGTTCAGTAGTTTTTGCGTGATGCTCGATCAAACAAACAAACCTCTTTTTTTTAAATTTACAGTTTTATAATAGTACTAGCGTTAACCCGCGACTTCGTCCGCACAAATTATATACCAGATTTTAAGTCAGATTATAAAGCTATCAAATAAAAATAGTTTCATCAAAATCGGTTCAGCAGTTTTCGCGTGATGCTCGTTCAAACAACCAAACAAACACACAACCAAACAAACAGACAGAAAAGAATGGATATAGGGAAATAGGGATACCTAAAAACCAAATCGTAACTTTTTTTTTGTTAATATCTTCAATGTACAGACAAACTTCCTGTTACAGTTTTATAATAGTTTAGATAAGACAGATAGATAACTAGGGAGCAACCTCGCGTTAACGTTCCCGTCTGCAATGTTACGCGATCAATTGATCATGTGCATTTACAAAGATTTGTGTACTCTATCACTAAACGAGACAGCCTATAATTGCGGAACAATAACTTCAAGGTAGTATAGTTTGAGGTTCACCCTAGACTATTTTTAACAATCAAAATTAGAATCTAACGTTATTAAGTAAAATCCAAAGTTGCGGATTTCATGTTACCTCGTCCCCCGCCAAAAGTAGCAGGAAAGTTTGTTAATAGCTATGGTTAGTAGAATTAAGCGCGTAACTCGTCCATAGTTATACAGGATGTAAGTGACAGCCTAGCACATACTGAAACGGTGAACTCAGACCATCAAACTGAACAACTTTCACCATGGAGCCTACATCAGGAGACGCGAAATAAATCAGCTCTCCCATACATTTAAGTTGGGTAGGTAGTTTTGTATCGGACAGCTGATTTTTTTTCGTGTCTCCTGAGGTAGGCTCCATAGTGAAAGTTGTTCAGTTTGATGGTCTGAGTTCACCATTTCAGTATTTGCTAGACTGTCACTTACACCTATAGACTCTGATGCGTTTATATAATACGAGCGTTAACCCGCGACTTCGTCCGCACAAATTATATACCAGATTTTAAGTCAGATCATAAGCTATCAAACAAAAAAAGTTTCATCAAAATCGGTTCAGTAGTTTTTGCGTGATGCTCGTTCAAACAAACAAACAAACACATAAACAAACAGACGGACAACAAATCCAAAAAATTGATGATATGGAATCAGGGATACCTAAAAACCATATCGTAACTTTTTTTTTGTTAATATCTTCAATGTACAGACAAACTTCCTGTTACAGTTTTATAATAGTTTAGATTCTCATAGTTTCATAATAGTATAGTTTAACGCGTTCGTAGACAGCGACTGGCTATAGCATTGATAACAATGAAAGTTATTTTATGTCGTTGGGTCGTATAGACTCTGATGCATTAACTTGAAAAGTTTATATAATACGAGCGTTAACCCGCGACTTCGTCCGCACAAATTATACCAGATTTTAAGTCAGATCATAAGCTATCAAACACAAAAAGTTTCATCAAAATCGGTTCAGTAGTTTTTGCGTGATACTCGTTTAAACAAACAAACACACAAACAAACAGACAGACAAAAAATCCAAAAATTGGTGAAAATCGTAACTTTTTTTTTTGTTAATATCTTCAATGTACAGACAAACTTCCTGTTACAGTTTTATAATAGTTTAGATTCTCATAGTTTCATAATAGTATAGTTTAACGCGTTCGTAGACAGCGACTGGCTATAGCATTGATAACAATGAAAGTTATTTTATGTCGTTGGGTCGTATAGACTCTGATGCATTAACTTGAAAAGTTTATATAATACGAGCGTTAACCCGCGACTTCGTCCGCACAAATTATACCAGATTTTAAGTCAGATCATAAGCTATCAAACACAAAAAGTTTCATCAAAATCGGTTCAGTAGTTTTTGCGTGATACTCGTTTAAACAAACAAACACACAAACAAACAGACAGACAAAAAATTGGGAAATGGAATCAGGGACACCTAAAAACCATATCGTAACTTTTTTTTTTGTTAATATCTTCAATGTACAGACAAACTTCCTGTTACAGTTTTATAATAGTTTAGATTCTCATAGTTTCATAATAGTATAGTTTAACGCGTTCGTAGACAGCGACTGGCTATAGCATTGATAACAATGAAAGTTATTTTATGTCGTTGGGTCGTATAGACTCTGATGCATTAACTTGAAAAGTTTATATAATACGAGCGTTAACCCGCGACTTCGTCCGCACAAATTATACCAGATTTTAAGTCAGATCATAAGCTATCAAACACAAAAAGTTTCATCAAAATCGGTTCAGTAGTTTTTGCGTGATACTCGTTTAAAAAAACAAACACACAAACAAACAGACAGACAAAAAATTGGGAAATGGAATCAGGGACACCTAAAAACCATATCGTAACTTTTTTTTTTGTTAATATCTTCAATGTACAGACAAACTTCCTGTTACAGTCTATAATAGTTTAGATTCTCATAGTTTCATAATAGTATAGTTTAACGCGTTCGTAGACAGCGACTGGCTATAGCATTGATAACAATGAAAGTTATTTTATGTCGTTGGGTCGTATAGACTCTGATGCATTAACTTGAAAAGTTTATATAATACGAGCGTTAACCCGCGACTTCGTCCGCACAAATTATACCAGATTTTAAGTCAGATCATAAGCTATCAAACACAAAAAGTTTCATCAAAATCGGTTCAGTAGTTTTTGCGTGATACTCGTTTAAACAAACAAACACACAAACAAACAGACAGACAAAAAATGAATGAAATGAATGAATGAAATATACTTTATTTACACCAAAAGAAAATACAATGCACAATAGGAAACATAAACTGAATATGGTACAAATAAGGCGGTCTTATCGCTAAAAAGCGATTTCTTCCAGACAACCTTAGGGTAGAGGAAATATAACAAAGAACGGGTCGGTGTTATAAAAAACAAAATTATAGGTGAAAAGGAAGTGAATACAACAAATACACAAATACATACATATTACATACAATTAAAGGTACATAGATAAATAACATATAAATAATAATATATATCATACATGCTACAACAAAACATAAACATACCTACACGTACCGGATTAATTTAGATAGAAAAATAGAAGGGGGGAAAGGAAAAATCAGGAACAGAGGTCCAGGAAGTGTGCTTTGACTTTCGATTTAAAAACATCCACAGAAGGAGAATGTCTGATCGACTCTGGCAACAAGTTCCAAAGTCGAGCAGCTTGGACTGTAAAGGAATGGGTGTAGAAGTCGGAAGAGTGGGATGGGATATTGAGAGAGAGATTCTTAGAGGAACGTAAGGGACGGCCAGTAGTAAGGGAGCTAAAGATGAAGCGTTCTTTAAGGTAGTGGGGAGTCAATGGATTAAATAGGATAGAGTAGAGGAGGGACAGGACATGGGACAAAAAATTGGGAAATGGAATCAGGGACACCTAAAAACCATATCGTAACTTTTTTTTGTTAATATCTTCAATGTACAGACAAACTTCCTGTTACAGTTTTATAATAGTATAGATATACTTTTATTGTTTATTTATTGAAATATTTTTATTATTCATTTTTCCTACCGTTTTAAACATCGTACACTCCTAAAACTACCTCCATAGAATCCCTCCCCAAACGTGTCAGTAGCAAATTGTAAATTCAGCAGAAATATATTCGCTCTCAAGCAATGTGCGGTAGGCATGCAAATGGAAACATGATAGTGACTTGCCAGCTTGCATTTCCAAGTTTGGACATTGCCAAGTACTGGAACGTTTTGAATCACGAAGCAGAACTAATGAAATGGCTTAATTATATCACAAAATTGTGCAATACGCATTTTAGGTGGTTTCAGTCCATACAAACGTTTGACGCACAATACGCGTAGACGGAATTAATAAAAGTAATTATAAATATATTATTATTATATAATGTACTACCTTTGTACCCATCTTTCTGGAGTATGTATTCATCATCATATCAGCCATTAAACGTCCACTGCTGGACATAAGCCTCCCCCAAAATGGGGGGATTTGCCATAATCGCCACGCTTGGCAGGCGGGTTGGCGATCATAGTTGGATCGATTCAATGTGTACTCAGAGGATGCTGCTGCCCATCCTTCAGTAAATCCCTTTGTCCTTTTACGACACCCACGGGAGGAAATGGGATGGTGCTATTCTTAGCCGACTCCACACGGACATGTATGTATTATGTACGGGAGCCCAACGATGGAAGCCGGGGCCGGAGCAGACCAAGAAAGAGAAGGCAACTGATGGCACGGGATAGAGAAGGCTGGAAAAGCTTGGAGGAGACCTTTGCTTAACAATGGGACGAAATAGGTTAAAAAAATAATTTATTTTAGGAAACTAGGTCCCATACACAAAGAATTACATAGGTAGTGTGTCAGAAAATCAAGCTATTATGCTATAGAATACATTGAATTAAATTATATTACATTATGATACGGTTTAAAAAATGGTAAAAATTATATTAGGCTGACTCTGACTGTACCAATCTGGAAAAACCTAATTTTTAGAACACAGTGCTGCCATCTTTACATTAGAATAGGAACAAGGAACAAACATTAAAACCTGAAACCTGTACTCTTTTAAGAGAAATCAGAGAGCGCTGAACCATAAGTCGAGAAAGTTCTTTGACCATCCGAGAGATGTCGTTGTTTTGGTGTCTTTAACAACTTTACACCCATCCACCCTCTTTACGGCTCTACTATCGACATGTTGGTTATGTTGCAAGTTTGTTGTTTGTTTGAAAATATAATAGATGGCGTTGGCCTAAAATGCCCGCATTCAATCAGCCCGAAACATTCCTACAAGCTTAGATCAAAGTAAAAATTTTTTTTTTATTCTTAATGGGTTGGCGTCGTCTCACCTTATGGGAAGTGTAGATGAAGCCGAGGATGTAGCGCACACACCCAGAAAAAGCCTGTTAACTCTTCTTTTGAAAATATCCTGATTGTATTTGCTTGGAAACACAGACGCAGGGAGTGAGTTCCAAACCTTACCTAAAATTAATGGATAGGCCTTACGCGAACATTTCAAACCAGAAAAATGAGGCAAAACAATTGACAGTTTTACTTCAAATATGTACAAGATCATGGAGAAAAGAAAGAAGCGGAGTTGAGGCAAGGCAGTGAGGTCAGTCGCCATTCGATGAGGTCATGACGTCACAGTGGGCGTGGCCTATGCTGCTCAGTTCGAATCGGACCGCCATTGTTTTCGTACGCCATTATTTTGTTTTCTGAGAGGGGTTTTGTCAATAAAAAACATCTAGAACGATGAAGTGCGCTGTTCCTGGATGTAAAAATTGTTCAGGATCACAGACAAAGCTTGCAGATGGCATAACTTTTCATAGGTAAGTCCAATATAATTTAATAAGAGTTGTTTTTTGAAAATAATTCTCTAATTAGAAGGGAAATTGGTTTTGCTACTACCCGCAAGATGCCGCTCTTTAAGATGGTAAAGAATTGGAATGGAGTAGACGATTTAAAGTGTAAATGATAGATGTTCAACTCGTTTATATCGATTTAACTTTTATTTCTTTGTTGAATTGGTCAATTACTAAAAAAATCGTTCAAATCCAAGACGACATCTACCGGCGAGTAGATAACGGTCACAGCAGACGGCACTAGTTGACTGTCATGTTACTGTGCATTTGTTGTAGTTACTCCTTTCGTCGCCAGATGGATTTGGGTTTTTGGGGCGGAGCCTACGCACATCTCGTACCTCGTCCCCCGCATTTTGGCGACACTTACTTGAATAGAAAAATTGCCTTGCTCCACCTCCGCTCCCTTCTTTTCTTCGTGTACACGACAGACCAAGTGTTCTAGTTGTGTACTTCAAGCCTATCTATTAATTTTACTTTGATCTAAGCCAAGAAGTATCAACCACCTTCTAATAAAGCGTGTTGATGTATGTATGGTGATACCTGGTTAGCCTTTTGGATACAAAAACACCCTTAATTCGTTATTCAACGACTTCTAGAATGCGCGACCAAAAATAAATCTATTAATATTCTAGAATAGTTTTGAATCTATCCAACAATATTGGTGTCCAAACTTTTAGGCATTGCTTTGTAAACATTAAATTCAGTTATAAAACAAACTAGCTTTTGCTAGACACAATTTTCGGTTATGTAAAGTAAACTAAAGTAATTATTATTGTTTTGTCGTGGTTTTGATAAAATTTGACACAAACAAATTAATACTGGGTGAAAATTGAGCCAGATTTGTGTTCATTTGAAGTAAAAGTTTGAAGCTAATTCGAAGTTTAAAAATTAAACTTTACGGATTTCACGCTGCCAAAGCTACTAGTTTAAGCTGTTCATAGTATATAACAGTACGACAGCTAATAACACGGCTGAGTAGCGACTTAATCGTACACAATGCCAGGGTACAATACTCTCTCGCTCGACTCATTTTACGGGAAGGGAGTTTATTTCATTTTATTGATTATATTTTATTTGCTAAAAAGTGACTTGGGTGATATAGAGTTTCCATGTACTACGTAATGCATAAAGGAGGAGGTCTTTCTTATCGTGTGAGCAGAGCCCTGGTTTCAAAGTTTTTTTCAGACCGCCTTACGGCCTCTGACCTGGTTTTTATGTAACGACTAACTACCACCAGAGATAGTAGCCGGGACCAACGGCTTAACGTGCCATCCGAAGCACAGAATCATTTTTCTTTTCAGACAATCAGGTGATTCAGCCTGCAATGTCCTAACCAACTGGGAAAAAACGCACAAAGTGACATTTGACTAGGTGTCCCCCGTGGGAATCGAACCCACGACCTCCGTGTCGAGAGTCAATGCTCTGAACCATTAGACCAAGGAGGAGGTGGAGAGGATAGTTTTTGATGCGTGCTCCTTACAAACGCAGTTTGGTTATATTTTAAATATTCATCATCATCATCATCATCATATCAGCCATTAAACGTCCACTGCTGGACATAAGCCTCCCCCAAAATGGGGGGGATTTTCCATAATCGCCACGCTTGGCAGGCGTGTTGGCGATCGCAGTTGGATCGAATCAATGTGTGTACTCAGAGGATGCTGCTGCCCATCCTTCAGTAGATCCCTTAGTCGCCTTTCACTACACCCACGGGAGGAAATGGGATGGTGCTATTCATAGCCGACACCACACGGCAATTTTAAATATTACCTTAGAGAAATACTAAACAATTAAAGTCAACGAAATTTTTCAGAAACAACCTAGAAACTAATTTCTATATTGTCTGATTTTCGTTAAAATATACAGTTTTTGTATGGAAATCTTTGAGGCACTGTAACTTTAAAACTAAAACTAACATTTGAATGAAAATCTGACAACATACACGCATAGATTGGTTTCTAGATTGTTTCTGAATAAATTAATTGACTTTTATTGGTTAGTATTGAAAATATAACCAGACGTCGTTTGTATGGAGAGCGCTCTGCATTATATCCTCGTAAGAAATTACCCTTATTTAGTTTAATTTTGTATCACTTGTTTCAGCCTGTCATACTCTTCTCCACCAACTTGCGGGACGTTAAACAGCTTATTCCTTCAGAATGTTCCTTTTACTCAATTTACTCTCAGATCAACGCGATCGTACCCATGATACTGAACAACTTTCCCTAAGAAACATGTAGGAAATTCCAAACATGTTTCAAATAGGTCCAAAAAAGTTGTTGGAGTTCACATACTAAATGCAATCAGCCGATCGAACGTTTGTATGATAAGTCGAAAATAAAACGAATATCCTATGGGTTTCTTGGGGAAAATTGTTCAGTATCATGGGTACAATCACCCCTTACAATAATGCAACTGTTTGCCCTAACACCCTGTATACCAGCCCCGGATCTATGGGGGGTCAAACCGGCGCTCACGTCCTAGGCGGCAGGTTAAGGGGGCGCCAAAATCAAGAGTTTGATAAATAATTTATTACAACAACATGGAAAATATTGAAAAAAAAAAATCAAACTCGCTTCGCTCGCTCCTAGTTTTTATTGTATTAAGACTAGACTTAGACATGAAGTCACACCTATTGCAGAATTAAATCCAGATTTTGGATCATATTATTGCTACGAGCTAATCATATTGCAGTAAAATCTCGAGCTCGCTTCGCTCCCTCTAAGTTTTAGAAAAGTTAACAATTATTATCCCAGTTAACAATTTGGTCTTATAAGGCCACCATTAAAAGTTATATTACGGTAATTTCGTCATATAGTGGTGCTTTATGCGTCTAATGTTCGACTATACGACACCTATACGACCAAATTTTTAGTTAGGATTGCACCGACCTGACGTGAACCTGGCATCCCTGGGAAAAAAAATTATACTCTTGGAGGAAAGGGGCACCAAAATCTAGTTTTTGCCCTATTTCGGAAAAATCCTAGATCAGGGGCTGCTGTATACTATAGTTTTGCATTCATAGACACCATTGTAATAGTTATCTATACAATGCTCTATTTACTTCTCTTCCAAGCTAAATATCATTTCTCTCCCCACTTAAAAACAATAATAGCTGGTTCTGTAAATAGAAAATAGGTCAGTTCCAGAGAAATAGGAACAATCGATATAAAGTCCGCTCTATTCATTCAGAATGTAATTCTATGAATGCAAATAGTAAAGAACGTTAGAAATAAATACTAAGTGCGATTCGGAACACCTACCGAATTTACGCGGCGTAATTTACGCGTCTACTAGGAAAAATGGCGCGTAATAGAATATGCCCAGATAAATAATGGGTAATAGTGTGTCACAGGTATAGTAGCCCAGTCATTTTACGGTTTGAGCCGGGACTAATCAATAATTGATATTTTTTTCGGTATAATATTGAAGAACCAATTTGAGCCTAGAAATGTACCAAAATTAAAAAAAAATCACGTCAGCAACAGTTCCAATTTTAAAATTTAGCTATTATCTCGTTCTAAAAAACCTGACGGTAATTTTTTTTTTTGCACATATTTAAGGCTTTACCATTATACATACTTCAAACATGGTGTACATATTTTTGTCTACTTAGAAGATTTTGAAAAATACGTTCTTATTTTCTAATAAATACCTCAGTTTTTAAATATCAATGCCTATTTTAATGCTCAAAAATAATTGATTTTGTTAAATCTAAGTCAAATGAGTACATTGGTATTAATATTAATAATTTAAAAGCCTTCTGGGACACTCAATTTTGATTTCTACGTTGCGTAGTGAGTTTTGTTATAATAAGTTTTAATATAGTCTTTTTGTAATTAAATGGTACCGGTTACAGTTTAAAAGTATAATTAATAATTACTCCCTACCCCGCCTAACAAAACTCCGTAAAATGACTGGGCTAACAGGGAAAAGCCAAGGAAAAGCATTGCACGCGTAATTTACGTCGCGTAAATTCGGCAGACGTGTTGTTTCCCCACTTCTGAAAGATAATAATAATTATTATAATAATGTCGAGAGTCGCGTGGCTAAAGGTCTCTCGAGTAGACGTCTTTCGTTTGGCTCGCGATTTAGGTGATTCACATACGATGACGCATGTCGGAGCGGCAGACGTCAGTCCGTCATTTTGTGAAGCAAGGAGTTGTATGAAACCGCACGTAGATGCACACACGGTGACGGATTGACGCACCGTGTGTACTTCTACGTGCGGTTTCATACAACCCCTTGCTTCACAAATAACGGACTGACGTCTGCCGCTCCGACATGCGTCATCGTGTGTGATCCCTCTTAAGTAGCCACGCGGCTCCGCCATTTTATGGCGGTGTGTGTTTTTGTATAAAAACAGGGCTTTGAGATCGCCATATCCATTACCGTACAATGAACGTTAACTTGAATTATAATAATATTTTCAACACTTGATACTGGCGAAATCTTTAAGGGAACGCCATTAAATAAAAATAGAATAGAATAATAATGTCAAGTCGCGCTGCAAATCTGACGGTGGATGGACGCTAGCGTCCTAGCTTCTATCCGGCTTGCACGTAACCCGCCTTTTTGTGAATTTCTTATGTGTTTTTGACTACAAAACTAAACTTGAGATTACACTAAATACTACTTGACATTGACAGAATTGCAGTGCTAGACATTAGGAACCGGCCATTAAAGGCTGGGCCACACAGAGTGCGGCTGCAGGACGGCTGCAGGCCGGCAGTAGTTGTAAACTACGAAATTATATGCGAAGTGTCACACTGCGGCTACCGTTCATCTGACTGCATCTAGTGTGACACCTCGCATATAATTCCATAGTTTACAACTTCTGCAGCCTGCAGCCGTCCTGCAGCCGACCCGCAGCTGCACTCTGTGTGGCCCAGCCTTAATAAATTGACAACACGGATTGTGTAATGGTTACCACGCCGGACTGCCAAACCAGGGTCCTTGGTTCGAATCCCGGTTCGGTCCGTTACATGTGTGTGCCCTTGTTGTATAATGGTTCCCATAACAAAAAGCCTAAGGCTCAATTTGGGATCATCACAACGTATGTGCCTGTGAGCGTTATTTATTTATTTAATTAAAAATCAAACAATTATTATGTTTCAGTCTGGAGTGAAATTTTGACGTGATTTTTCAAGGAATCATTTAAATCTCTAAACAGTACAGCAAAAAATTTAACTCTTAAAGAAGTTATCTTATCTTATCTTGTTGTGGGGGCTGGCAAGCCAGCAACACTTCGACCCAGTGGGATCTTTTGTGTTAGCCCCAATACTTTTTGTTTTCTTCACCCTTCAAATACATGGTCAATGAAGGAGGCAATACCATTGAGGAGAAGAAACCTAAGATCTCCCGGTTTTGGGTATCCATCTCCAAGGAGGCACATGCGTTTTGCCGCCAGGACATCACAGTCACAAAGAAAATGCTCCATAGTCTCTTCATTCTCTCCGCATGCTCGGCAGCTAGGATCCAGGGTGAGTTTCATTTTGTGCATCATTGTGCCTGTAGCGTGGTGCCCAATGAGGGCTCCGACTATGGAACGAGCCTTGCTCCTGCTATTATTCAGTATGAACTTTGAGATACGAATTGTCACATTACTGATAAATTTTTTGGAGCGTTGTAGGCCTACAAGACTAGACCACTCCAGCCTGTTTGCTTTATCAGCCCAATCCCTAATGGCCATTCTTATGCTGCATGCTGGGATTCCCGCACTTGGTTCTAAGCTTTTAATTCTTGCTTATAAGAAGTTATCATAGGAACCATCTTTATCTCCCGGTTTACTAATTACGATGCAAGTTATCCAACAGCTATGTACAGTCAGCAGCCAGTCAGTCAGTTAGTTCTACGTCGTAGTACTAAAGTGTATACATGTTATTACTCAGTCAACAAGTTAGCAGTCAGTATCTTAAGTAATATGCTTGCTCAAGACAATCTCTTCGTATAAGTATTTCCTAGAGAACCTCAATTTTTCTCTCTAGCAAAGTAAGTTATAGGTCACCGAACCTCTGACCTCAAAAATGAAGAGACGCAATCTCTTAACCAACAACCATCAGTGCTACGTTCATTTTATTTTACGCAGTATAAACAGTACGCTGTGATTTTATTAAAAGAAAAAATACTGGAGTTAAAATGCTAAAGCAATGTTTATTTGTTTTTGTATGACTGTTTTAAAAAGTTTTCGATTTCTAATGAAATTACATACATAAACGCATGAGGGTTATCCTTATTTCATAAACATGACACTAGTCATTTAAAATGACAATAAATGGTACATTGCTGCTTACTGATGGCGTTAAAAAAAACCCGTACGCAAAAAAAGAACATTTAAATAGTGAGAAATAGTTCGGTCACCTATTATTTTTGATGTAAGCAAAATGACTCTTTTTATGATATTTTAGGTCAATAAATGAGTAGGGGACTGCTATGAAATGACCATAGATTTTTATTCGACAATCACTTGCGGTCTTCGACACAATAATTAACCTAAAATATTAGCCCAGTTAATTATTAATTGGACTTTTAAACAGTAACCGGCACCATTTAGTGACTTAAAGACTAGCTTAAAACATATTTAAAAAAAATTCGCTACGCATCATAGAAATCAAAATTGTGTATCCCAGAAGGCTTTTAAATTAATAATATTAATACCAATGCACTCATTTGACTTAGATTTAACAATATACATTATTTTTGAGCAATAAAATAGGCATTGAAATTTAAAAGATGAGGTATTTATTGGAAAATACGAATGTATTTTTCAAAACCTTTTAATTAGACAAAAATATTTACGCCATGTTTGAAGCAAAGCCTTAAACATGTGCAAAAAAAAATTTACCATCAGGTTTTTTAGAACGAGATAAAAGCTAAATTTTAAAATTGGAACTGTTCCCGACGTGATTTTTTTTTAATTTTGGTACATTTCTAGGCTCAAATTGGCTCTTAAATATCACACCGAAAAAAAAATATCAGTTATTAATTAGTCCCGGCTCAAACCGTAAAATGACTGGGCTTTGTCTTAAAGAGAGTACATACATTTTGCTTACATCAAAAATAATCGGTGACCGAATTATTTGTCACTTTTAAATGTTTGTATTGAACAACTTTCCCAAATTATCAAAGAGATATAAAAAAAAAACTTTTTTTACAAGTCCTATATTCTTCCGGAGTTGTTCATTTTCATGGGTACAATCACCCCTTAAAGTAATGCAACAGTTTACCCTAACACCCTGTATAAGGGGGCGCAATCTTACTAAAACCCTATCAACGCAATGTTCATTTTATTCTCAGAAAATGTATTTAAGTCAGTGTTCCAGCTTTTACTCGACTTGACTTATTCAATTTAAGTAAGAATGTAGGTTTCTTAAGAAGTGTATTGTAACTCCTTGATTGAATTTTCTGTCCCTGTTTATTTTTTGTGGTAAAATAAAATTCTTAGTCAATAATACATTACGATATTACAAGACTGTAACAGAAGTACATACACATATAGTCAGTCGGCGCAAGTGCCTTCTCGAAAACTAGACATATATTTAACTAAGAATATAGTCGTGAGCATATGCTATTAGTTCCGGCTTTGACGTTTGATGGTGTCATGTCTAAATAATAGTAGATTACACACCGAGGGCAGTAAAGTAAGAAAGGTCTCAGATCTCATGTATTTGTAGACCGAGGCGAAGCCGAGGTCAATAAACATGTGATCTGAGGCTTTTTTATTTACTGCCCGAGGTAAACAAGTACACTATTTTACTCCCCGACGGATGCGGAAAGTGGCAACTTATTTTAGCGCAGCGGGACGAAAGTTGACGTTTTACGCCCGGAGAGGTGTAAAATATATTATGTCTAGTTTTCGAAATTTTGAAGCTGGAGGCACTTACCCTGTAGAGGCACTTGCTCCGACTGACAATACATAAACTCACGACTATAATCCCTTTCCGAGTGAACAGACAAATTAAGGTCCCAAACAAGAAACAAGTTTTCATCAAAGTTTTTTCTATCGTAAAACCGTTAATACATACAACCGTCAAAATTAACGTCGTCATAGTACAAACTCTACAGTATAACAACAGATAATAAAAACTGTCCAAGTGTGAGTCAGTCTCGCGCTAAAAGTCCCAGAAAAAACATTTTTTTGTGTACTTAAAATTTTGTGTGGTGGTACGAAAACCTCGGTGCGCGAGTAGCCTGGCTCGCACTGGTCCGGTTTTTCTGTATTTTGTTTATTTTTTCGAGCATCACGGAAAAACTACAGAGCCTACCTTTTCATGGCATTTTTTCTGTTTAAAAACAATGCCTTCGTAGTATGCCAGCGTGATATTGCGCTATCACACTTTCGCTCTCTTTCTATATGCGCGCGAACGAACGAGATAAAAGGCGTAGTGCTATATCACGCTGCCATACTAGCCCAACAGAAGCCGTAGCATGCTACACGTGACACAGCTGTATCTCGTCTTTTATCTCGTTCGTTCGCGCGCAAATAAAAAGAGAGCGAAGGTGTGATAGCCCTGTATCACGGTGGCATGCTACCCATGCTGTAGGCCTCGCATGCCACCCCCGAGAAAACGATAAAAATCGAGATGTGCCTCCATCCTTATTATTTTGCGTATGCCAGAAAGAGCGCGCATGACGTTTTTCTCGTTTAAACGCTTTGTCGTGGGTGGCATGCTAGCCGTGCTGGTGTGTATAAATTTTATCTCGCTACGGTGATGGGAGATGGTGCGGCCCAACGATATTTGTAAATGCAGACAACGTTGCGGGCCTAGGGAAGCGCTTAATTTCTCTATGGTTGCGGGCAAATAACTGCAACGTGTTTTGTGACCACTCTCTAAACAAAAACTCGATGATCTGAAGCATAAAATAAAACGCCCTATATAGAGTCAGCATGTGTATAAAAGTGTGTCACGGCACCTGATATATTTTCCCTGAAAAGTAAAGTAAGAAGAAATCTCGTGCTCTATTTTCATGAAACTTTTCGCTACCTAATGGTGCCCTATACGTTCACTTCACTTCACGTTTCAGAGAAGTAAAGATTTCAAATGTAATACTCCTTATGTCGCTTGAAATGTTACGCTGCGCTCCATTCTCGTTCGTGAGACAGCGTGGTAAAGTAAGACGAATTGAGCAGAGCCAAGTAAAGTTTTCGTGACGAAACCTGCATACACTGAAGAAGAAATTCTGATGCGTATGTGAAGTCTATCAATCTGCATTTGACACGCTTTGTGACTAATGCCCATATACCCAACCTGAGAGTAAACCTGTGCAAATGCTTCAGGTTGTATAATAGACTGATGATGATGAAGTAAAGTTTTCAAGTATGATCGGCACCACACGGAAAAAAATATATGTGTTAACCCTCGTATTTTGTTGAATTTACTCAGAAAAGTGTTGAAATTATAATCGATAGAACTAAAATATACTTGGAGTCTTGTAATTGCTACTATCTGGTAATTGCAACTATGGAGCAATTGTACTTATAAGAATCACAATTCAGTCCTTCTCTTTATACCAACACCTGCCTTCTAGATGACTAGACATAAGTCTATTGAGAGAAGAACTGAATCGGGATATAAGTGCAATTGCCAGAGGTAATTGCATTACCAGATAGTTGCAATTTAAAATAGTTGTTACCGATTATTCATTTTTGATACTAATGCTGTTGTTAATTTAAATATATTTGAGTTACATCCACAAGAATTTATAGTTAAAACAGAACATTTTTTAAGTAAAGTCAACAAAATAAGAGGGTTTTGACCGATTTTTTTTCCGTGCATAAAATCTATGATAATGTGTCATTCGGTATGTAAAAATACCTAAAAGTAGAAAACTATCAATCAATCAATGCCCTGGTTTGCCCTTATGTGGGGTTAGCTCTCCCGAGTCCTGAAACTATTTTGCCATTCTTTGCGGTTCTGCGTCATTTCTGAGGAGCCAACGAAGCGAGCTTGAATTAATCTTTTAGAAATAGAAATCGTTTATTTGCATTGTAAGATTTAATGGGCCCAGAACTATTTTATCATCATCGTCATCATATCAGCCGATAGACGTCCACTGCTGGACATAGGCCTCCCCGAAACGGGGGGATTTGCCATAATCGCCACGCATGGCAGGCGGGTTGGCGATCGCAGTTGGATTGAATGTGTGAACTCAGAGGATGCTGCTGTCCATCCTCCGGTAGATCCCTTAGTCGCCTTTTACGACACCCACGGGAGGAAATGAGATGGTGCTATTCTTAGCCAACACCACACGGACTATTTTTACTATTTTATGTATTGCAGTAATTAAAAAAACCGAAAAAAGCGAGCTCGACTTTTGAGCTTTTCGCAACCAATCAATATGCTAATATATTTTCAAAAATCGGGCGCAGGTTGCAGACCACTGCTTTAAAGCATATAATTTAAATGATAGTAAATAGAAATGACAGAGAAATTTAATAATTTTACCTTGATAACTAAAAAATACAAAAATAAAAAAATACAAAATTGTTAAAATATACAATGTTACTATACTTTTAAAGTTTAGTTGGTACCTAGTTGTAGAAAAGTTTCTAACTTCTCCGAAAGTGATTATGGTCGTGAATTTGTATCAATCAATCAATATAATTGTACTTTTTTCCATCAAAACATAATGTAAAGAGAATCGGAAAGGAAGGTTTTATGTAAAAGTTTTAAGCAAAAGTTAAAAATAAACATTTATCTTAGCTTATCTCATGAATGAAATAAATTATGTTAGTTCTAATAACATAATTTATGTTTATAACTAGATTCAAGGTATAATGGAAAAGCTGTCAACAGCTAAGTCTTAAATTTCCGTTCTCAAACAAAGTCTTACTAGGGAGCACTAATGGAGACATTTCCTAACATCAAGGTCGAAATAATTTCATAAAAAACGAAATCCCTGTCCAAAAGGAATGCCTACAAAATAACTTCGAAAGATATTGTCTTTATGGGACCAATATCGAAATCGCGACAAAAAATCTGCTGTACCATACAAACCTACTCGACCTAAATGTATGGGACAGCTGATTTTTTTCGCGATTTCGATATTGGTCTCATAGAGAAAGTTATTCAGTTAGATGGTCTGATCATCCCCTTAAAATAGTTTCACCTAATTTTGTTACACCTTATATACCTAGGTTAGTAAGTTAGTAATTAGGACGCTAATAATTAGGACGTCCTAAAATTCCAGGCGACTTACCTATCTATATCCAATATACATATTAATCTACGATCTCTAGCCAGTCTTAAAGTCATGATGTCTCGTGCATTACTAAAAGTTTTATAAGGTTATCCCTTATCGGACACAAACTAGTGAATTTCAAACAATGCATGGACTCAATTGAAAAATGTATATACAAAAAAAACCAATAGTGTCAGCTGAATATATTTAATCTCGAATTTTGATTGAATGGTAGCTTTATCTGGAATTGGTAGAATCAATATTCGGCCTACCAAAGCCTTTTCATTCGGCTATCAACATGAACCGTATATAATTACTTTCCAGTGTTGTGTTTATGACGGAACGATTTTTCGATAAATTTCTTTTTTAATTTCCATTTCAATATTAAACCCCACTTCATTCTTCAACAATAAAAACAGTTAGATTTTGATTGAGGGGAATGAGTGGGGAGAAATGGAAATTTAATTTGACATCAAATACAGGGTGTAAGTGACAGGCAGCCTAGCAAATACCGTATCCTTATTGTGAAAAAAATCATGTACACTGTTAAATAGAGCCTATTTAACAGTAGCCAAGATTTTTAAAACGATCAGCATCAGATCTAGCGTGGTTTAACTTATAATCAGTGAACTTTAACACTTGATCTAACAAGATCAGACTACAAAAAAACACTCCACGTATCTCGTGAACTATTTTTAACACAAGTTGTTAAGAGTCCTTGACTCGATCAAAAGGAGATTCTTGTTTAGATAAAAGCTGTCAGCAACACGATCCTGATCCAAATTAGCGAAAACTAATCGCTTTTATAGGGGATTTTACGATGTATTAGAACGATTTAATCTTTTATATTTTTAAAAAACAAAAAAAAACGGTTTTATGTTAGACCTGTACATCATTTTAATTTAATTTTAATTTATTTAAAGGTTTGCGATACATTCACAATTTTACATATTTTAACACTCAGTGGTTCTAAAGTAGATGAATACATCACTTATAAGCAAAAACAAAACATTTTCTATAAAATAACACAAAACAAAGCAAAGAAGGACAAAAATAAAAATAAAAACAACAACTGAAAAAAAAAGAAAAAAAACGTAGTGTCATTTGGACGTACAAGCGATTGCAAGGTAGCAGCCGTCAACCATGGCTTGGTTTCAAAATATATATACTCATACAGGGTGTGAAATTAAAAGCATTATGTTTTAAAGGGGGTTTATTTATTTATTTTAACACTTCATGGGGTTCATGCTTCAGACCATCAAAATGAACAACTTTTACTACAAAGCCAACGTCGAAATCGCTAAATTATACACAATAAATCTTATATGTATTTATGGTTTTTGTTTAAATGAAAATTCACGAAATAACACTAACTCACAAACAGAAATATAGTAGTTATGCAGATTATTTTTTCTAGAATATTTTTTGTCGATCCGATGTCGAATGAAAGAGGGGTAAAAATATAGTTTTTTAAATAAATCGAGTGAGGGGTCGTTTGATGGGTCTTGTGAAATCAATCAATCAAATTAGGCCACCATCCACTCACTGCTTCTATTGCGCAATTCTTCACGATCCTGTGCTAATCTAGCCCAACCAGTTTCTGAAAAAACCTGTTACATAAATATAATGTTCTAATTACAAACTAGATGGCGTAGCAGGAAATTAAATCGCACTTCTAGAGACGTAGAAGATTCCTTAATATTTTCTGGAGTGCAATTTTTGAAACTCACACGTTAAACTCAGCAGTTGAAAACGTCAAAATTATATCCGAGATATGCATCTTTCTGCTGCTAATTTGACTTTCAAAAATAGCACTCCTTAAGTATGATTTTTGAAAGTCAAATCAACTGTAGAAAGATGCATATCTCCATAGTTATATTGACATTTTCAACTGCTAAGTTCAAAGTATGAGTTTCAAAAATCGCACTCCTGGCACTAGTTTAGCTTTTAGTAAGTAAGTTAAAAAAGACTGGGTCCAAATCCGCCACTATTCTTGGAATGATCTATACTCCACTTAGAATATTCGTCAGTAGGTATTAGAAGTTGTATACCTATATCCTCTATACACAAAGTTTGTACACAGTTTGTGTAAATTACACACAAACGTTCGTGTAAACGCAGCAGCTCGAGAAGCCTGCAATCAATAATCGTGAACTACTAAGACGGCTTTTGAGAGCAAGTTCATCCATTATTAAATTAGTGCATCTACTCTCATGACTGCATTCTGAAGATGCATTCATTTGTAATGTGTTTTAATTAAAACATTTATAGGGTGCAGTTGAAAGCAATAATGTATTGTCGGCAGTTGGTAGTACCGTTTTTAATTAGTTTTGTCATCAGCTTGTAGGGCATAGGCCCGTTGAATGAGGGTAGCACAGGCCCGGTCGTTGTGGCGATCCGTGGGGGAGGCCTATGTCTAGCAGTGCACCGAACACTGAAAAAATTGTTTTGTTAAATATAACCGAACTTTAGTGACTTCCAAACTGTTCTGTAGCACATAAACAATCGTTTGGTTATAAATAGCATAACTTTTTGGTATTTATATACAAACGTTTGGTTATGTGCTACAAAACAGTTTGGAGTTCACTAAAGTTCGGTTATATTTAACAAAAAAACATTTTTCAGTGTACATCGACGGAGATGATGATGATGATGATAGGGCATAGGTTTCCTCTCTGAGATAAAGAAAGAGAGATAGAGAAAGAAGCGATTCATACTCCATCTCCAACAGATACAATACTGAGTGATTTATAAAAACTTTACTTTTAGAGTTGGTTCAGACTCTTCTCTTCAGAGATAAATTGAAATAGTAAATAAATCAGCATTACCTACATACATTTGAGTCGATTAGGCATTGCAGTTTAGTATGGAATAGCAGAACTTTTGCTATTTCAGGTTTGTTCCCATAGTAAAAGTTATTAAGGCGGTTACAGAGGGGTCAATTATATACAAAACTTTGACGCACAATACGCGTAGACGGTATTAATATACGTAATATTTTATATATGGAAAAATAGTTTACAAAATCTAGTTGCCGCGTCACAAATAACATTTGCAATTTATAATATAATTACATACAGTGACATGTGACACACAGAGTTCTTCTAATATGCTGGCACTTTTTTGAAGGGATGAACAGACCATCAAACTGAACAACTTTCTCTATGTGACCAGCATAGAAATCGAGAAAAAAAATTGCTATCCCATACATTTGACTCGAGTAGGTTTGCAGTTTTGTCCCTATACAGGGTGTAAGTGACAGCCTAGCAAATACTGAAACGGTGAACATAGACCATCAAACTGAACCACTTTCACTATGGAGCCTACCTCGGGAAACGCGAAAAAAATCAGCGGTCCCATACATTGTAGTCGGATAGGTACAGCAGTTTTGTATGGGACAGCTGATTTTTTTTCGTGTTTCCTGAGATCCAAAGTGAAAGTGGTTCAGTTTGATGGTCTGAGTTCACCGTTTCAGTATTTGCTAGGTTGTCACTTACACCCTGTATAATATCTTAACTCTGAACATCTTAAAGCTAAATCAAATAGTAAGGCGCTTTTAATGCAACCCCGTTTCAGACTAAAACTAAAGTTCACTTTCTAGACGAAACTCGTCCAATCTTAAACACATCTTTACTTAAAAAATAAGACTTAAAGACTCAATTTTAAACTCTTGTAAAGTCATTCGTGCTTATCGCAAAAACCTACATCTCTATTACCATAATGGTAAAACAAAACCACCAAATGCGACCCAAAATAAACTTTAAAATTTAGCCTCCAAAGTTGATTTTGTTTAAACAGCGGTGACCAGATGCTCGGAAGCTTTCCTGTTAGAAAATATAGGTCACTACACAAGAGTGGCAGATGTTGTGTTGAGAGTTGTGCTAGAAGAGGTTGGAGATTTGGTTTTTGCGATAATGAAAATTACGTGTATTATAAAAGGTGTAACAAAACGCTAGTATTATTTAAAGGCGTGGTTTAGATCATCAAAGTGAACAACTTTCACTGTGGAGACAACGTCGAAAAAAATAATAATTAGTACATTATGATGCAAGTGAGCAAAGTTGGTCATTACAGGTGAGGCGGCCAGGCGAGTGATGCATACTAGCCGAGGGCTGTAATGACCAACGCTCACACGTTCATACGACGTTTTTCAACATACTTGCGAGGAAAAAGTAATAATATTCCCTAAAACACAACTATTTTAGACAAATATTTTTGGAAAATGGCACTTGGCTATGGTTGGTTTTTTTTTTCGAGATGTCTATGCGCCTATGCGCGCGCAGGCTGTCGAAGAGGCAAAGACTTAGCTGACATTCAACCAACGACATTTTGTTGCAAACAACCTAATATTAAAAACGTTATAAACTTACTATTTATGTATTTATAACACAAATTAATGTTAATTTGCTAACTAAAATAAATTGTTCGGTAAACCGTTTATTTATCATATTTTATCTGAAACAGATTAATTCATTCGGAAAAAAGTTTGTTTTTTATTTTACATAAAAACTCTTTGAGATTTAAAACCAAACTATAGAAAAAAAGTAACATTACCGCACTAGTGCTATTTAACTGACTTCAAAAAAGGAGGAGGTTTCTCAATTCGATATATATATATTTTTTTTATGTGCGTTCGTGGATAACTTCGTCATTTATGAACCTATTTTGATGATTCTTTTTTTGTTGGAAAGAAGATATTCCAAGGGTGGTACTCTGATACGGAAATCAGGATCTGATGATAGCATCCTAGAGGAATCAAGGGGAACCTTTGAAAATCGTATTGCCGGCTTGTGAATTCACCACTGAAAATTGTGAAATAAACGAAATTTTAACAAAAAATTAATACCGCCTTCAAAAAAACTAAAAAGTTAAAAAATAATATTGCAGCCGATGACTTTTTCGTTCGCATCATAAGAACATTAATTTGTTTTATAGAAGTCGGTGTCAAGCCAAGCCAAAATACTAATGCAAGCAATTTTTTTAACTTTTTAGTTTTTTTGAAGGCGGTTTTAATTTTTAGTTAAAATTTGGTATACAGATGTTTTTTGCGATAAGACCGCCCGTTGTTGTACCTTTTGTATTTCCTGTTTGTTTGCTCTTTGTGTACTATGTTTCTTTTGGTGTAAAATAAAGTATTATTGATTGAATGATTGGTTTTTTTTGTTTTAAATCGGTCCATCTGTTTGGGAGCCTCGAAGCAGACACACAGACATAGGCGATAATCTTATAACACACGTCTTTTTTGCATGAAATGAACTTTTACAACCGCTGTTTGTCTATGACATGTACTGTTTTACGACAAAAATGTTTATCAAATTGAGTCAAGACATTTTCCAAGAAATTCAACAATAATTAAGTCGTCGCTTTTTAAATGAATAAACTTTGGGTTTTACTTGAAACAAGCGATGGCATTTGAAAGCGTATCAAAATTGGCGGAACGGAATACTTATGGAATCACATCGGAGTATGTCCGTGCGTCCGTCTCTATCACACGTGATTTTCTTAGATAGGAAGTTAAGTTAAGTTATCTTTGGTAATTTGAATGAATGAATGAAATCGATTTATGGTCACAGCACAATAAGTTTTAAAACATATTAATTTCATCGAAATAGGTATGCGAAATTAAAACTATAACAAAAGAACTAAGCTTCAGCGTTTGCTGGTTGTGTGATAACCAGGATCCGGAATTTCAGTAGCACTTTTAATATGTCAAAGGAGAAGAAATGGGTAGTAAAATACCCAGAGCTTATATTTATAAAGAAGATTCCCTGATAAAATATTACGTTTGTGTTATTAATTTAATATATCGACACAATCGAAAGTCGATAAACGTGCAATCCCTTTGACATTAAAAGTGCTACCGAAATTCCGGACACACCCTGACCAGCGCTGTTTTTCAGCATAGTACCTTATTCACGTATCGGCACAATAGTTTTGGCACCGTCGACATTGACTACCTTATCTTATCTTGTTGTGGGGGCTGGCAAGCCAGCAACACTTGGACCCAGTGGGATCTTTTTTGTTATCCCCAATACTTTTTGCTTTCTTCACCCTTCAAATACATGGTCAATGAACGAGGCAATACCATTGAGGGGAAGAAATCTATGATTCTGGGTATCCATCGACATTGACTAAGGACAATAATAAAAATATTGATAATAATAATTAGTGATGTCTAGATAAAACAAGCAGTCAGAACAAGCTTCGTCAATCATATACAACAGCCGGTAATCATAGGT
Organism: Agonopterix arenella; assembly: GCA_927399405.1. Taxonomy (NCBI): domain Eukaryota; kingdom Metazoa; phylum Arthropoda; class Insecta; order Lepidoptera; family Depressariidae; genus Agonopterix; species Agonopterix arenella. Next base: position 2,234,605 of record OV656711.1, read on the forward strand.
TAATATGTATATTAATTAGCAACATGCTTCGTCAAAACCTTTACGTTACAACAATTTACGTTCATTCATTAAAAAAATGATCAAGATTAGCGCAGAACAATATCAATTCGTCATTATGTTTTTTGTTTTTTTAATTTTATTTGAACTCAAATATACAGAATCAAATTAAAGAATGAAAAATTTGTCTCGGGCGGGACTTGAACCCGCACTCTTCCAAACCGGGGAACTGCGTTATCCAATTTCGCCACCGAGCCCACTACCCAGAGAACGAAATTTGATAGTACACGCACGCATTTGATTCGAAATAGCATAACATGGCTGTAACATGTTTAAAATAATAATATTTCAAATATACAGGTTGTTATAAAAGTAAAAATAAAAATTTAAAACTTTTAAGGGCGTTGTTTAGACCATCAAACTGTGTAAGTGCACCGACATTCGGCCGCTTGTATGAAACTTTCGTTCTATAGAGATGTTTATTCAAAATTTAATTTGGCGACCCATGTTGCCAAGCGTGACTTATGTATGTAATTTAGGCACAATGTGTCAATTAAGTTAACATGGCTCAAAACTGGTGTATTATGTAAAGCTACCGTTGGTGCGGTTACGCGTTTATTTCCACTCAAGTGATGGAATGCTTTGTTAAACACGTATCAGAAATATAGAGTTTGAACATCTAAACAAGTTTTATACAGGGTGAAATTGATATCATTAGCATCCTTTTAAACTAAGAGTCTACCCATCAAACTGAACAACTTTTACTATGGGAGCAAACCAATCGGAGCAAATAAAAAATATGCTGTTCCAGACTAAACTGAAAACTAAACTGCAAATGTATGCAACAGCTGATTTTTTTTTGCTCCGATCGGTTTGCTGCTTTTACTACGGATGCTAATGATATCAATTTCACCCTGTATAAAACACATTTTAAGAGATCGAAAAATATGTACCGGATTTGATTTGAACCCACAACAAGCCAAACTTATCAATTTTGACTTCTTACGTTGGGAGTCGCGTGGCTAGAGGTCTCTCGAGAAGACGTCTTTCGTTCGGCTCGCGATTTAGGCAGCCACGCGGCTCCGCCATTTTATGGCGGTTTCGGGTGTGTGTTTTTGTATAAATACAGGGCTTTGAGATCGCCATATCCATTACCGAACAATGTCAAGCACTAATTGCTCCTTAAACTAGATATTGGCAAAATCATCACTACCAAGATGGCAGCCATTTTTTAAAAATAGAACTATGAATAGGACTTCTTACCATAGATTAATATGTATATTGGATATAGATAGGTAACTCGCCTTCAATTTTAGGACGTCCTAATTGCGTCGCCGCTTATTAGCAATAGGGGGCGCCACATTATGAAATAAATTGAAAAAGACGATCGGCCGACACTTAGCTACCCAGATCGTAAGCCGGTTGCCTAGACCGCTAGACCAACAAGACAGTGATTGATATGGGCGAAATCTCTCTATACTACAGCGCAGCGCGTGAGGTGTAGTGCGCTGTTACTCCGATATGTGCAACACATAGTGCTTCGATACATCACCGATAGATGGTGGACGCTGTCAATGGAAAATCAGCGTTCCGCTTAGTTTGTACTAAGATAACATAGCATGCTTCTTACGTTAATGTCTCGGTAGCTATTGGACGAAAGCGCAGCCCCCTAGTTTGGCAGTTTGCACCTTTGCGGGTCAAGTTCCCGTCCATAACAAATTTTTCAACTTAACGTGCCATCCGAAGCACGGAATCATTTTTATTCAATATAGGAGTTTGAAGCCCACTTATTAAACAATTATCAAAGCTTTTTTGAAGCTACCACCGCGTGGAAGATGGGGCCAGAAACTCTACAACATAAAACGACTTATTTTAGTTACGTATACAGTATAATACATCATAGTCTATTGAATTAAATAATTGATACTATACAGTAAACTATAAATTGATAAGACTGAGAACTAATTGACTAGATTGAGGTCAAGAGCAAAACCATAAGTAATAAAAAAAAATATATCATTTAAATATTAGATTATAGCAAGTCATTGCTAGGGAACATTTTTTTTAATTCTTTTGTTTTTTTTGGAGCTTTTAATCCTGAGGTTAAAAAAAATAAGTGCGTCAATTACCTTAGATAGGCGCCAAATCATGAATCCGGCCGAAAACGACTCATCATTCCACAAATAGACGTTGCTAACAAAGAACGACTTCGATAACACAATTAGAGAACTAATGATTCGTACAAATTAACGTCTCTTGAGACTAAGAGAAGAAGGTCGAGTTTCCTAAGATTTTTTTTCCTTAATCGAGAAAATTTATCGATAAACTGACTGTGACATTGCTAAGAGACGATCTGTTAAACAATTAGGAACTTTGTCACTGTGGATTAGTTCTTCTTTTGCGATATTTAATTAAGATTTCCGTCGAATCACGTTCATTACTGGACATAGGAACAATAAATATTAATTTATTGGACTCTTACTTGTGCGTTAGCACCTATGGTTAGCACTGTATTTCCGCCAGTGTCAAGTGGTTTGTGGGAGTATCTATCCCGATCTCAGGTATTGTTTTCAATCAAGAACAAGAAGAGATTGAGGATTACTGAGCCTCGTGGCAGGCAAAAACGCCACTCGCGAACACTCAGAACCTGCTACGTCACTCTTTGCGTCTCCTGAAAACACGGCCATCTAGTTTAGCTAGTGCTAAACCTAACGTCAAAGATAAACTTTTTACTATTTGGCCAAATCAATGTGTATAGAGTATCTTGTCTGCAATTCTATTAGTGACCATGACCTTTCTAATACAAATATCTTTATTAGCAAATAGAAATTTAGTACACATGATACAATGGATGGACCCTGAATGCGGCAAGCCAGAATCTCGGGAATCCTCTTCGATTAGTCAGGAAAAAAATACTAATTTAGTACAGAGTGAGCGAAGTTAAATGATTATGAGATTTGACATTTGGAACAATTTAACAAAGAAATTTTTAGTACCTACGGAAAATTAAATTACAACTAATATAGGTAACGAAGACATGCAATGAAATTTAGTAACATAACCATTCATTTAAAAAATTTTGAAATATAAATCGCCATCACCATCATCATTTAGAGGCACGACATTATAAATGTTGACTTTCCTCATTCAATCGCTACGCCCAGGTCGTCGTTCAACTGAAAGTTCATTGATATCAAGCCTAGGTCAACGAACTCATTAAACAGCTATATTTTTTAGTACAACACACCGAATGCCCATTTCCTTTTCCGAATTGGTCATTGAAACAGTTAAATGTTATTTATTGTTCCAAAAATGGTCCATTAGGCTAATATTACAAGAAGTTATTTTTGTACCTTTTTTCTTGGATTTTTTTAAGGATTGCTGAATTTGATCATGTTCTTATTGACCGACCGACCGATCGGAGAAGCATGCAAAACAAAATATAAATATTATTATTATTATATCAGCCGTCGCTGTCCTATTGTTGGGCAAAGGCCTCCCTCCGATCTCTCCATGCGTCCCGGTTTTGCGCTTCGTTAGGCCAGTTCTTTAGGAAGCTATCGATTTCGTCTCGCCACCTTTTTCTTGGTCTGCCACGACGCCGATTTCCTTTTGCTGGGGACCAGTTGGTAGTGGTTTTGGCCCACAGGTCATCTGGCATGCGGCAGACATGTCCAGCCCAATCCCACTTTAGATTGGCAGCGGTGGTGGCGACGTCTGTCACTTGGGTTCTGGAGCGAATAATCTCATTTCTGACCCCGTCGATCAGTTTCAAACCAAGGATGCTGCGCTCCATAGCCCTTTGACAAACCTTGAGGCTTGATCTCTGATCTTTTGTCAAAGACCACGTTTGGGCACCATAGGTGAGAACTGGAAGAATGCACATGTCCATGAGCTTGCGTTTGAGTGGCAATGGGAGATTTCCTTTCATGTGTTCTTTCATGGACCAAAAGCTCCTCCAGGTATTTTCGGTGCGTCTTGCAACTTCTTTTTCTTGTCTAGCCTGGAAAGAGACAATTTGGCCCAAGTAAATATATTCACAAAAATATTCCATTCTTCCGCCATCCACTACTATTCTACTCTCTGTGCTGTTTGTCATCAACTTGGTCTTTGATTTATTCATTTTTAGCCCCACCTCAAGGCTCGCCTTGCTTAGATCTTGTAGCAAGAGACACAGTTCCAGTCAATCTGTTGACGACGGTAAACAGACCAAGCCTGGAACATGGGGTGCGAAGAATCCCCGGGCGAAATTATCTATCCGTCAAACGACCACAGGCAAGCTTAAAAAGGACACCGACTATCATCAATTAAATATAAATAGAAAAAAAAATATATTCGGCTTCCTTGTACTGCAAACGGAAGACAGCAATCGGAAAAGCATGCATGTGTTTAAGGTCCGCCACATACATCCAGAATAAACCTGATTCGGAATTAGATTCCTGCTTTCAGAGACTTTTTCACTAGACACAGACATAATTTATTTGCGAATATGATTTACTAGATCTAGTGATTTTTTGATGTCTTAGGTGGCATACTTTAAAGTGATTTTTGAGGCATAAGTGTCGTTGCGGCATAGTTGCGAAATCACCTATGCTCAAAAACCGCTTGTGTGATAATGGTTCATGCCATTTTGTATGCAGATTATGTCTACTGTTAAAACTATCTATAGTCTTTTGATATAGTTGCATTAATATTGGAATACAACTTACAAACCATTATCGTAACATTCGTAACGTCATGATTTCATCACATGATAATAATTATCATGTATAGAAATTCTTTGTTTTGTTTTAATAAATACCTAAAAATGCAATAATTGTCATTCATTTGGCGTTTTATACATTTTTATTTTAGGCATTTTGTAAACAGCACTCTAATATTTTTTGTAACCATAGTTGATAACACTGAATCCTGAATCAGGATTCCGGATCGCAATTCCGTCTGCGTGTGGTGGACCTTAGTAATGAAACAATGCAACATGGATCATAGCAACACAGTATAAAAAAGAGTATCTAGTACTACATACTCTCTGCCTCCCACCAACTGTATACCTCATTAACCCTCACCCCCTCTGGTTACTTCGGTGGTTACCAGTTAGTATAAATTGACACCACAATTGACACGTTAGAATTTATTTCAATTCAATTCATTTATTTTATTTCAGATCATTGATCCATAGTGGTGTTAGTAACAACTACTTAAAACTCTGTTAGTGACAAAATTTCACTTATTTCACATTAACAAAAGGGGGCCTAGAGCCGGGTATGCAGGCTATTCCAATACCCAATGATGGGACACTGGAACCGCTCTGCAATGGGCTCGAGGAGGGTGTTGTTGCTGCCCCGTACCCTGCGCAGCAGGGAGGCGGCTCGTTTGCGTATGGTGGCTGCAAAGCTATCCACTCGCGCCGCCGCAAACATGCCCGATGCAGCCATGATGCCGATGATGCCAGATGCCCGAAACGAGGCAGCCCCAACAACATCCTCAGCCCATTGTTGTATTGCACGTGCAGCGCACTGAGCGACTTCTGCGTGTAACTGACCCACAGGCTGCACGTGTAGAGCGACTGGCAGTATGCCTTGAAAAATGTTCCTTTGACATCCTTCGTATATCGTGCAAGCCTGTGGGCAAGCATATTCGCCCTGCGCTCCCGCTCTATGTCATCTTCATCTGACATGTCTTCGGAGACTAAGTGCCCCAGGTACTTGAACTGGGTGACTCTGGCTAGCTTTACACCATCCAGAGTATATTTCTGTTTTCGAAACAATGATAATTTAATCTCAGGATGAAGGATAAAAACTCAGGATGAATAGACGCGGGTGTCAATGCGTTTTTCAATCGTGTACCGCACGCAGCTAAAGTTGCTGACGTCATTTTGTTAAGTTCTGTTTTTTGTAGGCAGTGTCCAGGGTGTGGTAGAACCCTATACGACTGTCAGCATTCTAAAGTCTAATCGAACTGACACATCGATAGCTCAATCTATTTAATATATTTGCATGTTAATCGAAATCTCTCTCTAACTCAAAGGCTTCAAAGAAACTTAAAGGAAACGACAAAGACAAGGTAATAAAGAAATGCTTCAGACATCGTATTGGCTTATATTCGAATTATTTGAGTGCAAGTTAGAAGAAAATAGCTGATATGACTTTTAGAACTAAATACTAATCGGAATTTATGTACGATTTGTAACAACAATGGCTTTTCGGTGAAGGATATCATGAAGACACCTGCATGCTTCAATTTTGATGCATGTATATTGTATACCCACTTTCCATTATAAGTGTCGACAGGCTCGCTCCTCGTCACACTGAGTTTTTAAAATATCACTGAATATAGATGACCTATACAATAACGGTCAATTAAAAGAGGTGCCGAGTTTGCACAATGGAGAGATAAGTAAGTTTATTATTCCTATGCTCATAATCATCATCATCGCAGTCAATATACGTCCCACTGCAGGGCACAGGCCTACCCTCAGGGAGGGTGTATGCACCACGCGTGCCCAATGCGGATTGGTATACGTCACATACATCACATACGCATCGGCATTTCTTCTTCATCGTATGCAGGTTTCCTCATTTTCCTTTACCGTTTGAGAGCAGTCGGTATTACGTACATAAGTTAGAAAAACTCAATGGTATGTCGTCCGTGCAGATTCGAACCTGCACTGCTAGCATGCCAGCCACAACAAAGCGTTTAAACGAGTAAAACTTCATGCGCGCTCTTTCTGAAATACGTAAAATAATAAAGATGGAGGCACATCTCGATTTTTATCGTTTTCTCGGGGGTGGCATGCGAGGCCTACTGGACCTCAAGATTAAGATTTCATAGCTCTTTCATATTCACAGATTTCTTTTATCCTGTCTTTTTTTTTGCAGAAGCGAGAATTATTAAGTGACCGTAATTCCAAAATCGTATAACATTAAAATTTATAATGTTTGTTTGTTTTATTTATAATTATTTACTTAAAAGGTTAATCCATTCACACATTCACTGTCTCATCACGAAAACTTCAATAATATTGAAAGGTTATTGACATTTTACACTTCTACGTGCTCCCTGAATTTTTTTTTTCCAATGTTTTGAAAATGAAGAATTTCGAAGTAAAATACTGGGAATTCTTTTAGAAGTAGTTTTTATAATACAATGTATAAAACAGTGAGCTGAAGTAGGGGTATCGCATACATAAGGAGTTGAGGCGGCGTCGAGGCGCGGACGCGCCTTGGCGACTTTGACATACGGTCGATAATTGTATACCAAGAATCCGAGCGGCGCGCCAAGGTCTTTAAGGTGCGCGCCCGCCCCTCGACGCCGCCTCAACTCCTTCTATATGCGATACCCATTAAATTTTGAGTCGAATATGAATCTCTTACAATTTAAACCATCCCAGTTTGTACTATTACTATTTACTAGACATCCGGGAAGACATTTTTGCACCAATCCTCTGATTTCCCCCGAGTCAACCTCCGATTGAATCAATCGACTGCACATTTTATTTATGCTATTGAAAAACTGGGATTTATTTCAATTTACAGCAATTTTAAACGAAAACCTTGCAAACTTTGTCATTTCAACACCTTCGTTTCTAGCGAAGTTATTTTTTGAAAGGATGTCATTGTGACAGAAGTTGTTTAGTTATGGTCTGGTCATCCACATAAAAAGTCATCTGTATAATAAGGAAGACCCTGTATTATTAATACGGGGTCCAACATAAAATGTTGACGGTTTTTTGAGGTGATGATCATACCATCAAACTGAACAACTTTCTCAATTGGACCAACATCGAAATCGCAAACGAAAGGGCTGTCCTATATTTGGGTCAGTAGGATTGCAGTTTTGTACGGAACAGCAGATTTGTTTTGCGATTTCGTTGTTGGTCCCATACTGTTGAAAGTTATACAGTTTGATGCTTGATGAATAAAACTCTGTATACCAATAATAAAATGAACCGATTTATCCAGTTGTTACGTCAAGATCTCAAAAAACGCAGTAGGTATATTTCCAATAGTCGAAGAACCGTGTATTGGAAGTTAATTTGGTAGACCTTGGTAGACCTCTCATTATAAGTACCTAACTTATAATGAGAGGTCTACCAAATTACCTTATTTTTAGTGCTTTGCAATAATGCCTAACCACTCGTGGGTGCTACGCCACAACCACAACTAGAAGCTAGAAGTGGCTGCTAAGTAGTGGAAGCAAGCTTCAGCCACTTGCGGTCTGTGGTCAACACAAGTGGTCTGTGTCTATCACCATTTATTTGAACCATTTCAAATCAGCAGTAATAAATGTACCACACCATGCTGAATACATTGCAATATATTAAAAGTAAGGTTAACCAGAAGGAAAATAATGAATAATTAGTTTCGATTATGTTTCCTTATAAAACTGATTAGCAAGTCTAGTCTATGTAACCGACTTTTGTTAACTTTTTAAGGGAACAATAACATAATAAACTGTATTTGGCATTCCTTTATTTACTCATTCCTTTCTCCATTTATAACTTAGCCTTTTAATACTCTTCACTCACAAACGAGAGGAACAATATCGTTATGAACTTCTAACCATAGACATAATTATAAGAGGAAGGTGCGATTCCTAAGAACCGACGAACATCTGGCGAAGCGCAGCGAAGAGCATTTTACTTTTCCAAATGAAATAAGACTTGGCTTGCCTTGAAGTAAGATCGAAAATCAATTAACGCAACTTTCTTCTCAAGTCGCTTTGATGCTCTCGGGGACTAGTAGTTGTGTTAATTGATTTTCGATGTTATTTCAACGCAGGCGAAGTTGATAATGGTCGGGCATTGACAAATGCTTTGCGCTGTGCTTCGCCAGGTGTGTGCTGGCCCTAAAATACAGAATTAAGATTATTAAATAAAACGTAGGTACAGTGAGAGAGTCCTGGTTTAAATCTGCATGGACGACTTGCCATTTGCTGCGGTAATGAACAAGTGATTCAGAGAAATGAGTATTAAAAAATTATTACAAGAGGGTAAAATACAACATATTTGTAGGTGTATAATAGTTATCATAGATGTCAGAGAGAGAAAGTCCACAAAAACGTCAAAAAATTGTGGGAAAACTGACATGACAGCTAATAAAAACCATCCTTTCTTTAATTTATAACGCGTTTGTATCTGAATTTAGTCTCATATTTTGATGGTTAACGATGATGAAGTTGAGGGTGGATCACACTTTGTTCAGAAGATGCTTATGAATTGCATGCCTTGCAGACATCGAGATTATATTCATTCGAGAATACAAAAGCAACGTCTTCTCCTTTTTGAGTATATCTAAAACCTTCATCTCAATTAATTCAAACTTTTCACTTTGTCTGTAAAACCAAAGGGTACTTTGTGTATTTGAACAAAATAAGCGAATTCAGACAGAGAGAAATTTGTTTTTTTGTAATGTGTTATCATGTTTCCGAATATCTTTAGATGACATTTTATAATCGCCATAAAAATCTATACCATTATATTTGTAAATCAATAACACACTCTAAAAAAAAAACTCACGCTCGTTTCTCATACATTTAACAGTGTTTACGACATCTACTTTATTACAGGTCTCTGAAGTTCGCTAAAAAAAAAAAACAATATGCATACTGCCTGGGTAGGCCTGTGCCCTGTAGTGGGACTGCATGTTTATAGGCTAATGATGTGGATGATGATTGCCTAGTTTCACGAATCAAACGCAACACTCTAGTAACACACTCCGACATGAAAAAACACGTTAGGTTCAAATTTTCATGGCCATACACTAGTAACCATAGAGATCTAGAGAGATGCCAACCAACGCGCTGAGTACGAAATCTACTGTCGCATTACTACCAGTACCACGCGATAGAAAGTATTTTGTTAGCTTGAATGTGCTCATTATCCATTGCGGTAACAGAACTGAACGTTCGAATAATATTTAGTACTACGCAAGCATTGTAAACTATTTACACATAATATCTCGACTGACTTTCAGCCTCATAATATATTGAATCCTTACTGTCGCGAGCAATGTGTTCCGTTTTTGCGCATATTGCTGCGACACTGGCCCCGCCCCCTTTTCACATCTCCCTTTAGTTTTTGTGATCTGTGCTATTAACCTTATTTAACCCTTATTGTTTATCTTCGACATTAGGGATTTAATTCAAAAAGTTTTAAAATTACTCTAATTAGAGTTCAAAATTATTTTAATTGATAGCAATTGAATTTTAACTTTGCTGTGGTAATTTTGTTGTTAATATCATTAAGTATCTGCTTTTTGTGAATGTGAAATCTTATAAATACTAGGTGATTTTGTAAAAACTTCAAATTTTCAGGGGTGGTTTCGATTCGACTATTAAGTTGACCAACTTTTACTAAAGGAGCAAACCTGAAATCACAAAAAAGTTTCATACAAAACTGTTATGCATACTCGACTCAAATGTATGAAACAACTGATTTTTTTTATAATTTCAGGTTTGCTCAAACAGTAAAATATATTCAGTTTGATGGTCTGAACTACCCTGACTACCTCCGTGGTCTTATGGTTAAGAGCATTAGGCTCTCGACACGGAGGTCGTGGGTTCGATTCCCACGGGGGACACCTAGTGAAATGTCACTTTGTGCGTTTTCCCCAGTTGGATAGTTTATTGCAGGCTGAATCACCTGTCTGTCTGAAAAGAAAAATGATTCCGTGCTTCGGATGGCACGTTAAGCAGTTGGTTCTGGCTACTATCTCTGGTGGTAGTAGTCGTTACATAAAAATTACGTCAGAGGCCGTAAGGCGGTCTGAAAAAACTCTGACACCAGGGCTCTGCCCACACGATAAGAAGAAGAAGACCCCTGAAATTTTGGAGTGTGAACCATCAAAGTGAACAACCTTCTGTATACTCGTGCTTTGTATTTGTCACGTGGAGAGGCTCTTCTCGTCCACCTCAAACAATCATTACCAACTGCCTCCGTGGTCTAGTGGTTCAAGAGCATTAGCTCTCGACACGGAGGTCGTGGGTTCGATTCCCACGGGGGACACTTAGCGACATGTCACTTTGTGCGTTTTTCCCCAGTTGGTTAGGACATTGCAGGCTAAATCACCTGATTGTCTGAAAAGAAAAATGATTCCGTGCTTCGGATGGCACGCTAAGCCGTTGGTCCCGGCTACTATCTCTGGTGATAGTAGTTACATAAAAACAACGTCAGAAGCCGTAAGGCGGTCTGAAAAAACTCTGACACCAGGGCTCTGCCCACACCAACTTACCAAATTCCAAGTGTCATTTGTCTACTATCGAGTGGCAATAATACAACGTCTACAACATGAATTCACTTACAACCATGCTATGTTATCTTAGAACAAACTAAATGGAATGCTGATTTTCCATAGACAGCTTCCGCCATCTATCGGTTATGTTTCGAAGCACTATGTGTTGAACTAGGGTTTATATCGGAGTAACAGCGCACTACACCTCACGCGCTGCGCTGTAGAAGTGAGAGATTTCGCCTATATCAATCACTGTCTTGCTGGTCTAGCGGTCTAGACAACCGGCTTACGATCCGGGTAGCTAAGGTTCGATACTCGTGTCGGCCGATCGTCTTTTTCAATTTATTTCATAATGTGGCGCCCCCTAGTGCTACTAAGCGGCAACGCAATTAGGACGTCCTAAAATTCAAGGCGAGTTACCTATCTATATCCAATATACATATTAATCTATGCTTACAACCCTACACGCTTTTAACTGGCAAAATTTTAACGCGAAAACAAATTTATTCCACGAAACTCCACTGTATTCCCGCTTTGTACATTGCGGTTCACAAATCCTTTAGGAGTAAAATTTGAAAGTATGATTTCTCGTCGCATTTTCGATTCGAACCTAAAATTTTGCTGCTGACTTTCTTTGTCTGTTGTTTGCGAAGGCTCTAGAGTGTTCGCATTGTGATATTTGTTTTGTTTTACAGCGACGTTTTGTGAAGGCGTTTGAAGAAAACATTTGTTTCTATTGTGTTAGAGACAGTTTATGAACAAAATACAGTGTGGGCAGAGCCCACATGAAGTGGTTGTGAATCCAAAAACTTAATAAAAATAAACCTAACAAATTAAAACTGTATAACCTCACATTCCAATAAGTACGGATACAACGACCTCTTTCTTTAGGTGGATTAAACATTTGTTTCATTTTTTGGTCCGGTTTTAGTGTGGTAGAACACAAAATTGAAGTTATTTCGGAGTAAATACTAAGAGTGAAATATTTCCTTCTATAGTTACTCTTCTACAAATCAAAGTTTTTTTCGAAGCCCGCAAAGTCTATATCCGCGTCTGTCAATCAATCAATCAATCAATCAAATATACTTTATTTTACACCAAAAACATAAACAGTAAAATACAGAAATAAAATACAAGAGGCACAAAATAAGGCGGTCTTTCCTCATCATATTTGTTTCTCCGCTTTGTGCTTTGGTATTGTGGTACGGATCCCTTCGTGCGCGAGTCCGACTCGCACTTGGCCGTTTTCCTTTTTGATCTATCGTAAATACGGTAATACAATCATACAAGCGGCTAATTTAGTGTGATTATAGTGCATACTCTACGATAAAACAACGAATATTAAAAACCGGTCGAGATTGAATCGGGTTCGCGATAAGGATCCCAGAGAAAACGCAATTTGTTTTGGTAATATTCCATGGTGATACGGAAACCTACGTGCCGATTTTAAACCATATTTATTACAGATTCCTATTTTATTCTCAGCAATATGCAAATAAGTAAGACAGTGCAAATAATATATTCTTTAAAGCTATTTGGATTGTGAAAAGAGGAAATTAGGTGACTATAACAGGTGTTACTAAGTAGTTTTTCCAGTTAAAGCTCAGTAATGTAATTTTAAAGTTTGTTTGAAACGAATTTTCCTCATTTCGTTTAATTTTAAACTCTCACACTGGATTTAGAAACAAACTCAGAACTGGTTGGCACGTGTGCAGAGATGTAAACAAAAACTAATTTAACTCGTGTATAAATATAAATAAAATAAAGACTTAAATTCGAACGTTTGGTTAAGGCCTTTGAAGGCGTGCATAAATCACTATATTCTCCGATACTAAGATGTGCTGAAACGCCACATGAAACGGTGTTACATTGATCCCGCGCAATGGGAAAAGCTCGCATTCCAACGGCAGGAGTGGAGGTCCCTTGTGAGGGACAACGTTTTTGACTTTGAGGCACTCCGGCGTTCTTATCTTGATGCCAAGCGCGATGAATTGAAGGTCCGACCATCAGCGACCATAACTTAAAATTATGAGAATAGTGTCCTGACTTGCTCTCATTGCCCACGAGAATGTACATTCTCGACAAAAATCGGCCATATAAGCCACATCACGCGCGCCAACAACAAAGGCAGTCGCCAAGCCGAAATCGGCTAGTAGTAGCATCAATCAAATCACTATCTATCTATAACGTTATGCTTCTTTCAATATGGACCAACGCTTGCCATGGAAAGATCATATTAAGGCAAAGAGAGACGTGATCAACAATCATTTTAGAAATACCCTTTGGTCATTGGGCCGCCAATCAACCTAAAGTCTAAACAACAAATTAATTGTATATTAGTTCCATCCTGAAACCAATCTTGCTTAATGGTATCCAACTGTGGTCAATTGCAAGCAAAATCCAACATCCAATGCCTGTAAAGGGTCTAGAACAACATACTCAGGACCATTGCCAACGGTCCCTGGTTCTCTCGCAACTCCGAAATCCACGAATACCTGGATTTCCAGGTTTCCAGTAGGTATTTACCTACCGTTCTCCAACAAATAGAGCGGCACAAATACAAAGAGCGGTTAAGAAGTCACCCAAACAATAAGCTCGGCAACTGTCAAATGTCGTTCTCTGGGTAGTGGGCTCGGTGGCGAAATTGGATAACGCAGTTCCCCGGTTTGGAAGAGTGCGGCTTCAAGTCCCGCCCGAGAAAAATTTTTCAATCTGTAATTTGAAAAGTAAATTGTTTAACAACACAACACTACACATACCTACATTTCATTCAGTACCATTAAACATATCTTTACGATTGTATCTTTAACATCCATTTTGTTGCGTAAATTATTAATAAAAACTTTATTATTACCTAAATAACAAATTCAACTTTTTTAAATGTATAATTTTGCATTATAATAACCCTTTATTTGCACCCTCATAAATTATTTTATTGCGACTGGGGTTAACCAAGGTTCTCCGGCTATTTTATTATCCTTACCTACCTTTCGGTTTTGGTCCCTTTGAAAGCTCGTGGAGATTTTGTCTGTTTTGTATTGCCGTTTTTGCAAAAACAGAAAAATACATTTGTTGTATGGGGATCCCCCTTGATTATGAACTTTTTGGTTTTTTATTATTTTTTAGGTAATGCGCCACAATAACGCATATTCTGTGATAATTTAAAACCGGCTATTTGTTGTGGTAGAAAGATACAACCATTTAAGACGCTCTCACTGAACCGGCCCATATTTTGCTGTTTTTTTAGAAGCTTCGGCGCAGACATCGAGTCTAAGGCTCAAACTGCGGCCAAAAAGCTGGGCATCTTAAACAAAGTGAAGCGGTACTTCACTACTGGACAGCTCTTAATGTTGCATAAAGCTCAGGTCCGATCTTGTATGGAGTATTGCTGCCACATGTGGGATTGCTCAGCCAAAGTATCAACTAGACGCACTAGACTCGGTTGAACGCAGAGCCAGGCGGCTCATTGGTGACAGTAAGCTGGTGGAGTCCGAGCTTCATAGCCTGGCCCACCGCCGCAAAGTAGCCTGCTTGTCGGTCTTTTACAGATTGTACTTCGGTGAGTGTGCCCAAGAGCTGCATGAGCTCATCCCACCTTCCCCCTTTTACTATCGGACTTCCAGACGCACCGCGGGATACCACCCCTTCTTGGTTAATATCCCACATATCCGCACTAAGCGCCTTTCTGATTCTTTTATAATGCGCACAGCCAAGGAGTGGAATGCCCTGCCTGTTTCAGTATTTCCGAGCGCTTACAACCCGAATCACTTTAAAATACGAGTGAATAGGCATCTTCTGGGTTTGCTCGCTACATCTTCGACCCCATCATTGTCCTAAGGACTGGATTGAGGTCAGGAGCAAACCCATTTTTATTTAAAAAGAAACAAAAAAAGCAATCTTCTCGTTATATGAAAGACCAATTTAATGAAAAATAAAGCAATGATCTTCAAAATCTTGGCTTTATTTGCTTTTGACCATTATATTTCATATTTTTCTATAAAATACAAAGACCTGTGTTCAAAAGAAAGCCTAAATATTTGAAAAAGTCTGTATAACGTGCATATTCTTATTAAGTTGAAGACACTTACTTGCGTCACACACCATTGTAATAATATATTTCTTATAAATTATTTATTACACTACATAATTAAACTTGAACTGCCTACCCCAGTAGTGGGACATAGGCGTGAGCATATGTAATTAAACTTTAAAGTATCCTTAAACACACAGTTGGTTTACGGAGAGCAACAGCACAGGAGTGGTATTTTTGAGTCACACGTTTAAATCAGCAGTGAGAAATTGCACTCCTGCTCTGTCAAGCACGGCAGAAAATCAACGCCTTGCTTACCAAGTAAGGCACTACGTTGAGTCGTGTCCTATTCACCGTCGCGGCACACACCGCTACTACCTATTATTTCTTTTGATGTACTCTGTTGTTTCGTGTGTGTGCTTTTAATGGTGAATAAATATTTTTCTTTCTTTCTTTGTTTCTTTCTTTCCATTGTGTAGAAATTTTCTTTATTTTTACGACCAATATTTAATTAGTAAATTAGATAAATTTAAAATGTGGTACGTATTCTAATGATTTTCGAATTTGGTTTCCTTGGATTAGAAGGCACCACAGTGATATAATGCAGGACAAGCCAGTTAAAAATAGGTATACCCACTAAAATGACGTAGTTTAGTAGAGGTGAGACGGTTCTCAAAGGGTCAAGGTCGTTCAGTGGGGGATACGCCTTAAGGTGGTTTCAGTCCATATAAAAGTTTGACGCACAATACGCGTAGACGGAATTAATAAAAGAAAAATTTTTTATATGGAAAAAGAGTTTAGGAAATCTAGTTGCCGCGTCACAAATAACATTTGCAATTTATAATATAATTACGAAGATATAAAGCTTTTAAAATTTTGGATGAAAAATTTTAAAGCTTTATATCTTCGTAATTATTTTTAAATTTAAATTTATTGTGCGTCAAAGTTTTGTATAAAATTGACACCTCTGCAACTACCATAAAGCTAGGACGGACGGAAGGGACCCTTTTTCACCTTTTGCATGGGTTCGGAACCCTAAAAAAGAACAACGCTTGTTACTTTAAACCTGCCTTGAACGATATCCCATAAAACAATGATAACACCATCTTAGCTATAATTACCTATTTAATTAAAAAAAAAAAGGGTTTGAGCATAATTTTGAAAGTCTTTTATGTTAAACTTGGAAGTTAACGTAGTTAAATAATTAATGTTGGGGTGGTAGTACAAAGGACTTTGACTTCTCATGTTTTATTGTGAAGTCTTTGTGTTGGGGTCAATATTGTGGAATATGTGGGTGTGGACCCACTGACACTTCATACGAACGGGCTTGCACTGAGAGGCTAGCGTATACGCTAAGTGAGTGTGAGTTAGAGAGTAATACACAACTGCTTTCTGCCGTCCAACTTCTATTAATAAAAAGAAATGTTATGGCATTATGGCAAGATAATGTTGAAGCCATTTAAAATGATAAAGGATACCAATCCTCCTTACAAGCATGGAAACACGAAATTTTTCCACTGCGGTCGGCAATGTTCAACATTCATTCGTACGTCGATTCAAACTTAGGTTTGTTCCTTTCTGTCGGAACAAAATTTAAATAAAAAGTTTTTTTTTAATTTTCGTCGTTTAATTATAAAAGGACAAACTAACAACGACGATGAAAATCTACGAAAGAAGGTTGAACATTAGTACATTACCGACCGCCAAGAAGTATTTTCATGTTTCACCGTTTGTAAGGTAGTCCGTACTCCAGGTAGGTATAGACCATACTTATTTCCAGTTTCCTGGTTGAAGCAATTCCGTACCTATGTCAGACACAATAAACACGCCCCCATCGTACACACACACGCACCCACATATATACTTTGCTCTTTAGTATTGATTACGTCATGCACGGGAATGATATCAGCCGATGCATTTCTCTCAACGCGGTTCAGAACTCAATTATTTTTCCAAATCCCGGCGAAGCCCGATAATCTTCTTCAGCCGAATGCTACCGGCAGACATGAGATTACAAACGAAATTGATTTAAATCGAAAAATGCTTCGAATTCGAAAATTGAGTAAAAATTTTAACAGCACTTCTTTGTAAGCTTCATTAAGAGATCTTTTATAAAAAATAGCATTGTACAAAAATAGGTTTTAGGTGTTGGAGATAAGGTGTAGTTCCGTTTTTTATTGTATATTTTCTTGATTGACAAATTTTAAATATTGGGTTGTGGGTGCCACTGAGCAGTGAAAGGACTTTTAAGAGCGAATGACAAACAAACTGAAAAACTTTCACTATGGGACAACGCATTGAAATCGCGAAAAGCATCAGATGTTCCATGGGTTGAGTACCCAGCTAATGTGACATTTTCTATGGAACAATCAATTTAATCATACAAAATATTTTCGCTAATTTTGGGTCTCATAGTGAAATTTGTTCAGTTTGATGGTTACTTAATACTTAAGCACCTAGCTATGTTACGCATTTAATTTTACACAGGAAAATCACCGAACCTGTCAAGGAAAGAGTGAATAACATTATCTTGGAAATTTCTATACATGTTTGGCTTCATAATGCACTTTCCATCGGGTGACAAACTGAGCCCAAGCCTACCATAACTTATTATTATTATTATATTATTATATCAGCCGTCGCTGTCCCATTGTTGGGCAAAGGCCTCCCTGCGATCTCTCCATGCGTCCCGGTTTTGCGCTTCGTTAGGCCGTTATCATAACTTAAAGAAAATAAATTAACGTAGGTTCTTCTTATCATGTGGGCAGCAAGCCCTGGTTTCAGAGTTTTTTCAGACCGCCTCACGGCCTCTGACGTGTTTTTTATGAAACGACTACTACCATCAGAGATAGTAGATGGGAACAACTGGGCTTAAAGTGCCATCCGAAGCACGAAATTATCTTTCTTTTCAGACAACTGTAGTATTACAAACCGTTGTAGATTAAGATATTATGATACCCATCGATGGGACTCAACTAACAATTTGGTCATATAAGTATCGTATAGTCGAACATCAGACGCATAAAGCACCCAGTATATGACGAAATTACCGTAATATAACTTTTATAAGTCAAAATAGTCATATACATGTGGGCATTATACGCCCAAATTGTTTGCTGGGTCTTCGAGCTATGCATGAAAAGGTATAGATACTTATTTGTAAGCAAGTAGGTAAAAAGCTCATACTAAACAAATTTGCGACAAATGTAAAAATACAGCTTTTTCAAAACCATCTCAAAGAAAGCCATAAAGGAGGAAATGTGAAAAATTCATACCCCAATACTTACAGAGCAAACTCTGCAGAAAAAAAAGGTACCTAATGGCAATTGTTTTATACGAACACGTCCCTTTTCTTCCATGAATAATACGAATCATTAAAACAACAAAAGGTGAAGAAACGCGGCTTGCGTTATTGTAAGCCCTTAGGGCCGTTCATACAAACGGCTGTTAAGAAAAAAGGTTAATGGGAGGTTGAGAAAAACAGTGTAAAGATAATTTTTGTTTAGAAATAACGACGTGAAATATTTCTAACCTTTTTCTTTTTTCGTTGTTTATTTTATTCTAACAAGGGGACAATTTAAACTGTGCTCTAGTGAATAATTAACTTAACTGTGAACTCGAAATAAATGTGTAGAAATAAGGTCTCAAGCGATGTTTTATTTTAAAACCTTTTGTAGCTTTAAATTGTTTTGTGGCTATTATAATATACACTCTAATATGTCTAAAAAGAAGTATAATATCAAAAGTACGTGTACTCACCTTCACACGTAAGAATTTATACTTCTTTGGCGTGAATAAAAAACTAATTGAAAACTAACTTCATGGAGTGTTACAATGCACGCAACTTCTGTCACATGCTGAAAATACACTCTGACAACGCGCCAAAAGAGGTATAATCCTTAAGCAGGCAGGCAGGATTCTCGGCGAGAATTCTCGGCGAGAACTTTCAAGGAAAATTACTACGGCTTATGACGCCACGAGAACAATGAAGGGCATCCACACCCTCGTTCTCGGTTGTTCTCGGCGAGAATGTAGTGCCCGCATTAGATACAGTATTATGTCTAGATTCAGTATCGTATAAAACAAAACGGGCCAACTTGTTTAGGTTGGAGTGCGTGAGGCGTCATACAAATTATTTTTGAGTGCATGCACAGCGATAGGGTTTAGCAGCCGGATGCTGGCTGCATTGTTTTCGACGCGTTCTTAGCTTCGACTGTCTATCTTGACATAAAAACTTATCAAAGGTATAAGCATTAAAAATATCAAAAAATTAGATTTGGAACCAGCAACATTTTTAAATGGGCCAAGGTATAAGCATTAAAAAATATCGAAAAATTAGATTTGGAACCAGCAACATTTTTAAATGGGGCATCTTTTATTTAATAATCAACTATTTGTATTTTGACGAATTTAAGAAGACAACAAAATTTAGTTATTCATAGATAACGACAATGAGTGTAATTACCATGGGATAGCGATTCCTTTTCAACAAATTTGTCCAAGATACCAATTTCAACTTAAGAGGCTATGTGAAAAAAATAGGATTTTTCAAAGCGTCATATATCATGAAGTACTAATAGTAAGAGTATGATTATCGGTATGTGTAAGTTGAACATATAATTGAAGTTTTGATTAGAGCCAAAACACGATTTAGACACATTTTCTCCATAAAAAAACAAGTCAAAGTAGCCTCCGTTTTTATTTATAAACGCTTGGAACTGCTAAACGGTGAATAAAAAAACACGAGAATTGATATAAAAAAAAGAGATTAATATTTTACAAATTTTGATAAGCGCAGAATTGAACTTACATAAATAGTACAATCACAATTAAATAAAGTTGGTTTTACGCTTGCGTCATTTCAAGCGTGCGCGCCGCCCCATCTCTTTCTCTCGCATCAGGCAGTAATATAAGCTATCACACGCCCATTTTGCTTCAATTATTTTTCGTCACAGACATTTAAATACTAAACTCATAATTATCTAAAGCATCGCTTAAGTTACCCTATCATCATTTTAACTAAGCAAAAGTTACGGGCAATTAAACCTTAATTGGTCATTAACTATTCTGCTGTTGGGTCCTAGATCTTTATTCAACTATCTGCTCAATTAGAGTTAATTGGTGTAATTTACATTTAAAAGAAACATGACGAAAAATGTTTTGCCTCAAATTATTTAGACTTCGTACGCGCAGACCAGTAAAGATGTGTTGCCTCTAATTATTTATTCTAAACAAGCGGCGCCCGCTACTTCAATCAATCAATCAATTATACTTTATTTGACACCAAAAAAACAGAGTATACAGAGAGCAAACAATCAGGAAAAACAAAAGGCACAAAAACAGGCGGTCTTATCGCTAAGAAGCGATTTCTTCCAGACAACCTTAGGGTAGAGGAAATAGTGAAAGAAGATTGGTAGGCGCTTGACTGACTTCGTACGCGCAGACCACTGTACTTAAACACTCATAACTTTTTATTAGGTGAACCGATTTCGACGAAACAAAGCCTAAATATAAACTTGTTCTAAATAGGTTCAGTGGTTTTTTTATGATTCGTGCACAAACAAACAGACAAATATAGGTACAAATATTTAAAAAAATGGTCATAATTCATTCCATTACCTACGCTTCCTAAACGACGCCAATAAATATTTTTGCAAATATCTTCAATGTACATCCACGCCATTATTATTATGTTATCTATACAGGGTGAAATTGATATCATTAGCATCCTTTTAAACTAAGAGTCTACCCATCGAACTGAACAACTTTTACTATGGGAGCAAACCGATCGGAGCCAAAAAAAATCAGCTGTTCCATACTAAACTGCAACGCCTACTCGACTTAAATATATGCAACAGCAGATTTTTTTTGCTCTGATCTGTTTGCTCCCATAGTAAAAGTTGTTCAGTTTGATGGGTAGACTCTTAGTTTAACAGGATGCTAGTGATATCAATTTCATCCTGTATATTTATATACGGGGTAAAAAGTTACGAGGGACTCTCCCTATAAGGGCTTCATTCAGACAACAAAACCAAACTACTTTCCCTAAGGAACGAGGGCCGAAAAACGAAAAAAAAATGTGGACCTCCCATAGAAAATGGATCGGCTGATCCGCGCTTTTGTATTGAAGGTCCAACCTTTTTTATTTTTTTTCGACCGACTTTTCTTAGAGAAAGTTATTTGGTTGCATTGGCTGAATGCACCCTTGAAGGGAACCAGGGCGTTACGTTTCACCCGGTATAAATATTATAAAGTTACCTAACAGCAGGACAGCAAGAGGATTAATTTTATCAATATTCTACGTTCAACATTTTTCCGGATATTAAACGCAAAGGCTTAATGGATTAGCCGTCATAGATTGTTTTTGTTTTCAACAAAATGCCTACATAACATAAATAAATTATTGTCTGAAATGCTGCATAATAAAACATTATTATGTAAGTAAATAGTAGCCACAAATTGTCGTGCTTGTGTCCATATACACACACACGCACACACACACACAGCGAGCGGCGCTGCTGGCCGCGCGGAAGAGCGGCCCCGCCGCCGTGTTCCTGCGGACCTGCCTGCTGCAGCTGCTCCACACCGCCTAGGAGACGCACACACACACACACAAACACACTTACTCACACACATACAGCGCGCGGCGCGGCTGCTACTGGCGGCGCGGGAGAGCGGCCCCGCCGCCGTGCACCGTGTGGGCCTGCCTGCTGCAGCTGCTCCACACCGCCGAGGAGACGCACACACACACACACACACACACACACACTCACACACATACATTAATACTCACCTCCACACATGCACACATACTTCCTCACAACAATAAAAGCAGTACTATCAAATACATACATTACGGACAACCCCTTAAATTTTGTATTTCGCCCCCTCTTGGCAGACCGAGGCAAACAACCGTAGGCATTCCAATTTCAATGCTAGTATGGAGGTGCTAGTTGGGAATCTTCCACCAGGCTATGTGTTAAGCCTGGGAACCGGCCGTGGTCCAACAGTTCTTAGTTGGACCTTATATATATATCGAATCTCTGTGGTTATTTCTCTTGCGCGATGTACATTCTGTGTACTAAGTATCGGGAATTTGTCAATAAAACAAAAAATACAAATTATTCATCTAAATTTATTTTATCGCCTTCAAAGTAGGCCCCATCGCTTGCAATACAACATCTCCACCGCTTCACCCAGTCTTCCATACATTTTTCATAGGCTATTTGCGGTATGGCCTTTAGCTCATTCAGCGAATTTTCTTTTATGGCTTCTATCGACTCAAAACGTTTTCCTCGAAGTGGTAATTTTAACTTGGGAAATAAAAAAAAGTCAGACGGAGCCATATCAGGTGAATACGGTGCTTGGTCGAGAACTTTTGTTGAATTTTTCGCTAAAAACTCTTTCACTATAATGGCTGTGTGTGATGGTGCATTATCATGGTGCAGCATCCATGAGTTGTGTTGCCACAAATCTGGACGTTTTCGGCGGATACTCTCACGCAAACGCTTCATGACGCCTAAATAATATTCTTTATTCACTGTTTCTCCCTCTGGAAGGAATTCGGAGTGAACCACACCACGGTAGTCAAAAAAAACTGTCAACATCACCTTGATTTTGGAGCGACTTTGCCGCGGTTTTTTGGGTTTCGGCTCGTTTTCGAGACGCCATTCTGAAGACTGTTGGCTTGTTTGCATGTCGTACTCATAAACCCATGTCTCGTCGCCAGTTATTATACGTTTCATAAAGGTCGGATCCGTAGAAGCTCGGGAAACCATGTCTTCAGCGACATGCTTTCGCTGCGCTTTTGGAACAAAATTGAGCTCTTTTGGAACTAGTCGAGCGGCGACGCGTTTCATGCCTAAAATGTCAATGAGAATGTTGTGGATGGACTTAAAAGATATGTTCAACTCTCTCAGACTCAGACGTCGATTTTCGAGCACTAGCTTCTTGATTCTGTCGATGTTTTCTTTGGTCGTAGCGGTTGAAGGTCTACCAGAACGAGGCAAGTCTACTACTACTTCTCGGCCTTCTTTAAAAGCTTTATACCATTCATAAGCCCTTGTTTTCGATATACACGATTCGCCGTAGGTATTTCGCAACATTTTTAGTGATTCACCACATGAAATATCATTTGAAACACAACATTTAAGGCACACTCTTTGTTCAACAATATATTCCATTGTAAAAATCGCCGAGGACTCAAAACTATGACCAACAAAAAGTGTGGTTTAAAACAAATTAAATGACAGATCCCGCTCAAATTTTGCGCGCTAAATCAGTACAGTGCTACCAACATGCAGTAATAAAATTAGAACGACCTCTTTTACGCGGGTCTTTTTATTGACATATTCCCGATACTTTTTACACAGAGTAGTATGACTTGCATTCGATTGTGAACCTTATTTGTAGTTGGTTACGAGTTACGTATTCACGGTGAACGTTATCTTTGTATGGAGCATATTTCCGAGAACGACGGTATCGCCATCTGTTGGCATCTTTGCTATAACTTGCTATAACTTGTGTACATCTGTAGCAAGTCCCCACACTAGGATTAATTTTAGATTGGAATGGAAAACTGTGAGGGTTAAAATATATTTTAACGTGAAGCTAAGATAGTGCTTTCTAGATAGTGTCTAAAAATTTAATTGACTTTAATTGATTAATATCCAAAGTAGGCCTAATCAAACTTCGTTTGATTAGAGCGCGCCAACGGTATTATCTCCTTAAATGTAGCTTAACATCAGTTCGTGAAACAGCCTAAAGCCTTTATAAATGTTTTAGTACGCATGGGAATCGTAACTCGCGTTCATTCACAAAATTTGACTTCTTAAGGCGTATTGTTTCTTTTTATTATTTGTGTTTCGTAAAACTTTTTGGATTGAGAAAGTTAAGGGATTTGTAAAAAATATCAAACAAATACAAGCTAACAGATTAGGGTTTAAGTTTCTTGTAATTCAGAATCGGATTTTGTCTTTTAGTCGAATGCAAAAACTACTTTGGAACATTGAAAAAACTCTAAAAACAATTAGTGTGATGTTAATGGTGACTTTTTGAACCTTAAATGCTCATCATTTTGTGTGCATGAGTGTGAGTGCATTTATTTCAAAAACATTATTATATTTAAAAAAGTCACGTTTTCTCCATCGTGTAAGTTGTTCAGTTTGAGATTCTAAACAACCCTTTTAATATTACTAGGGTATTTTGTTACACTTTGTATAGGTCCGCATCAGAATTTATTCTTTAAGGGGCCATAGGTTCAGACGAATATTTTCTATGAGAAACGCGATTGCTCAGCCCTCCGAAAATAGTGCGTGCGTGCGCCGTATTTTCGATTAAAAAGAATTAACAAAACTACTTTTTCTATATATATTTTAAAGATTTAATTAGATAAACTAATGGTGTCTGTGTGGTGTCGGCTATGTCCGTGTAGTGGCGGCTAAGAATAGCACCACCCCATATCCTCCCGTGGGTGTCGTAAAAGGTGACTAAGGGATCTACCGGAGGATGGGCAGCCGCATCCTCTGAGTGCGCGATCGCCAACCCGCCTGCCAAGAGTGGCGATTATGGCAAATCCCCCACTTTGGGGGAGGCCTATATCCCGCAGTGGACGTCTATGGGCTGATATGATGATAATGAAACTAATGGTGAATACACGAGTATAAATACCAAAAATCAGAAACTATTCTTATCATTATTCTAAAACGATTTTTTTTTTAAATACAATAAATTATGCCATCTGCATGACGATTTTCTATCAAGTGAAGTAATTCCAATCGTGTATTCAATTGATGATTTCCCTAGACAAACTATCCAAGAATACTAAGGTATGAGTTTGGTTTCGATAAATTTTATAAATCTAGTCGAAAAATGAAAAATAATAGATGCCTCCAAAGTGTTTCGTCCTACCATAGGGCCTTAAGGTGGTTGCAGAGGGGTCAATTTTATACAAAATTTAGACGCACAATACGCGTAGACGGTATTAATATAAGTAACTTTGTATATATGAAAAAATAGTTTAGAAAATCTAGATACCGCGTCACAAATAACTTTTGCAATTTATAAAATAATTACGAGGATATAAAGCTTTGAAATTTTTCATACAAAATTTTAAAAGCTTTATATATTCAATCAATCAATCATATATACTTTATTTTACACCAAAACATAAACAGTAAAATACAGAAATAAAAATACAAGAGGCACAAAATAAGGCGATCTTATCGCTAAGAAGCGATATATATATATATATATTCGTAATTATATTATAAATTGTAAATGTTATTTGTGACGCGGCAACTAGATTTTCTAAACTATTTTTCCATATATAAAATATAACTTTTATTAGTTCCGTCTACGCGTATTGTGCGTCAAACTTTTGTATGGACTGAAACCACCTTAAACGTAAATGCAGGCATAAATTCCACGTTAGTTTCATATTGTTAGATAGGTACTCGATAAAATCCCCTCCAAAACTACTGGTTAGTATTTCGAGTGCCGCCCAAAGGTAATACCCGTATGCCTAAAGTTCCCATCCATTTGCAGCTCCGCTCTACGTATTTCGTAATAGTGAATCAACGATTTACGGAAATTTCTCTTGCAAAGGAATATACTGATAGACTTAGGTACATGTGTTTACGCCCGTATACAGGGTAAAATTGATATAATTAGCATCCCTTCAAACTTCAAACTTGATGGGTAGCATCCTTTCAAACTAAGAAGTTTGAAAGAAAGATTTTATTACAGAAAAAAAAATCTGCTGTTGCATACACTTGAATTAAGTAGGCATTGCGGATTGTTATGGAACATCCGATTTTATATGCTGCGATCGGTTTGCTTCCATAGTAAAAGTTGTTCATTTTGATGGGTAGACTCTTTGTAAAAATATCATCCGGTAAAGGATCCTTCTTAATAATTATGCCGACGGTTTTTGAAAGGAATGATCAGACCACCAAACTGAACAACTTTGTCAATGGGAACAAGCTCGAAACTGCAAAAAAATAGCTGTTCTACATAAAACTGCAATCCTACTCGACCAGAATTTTGATGTTGTTCCCATAGAGAAAGTTGTTCAGTTTGATGGTCTGATCATCCTCTTAAAAAACCGTCCACATATTTAAAAAAACCCTGTATGCATAAGCAATCCAACTTTATACCTATTATATTAGGTACCTATAATTGTGGAAGTTTCTAATGATGTTTGCATAATATGTTTGCGCATTTATAAACGTTTGAACAGATTTAGATCTTGCAGCAAAACATAGAGCTCTATATTTATAACCATAAGATCTACATTGTATCCACCATAGAGATCTAGAGAGATGCCAACCAACGCGCTGAGTACGAAACCTAGTGTCGCATTACCACCAGTACCAGTAACCAGTACGAATTAATATAATTTCATTTCAATTTCATTTCATTTGGCAGACAGATAGAAAATGTTTTGAATACAGAATAGAATACTTTTTGATCGTCATCGGTGGCGCTTGAGGTATGTAAGCTCAATCTTGAGGTCCAGGTTCGAATCCGCACGGACAACATGCCATGTACCAATGAGTTATTCTAACTTATGTACATAGTACCGACTGCTCTCAAACGGTGAAGGAAAACATCGTGAGGAAACCTGCATATGCTCAAGAAGAAATTCTGATGCATATGTGAAGTGATGGATTAACGCCCATATAATATGTGGTGTGACTCTGAACGTCAGAATTCGAAACAGTATAATTAGAGAAAGATGTGGATTGAAAGAGGATATAGTGACAAGGATTGAAAAAGGAATGCTGAGATGGTTTGGTCATGTGGAAAGAATGAGTGATAGTAGACTGACGTTTAAAATATATAAAGCGAGTGCGAACGGACCAAATTGGCAGAGTACTTAAGAAGGGTCAGATCAAATGTACCCGAAACCGACGAGCGTGTATGAAACGATTTGTGACTATGAAAGAGGCAAAAGAGGTGTGTCAGGATCGTAGCCGATGGCGATCTATTGTCTCTGCCTACCCCAATGGGACACAGGCGTGAGTATTGTATGTATGTATGTAATAGGTGCCCTGCAGTGGGACATTTATAGGCTGATGACGATGATAGTCAGAAATATGTATTCTATATTCAAAAATTCAAAATTTAAAAATCATTTATTTCCAGACAACTCACAACATCCACGATAAGACCATAATAGATTACCTACTTGATGTTATTTAGTTAATTATATTTGCAACTGCAAAATTTAAGAAAGTGAAAGTGATTTTAAGAGTGAGATAATTATATAAAATAACAAAGGAAATATTACTCAAGGAAAATGTATTAGAAGAATTTTATCTGACTCGAGTAAGAGCAAAAACAATTATTGTACTCTCATGTACCTATAATTGGGTGTGATTCGATGAGGAATAAGTTCGTGGATGAGACTTATTTTAGTACCCGACTGCGCAATGCAAAGGAAGGCTAATGTGTTTATCAGTCTATGTATTATAAGTATGGAAGTTTGTTCCTTTGTGGCAATCTAGACACCTAACGCGTTGTCCGATTTTGATGATTTTTTTACGTCAATCGATTTGTCTTAAACTTGTGAGTGTCACTAAAGACGTTACAGCATAGACGAAAAAATTTTCGCTTACGCTGACGAACTATGTTGATATGGAGCTATATTTGAAAATCATCTTTAGGTTTTTCTTATCATTTTTCATTTGGAATGACCACTTATGCTTTAGTTTAGTTTATTTCGCAGCGATATATTGTACGGCGATCTCGCTTGCAAATGCGTTAGTACAATGAAAGGGTAAATTGAATTTGAATTGACTCAAATATAATATAAATATGTAATAAAAATCTATACTCAAACCATAGAACATAATGATTCGAACTTGATTTGAACCAGGAATCTAGCATAGGTATTGTCTATACCTGGATATAGACTAAGAGATAAGTGTACTTTTTGCAACCATCGGCTGCAAGGCTGATTCAGTGTTTATGAGGTGTAGAGCATCTCTGTGATGGGAATGGACCAGGTCTGCTTGCATAACTCCAGTCGGTTTAGAAGTTACTGATGTTCAAAGGTCAGTAAAAAATCAAAGATCAGCCTGGCTGATCGTATCATATTATTGTAGTTTGTACTGTAGCTATGTGAACAGTACTAAAACTGACATGGTTCATCAGTTGGTTTAGAAGATACAGCCGTTCAAAGGTCGGCCCTTTGAACGGCTGTATCTTCTAAATCGACTGGCAGTTCATGTCAATTTTTGTACAGTTTACATAGCTACAGTGTACACTACAATAATATCATACGATCAGCCTTGCAGCTGATCGTTAATTTTTTACTGACCTTTAAACGTCTGTAACTCCTAAACCGACTGAAGTTATGCAGACAGACCTAGTCCATTCCCATCACAGAGATTCTCTACACCCCATAAACACTGAATCAGCCTTGCTGCTGTTGGTTGAAAAAAGTACACTTATCTCTTAGTCTAAGAACAGACTGCCTTACAAGCGGTGAAACATGAAAATAGACCATGGCGGTTTGTAATGTTCGTCCTTCTTTCATAACTTTCCGTCCATGTTTCCAACGAGTTAACTTTGTCCCTTTCTATCATGCGTAAAATCTAACAGGAAGAAAATTGCGTCGCTGGATAGAAAGGGACAAAGTAAACACGTTGGAAACATCGACGGAAACGTATACGAAAGAAGGACGAACACTACCGATCACCATGGCAAATTTTCGTGTTTATTGGTTTATATCCACGATTCAGACTTACATTCACTCTTATATAAGGTCTAACAAAATTAGCTGAAACTATTTGAAGGGTATACTCAGACCATCAAACTGGACAACTTTCTCTATGGGACCAATATCGAAATCGGGAAAAAATATCTGGTGTCCCATCTTCTTATCTTGTTGTGGGGGCTGGCCAGCCAGCAACACTCGACCCAGTTGGATCTTTTGTGTTATCTGGTGTCCTATAATTTTGAGTCTAGTTATATTTGCAGTTTTGTATGGAACAGCAGATTTCTTTTTTGCGATTTTGATGTTGGTCCCATAGATAAAGTTATTCAGTTTGATGGTCTGGGCATACCCTTAAAAGAGTTTCAGCTAATTTTGATAGACCTAATATATTCCGTGCTACAACTAACTTCATGGTTACATAGGCGAGCGCAACTTTTGTCATATTATGCTGAAAAGAGGTACACTCTATAATGAAGTTAAGTATGTTATGATTATAAATTACTGTTTTTTTTATTACTTGTT
This sequence comes from Agonopterix arenella, assembly GCA_927399405.1. NCBI lineage: Eukaryota > Metazoa > Arthropoda > Insecta > Lepidoptera > Depressariidae > Agonopterix > Agonopterix arenella. Next base: position 2,264,108 of record OV656711.1, read on the forward strand.
CTGTTTTGTCTCACTGCTGGGCAAAGGTCTCTCCTAAACTCTCTACATCTCTCTGTTCGGTGCTACAGCCCGCCACTCATTGCAGTAAGTCTCGTGTCGCCACCTTTTTCGGGGTCTGCCTCGACCTCAACTCTCATCTTCTTCTATCGAGTCGATGGCAAAGTCATTCTAAATATTTCCAGCCCAGTATTTCTTCACACGGATAGCACTGCCGGCAGCGTCCATAAGCTCCGTTCGCGTATCACGTGGGCCACAGTCTGTGGGGAAACACCGTATTCACACTGGAGGTCAGACCCGTTTATGTAACCCCACTTGATCAGGTTGTCTTTACTCCGGCCAACCTGAGTTCGGAATCTATTTAAACACCTCCATATTGGCCTGAGCAGCTCTTGGTCTAGAGGGAGGCTCTCCATAAGAGAGACAAAAGGGTCAGGGAGAGTGATTTTTTCCCGAAAGAGACCCGTCTAGCTTGAGGAGCCTCACCAACAGCTGTTCCACTAACTGCAATCCCATTCGACTAAAATGTATGGGACAGCTGATAATTTTTTTGCTATTTCGATGTTGGCTTGGTCCTATAGAGAAAGTCGTTCAGTTTGATGGTCTGTTCATGCTCCTAAAAAACCGTCATTAAGTTGGTCCCTATATGCAGGGTGAAATTGATATCATTAGCATCCTTTTAAACTAAGGGTCTACCCATCATACTGAACAACTTTTACTATGGGAGCAAACCGATCGGAGTAACAAAAAAATCAGCTGTTTCACACATTTGAGTCGAGTAGGCGAGGCGTTGCAGTTTAGTATGGAGCAGCAGATTTTTTTGCTCCGATCGGTTTGCTCCCATAGTAAAAGTTGTTCAATTTGATGGGAAGACTCTTAGTTTAAAAGGATGCTAATGATATCAATTTCAACCTGTACCAACCAACAAATTTTTTTAAATTAAAACTAACCTCTATGATCCATTTTTCCTAACGCCACAAAAGCTTTAATCTTTATCACTTTTAAAGCAGCTATTTAAATGTATCTTCATACATCCAAGTTGAAGCAACACGAGGCGTGAAGCAAAGATGTGCTAATTGAGTGCGAGCCTTCCTCACTTACCGTTCATATTACTGACACTCCAGCGCACAATTAGTACGGATCGCTCAACACTCGGGCTTTGCTGCTTTTGAAGCTTTAATTATTATAGAGAAATTAAAGGTTTGGAAGAGGCTACGTTGAGAATGCTTTGGTTTTTAATTGGAATTCACTTTATGCAGAAATAATATCTGTTTTCACTTTATTTTAGCTTCGTAACACAGCGTAGAGGAGAGCAGTTTCGGTGTACAAAAGTATGAAATTAGGTCAGGGCAGAAACCTGTTGTGGGGTGCTGAAAGTACTCAAAGAAAGCTCAGGTGGTATTTTCTGGCTAGTGCATGTTTACCGTCATGAGTAGCCAGCAATGTACCATGAATTGTCATTCTAAATTACAATTGTCGTGCGACCTTGTGCTTCCTTTGAGGGTTTGTGTTGTGTTGAAATGGGGGTGGAAAATTTTACGGGATAATTACTTCAATTACGTTTTAAAAGTGGTTGGAAGTTTTAGCAATGTTTCAGACCATCCTAAAAGTCGTGCCGTGCTTTGCTTATAGATATAAGCAAAGCACGGCTATCTAGCAAGCTGAAGAATACCTGGCCTGTTCATTCTCAGAGTTCTAAAACTCTATTCTATTAATAAGCACTTTATAATAGGCATGTGAAGGTTTAAGTTTCATGTACCGACGATATCTCCAAGGGCCCATAACTTATTCTAAGCTATTAATAACTCGTAATCGTGCATGACCTACAAGAAACTTAAGGCTTTGCAACAAAGTTAGACATTGATTAAATATACATTTGGCATTAGCATCGCGTAATTTGTATCGCACTGTCTCAAGAAGAAACTCTTTGACAGATGTGTACTGCACAGTGATATGGAACCGACACGTGGTCGCTCACTCAAGCCATCGTAAAAAGGCTGCAAAGTCACCCAAAGGGTAATGGAGAGGGCTGTCCTCGAAGTTTCCCTGTGCGATCGAATCAGAAATGAAAGGTTTGCAAAAGTAACCGATTTAGCCTAAAATATGGGCTAAAGTGGCTGTGGGCGCGGTTCGTGGATATGGCCAAAGAGTTCTCGGGCGGCGACCGCGTACCGGAAAGCACAGCGTGGGAAGGCCACGAGGTGGACTGACGATCTGGTGAAGGTGGCGGGATCCCGTTGGATGAGGACAGCGCAGGTCCGGTCGATGTGGCGATCCTTGGGGAGACCTATGACTAGCAGTGGACTGTCATCGGCTGAGATGATGATTAATTTGAGCAAAGAATTCCTAGTATATTCACACTGCTCTGCGCGTCGCTGTAGGTGAATCCAATATCACACTGCTTTTCTGTATGCATCAGATAAGATCAAAAACATGAACACCTGACCGCGCAGTAGTGTGGTGCTCGTAGCGCGTTCGCCTCTGCGTGAAAGTGCATTGTTTGTTTTGAATTGACAATTACAGCATTGCTCAGAAAGCAGCTACTGGAGTGCAATTCTCTAAGCGCAAACATCGGTTGTAACATCGGCGAGCTGTCAATTCGGTATGCGTTTTTGACACAACGAATTGACAGTTCACCGATGTTTGCGCTAAGAGAATTGCACTCCTGCTTATTTCTACGGACTATTGGAGGGAAGACGTCCTAACGAGCCAGTGGACGAATTAAAGCAACCGACCTATCTATGGGCACCCAGAATGGGTACGGACCTCGGCATAAGACGTTGCTGGGGCTATGCGGTGCATAGCGGGGATTGGTGAGAAATGGAATGCAATGTTCCTGTAGCGTCTGTAGACGCCAGAAAAAAAGGGAGTTCCAAATCCGCATTGGAAACGCGTAGTCTAACGCCCATACTCCCTCCGTGAGGGTAGACCTGTGGTGCCCTGGAGTGGAAATTTTATAGGCTGATGATGATGATGACTCTATGTCCGTGTGGCTGCCTACTACATCCACTTCACGAAAGCATCAGTGATGAGCAGTGGAATGGAATATGTGAATCGCCTAACTAATTAGGTACGATCAAGTCCTCATTAATACATCACTTTGGCAAGTCTATCTCAGCATCTGTTATTGAAATTAATCATTTACGGTACAATTATTTTGTATCACTGGACTGGAATTAATACAGCTAGTGAAATGTTAATATTTTCTATAGGAATGTTTAGGATACCTCGGACTACCTACGGAGATCAAAGTCGTGAAAAATGTTTTATGCGTATTCCTAAATCACAGATTCTGTCTGTATCTATCCACCTAAATTAATAACTCATTCTTGCACTTATTTGGCAAGACAACTTATAACAGTTACCCTAAAACAGGATGCTGTAGCGTGCGCAGAATTGGGGAAAAAATTAAAAACCTCTATCACAAAGTTATGTTACAAATTTATTTCATCGCTCGTCCCAACGCTATTGCTTGCTTTTTAACATTTTCTTATGTAATGTAAGCTGATTTAATTTTTAGTACATTTTTTTGAACAATTTCTTCTTTGGTACTTTAAACAGTGGCTGCTATCATGGGATAGTCCGATGAAAAATATAAGATACGAGCGTTAACCCGCGACTTTGTCCGCACAAATTATATACCAGATTTTAAGTCAGATCATAAGCTATCAAACAAAAAAAAAGTTTCATCAAAATCGGTTCAGTAGTTTTTGCGTGATGCTCGTTTCGATCCAAAAATTGGTGATATGGAATCAGGGACACCTAAGAACCATATCGTAACTTTTTTTTGTTAATATCTTCAATGTACAAACAAACTTTCTGCTACAGTTTTATAATAGTTTAGATGTATATATTATAGTGTTACCTTCTCAAAAATATAAACATCATTTCAGTGCAATAACAAACTAACAAGTAGTGACTAATTATGTACAAAAAATTCTGTAATTATATATTATAGAGAAAAATATAATATATTATATTGATTTGACTGTTCTTCCAGTACACACGGCGACACATCAAGCTATACAAAACCAACATAAGCAGACCGCGCGACGTTATACGTTACTTGATACACGCGCGGTCAGCTTATTTTGGTTTTGTATAGCTTGATGTGTCGCCGTGATTACATAATTCTGAAAACAATCAAAAACAGAATAGTCGTAAAATGGCAAACACAAAATGTTAATTTGACTTCCCAGGCACTACGGAAATACCGAAAAATCGATAACACTATAGATTGCCTCAACCTCGTGTAATGGCCTTAAAGGTTAAGAATAGATGACCTTTGCTAAAAATACATACAATAATATAAACTTACTGACATAATCTCTTTTGGGGTAGTCAGAAACCTATCTACAGCAGGTTCAGTAATGCATTATTTGAATCAACATTTATTTTCTTTATTACTTTACAAGTTTATACATTGTTCAGTCAATTATAGAGTAAGTATTTCAACATAAGCACCTAAATAAATAAAAAAAATATTTTATATTTTGATTTTTTTTTTATTTCGAACAGAGCATATCCTATAATAGAGATAGGGTACCCAAGAGTAGCGTCACAAAATAAAACATAGATGACCCCCGTTCCGGGTCGTTTCTGGTGCAGAGGCTAGCCATAGCAATTCAACGTGGCAACGCTGCTAGCATTATGGGCTCCTTTGCGCCGGGATCGACAAGGGGCGGGTTATTTGACTGAGTTTGTATTTCATTGTTTTGACGAAGCATGTTGCTGATTTATGTCTGTATTTTTTTTTTGTTACTTTATATTTGACGACGCTTGTGCTGACCTCATTTAATTTTTATTTAATAAATCATAAGTACCTAGGTTAAAAAAAAACATAGATTGTATTTGAAAACAATTATTTACCTTTTGGACTCTGCTTCAAAAAAGCATTCTCTTTTTAACCGTCTTTCAAAAATGAGGAGGTTCTCGATTCATATGTTTAGGTTCTTTCCTTTAAAATTTATGCGACAACCACCGAAATTTCTCCACTGGTTTTGATGATTCTTTCTTTGTTCTGAAGTAGTTAACCCCGAGTTGGTCCTACTTCAGTTTGATGAAGGTTTGATGAAGCGCCTTGGAGATATTATGGAACCCCTCAAAAGTTGATAGCAAATCTTCGGCGATGCCAGTACCGGCCTTGCAAGTACAACTGATATCAATGACAACCCAATATGTTTCACGATCACCACTGTACTTAAGCTATGAAATAACAAAGCGACTTTTTTAGTTCTAAGTCAGTTTAATTAAATTCCCGTTTAAAAAGCTTGATTATACCATTTCACTTGCGCCTGTTTTGTATGTATGAAATCTAATATAACGATTCGAATCTCAACAATATTTTCATGAACAAGGAAAATTCGTCAAAATTGTTAGATCGACTGTACTCCCGGTCCTATCACGATACGACCCTAATCTCTTCCGATAATGACCTTAAAGGTTAAGAATTTGTCAACCTTACGAGCCCGTGGTCACGACACGGTACGCTGGATTAAGTGCCTTATTATTTTCACAACACGGGTCAATGGGGTTGCTCGAAGGTTGGACGATAAACTTGAACTGAATGTGAATTGTCAATGATTTACTAAGGTTTGTTATAAATAGGATTGGTGAGGTAGATAAGAATTAAATTAGTAGTCTAATTTTGTTCAGCGAATGTGGCGTATTGCAGAGAGGTGTGGACTTTTAACCATGAGGGTCTTGGTTTTAATCCTCACTTACCACTATGGAATCCTTTGATGGTTGTAGGGACGAGGAGACGTGGGAAATTAGAGTCAAAACATAGTGTATAGTTTGTGTTGTACGAGTATATTGGATCTGGCCGCATCTTCTCTCAGTGGAACACCTTCCGACGCGGTGGTAGATTAAAAAAATGACGTCAATAAGCTATCTATGTGATATTATTTTGAATTAAAAATTTTGATTTGATTTGAATTCCAGTAATAAGACAATTTATTGCACTTATTTTTCACTAATAAACTACTTATGCAGCTGAACGTCACAGACGCGAGGCATACTGCATTCTTTGGACCAATTCCCATACTACACGCGATACATGCATGTCATCGCGATGCTCGCCTGCTATCAAACAGCGAAGGAAATATTGTAAGGAAACCTTCATACAATGAGGCTGCTCATTCGCCTATCTGTTTTGCCACGCAGGGTATACTTACACCTCTAAATTCTGGTAGATTGTGTCTGAGTTAAGTTATCAGAGATCACCTTTCATCCAATAGAGGAGAAAGAAGAAATATTTTGGCATTGTCAATATCCTGGTCCGTTCCGTTCAATTGTCCGTGTGGTGTCGGCTAAGAATAGCACCATCCCATTTCCTCCCGTAGGTGTCGTAAAAGGTGACTAAGGGATCTACTGAAGGATGGGCAGCAGCATCCTCTGAGTACACACATTGATTCGATCCAACTGCGATCGCCAACCCGTCTGCCAAGCGTGGCGATTATGGCAAATCCCCCCATTTTGGGGGAGGCTTACGTCCAGCAGTGGACGTTTAATGGCTCATATGATGATGATGAATGTCCTGAAACGTTGCCCAGCTCAATCTTTTATTTATGTTACCAATTTTGTAAACATCGATACGTACTATTCTATGTGTGAATTTCAATACGCAAAAAAGGCTATAATACAGGGATAAATTGATATCATTAGCATCCTTTTAAACTAAGAGTCTACCCATCAAACTGAACAACTTTTACTATGGGAGCAAACAGATCGGAGCAAAAAAAATCAGCTGTTACATACATTTGAGTCGAGTAGGCATTGCATTTTAGTATGGCAGATTTTTTGCTCCGATCGGTTTGCTCCCATAGTAAAAGTTGTTCAGTTCAGGTAGACTCTTAGTTTAAAAGGATCCTAATGATATCAATTTCACCCTATATAAGGGTCAGAACATAATATCTTATTCTCATAAAGACCCATTCTCAAAAGTGTTTCTTCTAAAGACTGCCACATCCGAACCTAACATTCACATTGTTCATGAACCCAAGGAAAAAGTGTCTCATAAAAGTTCACGATGGGACATATAATGAAGGTCATTTCCCCAGATCTTATTGTTATCCCACCATCAACATGTAGTTACGTTTTTAGTAGTTTTTCAGGGTACGGACGTGTTCTGGCTGGAAAACGTAAAGCTCCTCTCGCATTTACTTAATGGAGGATTGTTTAATGCTTTAAATTTAGAGCTTGTAACAATGGAAATGACAGAGGCGGGCGAAAACTCTCCAAAAGTACGTGGCCGTTTGATCATGTGCGTAATATGTGCATAATATAAAACTACTTTACGTGCATAGCGGCCACCGGCTAAATTCTGGGAAAATTGTTAATTTGTGATATTTTTTTTTAGTGTTTCGTACCAAAATTGGCAAAACTTAACAATTATGGAATCAGCTCAGTATCTGTCCGTCTGTATAGACGGCAGGAAAGTTATCAGGCTGGCACTAACTTGGATAGTTTTTTTTCTATTACAAAAAAAACTACCTCCAGTGTAAAATGATCTTCAGTTACTATGTGACCACATACTAAGTAAGTGTCAATTTATAGTGATTGTTATCAATGACCTATGTTAAACAACTGGTAGTACGGAACACTAATTGCCCAAGTCCCGACTCGTACTTGGCCGGTTTATATGTAATTAACTATACGTTTTTGTTAATGTTCAATCTCCAAATAAGCTAAATACAGTTGTTAGAAGTAAACGATAGAAACACACAGTGACGAAGAGGTACGTAGATCACATGCAGCACAAGTCGTTTTGTTTGTGGTGTCACTTTTAGTTGTGTTTATTTGTCTCAAATCTTTGCAGTACGTGTTGTTTAGTTTACCTCTATCCCTAGAAAAGGGGTTTATCACCTTGGCATCTCCGTTGCTGTAACATCTAAGGCTTCGATGGATGTTTTTAACGTTTTGCATCCTCCAACCTGATACCTTGTATTTTTTTTAAAGTGAGCCTTGATACAACCGCACGCTTCAAAAGATGACTGAAGTGCGATTTTTGAACATCACACGTTGAAATCAGCAGTAGAAAATGACAATATTTCTATGGAGATTATGCATCTTTCTACTGATGTTTTCGGGGCTGGAGGAACATCACGTCATCACCAGTTTGTGGACATAGTTGCATGCACATCTCACAAATATATCCCTCGGGGCTTCTGGACTTCTTACATCCCTGGGCTATTGAAAGACTCTGCCGAACTGCTCAAAGAGTACGAGACCCTATACAGAATCGATCCATTCTCAGAGGATACCGTTGCGGCAGGCGAGGAGCTACTACAAAGGATTGGCGAAAATTTGTCGACACGATAAGCAAGCAACTGCTGTTTTCAACTTGTGATTTTCAAAAATCGCACTCCAGTTACTTATAGCAAAGTTTCCAATCACCCCGAAAGGGAATGCAGTCTTGAGTTGACACAACGTAACTAGAATATTAGTCCAGAACTGAATTCAACATTGATCTACTATTCAAGCCACAATAGCTTGGAATATAATAGCTTAATTCAGAACACCGGACCATTGCGGTGAACCGATTCTAGCACCAGTTTAAGCTTAGTCTGAGCTAACAATAAAATTGAATTAGATTGAAGTTTAGACTAGCATTCTATTCTATGAAATTGGGAAACATACTGAAATGAAATCTGCTTTTGTAAACTGCCATGGGCAGTGATGCAACAATTGATAGTTTTACCATTATAATCGCAGGATAACTTTTTAATCAATGTGGTAACTTTACACCCATGCTTTCTACTTGTTAAACTGAACAACACACTATGGAGCCTACTCCGAAATCGTGGAATAAAAAACCGGCGAAGAGCGTGTCGGAATCACCCATGATAGTCCCTAACGGAATAGGTTTATTATGAAAATCTCATCCATTCGTCGAGATCTGATCGACTGATCAGATCTCGACGAATTCGATCAACTACTCCAATGTACCTGGAGTTTAACTCAGTGGCTCTCCTCTAGGATGGGTGACAAAGTTCAAGTACCTGCTTGGGCTATTGGGTCACTAATGATCTCAGGAATATTGCGATATTGAAAGGAAGAAAGGAGGTCGCTGACTGTACGTTGTAATATGCTGCCACGAAGGTTTGCACGATGTACGAAACCAGTAAAAATCACACTTTTTAAAGCATTTTGTCAGTCTTTCTACACGTGCAGCCGTTGGACTCGACATACGCAACAGGCATACAACTATCTACGCGTACAATATAATAACGCATTCTGGATACTGATGGGGCTGGCACGGCATTTTAGTGTGTCGGGAATGTTTGCGGAGGCGCACACGGACGACTTCTATGCTATATTGAGAAAACGGTGCGCCTCCATGTTGGGCAGGCTCCGAGCCAGCACTAACGGTCTCCTGAATGTGTTCAAAGACCGGTGGGACTCCCCGCTGTTGCATCACTGGGTGAAGCTCCACACCGGGTTTTTAAATAAAATGTGTTTTGTTAATAACACTAGCTTTAAGATAAATGTATACTAACACTATATGGACATCTTGTCTGAAATAAATTATTTGAATTAGAATTAGAATTAGCGCGTCAGCTGCCAAATAGACCCGAATTGGATTTCTGCGCATTCAAGGTCATCGCTCATCATCCGTTGTGTTGTCTGTAGATAGATACTTACTCTTTCTTATACTGTGACTATACCTAATCTATAAAACGAAACTTTAGGACCTAATAAAATGTAACAGCATTCTTTATTCAAAAAATTTCTCAACCATTTCTAGGAGATAGGAACGGAGTGAATCTCAGTTATTGGGCCAATATTGATCCGATGTGTACGTGCTTTGGTAGTCTTTGCGAGCGAAACACGGGGATGTGGCATTTTAGACCTTATTTTGTAGTAGCAGAATGTAATAATGATAAAAAAATATTATATTCCGCAAGGAGTCAGAGATACTCTCAAAATACTAGTAATTTTTACTTAGTATGGCAAAGCAAAATAAAGTTTCACTGGTCGATTACTATAAAACACACACTTTTTAGTTCTTACACACAGCGACACATCAAGCTATACAAAACCAACATAAGCTGGCCGCGCGTAGGTCGAGTAACGTATAACGTCACAGGTTATGTTGGTTTTGTATAGCTTGATGTGTCGCCGTGCGTACATCCAAAACCTGATCCCAAGCTACAATAAACTACCTATTTCTACAGGGTGAAATTGATATATATTACTATGATAACTTTTACTATAGAAGCAAATCGATCGGAGCATAAAAAAATTAAACTGCAATCTCGACGCAGGAGTTCGCGACTCAAATGTATGCAACAGCTGATTTTTTTTATGCTCCGATCGATTTGCTTCCATAGTCAAAGTTGTTCAGTTCGATGGGTAGACTCTTAGTTTAAAAGGATGCCAATAATATCAATTTCAACCTGTATAGTCTCAGGGTCGACTTAACAACAAAAATATTGAAATTTTATTATTCTCCCTTTCTGGAAGGGTCACCTAAAGGTTACCTATTACCAGAATATGAGGTAGTTTTGGAACCGAACAATGGACTGAATTGAAATTAAATCAGATGGGCGATTCGGGGCATTTTTACCAAATGGTTTTCACCTACACTCTTTTCTAGGTAAAATTAGTTTCCAGATGTTTGCGTTTCTGAGCCACAATGAAATAATTATAAAAGCAGAATCTGTATTATTATTATACATTTGCCATTGTCACAGATTATCTATGCGTACCTAGTCCCAATAGTAGTTCCTGAATTAAATCTAGATTAGTCACATTTGTATAGATAGATAACTCATTAAATGCAGGTGTTAAGAGGATATAACCGTATACTATACTAGATGAAATCTTCCCGACACACACTTGGCCGTTTTTAAGCCTATTGAACAACGGATAATGTAGCATTCTGATGGGGAAAGGATTATTCAAATCGGTTCAGCATTTTCGGAGCCTATTTAATACAAAAAAAAAAACAAACAAAATATCAAATCTTTCCTCGTTATTTATTTATTTATTAAGAACTGCCAACAAAGTATAAACTATCACATTTTTAAGTAACTTAATAATTTAGTGTTACTTCCCTTACAGGCTATCACAACATACAATGTAGCTTAAGTATATAACACGAAACGACAGAAAATGTGGGTAGGTACCTGCACAAATTAGTTGATAGTTGCTTTCATTTTATGCTTGCTTAGGTACAAGGTTAAGTTACAAATTAATTGTTTACGTCGAGCACTGAAGAACTATACTATACATAAATATTAATATCAAATACAAATACAAATATCGTCCATGCTAACACAGAACCAGGCGGAGGACAGTCGCCTTTTGGTGGCTTTTTCCGATTCAGTTTGCATAGAATGTGCTGCCATCTATTAAATATTTCGTAGAACTATGAAAAAAAAAGATTTTATTGTCTATGTCAATGTCAAACTGACAAAATCACAAAATGGCTACCTATCTTGCGTAATGTACGGGTTGTTTGTAGTTTTCGTTCAATTTCGTGCCGATTTAGTGATGTTCTGGAGTTTCTGTTGTTCTCTTACCAATGTTTAGATTACAGGAATAGTAAGGATACTGGAATTTCACTCGATCGGTGCGGGATTGAACGAAAACTAGCATTAAAAACAATAATATCCATTGGTATGAGTAGATATAAGTAGGTATGTATAGTATAGGTTGAATTATTGTCGATGAAACATAGATGGCGCTAGCTAGCCTTCAATTTGACATAAGGTGGATGCATAATGTTGCCACGAGTGGGTTCTCTTTTCTAATATACTTATATTACTCTTTGCACAGAACTAAAATAACAATCCACAATCTACAATCCACAATCTACACATTATCAAAGGAGGCCAGGATAGTTTTTTTGAAGCTATAATGAGATTGAGAAAATATATCTAAATCAGGCAAAGCCTTGTTCATAGCGTTGTGTTTCTGCAATCTATTTAGTGTTGAGTATTGCCCCAAGTTGTATTAATATAAGAAGTATAACTTTGTGGGTATATGATCTGTGAGGGCGCCTTATTGCGCTGCATACAAACGATGCTTCGAAGTTAACTCTTTTAGAGTTAAGCTCGCCTTCGTACATACTATAATTTTTTTTCATAATTATGTTTTTGTGTACAATAAAGAATCTATGATTCTAAGTTTCGTCCTATTTTCAATATCCTCCAGAATTTTTTAAAACACGGCCTAGAAATCAAACTCTGTGACTCAATACGTATTTTGTATGGAAATCTTGGAAATTTTGAAACTATAATATTCCCTAATCCATCCACCATCCAACCATCACACCAACCGGGTCGTCATAATACCACACATATATTTACTCTCTCACCGTATAGGCTTATACGATTGTCAAAAACATCGATGAGCTCACAAATGTAACATCCTTCTTGCATCCTTCAGATGGTCGAAGTTTTTATATGAGTTTGACACATCACCAGAAAAATGAAGACTTGGAAAAATTATTATAAAATATAACACAGTTCAAGCACATAGTGCCTTTTATAAATAATGGATTTATGAGAAAAGACAAAAACAGACTTGGCTGCATGGGCCATGTACCCTTTGCCTTTCCGTAAGGAAAAAGAAACAACAACAACAACCTTAGCGAATACCGAATTGACAGCTCGCCGATGTTTCAACGACGAATTTAAGGTTGTGACGATGTTTGCGCTAAGAGAATTGCATTGCAAGATGGCATCCATCCACAGTCGATGAAAACTAACAAAAGGAACTAAAATTAAAATAACAATAAACAACAGTATTTTATTTGCAATCAGCCAACGCGTGATCTGTCAGTCACCACCACATCAATCATACCGGCAGCAAGACGCGATGTGGCCAAAAACTTTTCCCATTTGCTGGATGAACGAATTGTATTTGTTTTGTTGGCAGATACTTTTATTTGATGAAACGTTATGTTTTTTTGCTGTGGGTTTTATTTGATTTTGATTACGTATGATTTATCTTATGTACAAGCTAAGGCAAGCTGGGAAATTCACAATATAGGACAAAAGGGGGTGCTTCTACAGGCAGCCCTGGATCAACATTATTAAAAGGGGGGTCATCATCATCATCATATCAGCTAATAAACGTTCTCTGCTGGACATAAGCCTCCCCCAAAATGGGGGGATTTGCCATAATCGCCACGCTTGGCAGGCGGGGTGGCGATCGCAGTTGGATTGAATGTGTGTACACAGAGGATGCTGCTGCCCATCTTCCGGTAGATCCCTTAGTCGCCTTTTACGACGCCTACGAGAGGAAATGGGATGGTGCTTTACTTAGCAGACACCACAAAGACAAAAAAAGAAAAGGGTGATGCAGAGCACCAATTAGCCGTCCTTTCTACAAAATTTTGGATAATTGTTTGATTTTACTGGTTTTGGAAAACACCGTTTTAAAATGGCATAATTAAGATTTTCGGCCTATTACTCTCTCAATCGACACTCACGACAAGCGCTCTGGGGGCATTGTGGATCGTACATCATTGTTGATGAGCTTCATTTCGCTGAAGCTTCTTTCACGTGAAGTCGAAGTTGTAGGCAGGGTTACATAAACTCCAAAAGCTACTCAACTCAAGAAATGCAACCTGAAAACATAGTGTACAGTAAGATTGGCAGGTTGCTGGCCGCCTCTAAGTCTACGCCGCTCGGGGCAAATGTTGCTGGCTTGCCAGCCCCCATAATAATATGAGATAAGATAATTAAACAGTTCGCCGACAAAAATAGGCACTTCAATACCCTTCCCCTTTATGGCTTAGTCTATTTTAAGCCAGAAACTACAAGGTTAAATTGTGTGTGCACTGTGAAACTTAATTATGCAAATTGTTGCGCCACTATCACGGCCTGCAGCAAGCTTTACTGTACGAAGTTCTTATTAAAAGATGTATCGAATTACATCATTAGGCTTTAATATCATACCCCAGGTTATAAGGGCGCGTCTACATGGGCGAATATTCTTGTTTGCGAAAGTCTTCATACGTGCATGCGTACGATACGCACGTGGACCCTCTAGCATGATTTCTCTACTCGGGCGCGACTCTGCTTTTTTCTATGCTACAAGTCGTGGCAAGCTTTCGTTCTCCGAAAAGCGCGGGAACAGGTTATTTTGTATGCAGCGAAGGTGCGTCGTGCGCGAGTAGAGAAATCATACTAGACGTGCTGGTTTCCATAGAGGTACTCCTCTTTTGCACGCATTTATAGCAACAGTTGCAGTAACTGCATGCTTGCTGTACATTTGCGCCAACGTGAACCCATCCTTCCATATAGGTTAGGTTAGGTTATGGGACGCCGCGGTCGCCTTCTGCGAGACCGTCATGGTCCAGAAGGAGAGCGCAGAGCGAGACCGCGAGCGGGCAAATCCCGCCCGCAGACGGAGACGCCGGGGACGCCAAGTTGGCCCCCCGATGCGTCACAACAACGCCCCGGGATAGGGGCGCCCAGGGTCGCGGACGGTCGGAGAAGGGGCTCAGGCCGTCCATTTCCAAGCGATCCCTGGAAGGCAGTGGTAGTACAGCGTGGTCCCGTCCCGCTACAGCGCAGAGACGCTGCGGTAGTGTTGGCCAGGCATCAGTGCCGAGCCGGGAGAGCTTCGGCGAAGCGCGAGAAGGGCCGTGGACGCACATTGCTTCTCTATGGCCCTTCAACATGCGCTGAGGTGACCACCGGGGGGGTTTTAGTGGGTAAAAATCCAACATAACCCGACTCCTCCCCTAAGGAGCTGGGTATCTTTCGAAGATTTCCCCCCGACAACAAAAAAAAAAAAAAAGTTTAGGTTGCCTTAGACGAATGCCTAACCTAACCTAACCTAGGTTCGTCTGAGGCACTTCGGGCTGATATAGCGGATGCCAAGTCCCGGTCGTGGAACGAACTCCTCGAAGGCCTCGATATGGTGCTGGGGAAACTACGCCCATGGGTCCCACCCCTAACGGAGACCCTGGAACCCGATTTCGTGCGACCGAATCTTCAAAAGATACCCTTTTGAAGATTTCACCCCCGAAGCCAAAAAAAAAAAAAAGTTTATGTTAAGCATAGGCACGGAATGCATAGGTTAGGTTTCCATTACAAAAATACTTGTACGTAGCTTTAATTTGGGTTCAAAACAATGCATAGAACTTTTATACTTACAAGTATAAAACAATGTGCTTTTCAGCGTTATTTTGCTAAGCTCTGGTCGGATACAGGACTGAGGCATGCGAAAGAACAGACATACCTAGGATGCCATCAATTTCAACCGCAGCGACTTAAGGCTCTTAGTAAGAGCCTTAACAGGACACTGCAAGTTAAACAAACACCTACACAGAATGGGGCTTGTAGATTCACCCACTTGCAGATTCTGCTATGAAGCAGAGGAAACGCCCATACACCTCTTCTGCGAATGCGAAGTGCTCATTCACAGCAGGAGTCGCCATCTAAGTGGATACATAGTAACACCTACTGACATTAGGGACCTCCCCTCCAAAAGCATAACACGGTTCATGAAGTCCGTGGGTCTAGGAAATGACCTTTAGGTCTAGGGTGACAGCTACCATAGATCTGTCCAGGTCGCAGTAACTATTTGGTCATCGACCAAGCCCTTATAACCAAATAAGAGCGTTATAGCGTCTTCGGCAGTACATTTATACTACACTATACTATTTATTGAAAAACATCTGACATCTTTTTCAGGCCTTGAACTCGAAACATATTTCAAGAAAATCACTCTGCCGCAAAGACAAAAGGTCATTTAGAAAATAAAACCACTGTAACAATTGCACGAAAACATTAATTCCGTATTCCAAGCACAAAGCTGGCTAATGGAGTCTTCTGAAAACTTCTTGAAAGGTCCGTGATATAAATATATTTATTTTCACTAGACATTATGATAGATATATGGTACATTATGTTTATGTACCACTATCTAACTCGAAAATTTTACGGTTTTTTTTTTAGACCTTGTGGTCTAAAATTCAACCTGAACAACTTTTTCTATCCGGCCAACATCGCTAAATAAAATCTGCTATAGGCATTCGGGTCTAGTCTTGTATGGAGCAGCACATTTTTGATTCGCAATTACGACATTGGTGCCATAGAGAAAGTTTTCAGCCCCTCAGGTATAACAAAACAGGAGTGGTTTCGACCTTCAAACCGAATAAATTTCACTATGGAGCGAACATCGAGGGAAGTATAATAAAATAAATCAGCTGTGTCATTTATCTTTTTTATCTATCTTATCTTATACAGTGGAGTTGGTCGGTCAGTTTGTATGAAACAGCAGATTTATTTTATTTCTAGCTTACCCGGCAAACTTCGTACCGCCTCAGAAACAGTTTTACCCGACACATACTTGGCCGTTTTTTGATTATAAACCTTCTCTGGCATGTGCACAAAAACCCACCAAAGTTTCATCGCAATCGGTCCAGCCGTTCTCGAGTGATGTCGCGACCAAGGGAAGTAGGGATTCATTTTTATCTTGTTTTTTGGAAATGTTGTTTGTTTGAAAATAAAAAAAATACGATTAAGGGCAGCACAATAGGCTCGGTAGGCTCTTAAAGGATGTAATGTAAATGTGAATGTCAATAAATGTTTTTTTATTTTTTTTACCTGTACCCTGTATTGCCATGCATAGTGTTTTAACAGTTCATTAATAAAAATTAGTTTAATTTTAGTAGTTACTGTCTGACATCTATTGTATAAACCTATTTTTTTCGTTTCTTTACATTAATTTAAAAATTATAAAATACGTATGTGAATCTGTAAAATTACTATGCCCCTATAGTAAAACTGTAGTGTGTACACACGGCGACACATCAAGCTATACAAAACCAATATAAGCTGGACGCGAGACGTTATACGTTACTCGTCCTGCGCGCGGCCAGCTTTTTTTGGTTTTGTATAGCTTGATGTGCCGCCGTGCGTACTCCGTACTTTACATCTGTAACCTATGTACCTACAATTTAAGGTAAATAAATGAAATAAAATGAATGAAATGATTTTGATAAGCACTCTAATCACTTTGAAACGAGTAGGTATTACCAATATTTATTTGCCTTGTTTGGTTCAAGATACAGCTTTTTCGCTATTTCAATTTCATACACATGATATAAGTGATAATCCTATGCGCTTACATCAATAAATTATCGACATTTTACGACTGAATCATAATGAAAATGAAATAAACATGATGCCATTCCATAAGTGACGTTATCGGAAATTAATTAGACTCGAATTCGTTTATCATTGAACGGTAATTAAAATTACCATTTCAGACACAGAAAGCCGCACAATTGAATATGGTGAAGTGTAAATAAATGTTTGATATCAAAATAATTAACAATGATACAGGATAAGCACCAGCAGGGGTTTTACAGGTTAAACATTATTTTCGCTTGTTTTCCAAAATTAATTCATGTTACATTACAATGTAGATGTTATTTTAATATTCACATCCGTATATTGCCATACATACATATTAAAGGGACAACAGTAGTTTGTATGTTAAAAAACTAAATATTGGTTGTTACGCAATTTATTATTCATCATCATCATCACGTCCACTGCTGGACATAAGCCTCCCCCAAAATGGAGGGATTTGCCATAACCGCCACGCTTGGCAGGCGGGGTGGCGATCGCAGTTGGATTGAATGTGTGTACTCAGAGGATGCTGCTGCCCATCTTCCGGTAGATACCTTAGTCGCCTTTTACGACACCCACGGGAGGAAACGGGATGGTGCGATTCTTAGCCGACACCACACGACCAATTTATTATTATGATTATGAGTCTTTAACATCATAGCCCAGTCATTTTATGATTTCAGCCGGGACTAATTAATAATTTTTTTTGGTATTTAAGAGCAAATTTGGGCTCAGAAATGTACCAAAATTAAAAAAAAATCCCGTCAGCAACAGTTCCAAATTTAATATTTAGCTATTATCTCGTTATAAAAAAGCAGTTGGTATTTTTTTTCACATATTTAAGGCACTACCATATACATACTTCAAACATGGTGTAAATAGTTTTGTCTACTTAGAAGGTTTTGAAAAATACATTCGTATTTTCTAATAAAAACCTCATATTTTAAATTTCAATACCTATTTTGTTAAATCTAATTCAAATGAGTGCATTGGTATTAATATTATTAATTTATAAGCCTTCTGGGACTTACAATTTTGATTTCTATATAGTCTTTTTGTCACTAAATGGTGCCGGTTACAGTTTAAAAGTCTAATTAATAATTACTTCCTACCTCTCCTAACAAAACTCAGTAAAATGACTGGGCTAAAAGCGGTGCAAAAAGAGCCACTTTACAAGCAAGTATGTTGATAAATAAATTAATGTTCTTTCAGTTATAAGGCCCGCTTGCGCCAAGCAGGGTTATCGTTAAGTAGACGTTACTTTGGAATTAAATTATAATTATGTCTTGCACCATCCTGTTTTAGGGGCTAAACTTGTGTTATATTTAAACCACCGATGTGGTAGGTTTAAGTCACTAAACTACGTGCTAAATGTCAAAATTAAGGCAACAGCTGTTTTTACAGTTTTGTTGTAGGCTCTTGCAACTCTCTAACAAAAAAATTTTATATGAAACGTGCACGGACGCCATTTAATTCCTTTGACCGGATGCACACGTTTCATACATTCTGGATAATAGGTCGCGACCAGTTTTGAGTCTGGAACTCCCTACTCTTATAACGTAGTGTGTTACATTCGCTTTGATAACAAGAATGAACGATGAAAACGAAATATCATTGTCAAAATGAAACAAATGAGACAGACAAATACAAAGAGATGCAATGTGAAAGAGACGTGCATATATTATGTTCATTCGTCATTCAGTTTTCATATTTTGTCGGATTATATAAACTCGGTCAGTTAGGATATTGCCAGCGAAAAATTGAGAACTGTCAGGTTAGTTAACTATGAACTAGTTTTCATTGGCGCAAGACAATCTTCGATAACACTTTAGGTCGGTGCTACTAAAAACGGGGTTACGCATTTTAACCCAGCATTTCGCGCAAGTGGGCCTTAGTACTTTTCTAGTTTTGAAGTCGGTTTAAATTTTTTGTCATATTATGCAGGTATAGATAACAAAATAAAGTACGTAAATATTACTGTAATCAAACCCTTTAAAATCGCTATCGACATCAAAATATTCACTATTGTTACCACTTTGCTCAAATTTCTAACTAGGCAGGCGTATAACTTCGTTATCAGGGCCCAAGCTAAAATTTAAATTCCTAAATCAGATTATGCAAAAGTAATCCTTACGGAGTTGATGAAATGGAATTATAAAACTTATTATTGTTAGTAAGACTGTGTTATTTGTAGTGGAAATAATTATGAATACAAAATATCGATTTGAAAATAATTTGAAGTCTTAGTAGAGGGGAAGAGGCACTTGTCGGCATAGTGGAGTTTCTTTCTTAGAAACGATCACTGAAGTTAAGCAACCTCAGGTCTGGTCAGTCCATGGATGGGTGACCGTTTTAGTTTATTTCATCCCGGGCGTTCCGTTACTTCGTAAAGCTCGTTTTAAGCAGTTAGTCTCAGATTGTTCCATCAGATTGAGGTGTATTGATTATTTTGATTAGGTATTTGTGGTTGGGCTATTGCAAGCAAGGGTCGTTGCAACACTGAGACCAGCGCTGGTCCTTTGTGTTCGCCCCAAGCTCACCCATATTTTACGCATACCTGCGAACTTATGGTATTTTCTTTTCATCCTCGGGAGTGCAGGTTTCCTCACGATGTTTTCCTTCACCACCGAGCTAGTAAATGATAAATACAACCGTACATAAATTCCGAAGAACTTAGTGGTACAGGCCAGGAATCGAACCGCGGCCTCAGTATTGAGGCGCTAGCTCTCTTCCGTATGGACTATCATAGCTCTTTTGAGATTGAGGTGTATCTAAGTATTCGTCAAGCCCTCGGGGGAGGTGTATATGCGGTAGTCCACCACGCGTGCTAAAAGCGAATTTGGTATTACGTACATAAGTTAGACGTACATGGCATGTTGTCCGATAGGATTTGAACCCAGACTCCATGACTGAGTGTTAGAGTGAGTAGTTTGATACTTCGACATAACGCACCACCGAAACGACGCTCTATTCAGATAATGGTCTATTTGCTCAACTCAAGCAATCCTTCGATAAAACAAAACAAATGAACAAAACATCTTGTTCAACAAGAAACTCCAATAGTCCCCTTCACCGATAATCCTACAGGGTCTTAAGCTTCTGTTCTTACCGACGGTAAAAGCATTGATTAATTATTTCTTTTATTAGAAAGAAGATTTAAAGGGCGTCCCTTCATTTTCTTTGTGATTGAAGTACCTATTGATAATTAATGTTCGAGTAACAAATTAATTATCAACTCGCTGTACCCGTGACTTGACACAGCCGGAGTCACCATCTAGGTGGTTACGTGGTCACACCTACTTACATTAGGACCTCCCCTCCAAAAGCATAACACGGTTCATGAAGTCCGTGGGCCTAGGAAATGACATTTAGGTCTAGGGTGAGAGCTACAATAGATCTGTCTAGGTCGCGGTAGCTGTTGGTCATTGACCAAGCCTTTACAACCAAATAATAATAAACACCCGTGACTTCGTAATATAAATAAAGAACATTTGATTGTAACTCGAATATTTCAAGAAATTTTACAGTTCTTCCTTGGTTCTTCCAGTACATTTTGAAATGTTAAAACATGTTTCAAGCCGGTTTACTTTTTAGTGTTAACGCGGTACCTACTACATGGTACTCCAAACCATAAACTTAATATTACTACTTAATAGTATATTAAGTTTATGCTCTAAACTAAGCGTAGGACATGCCACATACCAATTACTTTTTATGACTTAATGTACGTTAACGACTACACTTAAACGGTAGACGAATTTGGATGCGTATGTGAAGTGACACAAGAAAAACTCTAGAAACTCAAAAGTAGAAGCTTCAGTCAAACTTCAGTGTCAATGAACTAAGGCTTCAATATTTTCAAATTTGTGATCTTTGCTGCCTAAACCTCCGTGAAATATGTGAACTATTATTCATTTCTCTCCGTTGGTATCCATTTTGTTAGGTAGGGAATATAACGCGCTCTATCCCTACAGGGTGAAATTGATATCATTAGCATCCGTTTAAACTAAGAGTCTACCCATCAAATTGAACAACTTTTACTATGGGAGCAAACCAATTGGAGCAAATAAAAAATTTGCTTGTCCATACTAAACTGCAATCTCGACGAGCGAGTTCGCGACTCAAATGTATTGCTGTTGCACAGCAGTTTTTTTTTTTGCCCCGATCGGTTTGCTCCCATAGTAAAATTTGTTCAGTTTGATGTGTAGACTCTTAGTTTAAAAGGATGCTAATGATATCAATTTCACCCTGTATAGGGTCTTTCCTAATATGCTAAGTTTCAAGTCGATTAAAATATATGTGACAGCAGTTATTTTTTTCGCGATTTCGATGTTGATCACATAGAGAAAGTTGTTCATTTTGATGGTCTGATCGTCCTCTTGAAAATCGCGCATATTAAGTTGAACCCTGTATACCGTGGTTCTCGTCTCTATGTATTCAATCACAGTAGAAATAGCATGATGACTATATTTCAGTTCGAGACCTGATGTGACCAAAAAATACAAAACAAAATAAATTCAAACTTACCTAACCTAACATAAGTTTTATAAGATTACATTTTCATAAAATTTCCCTATGGACGTGTGACCTTACGAAGAAATGAAAGGTTTTGGCCGAGATACACGCGTTTACCTGCATTATATCTACTTAGCCTGGTTCTGTCTTCTGGAGATACTATGGTGGTATTATAATAGTAAATACAGTCTAATGTGCGCCTTTTGCTGTTAGTTGCGACTTGCACTTTATATGCCTAAATTAGTTCTTAAAGCAACCACTAGGTATTTGCCCTAAGGGAGCGCATTTGCAAGGTATTTGCGGTGTGATGGGTGGCGCACCTGTGCGCTGTACGAAATTCAATACAAAAATGCAAACTACTGACGTATGATGAATTGATGATATCCTCCACGATGTATCCGTCGACGGAGACCCTCATTGGTTCCGGGCGTGAGCTGGGATGCGGCTGGAGAATATGTTTTGTGTTGAATAATCTTGTTACACGCATCAAAATAGAGTTAGCCAGTCGAATTCTACTTGTAGTTATACTTATGGTCTTGGCGTTTGTAGTAGGTATAGCATCTAGTCATCTTTCTATTTTCTTTTCGTGTGAGCAGAGCCCTGGTGTCAGAGTTTTTTGAGAACGCCTTACGGCCTCTGACGTGATTTTTATGTAACGACTACCACCACCAGAGATAGTAGCCGGGACCAACGGCTTAACGTGCCATCCGAAACACTGTATCATTTTTTTTTTCAGACAATCAGGTGATTCAACCTGCAAAGTCCTAGCCAATTGAGGAAAAATGCACAAACAGACATATCACTAGGTGTCCCCCGTGGGAATCGAACCCACGACCTCCGAGTCGAAAGCCCAATGCTCTTAGCCATTAGACCACGGATTCAGTCATGATAACTTCTGGTGTAAATGTATCACAAACCTTACTTGTTAGGAGCCTACTGAAATATTAACAGCTATAAATTCCGCCGAGGATTGAGCGCTATGTCAAAATACGGCCGAGTAGCAGCTTTGACAAATACGCCATTACGATTATTTATTTTATATCTTAAAATGTTTATTGGAAAGAAAATTACCTGAAGGAACAGTTCATTGCTCAAGACCAATAAGGGAAAAAAAAATTACATCTAATCAATAACTAATTTTATTATGTGTACCAGGATCATCATCATCATCTTATTTAAGAGCTAGGCTCTTGTCGGTGGAGTTTTCGCCAATCCTGTCTCCTTTCCGCTAGTCTCTTGAGTTCTTGATACGATACGACATCAACCTTTTCCTTCACTTGGGCCAGATAACTCTGTCTAGGTCTTCCTCTGCCTCTTCCCCTCTATCTTCCCTTCCAGTATGGTTTTAAAGAAATTGTCGTTTCGTATCAAGTGTCCGATCATTTTTCCCCTCCGGTTTTCGATTGTTTTTAAAATGTTTCTCTTTTCTTTTACCATTCTTAGCACCTCTTCATTTTTTATGCGTTCCGTCCATCTTATCCCCTCCATTCGCCTCCAACACCACATCTCAAAAGCTTCCAGCCTATCTCGATCTCGTTTAGTCAATGTCCACGTCTCGCTACCGTACAATGCAATGCTCCAGATGTACACTTTAATTAAGCGTTTTCGTACCAGGATCATCTATCTGAAATGTCACGCCTATTTCCCATTGTAGTAGGCAGATACCAGGATCATCTTACTCAAAAGACGCAAATCGACTTTGTATACAATAATGGTACTTAGTAACTATGAAGCAAGCTATGCTATAGCGTCACGTCACTCTTGGTTGGCTTAAACAGGGTGTAAGTGACAACCTAGCAAATTCTGAAACGGTGAATTTAGACCATCAAACTGAACAACTTTCACTATGGAGCGACCGTCAGGAAAAGGAAAATTAAACTCAAATGAGTGGAGCAGCAGACTTTTTTTATTGCGTTTCCTGATGGTGGCTCCGTAGTGAAAGTTGTTCATTTTGATGGTTTTGAATGCACCGTTTCAGTATTTGCTAGGCTGTCACTTACACCCTGTATCACAGTAAAAGAAAAGAGTATTTATCCTTGCTTGATTAAGGCCATCCAAAGATTGAATGAATGAATGAAATATACTTTATTTACACCAAAAGAAAATACAATGCACAATAGGAAACATAAACTGAATATGGTACAAATAAGGCGGTCTTATCACTAAAAAGCGATTTCTTCCAGACAACCTTAGGGTAGAGGAAATATAACAAAGAACGGGTCGGTGTTATAAAAAACAACATTATAGGTGAAAAAGAAGTGAATACAACAAATACATAAATACATACATATTACATTTAATTAAGGGTACATAGATAAATAACATATATATAATTATATATATATAAATAAAAATATATAATATATATCACACATGCTACAACAAAACATAAACATACCTACACGTACCGGAAATTTAGATAGAAAAATTTGTCATAATCTTGTAAAGAAGATTGTTATTATTATCAGCCATTGATGTCCAACTGTTGGGCAAAGGCCTCCCTCCATTCTCTTCGTTCTATCTCTTTTCTGTGCTTCGATAGGCCGGTTTATAAGGAAGCCATCAATTTCATCCCGCACCTTCATCTAAGTCTGCCTTGACGCAGATTTCCTTTCTTTGACGAACAGTTGGTGGTGGTTTTGGCTTATAGGTCATCTAGCATGTAGCAGACATGTCCAGCCTAATTCCCCTTTAGATTGGCAGTATTTGTGATGACATAACATGGCACTGGGGTTCTGGAGCAAATGATATCATTGATGAATAATGAGTGATGACAATAAAAGACTGTACTAGTAACTAAATATTGTGGCTGTATTTTGTAAGTGCATGATGAGAATTTATTTAAGAGCTAATTGCACTGTGTACACTTAATATTATTATGGAAAATTAAATTGATTTATTTTGATTTTGTACTATCAATGTTGAGCAGCATTTTTCGGTTTCTTATTCTGTGTTTTTGATCGTTGAATTGAATATGCTAACATTGCGTTTATCTAAAACTGCTTAAAAGATAGATTTAGTTGTAGCAAAGATCTGACCAATCTGAAAAGCATAAGTGAATTTATTTTTATATTATCCAATAGAATTGACCAAATCTTCTATACTTCGACTTTATATCACTTAATAATATTACATTCATATTTCTATCCAATTTCATTCAAATTATCCCAAAATTCTGTACGAAGACAAAATCCCTTTTATCTCAGCATTTAAGTGGATTCGTTATACGAAAATGATATTTTTTCCTTAAAGAAATATTGATAGCGCGTGACAGGTTTCGTTTTTGCAGGGTTCTTACTTTTTTTGGAAAGTGGCGGTGCAGTTGCGAAATCGCCTACGCTCAAAAATCGCTTGTGTGATATGGCTCTTTAACTCTAGTTAGTTACTCGACGCCTTTTGCTCTAAATAATTTACATTATTTGCGACTTACTATATTTTTAAATGCCGCTTTAAAATAAGATCGAGTGCAGTTGGAATGGTGTAGGTGATCCTAACTATAAAATATCAAGGAACTTGTAGTGTTAGCATAGCATAGCATATGCTCACGACTATAATCCCCGAAGGGGTAGTCAGAGATATTCTGAAACCTCAGAACATCCACGTTTCACTATAGTACCGAAACTCTGCCCAGTGTGACGGGGAGTGAGCCCGTCGCCACTTGTAATGGACAGTAGGTACAATACATGCCTCGAAATTGAAGCATGCAGGTTTCCTCACGATGTTTTCCTTCACCGAAAAGCCAGTGGTGTTACAAATTACAAATCGTACATAAATTCCGAAAAACTCATTGGTACGAGTCGGCCCGGACGGGGATCGAACCATCGCCTCCTGCACTGCAGGCAAGGTTACTCGCCACTGGACCACCACGGCATATAGTAGTGTTAGTGATTTCAAATGAAAGATAAAGAATTCGGATTATCATAATCTTCTACTTTTACTTCCTTCATAATCATTATCTTTTATTTCTTTTATGGACATCTACATTTACCACAGTTTCACCAGTAAATACTATGAAGAAGAAACGGCAAGAAACTTCATAGTAGGTATCACAGAATATGACGAAGTATTGAATTAGGTCCAGCGGCGCGTGCACTCGGCGACGTTCTTGAACAGAATGTCTCGTGCCATTTTTTTCGAATTGGCCAATACAGCATTACACAGAGAGCATCGACTGTTTATTACTGCGGCCCTGGTAGGTCTACCGAACGAGTCCCTAAGGGGTATGGAACTCGGCAATGGACATTGCTGGGGCTACGCGGGCTACGATTGGGAAGTGAGGATCGGTGAGATCTCGTGCCCTTGTACGACTTCGTTAGTGAACGACAGTGGAGGCAACGGAAATTCGCTCTGCAACTTCAGTGCACAATACAACACTCTCCGACATAAATACATGTTAGACTGTTTTACATTAGTACGTAATAATTTCATTCTACTGATATTCTGTAAACTACGATCGACTAAAATACTATTTTCATCTATTAAACGGAACCCTAAAAAGGGTAAGCAGTTTCGAAACGTATTAGTTCGACCCTTTCCTAATCGACAACGTTTCATTTCACTTTAGAAGTCTCCAAACATAACCTTAAGCTTTCGTTATAAGAATTACAATGGCGTATTTGTAAGTCATCGTTTGTAAGACGAATGATACGTAAAGGCAATGTTTAGATTACTTTGTGAATAGCGCCATCTATTTTGCCAGATTGTCTTCTAATATATCTTTTGCAATATAAGATAATCTTTTCTTACATAATTTCCCTTTGATTGTAGTAGGGTTTTATTGAAAGGCCTTTCTGAAGTTTATTATAAAAATTCGAATGATTTTATGACAAGAATTGAGAAAGGAATGATTTGGTCATGTCGATAGGATGTCGCATTGAAAGTCTGTTATTCCTTAGACGCGTTTCGGTTGCCTGCTCCCCAGTTAGCAACGAAGCTCTATCAGTTGATGGTGGCTCAAGTGCTTGTGCATGAAACAAACCTTGAAATCACCAAATATATTTGCTATTAAAACTAGGAATCACAATTTGAAGATTGGAATAGAATAGATTGATTACGCTAGAGAACAGAAGCAAATTATATTGTTAGAAAGTGATATATTTTGCGAATTTTAAGTGGCAGCGTCTGCAGAGGACACCCTCGTAGGATGTAGGTATACCTACAGAAATGTGAGATTCGAAGTACTCGAAAACGGCGACCGTAATGTGTAAACATGCAAGGGAATGAGGCAAAAGAAATATGTTGGGATCGTAGGAAGTAGTACGCCTTAGGCTGACCTTCCACCAGAGTTAAGGAGTTGAGGGTGGCGGTGAGCATAGCTTCAATTTCCTTATCAAGCGAGCGTGCTATTGGTAGATTTGTTATCACTCACAGCATTAACTTCGCCTGATATATTTACTCGTTAAGGCTTTACAACCATTCATCCATCACAGCCCTTGATCAATCCGTCTTCGGACATAGGTCCCTCCATATTTTTACATGACATTCTGTCCCTTGCCCTCTGCATCCAGTTGGGACCCGCGTGTCTCCAAATATCATTGATCCATCTTTATGGTGCGATTTGACAACCCGGTTGGTGTAACGGTTACTACGCCGGACTACCAAACCTGGGTCCTGTGTTCGAATCCCGGTTCGGTCATGGATTTCATATGTTCGTGCCGTTGTTATATGGATTCCATATTTAAAAGCCTATAGTGCTTAACTTGGGATCATTACAATGTATGTGCCTGTGAGCGTTATTTATTTATCTCCACATCCATGGTTCTAAACTGTCTACTATGTCCACGACCTTTGTATTTCGCCTAAACCACTCATTGCGCTTACGATAGACATCCAAAAAACGTTAACCACAAAAAGGTAGGTATTCTTTAAATGTGGATCTATTTTTACGATCTCATCCTATCATGTTTATCTGCTTATAATCTTCAATTTTCTTCTAAACCTTAAATCTTAAGAAATACAGTTCTATTTCCAGAGGAATAAATGCCGGAGTTAGGACATTATTTTATAGGGAATCATCGAAAATGTTCCCCGTTAGAGTGACGAAGGTATTTTGCGTCGAAAAGGAAATTTGAATCGATGCCATTGAACCTTTGATATCTAACCATCAACCCTTAGTACGTTTTTTTTTTTTTTTTTTTTTATGTCTGATAGGTAAGCATTTGACCCCGATCTCACCTGATGTTAAGTGACGATGAGGCCGAAGATGTAGCATGCTTACCTAGAAAAGTGCCTATTCACTCTCGCCTTGAAGAGGCCCAAGTTGTATTGCTCAGGGAACAGGTCCGCAGGCAGTACGTTCCACTCTTTAGCCGTGCGCATTATAAAAGAAGAAGCAAACTTCTTAGTGCGAATTGCTGGTATGTCAACAACATAAGGGTGGAAACCCAGCCTGCGTCTCGTCCCTCGCAGATGAAAGGGAGACGGAGGTATTAGATCGTGTAATTCCGTCGCACACTCTCCGAAATGTATCCTATAAAAAACAGACAGACAGGCTACCTTGCGACGATGCTCAAGACTTTGCAGCTTCGCCACCGAGGTTGGATCACCTATGAGCTTCCTGGCACGCCTGTCGATTGAGTCCAACGCGGCCAACTGGTATTGGGCAGACCCGTCCCCGTAGCCATGATTTTATGGTACATAAGTAGAAATCGCTCTTTAGATTAGAACAATCCACAGTAAGGCCCTTTTCACACACACAGTGTATGCTTCCGTTTACTTAGACATACGTTTGAACAAAAAATGCTTTAATACTTTTCCGCTGGGCTATTGTGTGAGTATTCTATTATATCGACACAAAATCTATAGGTAATGTATATATGAGACTAGAATGTGCTGACCAATTTTTAAGTAAATTGTGTTTCTCCGATCATCAAAATAATCCATTGTCTATATTAATGGCGTTTTGCTTGTGACTAGGCACTGCATCTCTACCAATGTCTAGTTTGTGTGAGTCTAAATCTCAATCTCAAACACTGTTGAGAAGAGAAAAAGAAAAAAAGAAAATATTGAAGAAGAGAGGCGAAGAGGGCGCCCTCGTAGGACGTATGCTGATCAAATCAGTTGCGTCCTACAAAAAAGGGAGGTGCGTAGTACTCGAAACCGACGTGCATGTATGAAGAGATATATGGATGAGCATGAAGCAAAAGAAGTATGTAAGGATCGTAGTAAGTGGCGCGCTCTGGTCTCTGCCTACACCACTGGGAAAGAGGCGTGACGTTATAGATAGATATATAGATAGATAGATGAAGAAGAGAAGGCCACGTAGCAAGCTCAAAAGCGACCAGCGCGAATGTCACGCAAATGACACAGCCGCTCTTGGCCACACTCGCAACGTGACTCCAAAACAAAATATAACGGACTAAGCAGAATGGCCAAGAACTGCCAAAAAACACCATGTCGATTTGATATTGATATAATAGGGTAGTTACCTAGGTAGGTACACAATTAGCACCCATGATATTCCAGTGTATTTCAATCAAAGTAATCATACCAGAGAGTGTGTTCTCCAGCAAAACCACCTTGATATCACTTGCGTCTCAATTTATAGGAGATAGGCTAACCTTCCGCTCACCAAACATCTACCCTAACCCTAACCGCATAGGTATAAAGTCAACTATAACAAGCCCCTAAAGATCACTGAGACGAAAACCCACGAAAATAAAGCATAGTATACATAACATAACGAAATCCTAAAAGACCTGCCAACAAAGGATGTCAGGGTACACAAGCGTAAAGGTGCAGCCACATCGCAAACAATACGTGTATAATCCGTGGTTAACAGTACCCACCTTAACTGGGTCAGTACACATAGATTTGTTGGTAATTGAATTTTTGGGTTTCTTGCCTAAAGTTTTTTGTCTCTGGGAGTCAGCAAAGTGCAAATCCTTATGTTTTCAAAATGATAGCTGATCAGGATCAGTTCAGGAGTGTAATATCACGATAAAAGTATGCAATAACAATAATTAATTTCATATTATCTGCAACAATAACCTGGAAATTTTATATAAATCAAGAATGAACGTTGTTTTGCAAAACTTTTATAAATTAGTGATTATATAAAAAAAGTTTTTGTTGTGTATTTCCCAGCTAAAAATACTTACCTACGTCATTTCAGCCAGAATAAGTTTTGCTTTAAGTTGGTTAAAATTTTTGATAAAATTACGCGCCTTTTCATGAGAGCAAAACATACATACATACATACATATGCTCAAGCCTATGTCCCACTACTGGGGTAGGCAGAGACAACAGATCGCCACATTCGATACGATTCTGACACAGATCTTTCGCCTCCTCAACATCCATAAGTTTCTTCATACAAGCTCGACGGTTCCGGGTACATTTTATTTGGCCCTTCTTCAGTACGCATCCGATTTGGTCAGCATACGTGCGCCTAGGACGACCCCTTTCAACCATTCCATTCACACTTGCCTTGTAAATTTCATACGTCAACCTACTTTCGCTCATTCTTTACACATGGCCAAACCACTTCAACATACCTTTTTCAATCCTAATCACTACATCTTCTTTCAGACCACATCTTTCTCTTATCACACTATTCCGTAACCGGTCCTTCAAAGTCACACCACACATAACCGCATTTATTCTAGATTCATATGATAGGAGCAAAACGGCAGCAACAAAATAGGCAGAAAACCCAAACATGACCAAACGAAAACTCAATCTACATTTTCATCTCTTTGCCAATGCACAGTCGGTCACAAAAATCAATAGTAGAGTGAACGACCTAGCTCTCCCCGGGATGCACTACTGCCAAGGGCACCACTATATATCATCCCCCCTTCTTTATGGGAGCCACTTCTCTATGGAGGCCATTCCCCCTCATGAGCCCCCCTTTATGC
The DNA here is from genome assembly GCA_927399405.1 of Agonopterix arenella. Lineage (NCBI taxonomy): Eukaryota > Metazoa > Arthropoda > Insecta > Lepidoptera > Depressariidae > Agonopterix > Agonopterix arenella. The sequence continues at coordinate 2,294,583 of OV656711.1, forward strand.
AATTGGCGCGACTAAGTGTCTGGAACCTTGACATTTTGGGGAGAACATTGTATTGTAGTACGAAGGTTAGAACGTGTCTTGGATGAACTGGTGAAGGTTGAAAAACAGATTATTGGAGGATTAATGCTTCTGTTGTATAGTTGATGGCATGTTATGGGATTTTTGCAAGGTGAACAGATTTGCCAATCGTGTTAGAGGCTGATTGTTGATTTGCTGGATGTGTCGGGTAGTGTTGTCGAAGTAATACAATACATTAAAAATACAAAATAAAATAAAATAAAAGCAATAAAATGTTTTGTCCTTTACAGTATAATTTGGTGATAGAAGTTGAAAGTTAGATAATTCAAAAGAAAAGAAAAACATAACAGTAATGTCTAAGTCTTTGAGTACATGCAGATTTGCACATTTCGATGCAGCATGCATGAGATATATAACATCAAATAAGTTATTTAAAAAGAAAAAAAAATAATGTACCTACAGTGTATGTGTTAGAGTTTGTGTGTTAGTGTGAGAGGGGAGGTATGAGTGTATGTGAAAGTATGTTTTATATAAACTAGTATATACGCTTGTATAGATGTATGTTTTAGTTTGGTATGGCACAGCCTAATACTGGGTTATGGATAATTATTAATTTTAACCGGATCGCATTATAATAAAACTTATTTATTTCTTGTCGAAGAAATGAAGACACCCAGAAACTTCACTTTATTATAACAAATAGATTCTCAGTGTCTTCATATGATAAAGTTAACAGCCATGTCGTAACTTTTAGTTTGCATTCTTTTTTACGTGACTGGTAGATTGATAAATTTTTATTCACTTCGTTATATAATCTTCCTTCCTGAAAACAAAAGTATTTCCTGATGAAAGTGGTCCTAAAAATTTGTCTGCTGCAGACATTATAATGTAGTCTTTTAATCAGAGCATCATTTTGTCTGTCAAAAGGGACCACAGAATGCTGTCTTAGGATAGTAGATAGTATATAGATTTGTCTAACTGTTAGAACCTCACGCTAGTGTGTGGATAATGTGAAAATTTTTACGGGTTAAAACATGAAAAAAAAAACTTAATTTGTTTTCTTTATATTTAGTAAATTTTACTAATTAAATTGTATAAAAATATAAAATATTGCATATTTCTTATTTTATTTTCAAAAGCCCAATGGCCGAATAATGATGGAAATATCAAATGTGGAAAGAAAGAAATATGCCGCCACCACCACCACCTTAATAAATATGTAGGTACAATTAATCGTATTATTTAAATAAATATTGATTCATTGATTGATGCCGATATGGCTACGGCGACTGCTGCTGGTATAATGGGCTTCGTGATGTTCACGGATGTGGTTGATGTAGCCCAGCGAACTAAAATACATTTAGTTAAATGTTTACGGTGAAATTATGTCCGCATATAGCAGATTTGAGCACGAATTATGTTTATGTTTTAATAAATTTACTCTTATTCCAGTCTTTCCAATCTGTGATTTAAAACTATTCTTCAATTAAAACCTACAAGGTGTAAGGGACAGCCTAGCAAATACTGAAACGGTGAAATTCAATTTTGTAAAGCAGCGAAAAACAAAAGATGTTCCGTTCCGTGGTAGTCTGCGGAACTGGTTACAAATAAATACAGGGTGTAAGTGACAGCCTAGCAAATACTGAAACGGTGAACTTGGACCATCAAACTGAACAACTTTCACTATGGAGCCAACAAACGCGAAAAAAATCAGCTGTCCCATACATTTTAGTCGGATAGGTACAGCAGTTTTGTATGGTACAGTTGATTTTTTTTCGCGTTTCCTGAGGTAGGTTCCATAGTGAAAGTTGTTCAGTTTGATGGTCCGAGTTCACCGTTTCAGTATTTGCTAGGCTGTCACTTACACCCTGTATTTATTTGTAACCAGTTTCGCAATACAATTTTCTGATTTCTGGTGACATGAGACTACCACGGAACGGAACATGTTTTGTTTTTCGCTGCTTTACAATATTCAGTTTCTAATCGACAAAAAAAATTTCCGGCGCCAAAACGAACTTTGTTTGCGAACGAAACCGTAAAAACATCTGTTTTTACCTCAAAACGCAAACTAAACCCTATCATATTATCATATAGACAACATTTTATCCCGATAAGGTGAAAAGTTCCCGATGGAAAAACAAAACACTGCCGCAGTGGGATAACGACAAAAAGTTTTTATCAAAAGCTTCCATGTTTTTTTTTCGCTCGATCTTCGGTTCGTTCATCCGAAGCATTAGCTGTTTAGGTTCTTTTTGTTTTCTTCTTTTCGATTAGAAGGTTTTTTCACTTCGTTAGAGTATGAGGTGTTTCGCAATTTGCCGCGGATATTCTAATCTTTTTGAACGGTAAAGGAAAATTTCGGGAGGAAACATGCATATTAAGCTGCTGAAATTCTGATGCGTATAGGCCTTTGACTATTTATTATAAGGACTGGCCTTGCGATAGCATTTCCCCTCTGCCACGGTATAAGAACAATTGATCATTTGTGCATTTACATTCAATTTTATACCTTACGAGCGTTAACCCGCGACTTCGTCCGCACAAATTATATACCAGATTTTAAGTCAGATCATAAGCTATCAAACAAAAAAAGTTTCATCAAAATCGGTTCATTAGTTTTTGCGTGATGCCTGTTCAAACAAACAAACAAACAAACACACAAACAAACAGACAGACAAAAAATCCAAAAATTGGTGAAATGGAATCAGGGACACCTAAAAACCATATCGTAACTTTTTTTTTGTTAATATCTTCAATGTACAGACAAACTTCCTTTTACAGTTTTATAATAGTATAGATAACTAAACGAGACAGCCTATAATTGCGAAACAATAACTATGAACTTATGACGTTTGGGGTTCACACGAGTACTTTTCATGATTTTTAACATTCAAAATTAGAATAATTCAAAATTAGAATAAAATCCAAAGTTGCGGATTTCTTGTTACCTCTCCCCCCGCAAAAAGTGGCAGAAATGTTTGTTAGCAGCATATCACGCGTAACTAGTCCCTATATAAGGTCTAACAAAATTAGGTGAAACTATTTTAAGGGGATGATCAAACCATCGAACTGAACAACTTTCTCTATGGGACCAATATCGAAATCGCGAATTAAAAATAGCTGTCCCATGCATTTAGGTCGAGTAATTTGTATGGAACAGCTGATTTTTTTTCGCGATTTCAATACTGGTCTCCTAGAGAAAGTTGTTCAGTTTGATGGTCTGATCATCCCCTTAAATTAGTTTCACCTAATTTTGTTACACCTTATATAAGTAGTGAAAGGCACAGTATTAGAAAGAGTATCTGTTACTACATACAGTACGGACATTCCCTTCCTCCCACCAACTTTTTACCTCACCCCCTCTATCGCCCACCAGTTACCCGCCAGTTACCTAAGAAGAAGACTAAAGGTTCAATTTCTTTGGTTTCGTATGACTGTGCTGACGTCATCTTGTCAATTTCAATTTTTTGTATGCAGTGTCCGGGGTGTGGTATAGGCATAGAGATCTAGAGAGATGCCAACTAACGCGCTGAGTACGAAACCGAGTGTCGCATCACCACCAGTACCACGCGATTGAAAGTATTTTGTTAGCTTGAATCTGCTCATTATCCATTGCGGTATCAGAACTGAACGTTCGAATAATCTTTAGTACTACGCAAGCATTGTAAACTATTTACACATAATATCTCGACTGGCTTTCAGCCTCATAATATATTGAATCCTTATTATCGCGAGCAATGTGTTCCGTTTTTGTGCATATTGCTGCGACACTGGCCCCGACCCTTTTCACATCTCCCTTTAGTTTTTGTGATCTGTGGGTATAGGTATGTGAATTTGAAGTCTACCAATCCGCATAGGGAATGCCGGCGAATTAGTTGGTGGTATAATGCCCATACATCCTCCTTGAGGGTTACCCTCATCATTAGCTACCAATTAATACAGGGTGTTAGGGTAAACAGTTGCACTACTTTAAGGGGTGATTGTACCCATGATATTGTATAGGAAATTCGCAAAAAAAATTTTGCACCTTCCATACTAAATGCAATCAGCTGATCGAACGTTTTGTATGAAAAGTTGTTTTTTTTCTGCGAATTTCCTATACTGGATACTTGATCTTGAACCCGCACTTTTTCAATCTTTAATTTGATTCGAAATAGCACAACATGGCTGCAACATGTTTAAAAATCAATAATATTTGAAATTCGAAAAATCAGTTTTTCATACATTTTCGATGAAATGAACTAAAAAAAACAAATGAAATGTCTTTCTTTAAAACATGTCATTTTTTAAACGCAGCTTTTAGTTTTTTTTTTTAATTTATTTTAAGTTTTCATTTTTACAAAAGGTACAAATTGCTTTAATTTTCGCCAAACTGCAGAACAGTTTGTTGGCGAAAAACATTACACTCAACTTTAAAAAATGAGTCCTTAATCTTACCTTTACAATATAGTTTAGTAAATGAAATTATGTTAAAGTATTATGACAAAGTATAAAGATAATATCACAAACCCAAAACAGTAAGTTTGTGACATCACAGTCATATTATACTCAGGTACCTACTAACAGCGATTGTTTACAATGTTTATCTAATTAGGTACTATCAAATTTTTAGTGATTCAAGAATTGTTTTTTTTAGTTTAGCTTTTAAGGATATTTTACAAAGATTCTGTTTTTGCCTTAGCCAGTCAATACTGTTAAATATTTTCGGAGTTAAGTACTTAGTGGTTCTTTTACCATAGTTATTTTTAGCCGATGGTTGAATGAATTTACCTTCTCTGACCCTAGTTAGACACAATATTTCCAACCCATTTTTGACATATATGAAATAGCCCTATAGTTTTGGTAACTAATAATAATATTAAATGCTTAGATGAATAAGTTCTAAAAAATTATAACATTATTTTTCTTTGGCAGTCACTTTCACATTTGGACCCAAAAATGCGTGAAACCTTGTTGATACCTTTCATTCATTGTAATGATATTTCATATCGGATGATTTTGTTTATCGTTCCGTAACTTTCTGGGGTGATTCAGACCACCACACTGAACAACTTTTACTATGGGAGCAGACATGGGCCTCCAAAAAAAATCATCTGGTATTATACCACTCACGTTTGACAGGTGCAATAAAAACCTACGGCGCCGCGTATCTCTCGCGATACAGGCTCTCGCGCATTGACATAAGGCGCACTTTGCTTCGTTGTTCCTTCGAAATTTGAAAAAGTTCGCAGAATCGGGAGTGTGCGGTATCAGCAGTAACTATTGAATAATCATTGATAATACTATCATTCAAATTAGCTTTCTTAATGTTACACTTAAATCTATGTAAGAGGCACAAAATATGTCCAGCTCATGTATTTGAGAATTTATGAAGTGTATTCTATTTAGCCCAGTCATTTTACGGAGTTTTCTTAGGAGGGGTAGGGAGTAATTATGAATTGTACTTTTAAACTGTATCCGGCACCATATAGTGACAAAAAGACTATCTGAAAACATATTTAAAAAATTCGCTACGCAACATAGAAATCAAAATTGTATCTCCCAGAACGATTTTAAATTAATAATATAGTAGGTTAAGTTAATATTAATTGAATTTACTACTTAGAGTAAACTATTCTGAAACATCGTCAAATTGTCGTAATATAATAAAAATAGCAATGTCAAATAAATATAATGATAAAACATAATATTAATACCAATGCACTCATTTTAATTAGATTTCACAATATAAATTATTTTATAGAGCAATAAAATAGGCACTGAAATTTAAAAAATGAGATATTTATTAAAAAATACTAATGTATTTTTCATCGCCTTCTAAGTAGACAAAAATATTAAAACCATGTTTGAAGTATTTATAACGGTAAAGCCTTAAAAGCTTGAAAAAAAAAATTTACCATTAAATTTTTTAGAACGAGATAAATGCTAGATTTAAAATTTGGGGCTGTTGCTGATATGATATTCTTTTAATTTTGTTAAATTTTTAAGCTCAAATTGGCCCTTACTATACCGAAAAAAATATCGATTATTAATTAGTCCCGGCTCAAACCGTAAAATGACTGGGCTATATTCTTATTCTAGAGAAGGGATATTCCAAGTAGGAGCCACTCAAGTTACGAAGATAATAAAGTGAAAATTGAGTAAGAACGTAAATCTAAGCTCTTGTAAGCTATATATTTTATATCTTATTACACCGCCATAGCAAGTTTTTTTTACTTATGAGTTCGTCCATCCCATGGTTGTCTGGAAGAAATCGCTTTTAGTGATAAGACCGCCATTTGTACTCTTACGTTCTTTTTATTCGTTTTTGTTACTGTATATTTTGGTGTGCAAATAAAGAATATTTATGTTATGTTATGTTATCTATGCACTAAAATGTTATTGGGAATGGGAACCGCAGCAGCAGGAACGTTTGAATAATGATTATGGTAGAGTATCGACGGCACGTAGGGAACGTGTGCACTGCATGAAGCTGATAAATTGATAATCCACTGGCTGTAACGAATATACATAAATTCACGACTAAAATATCTTCTGGAATGGACAGAAATGCCACAACTACCAACTAATATTTGACGGCCCGGTAGCACAGTCTGTAGTGAACCTGCCTGCTGTGCCGAAGGTGGCTGGTTCGAATCCCGTAAAGGATAATATGAATATTTGTACCTGAGTCATGGATATTTGTATCTATATATGTATTCTATATCGTTGTCTAGTCATCATAATACAGGTCCACGTACTTTAAATGTGACTAGATAATTTGTGTGACAATGTCCAAGATATTTATTATTTACGGCTTTTAAAAGGGGTGATCAGACAATCTCAAACAAAAAAAACATGCTGCTCCATGCTAAACTGCAAACCTACTCCACCTAGATGGCTAAGCTTGTTTTTTCGCGCTTTCAGTAAAAGGTAGGTTAATCATTCCCATAAAAAAAACCGTCAGCTTATTAAGAAGGACCCTGTATCTTTATTAGCCCAATCATTTTATTGTTTGAGCCGGGACTAATTAATAATCGATATTTTTTTTTGTATACTTAGTATTTAAGAGCCAATTTGAGCTTAAAAACGTACCAAAATTAAAAAAAAAACCTGTCAGCAAAGGATCCTTTAAAAGTTTGCTATTATCTCTTTATAAAAAACCTGATGCTAATTTTTTTATGCACATTATCATTGTACATACTTTAAACATGGTGTAAATATTTTTTTCTACTTAGAAGGTTTTGAAAAATGCATTCGTATTTTCTAATAAAAATCTATTTTTTTTAATTTCAATGCTTATTTTATTGCTCAAAAATTATTTATATTGTTGAATCTAATTCAAATGAGTGCATTTGGTATTAAAATTATTAATTTAAAAGCCTTCTGGGACTCACAATTTTGATTTCTATGTTGCGTAGCGATTTTTTTTTAAATATGTTTCAGATAGTTTTTTAGTCACTAAATGGTGCCGCATACAGTTTAAAAGCCCAATTAATAATTACTTACTACCTCTCGTAACAAAACTCCGTAAATTGACTGGGCTATATAGGCATACAGTTGCAGCGAGGCTTACTTTTAGAACGCTGACGATAATTTTTTTTTACTTTTATACTAATTTAGAGAAAAAGTGAATAACTTCCTCTGGCTATTGGAAATTGGAATGCCGGGGTCCTCAGTCCAACTGTTCTTAGCTAGATTTTGATAATTTTGATACTACGTTTCAGCAGTGGTCATCTGACTAATCATCAAACGTGTACCTTGATGTGTCTTATGCGCTGAAGATGACTCTGAACAATTTCAAATGTAGCAAATCTGCGTTCTAAAGGTCATAACGATAGTTGCTGACCCAGAATTGACAACGTGGATCCCAGAGAATGGACGTCACATTCAGGGTCGACCTCGGAAGAGATAGAGGGACGACCTGGATTCAGTGATGGAGCTAGCTCAAGACAAGGATGCGTGGAGGATAAAGGGAGATTGCCCAGGGGTGGAATGAAATAGACTAAGAAAACAAAACTTTTGAATGACGTAATTGTTTATCGTTTCTGCAATTTGCTTCCTGGTTAAGTTTCCACTTTATAGTTAATTCTCTTGAACGTTGTAGAACAAGCCACTGGGGTGAGATCAAACTGAACAACTTTTAATCAAAGTGTCGGAGAGGAAGTCTCAGGAACATGGTTAAGTTTTAAGATATATTTCTGCTCGGACAAGAATTATGTCGAGCAATTGGATACGTTATATAAATCTACGACGGACATTCCCTTTTGGGGTAATCGGAAACTTAAATATAACAATAAAAACCACACATTAATGGGCAACTGTAACTAATGTTTAAAAATATATATATTTGCCTACAACTGTTTAAAAAAATAATTGAGATGACAAGTTTATTTTTTATTTTTATTGTTATACTTATTAGTCTAGGTTATTAGGAAGTATAAACGATTTGCTAAAAATTCTATCGTTAATGCATCTTTAAAGCATTCACGCAAAATGTTATAGTCCAATATTTATTTATTTATTTATTTATTAGGCACACAAAACAGATTACAGTTATAAAAACACCAAATATTGACAAATTAAAAGATAAAGCAAGCCATAATCCTAAGCATATGTGCACATCATGAAATAGATAAACAATTAGCATCGTGTGCGTGTCTCTATACATACTAAAAATAAAATAATAAAAACAAGATAATAATTTTTCAATGCATCGAACGACAAAAAATACTACCAGGTTAAACAAAAAAGAAACAAAAATTATTTAAATATTAATAAAATAGAGATACAAAATCTCTGTTTTTGAACTGAACCATACCACCTACGAGGATAAAACTCATACTTTTATACCGAAATTCTTTCAAAATTGGACAAGCGAGGATAAATCGAATGATAAATATGCAAGGGCAAAATCTACTAGCTTTAAAAGCATGTCACGGAATATAAGTTATTCCAATAAAATTTATTGGTAAAGCGCCGCGGACGTAAATTCACTGAACCGTTAACAAAATCATCACATCTTGGCACCAGACTCGTGTGTGTACTAGCAATTTATCAAACGCAAACTTGACATAATTTCCCCCCTTGCATCTTGGCAGCCATTTCGTTGAAAGCCTTGACTGTGAAAATGTTATGGCGTTATGCTTCTTTTGCTCTAAACCAGAACTTGGCAATGAAGAGTAGATATTAAAAAAGTTTTCTGGCAAAATGCGCTTTTGGCAAACTGTGGAATACTTGTAGAATTTGTTTAGGGGATAACTTTTAGATATTGAAACGCTTTTAAGTATTAAGACGTTTTCCACAGGGTGTAACAGCCAAGTAACGACTGAATTGGTAAATTCAGACCATTAAACTGATCAATTTCGGCATCAGTTATTCGTTACCAGTCTGCTACATTAGTTATTTTAATACAATCGTCATCATCGACATAGCTGATAGAAGTCCACTGCCTGGCCTAGGCCTCCCCCAAGAATCATCCAACGGTTTCCCGTCGCCTTCACCAGGTCGTCGGCCCACCTTGTGGCACCCACCCACGATACGCTTTATTACAATAAGTGCCCATAAATATATTCCTCTAGTAATTTTACCAAATAAACGCAGTCTGTTTTTCACCAAAAGTTTGGGGACAATATAAATGTCTATAGTAGATCGTTATTTTTGATACAATTTCGTAAATGCAGCACAAACTTTTATGATTCAGAAATTTCATATTATTACCATAATAAGATTGTAAAGGTCGTATCTATCTTTCAAAGTATCCTAAAAACACAACCCACGACTAGAAGGTCGAGGGACACATTATAACTGCAAACATCTTTTTATCTTATACGATATATTTTACCGATAGTTTTTTAGAACCATGGTATCAGTAATATTGGAAGCATAAACGAAAAAGTATTAACGCTAACAGGCACATACATGGTAATGATCCCAGACGTGAGCTACTAGCCTTTTTACCCCCGACGCAAAAAGAGGGGTCTTATAAGTTTGATTATTATGGACAACATTCAACAAAATGATCGAATCGGGATTCCAACCCAGGAGACCAAAATTATTTCTGTCGATTCAATTTTGTAGTGTGAAAATGAATTTTCTCAAGAATGAATCTAGATTAGTAAATCTAGATGGAAGATGCCGAGCAAAGTTTGATTGCCTAGGTACTAAAATATTTATTATGCTCCTCTTGACACTAGCTCCTAAATACAAATCAGAAAATCTAATAAGAACTTTCTTCTATCAAGGGAACTAAAACTTATTCTCGCCTTCAATATGTAAGTAATATCTAATCAACCTTATTATCCAGAATGAAGTAAACAACCTAGCATATAACCTATGTGATATAACCTTGTTATTAACCTTGTATCAAAAGAACGCGAAAGTCAGACCATTTGGCGCCGTGAACGAAAATAGGTCAGTTTTAACGCTGGAGGCTCGTCTGGTGAGGGTGGCATTGGATAAACTGCCCATTTCAATGTAAGCTTGGCCACAGGCGCGCATAAAAGAAATGCAAAATGTTGAAGTTGGTACGATAGGCGAACACAGGCGTAACATTTAGCGGAGGGAAGAGCTATGCACAACAGAGATTGGTTTCTTTCTTTGGCTGAAAAACGGGAAAGGAAGTACTATCGACTTGCAAGCACAAATGACACAGCAAACTCTAATTTTACTTACTGTTGCTCTCGTATCGGGCTTTATAGTCACGAGCGTAAGTTCGGCCAAGACGCTGCTTGAGTCAACTTTTATAGATGGAAACGCCAATGACGATAATAAGCGTACAACAATGAGCCGCCACATTTAAGGACCTATTACACTGCAGGAACCAAAATCGAGGTCCAACTAACAACAGCTGCTGGAGGACGGCCGGGCCAAAAGTATCAATCCTGGCCTGGCGAAATAGTGATTTCAATTATGAATCGAGTAAAATAATGTTGGTGGAAAAAGATGCGGTGGAGTAACGGGGGCGACTACATGACGAAAGCCAATGATAAGAGTTTTGTAACGCGCCTTGGAAGAGGCCTATGTTTGCAGTGGACGATGATCGGGGGATGATAAGGACTAGTATTGCCATGTATTAGATTATCAATGGTATAGCGATGCTACGAGAAAGCAGACTAAGTATCAAGAACCTCGAGGCGATGAAAACAATAAATCTTAAGTCGGCACACATCATAGCAAATTAAGATCCAGTCAGATGACAAGTCCTAAAATACTGCCCTGTATCAGATGCATTTTATATTCTTGCAAACTCGGACTATCCAAGTTTGCTAGAATACAAAATCCATCTGATACAGATTGCACAACGAAATATGAGCGATGACCTTGAAAGCGAAGAAATTGAATCCCGGGGGGGGGGGGGGGGGGGGGAGGAGTGGGAAGGGCCGACGCGCGAACTTCATTGGCGGATCAGTAATCATTTAAATCATCAACCATCATCATCCTATCACTTTCCCCCAGAGCTCATATTTGTTGGGTGACCTGTAGATAATAGTTAGCCATTCCAAAACCATCTTCCTCCACAAAAGCTTGACAACCTGGTACTATCCTTGATTTTATGTGCACTTGAATGGTTTATTCAAGGCTAATAAAGCGGATTTCGTTCCATATCACCTTGTTAGTGACCTTGGATCACAAGATCGCGAATGTCAGACTACATGGCGCCTGTACGAAAATAGGTCAGTTGCAACGCTTCCGAGGCTACAAGGGTTTATATGGTTAGGGGAAAGTGGGAAACAGTCTTTTATTTTTTCTGCCCAATTTAGTCTTCTTACATTTTAGTTTTAGGATATTTTAGTTTAATCAGTTGTTGTTCGTTATTTCGTGTATAGAAGTTGTTTGTTTTGTTTTATTAAATCAGATGTCCAGTCAAATGTAAAAAAAAAAACTTTTTTTCTGCTGTCGCTTTTTAATATAACTGAGTATGGAAGGCGATGTGTTTCGGTGATTGATAGTTCCTACTGCATCATTTGAATATACACTTAGGTACCGACATACCTTTTTGTTTTACCATATTTTATTCTTAATTATCTGGATGCTTCAGATTCAGACCATCAAACTGAATTACTTTCATTTTGGAGCCAACATCGAAATCGCGAAAAACAAATCAAGACGAGTGGAATGGAATCTGGAGTGTAATTTTTATATACAAGATGTTACAAAAATAAAAATAAACATTTGAGGGAATAGTTTACACCATCTAACTGAACAACTATGGGACCAACATTGAAACCGCAAAAAAAATTCTGATGTTCCATCATCATCATCATCATATCAGCCATTAAACGTCCACTGCTGGACATAAGCCTCCCCAAAGTAAAAATAAAAATTTTAAACTTTTAAGTGGGTTGTTAAGACTATCAAACTGAACAACTTTCACTATGGGACCGACATCGAAATCGCGAAAAAAAAATCAGCCATCCCATAAATTTTGCTCGGGTCCATTTATGGAACATCAGATTTTTTTTTTGCGATTACAATATTCGTCACATAGTGAAAGTTGTTCAGTTCCATGGTCTAAACCACTCCCTTAAATGTTTATTTGTATTTTTGTAACACCTTGTATGTAACAACGTACATATGTAACAACTGAATTTCTTTTTCGTGGTTTCAATGTTGGCTCCATACTGAAAGTCGTCTAGTTTGAGGATTTGTAGCACCCTCTTAGAGATATAACGTTTTAATTTTTACACTCAGTACCTATCCTACATATTATTATACGATACGAGCGTTAACCCGCGACTTGTCCGCACACATTACCAGATTTTAAGTCAGATCATAAGCTATCAAACAAAATCGATTCAGTAGTTTTTGCGTGATGCCCGTTCAAACAATCAAACACACAAACAAACAAACAGACAGACAGACAAAAAATCCAAAAATTGTTTATATGGAATCAGGGACACCTAAAAACCATATCGTAACATTTTTTTTGTTAATATCTTCAATGTACAGAGTTTTTAATAGTATAGATTAGCTCAGTATTCGATTAGATAAGTACACTATTGCTAAAATTGATGCATAAAGAAACTAGCTTTTTGATTTTGTACGTGAATAACGTATTTTTTTGAATCGAGAAATTCTGATTCATCCTATAAATGCAATGAAAAGTAAATCAAATATGTTTTATCAAAGTGAATGAGTTCATGTTTCAAATGGAATTTTTATTCTAATACATCAAAGATGATTTCACTGTCTGTCCTTTCAATACCAATTCGCATTCTTATTTTCACATTCTATTTTGATGTCGTATTCATATAGTTTCAGATGAGTCTTGGTGAGAATGACATTATATAAATAGACCTGTCGTCCACATGACATTTCACAACATTTGCAGGTCTTTAGAGTCGGGTCGTGACCGCACACACTACACGATCTACTTCGATTCGAAAGAGTTCTACTAAAATTGGTAGACCTGAAAATGTTAGTCCAGAAAAGGTTTATAAATATATTTGATTGAAAATTACTTTTTGAAAAATCTGTATTTACTAAGACTACATTTCTGGCTTGCTTTGTGAAGGTACCACACTAAAATAAACAATAAACTCAATCTGAAACTAGTTTATTTAAGAACATAGGTGGATACAACGACAAAATAATATGATTGCAGGTCAGCTAAGCTCTTTATGATTACAACTCACAAATCTACAATATGTATGCATAGATTAAATTAGATTAGATTCGTTTATTTCATATTATAACATGTCACATTCTTACATAAATATTTTAAATAAAATGTCCATTTATAACATGATCGTCAAACATACATACACTCTGTGATGTGTGCATACTCTCAGAGTGCAAAAATTCCATTAATATTACGACTTTTTAGTATTTAGTTTTTGGATAATTTTCAACACAAACGGAAGATGAATAAATTCAAGTCTTTGTCATGGTGACACCATCACGCTTAGAATAGCAGCAATCTAGGTTGGTGTTTTAACAGGCGAATAATGCCATCAGGCAGTGTCAACATCTCTGATCAACACGATATGCCTAACGGTTTGAGTCACAATCTCTCAGTTGCAGAAACGCTCATTAAAGTTAATCCTCCACTAAATCCCTTGCTGTCACATTTTATCTTGTTGACGTAGTAAAAGCTAGCAAGAGATTTAATGGAGTATAACTGTAATGAGCGTTTCTGCACCTGACCATAACCCCTTTTCTGATCATAGCGATAGTTCCAAAAGTCAAGATACATGCCTAGTGGGCGACAGGTCTATAACTACATTTCTCATTGAAGTTGCGAAAATAGGATTTGTTAATTGTGTAACTTAATTATTAGTTTTGTGTTAAATTAGACCTTTTTTGGTTTGTTATACGTTATTGATTTTTAAACATTTTACAGCCATGTTGTGCTATTTCGAATCAAATTAAAGATGGAAAAATTTGTCTCGGGTGGGACTTGAACCCGCACGTCCCCTTAAGACGCAACAGATTGAAAATTTCGTTCTCTGGGTAGTGGGCTCGGTGGCAAAATTGAATAACGCACTTCCCCGGTTTGGAAGAGTGCGGGTTCAAGTCCCGCCCGAGACAAATTTTTCAATCTTTAATTTGATTTGTGATTTGATGTGATTTGATACGTTATATTATAACTTTAACATGTTGCAAATATAGAGGATCTGACAATGCAAAAAATGCATGGTTCTTTTTTTTTGTATGAACTACTAGCTAGAAAAAGCTAAGAAAGCTCAATTTACACCAAATTCGCAACGGTTGGTAGTTGGCAGTTATGATGATATCTGTAGAGGAAAAGGAAGATCTTCCGGTCTCTTGGATCTCAACCGCAGTCCTACTGTTTTTAGTTGGATGATGTATGTATTGAGTGTATTTTTCTCTTTCAAACTTTGATAATATGATTAAGACCTTATAATCTGATTGGTTAATACCTGTGACGCGCTATGTCATAACATCATCACCTCTGCTGATAAACATCCACTGCTGGACATAGGCCTGCCCCAAGGGTCGCCACAACGACTGGTCCTGCGCTGCCCTCATCCAACGGGTTCCCGCCGCCTTCACTAGGTCGTCGGTCCACCTTGTGTAGAGCTGGGCTACGCTGTGCTTTCCGGTATGCCGTCGCCATTCGAGAACTCTACGGCCCCATTGGCCATTGGTTCTGCGAGCAATGTGCCCCGCCCATTGCCACTTTAATTTAGCAATTCTTTGGGCTATGTCGGCTACTTTCTATGATTCTTTTCAATTCTAAATCGATCGAAACTGCGAGCATAATTGTCATTATGCTCAAAGATATCTAAGGAACATAAAAGGAAGGAAAGGAAGGAAGGAAGGAAGGAAAAAGGAAGGAAGGAAGGAAGGAAAATATAAAGGAAGGAAGGAAGGAAGGAAAAGGAAGGGAAGGAAGGAAGTAAGGAAGTAGGAAGGAGGAGGTTATAGGAAGTATAATTGATTGATTGATTGATTGAACATATACAAGAACCGATCAGGTGTGGTGTCGGACCTCGTATAATGGGGGATCGGGATAAACGCTTACGGTTAAAATTTAAAGTTACTAAGGAATGTAATTATAATGTAACAGGGTGTTAGGGACATCCCTCCGCAAACTGTGACAGTGTGAACGGTAATCATCATCATGGGTCTTATTTCATCTAAATTAGATGTGTCAAACAGCGTCTGCTTTGTTAAGGCACCGACGTTCATGGCTGTATAAGCCAATTCGGGAGCGGCAATGCTTGCCGCATTTACGGCATTTGTGCTGTGTGTTGGTTGTTGCAGGAGCCTGTTCGTCCCTGTGCCTTTTTGTTCGTTTTACGGCCAGAGATTCGAACCAGACTTCATCGTGGACTGTTCGACCGTCAGCTATTACTTTCCTCCACTCGTCCCTATCGCTTGCGAGGCATTCCCACTTCGAGTGGTCAATTCTAAAGGACACCATATCGCGCTTAGCACAGTCCTTAAAACGTAACATGGGTCTTCCGACATTATGTTTAGCGAAGGCTACTTGGCTCAGCATGACACGCCTGGGCAAACGATTTGCGTTCATACGGTGCACATGCCCCATGCCATGCTCAATTTCGTATGCCCGGTTATTTGGTTTATTGTTGTCTTTTGGCATTGTTGCTTTGTTAGCCTTCTCTCGAAATCATATTATAAAATCATATTTGCAACGTAACTGTAATTACTATCTTTCATCACAAAGGAAAAAGCTCGTAAAAATGTCCGACAAACTTTTTAATTCAAAGGTTTTTTCGTGACAAAAAAAGTGTCATAAAAATTTCCTTTCATGCTCGCACTGTGATAAACAAAGCAAAGTTTGGTATTAAAACTAAAATAAAAGCTCGTGAAAATCTAGGAAAATCTAGGCGTTTTGTTTACTTTCTTTAGTTTGAAGAGTAAATAATAAATAAATAAATAAATATCTTGGACATTGTCACACAAATTATCTAGTCACATTTAAAGTACCTGGACTTGTATTATGATGACTAGACAACGATATAGAAATATAGATACAAACATCAATGACTCGGGTACAAATATCCATATTCATCATATAAATATTTGTCCCTTACGGGATTCGAACCCGCGACCCTCGGCAGAGCAGGCAGGTTCACTACAGACTATGCTACCGGGCCGTCAGTAACTTTTGTGTTTACAAGAATAAAAATATGTTATTATTATTATAACACTTTATTGTACACACGGACATAATAATACACAAAGTTGAGAAAACATGTACAAAGGGCGAGCTTATCTCTGAAGAGATTTCTTCCAGCAGACCCGTAGAAGAGACAGTTAACAATTACAAGGCAAACTTATTGTGTACAAGCAAAC
Source organism: Agonopterix arenella (assembly GCA_927399405.1). NCBI lineage: Eukaryota > Metazoa > Arthropoda > Insecta > Lepidoptera > Depressariidae > Agonopterix > Agonopterix arenella. The sequence continues at coordinate 2,311,368 of OV656711.1, forward strand.
AGTATAAATAAATAAATAAATGTAATATATACCTACAATATACAATATATATTAATATATGTATATAATTATATATATGAATATCACTTAAGATAGAGAAAGGTAGTGCTCTTTCGTTTTCTTTTTAAATACAGCTAAAGTCTTGGAGTCGCGAATGTCGGCGGGGAGTGAGTTAATAAAAGTAAGTGAAGTTTGACATTAAGTTTCTTCAGAATCAAATCCATTTATGAACAATATTAAATATTGCTTATTTTTGTTCACGGCTTTGTCGGCATGGATTGATAGCGATTAGAAATATTTAGTTTCTTCGATTTTTCCCTCATTGTATGCACGACACACGTCTGCCTGGCAATTGCTATGTCATATATTTATATCAATAAATTATTATACAATAAAGAACCATAAACCTATAGGCCAGTCATTTTACGGTTTGAGCCGGGACTAATTAATAATGGATATTTTTTTTTCGGTATAATATTAAAGAGCCAATTTGAGCCTGTAGATGTACCAAAATAAAAAAAAATCACGTCAGCAACAGTTCAAATTTTAAAATTTAGCTTTTATCTCGTTCTAAAATACCTGATGGTAAATTTTTTACTGCACATATTTAAGGCTTTACCATTATACATACTTCAAACATGGTGTAAATATGTTTGTCTACTTAGAAGGTTTTAAAAAATACATTAGTATTTTCTAATAAATACCTTATTTTTTAAATGTCAATGGCTATTTTTTGCTCAAAAATTATTTATATTGTTAAATCTAAGCCAAATGAGTGCATTGGTATTAATATTATTAATTTAAAAGCCTTCTGGGGCACACAATTTTGATTTCTATGTTGCGTAGCGATTTTTTTTTAAATATGTTTTAAGAAAGTCTTTTTGTCACTAAATGATGCCGGTTACAGTTTAAAAGTACAATTAATAATTACTCCCTAGCCCGGCTAACAAAACTCCGTAAAATGACTGGGCTACTATGCCACCTTCCTGTATAGAACTGAACTAGATACAAAATCAAAGCTCCAAAAATGACAGATTTAAAAGAGGTACTAAGTAGCTCTTTTTTGTGCTCGCTGACGATAACCATACCAAATACGACTAAGTTTATGAATCAAAAACAACAATTTTGTATGAAACTTGGAGCCTACTCTATAGTATTTAAGGTCAATGGTTATAATTGGTCATCAAAAATTTTATTTATATTTTTAATTTCTTTATTTTTTCATATCATCATCATTCTCTTGCCCATTTCCCATTATTTGGGGTCGGCGCAATATGTCATCCTCTTCCATTCATCTCTCTTAGCCATCGTTTCAACACTCACTCCTTTTTTACACATATCATCCTTCACAAAATACATCCATCTTTTCTTCGGCCTCCCTCTCCTACTACAGCCATCCACATTCATACTTAACACTCGCCTCGTAACATGACACTCTTCTCTCCGCATTACATGCCCATACCACGATAATCTATTACCCTGCAATTTTTTCGTTATAGGTGCTACTTTCAAACTTCTTCTAATATACTCATTCCTAATCTTTATTTTTTCATATAAAATTAAAAAAAAATTACAACATTTTAGTAAAATTTTATGTAAACCTGCATCAAAATAAAACCAAATACAAACTTCTGTCAATGTAGCTCTTAGACTATGCATAAGCAAAGCTCGTAGGTAGATAAAATATAATGTATCTATGTGATGTCAGGGACAACTACCGCAATTAGGTATCGTAATTTTTTTTCGTAAATATCTTAAATTTATAGACACGCTTTTGTTAGGTAATTAGGTACAGTTTTATAATAATGTACGTAGATTAAAACTGTAGATGAAAGTTATAGAATTTTGTAATTAAAAAATTTGATTTTCTTTTATTTACTAAACTCTAAAATAGATTTTATGTGTAGGTATGTACGTATGAAGCAGTGCTTTATATAAGGTCTAACAAAAGTAGCTGAAAATATTTTAAGGATATGATCAGACCATGAAACTGAACAACTTTCTCAATGGGACCAATATCGAAATAGCGAAAAAAAAATCAGCTGTCCCATACAAAATTGCGAACCTAACTCTAACGTACTTTTTTTTCGCGATTTCAATATTGGTCCCATGGAGAAAGTTGTTCAGTTTCATAGTTTCATGGTCTGATCATCCCCTTAAAATAGTTTCAGCTAATTTAGTTAGACCTTATATAGAAGTGATGTGACGCGGACGTGGCGCAGGCGGGGTGCGGCAATATAATCCTTATAGTATGTAGCATACCGTCGTTTGAAGAATTACGCCCGCGCCTCCACGCGACGTCGACTGGTGGCGCAGGTGCGATTTTCCTTTACTATAAGGTTTATATTGGTGTTACTTTGACAATCCGCAACTGCGACAGGTCTCTTCTGTATAAACAGCACCTTAGGCGTGCGGCGTGGTGCGAGCGAGAGGGCATGAGTAATTGAATGAATGAATGAATGAAATATGCTTTATTTACACCAAAAGAAAATACAATGCACAATAGGAAACATAAACAAAATTAAAATTAATAAGCGTAATATATTATTAGCGTAATTGTAGCAGCGTGAGCTTGTCTTCCACAAGTGGCGACAGCCGTCTCCGAAGCAAAAGCGCTACTTTGCATTTCTAGCCCCTCTTATAATGTTCTGTGATGTCAATGCTGATGTGTGGACTTCAGATAATGTATACCGTATACAGGGTTTTATTTTTTAGCATGGGTTTGGAAACATGTGCAGTCAATTACTTTTGATATTGACTGTAAGTACTCTACAAAAATGAATTAAAAACAACTTATTGACATGGCATTTCGTAACCTAACTTTTATTATTTGTTTAGCCTATAACCTTTTAACCTCTCAAATCCTTCTTAACCCATAAAACCCTCCACCTAAACCGCAGGGTCGAATTAATCCCAACGTATTGGGGTAGACCAGAACCCTGTTACCCAAATAGAAATTAATTTACCCCGAAGGAGAGTTATAAAAAGAACATGTTTACCTCAATACGGGTTAAGCTAAACTTTATATTGTTTTACCGTTACAAATTAGAAATTAGGGGAACATTTTATTGCTTAAGGTGGTTTCAATCCATACAAAACTTTACTGCACAATACGCGTAGACGGTATTAATATAAGTAACTTTGTATATATGGAAAAATAGTTTAGAAAATCTAGATGCCGCATCACAAATAACATTTGCAATTTATAAAATAATTACGAAGGTATAAAGCTTTGAAATTTTTCATACAAAATTTTTAAAGCTTTATATCTCCGTAATGTTATTATAAATTGCAAATGTTATTTGTGACGCGGCAACTAGATTTTCTAAACTATTTTTCCACACATAAATTATTACTTTTATTAATTCTGTCTACGCGTATTGTGCGTCAAACTTTTGTATGGACTGAAACCATCTTAAGTCGTTGTCGTTGTCGTTGTCGTTGTCGTTGTCGTTGTCGTTGTCGTTGTCGTTGTCGTTGTCGTTGTCGTTGTAGTTGTCGGAAAAGTTTCTTTTTATTCCTCAAGAATACTCAATTTTCTTTTTATTTCAAATGGGTTTGCTCTTAACCTCAATCCAGTTCTCAGGACAAAGATGGGGTCGAAGATGTAGCGAGCTTACCCAGAAGGTGCCTATTCACTCGTACTTGTATATGTATGTGTAGGCGCTACCAGTGCCATATTTTGTTTTTGAGAGAGGTGACTGCGATGAAACCACAACTAGATGTTACTCATAAGCTCTAGCTAAGCCTTCTAGACAATTTCAGAGTGCACAAACAAACAGCCTCCGACAAACATACTGACGAAGCAGAGGTGTGTGGGTGGACTTTTGACTATTTATTATAAGGACTAGCCTTGCTGTAGCATTTCCCCTCTGCCACGGTATAAGATCAATTAATCATGTGCATTTACATTCAATTTTATACCTTATCACTAAACGAGATAGCCTATAATTACGAAACAATAATTTCGAACATAGAACGTTTGGAGTTCACACGAGACTACTTTTCATGATTTTTAACGTTCAAAATTAGAATCTAAAGTTTTGGAGAAAAATCAAAAGTTGCGGATTTCATGTTACCTCGCCCCCCGCAAAAAGTGTCAGAAATGTTTGTTAGTAGAATTAAACGTGTAACTAGTCCCTATATAAGTAATCAAAGGGTGGTACATACTTGGGTGTTCGCAATGCGCCACCGATGCGAAACTCTCAATTGTATTTATGCCTAATCAATTATGCCCCCAATTCTTTTCATTTAAGTTGTTATGTGCAGACAGACACGCAAAATTAGAAGCTATGTATTCCAATAAGCACTCGCTCGTTCGTGGAAACTCGGCAGCAAGTTTAAGTACTATGTATTTGGAAAGGCGTGAATTTTATCACGTTTCGGCTTCGCCTAAAGCTTTGTCCCTATGAAATTTATTGCTCATTAAACCGGTACAGGCTTTTTGGGATTACTTGCCATTATTTTTACAAAATAAATTACTTTACTGAACTTATGGCTGACGCATGTGGGTCTGGGTTCGAACCCACACGGACTACAAGTCATGTACTAATGAGTTTTTTTCTAATTATGTACGTACCTTTTATACCGATTGCTCTCAAACTGTGAAGGAAAATATTGTGAGGAAACTTGGAAAATATTGTGAGGAAACTTGCATACTCAGAAGAAGAAATTCTGATGCGTTTGTGCATTGTATACCAATCAGCATTGGGCACGTGTAGTGGACCAACGCCTATGTACCTTCCTTGAGGGTAGGCTTTTACCCTGCAGTGGGACGTTTATTGGCTGATGATAATCCACCAACTAAATTCGCTTGACTTTTAAGTACAATGACCTTCTCTCAACCCTTTCCTTAACGAAATTAATATTACTCTACTTATTAGAACAAGGCCCCCGATGAGAACTCTAAAGCTTCTCAACAAGATTGAAAATAACTTGATTTGAAAGACAAGTTATCTAGTATGAGCATTTTAATGAATGAGGACTCATCAAAGAGAAACTTTGCATGAAAAGACACTCATTAGCCGAACAAGAGGTCTTGTCGAAAGGTTTACTAATTGTTCTACTTAATAGGGACTTAAGGTAAACGAAAAACTTAATCTAAAGTCGAAGTAGATAGGACGATTAGCTGGTAAATGAGAATATGATGGTGGCAGAGGCCTTCAGGCAGACAACTTTTACAGATTTATGTCAAAGCAGGAATAATCATGGGAATATTATCACACATAATAATTATTATCCCACAACCTGCATATACATTATGCCTGCTTATATTCAAAATTCTAAATTATTTCTTTTGAATTGTTATTTTATTAGTAATTGAAATCTTGACATTTAATTTTAATCTTGTTTTCCGAAATAAATGTTTTGAATTTGAATTTGAATTATACTAAGTTACGATGCTCCAACCTCCACCCTCAAAATCTGCTATAGAGCAATGGAGCGCATTATTTTAAGTGTTAAACTAACAGATCGCGTTAGAAACACGGAACTGCGCTCCAGAACTCATTAATATATCGGACGTGAGTGCAAGACAGCTCAAGTGAAGTGGGACTAGGCCGGACATGTCTGCCGCATGCATTCGGAAAGATAGGCCAGAATCACCACAGACTGGTTCCCAATTATGGTCGCTGGTGTCGAGGTGGACCCAGAAAAAGGTGAAGAGACACCATGGGTAGGTCGGTCAGCAGTTGCACAAAATGGAGAGGACACTAAACAGGCTACGGAAACATGAATTCATAGACTAATTAATGTGAAGGAAGCGAAAGAGGTATCAGGATCGTAGCAGGTGGCGTTCTGTTACTTCTGTGGTCTCTGCCTACCCAATTGGGAAAAGGTGTGAGAATATTGTATTGTATAATTTTTAAGAGTCTTTCCAGAGACATAATGCTTTCTAAATGAAATAGCATACCTAAATACGCTTTTAAGATCGATTTTTCTAGAGACGCTGTTTTATCTAGATGGAACATGCCATCCCTCGACCCATTTTGGCAACACGAATGCACATTTGAAGTAAAGATAATAAGACAGTCTACTCTGTAAACAAGTCAGAATCAGGACACTGTGTTATATGGTAACTGAAGTGAACCTAACCTAGGGCTGCCATCCGCCGGCTTTCTTCGGATTTGTCCTTCGATACGTTTCCACAGGCTAAGACGCACTGAGTTAGCATTTCTAAACAGTAAACACGCGTAAATGGTGCTTCAATACATCTCGTCGCCATGTGGGTGATAGAGATCTAGAGAGATGCCAACCATTGCGCTAAATACGAAACCTAGTGTCGTATTACCACCAGTACCACGCGATAGAAAGTATTTTGTTATCTTGAAAGTGCTCATTATCCATTGCGGTATAAGAACTCAACGTTCGAATAATCTTTAGTACTACGCAAGCATTGTAAACTATTTATACATAATATCTCGACTGGCTTTCAGCCTCATAATATATTGAATCCTTACTGTCGCGAGCAATGTGTTGTGTTTTTGCGCATATTGCTGCAACACTGGCCCCTTTTCACATCTCTCTTTAGTTTTTGTGATCTGTGGTGGTGACGTTTACTGACATTAGGGATCTGCCCTTCAAAAGCATAACACGGTTCATGAAGTCCGTGGGCCTAGGAAATGACCTTTAGCTCAAGAGTGACAGCTATTATAGACCTGTTCAGGTAGCATTAGCTATTGGCCCTCGACGAAGCCCGAATAACCAAATAATAATAATAAATAACAAAGGTAAAATTTCAATACAGCGCTTTTCTAATGCCAAAATTTCCCGTGGTTACGAGAATTTTAGATTTTACAAATATTTCCGGGTTTTTAAGTCTTTGTCTGGCGACACCGATTTTTGATTTTTGATGACAACCCTAACGTAACCTAAACAGCCTAAAGTAACAAATGCATTAGACAAACTGAACTTCTGACTGAAGTACCTAACTCAAAGGTTTCAGTATTTCAAACTGTGTTGTTGAGCTTAATTGAAAACGGGTTAGGCTTGTGGTTTTACTTGAATCACTTCTGAATAAACATTCTGACCGCCGCTCTAGCGGTCTGAGTACATTGAGTACTTGTACATTGAAGTTCACTTTATTTATTATTTACTGTTTTAACTAGATCGTTGGCGTAGTTGATCTTTGGTATTGGAAACTATAATCGAAGTTTATCAACGCAGGTCCGGGAAGTCTTTATATGGATGATCGTTTATTGGTATTTCATCTTGAATTCGTATGTCTTCAGCATGTGTATGTAGAGGAACTAAGTGGAAGGGGCCTCCATTGAAAAGGGAAGATGTCTCGCCAGGTAATGTGTTGTGTAGACCAAATATACTGAGTCGGTGTAATAATTTGTCTTGCGCAATTTATTTTAATTTATTTCAGAACTATAATACATTTTTCGAAAATTTCTCGAGTGGCGTCCGCGTACCGGAAAGCGCAGCGATGGGTAGGCCCCCCACACGGTAGACCGACGACCGGTCGTTATGGCGATCCTTGGGGGAGGCCTATGTCCAGCAGTGGACGTCCATCGGCTGAGATGATGATGATGAATACAGTTTTGTTGTCTGTCAAATACAGTTCTCACACTTGGGTATATGATTCTTTACAAGTTTTCTTCAAAAAATTCAAGCATTATTTTTTTAATTTTTTTCTTTTATGTTGATTTACTTTACGATTAATTTAAAGTTGCATTCGATTTTGAACCTTTTGCGTAGTATGTTAGTATGTTAGTATGTTATAGTTCACGTGTTTGACGTTGAAAGTTGTTTTACGTCTGTTTGCACATCTGTACGACAGATCAAATACAGAGACTTACCTACAATAATGCTGAACAACTTTTTGAAACTGTATTTATGCAAATAAAACACTTCATTTCATTTCATTTCATTATATGGTGCGCTATTGTTGGATTTGCAGCAATCACTTCTGGTATTATGGGTGTTGATGTCAACACCCATGTCCTCTGTGGCAATTTGGAAAGCACGTCAGTGCTCTAATAACATTTCCTTAAATATCCTATTTTTCTTCAATAATATTCTCTAACAAATTAGCAGCATCAAGATCAGACAGAACTGTGTATTTAGTAACTTCCTACAAGCTGTACTCGTACGTGTTAGGTATTGATTACCGACACTGTTATCTCATCTAGGTTTAATCTATTTTGAGCTACGAGTTGTCTAGATAGTGCAAGACAAAGTATATATTTTCAATGTGTTGCGTAATTTTGTACTTTGATGCTTGTGGCGTAGTAGTGTTTTGGTTTTAAAACTCACGGAAGTACCTAAAGGAGCGTCCCAAACTGAACAATTTTTCAACTAAAGCATGGGCATGGTTGTCATTTTAAACAAATGGGAAAAATATACAAGAAGAAGTACTGAGTGAGTGCGAGCGAAATAGGAATACGACATTTCCTACATGTTTCGCCACGCTTTCTACTACGCGGAGGTGAAAATTGGTGGAACGGCAGTCCGTACCGTATGTAGAACTAGATATTTTTCTTATACTGTGACTAAACTTTTTACTAAAATGTCTAACTTTACAGTACAGTCAGCCTATCATGAGTTTGCACTGCAGTAAACTACAGTTTTACTTCTATTTTTATCGTATCAAATTTTGTACAGCAGCGCAGCGCTCCTAGTCATTACTTTGAGAACTGATTTTGAACTGCGCACCGTAACTACAATAGTTTACTGTAGTGCAAACTCATGTTCTACAGATCTAAGATGGCCGCCATACCAAAGTAAAACTACATACAATATTACTTTTGACCAAAATAAGGTCACATATCAATGATCACAGTAGTGGGTTTCTTTATTTCATTTATCCAAAGACGCAACCATGATATTTTTTTCCCGCCGCATCTAACAAGAGAAATCCCTCTTTTAGAAATCAACTCCTAAGAACTGTTTGCCATAAATTTTCATGAAAAGAATTGAAGTTTATGTTTGCAAAAATATGTAGTTTCAAAGAAAGTGCACGGAGCTCATATAAAAGTTCAAAAAGATTTAAGTTCGCCTTAAAGTTCGGGAAAAGTGTTGAAGACAAGAACTTTAGAACATTTTAGTTTATATGCAGAATTTTTCATTTCAGAGTTGAGACGAATAGAAGCTGTGGAAGAGCCATAGAAGACATATTTAGTGATGGTTTCTACTTACCTAGAAGAGTAATGTAGTCGTAAGTATATTTACCTATGATGAATGCTGCTTTAAAGAGCGACAAAAGCACGATGCCACGTTAAGAAAAGGCATGGACTTTAAATCGTGAAGCTCCTGATTTCAATCTGCATTTCAACTCTCATGGTACTGATTTGAACCTGCACCTGAATACAAGCTGCAAACTTAAATGCGTTACATATCGAATAGGGTGCTTCAGACCATCAAACTGAACAACTTGTATTATAGTACCAACTTTGAACTGGCGAAAAAAATCTGTTTCATGACTTTGGTCGAGTCACTATTTACATTTTCTATGGAACAGCAGATTTTTTTTAGTGTTTACATTTAATTTTACACACTGTATAGTAAGAATAACGTTCCAGCTGGCAACCGGTGATTACCTACTGGCTGGCAGAACTACCAAAATGACAGGAGCCACGGGCCTGAAGGGGCAGCGAGAACCTAAACTTTAGTGTGACAAATCTTTTAGCTAGTTTTCACTCTAAGGTCCGCCGCACACAGACGGAATTTCGATCCGGAATCCTGATTCAGGATTCAGTGTTGTCAACTATAGTTACAAAAAATACTAGAGTGCTGTTTATAAAATGCCTACAATAAAAATGTATAAAACGCCAAATTAATGACAATAATTGCATTTTTTGGTATTTATTATGATAATTACTATCATGTGATGAGGTCATGACGTATGTTACGATGATGGTTTCTAAATTGTATTCCAGTATTAATGCAACTATATCAAAAGACTATCGATAGTTTTAACATTAGACATAATCGGCATACAAAATGGCATGAACCATTATCACACAAGCGGTTTTTGACCGTAGGCGATTTCGCAACTATGCCGCAACGACGTCGCAACTGCACCGTCACGATACGGTATCGTTCCATCAACGCCTACGCTCAAAATTCACTTTAAAATATGCCACCTAAGATATCAAAAAATCACTAGATCTAGTGAAAAAGTCTCTGTAAGCGGCAACACTCAATACGGAATCTAATTCCGAATCAGGTTTATTCCGGATGTATGTGGTAAGATTTATCCAGGGGCCTCACCAGAGCTCCTTTATTCACGTTTGACAGCTGCGATAAGTATCTACCTGCATCTGCGTATCGCATGCGATACAGCCTGTCACGCATTTGACATAAGGATCGTTTTAGTTCGTCGTTCATAGCCAATGACATTCTATACACAAGGACTTCGCATTTGCGCGCTTTTAACGAGACCGCAAAAGAGTGCTTTATTATTTAACATTACTGCTTAGTGGCCGAGGACATTTTTGAAAGGACTGGATTGTCAGCGGCAATGTATGGCAGCAGAGCACAATTGAAACATACTAAGGTGACATTAGAGACATGTGCCATATTTGGGCCAACTCTGTAGTTAGTCGGGGAAATCTACGGATTTTTGTATGGAGCAGGTTGCATTAATTGCACTTTAGGTGATAGTTGGAAATATTTGTAAATACATACTAGAAAAACATAAATTCTCAATAATCCCCGATTTTCTATTGTGTATTATGGAATAATTAAGACATTTACAAAACATTAAATTTAGGTATGAACAAAAAATGGAAATCTAGTGATTTTGTACAGGACGGCTTCGTTCAATACATTTTACTTGTAGCAATAATAATCCCCGGTTAATATCGTAAATTTGAGTAGATATTCAATATTTTGTAAGTATTAATAAATTATAACCTCAAAACTTAATTATTTACTGTTTGTTTGTACACAATAAATTTGCCTTGTGATAATAAACAGTCTCTTTTGCTGGTATGCTGGAAGAAGTATCTTTAGAAATAAGCTTGCCCTTTGTACATTTATATCGATTTTAAGGTATTTCTCAGGGTCCTCAGCCTATATAACCACCAAATGTCGACAAAAGTGTTATAAACTAACAGTAATATTAGTTCAAACACAATTTACAAAAGTGTCTTTAATGCAATCTCAAACCGTATTTTTCCTAGACTTTCCTTTCCTTTCCTTTTTCCTTTCCTTTACTTTTCCTTTTTCCTAAGTTGCTCGCTTACAATATAACGATTGTAGTGCTTCCGCTGATGTTTTTTTCGACTCGTTAGCCATGTTTCGCAGAAATGCGTTTAGTAGTAAATAATCTTCGTGACAACGTGTGTGTAGCTACTTGCATTATTTTGATGCTAAATTGTCTCCCTCTCCCGTTTTACATAGTTAAAAGTTGTTGCCTTGCTGACAGTTTAGGATGAATTACAAATTTTATTTGATTTAAGTACCTAAGTATTATTAGTGTGTCTTGATTGGGACGAATAAGCTCTAAAAACTTTTGGGATCGGAACAGTTGTACTGTGTATGTAATTAAATTAATAGTAAGTAAATTTATCATTAATCTAAGTAAACTTGTTAAGGCGGTTGCAGAGGGGCCCATTTTATACAAAACGTTGACGCACAATACGCGTAAACGGTAGTAATATATATTACTTTTTATATATGGAAAAATAGTTTGGAATATCTAGATACCGCGTAACGAATAACATTTGCAATTTATAAAATAATTACGAAGATATAAAGCTTTGAAGTTTTTCATACAAAATTTTAAAAGCTTTATATCTTCGTAATTATATTATAAATTGCAAATGTTATTCGTTACGCGGCATCTAGATTTTCTAAACTATTTTTCCACATATAAATTATTACTTTTATTAATTCCGTCTACGCGTATTGTGCGTCAAATGTTTGTATGGACTGAAACCACCTTAATATGTTTGTTTCAGTACATGCTGTATTTCCCTATAACTAGTTGTACATTTAGCTCAAATGTTTCTGAAGATATATATTGTTGTATTGTATTAGTGTCACAACTGTTGGGAAATCAATAAAGAAAATATTTTGTAATTGTATGGCATGGTGAGTTCATATCAATTTTATCTGTGGAAACTTTTAGTTGGCAATGTTGTTCTATAAATATGTTGATACTCTGCTATCCCGTAATTAGTCCGTGAGTTTTAGTAAATGTGTATAGAATGTCATTGTTCGTAGCGGTTGGCTGTAAAAGCGCGCGAAATTGGGACAATGTAGTATCTGTTATGTTAGTACCTATTAAATTATCTGTGGCCTCACATAGTGACGTCCCGGTTGGTGTAATGGTTACCACGCCGGACTGCCAAACCAGGGTCCTGGGTTCGAATCCCGGTTCGGTCATGGATGTTTATTATATGTTTCTGCCGTTATTGTATGGTTTCCATAATAAACAGCCTATAGTGCTTGCTTGGGATCATAACAATGTATGTGCCTGTGAGCGTTATTTATTTTATTAATTTATTATTCATAGTGTTGTTGGGCAGCTGACTGCCAGATACAATATTACAACATCCCTTTTGCCAACCACAAAAACTCGGCCACATCTAACGATTTCTGAAGTCTACCGGAACCACACGTTCTAATTTAAAGTTTTCGCTTTAACAGTACAAGCTGGTTGTTAATACACGATGTATACTTGCTTACATAGTACAGTCAGCAACGAAAGGATACATAAACTCTTGTACTGCAACCTGGAACAAAGGTGTATTATATTATGTACATCTTTTCGTTGCTTTACAGTCAATAATGAAAGTTGCATCCTAATCCAGTGCCTCTGCTCGTAACGATTCTGATTCTGAAAGGTAAAGACGAGAGTGTGCGTTTGTGTTTAACGTGCAAAATTAGGCTCAATTCAAACCAAAATGGCAGCAGTTGGCAGCGAATGACAGAGGCAGTTTGAATATAAAAAAATGTATTTGGCTTTGGCTTTACACTAATTTTAAATTTATTCTAGGTATTGAAAGACCGCCGGTTTTTGTGCCTTTTGTATTTCCTGATTGTTTGCTCTCTGTATACTCTGTTTTTTTAAAGTATAATTGATTGATTGATTGATTGATTGAAATGGTTCACTATGCATTTTACCGATTTCGATAAAGTTTATTAATGCTGCGTAATTGAAACTGCCTGCCGTCGCCACTTTAGTATGAATTGAGCATTATGAAATCATTAACAAAATAATGATTACTTTGAATTACTGTGGATTATGCTATGCTCGGAGTTTCCCTGCGAGATCGAATCAGAAATGAAGAGATCCACAGAAGAACCAGAGTAACTGACATAGCCCAAAGAATTGCTAAACTAAAGTGGCAGTGGGCGGGGCACATTGCTCGCAGAACTGTTGGCCGATGGGGCCGAATAGTTCTCGAGTGGCGATCGCGTACCGAAAAGCGCAGCGTGGGTAGGCCCCTCACACGACCGACGACCTGGTGAAGGCGGCGGGAACCCGTTGGAAGAGGGCAGCGCAGAACCGGTCGTTATGGCGATCCTTGGGGGAGGCCTATGTCCAGCAGTGGACGTCCATCGGCTGAGATGATGATGATGATGATAAAGGAGGAGTTTTATATAATTTATTTGAATATTGTGATCTTAAAACTCTCTTACTTAATTCATGGTTGCATCGAAAAAGGTTTTTTATTTTTATAAACAAATATGCACACGTCCAGTATACAGGGTGGAAAAAAAAGGCCGTGGTTGGAGGAAAAGTACCCTTAATATTTATGATGGCAAATTATACTGAAAGGAAACATTCCTTTATTTTCAAAAATAATTAAAACTGCATTTAAAGATTTTTGAAAAACCATCTGCTTGAGCCGGGAATCGAACCGGTGAAACGTGAAAAAAAAAATATCCTGTATTTTATGATACCAACCGAAAGAGTCATTCATAAGGAGCAATTTCTTTTAAACAACATAGTATCTTAAATTAAAGAAAGACCAAGAAAAAATGATTTTTTTATTGTTAAACTTACTATCTAAAGAAAATTCATTACTTAACTTATAAATTGCTCAAAATGAGACCCATTTTCACGTTACGCACAGACGTATTCTTCAAATAAATTCATTTTTTCTTGGTCTTTCTTTAATTTAAGATACTATGTTGTTTAAAAGAAATTGATCCTTATGAATGACTCTTTCGGTTGGTATCATAAAATACAGAATGTTTTTTTTCACATTTCACCGGTTCGATTCCCGGCTCAAGCAGATGATTTTTCAAAAATCTTTAAATGCAGTTTTAATTATTTTTGGAAATCAAAGGAATGTTTCCTTTCAGTAAAATTTTCCATCATAAATATTAAGTGTACTTTCCCTCCAACCACGGCCTTTTTTTTCCACAAGTCCAGTCCTGAAATAGTGAAATAGTCTACACGATTCAATTTGCCTAAGATTAAACATCGCTCGAATACATCGTTTTTGAATCAGAGTCCAGTCCTGAAATAGTGAAATAGTCTACACGATTCAATTTGCCTAAGATTAAACATCGCTCGAATACATCGTTTTTGAATCAGTTTGTCTATGTTTGAAGCAATACCCCATACAACAATGCAGTATCGCAGTATAGAATGAACATATCCATTGTAAGCTGTCAGGGCCGATTTCTGTGAGATTAAATTACTTATTCGTCTTAAGACGGCTGCAGAGGGGTCAATTTTATACAAAACTTTGTTGCACAATACGCGGAGACGGTATTATTATAAGTAACTTTGTATATATGGAAAAATAGTTTAGAAAATCTAGCCGCGTAACGCATAACATTTGCAATTTATAAAATAATTACGAAGATATAAAGCTTTGAAATTTGTCATATAAAAATTTAAAAGCTTAAGCGTAATTATATTATAAATTGCAAATGTTATTTGTTACGCGGCAACAAGATTTTCTAATCTATTTTTCCATATATAAAATATTACTTTTATTAATTCCGTCTACGCGTATTGTGCGTCAAAGTTTTGTATGGACTGAAACCACCTTAAGGCATATGTATTGAATTGTTTATGGTTCGATATGAACTCTACCTCACTATTTAGGGCTGCAGTCTCCAGGGTCCCAATAGCCCTAATGATAGCCAACCTCCGATGGGTGATGGCACTATAACAAGAAGACGCTTTTTTTTTTCATTTTTTTTTTTTTTCATAATGGGTTTGCGCTTGGCTTCATCTCACCTGATGGGAAGTGTAGACGAAGCCGAGGATGTAGCGCGCTCACCCAGAAAAAAGCCTATTAACTCTTCTTTTGAAAATATCCTGATTGTATTTGCTTGGAAACACAGACGCAGGGAGTGAGTTCCAAACCTTACCGGTTCTCATTATAAAAGAGGATGCGAACCTTTTTGTGCGGATTGTTGGAATATCGACTACGTATGGATGCAGACTCGCACTACGTCTTGTTGTACGTTGGTGGAAGGGGGATGGTGGAATCAGAATCAATTTTGACAATCAGATAGACATTGTAGATGAAATCAACAATGAGCACTATCATCCTCCTTTCAACACAAAGCCACTATCAAGTCAGCCGAAACACTTTTAATACATCTCTCTAAATGTTAATAAAGCAGTTCACCGCAAATGGCTTCACAATAATGAATAAAGAAAAGTCAGTTACACAAATCAGTTGGCAATTTAACTAAGTCCTTAAAAAATTTCTTTCTTCTTAGTCCTGATGAAGAATTAAATACAACCATAATTTTGCTGTTGCGAAAACGCTTTTTCAACTTTATTGTCTACTCCGGTAAGACCAATTCAAACTTTCGGTTATTTATCATTGTTGTTACAAAACAACTTTTGTGTTTTACCGTTGTGAAAATAAATTTCAATAAATTGTAGACTTTATTTTTAGACGGTTAAGACTCAATGACGAAAGTTTTGATGGAAATGGTTAGTATTAAACTTGGAAATGAAATTTTATTGCCCCAACAGAGAATGTCTTGAAAAATTCATTCGTTGTTTTACTCCAGAGTGAAAATTAAGTTTCTTTGTTTTGTTTATTAAGATGCAGTGCTAAAGGCTGATGAAATAAAGATGGTCCTAGTTTTAATAGGAGGTGGCAAGTTTTGATAGGAAGTGGCAAGTTTCAATAGGAGGTTTAATTGGAAGTTGCAAAATTCACAGATAATATTCTTAAGCTGTCTTGAATGGAATGGCTTTCTGAATAGCATATCATCATCATCATTGGATGACGTACATTCCACTGCGAAGCAGGCCTACCCTCAAAGAGGTTGTATAAAAGGTGTTACAAAAATACAAATAAACATTTAACGAGGTGGTTTACACCATCAAACTGAACAACTTTCACTATTGGACCAATATAGAAATCATTAAAAACATTCTGATGCATACTACATTAAAATCTACTCGAGCTAAATACATGGTATAGATAGCAGATTTTTTTTGCGCGATTTCGATGTTGGTCCCATAGTGAAAGTTGTTCAGTTTGATGGTCTAAACAACCTCGTTAAAAGTTTTAAATAGTTATTTTTACTTTTGTAACACCTTGTACAATGGAGGTTAAGGGTCTATGTCGAAAAACAATTGAAGCGAAATGGGCGTGTGATAGCTTATATTACTGCCTGATGCGAGAGAAAGAGATGGGGCGGCGCGTGCGCCTGAAACGACGCAAGCGTAAAACAAACTTTATTTAATTGTGATTGTACTATGTATGTAAGTTCAATGCTGCTCTAATCAAAATTTGTAATCTCTTTTTTTTTAAATCCAGTCTCGTGTTTCTATTATTCACCGTTTAGCAGTTCCAAGCGTTTATCGATAAATACGGAGGCTACTTTGACTTGTTTTTCTATCGAGAAAATGTGTCTTAATCGTGTTTTGGCTCTAATTTAAACTTTAATTATATGTTCAATTTACACATAACCGCTAATCATACTCCTACTGTTAGTACTTCATGATATATGACGCTTTGAAGAATCCTTTTTTTTCACATAGCCTCCGGGTTGAACCCCAGTCTAGATTGAACCTCTTCTGGCTGCACCGCATTGTATTTCGTTTATTTATTTACTCTAGCAAGTGACGAATGATTCCTGAGTGACAGAAAAGGATGGAACGACGAAAAAATGCGATGCGGTGCTGCCAGATGAGGTTCGACTCTAATATAGACTACGGAGGTGGGCTATCATGTTGATAGCAACATGATAGCCAACCTCCTAGAAGAAATGGCACCACAAGAAGAAGAATCTATCAACAGTGCATAATGCGGATTGGTGGACTATACGTAACAGAATAATTTTCTCACAATGTTTTCCTTCATCGTTTAAAAGTGGATCTTTGTTTAGCGAGTACACTTATGCACTTCGAAATATCCTGCGTACCTGGTTGTCAGTAAAGAGGCTCATTGGCGACAGTAAGCTGGTGGAGACCAAGCTTCATAGGCTAGCCTTGCCGCATAGTAGCCTGCTTGTCGGTCTTCATTCCGCCTTCCCCTTTCTACTATCGGACATCCAGGCGCACCACGGGATATCATCCCCACTTGGTTGACATCCCAACCATTCGCATTAAGCACCTTTCAGCATCTTTTATAATGCGCACAGCCAAGGAGTGGAATGCCCTGCCTGCGTCAGTATTTCCGAGCGCTTACAACTCAAATTACTTCAAAGTACGAGTGAATAGGCTTCTTCTGGATAAGCTCGCTACATCTTCGACCCCATATTTGTCCTCTAGACTGGATTGAGGTCAAGAACAAAATTATGCATACATATTTTACCATGCCGGACTGCCAAACCAGGGTCCTGGGTTCGAATCCCGGTTCAGTCATGAATATAGGGTTTATATGTTTGTGCCGTTGTTGTATGGTTTCCATGATAAAAATCCTTTAGTGCTTGTTTGGGATCATTACAATGTATGTGCCCGTGAGCGTTATTTATTTATTTATTTATATAAAAAATGTTTTTTTTGTAAAGATTAGCAGTCGCCGTTGTTAAAATTGACCAGGAATCCAACTTCATAATCAAATTTGCCCACTAATAGATAAAACCCAAAAATTCGTAATTTGTTTAGTAGTTACTAAAATGTCCTGTCATTTTAGTTTCCATTAACTCTCTGTTAAATAAATAGTGAGCTTAACCAAAGTTAGGACCTAAATCAATTTTAAAAACCGCAAAATCAGCCGCAGCCGCTAAACTAGCGTAGGCTCTAGTTAAACAAAACAATTTAAGTGCTCAACACGGTCCACACATCAACCCTCATCATTTAACTTGCAGTCCCCTGTCCGTCTGTCTGTCACTTTCAATTCTGTATTCAGTCCAACTTAAATTATGTTGACGGTTTTTTAAGAGGATGATCAGACCAGAAGAATTTTCTGTATGGGACCAATGTCGCAATAGCGAAAAAAATAAGTTGTCCCATATATTTATGTATATTTACAGTAATAAAGATAATTTGGTATAATTGAAGTGAAAAAATTTGGTCGTCGGGTGCATCCCTGCGAGACATGGTGCCAAGCATGCTGGCAGCGTTCCTCCTTTGAATGGTCAAGCTTAGTCGTTGACCAAGGAAGCTGCCAGCTCTACGGTCACCGGTCGTCTCGCGGAGACGCATCGACAACTGTTTATTGAATTTTTTTGCTTCTGGGCCCCAAGGACCTACCGTTCAAACATAATCTATCTAAACTATTATAAAACTGTAGCAGAACGTTTGTCTGTACATTGAAGATATTAACAAAAAAAAAGTTACGATATGGTTTTTAGGTGTCCCTGATTCCATTTCACAAATTTTTGGATTTTTTGTCTGTCTGTTTGTTTGTGTGTTTGTTTGTTTGTTTGAACGAGTATCACGCAAGAACTACTGAACCGATTTTGATGAAACTTTTTTTGTTTTATAGCTTATGATCTGACTTAAAATCTGGTATATAATTTGTGCGGACGAAGTCGCGGGTTAACGCTCGTAACATATATTTTGGTCGAGTGGGATTGCAGTTTAATATGAAACATGTGATTTTTTTTCGCCATGAAGCTTGTTCGAATAGAGAACATTTTTCACCGTTCCAGTCTGCTGCGGATCAAACTGAACAACTTTCACTATGGAGCCTTACTCAGGAAACGCGGAAAAAAATCAGCAGTTCCATACATTTTAGTCGGGTAGGAACAGCAGTTTTGTATGGGACAGCTGATTTTTTTCGCGTTTCCTGAGGTAGGCTCCATAATGAAAGTTGTTCAGTTTGATGGTCTGATTCCACCGTTTCAGTATTTGCTAGGCTGTCACTTACACCCTGTATATATTTTAATTATAACCGAAAATGATTGCTGAAACGAAAACCGAAAAAAACTATTTTGGTATTGGTGTGATTTTACATTGAAGTAAATCATCGTGAGGACAATTACATACATCATGGACGTCCACTGCTGGACAAAAGCCTCCCCCAAGGATCGCCACAACGACCGGTCCTGCGCTGCTCTTATCCAATGGGTTTCGGGAACTCGTTGGAACCTATATACGCTACAGAAGAAATTCTGAGGCGTAAATATACAGGGTGTAAGTGACAGCCTAGCAAATACTGAAACGGTGAACTCAGACCATCAAACTGAACAACTTTCACTATGGAACCTACCTCAGGAAACGCGAAAAAATCAGCTGTCCCATACATTTTACTTGGGAGGTACAGCAGTTTTGTATTAGGCAGATGATTTTTTTTCACCTTGCATACAGAGTATTACAGAAGTTAGAATAAAAATTGAAAACTTTTAAGACCAACATCGAAATCGCGATAAAAAAATCTTTTGTCTCATACATTTAGCTCGAGTGGATCTGTAGTTTAGTATGGCACATCGCAAACGTATCGCATCATGGCGATTATGGCAAATCTCCTCATTTTGGGGGAGGCCTATGTCCAGCAGTGGACATCTATCGGCTGATATGATGATGATGATGGAACATCAAATTTTTTTTTTCGAGATTTCGATATTGGTCCCATAGTGAAAGTTGTTCAGTTTGATGGTCTTAACCCCCTTAAATGTTGATTAGTATTTTTGTAACACCCTGTATAATTACTAACGTAATAGCAATTTTGTATCGAGGGACGCCAAGTTCCAATTGAATGACCTAATTGGAATCAAACATTTCATAAACATTAAATTATTTAATTTCATAAACGCGGCTATGTCGCCTGAGCGGAAACGTAATAATTAAATAAAGGCATTTTAATTAACAAATTGCCGGGAACTTGAGGCAAATAATTATACAGAAACAATTTCATATTTATTCGAATTCGAACTTTCAACTCGGTCGATTAAGGCCGAAATTTTGATAAAATGTATTCAAAACTTTAAGCTTTAATAATTATGCTTCTATTAGTAAAATGTTCATTCCTTTCATTGCGAATTTCCGACTGCATTTTTAGGATTCCCAAACCAAACGTCAAATGAAACATCGTAAAAATTTGTCATCTGGGAATTTAGTGACAGTTTGGTTGTTTTGGTATTCGGTGACAGTATCTCAAAAGTTTACCCGCACATATAATTAAAAATCAATTTCTTGAATCCGATTGAATCTGATACTACAATCTTTCGCCATATTAAAAACTCAAAGGCAAAATAATTTTAGATTACACAAACAAACGCAAATTGCTTACGTAAATTGCATAAGTAGAGACAATAGATTGAAATAAATTACATAAATTAATAAATGTTAATTGGTACACAGAAAAGTTAAGTGCACATTCAGCAGGCATTATTCTATTATGACATTGTGTAAACGTGTATGAAACAAGAATATATATTGCTGCGTGTCTTTGCCTTCCACACTTGGAAAGAGCTTTGACGCGACAAATAGATAAAATGTATTTCCTATATTTTACTAAATATTTCTTTATCATCTACGGAACCACGTTGTTGCTCTTGTCATATTACGTTCTTGTTCGGAGCCTTTATGAAACAATTTTTAATAAAATGCGTTGCGTCTTGTATGTCTACATAGTTGTCGTATGACATACGGCTGTTAAGTGTATCGAGTAAGTAAATAAAAAAAAATTACAAATTCATTTATTTTAACACTTTATTGTACACACGGAATTATACATGAAAACAGCAAAATAGACAAAAGGCGAGCTTATCTCTAAAGTGATTTCTTCCAGCAAACCCCTGACAGAGAGAGAGCATAGAAAGTTAGGCGGGGTAGTGTGCACATTTAACTAATAAAAGAGTATTTAACACTAATAAATACATATTATATAAAGATACAGAATAAGAGGTAGTTAAAGCTACGAAAAAGAGCATCAATGCATACTTGCCATGGCAATATTAAAATAGTTCGGGATTTTTTTTTCAAATGTCAAGGCATAACGCAATAGGAAAAAATATCGATTTCATAAAAAACTAATTTTCTTTAAAAAAATATTTTTTCATGTTTGTCCTATTTTTACAGATTTTTTTCTCTGCGTAACTGCGTCGAGAAAACTAGAGGCCACGGAAAAAATATTGTAACAATGTTTGAGCCACAGATCACAAAAACTAAAGGGCGATGTGCAAAGCGGGCTGGGAGAGTGTCGCAGCAATATGCGCAAAAACGGAACACATTGCTCGCGACAGACAAAAAAGGATTCAATATAATTATGAGGCTGAAAGCCAGTCGAGATATTATGTGTAAATAGTTAACAATGCTTGCGTAGTACTAAAGATTATTCGAACGTTGAGTTCTAATACCGCAATGGATACTGAGCACATTCAAGCTAACAAAGTACTTTCTATCGCGTGGTACTGGTGGTAATGCGACACTAGGTTTCGTACTCAGCGCGTTGGTTGGCATCTCTCTAGATCTCTATGATTTGAGCTTTACGTTCATTCAACTTAAATTTTATCCGACGATGTCGATTTTGGCTTCGGGTTAGAGGCATATTTGAGCATTTACCTACTCGAAAAAATTATAAAATCAGGCTACTGACGCTGCGCTTTCTGGCTCATAGTTTTTATTATCCAAACTAAATGACCATGTGTCCCTAAATAACATCATAGCGTAGAAAACGAGTAAATATAAAATTTTCAGCTGAAAAGAAAATGTTTGAAATTCTAGTTCTTAACAACATGCTAGCTATTTAGGAAAATTGTTTGACTTTAACAAAAAGTTTACTGTATTTTATGTTGTGAATCTTGGGTCTTAAACTGTGTAACTGCATAGAATGAGGAGTCATTTCCCGGTAATAACATAAACTATTTAAGAGGCTATGTGAAAAAAGTAGGATTCTTTAGATTTCTTTTTTTTAAGACGTAATTCTTCCGTAAGCGTAAACGACGCAAGCGTAAAACAAACTTTATTTTATTGTGATTGTACTATTTATGTAAATTCAATTCTGCTAATATTAAAATTTGTAAAATATCAATCTCTTTTTTTTTAAATCAATTCACGTGTTTCTATTATTCACCGTTTAGCAGTTCCAAGCGTTTATAAATAAAAACGGAGGCTACTTTCGCTTATTTTTCTATTGAGAAAATGTGTCGTAATCGTGTTATGGCTCTAATCAAAACTTCAATTATATTTTCAATTTACACATATCCGCTAATCATACTCCTACTGTTTGTACTTCATGATATATGACGCTTTGAAGAATCCTATTTTTTTCCCATAGCAGTCAACCCGTGACAATGGACCTTAAACAACAAATATTTACTTAAAACTTAATGCAGCAAAAAATCTTCCATTTAGTTTGTCTAACGGCTCTTGTTATGATTGCATCCTTCACAGACTACTGTTTAATGAGAGAGACGTAATGACATCTTCAGAAAGTCTGCAAACTCTTCAAGCAGATTAGTGACCGCACTATATTTGTGAGGTCATCTTAAAATGCTTCACTTAATGCTTTGTAAGATTCTTGTGAATTCATGCTGTTGGTCATTTTTGACTGTGTTCAAGAAAAGGAGGAGGTGCTTTTTTATTTTTATGTATTTTTCCTTTTTTAGGATTCCGTAGCCAAAGGGAGACAACGAGACCCTATTCATAAGCCTACGCTGTCCGTCTGTCTATCCGTCTGTTCTGTAAAGGGTTGCATCATTGGAATTATAATAGCTAATTTTTAAACGACTTAAAAAAAGGAGGAGGTTTCTCAATTCGACCGTATATATATTTTTTTTATGTGTGTTCGCAGAAAACTTCGTCGTTTATGAACCGATTTTGATGATTCTTTTTTTGTTGGAAAGAAGATATTCCAAGGGTAATATGATAAGGAAACCAGGATCTGATGATGGCATCCCAGAAAAATCGAGGGGAATCTTTGAAAATCGTAGTGCCGGCTAATGCGTTTGTTAATTTAAAGCACTACTACTATTTTGTGAATTAAACAAAATTTTAACAAACAATTAAAACCGCCTTCAAAAAAACTAAAAAGTTAATGCAAGCCCTGTTGCGAATCGTACCGGCTTGACACCGACTTCGATAAAACAAATTAATGTTCTTATGATGCGAACGAAAAAGTCATCGGCTGCAATATTATATTTTAACTTTTTAATTTTTTTGACGGCGGTTTAAATTTTTTGTTAAAATTTTGTTTTTAGTGTGGAAGTTACATGATAACTTCGGTATTCTTATCAAATTAAAGATTGAAAAATTTGTCTCGGGCGGGACTTGAACCTCTTCCAAACCGGGAAACTGTGTTATCCAATTTCATCACACAGAGAACGAAATTTTTAATCTGTTGCGTCTTAAGGGGACGTGAGCGCCATCTACTGGTAGTTATTACAACAACTCCAACATGGCTGTAACATGTTTAAAAATCAATAATATTTGAAATTCGGTATTCTTTCTTTTTTCGCGTCTCCATGAGCCATATCGTATGATAGAAAAAAGCCATACAAATAATTCGTCCGAATTGTACGATTAAACTCATGCTGTAGTGTAAAAACTTCGGTATTCCTGATGGAATAGAATTTTGACATTGGAAATGTCTTCTCGTTCGCTCTGGTATAGGCCCTGATTTCACGAAAAAGTGCGATCCCCTTATATCTCGGAGAGTTGTGAAGATATGATATTTAAACAGAAGCCCTCAAGACGCGTATTCTCAAGAGCTAATAAGGTGCAAAATGAATTATTCGAGAAAATAAAAAACAATCAAGTTATGGCCGAAATAATGAAAAAAAATCAATTTTTTCAAAATTTTTGATTTTGGCGCAAAACGAAGAATGATATCAAAATTTGAGCAAAACTCTTCTGGACAATTTAGTCAGAGCTACAATTTGAGCCTAAAACAAAGACGATCGGGTTAAGGGTTTGCCCTGTAACCTAACCTTCATGAGATAATATTTTTTCGAAATCCGTAGATCCATTTCCAATGTGCTCGATAGTCGTGTGAGGCACGAAATCTGTGAATTTTGTGTTCTGATGGAATAACTCCCGATTTGGATCATGTTTAGGATATAGTAAAGATAGAGTAAATACAATAGAACTCCTTAAAAGTTGATAGCACATCATCGGCGATTAAAGCAATTTTGTTTCAATGTGTATATACCCCTGATGTATACCGCTGTGTATTTACAATTAAAATCAATCAAATGTCAATGTAATAAAGAAAATTGTCAATTACAATTGTTTTTTTTTTACAAAAATATAAGACTTCTTCCAAAATTTCGCCGTAACCAGGAAGCTGGCATAGGTGTACGTAGTACTTACTATCTCTATGGGCATAGGTCAATGCATAGGTATTGTCTATACCTTGGAGGGCACACTGCCTAACAAGCGGTGAAACATGATAATACTTCTTGGTGGTCGGTAATGATCGTTCTTCTTTCGGAAATTTCCGTCTATGTTTTCGACGTTACTAAATACCTTTCTAATCCAATGACAAAAATTTTAAAAAAGTTTTTATCTAATTTTTGTTCTTATATAAGGTCTAACAAAATTAGATGAAACTATTTTAATGGGATGATCTGACCATCAAACCGAACAACTTTTTTTATGGGACCAACATCGAAATCGCCCTAAAAAACTCAGCTGTTCCAAACAAACCTACCCGACTTAAATGTATAGGACAGCAGATTTTTTTTCGCGATTCGATGGTCTGATCATCCCCTTAAAATAGTTTCAGCTAATTTTGTTAGACCTTATAGAAAGGGACACAAAAACGTTGGAAATATCGACTACGGAGATACGAAAGAAGGTCGAACATTACCGACCGCTTTAGATGCTTGTAAGGAGGAGTGGTATCCTTGATGATTCTAAAACCCTTGGCCGTAACAGTAACCGGACTGCTTATGGCAAATAAATATAAAAACTACTTTGTGGCTAGCTAATTAGTGTCCAAAAAGGCGCGACTTGCTATACACAATGGTGTGTTGGTGCCTACACTTATGTACGGCAGTGAGTGCTGGGTATGGCAGAAGAAGCATGCAAGTAAAATTAATGCTGTTGAAATGCGTTCCTTGCGAAGTATGTGTGGTGTGACGCTGAAAGATAGAGTGAGAAATTGTGTAATAAGAGATATATGTAAATTAAAAGAAGATGTAGTGACAAGAATAGAGAAAGGTATGCTTCGTTGGTTTGGTCATGTGGAGAGGATGAGTGATAGCAGATGTACGAAAGAGATATATGTTGCTAATGTGAGTGAAAGCGTCGGCAGAGGGCGCCCTCGTAGGACGTATGCTGATCAAATCAGTTGCGTCCTACAAAGAGGGTAGGTGCGGAGTACTCGAAACCGACGGGCATGTATGAAGAGATGTATGGATGTGCATGAGGCAAAAGAAGTATGTAAAGATCGTAGTAAGTGGCGCGCCCTGGTCTCTGCCTACCCCACTGGGAAAGAGGAGTGACGTTATAGATAGATAGATAGATAGAACGGGATTTTCGGTTGAATCTGCCGCCCGCATCACATATTAAGAAGTCATTGAAACTAAGTATAAGTACTGAAGAAAAACCGTTGCATATCGTTTCCAGTAATTGCCAAATGAATATTGTAATACTGGCAGTTTCCTCGAACGTTGCATTAGAAAGCCGGTGCAAGGTCGGACGTTCATGAAAAAATAATTCCTCACTCGGCCGTGACACCGTTGTTGTTGATCGTACTGACAACATGGCATACGGTAGTTGTTAGAAAATCATGAAATCTAAACTATCTAATCTAAACTATTATAAAACTGTAACAGGAAGTTTGTCTGTACATTGAAGATATTAACAAAAAAAAAGTTACGATATGGTTTTTAGGTATCCCTGATTCCATATCACCAATTTTTGAATTTTTTTCTGTTTGTTTGTTTGTGTGTTTGTTTGTTTGAAAGAGCATCATGCAAAAACTACTAAACTGATTTTGATGAAACTTTTTTTGTTTGATAGCTTATTATCTGACTTAAAATCTGGTATATAATTTGTGCGGACGAAGTCGCGGGTTAACGCTAGTACTAACTATTTTTGTGATTTCTCATATCTCCACAACAATCACATGCTTGACACAAAATATAATTTTAAAATTTTTTAGTTATTGTTTATACTACGCTCCAGGAGTGCGATTTTTGAATCTCATTCGCTGAGTTCAGCAGTTGAATATATCAAAATTACTATGGAGATATGCAACTTTCTACTGCTGATTTGACTTTCAAGGAGTGCGATTTTTGAAGGCTACTATAAACTCGATGACTATTTGAATGAACAAAATGTCTGGTCTTGACAATGTTACTCTATGTAATGCAATATTGTATTTTAATTGTACTTTGTATATTTTGTTTTGTTTAAAAGATGTGTGTTGTAGAGTTTCTGGCCGCATCTTCTCTCAACGGAACACCTTCCGACGCGGTGGTAGACTCAAAAAATGACGTCAAAATGCTATCAATGTGATATTATTTTGAATAAAAAATTTTTGAATTTTTTTTTTGAAGGTGAAATCAGCAGTAGAATGATGCGTATCTCCATACATTTTCAACTGCTGAGTTCAACGTATGAGATTCAAAAATCGCACTCTTTAGCGTAGGTGTGATAAGGACGGACCGTATCCGGAACACAACACTGCACTCAAAAAATTCAAATAAGTGATGTAACTAAGATTTGATCACTGCACTAGGCAAAGTTTGCGGAAATTTAGAATTTAAAACAATAAAATGAAGATAAAAACACAGGTTAAAAACATAAAACACAATTATATTTAATTATGTCCGTGTGTATATGCATGTGTGTAACGCATCTAAATTACACCCTGTATATCCACACTTTATAACAGACATAACATAGCATTGGAGTCATAAATAAACATCTCTACATAAAAAAACCCGTTTCGAAATAACAATAAAATACAAGTTCACAAATATACGAGAATATTTTCTTCCAAAAAGCAAATGTTACGAAGTAAATTCTTAACGCTGAAATGGCAACAATGACTCTGGTTCAAGCCTTTTGCAAACAGAATTCACATCAACACTTATTCGAGATACTGTACCGACAAGGATAAAAAATACAAATAAAACGCTAGCGAGAGAAAGACAAACAAGCAATAGGAGATTTCGTAGCCAATTCGTAGCTGAATATTCCGCTGTGCTACGGCAGTATACTCTCGTAGGCCCCTGGTGTAGCACGTCTACGAATTACAAAAGCGACGGTACGAATTTCAAACGGTATTTTCAATTAAAATGGATTGTGCTACGAACTATTTGGTTTATTCAAAGTGAAATATTGTTATGTAAAAAGTGGATAAGTTTCTATTTGATAACCCAACGTACAATATCATAGAGAAAGGCAATGTCAGTGGTCGCCTTGGATTTGATGATGGTATGAAAATTTTTGGTATTTTCGAAAAAAAAAATATGTTTATTATCTTCTCAGCCGGAACTTCTGTTTAACTAAATGTGTGAAATGAAAAAGGCAAATTTTAAATTGCCTCATTAAGATTAATACACTAAGTCATTTTAGAGCGTCCGAGCGCGCTGCATAAAAACGAAGTTAGATCCTATTTTGAATACTTACTAATTAAAATCCTGTACTTTTTTTTTAACACAAACTAGATTCTAATTCTCTGTGCTAGGGTATGTCAAATTTCCGTTTAAATATACAGTTTCAATGTTAGGATTAATTTATGATTTTTTATAGAAATCTTTGATCCACTGTAACTTTGAAACTATACATTTCAATGCAAATCTGACAAACCACAGACACAGAATAATTTCTAGATCGTGTCTAAAATAGTTATCCAAATTATATAAATAAATTTATATAAATTTTTATTCGGGAAACCAACAGTCAAATTACAAACGAATGGTTACAAACTATGAACATAGAATAGACCAATTACAGGAATCCGCTAATGGTAATTTAAAATTAAATGAAAAAGTGCTTGCAAAGCTTATACAATAATAGCTACCTATCAGAAGGTAGGTAGGCTAAAATAACAATAAATGATAAGAAGAAGGTATATTGCGAGGCAAAGACTCAATCTAAAGAGCTTTACCAGTTATGCCCTTCTTAAACTGTGCCAAAGATAAACAAAATGGATCCAAAATTATACAACCTTAAATACTTTGATTTGGATCCATTTTGTTTATCTTTACACATATATATATATAGCTCTATACATATATTCATTTTGCGTATAATTAGTGTAAACAGCGAGTATATTATATTATAATAAATATTATAAGGTATATTATAATTAAACTTCCTTTGTATGGAGCGCACTAACAGATATACATAATATATCCTCTCAAAACTGCCAATTTCTTTTTTCAATCTATGTTTCTACATATAAGAATGTGATTTCTATATTTGTATGGATGTCTTGTATATACAAGGTGTTAGTGAAAGTCTAGCAAATAAAACTCAGACCATCAAATTGAACAACTTTCACTATGGAGCCCACCTCAGGAAACGCGAAAAAAAAATCAACTGTCCCATACAAAACTGCTATACCTACCTGACAAAAATGTATGGGACAACAAATTTTTTTTCGCGTTCCCTGGGGTAGACTCCATAGTGAAATTTGTTCAGTTTGTTGGTCTAAGTTCAGCGTTTCTGTATTTGCTAGGCTGTCACTAACACCCTGTATAATATTTTATTGAGATAAGTTGCACGCGCTATCTGAGTGGCAAAATACTGGGTAGAAAAAATTATGAAATCAACAATTTTAACAAAAAATTAAAACCGACTTCAAAACTAATAAAGTACTAAAATAATAAGATGACCAGCGTCTTTTAAATTCGCATCTATAAGAACATTAATTTGTTTTCTTGAAGTCGTTGTCAAGCCGGTATGATTCGCGATTGGGCTCAGAGCTTTGACTACTTATATAGGGACTAGTTACGCATGTAATTCAACTAACAAACATTTCTGCCACTTTTTGTGGGGGGCGAGGTAACATGAAATCCGCAACTTTGGATTTTATTCCCATAACTTTATATTCTAATTTTGAATGTTAAAAATCATGAAAGTAGTCTCGCGTGAACCCCAAACGTTCTAAGTTTTAAATTATTGTTTCGCAATTATAGGTTATCTCGTTTAGTGATAAGGTATAAAATTGAATGTAAATGCACATGATTAATTGTTCTTATACCGTGGCAGAGGGGAAATGATACCGCTAGTCCTTATATTAAATAGTCAAAGGCTTAGAGTTATGTTTTCAGCTTAGTTTGACACCGACTCAAATAAACCAAATTAATGTTCTTATAGATGCGAATTTAAGAGACGCTGGTTATCTTATTATTATAGTAGTAAGTCGGTTTTAATTTTTTGTTAAAAAAATCAGCTGTTTCATGCAAAACTGTTGTACCTACTTACCCGGGTCAAATGTATGGGACAGCTGATTTTTTTTCGCGATTTAGATGTTGGTCCCATAGAGAAGGTTGTTCAGTTTGACGGTCTGGTCATTCCCTTAAAAAACTGTCAGCACATTAAGAAGGACCCTGTATATAAAAAAAATACTATTGTTTGTAGCTTTTGTAAAATCAAATTAGAGATTGAACAATTTAGTATCGGAGGACGGGAGTCGAATCAGCTACCTGGAAATCCAGGCTGTGCTTTAATTCCTAATGTAACTCTCTTCTTCTATCGAGTCGATGACATGCCATTTTTTTATATTTTTAACCGACGAAAAAGGAGGAGGTTCTCAATTCGACCCGTATGCTTTTTTTTGTATGTTTGTTACGCGATTACTCCGCCAATTATGGATTGATTTTGATGAATCTTTTTTTTTTGGTAGATCATACTTCAGAGGTGATCCCATTTTAGTTTGGTGAAGATCTGTTGAATTGCTTCGGAGATAGACAATGGAACTCCTCAAAAATGTATAACAGATCATCGGCGATGGAAATAAGTGTATCGTGTTGATGTTCCACTTGCATGTACAATGGATATGTCGACCCATTGTAATATTAAACCGACACTTAAAAAAAAAAAAAAAAAAAAACCAAACCAAACCAAAATTTACTTCAAAGTTTTTCACTAAAAACTTTGAAGTTAATTTTGGTTTGGTTTGGTTTTTTTTTTCAACACGATACACTTATTTCCATCGCCGATGATCTGTTATACATTTTTGAGGAGTTCCATTGTCTATCTCCGAAGCAATTCAACAGATCTTCACCAAACTAAAATGGGATCACCTCTGAAGTATGATCTACCAAAAAAAAAGATTCATCAAAATCAATCCATAATTGGCGGAGTAATCGCGTAACAAACATACAAAAAAAGCATACGGGTCGAATTGAGATCCTCCTCCTTTTTCGTCGGTTAAAAATATAAAAAAATGGCATGTCATCGACTCGATAGAAGAAGAGAGTTACATTAGGAATTAAAGCACAGCCTGGATTTCCAGGTAGCTGATTCGACTCCCGTCCTCCGATACTAAATTGTTCAATCTCTAATTTGATTTTACAAAAGCTACAAACAATAGTATTTTTTTTTATATACAGGGTCCTTCTTAATGTGCTGACAGTTTTTTAAGGGAATGACCAGACCGTCAAACTGAACAACCTTCTCTATGGGACCAACTTCTAAATCGCGAAAAAAAATCAGCTGTCCCATACATTTGACCCGGGTAAGTAGGTACAACAGTTTTGCATGAAACAGCTGATTTTTTTCATGTTTACTGAGGTAGGCTCGATAGTGAAAGCGGTTTAGTTTGATGGTCTGAGTTTACCGTTTCAATTTGCTGAATGCTGTCTCTTACATCCTGTATAATTTCACCTTCGTGTCACCATTTGAAAGCAGAGAGAGTATGAAAGAAAATAATTAGTGATTTTTTCCATTAGACTTGCTTTGACGTTGTTCATCGATTTGAGTGACAATAGACAAGTAATTGGCACTTTCAGACACAATTGATGCAATTAATCTAATTTGATCAACACTTCGAATTTTGTCAAAATATAACATGAACTCTATGATTATAATTTTTTTTAAATTTGCTTTAAAGTGTTGCAGAGGGGTCAACTTTATACAACACTTTGACGCACAATACGCGTAGACGGTATTAATATAAGTAACTTTTTATATATGGAAAAATAGTTTAGAAAATCTAGATGCCACGTCACAAATAACATTTGCAATTTATAAAATAATTTATAAAGTAATTATATTACAAATTGCAAATGTTATTTGTGACGCGGCAACTAGATTTTCTAAACTATTTTTCCATATATAAAATATTACTATTATTAATTCCGTCTACGCGTATTGTGCGTCAAACTTTTGTATGGACTGACATCACCTTAAATTCGAACCTTGTATTGTGTTCAGAGTAAATTATTAAATTCTTAGCCTAATATTTTTTCAAAGAAGAGCGGCGGCAGGGCCTGATATTTCAGACCCAGTAAATCAAAAGTAACAAATAATTTAATTGGATGTGACCTGCCGATGTTGGAGGATATAATTTATTGTCTTCCTCCTTGTGATTTAAGTGTGTAAACCTTCACGATAGTCGTAAAATTATTAAGAGAATAGAAGAAAATCAAACGAGTGACACTGTCAGTTCAACCAAATCATAACAGTTAAGTTACGAATATAAAATAATGAAGTAAGTACCTAGTACCACGCGGTAAGCCTTGCAGATCAATCACATCGCTGCTTCTAGCGTGTCCCTTGCACACTTCTAGTCTGTATGGGAATTCTTTCACAGTTCATGCGGCCAGGTTATGGAATTCATTGCCGCATTCTATCTGTGCTAGTCCTTCGCTGGACATCTTTAAGAGGAGAGTTAGAGAGCATTACCTATCTAAATAAAGTCCTAGTAGTTATATGTATGTATATAATATATGTAGGTTCATATTATTATATTTGATATTATTATTTATGTAAGTATATTTATATATTATATTTATTTGTATAGGTGTATCTTATAATATTTCTTATTTTATAGGTATTCATTTTACTATCTCATAATTAAGTAGATTTTTATTTGTGTGCACACTGATTTTACCCAAACATATTAGTTTTCCTCTCACTCAACGGTTAGCTGGAAGAAAACTCTTTTAGAGTTAAGCTCGCCTTAGTACATCACGACTTGTAATTTTTTTTATAATTATGTTTTTGTGTACAATAAAGAATCTAAGAAGTAATAAACAGCCTATTTTCAGGCTGAATTTGAAATCCATAGTAATTTTTACTTTTAAATCGCCTCTTTTAGATAAGTTTTAGAGGTAGTTTGCACACACATACCTGTATTGCTCTTCTTCTTATCGTGTGTTCAGAGTCCTGGTGTCAGAGTTTTAATTGTCAAGAGTCACCTGTATTTATACACATACTTACTAAGTCCCCTCCCCCTTCAATTCTATCTTCTTATCGTGTGGGCAGAGCCCTGGTGGTTTTTATATAACGACTACTACCACCAGAGATAGTAGCCGGGACCAACGGCTTAACGTGCCATCAGAAGCAAGGAATCATTTTTCTTTTCAGACAATCAGGTGATTCAGCTTGCAATGTCCTAACCAACTGGGGAAAAACGCACAAAGTGACATATCACTAGGTGTCCCCCGTGGGAATCGAACCCACGACCTCAGTGTCGAGAGCCAATGCTCTTAACCATTAGACCACGGAGGCAGTTCAATTCTATGATAAATTGTGTAGAACATAAAGTTTTTTGTGTCTTTATATCCTGATAAATTTAAACCACTAATACTTCTCCAATACTCAAACTCTGTCCAGTGTGACTGGTAGTGAGCTCGAAGTTACCACTTTTATTAAATAGACACGGTGACAAGAAAAATATTTTATCTATTT
The DNA here is from genome assembly GCA_927399405.1 of Agonopterix arenella. NCBI lineage: Eukaryota > Metazoa > Arthropoda > Insecta > Lepidoptera > Depressariidae > Agonopterix > Agonopterix arenella. The sequence goes on from OV656711.1 coordinate 2,344,462, forward strand.
CAGTTTTCGCACCTATGGGGTATTTCTAGTTTTGTTCAAAAATAACCCCTGTAACTGAAACCCTTGAAATAATCGTTTTGACCACTCCGTAATGTAATACGGAATTAAGTTTACATTATATTTGCACCTTGCGTTACCTGGACCCAAAACCCTCGATTATTATTATAAGTATACCCTTTGAGTTGTCAAAAGGCTAAACAAATCAACTGTAAAACACAATTTTCCATCAATTCGTCCCCTAACGAATTTCATCAAATTAATGAATTGCTTTCTATTGTCCAAGATTGTCAGCTTAGAAAGGAATCCTCTATTGTTTATTCAAAACTCGAGCATGCTTACGAAAATTACTTTAATAGATTGTAATATTAATTATATTGACAGTTTCAAAAGACATTAATTTGTGATTGAATAGGAAAATTAATTGGGAAATTTGCGGCTTCGATTTTGTAATAACCAATATATAAATTGATTCTAAATTATTATTGGTTTCTCAGGTACGTTCAATTAGTTTCTAAAATCGAAATTCTTGACTTGTTATGATAGTTTTGGATTCGAAGATTGTTTAGCAAGTCTTGTTGCTTAATTAAATATCATCTTGAAGTTTGAAGGACAAGGAACGCTGGATTGAAATCACTAATGCAATTTTAGGGCATACGTAAACATTATACAAGGTGTAACAAAGCATCCTTGTAATATTTAACGCACGTGCTTTTTTATTTTTGTACGCATTTAAGTTTACACCCTGTATATGGCTAGATTTACAATCATAAAAACCCTTAGAGTCTAAAGGAAAGACATATTTTACGTGTGAGCTAGAGAGGGCCACACTCTTGTGACATGAGCCTCATATCGAATAATTCAATATATTAAAGGTAAAATCTTTAGAGCAAAAGTACAGCAGCTATTATTATTATTATTATTTGTGATGTCGCAAGTAAGGGTAGTTATGTAACACTGCGACCATCGCTGGTCTTTTTGTGTTCGCCCCAAGCTCACCCATATTTTACGCTTACCTCCGAACTTATGGTATTTTCTTTTCATTCTCGGGAATGCAGGTTTCCTCACGATGTTTTCCTTCACCGCCGAGCTAGTAAACGATAAACACAACCATACATACATTTTGAAGAACTTAGTGGTACAGGCCAGGAATCGAACCGCGGCCTTGTGATTGAGGCGCTAGCTCTTTTCCGTATGGGCTATCATCACTCTCTGCAGCAGCTATACTTTTGCTCTAAAGCTAGATCAAAGAACATGAGAAAAACCTTAAAATTGTAGCGTATTCTCCTTTTTTAAATTCTTCTTCTTAGTCGTAACCCCCGCTCTCCCCATCCCGCTTATGTCACCACACCTCTCCAGTGGTTGTGTTGTCTCGGTAATTTCTTTCATCGCATCAGTACAACTCGTAAGCATGCGTCCTTAACCATTCTATCCCTCCATACGGCCGGTGATCATGAATTTATCCAAACTATCTGATCTCCTGACCGTATGCCCAAAGATTTTAAGGACTCGTGGCATACAGATGTTGGAGAGCCTCTTCTTGATTTTCAACTCATCGATGGTGGACTCTGTGCGGCGTTCAGTCCAGGATATTTAGAGCATACTGCGCCAGCGCCACATTTCAAATGCGTCCATACTTTGACTTTTATTTTATAATGAGCTTTTGACCCGCGACATCGTCCGCGTGAATAACCTCTTAAGGGGTTTCTTAATGCACGTCTACATCCTCTGTCGAATATTGTATCTTCAGTAGTTTAGGCTGTGCGTGATCTATCAGTCAGTCATGGAAATCTTTTATAAGTATAGATAAGCGATAGTTAAACTAAATGTTTACTATAAAACGTAAGAATAGAGCATCAATTTCTCCGAATCATCTTGTTTTCTTCCTCATACAAGAGAAAACCTTTTCTTAGAATAGTCTTGAACAAATTGTTGTTTAGACTAGCTTGCCTGTCTAAAAGGTTTTACAATCTGGAACAAGATACTGATCTTGTTAACAATGTTGTTTTTAACTAGCTAAGAGCAGTTACTGTACTGTTCATTGATGCTGATGGTTCTGAACTTATTCCGTTTTGTTCGTATTCGACAAAGACGTAGAAAGATAATAACTAGAACGGGCATCGAATAAGAACATACTAACTATGAGTCCTTGTCACTTGATTAAATAAATATTCATTATTGTTATTTTAATAATAATAATGGCGGAAACGAGACAGTTTTATACTTTAACGAGCGTTAACCCGCGACTTCGTCCGCACATATTATATACCAGATTTCAAGTCAGTTTCATCAAAATCGGTTCAGTAGTTTTTGCGTGATACTCGTTCAAACAAACAAACAAACAAACACACAAACAAACAGACAGACAAAAAATCTTCAAAAAATTAATATCTTCAATGTACAGACAAACTTCCTGTTACAGTTTTATAATAGTATAGATTGCATAGAGCGAGCGAGAAAAAATATATGTTGTGCGTCCCTTTTCCCCATGTCCAACTAAGTTGAAATTGATTACACAATTTTGCAACAAGTCAGACAAAGGCATAAGCATAAGCATATGCTCACGAATATATTGCCCGAGGGGGTAATCAGAGATATTCTGAAACCTCATAACATCCGAACCGAACAACTACGGAAACTCTGTCCAGTGTGCCCGTCACAGAGAGCCCGTCGCCAGTTGCAATGGAAAGTGGCCAAAATACATGTCTCGAAATCGAAGCATGCAGGCAAACACAACACAACAAGACATAGGCACGATTTTTCATACATTTTTATCATGACTCCATCCCTTTCCACTACATACGCGCTCAGTTTATAATATTCAGCATCCAGATCGTCGCGCCACATTTTCAATATACTTTTCTAAAAACGTACTCCAAATCACAGATTTTTTTCTATCTGTCTATTTGTTTGTTTGTTCGAGCATCACGTAAAAACGACTGGACCGATTTTGATGACACTATTTTTGTTTAGAAGCTTATGATTAGACTTAGGAAACTGGTTTAAATAGTTGTATGTTATGGTAAACAGTTGCATTACTTTAAGGCGTGATTGTACCTATGACACTTAACAACATTCCCATAGAAACCCATAGGAAATTAACAAAAAGATTTTGGAATTTGGAATGCAATTAGCTGATCGAACATTTGTATGAATCTTTTATTTGGGAACTTCCCTTAAGTTACTTTTAAGTTTATAGTTCAGGATCATGATTACTAGTCTAGTTTAGAGTAATGCTACTGTCTACCCTTACACCTTGTATACTTTATCACGCCACGGTAAAGGGAACCTGTGCTGCGGACGAAGCCGCGGGTAAAAGTTCGTCTTATATAAAATTCGAGGTAAAACTGAAACCTTACAAACAGCTACAGAAGCCAATTAAACTCAGTTTTCATACAAAAACAAAAACAAGCGTAAAACAGCAAAAACAAAATGATAGCGATCAAAATAATAAATCTAAGTTAAAAAGCAATGAAGCATACGTCATCTTAACAGTTATAACTAAAACAGAATTTATGGGTTGCGTGCGTACTAGAAATAAAAGCGCTAAATTTATCGAGCGGAGGTTTCATCGATGTCAGAATAGTCCTCTTTTACACCAGGATTTTTGGGCTGCTCAGCCACAATGACTGGATTTTGGGTGAATGGATGAGGAAGGCAGAGGACTGTAATGCAATTCTCTGAGCGCAAACATCGTCACAACCTTAAATTCGTCGTTAAAACATCGGTGAGTTGTCAATTCGGTATTCGCAAAGGTTATGTTATAAAAAGAACGTCGGAGGCGCGTTGCGGAGAGGTATGGACACCCAATTATGGGGGTCCGGGTTCGAATCCGCACGGACAACATGCCATGTACCAATCAGTTTTTATAACTTATGTACGTAATACCGACTGCTCTCATACGGTGAAGGAAAACATCATGAGGAAACCTGCATATGCTGAAGAAGAAATTCTGATGCTTATGTGAGGTCTACCAATCCGCATTGGGCACGCGTGGTAGACTAATGCCCATACACCCTCCCTGAGGGTAGGCCTGTGCCCTGCAGTGGGACGTTAATAGGCTGATGATGATGATGATGAAGTTCAAATATTTTTTTTTATGTTTTGTGAGCTCGTCAATGTTTTTGACGGCGACGTGACGCTTAGAATTGCATTCCAGAGTTTTGTGGCGGGCCTTGGGAGAGGGACTGTGTTCAGCACTGGACGCTGATGTAGTGATGTGGGATCATGATGATGATGATGACAGCCACATCAGCTAATCATCGTTAGGTCCGGGCTGTCTTTGAATGGGTGGTATAAAATGTGTAAAAAAACACCCTTGTTAAACTGTCAAATATTTCACTACGAGCGTTAACCCGCGACTTTGTCCGCACAAATTATATACCAGATTTTAAGTCAGATAATAAGCTATCATACAAAAAAAGTTTCATCAAAATCGGTTCAGTAGTTTTTGCGTGATGCTCGTTCAAACAAACAAACAGACAGACAAAAAAATCCAAAAATTTATTATAATATATGGAATCAATATTGTAACTTGTTTTTTGTTAATATCTTCAATGTTTAGACAAACTTTCTGCTACAGTTTTATAATCGTTTAGATGGAGACATAGTCGAGAAAAAAAACTGATTTCCCATAATATTATATTTGAGTCGAGTCAGTATGGTAGTTGTATATGATACAGTAGGTTTTTTTCTCTCGATGTTGGCTCTATAAAGAAAGTTGTTCAGTTTGATGGTCTGAACCACCCCTTTAAATATTATTAGGGTGTTTTTTAAACCCTGTATATTTCATCTTCAGCGTCTCCGTGCTTCAGAAGGCACATACCTAAAGTTCGTTCCGGATAGTTCCCTCAGATGGCGATGTAATACTATTCGTTAAGCCCGGACCCCGATCTTGCTAATTTAAAACATCGAAGTTCAATCCTTATTCAATTTCAATTCTAATTTCATTGCAATCCACTAATCAACATAGCTTGCGATACCGAATGTGTAAAAAGTTGAGCTTCGCACGTAGTCCAATCACGGTTAAGTTATGATTTATTAAAAAGCAAAAGTTAAAAATAAACATTAATGTTATCTTATCTTATTTAGCGGAAATCGGCCAAGGTCAGATGCCTATTTGAAGCTCCTCCTTTTTTTAAGTTGGTTAAAATGAATGAAAGCTACACCATCAAAGTGCGTCCTAAGTTAAACTTGAAACCCTTGTAATCTGATTGTCACCTGATTGTATGGGAAACAAAGATGTCAGCGAAAACCTTGAAAGCCTTGAAAGGGTTGGAACTTAACGACGAACAGACACGTAGGTGAGTGCTTAGATCTAAAAGATTACATGGAAAAGAACTTCGATTTTATTTAAGACGCTTCCCACTATGCAAACGCTACCCGGGCTTTATTTTTAAATTAATAAAAAATATAGCAATGATCTTCAACACCTCGGCTTTATTTACTATGAAGTATATTTCTATTTTTTTTTAATAAAATGCATTCACTCAGGCCTCATAAAAAGGCTGAAAGTCACCCAAAGGGCAATTGAGAGAGCTATGCTCGGAGTTTCCCTGCGAGATCGAATCAGAAATGAAGAGATTCGCAGAAGAACCAGAGTAACTGACATAGCCCAAAGAATTGCTAAACTAAAGTGGCAGTGGGCGGGCCAAATTGCTCGCAGAACCGATGGTCAATGGGGCCGAAAACTTCTCGAGTGGCGACCGCGTACCGGAAAGCGCAGCGTGGGTAGGCCCCCACACGGTGGACCGACGACCTGGTGAAGGCGGCGGGAACCCGTTGGATGAGGGCAGCGCCAGACCGGTCGTTATGGCCATCCTTGGGAAGGACTATTTCCAGCAGTGGACGTCCATCGGCTGAGATGATGATGATGATGTATGAAACCTGTGCTCAAAGAAAAGCCTAAATATTTAATAAAATCTGTATTATGCATATCTACTTTATAAGAAAAATGCTATGAAGAAACAATTTTAAGACCATTATTTGATAATTTTAAAATTTGGTGGGAATTTTTATGATGTTCGAATTGGATTTCCTTGGATTAGAAGGCACCACAGTGACATAATGAAAGACAAGCCTGTCAAAAATAGGTATACCTACTAAAATGATGTAGTTTAGTGGAGGTGAGACGGTTCTGAAAGGGTCGAGGGGTTTAATACCTCTTAGGTATTAAATTTTTCCTGTGCCTTTGCCCGTATCGAATCCCGTAACACTGAGAAAAATATCTTGTAGTATAGTGATAACTATTTATTGTATCAGACTTTACTAGAAAAAGCCAATGTCTAAAACAGGCGCCATTTTTCTTTTCGCCAATTTTTTTTGGGCGGCCATCAAACAAACTTCAATATTTATAGTTCAGAATAAAGTGACAAAGAAAATGTATGACAAGTATATAACTAGTAGTATATAATATCTCTGAACTCAGTCCGAACAGAGATATTATAAAGGCTTGAAGTAAACGTAATGAATATATTATCAACCTCAAGCCTTTATATCTCTGTTCGGACTGAGTTTAAGAATATACATGTCATAATAGGTTTTGTTTGTTACTTTATTCTGAACTAAAATATTCAAGTTTGGTTGATGTCCACGCCAAAAACAACGGCCAATAACCCTCCTTCTGGCTGGCTGTTAGTAGGTATTGGAGAACTTATACACTATGTAAGTAGATTACAACATCAATAAATAAATAAATAACATCAAGGGTAGCCACTAGCCAGAGGCGGCTAACTACTTCCCTACCTGTCAGATATACCGCAGGCCCAAGACATGTAATTTAGTAAATCTGCCAAGCAGGGGGGAGCAGGCTAGCGCAACTCTCTAACAACAAATTGTTATAATTATGAAACGTGCACCGCCGCCATTAAATTCCTTTGAACGGTTGCACACGTTTCATACATTCTTTGATATCGGCCACGACCAGTTTTTAGTATGGAAGTCCCGACTCTTATAACGTAGTGAGTTACATTCTCTTTGGGGTGGACTCCATTCTGTCACCAATCATCCTCAGCATCCTGTTCGAGAATATACCTACCTATACATTGATTGAAATTGACGTAATATAGATGGTTGATTTTAAAATCAATAATTTCCATACCGTTATCACTATGGTATTCAATAACAGTTATCAATATTAATTAACTCTGTCTGATAAATGCCATTGCAATTTCATTTTCCTTTTGCTTTATGTTATGTGTTTTCAATATTTCATCGTTTGGACTGTGATATATTGCTGTGACCTATGATTTTATCAATTTCTCGTTCAATCAGATACAGGAGGTTAAGGGGATATAATTTGGAGCGCACTCCATACAAACGAAGTCTGATACAGTTTTTGAGAGTTACGCGGTTATTATTTAAACTAGAACTAAACATTTTAACGGGTTCTTACCGCGTTCCTCAGCGCGCGCGCGTTCCGCGTCTACCTGCAGTTCCTCAGTCATCCCGTGATCATGGCAGTTGTAACACTGCCGAAATATCGGGAACTCAAATATACCAAAACGCGGTAAGAACTTGTTAAAATGTTTAGTTCTAGATTAAACGAAGTCTGGTTATATTTTCACAGAAATTATGAGAACTGTTGGAATAGTATAATCCAAACTGTTTTTAATGTATCTTTAGTACATTGAGCCGCCTGTAGGTGGCGTTGTAATATGACCTACTTTGGTTGGTTGTTTAATCTCTCTCTTGGAAATGTCAATCGGTGTAACCGTGTTGTTGATTAATAAAATCACAAGTTTAAAGTATAATCTGTTTTACTTCAGCTCCAAATCTAACAGGTTATGGGCCCAGCATACAAAACAAATCAAAGTGCGTGAATATTTACTTGAAAGTATCGTCAAATCGAATCAATCAAGATGTCGGAAAACGAGTCGCCGCCGGCCGCGCCGCCATTGGTGATCACGTCTGGATCGTCTTCGTCTGCTATTTCCGTGAATTTTGAGAAGCTGAGCGGAACGAATAATTACGCTTCGTGGAAATTCCTTATGCGCATGTATCTCATACACGAGGATCTATGGGATTGTGTGGAAACGAAAAGTGACGGAAACCCAATAGTCACTGATCAACGCAAACAACAAAGGGCATTAGCAAAGATATGCCTCATGGTGCTGCCATCATCGTTTTCTCACGTACGTAATGCAAAGACTGCGCATGAAGCATGGGCTAACCTAAAAACAGCCTACGAAGACAAAGGGTTGTGTCGACGTCTTGGACTACTACGTACTTTGTTTGGGTTAAAGTTGGAACAGTGCTCAAACATGGAAGCGTATCTTATGAAGATTTGTGACATTGATCAACAGCTGCGAGACATCAATGCACCGTTGGAAGATGATTTCTTGTCCGTGTTAATGTTAAGCGGTCTCACATCGGACTATGATCCGCTGATCATGACACTGGAGAATTCAAATATTAAATTATCCAGCGATAGTGTTAAGAGCAAATTGATACAAGAAACATTACGCAGAGACATTGACCGAGGTGAACAAGAAGGGGCGCTGCTAGTGAAACAGTCTCCGAAAACATTTGAATTCAAGAATAATCGATTAAAGTGTTTTCACTGTAAAAAGGCCGGACATAGAATCAAAGATTGCCCACTTAAGTTTGACAAAGGTGAGGGAGACAATCTGTGTAACTTTACTTCTCACTCTCATTCTCGTAAAGAAAACGTGTGGAATGGAACGCTATTGACAGCTTTGGCTGTTGACATTCAGTGCGATGCCTGGTATGTGGACTCTGGTGCCACATGCCATATGACAAACAATAAGAACCTCATGAAGAATTATGTCAGTGACACTCCACAAAATGTGACGGTTGCAAATAACCAGAAGATGAGTAGTGCAGGACATGGTGATATTAAAGTGCTTCTGAAGGGACACAGTGAACTTACAACATTAACTGATGTGCTGTTTGTGCCGGACTTGTCCACAAATTTGTTATCTGTCAGTAAATTAACAGAAAAGGGACTTCAAGTTATGTTTGATTCGAACAATTGCAGTGTGTTTAGTGGAAATACCTTGATTGCGACGGCTACAAGGGTGAAAGGTGTTTATAAACTGGATACTGTGACTACACAAACATCTGATGATCAACAAGCTGCTGCCAACTTGTGTGGGGCAGGGCAAACTCAGGAGCTGTGGCACCGACGACTCGGTCATCTCAATAAGCAAAGCATGCGACTACTTAAACAAGGTATGGCTACTGGTATTGATTATAATGAGACTGATTTTAAACCATGCGTAGCTTGCATAGAGGGCAAGCAGGCCAGATTACCGTTTCCTAAAAGATCTTATAATAGAGCTACAGAACAACTAGAGCTAATCCACTCTGATCTCTGTGGTCCCATGTCAGAATCCTCTTTTAATGGTGCTAAATATATATTAACATTTATAGATGATTACACCAGAATGACATTTGGCTATTTTCTCAAGTCTAAGTGTGAGGCATTTGATGCATTCCTGGAATTTAAAAATTTGGTAGAAAATGAAACAAATAAGAAAATTAAAATTATCAGGACGGACAATGGTCGTGAATATGTTAATAACAAATTTCAGACTTATCTAAGAAGCCATGGCATCCGGCACCAGACGACTGTTCCATACTGCCCGCAGCAAAATGGGGTGGCAGAAAGAGCAAACCGAACCATTGTGGAAGCGGCAAGATGCATGCTACAGGAAGCTGGACTAAGCAAACAGTTCTGGGCGGAGGCTGTGAACACTGCCATCTACATTAAGAATAAATCACCAACCAAGGCTGTAAGAGGAACAACACCACATGAGGTATGGACTAGTAACAAAGCTGATTTATCTAATTTGAGTGTTTTTGGTTGTATAGCTTATGCAATGATACCCAAAGAGTGTCGTAAGAAATTAGACTCAAAAGCTGAGAAATATATTTTTGTTGGTTATTGTCCCGACACTAAAGGCTACCGATTGGTAGACCCAAAGAATCCCTCAAAATGTATCAAGTCTAGAGATGTTCGATTCCTGGAGAGTAAAATGTACAAAGATTCAGATACTATTGATGACAATGAGGATACTAATGAGTCTATGAATCTAAATAGTAACATTTTTGAACCGAATTTAGATGCTCTGGATCGTAATTCATGTGTGCCACAGGCAAATACTGAGACAATCTCAATTTCAGACTCGGATTCATCTGACTATGAAGATCATCATCCTTCAGACGTGACTTGGACGCCTTCAGCAATGTCATCAGAAGAGTTTGAAGACACCTTTGATACAGCGGCAATGGCCAGAGTTACAAATTTTCAACTGTATGATGAACCACAGACTATAAAAGAGGCACTGACGGGACCAGAAAGTGAACATTGGAAGACAGCAATCAAAGATGAGTATAAGTCTTTTGAAAAGAATAATGCGTGGACTCTAGTCGAACTGCCTGCTGGAAATAGAGCTGTCAAGTCTAAATGGGTTTTTAAAAAGAAACGAGGAAATAATGGTGAATTATTGCGATATAAAGCGAGATTGGTTGCTAAAGGTTTTACACAAAGATATGGAATTGATTATGAGGAAACATACTCACCCGTGGTAAGATACTCTACCATTAGACTATTGTTGGCGATGGCTGTAAATTTGAATATGGAAGTAGATCATATGGATGTGACAACTGCATTCCTCAACGGTGATTTGAAGGAGACTGTATATATGGAAGTACCTGAAGGATACAAGGTTAAGAAAAATATGGTATTCAGGTTAAATAAAGCGGTCTACGGTCTTAAACAAGCATCAAGAGCATGGTATGAGAAGATAGATAAGGCTTTGCTTAATCTTCAATTCAAGAAATCACTTGGTGAACCATGTGTATACATCAGAGGTGATAGTAATGGTAACCTCTTAATTTTGGCTCTTTACGTAGACGATATTTTGTTATTCAGTCAAAATAAAGTGGAGAAGGACAAACTGAAACAAGAATTGATGAGCATATTTGAGATGAAGGATCTGGGTAAAGCGACACATATACTTGGCATGCGTCTAAGGCAAGAAAATGGAAAAATATCTCTTGACCAGGAAAATTATATCAAAAGGATGCTCGAGCAGTTTAACATGACAGATTGCAAAACAGCACAGACACCTCTAGAAAATGGAATAAAACTTGAAAAAGGAAATGAAAACAATGTACACTCACAATATAGAAGTTTAATTGGGTGCATTATGTATCTCGCAGTATGTACGAGACCTGATATTGCATATGCAGCAAGTTTATTGAGTCAGTTCAACAACTGTCACTCTGAATTGCATTGGAAAACAGCTAAACGTGTGCTAAGATATCTGAAGGAAACAATGAACTATAAGATAATATATTCTAAATCAGATCTGACCGTGACAGGCTTTGTTGATGCAGATTGGGCATCAAACCATTTGGACAGACGTTCATACACTGGTTATATGTTCAAGATTGGAGATGCCGCAGTATCCTGGGAAAGTAAAAAACAAAGAACTGTTGCCCTTTCTAGCACCGAGGCGGAGTACATGGCACTGTCTGACGGCGCTAAAGAAGCAAAGTTTATAAGGAGCCTACTGTCAGAATGTTTAGGAAAACGAGTTTGTGTAACCATCTTTAACGACAATCAGTCAGCTCAGAAATTGTGCAAAAGTCAGTTCAATCACACTAGGACCAAACACATAGACATAAGACATCATTTTGTACGACAGGCTGTTAAAGATAATATTATTAAGGTGGAGTACATGCCCACAGAGCTTATGCCAGCTGATGTTTTAACTAAATCATTATGTAAAGATAAACATTATAATTGTATTCACAATTTAGGATTGAAGACTGTTTAGATTTATTATAGAAGTAAAATATTGTTTTGTTTATAAGTTACTATTTACTGTTAGTTGTTCCAAGTACTTGGTGCCTAATCGATTGTTAGCTTGTAACAGTTTAGCTTAAGGGTAGGTGTTGGAATAGTATAATCCAAACTGTTTTTAATGTATCTTTAGTACATTGAGCCGCCTGTAGGTGGCGTTGTAATATGACCTACTTTGGTTGGTTGTTTAATCTCTCTCTTGGAAATGTCAATCGGTGTAACCGTGTTGTTGATTAATAAAATCACAAGTTTAAAGTATAATCTGTTTTACTTCAGCTCCAAATCTAACAAGAACAGATGCGTATTGCGAGTTTGTTTTATACTATTTAGAGATAAGGCATAGAATAACTAATAATTATTCTATTATGGATTAGGTATTATAATTATTATTATGACGTTTAGATTTAAGTTGATCATGATGATACAAATATATAAGATATTAATAAAATCATTAAAAGTTTCACTTACAATGACCTTGATATCCAATAAAAGTAGACCTGGATCCTGGAACAAAGTAGTTCTTTCATATTTAGTATTTAGATACTATTATAAAACTGTAACAGGAAGTTTGTCTGTACATTGAAGATATTAACAAAAAAAGTTACGATATGGTTTTTAGGTGTCCCTGATTCCATTTCACCAATTTTTGGATTTTTTGTCTGTCTGTTTGTTTGTGTGTTTGTTTGGGTGTTTGTTTGGGTGTTTGTTTGTGTGTTTGTTTGTTTGAACGAGTATCACGCAAAAACTACTGAACCGATTTAGATGAAACTTTTTTTGTTTGATAGCTTATGATCTAACTTAAAATCTGGTATATAAGTTGACGAAGTCGCGGGTTAACGCTCGTATTTAAATATTTTTGTATCACATTCAGGATACCCAATCAACTTATAGTCCAAATTCGTTGCAGTAAGAGTCAGTTTCCTACCACGCTGTCAGTTTAACTACAGTTTCTAACGGTGATTAGCACAGTAAAGACTTTTATCGTGCTTTAAGATCTAATGCCAAGTCAGGGTTAGTAGCAAATTTAACCAGGTTTCATCCCTAAGGTGACTTTGAGCATGCTCGTCTTATAAACGTCTCGTCTTAAATTGTGTAGTGCCTACTTACCCTGTACCCTCGATGTCTGTATGCTGATATAAGAGCAGGTTGGGACTGCAAATCAGTGCTGAGCAGCAGATCTTATTAGGTCCTGCCAGCGGACACTGAGTCCTAACCCATTGCCACAATGTGTGTTTTTATATATATTTGATTTTTTTTTTCTATTCGATTAATCTGTCTATTGTTTCTGTACCTTTTCTTTTTTTGTATTTTGTGTGGCAATAAAGTGCATTTTCATTTTTTTCATTTCATCTTAGATTAGGGTTGGCACTTATCTTAATGTAGTAGAGTTTCTCGTTTATTGTTATTAATATGCTTGATTCTGTTTTGATGTTTATTAGAAAAACAAATTCTCATACACACCGTCATCATCCGTTATGATTATGTACCGTCATCGTTATGTACCATATTTTTGCAAATAAATTATCATTATCATTATCATCATGTTTATGAGTTACGGCGTTACGCTATTTTCGGTGAAGTATTCGCCAATCCAGTCATTTTTTCGATGTCTTGAGTTCTTGATACGACACGACATTAACCATTTCTTTCACCAGTAGTTTTATTAGATAACTAGCGTTAACCCGCGACTTCGTCAGCACAAATTATATACCAGATTTTAAGTCAGATCATAAGCTATCAAACAAAAAAAGTTTTATCAAAATCGGTTCAGTAGTTTTTGCGTGATACTCGTTCAAACAAACAAACAAACACACAAACAAACAGACAGACAAAAAATCCAAGAATTGGTGAAATGGAATCAGGGACACCTAAAAACCATATCGTAACTTTTTTTTGTTAATATCTTCAATGTACAGACAAACTTCCTGTTACAGTTTTATAATAGTATAGATAGACTCGTACACCATAGCAATTAAATCTATACTATTATAAACTGTAACAGAAGTGTGTCTGTACATTGAGGATATTAACAAAAAAAAGTTACGATATGGTTTTAGGTGTCCCTAATTCCATATCAGCAATTTTTGGATTTTTTGTTTGTCTGTTTGTTTATTTGTGTTTGTTTGTTAAAACGAGCTTCTTCTTTTCCTTTGCTCCATCCCACTTTAGGTAGGGTCGGCTCTCCTAATTTGTTGTTTGAACGAGCATCACCGGTCAGAACCGATTTTGATGAAACTTTTTTGTTTGATAGCTTATGATCTGACTTAAAATCTGGTATATAATTTGTGTGGACAAAGTTGCGGGTTAACGCTTGTAGAAAATAAAATTACTGACACGGTGTATAAGGATTTACCTCACAAACTTTTTTTTAATTTATTAGGGATTACAAACAGTCAAATATAAACTTATAAACAAACACTGTAACAAACAGACCTAGAGAGCCACAACTTAATAACAAAAACTTATAAAATTTTGCAAAACACACAAGAGACGATACAATAAACTAGTAACAAATAATAACAAGAACACAACATTTATCTTTATAAAAGCAGTTCGCCAATTTTTCGTTTAAATTTGCCTAAAGAGAATCTAAACAGATCAACACTAGTAAGATGTCGATTGTAGTTGTCCAAAGAACGCCGAAAGAAGCTATTGACAGTATAGTTTGTGTCACACAATTTACTAAAGAAAGAAGTTTTTGAACGCAAGGAGTTTCGAGGTGGACTTCATTGTAAATTTTGATTTTATAACTAGCTGTGCCCGGCATGCGTTGTGATTCCCTTTTTTTCGATACAGACTTGGCCATTTTTCATTCCCTTAAAACCTTATAACCTAACCTTACTTTTATTTATTTATTTATAAGGACTATTACCCAAAGGATTTTTAAATCGATATTAAAATATTAAAAAAAAAATCAGCAGCAAATTTTGAGAAAAATAGCAGTTTGGGAGATTTTGGAAATTTACGAATAAACAAAATGCCAAGTAGTGTCTTCCAAGCGTGGCTAGTATGAGAAAGCCCAAGGAGATTGCTAGCCTTTTCCAGAGTTTTTTTAGAAAACGGACCACTGCCGCGGGTGATCGATGAAGAGGGTACGGCTGGGTCTAGTGAACTTACCATACTACTGTTTAAATTTATATACATTTTATAATCTGGCTTGCATTGGCCCCAGTTTCACAATAAAGAAAGAAATCAAGGCCAAGGAAACACCGTAAACCAGAAAAAAAACAGAAAATCTATATTTCATTTTGCTAGAGACAACCCTAGCCTCCACGCCCACATGTTTTATTCATTTTGAATTTAGAGACACTTTCTGTACCAACTTGTGTCAGACTAGAGCACCTGTGGCACTTATAATTTAACTTAAACTTAAAGTAGGCGTGTGCTATTGTAAATTGCGTCTTATGTTTACCTCGTTAAGACTTTGAGTTGTATGTTAATGTTGTTTGCGTTTCCTTTCTTCAAGGTTCTTTACGATAACTTTTTTTTTATTATTCATTACCGAAATTGGAAAAACGGTCTTATGGCATCGTATTGGTGTATGTTTGTCCGTCCGTCTATTATACGTTTCTTTCAGAGACTTTTATGTAAAGGGTGAATTTCAATTAATTATCATCCTTTTAAACTAAGACTCTACCCGTCAAACTGAACACATTTTACTAGGGGACTTACTAAAATCTGCTGTTCCAAACTGAACTGCAACGCCAACTCGAATCCAATGTATGAAACAGCTAATATTTTTTGCGATTTCAGGTTTGCACCAACCATTAAAGTTGTTAAGTTTGATAGGCAAAGACGTAGTTTATACAAATAGTAATGACGTCAAATTCACCCTGCGTATATTTATTTATTTATTTATTTATTTATATTTATTAAGAAAACCAACAGCCTTAAAATAAAACAGAGTTGAACCATTCATACTATCAAAACATAGGCCAATTACAGGTTTCCCTAGATTAACAGAACAGTTTAACAATATTAAAGGAGTACAGCGGTAAAATAAAGTTATAGACACATGCTGTTTGAAAACTCTATACTTAGATGAAATTATTTTTATATTTCGGGGGACAACTTTGGTGGGCAGAAGAGGGGGTTAAAAATATCTTCTACAATCTACATTTGTGCCAACTGAAATATAAAAATTGTCGGAGAAAAATAATTTTTTTTAAATTGTCAGTTCTTTTTTTATGGGTATACATATGTTATAATTCAAAACAAATTTAATTTGCGGTTTAACAATAGGGCAAGTTTTACTTGCAAATAACAAATTGAATATTTATTCAGTAGGTATTTGCCGACACCGGTATTTGTATAGCCTCCCGACATTCATCCAATAAGTAATTTTCGCAGAATGTCCTTCCGAACAATCATCCAAAACTTTCTTTTCCCAAGTAACTTACAACTCTATAATAAAGTAAACAAGACACAAATTACCGGCCAAGAATTCATTTGGAGTGCGCCAAGAATTTGTTATTCAGATCCTTGTTTATTCAGACTCTGCTATAGACTCTGGGTCGGTATTTTCATTTTGACGTTGACTATTAGGCTAAGAGCCGACTGCGTCAATTCCATTTTAGTGGTGCTTGTTTCTGATGTTTTTCTACAATGAATGTAGATGTATATGCCTATTAAAAGCTTAGCTAAAGTGGTATTGGGGTAGACATTATTGTAGCTTGAATTTTTAGTTTTTCTTTTTTTTTCGGGCATAGGACCACCACACATTCTCACCGCTGTAACTCCTGTAAGCCAGGATCAACAGCGGCGACCATTCACAACATGAATTTTTAGTTGGCTAAAACTTGTGTTGCATAGAGAGGAATTCCTAAAATTCCATTCCAGAAAAAAGAAGTTGTCATTTTGTGCAAGAATCTTCAAAATACGTCCGTTAGTAAATAGCGAAAATACTAACATTCATATAATTATACGGGCGGGGCAAACAGAGCCTCAAATTTTTAGGTCGGTTAAAATTAATCTAACTTAATGTTTGATATAATGTTCAATTCCATTTCACTGTTTCTAAAAAAGATTGTATAAAATCTTTGTGACTAAAACACTTAATTCCATTCTGAAATCCATAGGCTAAGATAAACCATGCTTTCATTGCGCGCTTGGCAAATGTACTATGTAAGGTATATATTCAAATCTTTTAGCTGAAATATTGGTTCTTCTCCTGATAGTGTCGACTTCAAATTTTGAACAAAGTCGGTAAATAGTAGCTTGCCAGAATCGGGCAACCGATACTGCACCGTCGCGTTAAATATTGGTTATAGACACTACTTAAACCAAAAACCAATCTAACGTGACACTTTAACAACCAATTTTCTGCCAAAGATGAAAGTTAACTGATAAATCTAGTCAATAAAGCCTTTTACCAACGTATCTAGATCTCTCATGCATAAAGGTCAACCCTTGTCAAATTAACAAAAGAATTCTCGGACAAAATCCCATGGAGCCGAGCCGTGAAGCGTAAAATTAAAAGTGCCACTGAAACAATGATTGCTATAGAATAAACCGACTCATGTTGGATAGTCCCAAACATAATAAATCATGTCTTTATTGCCTTTAGACGAAAGAGTGCTTAAAGGATTTAGCTAGTGCTAGGAAAGAATGGTACACAAAAATGTACGCTTAGTTTTGTTATTCCTGGAATTATACTACTATAACATGATTTTTATATCAAATAACACAACATTAGGCGTTAAAGTGGTTGCAGGGGGGTCAATTTTTCACAAAACTTTGATGCACAATACGCGTAGACGGTATTAATATAAGTAACTTAGTATATGTGGAAAAATAGTTTAGAAAATCTAGATGCCGCGTCATAAATAACATTTGCAATTTATAAAATAATTACGAAGATATAAAGCTCTGAAATTTTTTATACACATTTTT
The DNA here is from genome assembly GCA_927399405.1 of Agonopterix arenella. Taxonomy (NCBI): domain Eukaryota; kingdom Metazoa; phylum Arthropoda; class Insecta; order Lepidoptera; family Depressariidae; genus Agonopterix; species Agonopterix arenella. Next base: position 2,362,184 of record OV656711.1, read on the forward strand.
TAAAGCTTTGTATCTTCGTAATTATATTATGAATTGCAAATATTATTTGTGACGCGGCATCTAGATTTTCTAAACTATTTTTCCATATATAAAAAGTTACTTATATTAATACCGTCTACGCGTATTGTGCGTCAAAGTGTTGTATAAAGTTGACCCCTCTGCAACCACCTTAAAGCAAACTTAAGAAAAATTATAATCGTAGGGTTCATGTTCGTTATAATATTTGAAAGTTTCATGAGTTATATTCTTCAATATGGTGATCTAAAAATAGTTGGCAACCATATTCGATGGGTTAGGCAAGTAATTTTTTTCGACCCTCTTATCGTTGTTTAGGAGTAGTTCAAAAATAGTTTCATCTGATACCTACCACATTTTAAATAGACCCTAAAAAAACATAAAAAACGGATGTAAGATACAACGATACATGAGTTATAGCCAACAAGAATAAACAAAGTTATTCGATCGATTGATGATTTATCGGATTCGTGCTTACTACACTAACGATTTTTATAAACAGTATATAAAAAAAACAATCATAACAATGTCAAGTGGTTTAAGGCTTCTTTTCGTTCAGAAAGATAAAGCTAAAATGGGATTATATCCATAATTCTGACCGTTTTTCGCAATAAATAGCTTTTGTAGTAAACTTTAAAGGATATATCCTTAACTCTCATGGAGGGCATTCGAACTGACAAAACTTTTATTCGATCAGTAGTTAATTTAATATAATAATAAAAAAAAAATAAAAAAAAAACTAGATGGAAGACCGCCTTGTATTGTATCTTCTGTATTTCTTTACGGTATATTTAGATGAGTAGGTAATATGTTTCGATTGATTAATTGAAAATGAGTTGATTATTGAAGATTTTGGATACTTTTTCATGAACCTTTAAAGTCAAATATCTCAGCTCCGATGCGCGCTAGGCCATAAGTGTTCAAACAAAACATGATTGTTTTTTATAGTATTATAAATATACAATACTTTAATTGGTGGCCGCATTTGTTAAAGAAATGAGAATACATTTACTCATCCCCATTTGTATGCCAAATTAAAACAGCTGCCTCCTATACTATACTTCCATCTCCATGAGAAACTCTATATCTATACTTTAATAAGTTGTGACAACCCAATTCAATCTCTATCACAAAGTTATAAGGCCGCTTCTGGACTAGAAAAAGTGGTTGTTACATTTTGTGACAGATGTCAGAGAAAAATTTGTGGACATTTTTCCTTGTCCTTTTTTTTCTTCTAATGTAATTTTGCGTGTTAAGTGGCCGTGTTACCTCTCACTTTTTTATTTTTTCGGTTTTCACTAATGAGATAAAAATGTGAGGGCAGTTCATTTTGCGAATGTATATTTTATGTTAATAAGGTTTAATTTTATTTTATTCACGTGTTATTAAATTATATCATTAATATATAAAAGATAGAGTCACCTTGCAAGTTTTGCCGCGAGTGGTCCTGTCATTTTGCGTTTGAGCTTGCCACGAGGCTCCGCCATCACTTCTCAACTCAAAATTCAAAATTTTTTTATTCAACATAATACCACATACATAGCTTTTTGACGTCATTTTTTGAGTCTACCACCGCGTCGGAAGGTGTTATACTGTTATTTTGCTCAAAAAACAATCCTTAAAAATTGGGATAGATTCTACCACAAACTACTTGACATATGGAGACGCTTACTTGAGTCTATTTTAAGGTGTATATTGTGTCTTGTATTTTTCATTCATTCATTCATATATTTTATTGCAGATCATAGATCCATAGTGTTAGTAACAATGACTTAAAACTATGTTAGTGACGACATTTTTTAACACTTATTTAACATTAACAAAAGGGGGCCTAGAGCCCCTATGCAGGCTATTCCAATGCCCAATGATGGGACATTGGAACCGCTCTGCAATGGGCTCGAGGAGGGTGTTGGTGCTGCCCCGTACCAATTGTACCGATTTTTGTTGTCTAACAAATAAATAAACAAAAAAGTCGGCTGTCGATTTCAGTCGAGCCGGTAGGTACTGCAATTTTGCATGGGACAGCAGAAAAAAAATCTGTTTGAATGTTGTTCAATTTGATAGTCTGAAGCACCCCTTTAAGTATTACTAGGGTGTTTTGTTACATCCTGTATCTATATCTATACTATTATAAAACTGTAACAGGAAGTTTATCTGTACATTGAAGATATTAACAAAAAAAAAGTTACGATATGGGTTTTAGGTGTCCCTGATTCCATTTCACCAATTTTTGGATTTTTTGTCTGTCTGTTTGTTTGTGTGTTTGTTTGTTTGTTTGTTTGAACGAGTATCACGCAAAAACTACTGAACCGATTTTGATGAAACTTTTTTTGTTTGATAGCTTATGATCTGACTTAAAATCTGGTATATAATTTGTGCGGACGAAGTCGCGGGTTAACCCTCGTACTATTATAAAACTGTAACAGGAAGTTTGTCTGTACATTGAAGATATTAACAAAAAAAAGTTACGATATGGTTTTTAGATGTCCCTGATTCCATTTCACCAATTTTTGGATTTTTTGTCTGTCTGTTTGTTTGTGTGTTTGTTTGGGTGTTTGTTTGTTTGTTGGTTTGAACGAGCATCACGCAAAAACTACTGAACCGATTTTGATGAAACTTTTTTTGTTTGATAGCTTATGATCTGACTTAAAATCTGGTATATAATTTGTGCGGACGAAGTCGCGGTTTAACGCTCGTTTTAAATAAAACAATATTTTTAGTTCGTGAGCAAGTAGCTACATTTCGACGACCTTTTTTAGACTATTCTTGGTGTGCGAATAAATAATATTTATGTTAAATGTTATGTTACGTATTATTTATGTTAAATGTTATTTTACGTATTATTTATGTTAAATGTTATGTTACGTATTATTTATGTTAAATGTTATGTTACGTATTATTCTAGCGACTATTTAGCAAACGAAAGCAGTCAAGTACTTCCTTCTTAATAAGCTGACGGATTTTTAATAGGATGATCAGACCATCAAACTGAACAACTTTCTCTATAGAACCAAAATTAGCTGTCTCATACATTTGGGTTGAGTAGATTTGCACTTATGTATGTTTTTTTTCGACTTTGGTCCCACATAGAAAGTTGTTCAGTTTGATGGTCAGATCATCCCCTTAAAAACCGATAGTATAAGGACACAATACTTTGAATGACATGATAAAATGGATGGACAGAAATAGTCTTCAGATAAATCTATCAAAGACCCATATTATGCAATTTCATTCATACAAGAGACAGAAACAGGATATCAACATTTCATATAATTCCGACACAATACAACATGTAACGACTACAAAATTTTTGGGACTCATAATAGATAGCAATTGTGACTGGAAACCTCACATTCAATGCCTTTGTGAGAGACTGTCGAGATTTGCTTACCCATTGCGGCAAATTGCACAAAAATCGTCTGAAAAAACAGCTTTACTTGCATATTTTGGGCATGTGCACTCGTTAATTAGTTATGGTGTAATATTTTGGGGTAACTCTGTAAATGCGATTGAAGCGTTCAAAGCACAGAAACGCTGTGTTAGAGCACTTTGTGGGTTGTCGCAGAGGGACTCGTGTAGACCTCTTTTCAGTAAATATAAAATACTTCCTCTGCCAAGTGTATATTTGAAAGAAGTGGCAGTTTTTGCAAAGAAATATATACATTTCTTTGAAACCAAGGGGCAATATAAAAGGAACCTAAGACGCAATCACGACCTCATTCACTCGGGTGCATATAAATCAAGTTTCTTCCATAGGAGTATTTATTACATGGTCATTGAAGTGTACAACGGCATTCCTGACTGTTTTAAAAATCTTAACCATCAACAGTTTAAGACTGCAGTAACAAAATGGTTACTAAATAAGCTCTACTACAGTGTACAAGAATTCTTTGATGATGTAAATAAAAATGTTGATATGGCTTAATGGACGATATTTAGATAGTAGTTAGATAATTTTATGTATTTGGGACTTACAATAATGCAATTATTAATGAATGACATATATTTTATAATTATATTGATAAAATTGTTTACTTACTTGTTATAATAATGATGATGACATTTTTATTAATTTTTAAATTGTTTAATGGTTTTGTTTAGTTTTGTTTTTCTTTTTCTTTCAATTCTTAATTTTGTTTACTATTATGACTAATTGTTGTACGCCTCTCTAGGCAAACTATAGAGATACATTTTCACTGTAACAACTTTTATAACCAACCTATAGTTGCAATAAATTACTCTTTGACTTTGACTTTGACTTTGACACTCTATTTAAATGCATTAAGTGTGTTAGCTAGCATAGATTGTCCCGTCGTTACCCTCCTTAATGTGATAGAACGGGAAACCATTACTATCAGGGAAGGGTCGGATGAGTCTGAAATTGTGTCCAGTTGATAATATTCTAATTCGGACACCACACATGGTCAGTCCTCTGTCAACCAGCTGTAGGTACCGACTACCGAGATAGGTGCTTATATCTTAAGCTATGCGCTTGCTTGATTTCGACCACTCGCGCCAGACGGACGTGACCCGTGACGTGACATACATCGCGCACTGTGCGCACTGTACGAAGTTCCTAATAAAAACGCTGTGTCAAGCTTCATGATATATCATTATACAATTTTGCGCGTGCCATCTGACAGTAATTAAAGAGCGGGAATTTATTATTTTCTAAGGAAGTGATGTATGTGTTACGTAGTAACTAGTACTCTGTGGAACGGTACCTATTATTAATACTAAAATTTTCGAGGCGCTCGTTAGCGTACTTTGGAATTTTTGGTCAAATTTTTGGCTGAATATTGAATGAGAGATAATGATTTATCTGTATTTTTTATAGCGTTTCGGTCAAGCCCTAATCGAGGAGTAGATTTTCGAAAGTACATCTTTAACGGTACTAAGCGCCTTAAGCAACGTCAGGTCCGGTCAGTTTTCGGATAGATGTCCGTTTTAGTGGTAACCATTTTGAGCATCTTCGTGCTTCGAAAAGCACTATAAGCAGTTGGTCCCAGATAATTCCGCCAGAAAGCAGTGAATCTAACTATTTATGTTAAGCCAGGTCAAGGGTCTTAAATGGTCTAACCATCAAGTTGAAAACTATCTTGCCTCAACGAATCCGCGCTGGGCCCAGGTTGTGGAGTATGGCATACTCTCTCTCACCATTATTTTTGAGAGGAGGTCTTTGCCCTGCTACAAGGTTATTTGCTTTATTATTTTAAATACTAATAAGCTTTTATATTCTTGCTTTAAGTCAAACCTATACTTTATCCGAAGAACTGACAACCTGTGGGGTGTCAGAGTTCTGGAGTGGAGACCGCGAGCTGGTAGGCGTAGTGTGGGACGCCCTGCTGCCCGCTGGACAGACGACCTAAAAAAAGTAGAGGGGAGTAACTGGATGAGGCAGGTCGAGCACAGAGTCTTGTGGCGCGCCTTAGGAGATGCCTATGTTGAGCAGTGGACAATGATAGGCTGTTCACTAGGACGGCTGTTCAATAAATAAATATCTTGGACATCGTCACACAAATTATCTAGTCACATTTAAAGTACCTGACTTGCATCATGTTGACTAGACAACGATATGGAATACATATATAGATACAAACAGCCATGACTCAGGTACAAATATTCATATTCATCATATAAATATTTGTCCCTTACGGGATTCGAACCCGCGACCCTGCTACCGGGCGCGCTGATGATGATGATGACGCGTGTTATAATAATAACTTAAATATTTAATACATAATCCCAAATTAATTCATCTCTTCCTTTATTAAATAACGTATCTTTTGTTACAATGTTAATATTACTGACGTTGACAGTATATTAATATACGTAATCTACGTCATTCTGTCAGCAAAATACGATCAATTTCCAATTCTATTCACGGTGCGATAGCTGTCAAATTGAATAGGTTAAAATCTGCAGTAGAAAACGACATTTAATACGTGTACGCTAGTATTGTGATTTTGTGTAGGATTTGATACCTCCGCAATTGAGAAAAGAATTATAGAGGCGAGAAATCCATCCGAAATTTTAATCCTGATTCGGAATTCCGTATGTGTGTGGCGGATCTAAATAGTGTGAAGTTTGTGTATTCATTCGGTCATGATTTCGAATCTCTCGATTCAACAAAAATAGCACTTATGAAGTCAAACCGCGCGTGGTCGGTACGCATATTTGTTTTGCAAACAAAATCTATGTCCGTCCCGCCCGTGTCCATCTCGTCACACGTAGTAATTAGTGACTTTGCTTACGCCCAACAAAAATACTCTTAGTTGCTACCACACACCACACACAGGAAGACATAGAATTACATCCTAGCAAGAAATCCTGCTATTTTACCAGTAAAATATATTTTTAATCACCGACCTCATTATATTAATTTAATTTTGTCTGAAAATAGAATTAAATTAATGAATCAAATGAATCCTCATTTAGGAATCTGTTTGTAAGTTATATCATTACTTTGAAGTGGTTTTGAGATATCTTTTGTGATTATTTTAACGTTATATTCACGCTCATTATCTCTAATAGGGAGAGCGTTCTCGACAATGTACAGGCAGCATTCAAAAATTTCGAGAGAGATCTATTGCGGACAGTACAGATTTTAGTTTTGGCCCAGGCAGACACACTTCAACAAGAAGAAATATCCCTACAGAACGAAAACTTCATACAAACGGCCGCGATGTCGTCGGTACACTCACACAATATATCGTGTGTTATAGGACGTACGAATAGGTGCACAAACTTAGTCGGGGCATAGTGTAATTTAAACTAGTGGTTTCGGCCGCGACAGGTCAATCATGCGCGGTGAGTGGAAGCCGGGGGGAGCCAGTCCCAATACCGACTTACCTGCGCGCTGTACCGACTTTGCCATGGCCGCGACCCCCGCACACCGCGCGAGCATAGACCCGTAGCAACCGCTGAGCGCAACAACTTTATTATTATAATTATGCTATTGTCGGGGTATGTGCGCACCTAAAGCAGGCACTTCACAAGAATTTTCAAGGAAACACTAATTTTCAACGAAAATTACTACGGCTTATGACGCCACGAGAACACAGCATAGCAAGGGCATCCACGCTCTTGTTCTAGGCGAGAATGTAGTGCCCGCATAGCACCCATAAGCCAGCTAAAGTGCTGCTTTTGCGGACATTGCATATTACGCATAAATATCTCGCCGCCGCGCCGAACGACCCACACTTCGCTTCCCTTTCATAGGCCACCACTCGGAAAAACAATAAGCGTACAACACCTTACGTAATTAAAGGTGCCGAACTTCCGAAAATATCGTCTATTTACTTATATTTTCCCCCGTCAATTAATCAAGACCCTTTTCACCCCTTTTGTTGAGAGTCCATTCACAAATCTGTAGTTGTGTCTCGTTCTTTCATAGGGTTATAATTATAATGCTGTATTTCTCCAACTCGTTATAGGCTTGTTTAGGTACGATATCTGAAGTGAGAGAGGGATATTAGGGTGTGACATTTCTGAACTTAGTAAATATATGGTATTTGATGTCTAAGGACTCATAGAAAATGTATACCTATTTTACATTCCATTACATATAGATATAGTGCAGTACAAAAAATATCATAATAATATAAATATCCCGCGAAAACCCTTTCCTGACAATATATGTGGCAACAAGCGGGTGACGTCATCGTGACGTCAACTTTGTACGACTCTCACACTCTACACGTAACTGTTTACAAGCAGTTGACGTCATTAAGCATTCGGCCAATCACAGTGGTTTACGATCACGTGACTAAAGTAGATAAAAAAAAATATTTAGATAGATTTAGTAGATTTTCTCTTAAAATATCTAGTATTTTTCTTAACTGACTAAATAGTTGGTTTCCAAAATTCATATTCAATGCGGATGCCATCGATAGATCCTATATTTTACATGCTTTCAAATACCCTATATTATGTGGCTGTAATAAAATAAATTCAGTTTAGTTTTACAAACGATAGTTTCCATCTAAAAAATACATACCTACTATCGATACTATCGACAAATGCAATAATATTTATGTTCAATTTTGCTGAAATATTATCAGTAATTTAAATGTGAAGTTGTTACAAACACAACACACGAATTAAGCTATCCTATCCACACATTGTCAAACTAGTGTAGTTGCGTGTATCTTAAAAAATGTTGACTAATCTTATTCTAATACCTTGTATTTCTCAATATTTTAAGTGCATTGTATTCTTACTTCTTGAGAAATAAATAAATATCTTAAACCATTAAACCATCTTAGACCATAATAAATTAATAACTAAGGACCAGCTTTGCGGTTGCCATGACCAGCACTCCCCTCTGCCAAGTTACATGGCCAATTGAGCATGATCAATTTTATACCGTATCTTATCTTATCACTAACAAGATAGCCTATCATTGTGGAACAATAGCTTCAAACACAATAGAGTCGTTTGGGGTTTTCACGAGACGATTTTTAACAATCATAAAATTATAATCTAAATTAATGGAATAAAATTCAAAGATGTGGATTTCATGCTACCTCGTCCTAGCCCAGTCATTTTACGGATTTTTGTTAGGAGAGGTGGGAAGTAATTATTAATTGAACTGGCACTATTTAGTGACAAAAAGACTATCTGAAAATATAGTCACCGTGTGTGCTTCTACGTGCGGTTTCATACAACTCCTTGCTTCATAAATGATGGAGGAGGAGAAGAAGTTGTATGAAACCGCACGTAGAAGCACACACGGTGACGGATTGATGCACCGCCGTGTGTGCTTCTACGTGCGGTTTCATACAACTAAAAAATTTGCTAAGCAATATAAAAATCAAAATTATGAGTCCCAGAAGACTTTTAAATTAATAGTATTAATACCAATGCACTCATTTGAATTAGATTTAACATTATAAATTATTTTTGAGCAATAAAATAGGCATATAAATATATATTTTCCACTTTCTTCCATGACTATATTTCATTTGAACTTACACTTACTTATTTATTATCACTCGTTTCATTGGTTGCTGCGTCTGACTACTACTAAAAAGGTTTCATCTGAAAATCCACACCCTGCTTTCGGGCAACGTCTATGTTGAGCTGGGAGGCTGGGACCTATTTGCTGCTGTAGCATACAATAAATTACATGTTGTTCTATTGATGTTTTGTTGTATTCTTGTTTTGTAAACTTGTTGTGAACTGTAATATTATGTGTGTGTTACTTATGCAAATAAATTGTTTATCTATCTATCTATTTTTTAAAATCTTCTCATTAGACAAAAATATTTACAACCTTGTTTCATGTATGTATAATGGTAATGCCATAAATATGTGAAAAAAAAAATTACTATCACGTTTTTTATAACGAGATAATACCTCAATTTTAAATTTGGAAGTGTTGAAGACGGGAATTTTTTTTTAATTTGGTCCATTTCTAAGCTCAAATTTGCTCTTTAATACTACACCGAAAAAAAATATCAATAACTAAGTCCCGGCTCAAACCGTAAAATGACTGGGCTATCCCCCGAAGAAAGTGGCACAAAAATTTGCTAGTAGAATCACATTCACAAATCTGTAGTTGTGTCTCGTTCTTTCATAGGGTTATAATTATAATGCTGTATTTCTCCAACTCGTTATAGGCTTGTTTAGGTACGATATCTGAAGTGAGAGAGGGATATTAGGGTGTGACATTTCTGAACTTAGTAAATATATGGTATTTGATGTCTAAGGACTCATAGAAAATGTATACCTATTTTACATTCCATTACATATAGATATAGTGCAGTACAAAAAATATCATAATAATATAAATATCCCGCGAAAACCCTTTCCTGACAATATATGTGGCAACAAGCGGGTGACGTCATCGTGACGTCAACTTTGTACGACTCTCACACTCTACACGTAACTGTTTACAAGCAGTTGACGTCATTAAGCATTCGGCCAATCACAGTGGTTTACGATCACGTGACTAAAGTAGATAAAAAAAAATATTTAGATAGATTTAGTAGATTTTCTCTTAAAATATCTAGTATTTTTCTTAACTGACTAAATAGTTGGTTTCCAAAATTCATATTCAATGCGGATGCCATCGATAGATCCTATATTTTACATGCTTTCAAATACCCTATATTATGTGGCTGTAATAAAATAAATTCAGTTTAGTTTTACAAACGATAGTTTCCATCTAAAAAATACATACCTACTATCGATACTATCGACAAATGCAATAATATTTATGTTCAATTTTGCTGAAATATTATCAGTAATTTAAATGTGAAGTTGTTACAAACACAACACACGAATTAAGCTATCCTATCCACACATTGTCAAACTAGTGTAGTTGCGTGTATCTTAAAAAATGTTGACTAATCTTATTCTAATACCTTGTATTTCTCAATATTTTAAGTGCATTGTATTCTTACTTCTTGAGAAATAAATAAATATCTTAAACCATTAAACCATCTTAGACCATAATAAATTAATAACTAAGGACCAGCTTTGCGGTTGCCATGACCAGCACTCCCCTCTGCCAAGTTACATGGCCAATTGAGCATGATCAATTTTATACCGTATCTTATCTTATCACTAACAAGATAGCCTATCATTGTGGAACAATAGCTTCAAACACAATAGAGTCGTTTGGGGTTTTCACGAGACGATTTTTAACAATCATAAAATTATAATCTAAATTAATGGAATAAAATTCAAAGATGTGGATTTCATGCTACCTCGTCCTAGCCCAGTCATTTTACGGATTTTTGTTAGGAGAGGTGGGAAGTAATTATTAATTGAACTGGCACTATTTAGTGACAAAAAGACTATCTGAAAATATAGTCACCGTGTGTGCTTCTACGTGCGGTTTCATACAACTCCTTGCTTCATAAATGATGGAGGAGGAGAAGAAGTTGTATGAAACCGCACGTAGAAGCACACACGGTGACGGATTGATGCACCGCCGTGTGTGCTTCTACGTGCGGTTTCATACAACTAAAAAATTTGCTAAGCAATATAAAAATCAAAATTATGAGTCCCAGAAGACTTTTAAATTAATAGTATTAATACCAATGCACTCATTTGAATTAGATTTAACATTATAAATTATTTTTGAGCAATAAAATAGGCATATAAATATATATTTTCCACTTTCTTCCATGACTATATTTCATTTGAACTTACACTTACTTATTTATTATCACTCGTTTCATTGGTTGCTGCGTCTGACTACTACTAAAAAGGTTTCATCTGAAAATCCACACCCTGCTTTCGGGCAACGTCTATGTTGAGCTGGGAGGCTGGGACCTATTTGCTGCTGTAGCATACAATAAATTACATGTTGTTCTATTGATGTTTTGTTGTATTCTTGTTTTGTAAACTTGTTGTGAACTGTAATATTATGTGTGTGTTACTTATGCAAATAAATTGTTTATCTATCTATCTATTTTTTAAAATCTTCTCATTAGACAAAAATATTTACAACCTTGTTTCATGTATGTATAATGGTAATGCCATAAATATGTGAAAAAAAAAATTACTATCACGTTTTTTATAACGAGATAATACCTCAATTTTAAATTTGGAAGTGTTGAAGACGGGAATTTTTTTTTAATTTGGTCCATTTCTAAGCTCAAATTTGCTCTTTAATACTACACCGAAAAAAAATATCAATAACTAAGTCCCGGCTCAAACCGTAAAATGACTGGGCTATCCCCCGAAGAAAGTGGCACAAAAATTTGCTAGTAGAATCACATACTTAACATGTCTATAATTATATGGCCTAAGGCGTGTATATGCGTTTGAAGTATATTACTATATTTTCTTTACTGTTTCAATGAAAAGTACGCACTGCAGAAAGCGGTGTACTTCAAACGCTCAGCTCAAACGTGCGCGACAATGTGTAAACAGCTTTACTCAAAATGCTACAAATACTTTAAAGCATTGTGAGGTATTAAATTCCAAAATGATCCGGTTTTAATTTAATTAATTTGGAGATTAATTAGTTTCATTAAATTTACTACTGTAACGCTAATTTAATTTAATTGCAATCCGTTTGTCGGTTTATTAAGCGATTAATTAAATTAATAATGCCGTGATATCGTAGGGTGGCAACATTGCTTTTTCATGCGGCTGGTTCTATCCCGGAAAATACTGATAACTTTTGATAGATTGGTCTGATTTCTATGAAAAAATTGAATTATTATCACTTTTAACACAACGATATTGTGTTACTCATGATACAAATAAATATAATGTTAATTCAAAAGAATGCCGAACATATTAAAGTTCCAAAAACAAAATTCATGCTGCAGTTCTTGAAAGTTAACATTGAAATGAAGTTAATTCAATATGTAATTTGTGCGGACGAAGACGTGGAAAAACTATGGTAAATTATGGAAATATGGATTAGATGATAAATGTTGATTTGGAGAGGGCTATGCTCGGATCAGAGTTTCTCGAGTGGCGACCGCGTACCGGAAAGCGCAGCGTGGATAGGTGGACCGACGACCTGGTGAAGCCCCGCCTTGCTTGAAGGCGGCGGGAACCCGTTGTATGAGGGCAGCGCAGGACCAATCGTTGTGGCGATCCTTGGGGGAGGCCTATGTCCAGCAGTGGACGTCCATCGTCTGAGATAATGAGGATGAAAATGATAGTCAACTAAATTAAAAGACTTTATAAGCCTATAGTGCTTGCTTGGGATCATTACAATGTATATGCTTGAGAGCGTTATTTATTTTATTAATTGTTTTATTTAAAATTGATATTTTTCCTACGAAAGTTCAAAAACAAAGTAAAGTTGACAGCTCTTGTAAAATTTTCGAAACCTTCCAGAGACACTCAGCCCACAAGTGGCAACATTTTTACCTCTCATCTCTGATATTGTCTGAAAATATTGCCATTTATAACCACAAGTGCCTCTAAATTCTGTCTAGTGTTTTGGACTTGACGTCTATTTCAGTTTTTGTTATTTTCCAACTGTGGAGCAACCTAAAAGAAGACTAACGATTTTTATCTAAATGTTTTTCATTTTTGTTTGTAATTATACAGGGTGTAAACTTAAATGCGTAACATACTTACTGTAGGGGGTGCTTCAGACCATCAAACTAATCAACTTTTTTTTTCTTTTTTATACAACGTGTTAATGAATTAACGCAAAATAGAAAGTAGTTTGTTTCGAATCGAGAGGAGAATCGAATTATCATGGTTTCAACATAGGTAATTTTTTTCAAAATATTAAATAATTTCTTTGTAAACTTTAAAATTTTCTGAACCCGATGTCAACCCAACGCACGGGTACACTCAGCCTACTTACTTCCAAAACAAGGTTATTAAAATGTATCCATGAGTACGTTAGCACTTTCATTCATTGCTGAAATGATTACAAATCATTTGTGTCCATAAGATGCTAATAACTTTAAATTTTAACTATCAAAATAATGAAATTATTGTTTCAATCTTATTATTTTGTTATAAATCAGTTGGGGTGTACTTTTTAATATGCTGACACTTTTTTAAGGGTATGATCAGACCGTCAAACTGAACAACTTTCTCTACGGAACCAATATCTAAATCGCGAAAAAAACAGCTCTTCCATGCAAAACTGCAAACCTAATCAAGCCAAATGTAAGGGACAGCAGATTTTTTTCGCGATTTCGATGTTGATCCCATAGAGAACGTAGTTCAGTTTGATGGTTTGATCATCCCCTTAAAACATTTTCAGCATATTTTAAGAAGGACTCTTCATATTTTTTTAAAAGAAACATACAGTCACTTAAAAACATGAATTTTTGATTTGAAGATACAATAGTTACAAACCTTGAGTTCTCTATATTATAATTTAGTTAAAATAATATGATTTGTCTTTTCGCTTAGTTACTAATAATGGAAATAGGAAATCCGCCGAAAGCCAATTACAGATAAAACAAGAAACCGTTCCAGATGGCCCGACAGATAACATTAATGCCAGACGGCAATCAAAATCAAATCAAATCAAATAATTTATTTCAGAACATAAATTCCCATAACAATGTCCCAAATTACAATTTCATTGTTAGTATTGCCACAGATATTATAATACGCATTGCTTCGGTACTCACTAGGTTACTATTTAATATCAATCTCCAATTCATGCAACCATACTATTAATAAATTATTTTTGAAATGAAGGAAAAAAACTTTCACTATGGGACCTATAGTGAAAGTTTTTAGTATGTGTGGGATACCCACATTTACATCTTACTCGGCGGTTCATCGGCAAATAGGGAACCGCCGATCTGTATAAAACAGGGGACAATTTTAGGAATGAATCAGTACGCACCGATACTCAAAACCTTTCACTACCACTGCCCTAGCAACAAAAGCAACCCTGACATACGCCGCACAACCGATCTCCAAAGTGGTGACCCCGACGTGATACCTAAAATTGTCCCCTGTTTTATACAGATCGGCGGTTCCCTATTTGCTGGTAAACCGCCGAGTTAAATGTATATGTGGGGTACCCACAGTATGGTTGCATGAATTGTCGAGATTTTTATACATAGTACCGTGAAACCACTAATTGGCAATTTTACTCAAAATTGTGTGTATTATCATTAATGTCTTGCCTAGCCTACCAAGCCTATGGGGCTGCCCTCAATCGTATTATTTTTATTTCTAAATAATTAAACAACATTTTTCCAAAAAACAAGAATGTTTCATTGTAGTCCTGATGTTCAATGTATCGGAACATTAGGGATTATTATGTTTTATGCTTGTAGCTATTATCTTTAAAACCGTCAAAACTGGCCACTTTTTACATAACATACACACAACGATAATAAACATTATAATAACAAATCCGCAGTGACCCGATAAATTGAAAATCAGGAATGACTACAATGTGAAATTCATGTTTTTTGGAAATATTGTTTAAAAATACGATTGGGGGCTGCACAATAGGCTCGGTGCAGCCTTAACTACTTCAAGCAGGTGACACTCCCAGTCTCCAGACTGGTTGACCCAGGGACATTATTCTTGTTCCTAGGGTTGACCCACCAGCGCGCGTCTCACGCAACACCCGCAATCTCCACGATACGCACACAGCAGCGCGCGTTTAACGAGCACACATGCATGAGTTGTGATAATTATGTTTATTATCTTTGACTATGTGGTACCTATACCATAGAATAATTAATTCTTATGCCTATATACTATCTTATACTGTGCTTTATCTGTATTTACTATGATATTTCGTGCAAATACGTCACATTGACATTCGGACAACCTTTTCCCTCTCTTCTTTCTCGTTCAGAGCCCTGCACAGCTAGCATGCCACCCACGACAAAGCGTTTAAACAAGAAAAACGTCATGCGCGCTCTTTCTGGCATACGTAAAATAATAAGGATGGAGGCACATCTCGATTTTTATCGTTTTCTCGGGAGTGGCATGCTAGGCCTACTGGTGTCAGAGTTTTCTCAGACCGCCTTATGGCCTCTGACGTGGTTTTTATGTAACGACTACTACCACCAGAGATAGTAGCCGGGACCAACGGCTTAACGTGCCATCCGAAGCAAGGAATTCTTTTCAGACAATCAGGTGATTCAGCCTGCAATGTCCTAACCAACTGGGGAAAAACGCACAAAGTGACATATCACTAGGTGTCCCCCGTGGGAATCGAACCCACGACCTCCGTGACGAGAACCTTTAGACCACGGAGGCAGTCGTTTTCCCTCTTATACGTAACGTTAAAACACGCGAAATGCGACAAGGAAGCTCACCTCCAAATCACTACTGGCCACGGCTTAGCAAGGTTAGGTGCTACCCCTGCACGCTATGTGGTTAGTAAACTGCTATAGTTAACAAAAATTAAGGCATTCTAAGAAATTATGAAGAACGGAAAGCAGTCAAGCCTCCATCACTCATAGGTACCGATATAAGCATCTACACTGTGGCGCATCGTAAGCTATGCGCTTGTTTGATTTCTGCCACTCGCGCTAGATGGCAAAACCGTATACGTCACGCGCTCTACGAAGTAATAACAACGCTGAGCCAAGCTTCATTAGATACATTTTTGCGCGTACCGTCTGGCAGTCGATAATTAAATCGTGAGAATTGATCGATTTCTAAGGTAATGTTATATCTGTTACGCAGTAACTTAGTAATCTGTGACGCAGTATTGGAAAAAAGTATAATATCCGACCATTCTACGTAGACTTGGTTATGCCAATGCTTTCACTGACTATTATCTATTAGATAAGAATGGTACTTTTTACTCCCAATAAATGGTAAAATAATATTGTTGCTTAGATTTTAGCATGTCGAACAGTGAAAACCGCATCAAATTCGGTACAGTAGATTTCAATACAAGAATACAGGCACTTCAAAATCATTAAAATTTTGGACATGGTCTTAAATAGCGCCTGGGGACTGTTACTTCTATTTTCTGTTATGATTCAACTTACAGACAACAATGTTGCTCCAATTTACAGTTTGCACTTTTAAACTAATTCGGAAAGGCTAAGTATTCTAATATCAATAAATTAAAAAGATCCGAAAGAACCAAACTGTATGAAAGAGAAAATGAAATGCGATAAAAAGGTTCCAAAATCATTTAAATGTTACATGTTTTTGATGCTGCAATAATTTTAAACAAAACTTAAAAGGTCCAAAACGCCCACAAATAAATTTTTTTTTTTTAAACCGTATTTCCAGACTCTGACCATGGCAAGGCAACAATTATCGGTCACGCCATGCTTGCCCTTGGCCGCCGGCGGCCTTGATTGGGTAGCAATCTAGCAATTTGATGGCAATTGAACCGTTGGGGTGAAAGTTTTAGCCCAATTTGTTGGTCGATAAGTTTGTCGGAGTTGATTTTATTAAGAGGTTTTGGTTGGTAAAATAACAAGGAAGTTGGAGGCCACTTGCTTAATTATTTAAGATTGCGGAAGAAACTTTTCGTAATAAAGGCCATTTGTCGAACGCGACCAGTAGATGGCATTTTGTCTCTAAAAATATGATATAACAGATTCTGACAATCGGGCAGAAATTAAGCCAGCAAGCCCCAGATTGTGATGCGGGTTCGTTTCTCATCCTATGCTCAATTTTCGAACCTTTATATTGATTTTAATAGCACAACATGATGGCTATTATTATTTCTTTTTGAGTTAGTTTTAGTTCTGTTCAGTGTCCCACTGCTGGGCAATGGCCTTCTCTTAGTCTCCAATCCTCTCTATTGTGTGCAACTACTGACTAACTCTCCAAAAAGGCATCCATATTGTTTCTTCACCTTTTAGTTCTAACACACCCCGGAAATTGACAAGATTTCGTCAGCACACTCAAACTTTTTCGTATATAAAACTTTGACACCCGTCTATTCAAAAATAGTTTTTATCCTTCGTACTGAGATAACATTCTCTATTGTTCTCTAGTTTCGAAAGCATAAATTCTAGCGTGTCACTTTTGGGTGTCAATTTATGCTACTGTCGTAGATGCTACTGATACCTGCCGAGATAATCAGAAGGCAATAGAGGGGAGAGGTAAAAAGTTGTTGGTTGGCCATACTGTATGTAGTAATACAGATAATAGATTTA
Organism: Agonopterix arenella; assembly: GCA_927399405.1. NCBI lineage: Eukaryota > Metazoa > Arthropoda > Insecta > Lepidoptera > Depressariidae > Agonopterix > Agonopterix arenella. The sequence continues at coordinate 2,379,748 of OV656711.1, forward strand.
TAGATACTCTTTCTTATACTGTGGCTCTAGTAAGGACGAGAGAGTGCATTTGTGTTAAGCTTAAGTGTACATACATATTTACTTACCATCATACTATAATGTACAAATAATCAATGACGAAGCTTTCAACGATGTAAATGATGGATGACACACCAGTGTTTTAATCTAAAAACAAATTAGTTTTATATATCATAGGTCCTCCAATGTCAACTTGATACACGTCAAACATTTATTGATCCAATACTATTCTGGGCTAAAAAAATTTGAACGTCAATTCATATTAAGGTATTGTCATGAGAAGGAAATGACTTATTGTTATTGGGAACAAACATGAGTGGTTGTTTATCCACCACATCATAAATTATTTCAAGAGTTGGTTTACTAATAGCCATACCTTTTCTATTGTTGATACAAAATGCTCTTGTTGATATTGTCTCCGAATCCTATGGAAGTTGAATGCTAAGGGCCTATGTCGAAAAATAATTGAAGCGAAATGGGCGTGTGAAAGCTTATATTACTGTCTGATGCGAGAGAAAGAGATGGGGCGGCGCGCGTGCCTGAATCGACGCAAGCGTAAAACAAACTTTATTTAACTGTGATTGTATTATTTATGTATGTTCAATTCTGCTCTAATCAAACTTTATAAAATATCAATCTCTTTTTTTTAAATCAAGTCTCGTGTTTCTATTATTCACCGTTTAGCAGTTCCAAGCGTTTATCGATAAAGACGGAGGCTACTTTGGCTTGTTTTTTTTATCGAGAAAATGTGTCTTAATTGTGTTTTGGCTCTAATCAAAACTTCAATTATATGTTCAATTTACACATATCCGCAAATGTCTTTCTCCTGTCTTTTTTGATTAAATAAATTGCGGGTTTCAAGGCAGATTAGAGTAATCCCCGGGTTTGCTCAACTTCATTGTCTAGTATTGCGTGTGGTCAATCCTGGTTTACACAAGTTACAGTAGTGATGTGTCAGCGGTTTTTTGACTGATCTTTAGTCAAATGCATTGACCTACCGACTACTGGACGTAGGGTCCGCGCTCAAAAGTGTCTGAAACAAAAGAGTTACAAAACTTGTGAAGAGTTACAATTACGCGCCAGTCTTCGTTTGATCGACCGACTACGCCGCACGTCTATGGTGCCGTGACACTGTCCAGTAGGCCTCGCATGCCACCCCGGAGAAAACGATAAAAATCGAGATGTGCCTCCATTTTTATTATTTTACGTAGGCCAGAAAATGCGCGCATGACGTTTTTCTCGTTTAAACGCTTTGTCGTGGGTGGCATGCTAGCCGTGCTGTAAAAGTAAAAACTACACAAGCAAAATGAAAAAAGAGTTTCAATGTTTTGTTTGTTTATATTAACTAAAACGTACTAATGTTTACGTAAGTTAGTCTGGGTAGCTTTTTCCGAGTATTTTATATATGAGACCGGCATCCGTTAGTTTCTAAGTCAATGGTTACAGTGTGGGGGAATGTGTGTGTGTCTTCCTGACTGATGTTTAGTCAAATGTACTATTTTGTGTTGGTGTACTATAAAGTTTCATTAATTGGTAGACAAACTTGAATTTGCCTGGGGTATCATGGGCAGTCAGCCTATATACGACCATTGCTGTCTGGCTAATCTTTATCCTACATCATGATATAGCTGATGCTGACACGAAAAGAAGAAGAATTCATGGGTTGAATATGTTTGCCTCTTCTGGGTTTTGAACCCACAACTCTTGACATAGTTTCTATCACCAAAGCTTCAACCTCTCAGAACACTAAATTTCGAGAACCTATTAACGAATTTAATTGTCAGTTTAATTTTTAATAGTCAACGCCAGTTTTCCTCCCAATACGCTGAAATATTAAAAATTTCCGAAACAGGCGGCTGTAGGTATTTGCGACGGTTAACCGAAATTGAACCTTAAATATTTTATGAGAACGACGTTGAAAATTTGGATAGAGCAGAGATAATTTGCCTGAATTGTTGCGTATTTGTAAGAACAGTATGAGAGGTCTAATTTAGTAATAATAAAAAAGACATTGCCGAACCCCGTTTCGCCTACAAAACTGGTAAATCTGAATTTGAATTTTATAAGAAATTCCACTGTAGAAAACGATTATTTTCATTTCCTTAGGAAGCACGATATTCCTCCTATCATGTGTATAATTTCAGCTATCATACGATTTGTATGTGTTCTTTGATCATACACATTCGCCAGCTACGAAACGACCCGAAATGAATACACTTCGTCACGTTGGCAATGCGTTTTGAAAAGTTATTAAAAAATCACCCAGTATTTAGAATTTCTTTGGCTACACAGGAACAACATAATTATTGAGTTTACAGCCTCCGTGGTCTAATGGTTAAGAGCATTGGGCTCTCGACACGGAGGACGTGGGTACGATTCCCACGGGGGACACCTAATGATATTTCACTTTGTGCGTTTTTCCCCAGTTGGTTAGGACAATGCAGGCTGAATCACCTGATTATCTGAAAAGAAAATGATTCCGTGCTTTGGATGGCACGTTGAGCCGTTGGTCCCGGCTACTATCTCTGGTGGTAGTAGTCGTTACATACAAACCACGTCAGAGGCCGTAAGGTGGTCTGAAAAAACTCTGACACCAGCACACAAGAAATATTGTGTTTACTAAACTGACTGAACCACACTGAACTACTCCAACCTTTGAGACTATCAACACATTTGTTTAAATACAGAATATTTTCCTATGAAACCAGTATATTCCAGTTAGCCTACAGACAGAACTGGTGCAAACAAGCTCAAACGGGACCACTAATTGCAACTGCAAGCTCGTTAGTCTCTAATCAAAGTGATTGGGACGATTCTACTACAATTGGTTTAAAGCAGTGAATCGTTTGTGCTGTAATTGCGGTTTGTGGGTATTTGTTAAAGAAAGTTAATTTTAGTGTCTTTGATTTTGCTTTGTAAGAAATAATGGAAGAAATGTGGTTTGATCTGGGTAAGATTACTTTTATTTAATTATTAGGGTTCCGTACTCAAAGATTGCTAACGTGACCCTGTTACTAAGCCTAGCCTGTCCGTCCATCCGTCCGCCCGTCCGTCCATCCTAACTCTAAAGGACTGTACATTTTGAACGGTAATAGGTAGCGTACGTGCCTTTGACGCACAATACGCGTAGACGGTATAAGAAATTTTGTATATATGGAAAAATAGTTTAGAAAATCTAGATGCCACGTCACAAATAATATTTGCAATTTATAAAATAATTACGATGAAATTTTTGATACAAAATTTTAAAAGCTTTATATCTTCATAATTATAATATAAATTGCAAATGTTTTTTGTGACGCGGCAACTAAATTTTCTAAACTATTTTTCCATACATAAAATATTACTTTTATTGATTCCGTCTACGCGTATTGTGCGTCAAACTTTTGTATGGACTGAAACCACCTTAATGCCTTCTATTAGGTATCTTTTATGCCCGAACAATTTTCAATGACTGTCCCAGTTTACAATTTTATTTTATGTATTTGTAACTAAAATTCGTTAAAAAGTTCTTAAGTCTAACCTAGTAAGTATTAAATTATATCTAACACGGAATTCTTTTTTCACATCGCACTAAAGGTTCAACAATAAATTTTCCTCACAAGGGATTTTCTCAATCCCCTAATTTGCATTCGAAAGCCATTTTTCTCTACAGTTTCCATGGATTAAGCACTTTGGATCTAAATCAGTGGTTGGCGACAAACTAATAGAAAATGCTTTCATTTTGAGTGATCAAATCCCCTTTTATCACTCAAACATACGGGTCGAATCGAGAACCTCCTCCTTTTGTTGAAGTCGGTTAAAAATGTGAAACTACTCTACAATGATATTCTTACTAAGTAATTTCATTGAAAATTATAACGAACGCTGTAGCACAACATAACGGGATGATCAGAACATAAAACTGAACAACTTTTTCTATGGGACCAACATCGAAATTGCGATTTAAAAAATCTGCTGCCCCATATATTTGGGTCGAGTACGATAGCAGTTTTATTTGGAACAGCACATATTTCTGGATTCTGATTCTGGTACCATAGAGACTATTTGATGGTCTGATCATTCCCTTAAAAAACTGTCTACTTATTCATTCTTCTTATCGTGTAGGCAGAGCCCTGGTGTCATAGTTTTTTCAGACCGTCTTACGGCCTCTGTCGTGGTTTTTATGTAACGACTACTACGAAGCACGGAATTGTTTCCTTTTCAGACAATCGGGCGATTTAGCCTGCAATGTCCTAACCAACTGGGGAAAAACGCACTAAGTGATATTTCACTTGGTGTCCCCCGTGGGAATCGAACCCACGACCTCCGTGTCGAGAGTCAATGCTCTTAACCATTAGCATTTGCAGCGCATCGACAATGTTCGCGCAGGCGCATATAGATGACTTCTACGCAATTATTAGAAAGCGGAGCGCCTCGCTGCTGAATCGCTTCCGGGGCAGTACTAATAGCATCCTGAGCGTATTGGCTGAGCGGTGGGACTCCCCCATGGTGCAGAGGTGGATGCTACTGCATGCCAGCTCATCCCCCTTTGTACAATAATGTAATTTTATGTAATATTGTAATTTATTTAATTTTATTAATGAATGAATTTATTTGTGAACTAACATAGATATAAGACAATTGTTACTAACACAATATGGATGAATAATCTGAAATAAATAATTTTTAATTTAATTTAATTAGACCACGGAGGCAGTTAATGCATATTTATTAAATAAAGACCCTATATTATGTACCGGTCTATAGGTTAAAGACTATATATTTATCGTCAGGATTGTGATCCTGGTACACTGTTGATCCTGAGTTTACACGAGTTTCAGTGGTGGAACTCGTGTGATGGGCCTATAAGTTCGTAGAAAGATCTAATATTTGAGCTGCGACGCTCTTGTTGGTGGTGTATTCGGCAATTCTGTCTCTTTTTAGCCAGTTCCTTGAGTTCCTAATACGACCGACATCAACCTTCTCTTTTACCTGTTATAGATAACTCTGTCTACGTCTTCCTCTGCCTCTGTTCCTTCTGAAATGCATATTTTAAAAATTGTTTTACGATTTAAAGAATGTCTAATATATTCAGCGCTAGCCCATATTCTTAGCTAAAATCTTGGATGTCTATCTCACCTCGGATTGGCCTTGTTAGTAAAATCAATATAGCTTTATTTTAAACCTGATGAAAGCCACCATTGTTCGATATAACGTGGAAGGAAGTTTCGTTAGTTATCTTTAGGTATACATACATAATACACTTCTTGCCTGTGTTAATTGGGTACGCAATAAGTAGAGACATTAGCTACATTATGTGCTTAAGGATACTCAATGGTTTAGGGTACATTTTGATTGTATTATACCTTCTCTATTGATTTTTAGTGTTCCGTACTCCAAAAGTGAAAACGGGAGCCTGTTACTAATCCTACGTTGTCCGTCCGTCCTACCTTTAAAGGGCTGTCACTCAGTTGCAGAAACGCTCATTAGAGTTAATCCTTCATTAAATCTACCTTGAAAACCTTGAAAAGAACACACACAAGTCACGACCGTAATCCGTTTCGGGGTAATCAGATACATTGCAACCACTAACAACTTTCTGTTTCAAAGTAAATTAAATTTCAAAATCATTTATTCAATATAAGAGCTTGAAGTTTAAGAGTGTAGTTGTAGCAATGCTCACTCTTAGAAATTTAAGTTTTAGGATGGAATGACGTGTCAAGTGGTAAGACGTGGTTAGCCTTTCGCCCGCAAAAGTGTATTATACAGTGGTATAAGAAACCTTAAGTACGACACTCACGGGAAGAATTGGGGTAGTGCATTCTAAGCCGGAACCACACGGGAATAGGACGGACGACGGATGGACGGACAGCGTATAGCGCAGTCATTTTACGACTAGAGCCGGGACTAAAAAAAAATACAAAAATATTTATTTTCAATGAGCACTTACTTACTTTACGTTTAAAATTAGTTCACAACAATCACAAAAAATAAAACCAAGACGGACTAATTAGTAATTTATATTTTTTTTCGGTATGGTATTTAAGAGCCAATTTGAGCTTAGAAATGAATCAAAATTAAAAAAAATCCCGTCAGCAACAGTTCAGTTCCCAATTTAATATTTAGCTATTATCTCGTTTTAAAAAACCTGATGGTAATTATTTTATACATATTATTAAGGCATTACCATTATACATACTTCAAACATGGTGTAAATATTTTTGTCTACTTAGAAGGTTTTGAAAAATACATTTGTATTTTCTAATAAAAACCTCATTTTTTAAATTTCATTGCCTTTTTTATTGCTCAAAAATAATGTATACTGTTAAATCTAATTCAAATGAGTGCATTGGTATTAATATTATTAATTTAAAAGCCTTCTGGGACTAACGATTTTGATTTCTATGTTGCGTAGCGTTTTTTTTTTAATACGTTTTCAGATAGTCTTTTTTTCACTAAATGGTGCCGGTTACAGTTTAACAGTCCCATTAATAATTACTTTCCACCTCTCCTAACAAAACTCCGTAAAATGACTGGGCTAGTAGGCTTTGTAATAGAGTATCGTTGGCACCTTTAAGGTACGAAACCTTATAAAGTGCACTATCAAATACATATCCCAAAGGAACGTCCAGGGTACCGTTGAAATTGCTATTTTGTACGACCGGCTGAATTTATCCTTTCATATATTTTCCCGTTTTTGGCTGTTTGCCAGTTTAATAGACTTTAAAAACATTTCAACGTAATGACGTTTCAAGTTATGCTTTTCCTATATTAAATTACATCAATTTGTGAATTTTGAATGAGAATTATTATCTTGCATTTATGGATAAGCTCTGTTGACGTCAGTTGGGATTTTGTTCGTGTATTTGTTAATCATAAAATAAGATTTTATCGAGTTTTCGGATGGCAAAAAGCGAGGAGAAACAGAATTTCTCTTTTCTACAACTGTTTATAACTATATTTCAGTTTTTGTTGTAAATAAAATCATCATTTGCATATTTACGTTCCACTTCTATTGCAGGGTACAGGCCTACCTCCAATGTTCGTCAGTCCACCACGCGTGTCCAATTCGGATTAGTATACTTTACATACGAATCAAAGTTTCTTCTTCAGCGTATGCAGGATTAATCGATATTTTCTTCCTTTACCATTTGAGAGCAGTCGGTAATAAAATCGTTTTGTGTGGAACGAGCAACTTATTTACGAAGTACGTGGCACAGGCCTACCCTCACGTAGTACTGACTGTTCTAAAACGGTGAAGGAAAACATTCTGAGGAAACCTGCATACGCTGAAGAAGAAATTCTGATGCATGTTTGTGAAGCCCATCAATCCGCATTTAGTCACACTTGTGAACTTACGCCTATAAATTCCCATTTATAATTACTATCAATAATTGTCCGTATGGTGTCGGCTAAGAATACCACCACCTTATTTTCTCCCGTCGTAAAAGGCGTCGGTAAATGGGCATACCGGAGGATGGGCAGCAGCATCGTCTGAGTACACACATTCAATCCAACTGCGATCGCCAACCCGCCTGCCAAGCGTGGCGATTATGGCCTTTCCCCCCATTTTGGGGGATGCCTATGTCCAGCAGTGGACGTCTGTCGGCTGATATGATGATGATGATTATCAATAAAATGTTGATGTAAATATTATCGCCGAGGAGGGAACGAAATCGGTAGCTTCTTAAAGAACTGGGCTATCGAAGCGTAAAACCGGGACGCATGGAGAGAATGGAGGAGCCCTTTTTCTCAAAAACGACATGGCATAGATCTTCTTTAGGGAACATGGGTCGAAAAACGAGAAAAATGTTTGGAGCTACTGCCATAGAAAATCGATCGGCTAATCCGCACTTTTATATGGAAGGTCCAAAAAAATGCTGACCCATATTCCTTAGTGAAAGTTGTTTAGTTTTATTGTCTGGATAAAATCATACATAATAAAATCACGATCGTAATCCCTTTCGGGGTGATCAGAAACAAGGCTACATCTGTAACTACTTGTCTGAATAAACCTTTAAAATATGGTTGCTAATTAAAACTAATTAATAAATTAACGAACCAACTACCAATCCACCAATTTACTAATTAAATATTTAGTAATGGTTTAATATTAATTTTGTAATTATGTTTCCGATAATAAATACGTAGGATTTGATTAAAACTAATGGTGTTTCGTCAAAAATAAACCTTTATATAAGGTCTAACAAAATTAATTGAAACTGTTTTAAGGGGATGAACAACTTTCTCTATGGGACCAATATCGAGATCGCGAAAAAAACAAAACTGCAAACATAACTCGACTCAAATATATGGGACAGTGGTTTTTTTTCGCATTTTCGATATTGGTCTTATAGAGAAAGTGGTTCAGTTTGATGGTCTGATCATCCCCTTAAAATAGTTTCAGCTAATTTTGTAAGACCTTATATTAGAAATGTAAATCGAGCACAAAAAGTGGTACAACCAAAACTATACCGTGTTCTAAATTTGTTCTTTCAAAACTGTACCTTGCCGCCAAAACTCTAAATATGCTTATACAACATGTCGTTTTTCATTAAGGAGGGGCCAAAAATTTTGTCGATTTTGTTTAGAGTTACTCTTCTTTTCTAGTTATTCTTATTCGCAGCTTTTATTATTTTATTATAGAATTCTAGAGCTTACGACATGGCCGGATTCGACCAAACTTTGATTTATAAACTATACAAGAAACAATTTAACTCTTTAAACCCATACTAAAAGAACGAATGTATAATCCACCTAAAGAAAGAGGTCGTTGGATACGTACTTATTGCATTGTGAGGTTATACAGTTTTTATTTGTTAGGTTTCTTTTTTCTTTAATTTTTTTAATTATGTGACATTGACATTTCATTAGTGTTGGTATAAGTTTTACATCGACAAAATTGACCGTGTAAAATTTACTCTCAACTTATTCATAGATTAGGGTTGGTAAAACGCAAAATCAGTTTACTCTAGAGTAACCGGCGACTTAATCTAAGAATAAAATTTACTCGCGTTTGGTCGAATCGGGCCTTAGAAAGTCATAACAATTTCCATTTTTATCCTCCTAGGATTTGCATCTAAAATCCGCATATTACTCGATCTTATTCCAGGGTATTACGCTCGCAGCAGACGAACCTAAGCCGAGAGATACGATATCTAGCAATTTAAAATTTTGCAAAATACGGTGTTGGTGCAGGGTTTTATTATAATGAACACTTTGCATATTTTAGAACAATAAATATCACAAGAGCGTCGTTAACCAAAATACGGCCAGGTGTGTGTCGGGTAAAACAGATTCTGAGGCGTTACGAAGTTCGCCAGGTCAGCTAGTGAAATATGTTTTTTGATCAAGAATTTTATTATTGTTACTTGCAAGTGTAATAGTTATCCATATTTTTCTTCGTGTAATGGTATTCGGTATCAAAGCAATAACTCTCAAGTTTCCAATAACACCTAGAAGAATAAAACAACGCTATCTAAATCGTAAATTCGATACTTTACTCTTGAGGAACGTTACCTACCCCTATAGGAGCATCGTAAAATATTGTTCGTTACTGGCCGGATAGAACTGAAAATATAGGTTTTATAGATAAGATAGATTGTTATACGTTAGTTTTCTGTCACAAATAAAAATCTAGACAATAATAATAAATAGCTTGGACATACTAATTATAGTGGGGGGCTACAGTGGAGGTGAAATGAAGACGGGAAGAGATTGGTACTAAATTATATTTACATTTTACAAATAAAAGTCTTAATCTAGGAATTTGGATGCGACCGAATTTAGGTACGCTGGGCCGAAAAGTGACGCTACTTAGATTTTAAAATACTAAAATTAAAAATGAAGTCAGCGGTCACGTTGTGTCGGATGCCTCGCGCACTTCCACAGCGGCTGCAAGTCCATTGAGCTGACGATGTAGGTGTTGGTAGGAGCCATACATAACATACTTACGCAAATTAGATAATTTCTGTGACTTTGTCCAAGCTATGCTAAGCTCTGCTATGTCACAAAAATTATCTAGTCACATTTAAAGTACCAGAATCTGGCCGGGACTTGTATAATGATGACCAGACAATGATATAGAATACTTACACAAACATCCATGACTTGGGTACAAATATTCATATTCATCATACAAATATTCGTCCCTTAACACGTTCCGGGACAGTGACCGGCTATAGACGTGATAACAATAAAAGTTCTATTGTGTCTCGTTCACTGCCCCGGAACGTGTTAAGGGATTTGAACCCGTGACCAAGAAACAAACGGTTAGAACCATATACTGAATATCATCATCATAATCTTTCACACAAAACAAACTTTTGGACAAAAAAAGAAGTCTCAAATAAATAATGTAGAATACAATAATCATCATCTCAGCCGATGGACGTCCACTGCTGGACATAGGTCGCCCCAGGTCCTGCGCTTCTCTCATCCAACGAGTTCCCGGTACCTTTACCAGGGCGTCGGTCCAACTTGTGGGGGCCTAACCACTGCGCTTTTATCTCTAGAACTCTTCGGCCTCATTAGCTACCTAAAAGCAATGTACCGGACCATTGCCACATAGTTTACCGATTTATCGGGCTATGTCGGCTACCCTGTTTCTCCTACGGATCTATTAATTTCTGATTCGATTACGCAGAGAAACTAGCAAACCCCTCGCCATTGCCCTTTGGGTGACTTTCAGTAACTTATAGTGAGACATTTTCTTCCATAAACAACAATGTCAATTTATAGTTCCATTCACCGTATAAAACCCCTACTCAGCATTCGAATAGACACAAAACTCCATTAGATTATAATATGATAAGATTGTCCCCAACTCCGCGTCTGTATCCTGGCATAACGCCAAAATCCTCTGCCAAATGGGGGTCAGATTATAACCTTGAACTTCGCCAGATGCGCCCGATCGATATGGGGTTTGATACGCGATCTGGCTTTAAAATACGTAGATACATTTTGGGGTATATTGGTAGATTTTATTATATCAATTTTGGGAAGCGCTCGTGTCTTATTGCAGCGGTGTTGTTACGAAATCGAAAATCAAACTGCTTTAGAATAAACCACCCATTCTTCCCGTGTGAGTCATAGATAGGAATAAGGTAGTATAAGAATTGTTTTAGAGAGTTTTTTGGGGGCCACAAATAACTAAATCACAAAACCTGCGATCTTCCAGCGTTTGCTGTGATTTATTGATATTGTCAGGTCCAATGGCGCCGACAGCCAAGCACTTGTTAGAGTAGAATAAGTGGGAACGGTGATTATTTATAATGAAACATGAGAATCAGTCTACTAATTATCTTTAATTTACCTTCGATTCGACACACAATTTAAATGAACAGTAATTACAGTAACACACAAGTTATACTTAACTTTGGGCAGCGTGACGTCCTAGCCGGACAAGTAGTAAAGGAAGCAAACTCTCTAATGACCAGACACGTCTTTTATAATCAAACTGTCAATGGCGGCAAAACCAACTACCCCCAACGACGAAACGTGTTAGATAAACAATCGAATATGCTTAATACATAGTATCTAAATCATTATGGATATTCATTATAATTCAAACACATAATATTAACATAACTTATATCTCACTTCGATTATAATTACCAATTTATTGGTAATTATACTTAACATTCTACCTCTGACACACCCAGGAACGCCTTGCGAGCAAGCCTCCAGTTAAAAAATCTACTCTAGAGTATGTCAGAAGGAAATAATTACTGGACACACATAATAGTTAGTAGGCCAGGCCCAAGTCATTTTAAAATTAATTTTAGACTTGTAAATGGACAGAATTCAGTCTACAATCAAGTCGCAGGGTTATGAAAATTCTTACATCTTCTGATTTTTCAATCATTTTATGTTTAAAGATTTTAATGTTACTCCAGACGAAGCCCTGTGCTGTTTTGGAAACTCAATTTTAATTGATTAAGTCGTTATCTATACCAGTTTTTAAGTCTAATCATCATTGACATACAAAATAATGGACGCCGGTTCCGGTACAAAATTCTCGAAAAAAATGTGTCTGAGACTAATCTACAAAAACCTAAGAACGTCTATAGTAATGTTATGTGTAAATTGAAAATGCTGAAATTCTTTTTTATTTTTATTGTCGGCCGGTCGGACGAAGACTGTCGCGTAATTGGTTCTCTTTATACGTTTTGGTGCTCTTTTGGTTCGGACACTTTTGAGCGCGGACTCTACGTTCAGCAGTTGGTAAGTCAACGCTAATCATTAAGCTTTTAAACACAAACGTTGCGTTTCATGAAAATCGATCCAGTAGTTTTTCGTGATGCAAACAGAGCACGCAAATATACAAACAGAGCGAAAAAAAATAAAAAAATCTGTGATTTTGAATCAGGGATACCTTAGCACTTTCGCGGACACTGAACGAGACACAATAGAACTTTTATTGTTATTACTGCTATAGCCGGTCACTGTCCGCGAACTTAATCTTAAATGTACCTGCATACACACTTCTATTCTACTTCTATTACAGTTTTGTAATAGTTTAGATAGATATAGATATTGTGTTATTCTCACTAAAATATCTCACTAGCATCCTGTAAAGTAGACAGGAAAACGTTTCACAACAAAGCACATCCCCGACAAATGTAATAAATCAGCTCAAAACACCGTAAAACCGGAAAACACGTGCGTTACCGTCCGGAAAACTGAACCTTCATTTATTTTTTTGTGTCCTCTTGAAAAGGTTTTTGTACGAGAAAAGGTGCTATGAAAATGTATGAAAAGGAAGGAAATTAATTTGTATTAACACGAGCATATAAAGTTACGACTGTGGTCCTATTAAATGTACTCAGAAACTTTGCTACCGCGATGGCAACTGAGTTTCGCAACGGTTGTCGTAATCAAGAATGTCATGATTAAGAAAAAAAAATCTTGCTATCGTAACAAGTTGCCAACGACGAATTTATATATTCTTAGTTGGCAATCTTTTGAGACTATCGTAAAAGATAACTGCCAAGCTAATATCGTAGGCCATACGATTTAAGGCTCCACAAAATTTATGATTTCTAAAAAAAACGCCTAAATTAAAAACTGCTACTCCAGCTTACTACAAAAACTTTAAAGATTTTTTTATACAATATAAGTTCAAACAAAATTAGGTGAAACTATTTTAAGGGAATGATCAGACCATCTAACTGAACAACTTTCTCTATGGGACTAATATAAAAATAAAAAAAAATACAGACTAAAAAAATTATTTCACGGTGGTCATTTTAAATCTTACAGCGCACAACCCGTGTCGTTTTTCATTAAACACATTTAAGGTGGTTGCAGAGGGGTCAATTTTATACAAAACTTTGTCGCACAATACGCGTAGACGGTATTAATATAAGTAACTTTGTATATAATTATTGAAAAATAGATTAGAAAATCTAGATGCCGCGTAACAAATAACATTTGCAATTTATAAAATAATTACGAAGATATATAAAGATTTGAAATTTTTCATACAAAATTTTAAAAGCTTTATATCTTCGTAATTATATTATAAATTGCAAATGTTATGTGTGACGCGGCAATTAGATTTTCTAAACTATTTTTCCATATATAAAATATTACTTTTATTAATTCTGTCTACGCGTATTGTGCGTCAAACATTTGTATGGACTGAAACCACCTTAAGAAGAAACAGTTCAAAAAACTGGGTCAACAACAATTGTTACTTCCCCTCTTTTAAACCACAAAATTAGGTCCCTGAGACGTCGAGCTACTGGAAAATAGCGCTTTGTAGCCCTTTAGCCTAACAAAAGTTTCAGTTTCTCACCACTAAGATGCACCACAATGTCTTACTGCGTAACTTCATGGAATTAGGTTTAATGTTAACTTATTTAAAGTTCCAGGGTAGAAATACATGATACCGTTTTATACTTTCGTTATATGATAGGTAGACGAATCTCATACCTAAAGGGGTACTTGGTACTTTTGGGTGCGAATTATCAGTGTTATCAGTATCGATGACCCGGTAGCACAGTCTGTAGTGAACCTGCCTGCTGTGCCGAGTATTGCGGGTTCGAATCCCGTAAGGGACAAATATTCATATGATGAAAATGAATATTTGTACCTGAGTCATCGATGTTTGTACCTATATATGTATTCTATATCGTTGTCTAATCATAATACAAGTCCAGGTACTTTAAATGTGACTAGATAATTTGTGTCTAAGATATTTGTTATTTTGTGTTGTATGCAAATAAAATTATTATCTTTCTTTCTTTTCTTTCTACTTCAGACGATCAAACCGAACCACTTTTACTATGAGATCAATATTAAAAGCGCCATAAAAAATCTGCTGTTTTATACATTTGGATAGAACCACAGAGAAGTTACACGCTCACCTAGGGGTAGAACAGCCAACATTTTCTATGGAACAAACATTTTTTTATCGCGATTTTTACGTTGGTTTCACAGTTTGATAGCCTGAACGCATTTAAGTTTACATCCTGTATAAAATAAAAGAACACTAAAGCTAGTTTACTTCATAAACTTAAATATTACTGTTAACTTATTTAAGGTTTCAGAATACAAATCCATCGACAAAATACCATAGACAAATTTAACCTAAAAAACAACTAATACTTTTCTGCATTCGAATAGATTCAGCAACGATTGAAAATTTATCAGGTCATTAATTATTGACTGGTCAGAATCCGATCTGATATTTGAGCTGATTTGATATTCTTACAAATGAAAAAACTTTTAGCCCTTATCATTAGCCCAGTCATTTTAAGAAGTGGGGAGTAAATATGAATTGGACTTTTAAACTGTAACCGGCAGCATTTAGTTACAAAAATACTATCTGAAAACATATTTAAAAAAAATTCGTTGCGCGACATAGAAATATAAATTGTATCTCCCAGAAGGTTTTTAAATTAATAATATTAATAGCAATGCACTCATTTGTATTAGATTTAATAATATAAATTATTTTTGAGCCATAAAATTGGCATTGATATTTAAAAAAGGAGATATTTAATAGAAAATAATAATGTATTTTTCAAAGCCGTGTAAAGCCTTAAAAGCTTGCAAAAAAAATTACCATTCGTTTTTTAGAACGAGATAAATGCTAAATTTAAAATTTGGGGTTGTTGCGGATGTGATATTTTTTTAATTTCGTTACATTTCTGAGCTCAAATTGGGTCTTAATACGATACCGAAAAAAAAAAATAATTTATTAATTAGTTCCGGCTCAAACCGTAAAATGACTGGGCTACATTATCAGCCTCTATACTTATTGCGGTTTGGTGGTCTTCACATAAGCATCAGAATTTTTTCTTCAAAACTTTTTGGATTGAACCCAGACCATATTTTCCTCTAACATCCGCCCTACTTTAGAAGTATGTTAGGTTATTTTGGACTATTCAAATAAAAATAAGCCAAGTGCAAGTCGGGCTCGCGCACCGATTGTTCCGTACCAACACTGGGAATGGTAGGATATAACAAGTTAGAAGTCAGGAGAAGTTTAGCCCTTGCAACTTATTTTTTTAATGTGTTACGCGGTAAATTTAACAATCCAGAAATATTAAACTCATTAGGCTTGCAGGTTCCAAATACACGTTTACGTAGAGGGCCCAGACCCCAGGTGTCCAAAATGCAATCATGCAGGACCAACATTCTAACACATTCCCCGACTATGACTGCGCCGCTGAGAATACTTAACGATATATCAAAGGACATAGATTTGTTCCATTGTACACTGGCCAACTTCACAACAGTAGCATTATAGTACATTATGGTACAAGTGTGTAATGTTGGTGATTACCGCTGAGGCGCCATTGAGACCCGAGCCGTAGGCGAGAGTCTTAAGAGAGCCGAGGACGGTAATCATCAATACACACGTGTATCATACGACGTTTTTCAACACACTTGTGAAGAAAATAATAATAAAAAATCATTTTATTTAGTAAATAAAAAGTTTATTTAGAGAATTTATTTGTACTATTGAATATGATCTTTTTTGTATCGAAACTTTTTTTAAAACAAAGCAACTCAAGAACTCAACCAAGAAGTTTAGATACCTACTATCTAAACCTATAACTCACTTGTGAATAATAGTAATGAAAAAGTCACAGTTTGATTATAGGTGTCATTATGTGCCTAATTGCGGTGAAATAAGGGCCATTTTATGAGCAAGTTTGTTGAAAAACACTTATGTAAGTTAAATAGTAATATTAATACCATTTAATGTTATATTGGGTATATACCTGTGATGATAATGTTCTTGTGTTTGTAGAAATTGAATAAATAAACACATTTACAAAAAAAAATGTTTTTCTCCTTTGGATCCTTAGCGCGAGTCCGAAACAAACTTGGCCAGTTTTTATTATTTATTCTTTTACTTTAGAGTATGTTCTATAATAACTATAAGTTAACACTCAGAATAAAATCAAATACCTCGAAAAAAGACACATTTCTTGTAACCCCCAATTTTTTATTCCTTATTTGTTAGCTTAAACAATTTAATAATAAAAAGTGGCAGAAAACTTTGTTAGTAGAATTGCACGCATATTACTTGTCCATATCTAAATGGTATAATTTTGTTAGAAAATCTAAAATAATATTACATAGGTATTCTGTGAAAATTTCAACTCGCTAACTATTGCAATTCAAAAAATACAGCCCTATAGAGTTAGGACGGATGGACGGACGGACGGACAGTGTAGGTCCCGTTGCCACCCTTTCGGTAAGGAATCCTAAAAATGACAGCGTTGACAAGTAAAATTTAACACCCATTTCGAAAACTGAATTCAAAATCTTTCAGTAAATTTCCCACAGCCGCGTTCAAGAAGTACTTCCATAATAAACCTTTAGCAAAGGCTTTCACGGCGCAAAGTCAAAGCTTAGCGGTCACACTGCGGTTTTGAGCTCTTTGGCAAAAGATTTAACTTATAAAATCAAACAGCACTGGAAACCACCTTAATTTCAAGTTTGAAAATAGATTACCCATGTTGAAAGTGTTGTGGAAAAGCTTGGACTTTTATATTGTCCAACAATGGGACGATACAGGTTAAAATACAGGATGTGAAATTAAATGCTTAACATATTACACAGGGTGCCTTAGGCCATAAAAAAAATCAGAACTCCCATACATTTTTGTAGAGCAGGGATTGACGTATTGATTTACAATGAAACAGCTGTTTTTTTTTCCAAGATGGCAAACCTAAAACCGCAAAAAATCTACTTTTCCACACTAAACTGCAAATCCTACTACTGAAGTGTATGAAACAGCTGCTTTTTTACGATTTTAAATTTTCTCTCATAAAAGTTGTCCAGTTTGATAGTCTGAACCACCCCTAAAAATTAGGTATTAAAAAAAAATCACTAAATCAAAAATTAAATAAACTTACACCCTATATCTTTTCTCCTAATCCTCTCTGACATCCGAAGTGAACAGACGTAGTTTCAGTTAAAACCTTACAGTATTTAAAATAAAGTTTTCAATTAAATACAACACAAAGTATTAGGAGTGCATAAAGTAAAGGAGAAAATTGGCGGCAACGAAAATAAACATAGAGTTATGTAAGTGGATGTGTTTGGCACTTGTGTTTGGCACACGCATGCGTATACACTGTACAGGGTGTTGACACATAAAACGTAACTTTTTTTAGTTTTAACATAACATAATTATAATCCGAATTAACTTTTCAAATGTCAGTGGTACAGAGGTCTGTTCCACAACTTTTCTATACGTAGAGTGTCTGTGGAACAAACGTCTGTCCCGTAAACATAGCGCCGCCATTGGCTGGCTTGTGGTGCCGATGCATTCCGTTCTACCTCACTATTTTAATTTTTTATAGACTTAGTGTACTGTTGGGATGTCACTTAATTTTTTGGAGTGTGGTTTGGGAAAAACGAAACGCAATAAAAAATAAAAATGTGGTTCGCGGGCAGTGCCGACGTGCGGCAATGGCGGCCGGTTTTTGTTTTGTTATTTAGTTATTGTGGCGTAATTCTAGTGTTTAGAAACAAATTATTGTTACTATAAAGTTTCCAGATTTCCCGGCCCACCCAGTTCACCCCCATAACCCGAGTAGTCTTTTGTCCTTTCTACAATAGTCTCTGCACCGAACGTGGTATGTCTTTTGGTGCATTTTGCATAATGCATTCAGAGATAGACCACGGTTGGTGCACCCCATCGCATTTAGATAAAAGTGTCTCAAAGGGGCCTCTACATGTTGGACCTGTGTCTGTGTCCCACACAAGCTTTCCAAAGGCCCGTGAAATACCAACAAGAGATGCAATGATAATAACTAATAATTATAATTATTTATTTGCGCAATAAAAAAATAGACGCAGTAACTGATTAATTAAAAAAAAATTTACCAGTTTTTTTTCGATTTTCAAAATTTAAAGGTATTTCCTTTAAATTTTGTCCACATTTATTTTTGTATCTCGTAGCCCTCATAAATATACATATTTCGACACCTTAACAGAACCAGGGCTTGAAACGGTTCCCAAAAATACCGGTATTTTTGGGAACCGATTTCATTGGCTTTACTGTAATACCTTTACTATTAAATTTCTTACCAGTATCTGTATTATACCAGTAGGTACCAAACAAATATTTTACGTTAGTTAGATTAAGAAAACAGATGCAGTACCAGAATTGGGTACAAGTACTTGTTAGGCGGAGTAACGGTACCTGTCTGAAACCGGTACCCAGATACCGGTACAGAGCCTGTACTTTTGGTACGGGTTTCAAGCCCTGCCCAGAATATTAAGAGTAATCTCCATGTCGCATTATTTCTAGGAAATGACCCTTTACTCAGCAGGAATCGAAAAAACATTTTCATTGTTAAAAATAACAAGATCAATTTTAAAAGGTTCACTTTTAACATTAATCTGTTTGGTTTTTTGGAACAATTGGATTTGAATATTTGTAAACATGCCATTTACATGAAGTGGACCATCTATTTTTAATTGCATCGTAAATACGTCAAGCTCAATAATAGAAAAGAGACAGATAGATATGTTTGAACTTTTCAAGAGTAACTCTAATTTAATATCAAGGCTCAACTTATACTGGACACTAACAAATTAGTTCCTACAAGTAAATCTTCGACCACGATGTCTGACCTCTCTTCAAACTTCAAAGACTTATGTTAGCTTAGTACACGATTCCTTGTCCCTTGACGCACTTCCCAAAATAAATATCTTCACGCAATAATATTTAATCGTTCCGCTCAAAATAATTATATGAAACGGTGCCAGATTTTAATGTTGACATAGTTAATTTGAAAGATAGAATTTTGTGTTACAATTTATAAACAAATAAATAAACAACCAAATAATAAACATTTGTCACACAGATTATCTAGGCTGAAAACAAAATAAAAATTAAAAAAAGAATAACGCTCACAGGCACCCAGGCACAGGATCCCAAGTAAACTACATACTTTTTTGATATATGAAAATCATATGACTAAGGCGTAATCGTATATAATCCATGACCGAACAGGGATTCGAACCCAGGTTTGGCAATCCGGCGTTGTAACCAGTATTCGTAGACAGGCATTCGATTCTTTAGGCAGGGCAGTTCGTAGTAACGGGGTCGCGAAATGTCTTAGAAATTATCACACACATCACCCTAGTTCCAATAAACCACAATCTATTCCAGATTTTTATTAGGCTGGTGTATATTATGTATAGGTAGGTACAAACATCTATGTCTTTTGTACAAAATTATTCAAAATCATGTAATTAATATGGCAAATATTAATTGTATGTTTTTGAACTTTGCGGGATTCGTCGATTTAACAGTTAGGTTTACTCACTTCACTACCAACTGAGCTTTCTAAACAAAAGTTACGGGTTACGGTTTTAAGGCCCCATAGAAATAACATTTCAATAACATTATGTTTCAATTGATCATTTATTTCAAATTTTATATCGTATAATGAACGAACTACTTTTGGTGCTTTTACGAAACAAAAAACTGGCTAAAACTCTTTAATTTATAAAGCCTACTAAGTCGTGATAGGTTTTCTTTGAAGTTCATTATTGTATATGATATTATCGTGCATTTTTTCACATCTCCAAGTACAATCGTTTTGCCAGGAGAGGGGGTACACTTTTGACTATAACAAAAATTTTCGCTTTATAGCTTAATATTTATCTAACGGATCCCTAAATCAAAAATGGTTTTCCCACACCCACAATATTTTTAAAAGACCTAATTAACGATACCCTACAACATGGGATAGACGAGAAAAAAAATGTCATCCCCACTTCACGCGTAGGGGAGGTACCCTAAAAAAATATTTTTTAAGATTTTATTTTACCACTTTATCGGCGTGGTTAATATATGTTTATCCATGCCAAATAACAGCTTTCTAGTACTATGCGTCTCTGAGCTAAGCCGCGGACAGACGGACGGACATGGCGAAACTATAAAGGTTCCTTTTTGACTTCGGAACCCTAAATATTCGCAGGTATTTGAAAAAATAACGATGTGGCATATATTGTCAACTTAATTAATGGTTCTCTAGCAATGAAAAGTTTAAGTACATCAATCAATTTAAAACGTCAAGTAATCAGTTATAGATTTTTTTTTTATAAATTGTGGTCCTTTACTTGTGAAATTGGCTTTGTTTCCATCAATCATATTCACTTCAATTTGTTCTATTTTCGAGCCTTAACTGTTGAGCTAATTGCCTAGGTAAATAAGCAGTTAAGGCATGCAGGCGTCATGTATAAGGAAGTGTTCGCAGATCTTCAAATTGCATTTAAAGTTTCTCCTTACAAGGAAACCTTTGTAAAATAAAATAGGAATGCCAAAACGATTGCGAGTTACGCTGGCATTGTTACTCCGTATGTTTTCTTGGAATACATTCTAAAATTGGATGCTCACATTTCTCTAACTTATCCTCCACGAAAAAGCTCTTGTTCCTGCATCCTTTGTGATATTTTGAGACCAGATATTACGAGAAAAGGACCAATCCGTGTCGTGTCTGCTTCCATTTTCCGCTGTTAAAGCTCGTACGTAAACTGATGTTATTTAATATAAAGCAAGGCAAAGCAAGCATCCAGTTTGAGAATCTACCAAGAAAATATTATAAAAATCACAAACTTATTTCAAATTTCTCTTCACAGATGGCACGTACCGCAACGAGGTAGAAGCGCGCGGGCGCGGCACGGAGCCAGCGTTCCTCCACGAGCTCCACTCTACGCTGGCGTCCGCTGCCGTGCCCGACCACGACTGGCAACACACCATACTACTCATCTTCAAAGGCCTGGTGTTCACCACAATCATTCTCGGCGCTCTCTTCGGCAACGCCCTCGTCATCATCTCAGTCCACCGCCACAGGAAACTCAGAGTCCTCACAAACTACTACGTCGTCAGTCTCGCAGTCGCTGACATGCTGGTCGCTTTATGTGCGATGACATTCAACGCCAGTGCTGAACTAACTGGCACTTGGATGTTCGGTCCTCTAGTCTGTGATATATTCAATTCTCTCGACGTTTATTTCTCAAGCGCTTCCATACTGCATCTCTGCTGTATTTCCGTTGATCGTTATTACGCGATCGTCAGGCCTCTAGAGTACCCGATTACGATGACTCATCGAACTGTTTGTTTTATGCTTGCAAATGTGTGGCTTTGGCCAGCTTTCATCAGCTTCGTACCTATTTTCATGGGATGGTACACCACTGAGGAAGATCGGCAGTTCAGAAAAGCGCACCCTGACGTCTGCATATTTAAGGCCAATATGATCTACGCCATAGTATCTTCTAGTGTCTCATTCTGGATACCAAGTTTGGTCATGATATCTATGTACTGCAGGATATTCAGAGAAGCAGTAAGGCAACGGGAGGCGCTGACGCGTACGTCTTCAAATATACTCCTTAACTCTGTCCATATAAAGCACACATCGCATTCAGCGCATCACTCTCATTATCTTCATCCGGATAGAAGACCATCGGACATCAGTCCAAACTACAGCACCTTTACAGAGTGTCCAGAAGAAACTGAGTTTGGAGGAGAAGTAGTTATGACGTCTTTGGGAGACATTTGTCCAAGTAAAGAGGCGAGTCCGAGGAAGTCAGTGAATGTCAGCTGTGATACTGCAAGTTCTGGATATTGCTCTGGAGGGTCGAACAAGAGGTCTTCGAGTGGACCTCCTCTTGGCTGGAGACCGAGCTGTTCATCAGCTGTTGCTACAAGAGACCTGGCGAAAGCTGCCACGGAGCTCAATTCTCAAGGTAAGATTTTCCATTCAAGCGAAGTGTAGTAGATGGAAGAGTACAGAGAGAGACCAATCTGATTCTTGAGATGTGGAATTCAAAAAATATGATTGGTTGATCGTAAGATTATTTTTACTTTTATTTTAATTCTCCCCTAATGAATTAGCGACATATATCTTTATCTTTTTGTAAAATCTGCTTATTTACCGATGGAAAAATACGTTTAGACCCACAAGCAGAGATGGGCGGATCTGAGAATCGGATAGTGAGGAATCACTTCTCCGTTCCTCTTGAACCGTCACCACTGAAGTTGAATGGAGAAGAGATGGATAAAAAACGATATCCAATTGGTAGTTCACTATACATCGCTGCTTCTTCTGGTTCTGTTCCATTTCGGTGGATTTCAGACCTAATAAAACATTATTAAAAGAAAAATCAACAGATTTTAAAAAATCCTCAAATTACTCCCGTCAGCTATAAAAATCTAAAAGTATTAAATGTTTCAACAGTTTAATGTTTGTATAGTGTATTAAGGAGTAATCAACACCAATCTAAACGTCGGTCGCTATAGAAGACTGAGCAACAGTTATAGCTAATTAAATGTAGTAAAAAGCACGGAAGCATTTTTCTGGCTTGAACCCTCAATAAGAAGCCGGAACAAGCTACACGTGCCATTAATTTACAAATTTCAACCTCAATTTCAACGACAGACAGTGTTATTAGAGTAGTAAGGAACAGGACAGATTTTAACCTGGTACCAGTGACCTAGATTTAGCCTTTTAGTTCTTGAAGAGGCAACCTCATTTCTGCCAATGTGGATGTCGTAGACAAATACAATTTTCTATACTTTTGTGAAGGGAAATGCTACCCTATCATCACCATTTGACACATAATTTTGTTCTATAACCTCAAATCCAGTCATATAAAAAGACATTTTCGACCAAATGTTGACCGACCCTTAGTTGATACTTCTGGTATCGATATGCTAAAAGTGTAAATTGCTATTAGACAGTTATTGTGAAAACGTTAAAATTTGTTAAGGCGGTTGCAGAGGGGTCAATTTTAAACAAAACTTTGACGCATAATACGTGTAGACGGTATTAATATAAGTAACTTTGTATATATGGAAAAATAGTTTAGAAAATCTAGATGCCGCGTAACAAATAACATATGCGATTTATAAAATAATTACGAAGATATAAAGCTTTTAAATTTTTCATACACAATTTTAAAAGCTTTATATCTTCGTAATTATATTATAAATTGCAAATGTTATTTGTTACGCGGCAACTAGATTTTCTAAACAATTTTTCCAAATATAAAATATTACTTTTATTAATTCCGTCTACGCGTATTGTGCGTCAAACTGTTGTATGGACTGAAACCACCTTAAGACCTATGGTTGGATTTCTATTTCTATTCAAACTGTTAGTAAATAAAGTAAGTAGCTAAATTAATTCTAAGAAGCAACTTACGCCATTGAAAAGAAGAAGGTAACAAAATTAATTAACTCTAGGAAAGAGATGCTACTGGGCATTTGTACTTAAAATAGTACGCTGAGACTTACCAGGTCAAAGAAAGCAAGATTTTTAAGAATATTGCTTTCTGTGATCCAGTAAATTTTATGAATATAACGTACTTACTAAGAAAGTAGTTTTTAACTAAAAGCCCTTTCATATTCTAAGTAAGTTTCTAAGTTTATTTAAAAAATCTAAGATTTGAAACGTTTGAAACCCTTTTCATTTGGTAATTCAAAAATAAGTTGAAGTCTAGACGACATAAATTAAACTAAAAAGAGTGATTTGAACATTAATATTCTCAAAGATTTTCTCTATTCATTTCACTTAAGAAGCGCCTTCACCAATACAAATATTGAGCAGAAATAATTGACTTTAAACCGATTTTTTTTTATTTTGAAGCATTAAATTATTATGAATTACTTACAAAGCTCGCATCGAAACACCTATATTTATACGGTTAACTTAAATGCGTTTGTTAGCTCCATAGTGAAAGGTTTTCAGTTTGATGGTCTGAAGCACCTGTTCGATATGATTATAACGCATTTTACAGTTGATTTGGTGAACCTTTAAAAGCTGCTTTGGCGTTTGAAATTTCCACGGTAGCCATCTTGGATTAGCTATTTTGTATTTTTTTTTACCGCCAACCAAATCTAACTAAGGTTCTCTATGACATTTGTTCAACCCTATCTGTCATAGTTTCCGCGGGCCGTTGACCTTTACACCCTATAACGAAAATGTTGATGTCGTGTCCTATCAAGAAATCAAGAGACAGTATTGGCGAATACTCTACCGAAAAGAGCTTAAATAAGCTGCTGATGATGATAACAAATGTACCCTGCAGTAACGTATATAGGCTGACAATGATGATTCTGATGATAGTGACAACATCATAATATTCAAACATTATTATTTTTATATCAACCATCGCTGTCCCATTGTTGGGCAAAGGCCTTCCTCCGTTCTCTCCACGCGTCCCGTATTTGCGCTTAGATATTTAAACAGAAATGTAAGTCACCATATTAGTATAGGAAAAATACGGTTTGAGATTGCATTAAATAAACTTGAACAATTTACAATTTTAAATTACTTTAACAAATTTAATAACACTTTTTTCGAGATTTGGTGGTCATATAGGCTGAGAACCCCGAGAAATACCTTAAAATTGATATAACTGTACAAAGGCCGAGCTTATTTCTAAAGATATTTCTTACAGCATACCATCAAAAGAGACAGTTAATTAACCCGATACAAATTTATTGTGTGCAAACAAACAGGAAATGATTAAGTTTTGAGGTTATAATTTTTTAATACTTTCAAAATATCAAATATCTACTAAAATTTACGATATTAACCGGGGATTATTATTGTTATAAATAAAAGGTAATGAACGAAGCGGTCCTGAACAAAATCACCAGTTTTCCATTTTTTGTCCATACCTAAATTTAATGTTTTGTATACCTATGTCTTAATTATTCCATAATACACAATAAAAAATCGGGGATTATTGAGAATTCATGTTTTTCAGGTATGTATTTACTAATATTTCAAACTATCACCTGAAGTGCAATTAATGCAATCTACTCCATACAAAAATCCGTAGATTTCCCCGACTATATATGTACAGCAGCAGCATACCAATGAGTTTTTCTACTTTATGTACGTAATACCGACTGCTCTCAACGGTGAAGGAAAACATCGTGAGGAAACTTGCATGTGCATACGCTAAAGAAAAAATTCTGATTCGTATATAAGACTAGCAATCCGTAGGCCTGTGCCCTGCAGTGGGACGTTAATAGGCTGATGATGATGATAGTGAATTAGGTACAATTTTCATATTTTCCTCCCTTCCGCAGTCGGCGTCTAAAAATATATTTGGAATAGAATATTAAATCTAAAGTAGTCAAAGCCTTCAGTGCTAACATTTTAGCTTACATTATTGTGAGCTGTAGTCTATTCAATACTTTTGACGAGAACCGGTCTTAAAGCATTCCTTACTTTCCCATTCATTTCCTTTCGTATAGTCACAATGAAGACTTTTAATTTAATTAGGTTTGAGATGAAAAGTTAGAAATTAATAATGGATCTTAAGTTCTCTTTTTAAGACTCATTACCAAAAGGACTTTCAGTTTAATTGGATTACAATCCTGTGTTATAATTATAATTAAAAACACGGAATTGTTTTCAAGTTGGTTTGGACTTCGGGATTAGCTTTTTTTAACAGACTTCAAAAAAGGAGGGGTTTTGTTGTTGTTATGGATGTTGCTATGTTGCGTCAAACCTCGAAATAAAAATTGTTGTATTCCTACAGGATATAAGTACAAATCCATGAATATTTTGACCAAGAATTTTTGACCGAACACTAAATTCGAAATGTCAGTTTCTTTACAATAAAGAATTTGTTTCGATCCGAGCCAATATATAGAGAGAGAAAAATACGAAATCACGCAGAAAAATAATCATAAAATTCAGTTTGGCCCAGGAAGGTGGCATAGGTATGTTTGGCCAAAGTGGAATCACACACTGCCGCTCCGCCAATGCGTCATCGCATTGACGGAGCGGCAGACGTCAGTCCGTCATATGTGAAGCAAGGAGTTGTATGAAACCGCACGTAGAAACACACACGGTGCGTCAATCCGTCACGTCTGTCGCTCCTACATGCGTCATTCTGTGTAATCCTACTAACCCGGACCCTCATAATAGAGTATCCATACCTCTTCGCAATGCTCCGATGCTCTTTGATAATGCTCCTTGAATGTAAAAAGATATTTCTGCTGTTTTCTTTTCCACCAATAGAACGAATCGATGACCGATACATAATGACACTTCTCATAAACATTAATACTGACACTCCAACCAAGGTCGTAGCCTCAATCATTTTACTCGTATTTTATTCATTTGACCTCTGACATTCAATACTAACGATTATTATGGATATAACTGTACAAAATACATTTTAAAATTCAAATATTTAAAACGAGCTTTAACCCGCGACTTCGTCCGCACAAATTATATACCAGATTTTAAGTCAGATCATAAGCTATCAAACAAAAAAAGTTTCATCAAAATCGGTTCAGTAGTTTTTGCGTGATACTCGTTCAAACAAACAAATACCCAAACAAACAGACAGACAAAAAATCCAAAAATTGGTGAAACGGAATCAGGGACACCTAAAAACCATATCGTAACTTTTTTTTTTGTTAATATCTTCAATGTACAGACAAACTTCCTGCTACAGTTTTATAATAGTATATATAGATATGGAAACATAATAGTATTATTTGACATAACAATGAAAATCCATAACTTTGAAGACCCGAGATCAAACTCAGTTGGTTAGGATAGCAAGGAGCGAAGTGACGAACATGTTAGGTTTCTTGCGACCAAGCAGCCAGAACCGAATCCCCTTGGCAGGGGGGTTTACCTCGTCGCCATTCATCATCATCATCATCATCATCAGCCTATCATCGTCCACTGCTGAACATAGGCCTCTCCCAAGGCGCGCCACAAAACTCTGTCCTCGGCCTTCATCATCCAGTCGCTCCCCGCTACCTTTTTTAGGTCGTCTGTCCACCGGGCAGCAGGACGTCCCACACTACGTCTACCAGTTCGCGGTCTCGACTCCAGAACCCTGACACCCCACCGGTTGTCAGTTCTTCGGCAGATATGACCAGCCCATTGCCACTTCAGCTTGCTAATTTTCTGAGCTATGTCAACCACTTTCGTTCTCTGACGTATCACTTCATCGCCGCCATTATGTGTATTCAAATTCAAATTCAAATAATTTATTTCAGACAAGATGTCCATATAGTGTTAGTATATACATTTATCTTAAAGCTAGTGTTAGTAACAAAAAAAAAACCCGGTGTGGAGCTTCACCCAGTGATGCAACAGCGGGGAGTCCCACCGGTCTTTGAACACATTCAGGAGACCGTTAGTGCTGGTTCGGAGCCTGTCCAACATGGAGGCGCACCGTTTTCTCAATATAGCATAGAAGTCGTCCGTGTGCGCCTCCGCAAACATTCCCGACGCGCTACAATGCCTATAATTGCAATATTTGCAATTGCAATATTAATTTAAAGTTTTTTTAACGCAATGCCTATTTATGTTATTCGTATTAAAGATATACTTTTTAAATGTTAACATTTCAACATTATGGATTTTAATGATTATGTGTTTTGAGGGATAGGTGTTTTCAATATAGGCATTTTTAATTATGGATTCTAATTTTCTAATCAGATTTCAATTATAGACCCTTGAAATTGAATAACTAAAAATTAGGAAGTAGAATTGCTAGCTGTTAAAATTTTTTTACAGATTTCGTGCCTCACACGACTATCGAGCACATTGGAAATGAATCTACGGAATTAAAAAAATATTGTCTCAAAAAGGTTAGGCTACAGGGCAAACCCATAACCCGATCGTCTTTGTTTTAGGCTCAAATTGTAGCTGATTAAATTGTCCAGAGGAATTTTTCTCAAATTTTTGATATCATTCTTCGTATCCAAAATATCGAGCGCCAAAATCACAAATTCGGTTGGTTTTTTTTTCACTATTTCGGCCATAACTTTTTTGTTTTTGATTTTCTCAAATAATTCTTTTGGCACCTTACAGCTCTCGTAAATACGCATCTTTTGAGCTTTTCTTGAATATCATATCTTCACAACTCTCCGAGATAAAAGGGGATTACACTTTTTCGTGAAATCAGGGCCTATACTGGACCGAACAAAAAGACATTTCTAATGTCAAAACCATGCTATGTCATCTTAGTACCAACTAAGTGGAACGCTGATTTTCCATAGACAGCTTCCGCCATCTATCGGTCATGTTTCGAAGCACTATGTGTTGATCTAGGGTTCATATTGGAATAACAGCGCACTACACAGTGAAAGATTTCGCCCATATCAATCACTGTCTTGTTGGTCTAGCGGTCTATACAACCGGCTTACGATCCGGGTAGCTAAGGTTCGATCCTCGTGTCGGCCGATCGTCTTTTTCAATTTATTTCATAATGTGGCGCCCCTAGTGCTAATAAGCGGCAACACAATTAAGACGTCCTAAAATTCAAGGCGAGTTACCTATCTATATCCAATATACATATTAATCTATGGTCAAAACACCACATCGATCGATACCGATCGACTCGGGTAGTTACACAATAAGATCCCTTGTTTAGTAACACTACAAATAGAGGTAATTAAATCCAGCCTACCAGTAAACCTCAGGGACCTATCATCAATCATTATACTCCGATAAGCCCCTCCAAGTAACCCCAATGAAACTAACTTTAATACAGTTTCCTAACTTTGACGCAATCTATATAAATTTAATGACTATCAATCAATCTAAGATTGTTCCTTAAATAAAAATGGCTGACGTTTTTGAACAGTTTGTGGAAGACGCGGAGGGAGAAAATGTCAAAAAAGGGTATTTGACAGGTTTTTTAAAACTGTTCTACGTTAATCACTGATGTCTAATGACTCTATAGAAAATGTAGATTTTACGTTCCATTACTTATAGTGGGAAAAACGAAAACAAAAAATTTTATTCAAATACGTCCCGAAAACGCTTTTCTTGACAATATACGTGTCTACATGCAGGTGACGTCATCGTGACGTCACCTGTAGGCCTCGCATGCCACCCCCGAGAAAACGATAAAAATCGAGATGTGCCTCCGTCTTTATTATTTTACGTATGTCAGAAAGAGCGTGCATGATGTTTTTCTCGTTTAAACGCTTTGTTGTGGGTGGCATGCTAGACGTGCTGCATGTGACACTCGTGCTCTACACGCAACTGTCTACATGCAGTTGACGTCATCAACCATTCGGCCAATCGCAGTCGTTTATGATCAGGTGAAAAAGTAGACAAAAACAATATTTTCTTTGTCGATTTTCTCTTAAAATATCAAGTATTTTTCTTAACTGACTAAATAGTTGGTTTCCAAAATTCATATTCAATACGGATGCTATTAATAGATCCTATATTTTACATGCTGTCAAATCCCTATTATATTATACAGGGGGTAAACTAAGGTTTTTTGGCGAAGATTCGTTAGCTACGTTTGGAGTCCACATATTTTGTCGAATATTTATTGTTTTTAGTGAGTTTTGGTTCGTAAAATTGGTGTTTTTTTGGGTAACAAAGTGTCGTGCAAGTAAACAATATACAGTTCAGTGAAATATGATGGTGTTTGGGTCGTAAACAGGAAAAGTGTTCCGTCATTTTTAGCGCGGCAAAGCGCTCGGTTCACCTCTTTCCTATGGACTTCTACGTTTCCTGCGACTTTCGATTGTCTCCAAAAACTCCAAAGAAGCTTCAAAACGTCGAACACCAACGATTTGTTAGGCTTGCGTAAATGAAGATTTTGTTTTACTAGAAGATTTGGCCGAAAGGTCTTGCAACCGGACCAATAAATAAATTTTTATTAAATTTTAATCAGGGGGTAAACTTAAATGCGTTACATGTTTTAGGGGCTGCTTCAGACAGTTAAACTGACGAGGTACCGACACAGATATTGGTTTCTAGAATGTTTTAATAACATGTTGTTATTTAAATTGGATTATATTAAAAATTCCTCTAACCTGGGCACTCTCCTGAGCAGCTGCACCCTGTCACTCGCTATTTGCCTACGCCTGGGGGTGAGGACCAACCAAACACACCTTTGCCACTGCGGTGCCAGCGTTAACGAATTGGGCCACCACGGTTTGTCATGCAAGAAGAGTGCTGGTCGTATTCCTCGGCATTCCGCTTTGAACGAGATAATTAAGCGGGCCCTAGCTTTAGTAAACGTACCCTCTGTACTGGAGCCTCCGGGTTTGTTCCGTTCAGACGGGAAAAGACCGGACGGCCTGTCCCTCATACCCTGGTCCCGTGGAAAGTGTTTGGTTTGGGACGCCACCTGTGTCGACACTCTGGCACCCTCACATGTTCGTGCGTCTTCCTGCCGCGCAGGTGTAGCTGCTGCCTTAGCGGAATCAGAAAAAAAAGGATCTACCAGGGATTGGGTGACAGCTATATTTTCCTGCCCTTCGCCGTGGAGACCCTAGGTTGCTGGGGTCCTGAGGGGAAAATGTTCCTTAAATGCCTCTCAAAGCGCCTATTTGAGGCTACAGGCGACAGGAGGGCTGGCAGCTATTTTGCGCAAAGGATCAGCCTTGCAATCCAAAGAGGCAACGCTGTCAGCCCCCTAGGCACTTTGCCCCGAGTAGGGGCTTTAGAGGACATTTTTTACCTTTAAGTAGCCTAGGTTTTTTTTTTTTTTATCTGTTTGTTTTGTTTTTTCTTGTTCTATTAATATTAATTTATATTGTTACTTATATTGTTAATTAAATAAAAAGCTGTATATTAAAAATTAGACAAAACTCCGTTAGTATGCAGCGCGCTCGGGCTCAGAATCTTTGGGGAAAATTACGTAGTTTTACTCTGTTGTCGCATTGGATACGCTAGGAAACTCATCTCGAGCGAGAAATTTTTGCCCCATTTTCAATCACGTATTGAAATGTTCATTAAAATGACCAAACCACATCTCTATTCATAGCTACATCTACTACCAATTTTCCATCCAGTCATTCAAATACGAATGTTATCTCAATAACAAAAGGGGCATTTTCGGTTACCCTGTTTTAAATCAACAAAATCAATTCGAAGTCGAAGCCAAAACATAATCAAAACATCAACATTTAGTTTGACAACAAGTATTCTGTTTGATAGACTTTCAGTTAGCTACTGAAAGCTATTTTAGACCCTATTGTTATAGAGATAAAACTCAAAAGAGTTTGTTGTCGTACCCTCTAACTTTTGTACTGAAAGTGGTTTTGTGTTTGGTCGGACTGCACAAACTTCCAAAAGCTACTTTCGTTGTAGTAATACTTATTTCGTTCTCAATAAAGACTCTAATCTGACTTTCTAAAAGTCAGATGTTTTAGTAGTACTGGCTATACAGGGTGTTACAAAAATACAAATAAACATTTAAGGGAGTGGATAAGACCATCAAGCGGAACAACTTTTACTATGGGACCAATATCGAAATCGCAAAAAAAAAACGGATATTCTATCATCATCATCATCATATCAGCTGATAGACGTCCTCTGCTGGACATAGACCTCCCCCAAAATGGGGAGATTTGCCATAATCGCCATGATGCGATGAGTTTGCGATGTTCCATGACAAATGATTTTTTTTTAATAATAAATAACGCTCACAGGCACATACATTATAATGATCCCAAGCAAGCACTACAAGCTGTTTATTATGGAAACCATACAACAACGGCACAAACATATAAACATCCATGACCGAACCGGGATTCGAACCCAGGACCCTGGTTTGGCAGTCCGGCGTGGTAACCATTACACCAACCGGGTCGTCGAAATTTTTGCGATTTCGATGTTGGTCCCATAGTGAAAGTGATTCAGTTTGATGGTCTCAACAACCCCCTTAGTAGTTTGAAAAGTTTATTTTTACTTTTGTAACACCCATATATTGGACCCTCCATCTAAATATTGGCCTTTTTTTTTAAGACCAGACCAGACAGATCATCAAAGAATAACTCTCTTTATAGGACCAACATCGAAATCGCAAAAAAAAACTCCTGTCTCATACATTTAGATCGAGTATGATTGCAATTCTGTATGGAACTGAAATTTAATTGTTTTCGTGATTTGAGGAGGATAGTCCTCCGCAGACTGAAACGGTGAACACACACCATCAAACTAAATATCTTTCACTGTCGAGCCTACCTTAGGAAACGCAAAAAAAATCACCTGTCCTATACATTTGAGTCAGGTAGGTACAGCAATTTTGTTTATATCAGCTGATTTTTTTTCGTGTGATTTCGTGATTGTACAATCACTCTTTAAGGTGGTTGCAGAGGGGTCAATTTTGTACAAAACTTTGTCGCACAATACGCGTAGGCGGTATTAATATAAGTAACTTTGTATATATGGAAAAATTGTTTAGGAAATCTAGATGCCGCGTCACAAATAACATTTGCAATTTATAATATAATTACGAAGATATAAAGCTTCTAAAATTTTGTGTGAAAAATTTTAAAGCTTTATATCTTCGTAATTATTTTTTATTCAACTACATTTTCGAAACTATTTTTTCATACATAAAATATATATTTTATTAATTCCGTCTACAAGTATTGTGCGTCAAACTTTTGTATGGACTGAAACCACCTTAAAGTGGCAACATTGCTCTAAAATAAATACAAAATTCGGTAAAAAAACACTCCACCCTACGTACACGTACTTATTTTACTTTTAAACAGAGATAACATTTTTTGTGATTTAAAATGTTGGCTCTAGACTCAATCTAGACTCATAAAAACTTATTCGACGCGTCTCAAGTAATATCTGTCAAAGATTATCTATCACTCATATCTGCAATCTCGTTTTATTATTCGACGCGGTACCCTAAAATCTCGAATTTTTCCCAGTACCTATTCAAGTCACGTCTGTCCTTATCTCTCAGAGCTTCAGGGGTTTTGCTCAAGGTTGTTCGCTACATTTTATATCTGAAATCTGTTGGTTTTAATTTTGTATGAAATCTTCTGGTCGAATCTTTGGTTGACAGCGCGATGATAGCTGGAGTTCAAACTTAAATCTAGCTAACCTTTTATAGAGGCTTCAATCCCGCTTAAAAGTCCTGTTTTTTTTTTTTTTTTTTATAAAAAAAAACTACGTCGGAAAATATTTTCGCTCTGTAGAAACGATCATCATCAACGGCCTATACAAGGTGTAAAATTAAATGTAAAATTAAAAGTTACATATCGATCAAGGTGCTTCAGACTTATTGTGCGACAGACTATTTATTACTAGCTATTTAGGACTAGCTTTGCCGTAGCATTCCCCCTCTGCCACGGTATAAGATCAATTAATCATGTGCATCTACATTCAATTTTATACCTTATCACTAAACGAGACAGCCTATAATTGCGAAACAATAATTTTGAACTTAGAACGTTTGGGGTACACACGAGACTACTTTTCATGATTTTGAACGTTCAAAATTAGAATCTAAAGTTATGGGAATAAAATCCAAAGTTGCGGATTTCATGTTACCACTCCCCCCGCAAAAAGTGGCAGAAATGTTTGTTAGTAGAATTACACGCGTAGCGAGTCCCTATATAAGTAGTCAAAGGCTTCCGATGATCAAACTGAACAACTTTTATTATTGAGCCAACATCGAAATCGCGAAAAAAATATGTTGTTCGCTAGAAAATGCCATTCTTGGCCAAAATTATTGCAAAAAAACAGCAGATTGCTTTGCGATTTCAAAGTTGTTCAGTTTGATGGACTAAAGCACCCCCTGAAGTAACGCATTAAAGTTTACACCCTGTATACAGGGTGTTACAAAAGTAAAAATAAACATAATAAACTTTTAAGATCAGACCATCAAACTGAACAACTATCACTATGGGACCAACATTGAAATCGCGAAAAAAAAACCATATACTAACCATCTACTGACCATACATTTTGCTCGGTTAGATTTTAGATTTGTAGTTTAGTATGGAATATCAGATTTTTTCACGATTTCGCCCCCCCCCCCCCCCCTTAAATGTTTATATGTATTTTTGTAACACCTTGTATTCGTTCATTAAAATGTCTCTATCATTCTTCCCTTATTATTTTCACCCGTAAAAGTAGCACATTTCACCGCTCATAAAAGCCACATGTCCCTACCTCCCTTCAGAAGCTTTTTAATAAAATAAGCAAAGTATCTGAAGTGAAATTGAAATTCTGGCAGGTGCGACGCTCCGAGCGGCCGGGAAGTCTTGGCGGGCTGAGCATAAAGCTGCGCGCACGCTGGGCATCATAGTAGGCGCGTTTTTGTTATGCTGGCTGCCGTTTTTTACATGGTAAGTTTTTCTATGTACAGGATGAAATTTATATCATTAGCATCCTTTTATAATTATATATCATCGGTGGCGCGTTGCGAAGAGGTATGGACACCCAATTATGGGGGTCTGGGTTCGAATCCGCACGGACCACATGCCATGTACCAATGAGATTTTCTAACTTATGTACGTAATACCGACTGCTCTCAAACGGTGAAGGAAAACATCGTGAGGAAACCTGCATACACTGAAGAATAAATTCTGATGTGAATGTGAAGTTTACCAATCCGCATTGGGCACGCGTGGTGGACTAATGCCCATACACCTTGAGGGTACGCCTGTGCCCTGCAGTGGGACGTTTATAGGCTGATGATGATGATGATTATACTTTTAAACTAAGAATCTACCCATCAAACTGAACAACTTTTACTATGGGAGCAAACCGATCGGAGCAAATAAAAAATCAGCTGTTCCATACTAAACTGCAATGTCGACGCGCAAGTTCGCAACTGAAATGTATGCAACAACAGATTGTTTTTTTGCTCCGATCGGTTTGCTGCCATAGTAAAAGATGTTGAGTTTGATGGGTAGTCTAAGTTTAAGAGGATGCTAATGATATCAATTTCACTCTGTAGAGTCCTTCTTAATATTCCGGCGGTTTTTAAGGAGACCATCAAACTTATTAACGTTTTCTATAAGGCCAACATCGAAATCGCGAATAAAAAATAAGCTGTTCCATAGAAAACTGCTATCCTACTCGACCCAAATGTATAGGACAGCCTCAGAGAAAGCTGATTAATTTCATCGCAATTTTAATATTGGTTCCATAGAGAAAGTTGTTCAGTTTGATGGTCTGATCGTTCTCTTAATAACCGTCTGCATATTAAGTTGGACACAGATTTTTTTAATAGTCGTGGTGGTCCAGTGGCAAGTAACCTTGCCTGCCGTGCAGGAGGCGATGGTTCGATCCCCATCCAGGCCGACTCGTACCAATGAGTTTTTCGGAATTTATGTACGATTTGTAACACCACTGGCTTTTCGGTGAAGGAAAACATCGTGAGGAAACCTGCATGCTTCAATTTCGAGGCTTGTATTGTACCTACTGTCCATTACAAGTGGCGACGGGCTCACTCCCCGTCACACTGGACAGAGTTTCGGTACTACTAGTGAAACGTGGATGTTCTGAAGTTTCAGAATATCTCTGACTACCCCCTCGGGGAATATAGTCGTGAGCATATGCATGCATGCATGCACAGATTTTTTTTAGGGCTAGTGCCCGAAATTATTAAAATATACAGGTTGAAACGTTTAAAGTATGCAACATTTGATAAGATGACTGCTCGTTTCATTTATTACGAAAAATTAATCAAAATCATGAATTAATTATTTGAACCTGTATAAATATCATACAAGTTTACCATTGGATTTAATAAAAGCAATTCGCAGTAATTACCCTTTCCAATATAACATTGAACTCACATTACGTCTCAAATTAAATACTTTGACTATACATCTGGAGGATTTAATGGCTACTATCCCTTTACAAATGAGAAAATCTTGATTAAATTACATTCAACTCGAACTATCTTCCATTAGTTTAGTCAATTACTTTTGTATTCAGAAAACAACACTTTTCACCAACTACCAATTAAAAGTTTCAGACTTAAAGGCACATAGAGCAGTGACTCTCTGAATTTGTGTTTAATTTAATTCAAAATAAAGTAATTATAAAATTTGAGCATTCAGTGAGTGTAAAAATAATTTGACATCGATTTGTAAATCTGGTAGCTATTTCAAGGAAATCGTCGTAGATTTCAGAAGATATAAAGCCAAATAAAATTTCTTTTTTAGAGCATGTGCTTCAATTTAGAGGCATATTGTCTCCACTGTCTATTAGTGGCGATGGACTCACTAGCTGTTACACTAGACACGTCGGAAAATATAGTAGTGGACTTTTTGCTAAACTAATTTTAGAATATGTTTTTTACAGATGTGCATATCAAACTTTCTTCCGCTTTATCTTGCATTTAAAACTGTAATTATGGTCAATTTTGTTCTTGTTTATGATCATTGTATGTTGTTTTACCTATTTTTCTACGATGCCTCGAATAGCTAGATCTTTTTACTACAATCAATTAAGGAGTTGCTCTTAAGGTGTCTATCCATATTTAATCAAATAAACCCTCACAGGTATGTAACAACGAACGTGTGCGGGGAGCCTTGTGAAACACACGAAGTTGTCGTCGGGGTCCTATTCTGGATTGGTTACTTCAACTCCGCTCTGAACCCGCTCATCTATGCGTACTTTAACCGCGACTTCCGAGACGCGTTTAAAAATACGCTCATGTGCGCGCTGCCTTGCTGCTTCACCTGTTGGAAGGACACGGGGACGGCACAGTTCGTGTAGTAATTACAGAGGTGCGATTTTAAAATCGCAGCAGACTTTAAGTAGCAACGAAAATCGCTTGTAATGGGATTATAGGATTTGATGTTGTAATTTTGTTTATCTGTTTTCTTTTTCTCCTTATTAGGATGTTTTTTTACGTGATGATTTTTTTTTCAATTTGTGTAAAAAAATTGTATCAATTGCTTAGTGATAGTATTCGTTGTCGAGTAGCAATAATTTTATAGTATTATCTTAGTTTTATATAAATTAAAAATGAATGTGAATAAAAAATATTAAATTTTGTTCAAAATCGCGCCATCTATCTGTAATTAGGATATCCATTTGTTAAAATATATCATAAGTAAAGCGGAGAATACGAAGGGAAGGTATAATCGGATGGGTTTTTCATACTAATTTAAGGTTAAAATCATTAAAACATAAGATCGGTTTTTTTTAACGCAACTATTAAAGTAGTAAAAATGCGTTTGTGTTTCGTTTGCCGTATTGTATACGTACATCTATTTTTGTATCTAACAAAAACGAACCTAGACCTGTTGCTATATAAAAACTGTTCTATAATTTGAGTATTCAATATTCCCTTTTCTTTTTCAACACAAAATATTTATTGGCACATTCGGCATGGCATTTCATCATAATTATTCCAGTTCATGTATAAATACTGTTTGTTTGAGAAAATCACACACACTTTTTATATTTTACACAAAATAATTAATTATGTTACCCTCATAGAAATTGGCGCGTAAAATTTTGCTGCGCCATAGCCGTCTCGCTCGTAGCATTTTCCATTTGGGTCTTTATCGAGTCTTCACTTTGCGCGAGCCAGTAAAATTATCTGCTTATTTTTGGTGTAAAATCATTGTTTATAGGCCTATTTCAAACAACAATTTCACCTCGGTAATACATCGTTAGAATGGAAACTTTTAATATTCCAAGCGACTACGATTACGCAGCGTTTGAATAAATCGACTTTGTGTTTGGTTAAATCGTTCGTCTGTGAAGGCGTTGAACTTAATCAGATTTTTCAGTGTTTTTTTAACCACGGCTTTGTAACAGTTTTCTAGTGCTATTAATAAGGTTGTATAAATAGTTGCTCAAAGTTATTATCGTTATTATAGTTAAGCATTACGAAATTACGTGTCATTTAGGTTAAGTACAATAGTAAGTTAGTTGTTAGTTTTATACTACGCGCAGGATGTGAGCTTTTGGACAATTTTTTTCTTAACTTGGACTTTATACAGGGTGTAAAATAATGTGTTACAAACTTAAGTGGATGCTTTAGACCATCAACTGAACTTTCATTATGGGACAAACTAACCTCGAAATCGCGAAAAAAATCAGCTGCTCCATACATTTGGGTCACCATTGACGTTTTGTGTGGAACAGCAGATTTTTTGCTTTATTTCAATGTTGGTCTCTTATTCAAAGTTGTTCAGTTTGATGGTCTGTAGCACCTCCTTAAGAATGTAACACATTTAAATTTACACTCTGTATAATCTGTGACTTGACCTATTTTATGATCATATATCGCCACGACATTGCCGCGTTATCGCCGCGATATTTCTGGGATCATTCAGTATCGCTGCGGAATCGTGACGATAAAGCTCAATAAATGGCTGCGATTCAGTTGCGACGTCGCGGCGGTACCGTTGCGACGTCGTGGCGCTAAAGTTACGACGTCCCGGCGGTTCAGTTGCGACGTCGGCGTCGGTGCGAAAAGTCCTTAAATATCTATTGTTTTAATTGACGCTTGTGTGATAGGTCTCTAATATGGTTTATTTTTTAACTGAACTTTCTTATGATTTCAAACTGGCCTAAAAATAATAATCACTTACAAGAAAGTTGTAAAAATTAGGTGCAGAACATCGTATTCGCAAAACGACTCGTTAGCAAAATATAGCATTCTCAAAATGTTATGTGATCAAAACGTCTCTTTCGCAAATTATCACTGTATGACATGGAAAAATCATTTTCATGACCTGCATTAAAATTAGACTCCAATGTATTGGAACTAAAACCGGTCACAAATGTGGTTTAGTCGGTTAGTCTGTGGTTTCTATAAAACCCGAAACACAAACTAATTAAGATTTTTGAAATACAGTCAAACCAGCATGATTGGGACAGTCCCAACGGCGAAATCAGCCTAACTATTTGGGTGGAACAAAACGACCCACTAACATGTAACGAAAAAAAACAGAATATTATTTTGGTTCTTCTTCTTCTTACCGTGTGGGCAGAGCCCTGGTGTCAGAGTTTTTTCAGACCGCCTTACGGCCTCTGACGTGGTTTTTATGTAACGACTACTACCCACCAGAGATAGTACCCGGGACCAACGGCTTAACGTGCCATCTGAAGCACGGAATCATTTCTCTTTTCAGACAATCGGGCGATTCAGCCTGCAATGTCCTAACCAACTGGGGACCTCCTATTATTTTGGTTTAGGTACATTAATTATAAAATATTGTGCACTATTCCAGAAGCCTCCATAAGACTTTGGCTTGAGCTTATATATTATAATAATATGTGTTGTAGGTATGTAAATCAACCAAAATATCTGAATAAATATATTTTTCAACACACTTGCTCATAAAATGGCCCTTATTTCACCGCAATTAGGCACATAATGACACCTATAATCAAACTGTGACTTTTTCATTACTATTATTCACAAGTGAGTTATAGGTTTTTTATAGTAGGTATCTAAACTTCTTGGTTGAGTTCTTGAGTTGCTTTGTTCTTGGGTTCAAAAGTTTCGATACAAAAAAGATCATATTCAATAGTACAAATAAATTCTCTAAATAAACTTTTTATTTACTAAATAAAATGATTTTTTATTATTATTTTCTTCACAAGTGTGTTGAAAAACGTCGTATGATACACGTGTGTATTGATGATTACCCTCCTCGGCTCTCTTAAGACCCTCGCCTACGGCTCTGGCACAATGGCGCCTCAGCGGTAATCACCAACATTACACACTTGTACCATAATGTACTATTATGAACACAGTCGCGGGTTAACGCTACTATACTATTATAAAACCGTAAATTAAAAAAAAAGAAGTTTGTTTGTTTGATCGAGCATCACGCGAAAACTACTGAACCGATTTTGATGAAACTTTTTTTTGTTTGATAGCTTATGATCTAACATAAAATCTGGTATATAATTTGTGCGAACGAAGTCGCGGGTTAACGCTAGTAATAAATATATTTGTAAGTGGGTCGTTATGTTCCACTCAGCATACGTTCCTTCGTCGTTCGATTCATTTTGTTTTTAAATTATACGATAATTTGGCGATACACTAGAAACTCATTATCGACCTTATCGACATTAGCCTTAGACTTTAATATAAATAGACTATTCCAACAAAATCTAACTTAGAAATCGTAAAACAAGGTTCTTTCATTAAATTTTCTAGTCACGAGGTCGAAATTATATAAATAGAATAATTATTATACTACAGTGTTCGTTTACATGCGATGTTACGTGATTTTTATGCAAAATTATCTTTTTATCCAACTGTGACACGCTAAAGAGAGTACTGTTATTAATTATTTACATGTACAGTACCGACTGTTACATATTTTATTTTATTTACTTACAAATATAAATAAAATGGTGTTCGTTGATAAGCGCATCACTTGTGAACGGCTGGACAGATTTGACCAATTTTTTTAATATTCTGAATGATTTTAGAAAAAAAAAATGGCCAAGTGTGTGTCGGGAAAAAAGGGGCACATAGTTTACTTATAAAAATACTTATTTCTATATAAGTAAGTCGATACTTTAATTTTTTTTTTTAATTATTATTATTACTAAAAACAGCCTATGTCTTAACTGTTAAGCATTACAATAATTTATGTACACTTAAATTGGGGAAGCCACTGCAGCATGTACCACAGCTTGCTCTCACATGCTGCAGGGATTTCATTGATGTATTGTAACTGTTATGTGTCAAATAAACGTTTTTTTTTTTTTTTTTTTTAATATTTTAATGCAATTTAATATACAAAACTCAATCTAAAGTCACAAAAATGTGAATAAAAACGAAAAACTATTATCAATAAAAAACATAGCCAATTTTCTTTTTTTTAAAGTTCGCAAGATTTGTTTGTAGCTTTCACATAATGTTTACTAGAATCTTAATTATTTTATTCTAATCTTAATCTACTAGAAACAGTATCCTAAATACTATATTCATATCGATGTAAAAAATACTTTACCTACATTATAAAATAAAAATTTCGCTAAAACTAAAATTAAGTCTAGGTTAAAAATTAAGCTATTTAGTCAAGCACTCGTTTTCACTAATATTAGTCACTATTAGAAATTCATTGTGATATTTAAGTTAAATAATTTTAAGTACGGGATGTTGACAAAAATTGCTGCTATATTTTGAAGACTGAGGATCCGTTGCTAAGTTACACGATTTATGTCTACTTTTGAATTTATCAAAGTTTTAAATGGATCCAGGAATTCCAATACTTTGTTAGAATGAACATCGCTTAAATCATATGATAAATAAATACATACATACTTAGCTACAATATATCTGTTCAGGTAGCGGTAGCTATTGGTCATTGACCAAGCCCTTACAACCAAATAATAAAT
The DNA here is from genome assembly GCA_927399405.1 of Agonopterix arenella. Taxonomy (NCBI): domain Eukaryota; kingdom Metazoa; phylum Arthropoda; class Insecta; order Lepidoptera; family Depressariidae; genus Agonopterix; species Agonopterix arenella. Next base: position 2,421,339 of record OV656711.1, read on the forward strand.
ACATACTTAGAATACACACATAGTACATAGTTTAATACGCAAAAAATTTTTTTTTTCTTTTTCGTTTATTCTATTCTTAATTTCGATTTTTACATTTAATCATAATAATAATCACTCACGCGCAGGGCGCGGGGCAGCGCCAACACCATCCCGAAGGTGATCAGTGAGAAGCCCGACTGCCCTATACTGCGACACTGGGTACAAGAGCACACGTGTGTGTGCCCGGTGTCCCAGAGAGCCGCAGGTATTTAAATTAAATTGAATTGGACATAATTGAATTGAATTGTTTTTAAATTATTTATTAATATTGCGTTGAATGATATGTACACACTAACATAGTTTTTAAGTCATTAATGTATCTACTAACAAAGAAAGAAAGAGAAAGAAGAAAATTATTTATTTTATTTTATTTATTTATTATTGCATCGTGTGGTTACATGAGATCTTAAATATTAATGATAACATACATACATACATACTCACGACCATAATCCCTTTCGGGGTGGTCAGAAACATAAATTATAAATTATAATCATTTACTTATATATTTATTTATTTTTTATAAGTCTTCAAAATATTGTGACATTTTTAAATCAACACCCTAAAGGTGATGATGACTTTTAACATTACTATCAAAATTACACAAATAATAACATGGATGGGATGCGTATAATGGTTTAAGTGTATAATTATAATAATTGTTTAATAACTGGGTCGGTTGATAATGCTATCCGTGTGGCAAAATAATGTGGTGGACAAATTCATAATGACATGCCATCAACTTAATAGAAGATAATATTTGGGTATAACATTTATAACTGAAGAAAACAGAGACGTTTTACTTCAAAAAGATCCAAAATACAGCTAGCAAAGAACAAAGCTAGCCTGTTTGTTGATTATAGTTCCAGAGTTTTGACATCAGAGCTGAGGCCTTAGCACCAGTTTAACAGCAAGGCTCTTTTCCACCTGTCGTCACTCTCAGATGCATGTAAAGCAACAGAAAGAGGCTTCACGAGCGCTTTGTAGCTCGGACATGATTGCTAGACTCTGAATAGCCAGATTTTGCTTTATTTCTCTTGGAGTAAATTTTTCCATCAACTACGAAGAAATTAAAAGAGGTTGTTTTTACATTCAGTTAAAAGTGATGTTTGTATAGTGTTGTTATAATTCGACGCTCATTTTACAGGAGAGCTAATAATTTTTTTTTTAAATGGCTTAAAAGACTGTATGTATTTTCGATATTGGTCTTATAGAGAAAGTTGTACAGCTTGATGGTCTGATCATCCCCTTAAAATAGTCTCAGCTAATTTTGTTAGACCTTATACAAGGTATTACAAAAATACAAATAAACATTTAAGGGGGTGGTTAAAACCATCAAACTGAACAACTTTCACTATGGAACCAATATCGAAATCGCGAAAAAAAAATCGGATGTTCTCTCATCATCATCATATCAGCCAATAGACGTCCACTGCTGGACATAGGCCTCCCCCGAAATGAGGAGATTTGCCATAATCACCATGATGCGATGCGTTTGCGATGTTCCATACTAAACTACAGATCTACTCGAGCTAAATGTTTGGGACAAAAGATTTTTTTTCGCGATTTCGATGTTGGTCCCATAGTGAAAGTTGTTCAGTTTGTTGGTCTAAACAACCCCCACTGGAAGAATTGGGCCGACCCCACATAATGTTTCGGTAAATTATAAATTTGTTAAAAGTGACGATCACCTTATGTTAACGAAATGGCAGATTTTGAAAATCCAATTATTTGTAAGAACAAACGATAGACATAAATATTCTAATTAAAATAGCAACTTGAGAGCCTACTTTAATTAATGAATGTTTTTCATGACAGCAAAAATAAAACGGAATTTCTTCAAAAGCCCAAATCAAAATTAATTGGTGCTTAAGTTCTGTCATTTCCACTTAAATAATACTAAATGTAAGTATACATTTTAATTTTATAAATTATTTGTTTGCAAAAGGGGAAAACAAATACGTAATTAAGTGTTATTTAAAAATAGGAATTTATAAAAATAATTTGTGTGTAAAATTGCTTCTTAGTAAGTTGTAAATTAGGTTGTAAATGAAATGTTTTGGATTTGTATTAGGATTTAAACTACTTATAGTTCTTGTTAAGGAGCACGAAATTAAACTGAAATTTAGTTTCTGAATCAGCCTTAGGCCCGATTCGACCAAACGCGAGTAAATTTTATTCTTAGATTAAGTCGCCGGTTACTCTCGAGTAAACTGATTTTGCGTTTCACTAACCCTAATCTATGAATAATTTGAGAGTAAATTTTACACGGCCAATTTTGACGGTGTAATCTTATAACGAGACTAATGAAATGTCAATGTCGCACAATTAAAAAAAAATTAAATAAAAAGAAACCTAACAAATAAAACTGTATAACCTCACATTGCAAAAAGTACGGATACAATAACTTCTTTGTTTAGGTGGATTATTCATTCGTTCTTTTAGTATGGGTTTTGAATGGTAGAAGACAAGTTATTTCGAAGTAAACACTGGGAGTTAAATTGTTCCTTGTATAGTTCTCTTCTATAAATCAAAGTTTGGTCTAATCCGGCCTTAGAGTGTTAGCGTCCATCACATTCTTTGTTGATGGTGTGTCTTCGATTTATAAACAATTTTAAACTGCATTAATTATAAATCAATCAATTATACTTTATTGCACAAACTTCTGTATACAGAAGTCTGTGCTTTGTTGCATCCCGTGACATTATTATAATATAACACTCGAAAGGCAGAACCCATTATTTTCATTTCATTTCATCAAGCTATGCAATTATATCTCATATCATTGTCAGCGTCAACCATAGAGGACGGCGTAACTCGTGTCAACGCCCGTTGACAGGAGTCACGTGACGATCTACGGCGTCAACATATTGTCTATACGTAAAAAGTCGAAAAAAGAGATTTTAAAAAGCAGTTTTTTTTTAAGTTAAGTTACGAAGAAAATTTCGTTCAGGAATCCATTCTACAACGTGTTAATGAATTAACGCAAAACCTCATACAACCCAACTGATTTATAACAAAATAATTTGATTGAAACAATAATTTCAGTTAAAGTTCAAATTTAAAGTTATTCGCATTTTAAGTTTTGAGGCAAAAATGATTTGTTATCATTTCAGCAATGAATGAAAGCGCTAACGTACTCATGTATACAATCTTCTTTTGGTAGTGAGTAGAGTGAGTGTGCCCGTGCGGTGAGTTGACATCGGGTTCAGTAAATTTTAAATTTTACAAACTAATTATTTAATATTGTGAAAAAAATTACCTATGTTGAAACCATGATAATTCGATTCTGTTCTCAATTCTAAACAAACTACTTTCTAGTTTTGCGTTATTTCATTAACACGTATACGATTTGAGTCTGTTTCTTTAATATTTGTCTTTAGACCGAAATCTATTTTAGTTTTGTTTTCGCTTCAAAAGCGAAGTCAATGCAAAGTTCATCGACAGCGTCGCTTGATTGGATGGCTCTCATCAACTCGCCTCTCAGACACAATGGCACTCCATTCATTTGCATTTGTCATTTCCCTTTGACGTTTTAATGGTTTTCCTTTTATTTTCAACTCATTAAGAACATCTGGAATGTATTGGATGGTTAAAAGTATTTTATTTTAGAATTTATTTCATACTTCATCTTTCTTTTAATTTCCAGAGGGTTTAGCATGCCCAAGGAAAACGAGAAAGATCGAAATGTCTTTGTAAATTTACGCAATGAGCGCGCATAACGGTTTTTTTTCGAGTTATTTTTAAGTATAATTAATTTATAATCTTGCTTTGTGTTCAATTTAAATATAAATAAGTTTTACAAGGAATTCAAAAATTTATGATACTGTTTAATATTTTATAAGTTTTTTTTCGTTATTTTGCATACCAGTGATGTTTTTTTATTTCACCATTTTAAAATTAATAAGGTAGTTACCTAACCCGCGAGCTGCTCGTGGGTTCGAATCCCGCCACAAACATTAAAATTTTTTAAGTTTATTAAAATAGACTAATGTTAGAAGTCGTGAAACGATATACTAGTTTTAGAATAAAAATATGTATCGGTTCTTATTATATAATTATAGCTAACAATTGTATAGTCGGAGTCAAAAGTATCTGAATAGTAAAATAACTTTTTAAATTTTCTTTTGCGATGCATCTTTCGTAGCTAACTGTAGCCGCGTAGATAGTAATAGATGTTTTAACTGAATTTAAAATGTGGATTTGCTGTAACTTTATTCAAACCAAGATGAGAGATATTGTAAAGCACAAGCATGAGTTTTTTGTCATTCTAATGACCATCGCATAGGTACGATAATTTAAGCCAATCACTGGCTTGTATCAATAAAAATTTTAGAAGTACTTTTAGCCAAATAAGTCAAAAGAAGGAGAAATGCGATAAAAAATTCGTGCGCGAGCTACAGAATCTTATTAATTAATTTGTCACATAGAATATCTTCTATCTAGTTTTTTGTTGATCGAAATACACATTTTTCAAAATTGTATTTAGCAAAAGTCATATCTATGAATAAATATTTTTTCACTTGTACTATTAAAAACCTTGCGTCAAACGCTTAATTATAAAAACAAATGCTTTTGTAAATATTGTAAAAAAAAAAATAGTTTTTTAGAAAAATGCATAAAAGCAATAACTAAATGTTTAAAGGCCATAACATAATTGACGTTAGATTTAAAAAAAAATATGTTTAAAATTTAAAATTCTTGTTGCAATGTGTTACTGTCGTACATTATTATTAAGATAGTTAACTAATCGTACAAAAAAATAAAAACGATTAAAATCATAAACGGGTTTTATTAAAAATTCTCCCTGAATGATAGCGGACAGAATGTCGGATCAGATTCAAAAGGGTTGAAACCACAGATCTAAAGGGAAGAATTGAAGGAAAGAAGATAAAAACTAAAGGGAGATGTGGAAAGGGGGCGGGGCCAGTGTCGCAGCAATATGCGCAAAAACGGAACACGTTGCTCGCGACAGTAATGATTCAATATATTATGAGGCTGAAAGCCAGTCGAGATATTATGTGTAAATAGTTTACAATGCTTGCGTAGTACTAAAGATTATTCGAACGTTGAGTTCTGATACCGCAATGGATAATGAGCATATTCAAGCTAACAAAATACTTTCTATCGCGTGGTACTGGTGGTAATGCGACACTAGGTTTCGTACTCAGCGCGTTGGTTAGCATCTCTCTAGATCTCTATGGTTGAAACTCATCTGGAAACACGGAATCTCATTTTTTCATGCTCCATCCTCAAGAACGTCACTTGCTAGAGCGAGAAAGATAGCGCGATAGCATTCGGCAGCACCGGCAGTACTGCGACCTTACTTGCTCTAGTAAATGACGTCCCTGAGCGACAGAAAAGGATAGAGCGTAAAAAATGGGATCCGTGCTGCCAGATGAGGATCAACCTTGAAGCTGCAAAACGAGAAAATCTTTAAACGCGCTCTTTTTGGCAAGCGTGAAGTAACAAAGAGAAACATCTCGATTTTTCTCGTTTTCTTGGAGGTGGCATGCTACATACCATCTAGTATGATTTCTCTACTTACACTACTCGGCTTTTTTCCATACTAAATGACGCGGCAAGTCGGCTTTCGCTCTTTAAAAACCGCAGGAGAGTTCTTTTGTATGCAGCGAAGACGTGTCGCCCGAACTTGGAACTACAGAGAGGTCTATTTATAGATAGTAAAAATGTCGATATCGATAGTTAAGGATGTGACATATTACACTATTGATAGTATTGTTATCCATATCTGTCGATATTTGATTGGTTGAATAACAAATTAATAGTTATACACGGTGATAAAAACAAATATTAAAAAAAAAAAAAAACCCACTTCAAAACTAAAAAAAATAAAAATATGAAAACCACTGAACCGATTTTGTAAGTATGGTCACAATCAGATTAATAGTTTCGGAGAAACGCGTGGACAAACATACATACATACACCTACAAAAATATTGTATATTTGTTTAGAAACCCTAATAGATTATCATATGTGGATATTTTCAACTCCAATAATATTAGTTACATACATACCTACGTATCAAATTGATAACCTCCTTTTTTTAAAGTCTGTTAAAAATGTCTAGTAGTCAACTATTAACATTAGAAAAAAAGCTACTACGCGCGTGCGGCGTTTGCAGTTTTGTATGAAACAGGTAAATTTTTTGGTGATTTCAATGTTAGCTCCGCCCCATTGAGAAAGTTATTCAGTTTCCCTAAAAACCGGCAGTATATTAACAAATACCCCGTATTGTATTATGATCTAAATAGTACTAGACGTGTATTATAATATCTGTGGTACTAGCAAAGAATATATATACTAACGTAAAAAGAAGCGACACTGACGTTTGTGTGCCGTAAACGACCTCGCGGCTATGTGTGGGTGTCGGGGCGCGAGCGGGGGCGAGGGCGGGACGCGCGAGGTGTGGAAAGGCGACCGCGGTTTGCCTAGTCGAAGGGTCCCGCGCCGCGCCGCCTTCTCAGCTCGAAATTCGAATCAATTGACTTAACGTACGTAACTTTTTTTTAAATATCTTCAATGTACAGACACACTTCTGGTAAGCACTAATTGGTAGGTAACTGTAGGTATTGTAATTAAATGATAAATTAGGTTGTCTATTTTTTTTTGTACAAGCTTTCATTGTACTTGGAATGTTTGTAGGTTAGTTTGATTGTTTAAGTCAAATCTTGCAAGTCGAATTTAACCCACTTTCAGCGGTCGGATTGACTTGAATTTTAGTACATATTTATACATGTTACACCTACTTGTGAACGCTATATATGGTCAATATATTTTAAACCTTACATAAATAAACATCTTTTATTTAGTGTAGTCTTTTCCTTGTGCCGCGGTGGCTAAACCGCCAGGCGCCAACCCTATGCGTTGGACGCGGCATTCGGCGCCCGAGTTACACCGACAGGCCGCTGTCGCCCCTGGTACTAGTATGTCTAGCATACCTCGTACGACAACCCTAGCATCAGGTTGTACTCTTAAACAGGGTGTAAAATTAAATACGTTACAAATTAAACAGAATGCTTCAGACCATCAAACTGAAGAACTTTTACTATAGAATCAATCAATCAAATCAATCCAAATGAAAAAATCTGCTGTTTTTGACCGAATAGTGACTTTTTCTATGTAACAGCTGATTTTTTTTGTGATTTCAAAGTTGGTCTCATGGCGAAAGTTGTTCAGTTTGATTAAAAACACCTTTGACTATGTAAAGTATTTAAGTTTACACCCTGTTTATTCTGTGGCAGCAGTGAAATAGCACAGACTAGGTATGTAAAAATTCGAGAACGAAGTTTTAGATTAAACTACCTATTAACCAACAAACAGACCGAAGTTTTGTAAATAATTAACATTTTACAAGCAAAGTAAGATAACTCGTTCATTTAAATAAATTCGGCTCAAGTTTTAAATAATTGGGCGCACATATATGACTCTCCTGCTTTTAATATAGGAGTAAGATGTGTCTTAGAGGAGGAAGCTTTTATTTAAAATTATTAGCGGCGGCGGCGCCCCACGGCATATGTTTTTACCTGAATAAGTGACAACCACGTTTCATTTCATAGTTCGTCAAAACTTTTAATTCTAAATGTATGTATCAAACTTCAGCGCGTCAATTCTAAGTAGTTTTTTGAGAAACTAACTTTAAACACTCATAACTTTTGTTTGAATGAACCGATTGCAATGAGAAAAAAAAACTAAATTATATTAACCCAAAATAAGCCCTATGCTGTAGTGAAAACTTTATCCAAATCAGTAGTTTCTAAGTGATGCTTGCACAACAAACAGACAAACATAAACTGACAAAAATTCTAAAATTGGTCTTAATGTACCTATTCCATTACGTATTCAAAACATCCCCAACAAAGTTGCAAATATTTTCAATGTACCTCATCGCTAAGTTTACAATTTTATTTGATGTTTAGATAGATATAGATATAGAATATATATAATATAGATTAGCAGGCAATAAAAATTCAAGTTAAGAGCATCGGTGACACATTGGGAAAAGCCTATTTCCAGCACTGAACTAATGAGGGCCAACGACTACCACTATAGGTACCATTATTTCATCATCATCATCATATCAGCCGACAGACGTCCACTGCTGGACATAAGCCTCCCCCAAAATGGGGCGATTTGCCATAATCGCCACGCTTGGCAGGCGAATGTGTGTATTCAGAGGATGCTGCTGCCCATCCTCCGGTAGATCCCTTAGTAGCCTTTTACGACACCCACGGGAGGAAATGAGATGGTGCTATTCGTAGCCACATGGCATTATTACCATATATTACCATTATTTATTGAATAAAATTTTAATTTGATTGATTGCAACCATGGTGGGGTTTTTCCTGTTTAAACTTCGCCTGATATTTAAAATTTGATAAAATCTAATTTCTTTATCTATGAGTTAAAATGCGTAAAAAAACAATTTTCATTTTTAAATAACAATCCAGGTTTAAGGACACATTGTGAAACACAAATTTCTTCACCACGATAGCATGCAGGAAGCTGGATGAAAGAATACTTTTTATAAGCTGGACGATGGCAAGTCAAACTCAGTAACATGCCATAACACCTATTCCAGCTTCCTGCATGCCATCATCGAATTAGAGACAATACCACAGATCACAAAGACAATACCTTACAATAAAACCTTCTTGAATGCCATCGACTCGACACAAGATGAGAAAGGTTGAAGCTATTTGTACATCAAAGAAGATACGACTGGTTTGTCTAATAAAACCGAAACAAACTTTCCTCTACGTTAGCTTGGGTTAAGTTTCGACATAAGTTAAATCTCGTGTAAGCTCAAGTTACGATTGACGTGACACTAATTATGTGACCCAGATTAGCTGTTTCAGCGTTATGGGTAAACAAATACGACGTAGAATGTTAGATTAACATCTTTTTTAAAAGGACTGTGAAGCAATTAATCTCCATGTAAAAAGCAAAAATTTGTGCACTCCTAAAATATTTTTTCAACCCACTTGCTCATAAAATGGCCCTTATTTCACCGCAATTGGGCACATAATGACACCTATAATCAAACTGTGACTTTTTCATTACTATTATTCACAAGGGAGTTATAGGTTTTTTATAGTAGGTATCTAAACTTCTTGGTTGAGTTCTTGAGTTGCTTTGTTCTTAAAAAAGTTTCGATACAAAAAAGATCATATTCAATAGTACAAATAAATTTTCTAAATAAACTTTTTATTTACTAAATAAAATGATTTTTTATTATTATTTTCTTCACAAGTGTGTTGAAAAACGTCGTTTGATACACGTGTGTATTGATGATTACCGTCCTCGGCTCTCTTAAAACCCTCGCCTAAGGCTCGGGTCTCAATGGCGCCTCAGCGGTAATCACCAACATTACGCACTTGTACCATAATGTACTATAATTTGAATTTTTTCGTATTTAGTTTTTTTTTGTGTATTTCGTGAGTGCAAATAAGGAATTTATTATGTTAGGTCGTCGATAGATTGATTATCATTTTGCGATTCAATGTTGGTCCAATATTGAAAGTTGTTCAGGTTCATTATCCTCTTAAAAAAACCGTCAGGTATGTTGCTACTATGCTTGATTTTTTCCAGATCCTCAAACTACAGGGTGAAATTGATATCATTAGCATCCTTTTAAACTAAGAGTCTACCCATCAAACTGAACAACTTTTACTATGGGAGCAAACCAATCAGAGCAAATAAAAAATCTGCTGTTCCATAATAAACTGCAATGTCGGCGCGCGAGTTCGCGACTCAAATGTATGCAAAAGCAGATTTTTTTTTGCTCCGGTCTGTTTGCTGCCATAGTAAAAGTTGTTTAGTTCGATGGGTAGACTCTTAGCTTAAAATGATGCTAATGATATCAATTTCTCTCTGTATAGGCACTATTTATTATAGCAATGTGATAAATAAAAGACTGCGTAACTAAAACTGCTCGCCGCTTTGCTGTCCGAAGCTGTCATCTTGCTATGTATTGAGCCTTATAGTGATGATGATGATAGATTCATAGTCGATTTCTACTACTGTGACTGCTAGTCTAGCAGTCTTTGTATATAAATAGTAGTCTAGAATATTATAAAGTGCATAAGTGTACGCGCTTAACAAAGATGCACTCTCTCGTCCTTACCCTCCTATCTCTGATGGAACGGGAGACCGATACGATCAGACATGGGGTCAGATGCAGTGGCTATAACCGGCAGCCACACGGTTTGGGCGTCAAAGATGTGCATGACACCTGAAGGAATAAGTCGCCTTTTACGATACCCGACTGGGTTGGTGCTATTCGAAACCGAAGACCTCACGGCACTCCGGCTTTATGGTGCCTAACCAATGAACGAAGTGAAATTATTACTAAAAGTATCTATGAAGTGTAGTTCTTACTAAACGTATTGAATTTTTGGGTATTTTAGCATTGAAAATGTTTTTTTTTTGTCGCTTTGATATAGGCCCGATTTTCAGCGAAAGTGCGACATCGCCCTGGTGTAGTCAATTTTTGGGACTACGTAGGTAGTTGATTGGGGTGTCAAAAATCGCAACTCGATAAGGACTACAAAAAGCGAATTCAGCGAGTCGATGTGGTACCGATAAATTTATCTTGCCCGTGATTGGACGAAGATAACGCGCATAGGACGCGTTCACATTGCGAGTCATCTTTAGTCTGTTGATGCGCTTCGTACGTCGTCTCCTACGTACTCATCACTGCGATTGTTGTGAATCTTTGCCCTGGGTTGAACTTGCCTTCCTTATTTATATTTGTCATGTTGTACTATTTAATTTAATTAAAAGTTAACTTAAAGTTTTGTTAATTTCGAGTTTATTTTTAATATAAGATTAGAATTTATTGTTATTAAATCAGTATTACAGTTGCGATAAAAAATTCTAGATTTGTTTATTCATAAATGTTTACATTTAAATGTAACAAAATTTAATTTTTAAAAACTACCTCTTAAAAAAAGCATTTTTTTAAATACCATGAATACACAGTATGAACAGGCCTTATGATTTTAAACCGGTTGTCTCATTTGTTGTCCCTGTCATTTGTATACAAATGTGGGACAGAGATAGCCCCATGCCACACGGACTCCGTGAATGGGGTATAAAGATATGACTTTGGGCTGTAGCCTGTACTCTATCATAAAGTGAACACATCTAGTCTATGATGTTTAGTCCAAAATTCACAGATCTCGTGTCTTCTACGACCTTCTGGTACCTACATTTAAAATGAATCTGCCAAATGAACTGAATTAAATTTTTTCTCCGCGTCACCAAGGTACAAATTCTGAATAACACATCACTGATATGCACCTACAATATTTTTTTATTTAAAAATATATTTATTAGAACAACGGGTAGAAAAAACAAAACAAACAGAAAAAAAACAACAAGGCTACTTAAAGGTAAAAAATGTCCTCTAAAGCCCCTACTCGGGGCAGAGTGCCTAGGAGGCTAGCAGCGCTGCCTCTTTGGATCGCAAGCCCTTTGCGCAAAATAGCTGACAGCCCTCCTGTCGCTTTGAGAGGCATTTGAGGAACATTTTCCCCTCAGGACGCCAGCAACCTAGGGTCTCCACGGCGAAGAGCAGGAAAATATAGCTGTCACCCAATCCCTGGTAGATCCTAATTTTTCCGATTCTGCTAAGGCTGCAGCTACACCTGCGCGGCAGGAAGACGCACGAACATGTGAGAGTGCCAGAGTGTCGACGCAGGTGGCGTCCCAAACCAAACACTTTCCACGGGACCAGGGTATGAGGGACAGGCCGTCCGGTCTTTTTTAAATGTATTTAAAACAAATATTGTACGTGCATATCAGTGATGGGTTATTCAGAAGTTGTACCTTGGTGTCGCGGAGAAAAAATTTCATTCAGTTCATTTGGAAGATTCATTTTCAATATAGGTACCAGAAGGTCGTAGAAGACACGAGATCTGTGAATTTTGGACTAAACATCAAAGACTAGATATGTTCACTTTATGATAGAGTATCAAAAGAGGTATTCGTAAAATACCGTATCAAAATACACATCAAAGAAAAAATAGAGACAAAAATAAAAAGAGAAATGTTTTATCCGTTTGAGAGGTTGAGATAGTAAAAATATTGTAACGTGTATATCTGTTAAAGGGTGCTTGGATTTATAGCTCTGTAGGTCAGGTCAGATATTTCTTGAACATATACAGGGTGTAAACTTAAGGTGGTTTCAGTCCATACAAAATTTTTACGCACAATATGCGTAGACTACTTCAGTAAATGAGTGCTCGCAAGGGGGGTGTAGACGGAAAGGTCGAAAGCAGAAAGTTTGACTTCGGATCGTTTTCGAGATGTCAGCAAAAAACCAAAAAATGGGACCTTCTTTGTGTACCCACTCGGGCTTATCTCAGAGGGGTCAGGACTTTTAGTATATATGTCTTCTAACTAGTCCAAATAAAGTTCCCTAGTCAAATATCCTGCTTTCGACTTTTCCATCTAGAATCATTCGTTGCCTGAACTAGACGGAATTAATAAAAGTAATATTTTATATTATGGAAAAATAGTTTAGAAAATCTAGTTGCCGCGTCACAAATAACGTTTGCAATTTATAGAATAATTACGAAGATATAAAGCTATGAAATTTTTTATACAAAATTTTAAAAGCTTTATATCTTTTAAAGTTTTTATACAAAATTTTAAAAGCTTTATATCTTCGTAAATATTTCATAAATTGCAAATATTATTTGTGACGCGGCAACTAGATTTTCTAAACTATTTTTCCATATTATATACAAAGTTACTTATATTAATACCGTATACGTGTATTGTGCGTCAAATATTTGTATAAAATCGACCCCTCTGCAACCACCTTAAATGCGTGTTATACTTTAGTTGGCGACCCGATTGGTGTAATGGTTACCACGCCGGACTGCCAAACCATGCAGGGTCCTGGGTTCGAATCCCGGTTCGGTCATGGATGTTTATATGTTTGTACCGTTGTTGTATGGTTTCCATAATAAACAGCCTAAAGTGCTTGCTTGTGTCATTACAATGTAGTGCCTGTGAGCGTTATTTTCTATTTATTTATTTAGATAGTGCTTCAGATCATCAAACTGAACAACTTGGACCAACATTGTAAGCTAGGCTATTGACATCTGTCATATTACAGCACAACCATTTTTTTCTTGGTTTTAATATTGGTATCATAGTGAACGTTGTTCAGTTTGATGATCTGAAGCACCCCTTTAAGTATGTAAGGCATTACGAGCCGAAGGTGAGGGCGTAATGGAGCCGAGAATGTAATTCAATGACCAAAACTCACGCGTTTCTTGCGACGTTTTTTATTTACTTATTTTGTTGATAAGATTTTAATTATAAAAACAATTGCTGAGACAGCATTTTTTAATATAATGCACCTCTTTTATTCATTATGTAAAATTGTGTTATGCTATGAATTTGATTACTTATGAAGGGAATAGTTACGCGTGATATTCTACTAAAAAACATTTCTGCCACTTTTTGCGGGGGGCGAGGTAACATGAACTCATCTTTAGATCAAACTTTGGATTTTATTCCCCATAACTTTAGATTCTAATTTTGAATGTTTAAAATCATGAAAAGTAGTCTCGTGTGAACCCCAAACGTCATAAGTTCGTAGTTATTGTTTCGCAATTATAGGCGGTCTTGTTTAGTGATCTATACTATTATAAAACTGTAACAGGAAGTTTGTCTGTACATTGAAGATATTAACAAAAAAAAAGTTACGATATGGTTTTTAGGTGTCCCTGATTCCATTTAACCAATTTTTGGATGTTTTGTCTGTCTGTTTGTTTGTTTGTTTGAACGAGTATCACGCAAAAACTACTGAACCGATTTTGATGAAACTTTTTTTGTTTGATAGCTTATGATCTGACTTAAAATCTGGTATATAATTTGTGCGGACAAAGTCGCGGGTTAACGCTCGTAAGGTATATAATTGAATGTAAATGCACATGATCAATTGTTCTTATACCGTGGCAGAGGGGAAATGCTAACGCAAGGCCAGTCCTTATAATAAATAGTCAAAGTGTTATGATGATAAAAATAAAAAATATTTTTAAGGTAAAACATTTAAACTAATTAACAGTGCAGCCCTGACTCCCGTACAAAGGGAGACAGGAGTCGGAATGTCATTGTTTTAAAGCGCTAGTGCGGTAATATAAAGTAAAAATAGCACGCGTGTTTTATATGCTGCTTTATGCACCTAAAAGCGATGCAATAAGAACCGCTTTACTACAAATATTTCACCTGTGAAATCAAGCGCTTATAACCTAAAGATACCTGAACAGAGTAAACCGTACGTAGCTTTCACGGCCTCATTTGCCGCACGATGTCAACATTATTTATTCATGATCTCAGTGGTTACTTAAGAGCTTAGTTCACTGATTATTATGTCGGAATCCTTTAAGTGGCTTAGTGAGAGACAGAAGTGTGGTTAAAGAAATACCATATTCTGTTTTGAACCGATGTATTGACGCACACGAGGACCTTATGTACGATTCTGATATCTTCTTCATGTCGCTGGGACAGTATACCAAAAGAGCGAAGGACGCAGTAAAGAATGCAGCCTATTTAACCAAATATAAATAACATTTTTTTTAAACAAATTTCATTTCATTTCAGTATCTTTTTATAGTATTGACACCCATTTACACACATACACACAAACACAATTGTTTACACACATAAAACATTAACATACTCGACAAATAATTCGGTCATTAAGTAGAAGCACATTGGTCTTTTTATTTGTCCAAATCTTTCATATTTTTTACGTTTTGTCCTTTGTACCTTAAACAGTTTTTAAAACGTGTTATCATGTAATTGGCGCTGTTAAATTTAAATGTTGCTGTATTAGAGATTAAGTAATTTGCTGTTTGATAACCGATAAAGATAAATAAATAAATATAAGCACGGTGTAACGGTGAAGGAAAACATCGTTAGGAATTCAGTCATTCCTGCATTCGCCGAAGAATAAATTCTGATGCGTATCATATCCATTCCGCTTCGGACACGCATGGTGAACTAATGCCAATGTACCCTCCCTGGGAGTAGCCCTGTGCCCTGCAGTGGGACGTATACAGGGTGTAAGTGACAGCCTAGCAAATACTGAAACGGTGAACTCAGACCATCAAACTGAACTACTTTTACTATGGAGCCTACCCGACTAAAATGTATGGGACAGCTAGTTTTTTTTCGCGTTTCCTGAAGTAGGCTCCATAGTGAAAGTTGTTCAGTTTGATAGGTCTGAGTTCACCGTTTCAGTATTTGCTATGCTGTCACTTACACCCTGTATAGGTTGATGATGCTGATGATATTGATGAAATGATAAGCAAGCTAGCAAATGCTAGCCCATTTCAATTTGCTAAGGGTATACCCAGGACATTTTAAGTGACGTGGGATTAGATCACAGTTAAATCACAGATTATTTTATAGTTACTGCCGTGTAAAATTAAGTGATACGTACGTGTCAGATTATAGGGAGAACTAGGGGCTATAATATTCATGGCATATTGTCAGGATCAGGTTCATAAACTATTCGACCAATTTATCATATAATTTAATATAATTAAAGCACATCAAGGCTAAATATATTCTGATAGTGTTCCTACATCGTATCGAACCTATCATATTATGTTTATGTGTATGTTGTGTATGTTGGACCAGATGCCCAATAAGAAAAGGAAAGGTTATCATGATACCATCGTCATCCCATCTGCCGTCCCCAGTTCAGGACACTGGTCTACAATGAGGATGAGGAAAGTATATGTACAGAAATAACTTCAAATGAAAGGCCAGAATCAGAATAGTCGAATATTATTTAATTCTTTGACTATCCTTAATATATCTTTGAATATATTTTATATCTTTGATTCTACATTACTTCTGGTTCACTAGTGTCCTCCTATCTTAACCATAGGGCATATGGAGAAGAACCAGACAAAGAAACTCCATATAGGACAACCAAAACACATTATAGAAAATCACACATAACAATTAGGTATTATAAATTAACCATAATTATACGGTACAAAAACACAAGTTACTTAAACTGAACAAATAATAAATATGGCGTAACACTTACACTTGGGCAGCGTGACCACCTCTGTGATCTTTGGTAGAATTCCCCACTTTATGACAAACCACCTCTTTTATAGATTTACCACCACACTTCACGATGGTTCGGAATGGCGGCAAATCCATCCAGGAAATGAAGTTTGTTTACAATATTATAATACGTACTTAATCATTTCTAAATTATAATTATTACTTCACAAATTATACTATGATTTTAGGATGATTATAACTGTATAATTAATATCACAATTACAACAAGATTCACCATAATAAGTTACTAAACACTGTCAACAATGGTTTGGTTTTTAATAGATGTTGCAGTCTAAAATAGAAATGTAGATGACTCGATTAACATAAATAATTTAGATTCAAACTCATGATACGACTCAAGACTCGACTCACACCTCATTTAATTAAATAAAATCTAATATTCTAACATACGCGAACATTTCAAACCAGGAAAACAAGTAAAAAACGGTCAAATGCAGATCGGGCTACTCGCGCACCGAGGGTCCCGTACATAATAAACGTGAATAAGTTATTTGTCAAGATTGACAGTCGAAGCTACGAAAGCGTAGAGATGGAAATTTTACCAGAACTGTTGAGGAAACCCTAACACTTATGACCAGTGTCCACTTCCCAGGTTCAACAGTTCTGGAACCAGGATCCGAGCCACCTTCACAAAGCGGGACTAAATCCAAACCAAGGATTGAAGACTGGCGTATGTCGGCACTGGTCTTTAAACCCGACCGAGTCAAATGGGCTATAAATAGCTTCAAACCATTCAAGACTGGCGGAGAAGATGAAATCTTCCCTGCTCTCCTACAACAGGGAAGAGAGATCATCCAACCACTGGTAGTTAAAATCTTTAGAACGAGCTTTGCTTGGGGATACCTACCAGAGAAATGGACTAAGGTTAGGGTTACCTTTATTCCCAAAGCTGGGGATAAAGATAAATCACAACCCAAATCTTATAGACCAATTAGTCTTACCTCTTTCCTTCTAAAAACCATGGAAAAGGTAATAAACCTGCATATTAGGGAGACCTACCTTAAGGGTAGGCCATTGCACTTCAGGCAACATGCGTACCAGAAAGGCAAATCCACAGAAAGTGCTCTGCTAGAACTGGTCGACAGAGTGGAAAAAGCTCTCGATGATCAGGAGATTGCACTCTGTGCCTTTCTGGACATAGAGGGTGCATTTGACAATACCTCTACTGAAATCATACTAAAATGTATGGATGATCGAAATGTCGACTCCACTACCAAAAAGTGGATTGAGGCAATGTTAACGACAAGAACAGTCAGGACCTCACTTCTAGGTAAAACCCTAGAGGTAAAGGTATCCAAAGGCTGTCCGCAGGGGGGAGTGCTCTCACTTCTGGCCTGGTCGGTGGTGGTGGACTGCCTCCTGTGGGACCTTAACAACGCCTACCTAGATACTCAAGGGTATGCTGATGACCTGGTAGTGATGATTGTGGGCCCATGTCCCAGCACTATATCCAGTCTCATGCAGACAGCACTACACAAGATAGAAAGGTGGTGCAAAAACTTCGGTCTTTCAGTAAATGCCGATAAAACGGTTATAGTACCCTTCACAAGAAGGCGAAAATTGGAGCGCCTTAGACCTCCAACACTCTTCAACAAATCTATACCGTTTTCCAAGGAGGTTAAATATCTAGGAGTAATTCTAGACCAAAAACTCACTTGGAACCAACACCTTGACCACATTGTGCGAAAGGCAAAAATAGGACTAGGGACATGCTGTCGCTTAGCGGGCTCCAGGTGGGGCCTGAAACCGAGTTCGGTTATGTGGATCTACACTGCGATAGTGAGGCCTATGGTATCCTACTGCAGTGTAGCCTGGCATAAGAAAACCGAACAAGCGAAGTGTGTAAACACCCTAAATAGCCTACAAGGATTAGTATGCAGAATAGCAACGGGGGCAATGAAATCTACACCCACGGCTGCTATGGAGGCAATATTAGGTTTGCCTCCACTACACATCCATGTGCAGAAAGAGGCAAAAATTGCAATGCTCCGAGCCTTGGAACGAGGAGATTCCAAATGGAAGTCCTCTGTTATGAGAGGGTTACATGAAACTCTCTTAACAATTCCGATCATGTGTATGCCGAAAGACACCATGAACAAAGAATATAACTTCAACAGGTTATACAAGGTAATCCTACCCCAAAGAGAGGACTGGAACGGGAATACCCCACAATCCTTCAGCGCTGGAGATGTCGTCTGGTTTACAGATGGCTCCAGGAAGGACAACCGTGCTGGAGCTGGAAGATGTGGCGGCAATCCAAGAATTAAAAAGGCGATTCACCTTGGACAGCATGCCACAGTATTCCAGACTGAAATGTACGCTATCATAGATTGCGTACATGAGAATCTGAAAAGATGCCCAAAGGGGAAACATATTGTTATTTTATCAGATAGCCAGGCTGCTCTAAAAGCGCTAGGATCTGATGAAATAGAGTCAAAACTAACATTAGAATGTGCCCGAGCACTCAACCAGCTAGGACGGACAAACTCTGTCACCCTAGGCTGGGTGCCCGGACACTGCGGTATTGATGGAAATGAGGCTGCTGACGAGCTGGCACGAAGAGGGGCGGAAGAGGACGCCATAGGCCCCGAGCCTTATTGCGGCATCTCCCGCAACACCTCTAGACGTGTGCTAAAGGAATGGGCCGTGGACCAAAGCCGCAAGCTCTGGTCGGATACACCAGGACTGAGGCATGCGAAAGAACTTGTGACCGGCTTTTCAAACAGACATACCTCAGATGCCATCAATTCAAACCGCAACGACTTAAGGCTCTTAGTACGAGCCTTAACAGGACACTGCAAGTTAAACAAACACCTTCACAGAATGGGGCTTGTAGACTCACCCACTTGCAGATTTTGCTGTGAAGCAGAGGAAACGCCCATACATCTCCTCTGCGAATGCGAAGTGCTCATTCACAGCAGGAGTCGCCATCTAGGTGGATACATAATAACACCTACTGACATCAGGGACCTCCCCTCCAAAAGCATAACACGGTTCATGAAGTCCGTGGGCCTAGGAAATGACCTTTAGGTCTAGGGTGACAGCTACAATAGATCTATCTAGGTCGCAGTAGCTATTGGGTCATTGACTAAGCCCTTATAACCAAATAATAATAATAAATACGAAAGCGTAGAAAAAAATTGCAACCAGTACTGGCCTCTAACCCTATCCTTATACACACACATAGACATAAGTTGTGTGACGCCTCAAGCACACCAACCTAAGAAAGTTGGCGCCTTTTGTTTTATACGATAGATGCGTGATGCTCATTCTAGACATATACGTTTTCTAAGATATTAATAATATTGACTTTCAAAAAAGTTTTGTTTTCTCCGGGACCTTTAGCACAAGATCGACTGACATTTGGTCGTTTTTTATTATTTGTTGTTATACTGTAGAGTTTGATCTATAATCACAGAGATTGACGCTAATATGTATTACCGCTTTTTGCGGTAGAGCGAGAAGAAAAAACGTTAAAAAAAACTAGTTTCTTGCTCGAGGGCCCCCTTAATTTTTAACTTTTTGTCATTTTTATTATTTACGAGCGTTAACCCGCGACTTCGTCCGCACAAATTATATATCAGATTTTAAGTCAGATCATAAGCTATCAAACAAAAAAAGTTTCATCAAAATCAGTTCAGTAGTTTTTGCGTGATACTCGTTCAAACAAACAAACACCCAAACAGACAGACAAAAAATCCAAAAATTGGTGAAATGGAATCAGGGACACCTAAAAACCATATCGTAACATTTTTTTTGTTAATATCTTCAATGTGTGCGGTAACATTTTGTGAAAATCTTACAGCCCAAATAGGTAGGACAGATAGACGGACGGACGGACGGACAGCTTCGGCTTATGAATAGTCCCGTTTTGATTTTGATAATTAAACCCTAAAAATGACAGGTATACTTTAAATAAGTTTTAATTTTACTTTCATCTAAGAACGTAGGTAGCTTAACGAATACTTACTGCCATATTTCGGCACTAACCGGGACCAACTACTTAACGTATCTTTCAAAGTACGGAGGCATTTGAGAGTTCAAAGCACAAAGGTAAAAATAACACTAAAAAGGTCAACCACCCAAAACGTGGATTATTATGTCTTCAATTTTCCTTATATCCAGACAAATTCGCAAAGAGTCAGTAATATTGTTTTTCTTGTGATCTGTTTGCTCCTATATTGCCTACTACAGAGAATAAAACACAAGAAAAAC
This sequence comes from Agonopterix arenella, assembly GCA_927399405.1. Lineage (NCBI taxonomy): Eukaryota > Metazoa > Arthropoda > Insecta > Lepidoptera > Depressariidae > Agonopterix > Agonopterix arenella. The sequence continues at coordinate 2,441,743 of OV656711.1, forward strand.
CGGCCAAGAGCGTGTCGGACACGCTCATGATAGGGTTCTGTAGCCATTGTATAAGTAGTTGCTGCTTTACTATTTCTGCACACATTTTGTTCAAAAGAAGTTTTTTTTTTTGTGACACTATTTGTGCTACAGCATTCGTTATAGTTTCCATTGAAAGTTCTTACTAAGAGCTACATAGTTTATTATTTTTAGATTTTTTACTTTAGTTTTTGAACAACGACCGTTCACACAATAAAGCTGGAAAATGCCTAAATATCTGCAAAAGTTTGTAACTACACCTGTAGGCCTCGCATGTCACCCCCGAGATAACGATAAAAATCGAGATGTGCCTCAATCTTTATTATTTTATGTATGCCAGAAAGAGCGCGCATAACGTTTTTCTCGTTTAAACGCTTTGTCGTGGGTGGCATGCTAGCCATGCTGAGCAAAAAAAAATGATTTATCGCCTTTCTCTTACACATCACAGTATCATCAGAGATCATTTATTTATCTAATCTAAACTATTATAAAACTGTAACAGGAAGTTTGTCTGTACATTGAAGATATTAACAAAAAAAAGTTACGATATGATTTTTAGGTGCCCCTGATTCCATATCATCAGTTTTTGGATTTTTTGTTTGCCTGTTTGTTTGTTTGTTTGTGTGTTTGTTTGTTTGTTTGAACGAGCATCACGCAAAAACTACTGAACCGATTTTGGTGAAACTTTTTTTGTTTGATAGCTTATGATCTAACTTCAAATCTGGTATATAATTTGTGAGGACAAAGTCGCGGGTTAACGCTCGTCATCTATAATTCTATACTTACAAAAGAGTTCTAATTGACTGACTGACAGACAACGCACAGCCTAAACCGCTGAAGATAGAACCATGAAATTTGGAATACATATTCTACAGAGGATGTAGGGGTGCACTAAGAAAGGATTTTTCGAAAATCGACCCCTAAAGAGATAATCCCCGGGGACGAAGTCGTGGGTCAAAAGCTCGTTTATCATAAAATTTTCGTTCTATGGGACAAAGAAAGATGTTTTTTCAGGGTACTTCTTAATATACAGACCATCGAACTGAACAACTTTCTCTATGGGACCATCATCGAAATGTTAAAAAAATAATACATTTGGCTCGAGTAGGTTTGTAGTTTTGTATGGAACAGCAGATTTTTTTTCGCTATTTCGATGTTGGTACCATGGATAAAGTGGTTAAGTTTGACGGTCTGATCATCCTCTTTAAAAGTGTCAGCATATTAAGAAGAACCTATAAAATCTCGGTTCATCTAGTTTGTAGGTACTCCCAATCCATGTCTTAAATCTGCTAATAAACTCTGTCAAATTAACTCTTAAGGGAGTAATTGAGGCGTGGCATAAAGACAGAGGTGGCGCGTTGCGGAGAGGTATGGACTCTCAATCATGAGGTGCGGGTTCAAATCCGAACGGACGACATGTCATGTACCAATGAGTTTTTCTAATTTTTGTACGTATTACCGACTGCTCTCAAACGGTGAAGGAAAACATCGTGAGGAAACCTGCATACGCTGAAGAAGAAATTCTGATGTGTATGTGAAGTTTACCAATCCGCATACAAACGCCCATACACCCTTAAAGTAGGCCTGTGCCCTGCAGTGGGACGTATAAATGCTGATGAGGATGACGACAGAATAGACGAAAGTATAAGAGTTCCTTGTTTGATTGCGGAACCCTAGAAACGTTTGTAACCCCCAAAGACCTGTAAGTGTCGCCAAAAAAACAAGTAATATTTATTGGAGACGAAAAACAGAGTGTCATTTCTTCTCGGCATTTCCCCGTGAGATTTGGGTCACAATTTATTATATCTCGTAGGTTTCCTACTCACGAATGTACTTGTGTACATAAATTGCGACCACAATCCCCTTTAGGGCAGAAACTTTATTACAACTACCAACTACGTTTAGAAGCGTGCGGAAAGACTTACCTTTAGCATATAAAACATCTTGGAGATCTGACGTTACCATAAAGGACGACCTAACTCTCGTCCTCTATGGACGTCACATAGATTATAAATAGTTCTATTTAAAGTACCAGAATCTAGTTCGGACTTGTATTAATATGATGACTAGACAACGATTATATACAGGGTGAAATTGATATCATTAGCATCCTTTTAAACTAAGATTCTTCCCATCGAACTGAACAACTTTTACTGTGGGAGCAAACCGATCGGAGCAAATAAAAAATCTGCTGTTCTATACTAAACTGCAATGTCGATGCGCGAGATCGCGACTCCAATGTATGCAACAGCTGATTTTTTTTTGCTCCGATCTGTTTGCTCCCATCAAGCTCCCATAGAAAAAGTTGTTCAGTTTGATCGATAGACTCTTAGTTTAAAAGGATGCCAATGATATTAATTTCACCCTGTATAAGTAATACATAATCATTATAGCTACGAGAAAACGTTCTTAGGAGACTAACCCTAACTTTTGGAGTATTTTAGTTATCACTGGAGGATGCAGTCAGCTCTGCATATATTTGTCTAACTCTCGCTAAACGAAACAGTTATTCGACGCTGGCGATGCCTGTTCACTCTTTTTGGTTCGCGAGCCACGACATTCGGTGCTTACTGCCTACCGACGCTTCTTTCACCCTCTACTTTGCCCATTAATATAGTCTGGAGCAGTTGGTATCACTTTTTCCTCTAGATATGACCAAAGTAGGCGACTTTCCTTCTTTTTATGGTTTGCAACAGCTCCTGGGACTTCCTGACTCATCCTAAAGCTTTCACATTAGTGACTTGTTGAACCCAACTAATTTGCAGCATTAATCAATAAAATTCATAAATTATTTTGTCAAAACCTATCCAAAATAATCCTCCTCTGGTTAGACTGCCTCAAACAAATGCAGATCAAAATTTTGTCTTCCTCCATGGAGTGTGTAATTCGATCTCTCCCCCTAACAAATAGGATCGGTATTCGCTACTAAAACTCTCCGCAAAACAAGAGAAAGCTACAAATGATTTTTTCCCCAGCACCTGAAAACAAAAGCTGGTAGCATTTTATTATAATGAAATGCCATTTATTTCTCCTAATGAGAGTTTTATACAAAAGATCTGTTGTTTATACGAACAATATTCCGCCGTGAATATTTACTTGCTCGGTTTCATCTGGGTTGCATAACGTTTGTTTAAAGGTTGGTGTGAATACAAAGTTGTTTTGTTTAGAATTAATGTTTAGCGTCCATTCAGAATATGCGGTCATCTGTATTTATATCTGTTTGTATAACTGTATACGTAACCTTAGATTAAGAATTTATATGGTAGAAGTAGTATGTTGTAGGGTTTCTGGCCGCATTATCTCTACAGCGACAAAAATGTTTGTTTTATGATTTTTTTTAACTCAGACATAGGCGCGCGCTGGAGAACGTTCGCACAAACAGCCGTGGTGCGTATTAGGCCGCTATATAGGGTCCTTCTAATATGCTGATACTTTTAAAGGGGATGATCAGACCGTCAAACTGAACAACTTTTTCTATGCTACCAAGATCGAAATCACGAAAAAAATCCGGTCTTCCATACAGAACGGCAAACCTACTGGAATCAAATGTTTGGGACAGCAGATTTTTTTTTTGCGATTTCGATGTTGGTCCTATAGAGAAAGTTGTGCATGATGGTCTGATCATCTCCTTAAAAAGTATCAGCATTATTAAGAAGGATCCTATGTGCGTCTGTTCGTACGTCCTCCAACGCGCGCGAGACTTGTTCTCTGTAGGGATATTTAATTATGTGATGAAAGAGAACTGAAAATGTAATTCTCGTACCTTTCAGTAGTTTTGAAATACCTCTGTGTCCAATAGGATCCTTTGACAATATAGTCATCAATAGATTAGGCTGGACCATTCATTACACTCAGATCCATCAATGAATTTTAATACATTAGCAAGCCAGTCCGACCTGAGCTTAGACCATATAACTGGGGACCAGCCTCGCGATAGCATTCCCCTCTACTAAGTTACAAGATCAATTGATCATGTACATTTATCAATTGATCATATCATTGCGGGACAATAACTTTAAACTAGTTCACATTGGGGTTCACATGAGACTATTCTAACCAATCAAAATTATAATTTAATGTAATGGAATAAAATCCTAAGTTGCGGATTTCACAACCACCTCGTCTCCCGCAAAAAGTGGCAGAAAAGTTTGTTAGTAGAATTACACGCGTTACTTGTCCATTCCATACTTACATGGTCTAAGGAACTGAGTCGGAATTCGGAACTAGTTTGGACAATATCAATCAGATTTGAATCTAACTAACGCCCCAACAAGATGATCTATTAAACTACAGAACCATACGAATTCGTGGAACGACACGCAATTGGCCAGTTTTTTTTATTCCGAGCACAATGCAAAAACAAAACGCGGGAACAAAGACGATGTCGGGCCTAATCAATCTCGAGTAAATAAATTCAGTATCTATCTGAAAGTAGGCTACTAAACGAATAAAAAGAATAAGTACTAAAAGTTTCAAAATGCTCTTTTTGATTTGTTTAATAGACTTTTGAGGTCTATTGTAAGCCTAACTTCTTTGTTAGCTACCCGCTTCTTAGGTTTCCTTTGTCATACCTATAAAGTTAATTAAGTTCACGAGATTTTACTTGCGACTTAAGTAAATCTTCCAAATTTTATACAGGGTGAAATTGATATCATTAGCATCCTTTTAAACTAAGAGACTATCCATCAAACTGAACAACGTTCACTGTAGGAGCAAACCGATCGGAGCAAAAAAAAAATCAGCTGTTGCATACATTTGAGTCGAGTTAGCATTGCAGTTTAGTATGGAACAGCTAATTATTTTTTTGCTCCGATCGGTTTGCTCCCATAGCGAAAGTTCTTCAGTTTGATGGGTAGACTCTTAGTTTAAAAGGATGCTAATAATATCAATTTCACCCTGTACTTTAATGGTTTTTACCCGCAAATTGTCCGCACCGGTTTCCAACATACATAATCATACATTATATTCACGCTATTATCCCAAAAGGGTAAACGAAGACTACGGCTACCCATCATTGTAGCGAGATAAAATAAACATGTGAATTTGAAGTTAGCATCTCTCCCAAGTAACTGAACAACTGTCGCAAAGTTGTTCAATTTGAACCTGTTTCGAAAAATAATCATAAGCTTTTAAAACATAAAAACTTTCATGAAAATCGATCTAATAGTTTTTGTCTGTTGCTCGAACAAACAAATAAACAGACAGACAAAGAGATCCATAAAACTGAGATTTAGAGTCAAGGATACCTACCTATTTAAACAACATATCGACACATGGTGTTAGTTTAGTTTTATTCATTGTAAACTGCAAACCAAATACTCTAAAACGTAACTGTAATAATAGGTATTATATGACCATTTTAACTGACATAACATTTTTCTCAGTGTCCTAAAAATATCTTGCACACCAAACTTGTGCACACCTGACTGCTTTTCTTACAAAGCAGTTAATAATGCCGAAATAAGTTATTCAAATTCTTTAATTCAATCTCTACATAGGACGACGAATAGTTACTGTATAATGTAATTGGTAACAAATTGGAACACATTTCCAACCTGCTCGTAACTTCGCGCACAGCTGGCTTGAACACGTTCCAGACTACGTCAGACGTTCAATAGAAATTGATAGTGAGAATAGAAAATAATAGCTAGGTAATATTGCAATTGAGTTACCTACGAGTATACAATCGTTAAAACATTATTTTATACGATACGAGCGTTAACCCGCCACTTCGTCCGCACAAATTATATACCAGATTTTAAGTCAGATCATAAGCTATCAAACAAAAAAAGTTTCATCAAAATCGGTTCAGTAGTTTTTGCGTGATACTCGTTCAAACAAACAAACAAACAGACGGACAAAAAATCCAAAAATTGGTGAAATGGAATCAGGGACACCTAAAAACCATATCGTAACTTTTTTTTGTTAATATCTTCAATGTACAGACAAACTTCCCGTTACAGTTTTATAATAGTATATAAGGTCTAAAAAAATTAGCTGAAACTATTTTAAGGGGATGATCAGACCATCAAATTGAACAACTTTCTCTATGGGACCAATATCGAAATCGAAAACAAAATCTGCTGTCCCATACAAAACTGCAAACATAACTTGACTGAAATGTATGGGACAGCTGATTTTTTTTTCACGATTTCGATATTGGTCCTATAGAGAAAGTGGTTCAGTTTGATGGTCTGATCATCCCCTTAAAATAATTTCAGCTAATTTTGTTAGACCTTATATAGAAGACATAATTATTTGTATTTATAACTGATTGTAATACAGGGTGTAACAAAACACCCTAGTAATACTTAAGGGGGTGCTTCAGACCATCAAACTGAACAACTTTCACTATGGAGCCAACACCGAGAAAAAATAAAAAGAATCGGCTGTCCCACACATTTGAGTCGAGCCGGTTCTACAGTTTTGTATGAAACAGCTGATTTTTATTTCGCGATTTCGAAGTTGGCTCAATAGGGAAAGTTGTTCAGTTTGATTGTCTGTAGCACCCCCTTAAGTATTACTAGGGTGTTTTGTTATACCCTGTATATGCATACGATAGACGTCCACTGCTGAAAAAAGACATCCCCCAAGGATAGCTACAATGGCCAGTCTTTCGCTATCCATCCAGCCATCCAACAGGTTTTTGCGCGTCTTCACCACGTCGTCGATAGCTTCAGATTACCCCAAATAGATACCGCATACAAAGCCGCCGACGCGCGCCACACATCTATGATTTTGCACTGATATAAGCAACGCCAGTGAGCGAGCTCGAAGTAGTGCGACCTTGAAATGGCCAATCATGTTGCATTGTTTCGAGTCCCGCTACCCGCACTTACCGCCAAAAATTTTGACTTCGGGCCTGTACAAAATTTTCAACATGCGGTGTCTATTGGGGGTAATGGGGGTATTTCGTACGATCGAAGATTGGCTCATTTCCAATTGATGTCATTAGCGAAAAGGAGAGACATGCTAGACTTGATCTTTTTATGTAAGGTTCTAAGAGGCCTTGTGGATTGTCCTCAGTTATTACGCAGATTTAATCTTAGGGTTCCTGCCAGATACCCGAGATACCTCGTATCAACACCACTTGCACCGCCATTCCGAAGAACAGTCTTGGGCTTTGTTTCTGTCGTGGCACGTCTTTTAGACTGTATAATAATAATTGCGATAAGTCGGCAGACATCTACTCTGACTCTCTCAATAGGTTCAGAAGGAACATAGTTTGAAGGAAGAAAGGGGAAAATACAATCAATCAATCAAATATACTTTATTTTACACCAAAAACATAAACAGTAAAATACAGAAATAAAATACAAGAGGCACAAAATAAGGCGGTCTTATCGCTAAGAAGCGATTTCTTCCAGACAACCTTAGGGTAGAGGAAACGGTGAAAAGAAGAAAGGTAGGCGGTGTTTCCAGAAAAAAATATCAAAAATCGGCAGTTATTAGTAAAAACAAAAAGTAAATATACAAAATAAACCTATTATAAATACATATATAATATACATACTCATATAAATATATATATATATATACACACATACATCATACATAAATACGCGTACTACACAACAAAATACTATAGGAAAACATGAACCACAGACATAGGAAAAAATGTACCTATGGAAAACAGATCGAGGGTCAGTTCAGTTATCAAGGAAATGAGACTTAACTTTCGACTTAAAAACATTCAAGGAAGGTGCACGTCTGATCGACTCTGGCAACAAGTTCCAAAGCCGAACGGCATGCACGGAGAAGGAATAGGTGTAGAAATTAGTGGAGTGGATGGGCATATTGAGGGAGAGGTTTTCAGAGGAACGCAGATGACGGCCAGTGGTGGAGGAAGAGAAAACAAAGCGTTCCTTGAGGTAATTAGGGGTCATGGGATTGAAGAGGATGGAGTAGAGAAGGTTAAGGATGTGAGCTTCCCTACGACGTTTGATCGGGAGCCACTTAAGTCGGGCGCGGAATTCCGACACATGGTCGTACTTACGCAGGCCAAAAATAAACCTAATGCACAGGTTTTGGAGTCGCTCGAGTTTATTAAGTAGCTCCACAGTCAGGTCAAGGTAGCAGGAGTCAGCGTAGTCTAGGATGGGTAATAGGAGGGATTGTGCAAGCGCAATCTTGGTGCTAGTGGGTAGAAAATTGCGTAGTCGTTTTAAAGAGCTATAAGCAGCAAACATCTTCCTACTGACTTCAGCGACCTGAGGGCCCCAAGAAAGCGTGTTATCGAAGATAATGCCCAAGTTTTTAACAGTAGTACTGTAGGGTATGCATATACCATCGAATACTACAGGTGGTAACTGGTCAAGAGGAATCCTCGAAGTAAACCATGGACTCCCTATGACGATAACTTGGGTCTTGTTGGGATTTACCTTAAGGCCATAAGACAAGCTCCAGTCACGAATGCGGTTTAGGTCGTCATTGGTGGTATTAATGGCTTGAGAGAAATTATCCATACACGACTGTGAATATATCTGAAGATCGTCTGCATACAAGTGGTAGGAGGAAGTGAGTTGAGAGGTGATTGAATTAATGAAAAGAGCGAACAGGAGGGGAGATAGCACGCCACCCTGCGGCACGCCTGCAGAGGTATCACACCATGAAGAAAAGGTGTCTTCAACCTTTATACGCTGCCGGCGCCCAAACAGGTAACTATGAAACCAGTCAACTACCGTTGGAGATATGTTAAGAGTACGTAAAAGTCCTAACAAGATATCAAAGTCAACATTATTAAAAGCGTTGCTGAAATCCAGCAATGTTAGAACGGTAAGTTGTTTGTTTTCTATTCCGAAACGAATGTCGTCGGAGATTTTAACTAGAGCTGTAACCGTACTATGACCAGGTCGGAAACCGGACTGATAAGGATTAAGGAGTTGGTTGGAAAATAGGAGAAGGATAACGGAAGGGAGTTTGCTCATTGTATTGTATCCACCAAGTTATCACTGCAATTGTTATTTGTCACTTCCTCATTTCGTTTATTTTACTTTTTAATTTTCTAAAATATAATAATAAACAGTACCTAAGTTATTTGTCATCTGAGGTCAATGTTTCTCTTTCATTGGGTGAAACGTTCTGTTTTTTTCCTTTTGTGACTGTAAATTACGCATGTTGTGTTCACCTTTAAGTGGTTATGCATTTAGCTTAAGACGTAGTTAACTATCACAATGATTGTATGAGTGTAATAACTGTAAGTGAATCAAATAAATAAATAAATAAATAAATAAATAATCTGTGTCCATAGCCGAGTCAGAGTAGCCGACATAGCCCAAAGAATTGCTAAACTAATGCGGCAATGGGAGGGGTAGGTATATTGGTTATAGAACCGATGGCCGATGGGGCTGAAGAATTCTCGGTTGGCAACCACGTACCAGAACTCGCAGCGTAGGTAGGCCCTCCAGAAGGAGGCCTAACGACGGCGAAAAGCAAAAAAAAAAAAATCTATACCTTTACCATTTTTACTATGTTAAAAAACAAACAGAAAACTTTGTTTAGTATGTAAAGCAACCCCTTTAAAAGCGACGAAGTAATAGTATAACATTATACCTTTCAGTCAGTTACTTCAAGTCAAAGAGAATTCTAAAGTTGCACCAGTTACTTAGCGACTCAACTTTTGCTACTAAGTTTAAATAGTTTGAAATGGGAAGAAACGAGATATAACACGCTTTTAGTTAAATTGAGTTAAATAACTTTAACTGCAAAACAGGATAGTTAGGTATAATCATAACCATCATTCAGACTTCAAATCAAATCAAATATACTTTATTTTACACCAAAACATAAACAGTATAAAAATACAGAGAAAAAGAATACAAGAGGCACAAAAGTCTTCATAGATTTTACTGCTGGCAGGTCTTTACTTCATAATCGATGCTTTTCCTTTCTTCGTATCGATTGTATGTTATTGAGTTTGTCTACGCGATATTATTTTGGGACACGTGCAAATGTCTGTGGGATTGAGCCATATCTGACAATCAATATCGGTGGTGTGGGCATTTTTCCCGGATGTCTTAATTATACATGGGTGAAGCGCATCTTCTACTTAAAACTGCAGGTGGGCAAACGGAAACAAGGCGGCCAAATCTTGCGGTATAAAGATGTGCTGAAGTGTCACATGAAGAGATAAGACGTTGATCCGTCAAGCTGGGAGACTGGCTAAACTCTAGCCACATTAGAGGCATACTGTGAACACTAAGGAACGAACCTTGATGGAAAACGCGACGAGTTGAAGGCCCGTCCACCTGCATTCATCCATTATAATCTAGTCCGACGGGTGCTGACATGCAGAGAGTATGGCCGCATATTTACTGCCAATATCGTGTACGTCAGCCAGCTGAGAGCACAACAACGCTACTACGAGCTTGGAATAAACAGTTGCTGTAGCCGATAACGGTCATAATAATAATTATGACTAAGTTTGACTTAAAACTCAACTGCCTCCGTGGTCTAATGGTAAAGAGCATTGGCTCTCGACACGGAGATCATGGGTTCGATTCCCACGGGGACACTTAATGAAATGTCACTTTGTGCATTTTTCCCCAGTTGGTTAGGACATTGCAGGGTGAATCGCCTGATTGTCTGAAAAGAAAAATGATTCCGTGCTTCGGATGGCACGTTAAGCCGTTGGGACCGACTACTATCTCTGATGGAAGTAGTCGTTACATCAAAATGACGTCAGAGACCGTAAGGCGGTCTGAAATAAACTCTGACACCCTGGTGTAGCCCTGGCTCTGCCCACACGATAAGAAGAAGAAGAAGTTTGACTTGCCTTATGGTGCAAACATTTGCCAATCAGCATTGATGCTTGTTGATTGTCCAGTACATCTCTCGGGGTGGATATTCTGTACATCTTTATACACGGGGTCAGCTTTGCCAATCATGCGACGCCATTATCAGGTCTTTGGTAGATATCTTATTCGCGGAGTCCTAAAGCTTTCATGTTTCTCTGGACATTCACCAACCAGGTGGATTTGCGGGTTCCCCCTTTTCTTGGAAAGTCAGTCTTTCAGTGGAAAGGCACTTCTTAGCGAAGTATTATTCTGTATGTGGTATATTTCTAATATTATCTCCGACTAACTCGTCTAGGAACATAGTCATGAGCATATACTATGCTATGCTATCGTTTACGGTACTTCAAACGTTCTCTCATGAACTTATAGTGAAGCCAGCGCTTCAAAACGCGCTCGCGGCGTCAGCGATGAAAGTTGAGATTGCTTCCGATGTTAGAGTTTATCTAGAAGTCTATCTGGCTTAACGTTAGTTTACATGGTTTGAAGATAAAATAAAAAATATAAAAAGGTTTTTTAAGTAAACAATTAGCTCATAGTTGAGTAACAAATGTCGAGTCGAATGTCAATAGTTTTTTCTTTTTCTAGTTTTACTTATCACTGTCGTGTGGTGTAGAGATTTGCCAATCAGCAGCGTTTCAGATTTTCCAGGGTGCGAATCCCGATTAGTCCAGCGACTAATCGGGATTCAATCTCTCCGTACCTGACTGACATCAACAAACAAAGTTATGACTTGATCTTGATGAAACTCTTGTCGGTGGAGTATATTCGCAATGTTAGATACTCAGTTAGATAGCTCTGTTTAAGTCTTTCTCTGCGTCTCTTCCCTTCTATTTTCCCATCCAATGTAGTTTATAAGAAATTGTTGAGTCATATCAAGTGTCCGATCATTTTCCTTCTCCGGTGGTCATCAATATACGTATGGAAAAACATTCTTTGGGACGATGGTCTATTATCATTATTATTACAGAAACGACACTACTCAACGAGCGCATCTCTGGATGGAAAAAAATAATATTTGCGAAGATTCATGTAAACAACTCACATAACAAAGTGCAGCTTAGGCGTCTTATGTAAACTGATGTTTTTAAATTGACTTACTTTCCTTCTTATGGGAGCTTTTGGATATGAGTCTAGGCTCTAGGAGCTAAATAGTGTCTAGAAAAAAATACTTCTTTGCAGCAGCATTTATGCAGGGACGGTGTAACAAAACCTTGTTATATAACTTAACTAAGTAACTTTCACCATGGAGCCAATGGCAAAATAATATAAAAGAAATAACTGACTCCTACATTTGAGTCGAGTAGATACAGCAGTTTGTATGAAACAACAGATTTTTTAATTTTTTCTCGATGTAGGCTCCACGAGAACCCGTTGGATGAGGGCAGCACAGGACCGGTCGTTGCGGCGATCCTTGGGGGAGGCCTATGTCCAACAGTGGACGTCCATCGGCTGAGATTATGATGATGATGATGAAGCTCCATAGTGAAAGTTGTTCAATTTAATGGTCCAAACCAACCCTTTAAATATTACCAGGGTTATTAGAGAGCTGAAAATGTTGTAAAGTCGATTGGGTCATTTATAATAATAACCCGAAACTGTAATATTCAAATATTAAAATAATATTAACTCTGCACTACAATTTTCAGGAAAACTAAAATATAGGTCAATTTTAATAAAAGCAATAATTCTGCAGTTTGTAAAATTATTCTCGCAATTGTTTCGACCGGTTAGTTTATTTCACAGAAATGAACTTTAAATCTGAGATTTACAGGTTTAATTTGGATACAAGGTATACTAGTTGTAAGCGCGAATTCGTACTCCCATAGAAACTGAAATATGCACCGTACTTACTTAAAAACTTTTAATACTAGGTATAACTTTTGATTAAGTTAGCAACTAAATAAACACTATTATTAGGAATATACGAGTACTCCAAGTCATCCTATAGACCAGTCATTTTACGGAGTTTTGTTAGGAGAGGTGGGAAGTAATTATTAATTGGACTTTTAAACTGTAAGCGGCACCATTTAGTGACAAAAGGACTATTTGAAAACAAATTACAAAAAATTCGCTACGCAACATAGAAATCAAAATTGTGAGTCCCAGAAGGCTTTTAAATTAATAATTTTACAATCTACATTATTTTTGAACAATAAAATAAGCATTGAAATTAAAAAAAATGAGATTTTTATTAGAAAATACGAATGTATTTTTCAAAACCTTCTAAGTAGACAACAATATTTATACCACGTTTGAAGTATGTATAACGGTAATGCCTTAAATATGTGCATAAAAACATTGCTATCATGTTTTTTATAACGAGATAATAGCAAAATTTCAAATTTAGCACTGTTGCTGACGGGATTATTTTTAAATTTCGTACATTACTAAGCTCAAATTGGCTCTTAAATATTATACCGAATAAAATATCAGAGTTATTAATTAGTCCCGGCTCAAACCGTAAAATGACTGGGCTATTACTACCGTATACATCCTAAGGTCCGGGTTCGGAACCGCACGGATGACATGCCATGTACCACCGTTTTTCTAACTAAGTACCTACGTAATACCGACTTCTCATAAACAGTGAAGGAAAACATCGTGAGGAAACCTGCATACTTTGAAGAAGAAATTCCGATGCGTATGTGAAGTCTACCAATCCACAATGGGCACGCGTGGTGGACTGACGCCCATACAACCTCCCTGAGGGTAGGCCTGTGCCCTGCAGTGAGATGTATTAATTATAATAACAATAATGCCTATAATTATACAAGGCTGTGCTGTGATGATCACATACCTCAAGCCTAAAATTTTCTTTATTCTTTTTTTAGGCACTGACACATATCCTAGTGGAAAGATATAGTACAAGAGTCTTTAAAAAATTTGCTTGCCACCCTTGTTGCAATCCCTGATTATATACCCTCAATACAATAGGGATGATGACTGGTCCTGGAAATCCATATATTATGACCAATTACAGAAATAGGCTAAATTTAATAGCAAAATGTTGAAACGAAATTACAATTAAATAGAAAACAAAAACTTATAAGCTATTGAAAAATGTTTTTTATCATCTTCTATCTCTTTCATGCAAAACAGGTGTTTGTATGACACGTCGCGTCGTCATGATTTGTATGACAATACTCAATTATGACGTCTTGTCGTTATGCCTCTCGCTCTAATCGTAAATTTTGTACACTTATATTTCATTTATTTTTAAAGATATCCAAAAATTTATTTCTCTTTAGTGTTTAAGATATCAAGCAGGAGCAGGTAGCGGGGAGCGACTGGATGAGGAAAGCCGAGGACAGAGTTTTGTGGCACGCCTTGCGAGAGGCCTATGTCCAGCAGTGGACGATGATAGGCTGATGATGATGATGATATCAAACCGTTTTTAAAAAATAAATAAAAAAAATTGTCATCATCCCTATTGTTTAGGCAATAAATTAAAGCTAAACTTATCAGCTACACGAAGAAATAAGATTTCCTGTATAATGACGGACGAAACATAAGTTTGTCGTATTAATTTTGGTCGTACAAATGGGGAAAATTTACTCGAAAACTGTTCAACTGATTTTGATGATTCTTTCACTTCTTCTCTTTTCTGGAAAATTTTTGTTGCATAATAAAATAGCACAGCAGGAACAACATTTCAGCAATGGTCCGCCACACACAGACGGAATCCTGATTCAGGATTCAGTGTTGTCAACTATGGTTACAAAAAATACTAGAGTGCTGTTTAAAAAATGCCTAAAATAAAAATGTATGAAACGCCAAATGAATGTCAATTGCATTATTTGGTATTTATTAAAACGAAACAAACAATTTCTATACATGATAATTACTATCATGTGATGAGGTCATGAGGTTACGATGATGATTTGTAAATTATATTTTCAATATTATGCAACTACAACGTGTTAATGAATTAACGCAAAACTAAAAATTAGTTTGTTTAGAATCAAGAGCAGAATGGAATTATCATGTTTAAACATAGGTAATTTCTTTCAAAATATTAAATAATTTGTTAGTCAAATTTTAAATTTACTGAACCCGATGTCAACCCACCGCACGGGCACACTCACCCTACTTACTATTAAAACAAGATTATTAAAAAGTATCCATGAGGACGTTAGCGCTTTCATTCATTGCTCAAATGATAACAAATCATTTTTGCCTCAAAACTTTAAATGCGAATAATTTTAAATTTTAACTATCAAAATAATGAAATTATTGTTTCAATCTGATTATTTTGTTATAAATCAGTTGGGGTGTATGAGGTTTTGCGCTTATTCATTAACAAGTTGTATATCAAGAGATTATCGATAGTTTTAACATTAGACGTAATCTGCATACAAAATGGTATGAACCATTATCACACAAGCGATTTTTGAGCGTAGGCGATTTCGCAACTACACCGCAACGATACGGTATCGTTCCATCAACGCTTACGCTCAAAAATCACTTTAAAATACACCACCTAAGACATCAAAAAATCACTAGATCTAGTGAAAAAGTCTCTGAAAGCGGCAACACTCTATACGGAACTAATTCCGAATCAGGTTTATTACGGATGTATGTGGTGAACCTAAAACGATTGTGACAGGTTTCAAACAAGTCAAGAAAAAGATTGCCTAAACATGATACGATGTGATAAATTATACTTAGAGAAAACAGATTTCGAGAGTCACGTTGCAGGTTCTGACCCGAGAACTCGTCTCGCGTGGATTTCGCGCGTCGCGTTTTTGCCTGCCACGAGGCTCCGCAATCCTCAATCTCTTCTTGTTCTTGACCAAAAACAATCCCTGAGATTGGGATAGATTCTCCCATAAACACTTGACACTGGCGGAAATGCAGTGCTAACGCATAAGCAAGAGTCCATTAATTATAAATACAAAAAAATACAAAAAAGCAGATGTCGTTAGAAAGTCCAACAGAAAATACGATTAGAAGTAAATCCCTTTTATACCAATCCATTTCGAGCTCATTTTAAAATAGATTTTCCAACATTTAACAATACAATCCAGTTTCTTTAGACCTACAACCGATAATCTGATAAAAGATCTAGAAATACTGGTTTATAGGTATCATCAGAAGGCTTGACCATCATAAAATGACTGTAAAAGATACTTTAGTATTCCATCTAAAACCTTTACACGTCCCGAATAGACCCAAACCCTAACCGAATTAGTGATATCCATTATATATGCGCATGCTGAAATTTTAGACAATAGATTCTATTAATCATCAAATTCATTTCAAAAACGACTTAAAGCACTTTTAGGAGACAGGGTAAAATAAGCTTTAAAGTTAAGACGGTTAAGTATAGGATTGCTTACGTTAATTAGAATTTTAAAAGTGATCGCTAGATCGGTTTTAACTCAACAAATCTCATTAGGATTACGTAATTTGTAAAGAGGAGTTAAATCTTAGTACATAATTATGTCACGGCTTTGGGATTTGATTAAATTACGACTTTATTTAAAAGGTTTCGAAAGGTTTTTTTCTTTGTTTTGTGAATCTACAAATAAAACGGTTAGGTAGTTACCATAGAGATCTAGAGAGATGCCAACCAACGCGCTGAGTACGAACCCTAGTGTCGCATTACCACCAGTACCACACGATAGAAAGTATTTTGTTAGCTTGAATGCGCTCATTACCCATTGCGGTATCAGAACTCAACGTTCTAATAATCTTTAGTACTACGCAAGCATTGTAAACTATTTACACATAATATCTCGACTGGCTTTCAGCCTTATAATATATTGAATCCTTACTGTCGCGAGCAATGTGTTCCGTTTTTGCGCATATTGCTGCGACACTTTTCACATCTCCCTTTAGTTTTTGTGATCTGTGGTAGTTACTAATGAAGCTTATTTTTTTGCTCCAATCGGATTGCTCCCATAGTAAAAGTTGTTCAGTTCGATGGGCAGACACTTAGTTTAAAAGGATGCTAATGATATCAATTTCACCCTGTATAGTGTACATTCTACACTTTATTGTGGCTGTATGTTAAAATATTCTACGTAGATCCCATATCAACTACCTTAACACAAAATATTAATTTCAAACATGATTAGACAGCTTCTAATTTGACTTGGGAATTTACTAAGTACGTAGGTACGTAAATTGATATCAGACTCTGGATTAAACGTCTCCAGAATTTCACAAATTACATGAATATAGGTATAATTAGAAATTGATATCAATCAGAGAATTCTACCAATCTATTTGTTATACAGGGTAGAAACTGATTGGCAACACAGTAATACATATATTCTTTGGTAATACCATGTTTATAAATCTTACCGACGTACCTGCGCAGTTGAATAGCGCTCGCCAATAGCTTTCACGTGCCCGTCACCGGCAAAAAGTCCGTCAGGCTATTCAAAGCGAAATATAGAAAGATTGAGTAGCACCCGATTTTGTACCCTTTGACTTACTTTTCAATTACTAAAGTGGCTTGCTGCCCACACGATAAAGAAGAAGAAATACGACTTCGGATTTTGATGAGGACTCCTGGTCCGATCTGCGCAAAGCCGCAAAGTAAGATTGAATAGTGGACCAATTTTCCTGGTCTTACTGGTACCATAGAGTACTATAAGAGGGTCCTTCAGACCACCAAGCTAAACAACTTTCACTTTGGAACTAACATCGAATTCTACGGCGAAATCATTGCGATGCGGCCCAGCACTGTACCGTGGCATGGCCACACACTAGACACCTCATAAAAACGGGCTCGTACTGAAAAGAAGAGACTAGCAAGTGTATACTGAGTGAGTGCAAGTAACAGAGAAATATACTACTGCTTATTGTCGTGCAACTCCCGTACCGCCGAGAGGGGGTGAGGTTAAAATTGGCGTGACGCCGTGTATCATAAGTTAGGTCCGCCACATACATCCGGAATAAACCTGATCCGGAATTAGATTCCGTATGGAGTGTTGCCGCTTTCAGAGACTTTTTCACTAGATCTAGTGATTTTTTTATGTCTTAGGTGGCATATTTTAAAGTGATTTTTGAGCTTAGGCGTTGATGGAACGATACCGTATCGTTACGGTGCAGTTGCGACGTCGTTGCGGCATAGTTGCGAACGCTCAAAAACCGCTTGTGTGATAATGGTTCATGCCATTTTGTATGCAGATTATGTCTATTGTTAAAACTATCGATAGTCTTTTGATATAGTTTCATTAATATTGGAATACAATTTACAAACCATGATCGTAACATTCGTAACGTCATGACTTCATCACATGATAGTAATTATCATGAACTTATAGAAATTGTTTGTTTCGTTTTAATAAATACCTAAAAATACAATTGTCATTAATTTGGCATTTCATTCATTTTGATTTTAGACATTTTTTAAACAGCACTACTCTAAGTAATTTTTGTAACCATAGTTGACAACACTAAATCCTGAATCAGGATTCCGGATCGCAATTCCGTCTGTGTGTGGCAGACCTTACCTAGGTATTCTTTCATAATCTGTGGCTTTTAAAAACACGAGCTTACGATTCTTGAACGAGACCTAAACAAGATGGCGTTTATACACGCGCTGTTCCGCTCGCACGCTCGGATTCACGCTCGGCTACCCTAAAGATACCCTTGAAGTGCGGCGGTGAGGTGCGTTAAGTATCAAGTTAGACGCTGTACCCTGTATCCTCCGGAGGACCCTCAGGGTTTTGCAAAAGTGAAAATAACAATTTAAAACTTTAAAGGGGGTTGTTTAGACCATCAAACTTAACAACTTTCACTATGGGACCAAAATCGAAATCGCAAAAAAAAAATCAGCTATCCCATTCTTCTTCTTATCGTGTGGGCAGAGCACTGGTGGCAGCTATGATGTTAGCTATATAGGTGTCCCATAAATTTAGATCGAGCAGATTTGTAGTTTAAATTAAAAAAAAATCAAAATAATTTTATTTCAGACACAGTCCATAGATTGGAAAGATTGGATTGGAAAGATTTAAAAAACTTTCGTCTGATGTCGCGATTGCGAAGGCTGGTCTCCGTATAGAACAGCCAAAGAAAATCAACCCTCGCATTTTAGTTAAACACGTTCCGGTTGAAATGGACGATAACTTTTTTCTTAAGTGCCTTTTTCAGCAAAACATTTTAGATGAAACACCCGTTACTGAGGATGAGTTTAATAAAACGACTAAAATAGTGCGTACTAAACGTTGGGGTGACTCGAAATTTAAATGGTTAACAGTTGAAGTCTTAGCGACCGTTCGTAAACACTTGATCGATACCAAGCAAAAATTGTTCATCGATTGGGACACGTGTCACTTCGATGATCAAGTAGACGTCTCGCGTTGTTTTAATTGTCAACAGTACGGTCATATAATTAAACATTGTACTCAACCCGTTTGTTGTGCCTACTGCGCGGGGCCTCATGAGTCTAGGTCATGCATGGCTAAAGACGCTAGTGATTTTAAGCCTGTCTGCGCATCTTGCAAATGTTTTAAAAAACCATCAGATCACGCTTCGGGTTCATCAAATTGTCCTATGTATAAAATTAGAGTAGATAATCTTGTATCCCGCATCAACTATGGATAAGCTAATAATAGGCCAATTAAATCTTCATAACAATAAGATTGCAACTTTAGAGTTAGATAGGCTCGTTATTGATTATAACATAGACATAGTCTTAGTTCAGGAACAGTACCAGCTTACTGCTTTAAAAAATAAACTTTTACAAGTATCTAAGTCGGCTCTCGCTGGCATTTACATTCCGCGCGCTAACTTCACAGTCACAGCCTTAAACAATCTCTCTACTACGCACTGCGTCGTTGCGGAGGTCTCCTGCCCTTCCTTTACAATTTACCTTGTTAGCTGCTATTTCCAACACGCCGATCCTGCTACTCCTTACCTCTACCATTTGCGATCCGTCCTACACTCCTTGGCTGGCCGTAGGGCCATCATAGGAGCTGATACCAATGCTTCATCTCCCTTATGGCATGGCAAACTGCGTACCTTTGACGCTGTGCGTCGCACAGCTGTGGAAGAGTTCATCGCTGAGCTCAACCTCTATACGTATAACACCCCTGATGCACCACCTACATACAGCAGCCCTTCAGGCGAGTCCTCTATTGACGTCACATTTTCTAATGTGGACGTTCGCATAGATTGTTGGCGCGTCATTCCTGATGCGTCTTGTAGTGATCATCGCCTGATCGTGTACGAGTATATTCCGCGGTCGCAACAAGTTCTGCCTGCTTCATTACCTAACTATAGTTATAAGACTAGAAATGCTGATTGGTCATTGTTTGGCTCACTCTTTGTCTCGCTTGCTGATGGTTTTACTCGGTCGGAATTGACTCCGATTGAGTGCGCCGAAGTAATGACTGAAACATTTACATTTTGTGCTGACGTAGCTTTGGGACGTACAAGTGCAACCTTAACACGTAGATGTGATTGGTGGAACGATGACTTAGTTAGACTTCGTAGAGTGTTTAGGCAAGCTCGTAGAAAATATAATAAAGTACGTAAATCGGATGCTGCCTCGGAGGATCAACTGGTAAATGCGATTGGGGACCTTAGAACTGCTAGGTCTCACTATCGTGCTGCCGTTCAACTGTCTAAGAAACAATTACTGCAGCGTATGGTAGCAGCACTCGAGAGGGAGGGGCCGTGGTCTCCTCTTTATCACGAATGTAAAACTAGCAAAACACCTGCTTCTACATATTATTCAAATATAAAAGTAAATGACACCCATACTATCGGGGTCGAGGAGACGGCGGCTGCTCTTTTAGGTTCACTAATTCCGGATGATTCACCTGAAAACGACAGCGATTATCATCTTGAAATAAGAATGAGAGCTGCTGAATTGCCTGAAACACCATCTTCTTGTTTACCGTCTCTTGATGAACTGCGAAATGTCGTGGGATCTCTGCCGGCGGGTAAGGCTTCCGGTGAGGATAAGATTTCGAATCGGATGATTAAGGAGGCTTTTAAAGTTGCCGGTGAGTCTATTCTAACAGTTTTCAACCGTTGCATTGCTGGGGGAGTTTTTCCTAACTTATGGCGACGTGGTTGCATTAAAATAATCCCCAAAGCCGGTGATAACCCCCCTGATGATCCGAAGTCTTATCGACCTATTACCCTTCTTCCATCTTTGGGTAAACTCTTGGAACGCCTCGTTGTCCCTCGGTTAATTCCAGGAGGACCTAAGTTCAGTGACAGGCAATTTGGCTTTACCATAGGGAAATCTACTTCAGACGCGTGCTTACTTGTGAGAGAGGCGGTAGAGCTCTCTGAATATAGCTATATCGTCGGTATATTTCTTGATATTTCGGGTGCCTTTGACAATGCATGGTGGCCAATGCTTCTCCTAAAGCTCAAAAATAGAGGTTGTCATCGGAACATCTACTCACTTATTTATTCTTACTTTACGAACGGAGTTTCAAAGTTGAGGCTTGGTCACCATGTAGTGTCCAAAGTGCTGACACAGGGCTGTCCTCAGGGCTCTGTCCTTGGACCCTATTTATGGAATATAGGTTTTGATGATTTTCTGACACTTCCTTTCCCTCAAAGCTGCTCGCTAATAGGATACGCCGATGATGGTCTCCTGCTCATACATTCCAATACTAGAGTAGGTATCGAAAGACTGGCTAGCAACTGCCTGCAGCAAATAACAGATTGGGGATACAGAAATCGTCTTCAGTTCGCCCCGCATAAAACATTCCAACTATTGCTCAAAGGGAACCTGAAAGTACCACCACGAATAAAATTTCAAGGCATTAATATTAAAAGTAAAGATTCTGTTTCCTATTTAGGCTTTCATTTGGAACGTAATTTTAGCTTCGTAAATCATATCAAGACAATAGGAGAGAAAGCCAAAAGTAATTTTTTGAGTTTAGCGCGTATTTCCACCTCGACATGGGGTCTTTGTTACAAAACACTTAAAATAATATATTCCGCAACATACCTCGGGTGCATGTGTTATGGAGCCCCCGTTTGGGCAGATAGGTCGGCTATTGGCGCTGCGCGCCGTAAGTTACTTCAAAGTCAACGTTTAGCCTTGATTTTCCTGTGTAAAGCATATAGAACGGTCAGCACCGAAGCACTCCCCGTTCTAGCGGGGGTGGTTCCCGTAGACTTGGAAATACAACGCCGCGCGGCCAATTACTTTCGTTCAAGAAAAGTTTGTCATAACTTCTTAAAACCTCGCGACCGAAATAGAATTAGTAAATTATTTAACTTTGATTGCAACATCTTTGATGAACTTTTATTAGACTGGGAACTACGGTGGCAAGGGTCTACAAAGGGTCGACATCTATACCAATTTTTTCCATCTGTTCGCGATCGTCTTGACAAAGCGTGGCTAGAGGTGGATCACTGCGTAGCCCAATTTCTTACTGGACATGGTAACTTTAAGGGAAAGCTATTTTATTTTAAATTGGTTGCGTCACCTTTATGTGAATGTTCTGTTGACAGTAACGAGTTCGAACAGACCGCTCATCATATTCTTTGGGAGTGTGAGCTCTGGTACGCCGAGCGCCAGACCATGCTTGACTCAATAAAATCGTTTTCTGGTGTCCCTTACTACATGGATCTTGTTGCGACTAGGGATAACTTCCGTGCGTTTAGATGTTTTTGCCATACTTATTACTGGAAGCAAAATAGGTCATAGTTTCAGTACAATGTTAAGTTCATATTGTTTTATTTTGTATTTTTGGTGCTTTTGCGGTCGTGTCTTCAACACTGCCATAAATGATCTCTTGAATTGGCTCTCTAATAGCCATGTTTTTTCCTTCTTATTGCTGTCTCCCGTTTGCAATGGAGGGAAGTCGGATATTTCGTTTTCCTACTCCTCCTATCTTCTTTGATTAATTCATTGCGGGTTCCAAGACAGATTAGAGTCATCCCCCGGGCTCGCTGGACTTCATTGTCCAGTGTTGTGAATGGTCGCCGCTGTTGATCCTGGCTTACAGGAGTTACAGCGGTGGGAATGTGTGGTGGGCCTATGCCCGTTAAAAAAAAAAAAAAAAAAAAAAAAAGTCCATAGATTGTTAGTATATACTTAAAAACTATGTTAGTACAGTATAATACATAACAGTCTTATAATTTAAAAATAGCCTTTTTTCTGATAGAGGGGGCAGTTTAGTATTGAAAAACTGTTTTTTTTTCGTGGTTTCAATATTGGTATCATAATGAACGTTGTTCAGTTTGATGGTCTATTATTAATAAGGGCTTGGTCAATGACCAAATAGCTACTGCGACCTGGATAGATCTATTGTAGCTGTCACCCTAGACCTAAAGGTCATTTCCTAGGCCCACGGACTTCATGAACCGTGTTAAGCTTTTGGAGGGGAGGTCCCTAATGTCAGTAGGTGTTATTATGTTTCCACCTAGATGGCGACTCCTGCTGTGAATGAGCACTTCGCATTCGCAGAGGAGGTGTATGGGCGTTTCCTCTGCTTCACAGCAGAATCTGCAAGTGGGTGAATCTACAAGCCCCATTCTGTGTAGGTGTTTGTTTAACTTGCAGTGTCCTGTTAAGGCTCGTACTAAGAGCCTTAAGTCGTTGCGGTTTGAATTGATGGCATCCGAGGTATGTCTGTTTGGAAAGCCGGCAACAAGTTCTTTCGCATGCCTCAGTCCTGGTATATCCGACCAGAGCTTACGGCTTTGGTCCACGGCCCATTCCTTTAGCACACATTTTGATGGTCTAAACAACCTCATTAAAAATTTATTTGTATTTTTGTAACATCTTGTGTAAGTAGGTATCTTTTCTGTGGCCCAGGTTAAGCCATCATGGACACTGACAGCACAAATTGGTCAAAGACTTTTCTCACGAGACACTAAGTATTTGACGAGATGTTCTAATTTTCCGAACAGTGCCTATCCGAGATAAGACAATTAAGTCTCCCCTTTCATGAAAAGATTAAAAGTGTGTCTAAAGGGACCACTTTAAGAAAATGATTAGTCCTTTGTGGTTCACTCAATTTTTTACGAACTGAAGAACCGTTTTTCTATGTGAATAATTTAGAAAATAGACTTTAAAAAAAAAGAAAAAAATGGTCTAGATTTTAATAAGCTTATTATTTTCTAAGTAAATGCGTTACATATTTTAGGCCACCAAACAGTTTTTTTTTTAATTTTTTTTTTACTGCTCACGACTATATTCCCCGACGGGGTAGTCAGAGATATTCTGAAACCTCAGGACATCCACGTTTCACTAGTACCGAAACTCTGTCCAGTGAGGGTGAGCCCGTGGTGGCCCAAGTGGCGTAAAAATATTTCCATAGAAAATGTCCATAACTTCTCGGCATGTATGGAACATGAATATTAGATATACAGGGTAAAATTGGTATCATTAGCATCCTTTTAAACTAAGAGTCTACTCATCAAACTGATCAACTTTTACTATGGGAGCAAACCGATTGAAGCAAATAAAAAATAAATTGTTCCATACTAGACTGCAATCTCGACGCGCGAGTTCGCGACTTAAAGTGTATGCAACAGCAGGTTTTTTTTTTGCTCCGATCTGTTTGCTCCCATTGTAAAAGTTGTTCAGTTCGATGGGTAGACTTTTAGTTTAAAAGGATGCTAAAGATATTAATTTCACCCTGTACTTACATTAGATTGAAATAAAAGCCATGAACTTATAGAACATTGAGCGGACTACCTAATGAGAAATTCTATAAGATTCATCACACACCTGAAGCAAGAGGTAAGTTCTGCAGCAGCAGATCACATCCAATTAACTTTTATTTTACTCTACATCTACACGTATTGCTTTCACTTATGTACGGTACCTTTAAGATTGGGTTTGTAATAACTGTGGACAGATAGCGCTAAATAAATCTCCACCGAAATGCCATTGGACCGCACGCGAATCACTGCAGAAATGATTAGCGCGTTACAGAATGTGTAAAACATTCTGAAACGCGCTAATCATTTGACAGCTCATGACAGACGTTTGACAGATTGTTCAGATGTTTCAGGCTGTCAAACCATCTTACCTCTTACTTCTTACTTCCTACTTCTTAATTCTTACTTATATTATAAATGTGAAAGTTTGTGACAATGTTTGTTAGGTTGTATGTTTGTGGCTCAATCACGCAACGGCTAAAGGAATTTGGATGAAATTTGGCACGCCGATAGAGTATGTTCTGGATTAACACGTAAGATAGAAAAAGTCGCGTGCATCAGCTAGTAGTAAATAGGTAAGTCAAGTTTAGCGCGAATTCAGCACAGTTGAATAATAACTGGATTGCAAATTTGATTAGAACTGAAATTGAATAAGGATTGAACTACGGTGATTTAAATTATAGACTAAGAGATAAGTGTTTATGAGATGTAGAGCATCTCTGCGATGGGGGTGGACCAGGTCTGCCTGCATAACTCCAGTCGGTTTAGAAGTTACTGATTTTTAAAGGTCAGTAAAAAATTAACAAAGCTGATCGTATCATATTATTGTAGTGTGCACTGTAGCTATGTGAACAGTACAAAAACTGACATGGTTCATCAGTCGGTTTAGGAGATACAGCCGTTCAAAGGTCCGACCTTCGAACGTCTCCTCAACCGACTGACAGTTAATTTCTTACTGACCTTTAAACATCTGTAACTCCTAAACCAACTGAAGTTATGCAGGCAGACCTAGTTCATCCCCATCACAAAGATGCTCTACACCCCATAAAAACTGAATCAGCCTTCTTGCTGATGGTTGCAAAAAGTACACTTATCTCTTAGTCTATTAGCGCGATTGGATGCCAGGGCTTTCCACCATCTTTCTTTTGTTCCTCAGTAAAACAGGTAGAAATATCTTTTTGTAACGTTTGATGAAAGATCACAATTTTCAAAAGCAACAAGTAAATAAAATTGCACCTCTACTCGTAACTACGTCGATGACATGATAATATAAAATAAAATAAAACATCCAGAAATAAACACACTAATAAAAATATTCCGCACTTGCATACTAAAAACGTACAAAAATAAAATTTTATAGTAAAATATTTTACAAAGTAAACTGAATTTTAAACAACAGCGACACAGAAAATAAATATACAGTACAGCAACTTCATGCAAGCGCTTGAATCGACGTACGCACACAGACAAGCACCACGTACACGGCTCTACCTCACCAGCATTGCAAGTACCGATTGACGACCATATTGCCCTAGTGCTCAACAGGTCCGGGTTTTTTATTTCTAATGCTGAAGAGGTTAAGGTACTTTGGGCACAGATTACATCGTAACAGATCAGAACATTCTCTTCCTTAGAAAACGATAAATTCTCACACTTTAAGTATGAACTGCCAGACGGTACCCGCAAAAATGTACCTAGTGAAGCTTTTCACACCGTTGTTATTACTTCGTACGACGCGACGCAGGCAACGTTGCAGTCCAGGTGGCGCTCGTCTGTGTGCGTGCCTTGATTCGAGCGCTCGCATGAAGTTGCTTTACTGTATATCTCTTTTCTGTGACAGCGATGCGCTGAAAATGTGGTTAAAATATATTCCGTGACAGGGTTCCGTGTTAATTGTACTCCGGTGTCGACAGAAAATCCTGTAAATTACTTTGTGGGAGCTTTCAATACATTTTAGTGGATTTTAATTATACAATTTTCGCCTATGTTTCCTATAGTTATTTCAATATTGTTTACTGCCTTTGACGAAGTTTTTTGTGGATTATAATAATAAAGACGATTATCAAAAACGAGCGTTAACCCGCAACTTCGTCCGCACAAATTATATACCAGATTTTAAGTCAGATCATAAACTATCAAACAAAAAAAGTTTCATCAAAATCGGTTTAGTAGTTTTTGCGTGATACTCGTTCAAACAAACAAACAAACAAACACACAAACAAACAGACAGACAAAAAATAAAAAAATTGGTGAAATGGAATCAGGGACTCCTAAAAACCATATCGTAACTTTTTTTTTGTTAATATCTTCAATGTACAGACAAATTTCCTGTTACAGTTTTATAATAGTATAGATAATATTCTATTATTTAAAGATAAACTATTATTCAGTAATCTTAATGTAACTCGAGGAGTCCTTAAGGTACGTCGCGAGGTACCTTGAGTTGACGTTCCATTCCTCCAACGGTAGTTCTTCTAATTAGTTTGTGATTCCTCCAGTTGACGTTTCACTATGACGTTTCTTTCCTCCAGTTGACTTTTCATTCTTTCACTCGATGAAGGAAATTACTCAAGTCGAGGACGTTTTTGACGACTAATCATACAAACTGTTTGAGTGGAGGATGGTTCGAGTGGAGAAAAAGGCAAGGAAACAACTAAGAATACTCGTAAGGGTGTTAGTGGCTAGAGTTTATGTCAGTGAACAATCAGTGAATAAAGATGATGTTATTCTGGTTTGACGAACCCTACGTTGCTGATTCGGGCTATTCATAACGATAGTGATTTTATTTTTCGAAAAAGAAAAAAAATATTTTATTACCATTTTTTTTTTTTTGGTTAAATTCGCCAAAAAATTATTTTCATATTTTTTCAGACTATCTTTGACGACCTCGTCAGGAAATAATACACTGACCTGCAAAACTAAGTACTTAATTTTTAATATTTAATTTTTTTCTGAACTATAGAAATTAGAGATTTAAAATAAAAAACGTTTTATAGCAAATACTATCAGCTTTCTTTGCAAATATTATTTGTAAATTAAACTTTTTTTCGAGTCCTTTTTATTTCGAAAGTATATTTTATGTACTGAAAAAGTTATTGCAATTTCAAAAGTGAGATACTTAGTTTTGCAGGCCAGTGTAGTTGTGTTGTGTAGTGTTTGTGTGGGTGTGGTGTAATGCGTGTATATCGTATAGAAGTGTGTTATGTTATAGTTCTGCTGTTGTACCTATGTTATGCTTTGCTGTATTTTTCGAATGAAAGAAATGTTGCTCCGATGATTGCATCGATATTCAAAATAATAAACGCTCTCTCTCTCTTTTTCCTCTGTTTCTCTTTCTATCTCCTTTTTTAACTTCAAGTCGCAGTCAAACGATTCACTATCTCTCTTTCTCTGTCTTCAATCACTTCCATACAAAGTGGAAACTACTTATACTTGCTGAAGTTGATATCATTGCCATCATTTTAAATTTCATGTATAAATTTTTGCAGATTTGATTGGAGATCTAGCTTTTTTGCTCCGATCTGTTTGCTCCCATTGCAAAATGTTGTTCAGTTTGATCGGAAGACTCTTAGTTTAAAAGGATGATTATGATATCAATAATTTTGCCTTAGAAAAAGTATATGTCTAGAATGAGCCTTACGCTTCTACAGTATAAAACAAAAGGGGCTAACTTTCTAAGGTTGGTGTGCGTGAGGCGTCATACAAATTATGTCTGTGTGCGTGTATATGGATAGGGTTTAGAGGCCTGTACTGGTTGCAATTTTTTTGACGTTTCGTAGCTTTGACTGTCAATCTTGACATATAACTTATTCAATAATTTTACCTTGTATAAAGAAAGTCTTATTACAGTTCTATTAAAGCTTGCTCAGCTAAGGAATGAACACTGTCACAAAACGCAAGTCATGTAAGAAATTGATACGTTTTACAACCTTCTCAAAGTTTCATAAATTTTTTTGAGTGTAGAATACTTTTATGAAAGTTATTATTTTGAAATGCAGTTCAAAAACTAAGCTTTTTATGAATATTTATTTAATTTTATTTCGTATACTTATTATTATTATTTTACTTTATTGTACCCATAAAATTACAGATAAAACAAATAAAGTACACAATGTTGAAGTTGAAGCAGCAGCCCGCAACAGACTCAGTCTTAAAGATTTAGTTGGGTATTTTTTTTAGAGATCTGTTACTTGGATTTAATTAAAAATTTTCGTCCATTTATACACACCAATTTTTTAATGTTATTCTAACATTTACGTTGAAATAATTTGTGAAATTTTAAGTGACACTATCCACCTATAGCTACACAGTTTAGCTTTATCATTGTTACCCCTGTGCTGTATTTGTACATGAATACAAATAATAATATAGACGGCCCGGTAGCACAGTCTGTAGTGAACCTGCCTGCTGTGCCGAGGGTCGCGGGTTCGAATCCCGCAAGGGACAAATATTTATATGATGAATATGAATATTTGTACCCGAGTCATGGATGTTTGTATCTATATATGTATTCTATATCGTTGTCTAGTCATCATAATACAAGTCCAGGTACTTTAAATGTGACTAGATAATTTGTGTGACAATGTCCAAGATATTTATTTATTTTATAAATTAATAAATAAATATTTAATTGCTGGTAAAGTTACATTACACATTTTGTTTCTTAGCATAATTGAGACTTAAATAAATATTGAAATAAAAATATACAGAGTGTAAGTGACAGCCTACCAAATACTGAAACAGTGAACTCAGACCATCAAACTGACCAACTTTCACTATAGAGTCTAACCTCAGGAAACGCGAAAAAAAAATCAGCTGTCCCATACAAAACTGCTGTACCTACCCGACTAAAATGTATGGGACAGCTGATTTTTTTTCGCATTTCCTGAGGTAGGCTCCGTAGTGAAAGTTGTTCAGTTTGATGGTCTGAGTTCACCGTTTCAGTATTTGCTAAGCTGTCACTCACTTACACCCTGTATACATTTCATTGTAGAAATATTATGTTTAGTTTTCAACCTTATATTTTTCAAATCGCTGTATTCGGCTGTATTAACAAAGTTATAATGGATATAAAAACTATCATGAAAGTTTGAGAACCACTGTACATTATGACTAAGCGATATTTCCCGCACGTTATTTTTCTTTGACATAAAAGTGACGATGATCCTACTGTAATTTCACAAAAACCTTTATGTCAATTTCCTGTTCGGCCATAGAGTGTGGTTCGTTCGAGTAGAATGAATGATAGCAGATTTACTATTGACATTTATTATACCTGTGCTTTAGAGCAACGTTAGTGGAAGAGAAGAGAATATAATATTTTTATTATTACTTGAACCATTATTTTATTCAGGGTAAATTTGGATAAAATGTTATTTTCTTTTATTGTAAAAATTCTATAAGTCTTTTTTTACCGTTTTATGCCGATTTTTGTTCATCATTGTTTATAGTAATCATTAAAGACATTTGCTGCGATGTTTTCTTGCTACTTTTTCAGCGAAATAACCACTGCGTTACCGTCCCTCAAAATTATATTGCGTTGCTTACACAAACAACTGAGTTACCGTTATTTGCTAAAAAGTACTAGTATTTTACTTTAATTTCTACGTTTATCTAAGACTGGCTTCTTATTCGGTAGCTTCTGATAACAGTTTTATTTTGGAATTTATTGTCTGCCTGTGTTCTGTTGCCTTTGGATCATCGTACCCTGAATAAAATAATGACCCACTTATCCCTTGACCGCAATCCAGTCCTTAGGACAAAGATGGGGTAGAAGATGTAGCAAGCTTACCCAGAAGAAGCCTATTCATCTATCTATCTATCTATAACGTCACGCCTCTTTCCCAGTGGGGTAGGCAGAGACCAGGGCGCGCCACTTACTACGATCCTTACATACTTCTTTTGCCTCATGCACATCCATACATCTCTTCATACATGCCCGTCGGTTTCGAGTACTCCGCACCTCCCCTTTTTGTAGGACGCAACTGATTTGATCACCATACGTCCTACGAGGGCGCCCTCTGCCAACCCTTTCACTAACATTAGCAACATATATCTCTTTCGTACATCTGCTATCACTCATCCTCTCCACATGACGAAACCAACGAAGCATACCTTTCTCTATTCTTGTCACTACATCTTCTTTTAATTTACATCTGCCTATTCACTCGTAATTTAAAGGAATATAATATAAAAAACTCATTTTACGTTTCCTTTCCAGATTTGTATGCATTTAGCATAGCTACTACACTAGCTGACTAAGCAATATATATCATGGAAATTAATAATTGAATACAAATTATCTTAGTCCCATTTAAAGTACCAGAATCTACAGGGTGAAATTGATATCATTAGCATCCTTTTAAACTAAGAGTCTACCCATCAAACTTTACTATGCAAGCAAACCAATCGCAGCACAAAAAAAATTTGCTGTTGCATACATTTGTGTCGCGTAACGGCTGATTTTTTTGTTGCTCCGATTGGTTTGCTACCATAGTAAAAGTTGTTCAGTTTGATGGGTAGACTCTTAGATTAAAAGGATGCTAATGATATCAATTTCACCCTGTATATAGCACATTTCTATAATGATGACTAGACAATTTTACTATTCTTTTATATTATTTTATTTCACATGACTCGGAAACAAACATTCATATGCATCATACAAATATTTGCATTTTGTTCCTTATGGGATTAGAACCTGCAACCCTTGGCACTATAGCACTAATGCCGAGACATCGATCGAGTCGATGTAAACTATAGATTTAGGCATGGAACAGATTAAGGCCACCGCATGCGACTTAGCTTTTGCGCAGAAGAACCAGAGTAGCTGACATAGCCCAAAGAATTGCTAAACTAAAGTGGCAGTGGGCGGAGCACATTGCTCGCAGAACCGATGGCCGATGGGGCCAAAATGTTCTCGAGTGGCGACCGCGTACCGGAAAGCGCAGCGTGGGTAGGCCCCCCACACGGTGGACCTGGTGAAGGCGGCGGGAACCCATTGGATGAGGGCAGCGCAGGACTGGGACCTTGGGGGAGTCCAATGTCCAGCAGTGAACGTCCATCGGCTGAGATGATGATGATGCGACTTTTGCTCGTCACACGAATGACAAACAATCAGAAGATGAATCTGTTCAACACGTCATAGCGCATCTCAAATAATATGGTCAAGCCAATAAGATGGTAAAGAGACATCACGTTACGAATATTAACCAATCTTATCGCAAGTCCTAAATCGCACTATCAAAGTTAGCAAGATACTTTTCATATATACAACATCCAACTTAGAACAATTGGACCGCGGTGTCGAAAGAAAGAAGTTTATTCCTATAGTGCAAATGCGCGCTGCATACAAACGATGTCGGGTGATAGAAACAATCTAGACACTAATCTCAGTGTTTGTATGAAGTCTGATTTTCATTAAAATGTACAGTTTTAATGCTAGAATTAATTTAAGATTTGTGTGGAAATCTTTGAGGCACTGTAACTTTAAAACTTTAAATTTTAACGAAAATCTGACTTCATACAAACATAGAGATTAGTTTCTAGATAGTTTCTGAAAAAAATCGTTGACTTTAATAGGTTAGTAATGAAAATATCACCAGACTTCGTTTGTATAGAGCGCGCTCGGAATTATATTCCCTTAAGAGGACTCTCTACTATTAATACGTTTCCTTTTGACTTTAAACTTGTTCTGTTTGTATGAAAAAAAAACAGAAATTAATTAAGCCACGGATAGCTTTCAAGGTCTTTGACATCACGAAACTCCAAAGAATACCTACATTATATTATAAGGCTCTCCTTCATAACAAGTAACTTAACGATACGGTTTCAAACTTGGGAGGCTGCCAAACTTTTCTCAACTCATTTGATTAATACCCTAAGGATTTAATAAAGTTACTTCCATCTTCAGATAAATTATTATGTTATTATTGTGCTGAGCTCTTGATCCGTCGTGTATAGGTCAACCAGAAACTCATGGAATAAAAAAAAAATATATAGATTTTCTTGAGATTTTTACATGGTAGTGTCAAACAAATTCAAAATTCAAAAAATTTTTATTCAAAATAATATCACATAGATAGCTTTCTGACGTCATTTTTTGAGTCTACCACCGCGTCGGAAGGTGTTTCGTTGAGAGAAGATGCGGCCAGAAACTCTACAACACACATCTTTTTAACAAAACAAAATATACAAAGTACAATTAAAATACAATATTGCATTACATAGAGTAACATTGTCAAGACCAGACATTTTGGTCATTCAAATAGTCATCGAGTTTATAGTAGCCTTTTTTACAGAGGACTTGTTTAACATGGCACTTAAACTTTTTGTCTGGCAAGTTTAGAATATCCTCTGGTATCTTATTATAATAGCGTATACAGTGCCCCATGAAAGATGTGTTGACCTTACTGAGTCGAAAATGTGGGGATACTAATTTATTTTTATTTCTTGTATTGTATTTATGAACGTCACTGTTTTTGGGAAACTATCATTTATCTATTGTAGCGATTCACACGCACGTTTGTACTGATGCAAATGTGCGTGTGCATTGCGAGAAAGGCTGTCGACGAATGACTGACCAAATATTTCGAGCATTTTGAGTCTAGGCATCGATGCAGAAGCGCTGCAAAAAGTCGCAGTGTGCAAAGTGCCCTAATCCAATTACCCCTGTGTTGCTTACTCAAAAATTTTATTTCCTTATTTGCCATCAGATTCTGGTAGATCTATACCTTACAGGGTGTGACAGACAGGATGTAACAAAACAACGTAGTTACATTTAGAGGGGTGGTTTAGACCAGACAAAGTCGAAATAAAATCTGCTGCCCCATACTTTTGAGTCGAGGAGGTACCTACTGCAGGTAGCGGTTAAATCTTTTCTCGACGTTGGCTCCATAGTTAAATTTCGATTAAATTCCTGGTCTGGGCACCGCTTTGAATATTACTAGTGAGTTTTGTTACAGCCTGTATGATATAATGTATACAGGGTGAAATTGATATCATAAGCATACTTTTAAACTAAGAGTCTACCCATCAAACTAAACAAATTTTACAATGGGAGCAAACCGATCGGAGCAAAAAAAAATCAGCTGTTCCATACTAAACTGCAACGACTACCCGACGCAAATGTATGCAACAGCAGATTTTTTTTTGCTCCGATCGGTTTGCTCCCATAGTAAAAGTTGTTCAGTTTGATGAGTAGACTCTTAGTTTAAAAGGATGCTAATGATATCAATTTCACCTTGTATTGTTTCAGCTTCAACGAACCTAATTTAATTCCAATGTCTTTGGTATGTTTGGTTTATAAGCAATTAACTTGGTGATATTGGTTAATTTGGGTATGGAGCAACGTAATTTATTTGTTCACAAAATTTTGCCTGCGGCTTCGCCCGTGTTATATCTGTTTTCACTTGGAGGGAAAAAATATCGTGTCGCTTGTACTAGATTTTTATAATTAACGAGCGTTAACCCGCGACTTCGTCCGCACAAATTATATACCAGATTTAAGTCAGATCATAAGCTATCAAACAAAAAAGTTTCATCAAAATCGGTTCAGTAGTTTTTGCGTGATACTCGTTCAAACAAACAAACAAACAAACAGACAGACAAAAAATCCAAAACACCTAAAAACCATATCGTAACTTTTTTTTTGTTAATATCTTCAATGTACAGACAAACTTTCTGTTACAGTTTTATATATATTGAATGTGTTACAATATTGAACAGGGTGCTTTAGATTAAGACTATCAAACTAAAACATTTAAAATATGGAGCCTACATCAAAATCACCGTTCTATAAAAATCGTCAACGGCTACTCGGCCTAATTTTTGTGAAACAGTTGATATATTTTTCACGATTTCGATGTTGGCTTCATAGAGAAAGTTGTTCAATTTGATAGTCTGAAGCACTCCCTTGTAGGTAACGCAAAAGAATTTCTAATAAGGATTTTATAAACTTAGTATACCACTTTAATATAGAATTTTACCACGAACCAAACCGTATGAATAACTTTATGTTTATCAGTGTTACCCACATAAGCTTCACTTTGTAATATATCGCAAAAACACTTCCATCCCTTTCGACCTTTGTGACACAAAAAAATAAATATTTTTTCTTATATTTCTGCCCCAAGAAAGCTATTTCTTCGTGTCAGAATTACGCCTCCCGGCCGACATATGTCGGCAAGTTATGTTTCCTATCCCAATACATAAAGGTAAACGTTCAGTAGTCTAACAAAAGCATAGCATATGCTCAAGACTATATCCCCCGAGGGGGTAGTCAGAGATATTCTGAAACCTCCAGAACATCCACGATTCACTAGTAATACCGAAACTCTATCCAGTGTGACTGGGAGTGAACCCGTCGCCACTTGTAATGGACAGTAGGTACAATACATGCCTCGAAATTATAGCATGCAGGTTTCCTCAAGATGTTTTCCTTCATCGAAAAATCCAGTGGTGTTACAAATCGTACATAAATTCCGAAA
The DNA here is from genome assembly GCA_927399405.1 of Agonopterix arenella. NCBI lineage: Eukaryota > Metazoa > Arthropoda > Insecta > Lepidoptera > Depressariidae > Agonopterix > Agonopterix arenella. The sequence goes on from OV656711.1 coordinate 2,476,643, forward strand.
AACTCATTGGTATGAGTTGGCCTAGACGGGGATCGAACCATCGCCTCCTGCACGGCAGGCAAGGTTACTCGCCACTGGACGACCACGGCGGCACCACCAGTCAAACAAAAACTAAATTTAAAACAATTTATATAAAGAACACACCTATGAACACTCGAAAATGCGGTGTTACTCGTCAGAGTACGACCCATCTTATATCCTGCCGTACGGATGAACGTAGGATGGCAACTGCCGTTATAATTACGAGAGATAGACGTACATTTTTTTATCATCAGCTGCAAGGCTGATTCAGAATTCAAAGGGTGACGAGCATCTCTGTGGTGGGGATGGTCTAGGTATGCCTATATAATTCCAGTCGGTTTAGGAGTTACAGCCGTTCAAAGGTTTGGTATGGTTGCTAAAAATGCAGATACCAAAAAAAAATCAATTCCTCATAAAATTTGTTTTGGCTCAAACATCTAAACACTATTCAGCGGAACTATCCAAGACCAAATGCTTTACGTGCATTCCAAAGTATAGAAGCGCTCAAATTATTAATATAATATCCTAATAAAGAAACACATCGTGAAGTAGTGATATGTTGCTCGTCTTTCACCCCAAAAATGCTGCAAAAGTAACCTCTTTTGTTACATTGTACGCTTTGAAATTCACCAGTTTTCCGACGAAAAGCACAACGTTTTCCAATGCCCAGTTACAGTCGCTCGCTCTATCATTTCCTTATTTCTTTTTTCTCGTAAAAACTGGAACAATTTTGTTCTCGCTTCAGTGTACGTCGAAGTTTAAATGGCGAGCTGTCAATAGCAAATGGAGTGGACATTATGGTGCTAATAAATTGTAATACGTGTACAGTCACATTAATGTTTAAGTGTTTGTTCTCTTAAGTATTTTAGTTCTATGTTCGTTTAAGTTCTTGAGGGGAAGGGGGAGGTAGGATAATCTGTAATGTGTGTTTTTAACCGACTTCAAAAAAGGAGGAGGTTTGTCAATTCGACCGTATATATATATATTTTTTTATGTGTGTTCGCAGATAACTTCGTCGTTCATGAACCGATTTGATGATTCTTTTTTTGTTGGAAGACGCTATTCCGACAGTGGTACCATAATAAGGAAACCAGGATCTGATGATTGCATCCCAGAGAAATCGAGAGGAACCTTTGAAAATCGTAGTGCCAGGTAGTGCGTTTGTTAATTTAAAGCACTTCTATTAAATTGAACTAATTAATTCACCACTGAAAATTGTGAAATAAACAAACAATTTTAACAAAAAATTAAAACCGCCTTCAAAAAAACTAAAAAGTTAAAAAATAATATTGCAGCTGATGACTTTTTCGTTCGCATCATAAGAGCATTAATTTGTTTTATAGAAGTCGGTACTTCTTAGTTTTTTTGAAGGCGGTTTTAATTTTTTGTTGTCTATTGACAGTGTCGACACCATTTTTTAAATTTTGTAATTAATGGACTCTAGAACCAACTTACATAGATCTTATTCAGCTAATTTACAACAACAGCACAGCTAACATCAAACTGCACAGTTACGGCCCCTCATTTAAAATAGATAGAGGCGTTAAACAGGGTGAGATCCCGTATCACCTAAGTTGTTTACATCCACTCTTCAGGAGGTATTCCGGGTACTCGAATCATCATGGCAGAATAAAGGTATCGACGTCGGTAAAAAAAAAATAACAAACCGTTTCGCGGACGACATTGTTTTGTTTTCCACTTCTGCAACCGAGCTTGAAACCATCAATCAATCATTTATTTGCATAGAATACAGTGGTTACAGTTGTTAAATAATATATTTATGACAGTCAATGTATTCAACCTGCATGCAGATGTACAAATTTTTTAAAATATGGTTGAGCTTTGTTTTAATTATAAATGGTTTTAATATTATTTAATACTTAAAAATATAAATTAATATTAATAGAACAAGAAAAAACAAAACAAACAGAAAAAAGAAAAACACCTAGGCTACTTAAAGGTAAAAAATGTCCTCTAAAGCCCCTTCCCGGGGCAGAGTGCCTAGGAGGCTGGCAGCGTTGCCTCTTTGGATCGCAAGGCTGATCCTTTGCGCGATTATAAATTACAAAAGTCATCCAATATAAGATGGTGGACATGTTAACAAAAATACGAAAAAAAACTTGACATTCATTCGACCTCTAACTGACGTCATGTCAGAGGCTGAATGGGCTTCCATCCGTTGCCTATGGTTAAAATAAAATAAACGTCATATAAACGTCAATGTCAAAGAAAGGGTTGTCAGATTTGAAATTTTTCCGCGATTATGGGGAAAAATTTGGTCTCTGGTGAAATGAAATAGTAAGGAAAAAATTATCAAAGTGTAGAATTTCGAGTGTTTTCTTAATTATTTATCATCGAAAACGAAACTAAAATGTAAATAAAATACCTTAAAAAAACTTTACATACCAAATTTTGTAACAGACTGTACGAACAAGAGATGTATTTTGTTTGGATAAATTATGATTCACGTTTGAGGTAATTGATTTATTGTGTTTTGTTCGTTTGCGAGGTGAAATATTGGGAAAAAGGTATACTAGTTTATTGTATACGCTTTGCTCACTGTTTGATGACTTATACAACCTCAAGTGAGACTGTAGTGTTCTGGCCTTGCAGGTCTACAAGACTCTTAAGAAATTTATCAGCAATGTGATAACTCGTTTTTCAAGGTTCATTCTGAACAACAGCAGGAGCAAGGCTCAGGCACAATGATGCATATGATGCCCCTGGATCCCAGCTGCCGAGCATACGGAGAGGATGAGGAGACCATGGACCATCCTTTGTGTCTGTGATGTCTTGGCGGTAAAAAGCATAGCCTCTTCGAATTTTTGACTGATTTTTACCCGTTTTAATTTTTTCTCGTAGTTGGCTCCATAGTGAAAGTTGTTCAGTTTGATGGTCTGAAGCACCCCCTTAAGTATTACTGAGGTGTTTTGTTACACCCTGTAGACATTCGATGTAGGTAGCGTACCATCGATTAACTGACATTCAATGAACAGTGTTCGATGAAGACACAATCTAAGTGTTAAGAGCCTACCGAGCATATTGTGCTGTCCCCAATCGTATTTTTTTTTATTTCCTAACAATTAAACAACATTTCCAAAAAACAGGAATGTCACATTGTAGTTCTAAGAGGCTTCAAGTTATCGAAACATTACGTTTTATGCTTGTAGATATTACTACAAACTACAAACATTATAAAAACAAATCCACAGTGACCCGATAAATTGAAAATCAGCATTTACTACAAAGTGGCATTCTTGTTTTTTGGAAATATTATTTAATTGACGACCCGGTTGGTGTAATGGTTAACACGCTGACTGACAAACCAGGATCCTGGGTTCGAATCCCGGTGCGGTCATGGATATATATGTTCGTGCCGTTGTTGTATGGTTTCCATAATAAACATCCTATAGTATTTGCTTGGGATCATTACAACCTATGTGCCTGTGAGTGTTATAATAGGCTCGATGTAGCCTTAACTTTTGCTGTAACATATGGAACATTGGAACTAAAACGGTCACCCATCCAAATACTGACTGGACATGACGTTACTTAACTTCAATAATCGTAATACCGAAGTTCCTATACGCCAACGAATACCTAATCATCATCATAGACTAGTTAATACAGTAATTGGCAAACTTCAATATGAACCAATAGGCGGACCCTATCTCATCCACAATTCAAATCCAGTAAATAGTTTGAGTTAATAGCAATACAAACCTACGCGACCTGGCTACTGTATTAAATGTGGCCCTATACAGACGTGCGACTAAATAAACGCAAGAATTATCTTGCGATCCATCTATTAAGATGGATAATTTAATCGATATTCCTGCGGGCATTTATGTGCCATTTGTGAAGGTAAAAGAGACCCAGAACTAATGTTTTCTTATCATACCCTCTGCAAGTGGTATCAGAGGAATTCACCGGTGAGCAGCTACGGGGCACCTGACCAAATCCTGACTTATGTGATAAATGAATTGAAGAACGCCATCGGTTAACCTAATAGCTGTCTTGCATGCAGTTGAAACACTTCTCAATTTAAAGTCTATTAAAAGTTTTAAAATGAATTTGATTTCACATGACGTATACGAGAATATAATCAGAATTAGTTTTTAGGCTTATAATGCGTGCATAAGCTTTTCTTAGAATAACTCCACTATTCGTTGAGAATACTCCATACAATACTCAATACTCAATAGTCATTTGGTTTAAAGTAGTATAATAATTTATAGTCTGTTAAAAACATCAAAAATATGTTATTAAAAATTATATCCAGACTCTGCTTGTGAAAGATGATAATTGTGTAAGAACGGAGTGATTGCTGAAATGACGGCTAAGAGAGATAAATAGAAGAGGATGAAAATGTTACGCCGACCCCAAATAATGGGAAATTGGGAGGACGCTGACTCTGCGTGAGGTCACCACAATCATTAATCTTGAAAACACTGCTATTAATCCGTGATTAAAAAAGCACTTATCAATCGCATTCAATCGCAAGTCTACCACTATTCCTATCGACAGGTATTGCTTTCAGCAACGAACACGGAAGCGTGTGATGAATGCCTAATAAACTTCTACTCAACTAGCAGACACTCAATACTCTAATGTTTCAGCAATAACGGTCATTTTCGTTTGGCAGGAAACCAATTTATGTATAGTCGAATAGATCCGATGCATTAGCATATTCGGAGTATAGTTTTGATTAACAGAACGTGTAAGATGAATTTCTGATTGTACAGTACATAATTATATACACGACTGTTATGCTTTTGGGGGTAGCAGGAATTTTGTTACAACTACCAACCTTTGTTTGGCTTGCCATCGTGGTGAAGAGATTGGCAACCAGTATTTAGATTCTTTCACCAGGTCGTCGAGCCAATTTGTGGGGCAGGCTGATGATGATGTCATTAATGACATAGTACATAGTATAAACAAAATTTTAACAAAAAATTAAAACCGCCTTCAAAAAAACTAAAAACGAGCAACTTCTATAAAACAAATTAATGTTCTTATGATGCGAACGAAAAAGTCATCAGCTGCAATATTATTTTTTAACTTTTTTTAAGGGGTTTTAATTTTTTGTTAAAATTTTGTTTATTTCACCATTGTCAGTGGTGAATCCATTAGTTCAACCTAATAGTAGTGCTTTAAAGTAACAAACGCACTAGCCGGCGCTACGATTTTCAAAGGTTCTCCTCGATGTCTCTGGGATGCCATCATCAGATCCTGGTTTACTTATCATGGTACCACCCTTGGAATATCTTCTTTCCAATAAAATAAAAATCATCAAAATCGGTTCATAAACGACGAAGTTATCCGCGAACACACATAAAAAAGAAAAAAAAATATATATATATACGGTCGAATTGAGAAACCTCCTCCTTTTTTGAAGTCGGTTAAAAAGAGTCGGACTACTCGCGCACCGATGGTTCCGTACCACACCAGCACACAACATTATTAACTTAAAATTTTTTTTTCTCCGGGACCTCTTGCACGAGACCGACTTACACTTGGCTGGTTTTTATTATTTGTTATTATACTGTAGAGTCTGCACTATAATCACACCATGTTTGACATCATAGGCCTCCCATCATCTCCTTCAATCTTCCCAATGGAATGTAATCTCTGGCCAACCCTTTAGAAAGGTATTCAAGTCATCGAGCAATAAATTGTTCAATAAAATAAATAAATTTGTTTCACATCCATCCATGCAGTAAACTTGCCTTTAACATATATAAAAACCCCTTACGCCAAAAACAAAATATTCAAAATGTTAAAAATAATTCGGTGATTATTTTTGATGTAAGTAAATGTACTTATGTTTTACTTTTTAACTAAATAAAATAAATAAATAAAATAAAAATAAATATATTTTAGGTCAATTAATGCGTAGGGAACCGCTATGAAATAACCATAGAATTTTATTCGACAATCACTTGCGGTCCCCTAAAATATCTTAAAAGAGAGTTAAAAAGTAATGTGTGTTTTTAGCATAGGGTTTTTTTTTTAAATTTGTAATTTTATTTTATTTAGTAATTTTCAAAGTAACAAGAAAACTGCTAAACAAATTTTCATGAAACATTGCTAAGAACACCTCCGCAAAAATAAGCTTTCTATAAAAAAAACTGCATCGAAATCGGCCCACCCGTTTGGGCTTACGATGCCACAGACAGACAGACACACAGACATTGGCGTCAAACTTATAACATATCTTTTTGCGGCGGGGGTTACAAATTCACTTTATGAGTACGTATGTTAAAGTTAGAAGTAGACAGACTACTGTATAAATATTGATCGACAACTCGTAGTCACGTAGCATCGTAGACGCTACGAGTGTGCTACGTCCGTGTCGTAGCAAAGGTCAAGATTGGCAATATCACTTTTGACGTAGATTGTTGCCGATGCGAGAACAGTTTCTAACTATTGTTTAATTAACAATGTTCCTTGTTTAGAAGCAAACGCCCCATTTCTACCTTTATGAGTACTACAGCCTAGCTAGCATGCCACCCCCGAGAAAACGACAAAAATCGAGATGTGCCTCCATCTTTATTATTTTACGTAGGCCAGAAAGAGCGCGCATGACATTTTTCTCGTTTAAACGCTTTATCGTGGGTGGCATGCTAGCTAGGCAGGGTGAAATTGATATCATTTAGCATCCTTTTAAACTACGGGTTCAAATTCATGCAACAGTCGATTTTTTTTTTTTTGCTCAGGCGTGCGATTTTTGAATCTCATTCGCTGAGCTCAGCAGTTGAAAATGTCAAAATAGCTATGGAGATATGCATCTTTCTACTGCTGCTTATACTACTGATACTGCTGCAAAAATCGCACTCCTGAAGTATGATGATGAATGAGATTCGAAAAACGCACTCCAGATTGGTTTTTTCCCTTAGTAAAAGATGTTCAGTGTGATGGGTAGACTCTTAGCTTAGAAGGATGCTAATGATATCAATTTCACCCTGTATACAGGGTGTTAGGGTAAACAGTTGCAATACTTTAAGGGGATATTGTACCCATGATATTGAAAAACTTACCCTAAGAAACCTATAGGACTTACGCAAAAAAAAATTGGACTTTCCATACTAAATACAATCAGCTGACCAAACGTTTGTATGAGAAGCAAAAAAAAATTGCGTATATCTATCCCATAGGTTTCTTTGGGAAAGTTGTTCATCATCATTGGTACAATCACCCCTTAAAGTAATGCAACTGTTTACCCTAACACCCTGTATAGTTAGACAAGTTTTAGCGCGACCGTCCCGCGGGGCTCATACAGACGTAGGAGGAGGCGAGGTACTGTAATGAGGTTGTATAGCCATAGCTTGCTGGCTGGTTTTTATTTGAATTAAATTTGGAACGTTGTCGAATCCCGTGGTGAATTTCAATTTTTATTGGGCAAGGAGAGTGGAAGATCGGGGCAAAAAGCAAAAAAAGTCAAAATATCACAAAATAAATTACTAAACAAGCAGTAAAGCTTTAATTTTAATCTACCATCCACTTAGTTAGCGGGGGGGGGGCGGGTGTTGTAGCGGGGAAGGCAGTCGCACGTGTTACCTCGCCTCCCCCAACGTCTATGCCCCGCGGGACGGACGCCCACTAACTTGTTCAACTATATTAGGTACCCACAAATAGTTTTTTTTTGGGAGGGCTATTGCAAGCCATTGCTGGTCTATTGTGTTCGCCACATGCTCGCCTATTTTTTCAAATACATAATTATACCTTCGAAACGTTGCAACTATTAAATATTCTGTGTCTGTGACAATTATATTTTTTACGTTTTGTCCTTTGTACCTTAAGGTGGATTTAGTCCATACAAAAGTTTGACGCCCAATACGCGGAAACGGAATTAATAAAAGTAATATTTTATGTATGGAAAAATAGTCTAGAAAATCTTGTTGCCGCGTAACAAATAATATTTGCAATTTATAATATAATTACGAAGATATAAAGCTTTTAAAATTTTGTATGAAAAATTTCAAAGGTTTATATCTTCGTAATTATTTTATAAATTGCAAATTATATTTGTGATGCGGCAACTAGATTTTCTAAACTATTTTTCCATATATACAAAGTTACTTATATTAATACCGTCTACGCGCATTGTGCGTCAAAGTTTTGTATAAAATTGACCCCACTGCAACCGCCTTAAACAGTTTTTAAAACGTGTTATCATGTAATTGGCGCTGTAAAATTTAAATGTTGCTTTATTTTAAATTAAGTAGGTAATATAATTTACTGTTTGAATAAAGATAAATTGAAATTAGGTATATAAAGTGCAATAAAATTATTCCAATTTATTTATTTCCAATTTATTTCCAAATTGGAAGTAAATAAATTGGAATAATTTTCATTAGCTGAATTTATTTGAAGTGGATTGAAATCAATATATTCTTTTATAAATTTTTAATAACAGCCAAAAAGATACATTGGGGATTCAGACAATAAAACTGAACAACTTTTTATATGGGACCAACATCGAAATCGAAAAAAAATCTGCTGTCCCGAACATTCTGGTAGAGTAAATTTGCAGTTTCGCATAGAATTGAAAACTTTATTTTCGACCAACTGAGATCACAATATTGTTAGTAACACACTTAGCCTATTGTTAATTTATACACAGCGACATTATTTATTTTTAATTATAGAACAGCTGATTTTTTTTTTCGCGTTTTTACCTTGTCGCATAGACAAAATTGTTCAGTTTCATGGTCTTGTCATTCCCTGAAAATTGATTAAGCTAATTCTGTTGGACCTTGACTGTTTGAACAGAACTAATCTAACTTTTTTTTCAGTCATCGTTGTAACCTAATAAAAGCCCCGTTCTTAAATAATAAATAAACAAGTGCAATGTAATTCGATCGATGACTCAGGGTTCAATTAAATACTTCTAAGAAATACAATCAATTTAGCTCGGCAGTTGGAAAAAGAATCGATTAAGGTTCACAGTGTGTTGTTGATAGGTAATTCTTCTTCTGTCGAGTCGATGGCATGTCATTTTATATTTTTCAACACACTTGCTCATAAAATGGCCCTTATTTCACCGCAATTAGGCACATAATGACACCTATAATCAAACTGTGACTTTTTCATTACTATTATTCACAAGTGAGTTATAGGTTTTTTTTTATTGGTTGAGTTCAAGAAGTTTAGATAGTAGGTATCTTTTTTTTTTTTTTTTTTAATCTTTATTAATTTTAAAGAGGGTTTTGTCACACAGTGACCATGCCACCCCCATCGTTCTATCCTATTACAATCTTCGCTTAATGCACTTACAAACTAACTTATATAAAGTAGTAGCCTCATCCGAAGTAGGCGAGGCTAGGATACTATTGTATACACCTACATTATATTGTGTATAATTTGGGAACTGTACAAAAAATTGCCATCTATCTGCTTCGATCCGCACACACTCCGCCATCACATGATAGACATCTTCAATTTTGTCACATTCTGTGCACTTATCTGAATCGGTTTTTCTCATAAGGAAACCAAAGCTATTCAGCGGAATATGTCCGGATCGAAGCCTATGAGCTGTGACAATATCTTCTCGACTCAACCCCGCGCCAGCAAACCAGGGGCCGCGCGACAGACCAGGTTGTATTGTCCTGTACCATATCCCCTTGCTCAAAGATCTTACATCAAAATGTTCCTTCCACTCCTCCCTGCACCATTCTCTTACATAACATAATGCCTCCGACCAGTATGGTAAACAAAACATATCGACTCCTTCTGACACGGCACTTCTCGCTAATTTATCTACAGCTTCGTTCCCTGGTATGCCGGCGTGGGATGGTATCCACTGAAGCACAATTTTCTTGTTTCGTGCAGCCAGTTCACACATAGATTGCATGATTGTGTATGCTATCGGGAGTCCTCGAACTGACGAGGCGCACCGAGCAACATGTTGTAATGCGCTCTTCGAGTCAGACAGAATGACAACACTATCACAGGGGACATCCGCGGCATAGGATAGCGCCTCGGCAATGGCGATCATTTCCGCTCGCATTATTGAAATTTTCCCTGTTATTCTGATCCTAATATGGTTGTCATTCTGACCGTCATAGAAGGCCGCACCAACTCCATTATCCTCTTTGGAACCGTCGGTGAATATTTTATAAAAATTTGCGTACTCATCTTGTATGAACTGACTACACGATCGGCCTAGCTCCGTTGACTTATACGCTCTTTTTGGTCTAGTCACTAACTCAATATTAGGTTGAATTGTTGCCCGGAGATTCATCTTACCTACCCAAGTGTCCAAAGAAAACATTTCTAATTTATTACTAACAAAAATAGGCTTGTCTTTTAATAACTCATGTACGCGAACTAAGAGCGGTTTCTTTTTATTTCTCCAGTAGGTATTCTGACTTTGCTCCGATAACTGATCTACTAAACTATTGATCTCGCTGCTCGCAAGGGATCTGCAACGAAGCCAATACTTTCCCGCCAAATATTGTCTTCGCACACTGAGGGGGGGTAAACTCAGCTCACATTCCATCACGTGAATAGCCGTCGATTTAATAAACCCGCCAGTAATTCGCATACATTGGTTCTGTACAATATCCAATTTATTCAGGTGAGTTTGATAACTACAATCATACAAAAAACTAGCATAATCTAACCTACTCCTTACAATAGTGATATACAAACGTCTTAAGTGGGACGGGTGCACCCCCCACCCGGGCCCAGTTAATATTTTAAGAATATTCATATACTTAGATGCTTTTTCTCTAATCTCATTTATATGTTTAGACCACCTCAACTGACCATCCAGCCACATACCTAAATATTTTACATTGTCCACCGTCTGCAAAATCCTATTATCTAATCTAAGATCTATATTCAATTCTTTTCTAAATCCTCTTTTAAATATACACACCTTACTTTTATCTGATGAAATTTGCAAACCTAAATTTGAAATCACAGTCGTAAATACATTTAGAGCTAATTGTAATCTACTTCTAGCTTCTTCTAACTTCGTGCAAACCGAATACAAAACAAAATCGTCCGCATACTGAGAAACAAACACATTATCTATTTGCTTCGAAACGTACAATGTAGCTAAATTAAAAAGTAGTGGCGAGTTCGGATCCCCTTGCGCCAATCCGCGCCCAGTGGAGCGAACGAGGCTCTCTTCACTTATTCGTATTTTAAGGTGTCTATCTCTCAAGAAGTTCCATAGGTAGGTACAAATCATATAACCTACACCTAGCTTATCTATTATAACGAGCAGCGCTGCAATGTCCACATTATTATACGCGCTATCGATATCAATGAAACAGCCTACAGTGGTTTCTTTTTTAGAAAAACCTATCTGAATCCTTGTGACCAAACTGGCAAGATTATCAAATGTAGAATGAACTTTACGGAATCCTGTGGTATTTTTAGAAAAAAGGTTCTTGCTTTCGCAAAACCATTCTAATCTTTTATTGAGAATGCTGTGAAACACCTTACATAGACAAGACATCATCGATATTGGCCGTAGTGATGATATCGAGCTAGGATCCCTACCGGCTTTTGGTATAGGTACAATGAGTATTTCCCTCCATTGCTTAGGAACAAAACCTTCATAATAAAACCGGTTATACAGATTAAGCAATACCTTCTTGCCATTATGTGGCAGGCGTCTAATCATGCAGTATGGAATCGCATCACACCCCGGCGACGTGTTCTTTTTTTGTCTAAGGCATTGCTCTAATTCGGACATCGTGATAGGTACATTCAAAACTGACCTACTAGTTGAAAACACTGGTTTTTGCGGCGCAACGAAATCAGGTGTTAGACTTTGAAGTAACTCACTAGCTAAATGTTCCGGTACGTCGTTCCTCGGCCCCCTGCACCCTTTGATCCATCTCATCCTACCCCACAACTCACTCAATGAAACCGACTGGTCTATCGACGTCCAATATTTTTGTCGAGCTTCACTACTGGCCTTACGTATGTGGTTCTGAGCTACACTTATCTTTTCTTTTAAACTATCAAGATTACTCGGAATGGGATTTCGTCGCATTCGAACTAACGCACGCCTGCGCTCAGCCACTACTTCCGATAACGCAGGACACCAATACGGCTTAGGGGTAAACGAGCTAGAAGGATTTTGATTCAATTTGATGAGTGGAATATGCAGGTCAGCGGCCATGTTTAGGTATTCGGCGAAAATATCATACGATGCCTGTAAATCATCTAACATTTGAAAATCGCTATACAATTTATCTAATAGCTCGGAAAACGAGGTCCAGTCAGCATTCTTGAAGTTTCTTTTTACCACCGGCGGTTTATACTTATCTAATACGGCTGATAAAACAATTAATCTGTGATCACTCCCCAGGGTCTCATTAGTCACATCCCACTTAAAGTTGACCGCGATATCCGACGACACTAGTGATATGTCTGGAGCCGTCTGCTGCAACCTCCCACTCACCATCCTAACAAGGGTTGGTCTACCATCATTTAATGTACTAAACGAACTATCCTCCATCGCATCAAACACTTGCCGCCCCCTGGTATCTGTTTTCACTGACCAATTATAATGATGAGCGTTGAAATCGCCTAAAATAACAGTTTTCTTATCGGTCATTGAAAACAAATTATGCCAATCTTGCCTAGACGTAACTACAGATTTTGGACAGTAAACAGCGCAAACATTTTCCATAAAACTACAATTTAAAACTTTAACATGCAAAACTTCAATACCCGTCCCGATATCAATAATATGACCAATATGTGACTGGATGGACTTATGCACTACTAACGCAACACCCCCATATGAATCACCACGGTCCTTACGATATACCTTATAGTTAGATAAATTCATAAATTTGTCAGGCGAGAGCCATGTTTCACTAAGGGCCGCAATATGGATCTTTTCTTGTATTAACCAATTTTCAAAGGTTAATAACTTAGGACGTATGCTCTGCGCGTTCCATTGGGCTATTTTAAATCTATTAAGCGACCGATCCATTAAAGTTAATAAATTCCCACAATGTCTTCAAAATCGGCCACTCTGACACGTTCTCAACGACTACCAAAATTACCCACTCAACGCATGCCTTGATAACTGCACTCATTTTATCTTGGAAACTCATACCTCTTGTGAAAATAACCTCTTTAAGCTGACCTAGCAGCTCAGTGAATGTGACCTCTCGCTCAAGTCGCCGCGGCTTTGCTCTTCGTCTGTGTTTCCTCTGCTCCGTCACGACTGACTCTGAGCTCGACTCCGATTCTGATACACTCGACCACCAGCACTGCTCTTTTTTATCCTTTTTATTTGAACGAGCCTTTTTCTTTCTCTGTTTCTTTTCTTGTTTCTTCTCCTGGACAAATACAGGATTATTTTTCTCTTTTCTTTTACTGTCACCCTCCTCTTCATTTTCTTTATTACGGGGAAATATTGTCATGGGTTTTTTCGGTGCCAAAAACTCTACCCCTTCCTCGAAATTGATCGGAGAGGACGACTCCACGAACATGGCAAGGGCTTGTTTGTATGGACATCTGAACTCAGACATTAATTCACGCACTCTTTTTTCTTTTAGGTAAACTGGACATTTCTGTTTTTCGAGGGCCATATGATTCTGTTTACAGTTAGCACAATTAAATATCTTGGTTTCACAGTTTTCGTGGGGACCACTACATTTCGGGCAAACTATATACTTCGCCGAGCACCATCGGGATGAGTGTCCTAAACTCCAACAGCGTGAACATTGTGTCACCGGCAATACATATGGCTCCACTATTATACTCAAATGCTGATCCACGCGCACGTAGGCCGGCACCACTGTACCCCTGAAAGCTAGTCTGACTACATCACACGGCACCCATTTTCCATTAAAGTCTCGTCTCTGCAGCCTCTTAGCCGCAACCAAAACGGCAGGTTCCTGACATGTAATACTATTCAAGATTTGTTCATCCGTCATCTCTGAATCCACCCCTTTTATAACTCCATAAGATACATTGACTTCATCCGCACGTTGAAAACGCCATCCCATGTCCAGAAACCGCTTGCAAAACATTATATGACCTGCAGCTACCTCGTCCCTTGCCTCGACTCTAATCTTATATGGGTTTAGGTACTTAATTCTGTTTACCCCTTCTATGCCCACTTCTTTGAACAATCTCGCCAACGCAAACTGTTTAGGGATAAGGTTCTTGCCATGAATGTAGATCTCTTGTACTTCTTGCCTCTTAAGGAGTTTCCTATCTTTCTTACTCATTACCTTTTCAAACCCATCATCACCATCTGTTTCTTCCTCTCGTTCCCTTTTACTGCTAGCCCGCCTATTCCACTCCGTCTCTATTTCCATTTCCTTTTCATCCGTCTTGGAAGCCATCGCCATTGCCACCTCCTCATCCACAGAGTCTCCACTTAATGTCAACCTAACCCCGTAATCCAGAGGGCGTGACACTCTCTTCGATCCCGAAGGCACGGGTGTAGGTGTTCTTACTACATTCGCCATACTTCCTACCTCGAAGTCGGACTTACTCATATTGATGTTTCACTACCACATAAAGCGGTCCAACTATATCGTAGAACTGATAAGAGCCGGGCAGCTCGCACAATGGGCGACCGCCGCCGCTGCCGGCTCGTCGTAAGTAGGTATGTAGAATTATCTATTCACGCAGGTAAAAAGTCAGACGACCTTCTCGCGCGCATACCGCTTTGAGACTTCTAGTAGGTATCTAAACTTCTTGGTTGAGTTCTTGAGTTGCTTTGTTCTTAAAAAAGTTTCGATACAAAAAAGATCATATTCAATAGTACAAATAAATTTTCTAAATAAACTTTTTATTTACTAAATAAAATGATTTTTTTATTATTTTTTTCTTCACAAGTGTGTCGAAAAACGTCGTATGATACACGTGTGTATTGATGATTACCGTCCTCGGCTCTCTTAAGACCCTCGCCTACGGCTCGGGTCTCAATGGCGCCTCAGCGGTAATCACCAACATTACACACTTGTACCATAATGTACTATTTCCGGTCCAGTATTTTGCCACACGGATAGCACTACCGGCTGCGTTCAAAAGCTCCGCGCATACAAGTATGCGGGCAGGAAGGACAATATATGAGTATGGCCATAATCTGACGAGTACCACATCCACACTGAGGTCTGATGAAGTGCTGCAATCACTTTTCCATACAAATATTAAGATTTCGTTTCCACCTATCCCACCCCCTGGATACGTGCCTGGTCTGATCCATCGATAAAACTCCGTATAGACAGGTTCTCCTTACTCCGGCCGACTTGGGTTCGGAGCCTATACAGGGTGTAATACAAAATAGGACAGTTACTTAAAGGGTTGCTTCTGACCATCAAATGGAACAACTTTTATTATGGGACCAACTATGAAATCGCGAAAAAAAACCGCTGTCCCATACAAAACTGCAAACATAACTCGACTGAAGTGTATGGGACAGTCGTTTTTTTTTCGCTATTGCAATATTGGTCCCATAGAGAAAGTTGTTCAGTTGCACCCCTTTAAGTAACTGTCCCATTTTATTTTACACCTTGTACAAATACCTCTAAAGTCGGCCTGGGTAGTTCATTGTCCTGGGAGAAGGCTTTCCAAGGGGCGAAGAAACGGGTCTCTTTCTCTATTGCAATTGTATTTCGATATTTTGTGCATGGAAATAATAGGTATTGTGTACAATTTAACTATTTTAATAAATGCTGTCAAATAAAAATTTCCAACTTATAGGAAGATTGTAGGTACTTCATAAATAATTTCATTTATCTGACTGTACTTGACATGCCAATCGATTTATTTTACAAACAAACAAAAATAATATTTCGTTGGTCTCGGAAATATTATATTTGTACGAAATTAAAATTTCCTTTTTTCTATTTATTTTGTTTGTAAGACTTTCAATTTGCAATTTCATTTATTTTGCCGACAAAAACCTTAAACCGTGGACGATGACGAGAGACGACTGATGGACGAGTTACGCGTGTAATTCTACTAACAAACTTTTCTGTAACTTTTTGCGGGGGACGAAGTAACTTTGGATTTTATTCCATTACTTAAAAAATAGTATCGTGTGGGCTTCCCCAGACTTGTTTGAAGCTATTGTTCCGTAATTATAGACAGTCTCGTTTAGTGGTCTTGTACCTTGATGGCCGATTTACACATCCATAAGTAAGTAAGTAAGTAAAAACTACGTGTGGACGCTGGGCGGCAAGTAAGTAAGTAAGTAAGTAACGATTTGCCGCAGCATAGGAACCAGTTCTATTTTTTAGACAAGACAGTAGCGCGTAATCCCTCCCGCTTCGTCTCCCGCTCCCCGCCAACTTATCTTGCCGCCGTGTGGACATCACAAGTAAGTAAGTTCATAAGTTGACACACAGCAAAACGCACGCGTCTGCCTGCCGCCCGTGTTGGCGGGACGTGTCTCGAGTCCATCGTCGCAAGGTTCTGACAAAGTATTAAACTTACTTACCGATAAGCCTTATTCACCGTTTGGACGTTGCCGTCTACTTCCCGATTAAGTAAGCAAGGAAGTGGTAAGTTGGACTTACTTACTTACTTTCTTACTTATGGATGTGTAAATCGACCTTGAGGGAATGCTAACGCGAGGCTGGTACCTAGTTAAATGTTTTAAGTCCGAAACGGGTCTACGTTGACTTTAGTATACTATATATTAGTATACTAAACAGGGTGTAAGTGACAGCCTAGCAAATACTGAAACGTTAAACTCAGACCATTAATCTGGACAACTTTCACTACGGAGCCTACCTCAGGAGACGTGAAAAAAAAATCAGCTGTCCCATACAAAACTGCAGTACCTACCCGACTCAAATGTCCCATGACAGCAGATTTTTTTTCGCGTCTCCTGAGGTAGGCTCCATCGTGAAAGTTGTTCAGTTTGATAGTTTGAGTTCACCGTTTGACTATTTGCTAGGCTGTCACTTACACCCTGTATATAAAGTACTTATTACTACTCGGGCACAGCTAGTCCAATATAAAGAAAATTTATTACAAAAGTATGACAATTTGGGACAATACTCGTAGTTTCGACCTAACAAATGAGGGTCCGAATTTCAATCAAATCGATTCTAAAACCCTGAATTTAAACTTTTCACCGCGTCACCCAAAAAGGGGTCTAAATTATCATACAATAAACTCTTGTTTAGAACAAGGGATGCCATGAAATTCTGTTTTCGAAATACTAGGATATAATCTATCTACCTATCTAAACTATTATAAAACTGTAACAGGAAGTTTGTCTGTACATTGAAGATATTTACAAAAAAAAAGTTATCACCATTTTTTGGATTTTTTGTCTGTCTGTTTGTTTGTGTGTTTGTTTGTTTGAACGAGCATCACGCAAAAAATACTGAACCGATTTTGATGAACCTTTTTTTGTTTAGTAGCTTATTATCTGACTTAAAATCTGGAATATAATTTGTGCGGACGAAGTCGCGGGTTAACGCTCGTACTATTATAAATCAGTCAATTTAAATAAAGAAGTTTGTTTGTTTGATCGAGCATCACGCAAAAACAACTGAACTGAGGTTGATAGAGAAGATTGATATACTGATCTCTAATATGCCTTGTGGACACATCACTGCGTTTTTTAAAGTAGGTCGGATTTGATTTAACAAAAAGACAAACTTGCTTTTTGCACTCGTACATAGACGGTACATGGAGAATAAGGAATATTTGAATGGTTCGATATGAACACCACCTCACTGTTCAGAGCTGCAGTCTCCAATAGTCCAAATAGCCCTAATGACAGCCAACCTTCGAAAGGAGATGGCACCACAAGAAGAAGGGTTGTTTATAAATTCTTCTTACCGTGTGGGCAGAGCCCTGGTGTCAGAGTTTTTTCAGACCGCCTTACGGCCTCTGACGTGGTTTTTATGTAACGACTAACTATCACCAGAGATAGTAGCCGGGACCAACGGCTTAACGTGCCATCCGAAGAACGGAATCATTTTTCTTTCGACAATCAGGTGATTCAGCGTACAATGTAATTTTATTTGGTTTCCCTCTTGTTAATCGAACCCACGACCTCCGTGTCGAGAGCCAATGCTCTTAACCTATGGTTACTCAGAATACAACTAAAAAATTAAATATTATAATGGAGAATATTCATATTTCACTAGTGCCCAAACTCTATCCAATGTGACAGGTAGTGAGCTTATCTGCCTCACTTTAGAGATAAGCTTACTCTTTGTACTTTTCTATCCCCTGTATAGTTTTTTTTCGAGTAAAACATAGTGTTGAAATGAATATTGTTAACAACCCTACATTTAATATAAACAAATTGGTTTTTGCGGACCTTCAGGGGGTTAATTTAACCAGATTTACGGCTGGTCGAAATGACAAACAGGGTGATAAATTAATCCAGTCTAGGAATTATTGCGTTCCGTATTAAGGGTTGATACAGAGTGCGCTGCAGTTAGGGAAATGTGCTGAAATTATTTATTATAGTTTGAGATTCGGATTTTCAATATTGTTTTATACAGGGTGTAACAAAACACCTTAGTAATACTTAAGGATTAGACCATGAACCTGAACAACTTCCACTATGAAGCCAACATGGAAATCGCGAAAAAAAACAACTGTCCCGTACATTATTTCAGTCGAGTCGGTAGGTACTGCACTTTTGTATGAAGCAACTGATTTTTTTCCAAAATTTCGAAGTTGGTTCCATCAAATGAACTCAGAACATCAAACTGAGCAACTTTCACTATAGAGCCTACCTCAGGAAACGCGAAAAAAAATCAGCTGTCCCATACAAAACTGCTGTACCTACCCGACTAAAATGTATGGGACAGCAAATTTTTTTTTTGCGTTTCCTGAGGTAGACTCCATAGTGAAAGTTGTTCAGTTTGATGGTCTGATTTCACCGTTTCAGTATTTGCTAGGCTGTCACTTACACCCTGTATATTACATTTACCTGCGCTAACTGGGGATTAAAATTGTGCTAACAAGCAACCACATGGATACGTAAACACAAAACTGTGAATTTGGGGTAGAAAAAATTCTTAATATAACCACCCTCTTAAAATTTATTTTAGAAGTGTGAATCCTGGGGACCGGCCGTGGTCCCCAGGCTTCACACATAGCCTGGTGGAAGATCTTCCCTTTTCAATGGAGGAACATTCCCAAGTAGCACCTCCATATTGGTGACCCCGACGTGATGTATGTCTTGCATTCGATTGTGAACCTTATTTGCAGTAGGTTACGAGTTACGTATTTACGGTGAACGTTGTCTATGTATGGAGCATATTTCCGAGAGCGACGGTATCGCCATCTGTTGGCATCTTTGCTATAACTTGTGGGTGCTGACATCTGTAGCAAGTCCCCACAGAAGCAATCCTGTTTTTTTATTTCAAGTTCGATTTAGTCCTACAAAGAACCAGATCAAGCAAAATTTACGATAGACTAAGCAAATACAAAAATGAGCCGAAAGAAATCGCACAAAATCTCTCGTGAATAAAAACAACATTCAATCTGATAATCTTATTAAATCAACTTGTTTTTAATTAATTTTGTTTTTGGATTACGAAGTAGCTTACTGTACTAATTTTTCTCATTAATAATAAGAGTATCATTTTATCCCGCAGATAAGCTCTAGATAGTCAAGATATGGCCGTATGCATGGTCTGCAGATATTCTGTTTCGGACGGCCATTAATTATGGTTCTTCTTAAAATAATGCCTTAGACGATAACATTATTATAACTAAGGACCAGCCTACCATTTGCATTACCTTCTGCCGAAGCTAAAAAATCAATATCTCTATGTAAACATAGAGTTCATCTATGGGCAGGTTGATCTGTCGCCGGATGTACTTCTCAGAGGCCGTAGCATGATGCACGTGATAAGTCTATATCACGCGTTTTATCTCGTTCGTTCGCGCGCAAATAGAAAGAGAGCGAAGTCGCGACAGCGCTCTATCACGCTGCCATACTACGGCCGCAGGTCTCGGGTTTAGAAATGAAACAATGAGGAATCAAATCAAAGGTCTTGACCTTCTAGCTTTATTATACTGGTTTATTGCTTTATGTTATAATACCGAAAACATAAATCTTCCATCTTTTCGCAAATAATTGATGAGTAAATCAGTAAGGGAGTCAGGAGGAATAAAATATCGTGTTCACCTTTCTCTTCGACTTAAGTGAAAGATTATTATACCACGTACTATCCAATCGAGAATGGTTACAACCTTTCCGCGAAACTTATTTGATAAAACCAACCAAAAGCGTGTCGGGCACGCCCATGCCAGGGTTCCGTAGCTTTATATTATGATTGTTCAACAATTTTTGTTAAACAATCAAGGACAAGGACAGTCATCATCATCAGATCGTATGGCATGTTTTTAATCTTCCTTTCTTCTTCTTCCTTGGATTTATTTACGGCTAAACGTTTCTGACTATCTCTGGCTCACCGGACTGTTCTTCGCGAATCTCCCGGTGTTTTTCCTGCGATATTATACCATGGACAAGGACAGTTGTCCAAGTGTACTGGGTCCAACATAATAAATGCTGAATGCTGACGTGATCTGTCTTCATTCAAAAATGAGAGTTAGTGAGGTGGGGTGTACACTTTGAACTTAACTACAACCATAGAGAAATAACAACCTCCCCTAACGTGCCCTAACTACGTAGAAAGAGAAGGTACTAGAAGGAAGCTCGTGTTTTGTCATATTCACTCAATAAGAGATGCATATAGCAAATTCGCATAGCTCACGACTATATTCCCCGAGGGGGTAGTCAGAGATATTCTGAAACCTCAGAACATCCACGTTTCACTAGTAGTACCGAAACTCTGTCCAGCGTGACGGGGAGTGAGCCCGTCGCCACTTGTAATGGAAAGTATGTACAATACATGCCTCGAAACTGAAGCATGCAGGTTTCCTCACGATGTTTTCCTGCACCGAAAAAGCCAGTGGTGTTACAAATCGTACATAAATTCCGAGAAACTCACAAAAAATAGCAAATTCGCTGTATTAACAAAGGAGATCGCTACCCTTATGGGCGTAACCACTTTTTTATACTACGGCCACCTGACTCAAAAATGTCAGTTCATATAAACTGTATAGGTTTTATGATTATCGCTATCTCATACCCGGTTACACTGACATTCCGTCTACCAGCGTAAGCAAAAAAAATTACCCAACTATACGGTCTTACTGCTTACTGCTCGGTGCTTCTCTGAGAGATCACATCAGAAATGAAGTGGTACGTCAGAGAACGAAAGTGGTTGACATAGCTCAGAAAATTAGCAAGCTGAAGTGGCAATGGGCTGGTCATATCTGCCGAAGAACAGACAACCGGTGGGGTGTCAGGGTTCTGGAGTGGAGACCGCGAACTGGTAGAAGTAGTGTGGGACGTCCTGTTGCCCGCTGGACAGACGACCTAAAAAAGGTAGCGGGGAGTGACTGGATGAGGAAGGCCGAGGACAGAGTTTTGTGGCGCACCTTGGGAGAGGCCTATGTTCAGCAGTGGACGATGATAGGCTGATGATGATGATGATGACGGTCTTACTATAAAAAAACTTTACGTTTA
This sequence comes from Agonopterix arenella, assembly GCA_927399405.1. Classification (NCBI taxonomy): domain Eukaryota; kingdom Metazoa; phylum Arthropoda; class Insecta; order Lepidoptera; family Depressariidae; genus Agonopterix; species Agonopterix arenella. The sequence goes on from OV656711.1 coordinate 2,498,181, forward strand.
AGTTTTTTTGTAACGCTATCTATCTGTCTATAACGTCACGCCTCTTTCTCAGTGGGGTAGGCAGAGACCAGGGTGCACCACTTACTACGATCCTTACATACTTCTTTTGCCTCATGCACATCCATACATCACTTCATACATGCCCGTCGGTTTCGAGTCGGTTTTTGTAACGCGATCAGCGTTTTTTCTTTGACTACGGAACCCTAAAGTACGAATAAATACACAAAAACACAAACACATAATATAAAACGTTTAGTGTTTATCATCCACTGATGTTTCTCTCTTCGTGTTTTATGTTCATTTTGATACCGACGAAATGTCTGTAGCATTCTTTATTACATCCTTTTCGTTGATATTGGTAATTTTGTGACAAAATTTTTGTTAAGCGTCCAAGGTACGTTGCGGAGAGGCGTGGTCTTTCAAAAGTGCGTACGGATTCGAACTTGGTCCCTCGCTCCAACTTACGTACATACCGAATATTCTCCAACGGTGAAGGTAAATAATATATCGTGAGGAAATCTAAACATCTCAGATAAATATATAGTTTACTGAATTTTGCCATCCTGTGTTATTATTATCAGTACAGCGTAAGCATAAGCATTATGCTCACGACTATATTTCTCGAAGTGGTAGTCAGAGATATTCTGAATACTAGCCCAGTCATTTTACGGTTTGAGCCGGGACTAATTAGTAATTGATAATTTTTTTCGGTACAGAATTTAATGGCCAATTTGAGCTCAGAAATGTAACAAAATTCAAAATATATCACGTCAGCAACAGTCCCAAATTTTCAATTTAGCTTTTATCTCGTTCTACAAAAACGAATGGTAATTTTTTTTTGCAAGCTTTTAAGGCTTTACCATTACACATTCTTCTAACATGGTGTTAATATTTTTGTCTACTTAGAAGGTTTTGAAAAATACATTCGTATTATCTACTATATACTACTACCTCATTTTTTAAATTTCAATGCTTATTCTATTGCTCAAAAATAATATATATTATTAAATCTAAGTCAAATAAGTGCAATGGTAAATATTATTAATTTAGACGCCTTTTGTGACACATAATTTTGATTTCTATGTTGCGTAGCGATTTTTTTTTAATAAGTGTTAAGATAGCCTTTTTGTCACTAAATGGCGCCGGTTACAGTTTAAAAGTCCAATTAATAATTACTCCCTACCCCGCCTAACAAAACTCCGTAAAATGACTGGGCTACACGAAAGTTTTTCAGTTTGATGGTCTGAAGCACCCCTTTATGCATGTAACGCATTTAAGTTTACACCCTGTCCAATATAAAAAACATCAAACGTTTTCAAATAGTTGTGTAGTATCACACCCTTACACCAAACGAATGTTAAATACCTTTCCCCACAGTAAATATACTTAATAAATGTTATTTCAGTATAAATTCGGTTGGCATTCTGTAATCGACACTTCCAAAGCCACTTACTTTACGTTTCCAGAATAAACCTTGTTATCTAAGAAGCCCTCTTGTCACGAAAATGCGAATTTTCAGGAATCGTCCTTAAAAAAGTGGTAATATATTTTTACTAGAGAGCGTCGGCGGCGCGTTGCGGAGAAGTATGGACACTCACGCTCAGTTGTAGAAACGCTCATTAAAGTTAATCCTCCGTTAAATCTCTTGCTGTCACTTTTGTCTTGTTGACGCAGTTAAAGCTAGCAAGATATTTAATGGAGGATTAACTCTAATGAGTGTTTCTGCAACTGAATCTTAGTAGAAACTAAGTGGAACGCTGATTTTCCATAGACAGCTTCCGCCATCTATCGGTTATGTTTCGAAGCACTATGTGTTGAAC